>OX422210.1:528033732-529436232 GCA_949130495.1 Sambucus nigra | reverse complement strand
ATGAGACTCTTTATCGGGTTTTTTTAGTCTAGGGGTTGTCTGGAAAATTATAATACATTTATTTTGATTCTAAATAATAGATTGTAATGCCCCGTACTTTTACATATTCAGGATTTAATTAATTCGAAAATTAATTGAGAAAAAAATACATTTATTTATAATATGCGAGTGAAGTAATTTAATGTGATTTAATAATAACTGTGATTATTGAATATTAATAGAGAGATATATACTAATTAATATTATGAAATGAAATTTACTAAGTGTGAATAGTAAATAGTTTATTATTATCAAATTACGTCATAGTGAGTGATATGGGCGTAATAAAGTTATCTCACCGGGAGTCGTGTGTAGACTATTTAGAGGTGAGAAATGAGAAATATATCTTAAGTAACTCAGATGATAATTTAGAGGTCATGAATGTGTTCGTAAGGGTCAAAGGAGTCAAAATAGTATACTCGGAGATGTAAATTGAGTCACGGGGCAATTTTAGACTAAAACGGGACCGTGTGAGGGTATTTTAGTCATTTTATATTAAGGGGTTAGGAGACCTACGAATTTAAAAACTCAATAGCATCTTATAAGGGTTAGAGACTAGGGCATAGAGGTTAGAAAACACGAATAAACCATTAGAGAAGGAAAGGAGAGAGTTCTTGAAGATTCTTGGGAGAATTCTTGGAGTCTTCATCATATTCTTGCACACAAACAACCTAGGAAGGAGGATTGAAGGAGAAATCAATCAACCTAACACCTAAGCCATGAAATCCAGACCCTACCAACCAACACGTAAGTTGTTTATTGTAATATTCATGAAGTTATAATACCCATGTGTAGGGTTTTAAGCAATGTTCTTGGTAGAAAAATAATGATTTTTATGCATGCTGGGATATGATCTGCATGTAGAACGATTTAACATATATAGAGGACCAATAATTAAAGGCGAAATAATATTTAATATGAATTACATCTGGGTTTTGATGAATATTAGAGGAATATCATGAAAACCTAGGATTTTGAGGATTAGAGGCTTAAATCCATTCCTAAATAATTTGTTATGTTTTGATGAAAAAAGTTACATTAGAAATTGTCCTTATACATGTGGTAAGGGTTTGGGAAGATTATTTTAGAGTTTGGTGGGAGAACATGGAAGATTAAGGTGCGTTAAAGGTGGAAAATGCACCTGCTATAACTGAAGAAAAGAGTTGCAGAAAAACGAATCGGTCCGGTCCAGATTGATTGATTCGGTTCAGCCATCAAAGAATGAGTTTTAAAAAAATAAACCGGTTCATACCAAAGAGATGCTGTTCGATTCGATCTTTTTGGAATCGGTTCACTTACCTAAAGTTAATATGAAATTTCCTTTTTGGGCCTAGTGTTCCTAAATCGATGTTTTGGAAATCTTTGGGACTTTATAAAATTAATAATAAAGGATCTATTATATTATGGTAGGCCTATTATGGAGGTATGAAGTAGTCTTAGGGAGAGGTTTAAGGTGAGAGTTTATTTGAGACGAATGACATTGTAATTAATATGATAGACAGATAAAGAATTTCGAGAATTTAATGAATTGATGTATCGACCAATAGGGTAAGTTGGACTTATCTACTGAATTTAGGAACTAAGACCCTTAGAGTTATGTGAATACTCATATAAATGCGATAGCGAAATAAATCTTAGAATAAAATGTGCAGTAAGTATTAGAGAGAAATATACTACGTACCAATGTGAATCTTTAGGTTGTGTGAATACCTATAATATAAGTACATAGGTTGTGTGAATACCTAAAATATATTAATAGCATTGGTGTCGATGGCTATCCGAACCAATATGTGAAAGTTCAAATTTGGGGTCGATGATTATCTGGACCAAATCGAAAATAAATAATATTAGGGTCGATAGAAAATCCGGACCAATATACATATGCATACCATTTACATTGGGATCGAGGGATAACGTGGTTGCAGACACATTGAGCCGACGACCTACTAGAGACGTAGCGGAGGTGTGGAAAGTGAAGTGCTAGACAGGAAGGTGATATTTCCAGAGCGTATATGGCAGTTATGACTATCACTCCTGAGATTATTATGCGGGTAGTGAAGGCACGGGCAGATGACCAGTTCTATCAGGATAGGGTACGTCATTTATTAGCTGAGGGTGCAGAGTCTTACTCAGTCAGCTCAGAGGGAGGTTTTCTCTTTAATGGAAGATTGGTAGTGCCCGAGGAAGAGGATTTGAGACATGCAGTTATGACTTAGTCTCACGGTTCCATATTTATGGTACATCCCGATGGGGATAAGATGTACAAGGATATGATAAGACAATAGTGGTGGGACGGCATGAAGAGAGACATAGCAGAGTTTGTCTCAAAGTGTGTTACTTCTCAGCTAGTGAAATTTGACCATCAGAGGCCTTCGGGGATGTTGCATCCACTTGAGATTCCCATGTGGAAGTGGGAGATCATCTTGACGAACTTTATTACTGGTCTACCTACATTGTAGTGGGTTCATAATTTGATATGGGTGATAGTTGATTGGCTGGCCAAGGTGTATCACTTCCTTCCAGTTCGCATAGACTACGAAACGATACAGTACGCGCAACTATTCATTTCAGAGATTGTTAAGCTGCACGGGGTCTCGATAAATATTTTATCTGATGGGGAATTTTTTTTGTGTCACACTTCTAGTAGAGCATTCAAGAGTCCATGGGCACATATTTACAATTAAGTACGGCATACCACCCGCAGACAAAGGGAAGACTGAGAGGGTGAATCTGATGATTGAGGATATGCTGAGGAAATGCATCCTAGATTTTGGGTGAGGGTGGGAGAGATACCTTCCATTTCTAGAGTTTGCGTATAACAACTCTTACCAATTTACTATCGGTATGGCACCATTAGAGGCATTATATGGGAGGCCATTATGACACCCCGCCCAATTAAATGCCGGGTGATCAGTCCTTTATAAATTTTAAAACAAAATGTTCGGTTAGTTCATTCTTAACATCACTGTCGAAAAACATAACAACCTTATTTTTTTTCCTTTTTAAAATTGTAACCAAAATCATTTATTTATAAAATCCAAGAATTTAAATATAATCAATCTATCACACAACTGAATAAAATAAATACTGAATCTGAATCACGTACTGAAATAAATAAGACTGGGTAAAACATTTCCAATTCAAAATTCTAAACAAAGAACCAAAGTAAAATAAATCTGACTGAAATGACTGGGAAGTAAACTGAATACAACCTCTGATAAAAAGTCTAAGGTGTGGGCGACACATGCCCTAAATGAAAAGTCTAGATAAATTGAGTGAAATGAAAGAGGCATCTAATGCAAAGACTTACAGCTCCCACAACAGTTGCAACACGCCAAGCAATTCAAGTCTCTAAGTCTGATGTCCCTATGGCTGAGCACTTGATATAATACATAAATATAGCAAGAGAAAAAGAGATGCAAGAAAGGGGTCAGGGCCCGATGTGTAAAAATATTTGTTTTAGCAAGTATTATAAATTTGCAATAAAGCAAGTCTCAATTGCATGTTAGTTCGAACTCTCACATGAGATTCTCACCTCTCATCTATTGTGCACGCCTAACGTAAATCTATTCACACGTAGCCATCTGTAACACTTCTAACTAGATAAAGACTTACTTCTAGTTATACCTCGTGATATCAACCCGTAATTCCCAGTTTTCCATATTATTAATATCATCATTTATTAATTCGGTTAAGTGTTATCAGACTAAGTTAAGTATTCACAACTTACGTCACTAAAGAATGTACTATCCCAATAACCTATAATTATCTCACAGTAGGAATAAAACAAGTATACATATACATATTCATCACTATAATATACATATACTAATACAGCACCCCAAGGCTAAGCCTGTAGTGCATTGCATACTCTCCTATCATGTCCCGATACATCTCGTACTCTAATAAGGACTATCGGCTTGGAAGTCTCCCACAAACCATATATACTAAACACACGTAGTGGAGGGGAACATAATTCACATATCTATGGGGCATGCATATACCTTCACTCCCATAGTATGCTGACTTATCAACTCACCAATAAGTCTTCACAGTCCTATGTTCTGAGATACAAGTCAATAATCCCCCCAAAGTTCACTCAAGATAAGACTGTCTCTACACCACCTCTTGTGATAGCAAGCAGCTAGGTATGTCATACACAATATTAAGCATGTAATAGGTATCCACACATCCTATTAATATTTATACGTATTATCCCAGCCATTTTGTATACTTACCACACGTATTTTATAGTATTACTAAATCACCACAACTCTTTAGTAGATTCCAAATTAACTCTCCTTTCCGGATTACTTAAAGTATAAAACTCACATACTGCCTCATAGACCTATCTCGTTTCGAATCTATTAACTGGTAATTTCTCTCACTAGAATAGACTAGAAAATTCCAAAACTGCCCCTAAGAAGATTTTTAGAAATCCGCCATGTCGCTTGAACGAGATGGCAATGTCGTTTGAACGACTACCACGTGTCGCTCGAGCGACTTCGCGCAATATACCTATCTCGCTTAAACAACTTCGCGCGACACTCACTGTTTCGTCTTCTACCCATAATTCTAGCATTTCCACCATTTTAACCCTAAAACCTCTAAATTAACATCCCAAACTCCAAAAAATCAGTCCTAAATTGAATCCTAACAATTTCCCATGGATTCTAACATCCTAGAATCATTAAATCATTACGAATCATCAAAGAAATATGAAATCCCCAAATCAATTATTAAAACCCTAGTTTTTCAATTTCTTATTCAAGAACACATGATTTCTAGATTCGTTCTTCACATAAATTCATCAAAACGTGATTTCTATTCTACATACATGGAGGGTTCAATCTAATTAATCTCAGATTCAAGTCATACATCCTAAATCTGCAATTTTCATCACTTTTATGAACAAAACATATTTATACAAACATGAATATGATTAATGCTAAAGAAAAGCAAGTAATAAACACTTGCCTTAACTCGAAGGTCTGAATCCTTTGGTGATGTTGGTATAGACGCATTCTTCTCTTCTCGATCTACACATTGGTGGTCACGGTTGTACAAGGTAGTTATAATTTGGCCTTCCCTCTTGGAAATTGGTTCTCCCTCACACCCTCTATGGTCGTTCTTTACTTTCTCTGTCTCTCAACCCTAATTGACTTTCCTTGGCTGATAAAATAACTCCCAATTTTCGTCCATTAATTAAACCCAAAAATACTATTTACCATAATGCCCTCTCGGGACGTCGGTTTGGCCTAAAATTGTCCCGAGACACAAACTAAACACCCGGATATACTACTCTAACTATCTCGACCCTTCCGAACTCAACGAATCACTCGAAATGACCATACGAGTTACCAAAAATAATTTTTCTTTTTATCCCAATCAATTAGTCTCGACACGACTCACACGCGCGTCAGACTTAATTTACCAAACTGTGGTATTATTTAATCTCGACAATTTATCAAAGTGTATAGTTCCATATTACATATCACACGGTAATATTAAATCAATAAGTATTAACCCTTGGCACGCTAGTTAATATTTATTTTTAAATCCGGATTAATTAACAATTAAATTCTCACATTTTAATTCAATTAATCCCACTATAATAATTAATCTCATAATTATTTAAATCCTCAAAAAATATGGGGTATTACATACTTTCCCCCTAATAACGGAATTTCATCTCGAAATTTAGAAAATAAGGCATACCTGGTACGAATAACTCTGGGTATTTCTCACGCATATCCGCTTCACGCTCCCAGGTAGAATCCTCCACATTATGATGCTTCCACTGCACCCGAACAAGTTGAACTACCTTTGACCTTAGCGTCCTCTCACTATAATCAAGTATAGACACTGGTCTCTCCTCATATGAACTAATGGGCTATAACTCAATCTCCTCAATCGCGATGTGAGTGTGTGCCAACTCATCCCGAAAATACCACCTCAGTGACGAGATGTGGAACACATCATGGATACAATGCAAGTGTTCCAACAACCCAAGCCTATATGCCACTTGTCCGATTCTCTCTATAATAGGAAATGGTCCTACATATCTCGGAGACTATTTGCCTTTTTCCCAAATATCATTAGCCCCTTCATAGGGGATACCCTCAGCAAAACCTGGTCCTCTATGGCGAACTCTCTGAAGAACTGCTTAGCGTCGATGAAACTTTTCTGTTTGTCCTGCGCTACCCGTATGCGACCCCGAATCATCTCGATTTTGTTCGATGTGTCCTAAATCACTTTTAGCCCATGTAGCTTGTTGTCCCCTACCTCTAACCAACATGTTAGAGAATGGCAGGGTCTAACATATAATGCCTCGAATGGGGCCATGCCAATCGTAAATTAATAGGAGTTATTTTAAGCAAACTCCACCAGTGGAAGGTACTGCTCCCAACCTCCACCAAAATCAAGGACACACATGCGTAACATATCCTTGAGCATCTGGTTAGTGCGCTCAGTCTACCCACCGGTCTGTGGGTGATATTCTGTACTCAACCGCAACTCGATCCTCATAGCCTCCTGGAAACTCTCCTAAAAATAAGACACAAAAGTCTTGTCTCTGTCTGACACGATATCAAGGGGTACACCATGTAACCTCACTATCTCTTCAATAAATAGCTGGGCATACTGTCTTGTCGTATAGTCCATCTTGGCTGCCAAAAAGTGGGCTACTTTCATCAATCGATCCACAATAACCCATATAAAATCGTGCCCCCTCGGCAAAGTGGGCAACCCGGTAATAAAATCCATAGAAATGCCTTCCCATTTGCACTTAGGGATCTTAAACGGCTGAAGTAAACCTGGTGGTCTCTGGTGGTCCTCTTTCACTAGTTGATAAGTGGTACACTTGGAGATGAACTCCGTGATGTCTCTCTTAATTTTGCTCCACCAATACTGTCATCTCATATCCTGGTACATTTTATCTCCACCGGGGTGTATCGTAAATCATGACCTATGAGACTCTGTCGTCACTATATGTCAAAGTTACTCCCCCTCTAGAACTATGAGTCTCCCATTTAAGCACAAATCGCCCTCGGAGCTTACTGAATAAGACTCAGCTCCATCGGTTAAAAGCTGCCTATTTCGATCTTGACAGAACGAATCCACTGCCTGTGGCTGCTACTCTCTTAATAATCTGAGGCGTAACTCTCATTGCAAACATAAATGATCGGTCCACGGCATCCTGGTGTCCCAATTCTTTCCATTTCGCTTTCCACACCTCGGCCCTCTCGTCTACCGGTCTACGGCTTAACACATCAACAATTACATTAGCCTTCCTCGGGTGATAGTGTATCTCAAACTGATAATCTTTTACAAAATCAAGCCACCTGCGTTGATGCATATTCAACTCTTTCTGTGTGAACAAGTACTGCAGTGACTTGTGGTCTGTAAATAGGCGAAACTACTCCCCCAATAAATAATGCCTCCAAATTTGAAGCGCAAACGCGATTGCTACCAGCTCTAAGTCGTGGGTGGGGTAATTCTTCACATGAGGCTTAATCTTTTGGGAAGAAAAAACTATAGACTGCTCCTCTTGGTGGAGTACTCCCCCATGCCCCTGTAAGGATGCATCAGTATAAACCAGGTACTCCTCCCCTGCCCTGGGAAGTGCTAGTGCGGGTGTAGTGGTCAGCTTATCCTTCAGCTCATCGAACGCCAACTGACATACATAATCCCAAACAAATGGCACACCCTTACGAGTCATATTCGTTAACGAACCCGCAATCTCGAGAATCCCCAAATAAACCGTCTATAGTAATCGGCTGATCCCAAAAAACTCTGCACCTTCGTCGGTGTCGTGGGCTGTCCCCACTCCCTCACCACTGACACCTTACTAGGATCCACAGATATCCCTCTCTCTGATACAATGTTTCCTAAAAACTATACCTCCCGCTACTAAAATTCACACTCCTCATATTTGGCGTGCAACACATGCTCTCGTAAGGTCTGCAGAACCATACGTAAGTGCTCGGCATGCTCCTTCTCGGTGAGGGAATAAATTAGGATTTCATGTATGAAGACAATGACAAACTGATCTAAGAACTCTCTGAATACTCTGTTCATCAAATTCATAACTACTGCTGGGGAGTTGGTTAGCCCAAATGGCATAATCTTGAATTCTTATGACCCATACCTCGTCAGAAAAACAGTCTTAGTCTCATCCTGCTCCCTGATGCGTAGCTGGTGATATCCCGACCTTAAGTCAATCTTTGAGAAGAAAGAGGCTCCTTTTAACTTGTCTAATGGGTCATCGATTCGGGGCAACGGACACTTATTCCATGTCATGACTTTATTCAACTCTCGGTAATCAATACACATGTAACAATCCATCTCTCTTCTTAACAAACAGCACAGGGTCACCCCAAGGTTAATTACTTTTACGAATAAACCCCGGGACCAACTGCTTCTCAACCTGATCTTGTAACTTCAAAGGTTCGATAGGGTTAGGCTCAATCAGTCTAGTAATTGTATCCATATTATCCCCCTTATCGCTCCGATTTATTTACGAGGTAATACTTTTGACAACGCTTAAGTTATCGTCCCCTTTATGGGTGACAATTAGGGTACTAATCCGTGTACTAAAGGACAAATACTCCAAGATCCCGACGTTCGCTAAGTTTCATACGTGGAGTGTCTCGCAAAGTGAAATCCAAATAAGGAACCCCCCCCCCCCCCGATACACTACTATCTAACATTATCGGTCAAGGAGATTTGGGGCCATCGGTATCTGACTTGTACCCTGTATTCCTACTTCTTGCTAAGAAATTAACTTACCTCTTCTCATGATACGTGAGGGTACACTCAACACATTCCTCCTACTAACTTGGCATTAGACTCTAGTATACACTATGGGTAATCCCCATGCTCGAAAACACTTCATCAAATCTTGAATTTCTTTAATAGACATCCCTACCCACCGGGATTAGATATAACCAAATGACGTACTTTACGAAGTCTTTATACGCTACCAAATATATATATATATATATATATATATATATATATATATATATATATATATATAGCCCTTCCTCTTCTCAAGTGACACTTAGTGCAAGTTCTAATGAACACAAAAATACTACTGTAATGGTCTATTAACACTCAAACCGTCGTTAGCTAATTCAAAAATCGGGATAATACTTCATTCTAGGCTAACGTTTCTCATAGTATTAGTATTAAACTGTAACACGTCTAAGTTATTCGAGATTTCCCTTTTATCTTAAAAGACACTATAATTAATGAAGTATCGTACCTCCAAACGTAGGTGATAATTGCAGTATCAAAGGCATAACTGCATATCGGGCATTATAGATACATCCATACTGTACTTCTTGATGTTGTTGTGGTGCCTGTGATATTGGGGTAACTATCCAGGCTTCCTCATGTTGGGAATCCTATCCTATTACTTTATCTTGTTGCGAGCAGCCCCTCCACCGGTGACCCTGATTTTCGCACTTACGACACTTACCCTAAAACCCTTTTCTTCTTATGCCTTGTTGTCCTTGCCGATTGGGATGAGGTTCCTCACCAGCCGAATCTAGGCAGTCACGACGGGTATGGCCAATTTTCCCACATTTAAAACATCTCTTGGTGGTAGCCCTCTTCTCCTGGCTTTATTGGCTCTGGCGGGTTTGGCTCTTCCCGCCATTTCTATTATCCTTCCGTCCTCGATGACTCTGAGGCACTTGTCGCTGCTGCGGTATTTTCCCTTTGTTGCTAACTTTAGCAATGTCATACTGATTAACTTCTCTCATTTTTTTACCCCTGCAAGCTATACACTGCTCTTTTGGTACTGCAATAATGCTATAGTCACTACTTGTGCCACGATATTCGCTATCTCAGCGATTTTTGCTCTTTCTTGATGTAACTGAGGTATTTGTTGGCCTTGTCCCACACTTTCTCCTTCAGTAATGTTAGTTTGTATCTTCCTCATGAGTGAAATCTGAAATTCAAATTAATCATATAAGTCCATCGACCATATACATCATTGTAGCAGAAGAATGTAGTCTACAAAATGTAATCAAGGAGTGCAACAGTCCTAATAATAGGGCTCTATATCAAAGAATGCTAAGATGAAAGCACAATAAGCCGTACAGATCCTAAAGGACTCTAGAACCTGATGCTCTGATACCACCTGTGACACCCCACCCAATTAAATATCGGTTGATCAGTCCTTTATAAAATTTAAAATAGAATGTTCGGTTGGTTCATTCTTAGCATCACTGTCGAAAACATAACAACCTTATTAATCACCTAATAAATAATTAAGCTAGTGTCAAAAATAATTTTTTTTCCTTTATAAAATTTTAACCAAAATCATTTATTTATAAAATCTAAGAATTTAAATATAATCAATCCATCACACAACTGAATAAAATAAATACTGAATCTGAATCACGTACTGAAATAAATAAGACTGGGTAAAACATTTCCAGTTCAAAATTCTAAACAAAGAACCAAAGTAAAATAAATCTGACTGAAATGACTGGGAAGTAAACTGAATACAACCTCTGATAAAAAGTCTAAGGTGTGGGCGACACATGCCCTAAATGAAAAGTTTAGATAAATTGAGTGAAATGAAAGAGGCGTCTAATGCAAAGACCTACAGCTCCCACAATAGTTGCAGCACGCCAAGAAATTCAAGTCTCTAAGTCTAATGTCCCTATGGCTGAGCACTTGATATAATACACATATATAGCAAGAGAAAAAGAGATGCAAGAAAGGGGTCAGGGCCCGATGTGTAAAAATATTTGTTTTAGCAAGTATTATAAATTTGCAATAAAGCAAGTCTCAATTGCATGTTAGTTCTAACTCTCACATGAGATTCTCACCTCTCATCTATTGTGCACTCCTAACGTACATCTATTCACACGTAGCCATTCGTAACACTTCTAACTAGATAAAGACTTATTTCTAGTTATACCTCGTGATATCAACCCGTAATTCCCAGTTTTCCATATTATTAATGTCATCATTTATTAATTCGGTTAAGTGGTATCACACGAAGTTAAGTATTCACAGCTTACGTCACTTAAGATTGTACTATCCCAATAGCCTACAATTATCTCACAGTAGGAATAACACAAGTATACATATACATATTCATCACTATAATATACATATACTAATACAACACCCCAAGGCTAAGCCCGTAGTGCATTGCATACTCTGCTATCATGTCCTGGTACATCTCGTACTCCAATAGGACTATCGGCTCGGAAGTCTCCCACGAACCATATATACAAAACACACGTAGTGGAGGGGAACATAGTTCACATATCTATGGGTCACGCACATACCTACTCTCCCATAGTCAGCTGACTTATCAACTCACCAATAAGTCTTCATAGCCCTATGTTCTGAGATACAAGTCAATAATCCCCCCGAAGGTCACCCAGGATAAGACTGTATCTACACCACCTCCCGTGATACAAATCATCTAGGTATGTCATACACGTAATATTAAGCATGTAATAGGTATCCACACATCCTATTAATATTTATAGGTATTATCCCAAGCATTTTGTATACTTACCATACGTATTTCATTCTCACTATTACGTATTTTATAGTATTACTAAATCACCACAACTCTTTAGTATCTTCCGTATTAACTCCCTTTTTCGGATTAATTAAAGTATAAAACTCACATACTTCCTCATAGACCTGTCTCATTTTTAATCTATTAACTGGCAATTTCTCTCACTCGAATAGAGTGGAAAATTCCAAAACTGCCCCTAAGAAGATTTCCAAATATCCACCCTATCGCTCGAACGAGATGGCAATGTCGTTTGAACGACTTTCACATGTCGCTCGAGCGACTTCGCGCGAGATACCTATCTCGCTTGAACGACTTAGTGCGACATCGCGCGAGACTCACTGTTTCGTCTTCTACCCAGAATTCTAGCATTTCCACCATTTTAACCCTAAAACCTCTAAATTAACATCCCAAACTTCAAAAAATCAGTCCCAAATTGAATCATAACTATTTCCCATGGATTCTAACATCCTAGAATCATTAAATCATTACGAATCATCAAAGAAATATGAAATCCCCAAATCAATTATTAAGACCCTAATTCTTCAATTTCTTATTCAAGAACACATGATTTCCAGATTCGTGCTTCACATAAATTCATCAAAATGTGATTTCTATTCTACATACATGGAGGGTTCAATCTAATTAATCTCATATTTAAGTCATACATCCTAAATCTCCAATTTTCATCACTTTTATGAACAAAACATATTTATATCATCCTTATACTAACATGAATATGATTAATGCTATTGAAAAGTAAGTAATAAACACTTTCCTTAATTTGTATGTTGGTATAGACGTGTTCCTCTCTTCTCGATCTACACGTTGTGGTCACGGTTGTACAAGGTAGTGTTAATTTGGCCTTCCCTCTTGGAAATTGGTTCTCCCTCACACCCTATGTGGCCGTTCTTTACCTTTTGTGTCTCTCAACCCTAATTGACTTTCCTTGGCTGATAAAATAACTTCCAACTTTCGTCCATTAATTAAACCCAAAAATACAATTTACCATAATGCCCTCTCGGGACGTCGGTTTGGCCTAAAATTATCCCAGGACCCAAACTAAACACTCGGGTATACTATTCTCACTATCTCGACCCTTCTGGATTCAACGGCGCACTCAAAATGACCATACGAGTTACCAAAAATAATTTCTCTTTTTATCCCAATCAATTACTCTCGACACGACTCACATGCGCGTCAGACTTAATTTACTAAACTGTCATATTATTTACTCTCGACAATTTATCAAAGTGTATAGTTCCATATTACATATCACACGGTAATATTAAATCAATAAGTATTAACCCATAGCAAGCTAATTAATATTTATTTTTAAATTCGGATTAATTAACAATTAAATTCTCACATTTTAATTCAATTAATCCCACTATAATAATTAATCTCATATTTATTTAAATCCTCAAAAAATATGGGGTATTACAGCCTTGTCGTTCACCTGCATGCTAGTTAGAGGTGGGGGACAACAAGTTTTGGGGCCCAAGATGATTCAGGAGATACGACCAAGATTGATTTAATTTGAGAACGTATTCGAATAGCTCAGGATAAGCAGAAGAGTTATGACGAGGCTGAAATGATTAGCGTGGAGTTAGAGGTTGGCGACCAAGTATTGGTTTGAGTATCTCCTATGAAGGGGATTATGAATTTTAGCAAGAGTGGGAAGCTAGAACCAAGATATGTGGGACCGTTTTCTATTATAGAGAGAGTGGAACTGGTAGCATATAGACTGGGACTTCCAGAGCATCTTCAGCGAATATACGACGTGCTCCATGTGTCATTGCTGAAGAAATACAAGAGGAGTGAGATAGCCTTCTGGCACGTGCCCATTGAGGAGATTGATTTTCAACCAGACGTCTCATATGAAGAGAGTCCCATGGCGATTTTAGATAGTAATGAGTGTAAAATACAGTTTAAGGTGGTGTCATTGGTACGAGTTCAGTGGGGACACCACAATGTTGACAAGTCAACGTGTGAGTGGGAGGATGACATGTGAAAGCAGTATCCAGAGTTATTCATCACAGGTATGTCATAATTTCGGGGACGGAATTTCTTTATAAGGGGGAAGTATTTAATACCCCGCACTTTTACGCATTCGAGATTTAATTAATTCGAAAATTAATTGAGAAAAAAATATGTTTATTTATATTACGTGAGTGAAGTAATTTAATGTGATTTAATAATAACTCTGATTAGTGAATATTAATCGAGAGATGAATACTGATTAATATTATGAAATTAAATTTACTAAGTGAGAATAGTAAATGGTTTATTATTATCAAATTACGTTATAGCGAGTGATATGGGTGTAATAAAGTTATCTCATCGGGAGTCGCGTGTAGACTATTTAGATGTGAGAAATGAGAAATATATATTAAGTAACTCGAATGATAGTCATGAATGAGTTTGGAAGGGTCAAAATAGTATACCCAGAGATGTCAATTGAGTCATGGGAAAATTTTAGACTAAAATGGGACTGTAAGAGGGTATTTTGGTAATTCTATATTAAGGGGTTAGGAGACCTACGAATTTACAAACTTTATAGCATCTTATAAGGGTTGGAGACTAGGGCTTAGAGGTTAGAAAAATCAGAGAAACCATTAGAGAAGGAAATGAGAGAGTTCTTGAAGATTCTTAGGAGAATTTTTGGAGCTTTCATCATATTCTTGCACACAAACAACCTAGGATGGAGGATTGAAGGAGAAATCAATCAACCCAACACCTAAGCCAAAAAATCAGACCCTACCAACCAAGACGCAAGTTGTTTATTGCAATATTCATGAAGTTATAATACCCATGTTTAAGATTTGTTTTGTTAAATCAATGTTCTTGGTAGAAAAATAATGATTTTTATGCATGTTGGGATATGATCTGCATGTAGAACCATTTAACATACGTAGAGGATCAGTAATTAGAGGATAATTGATCTTTAATATGAATTAAATCTGGGTTTTGATGAATATTAGAGGAAGAGCATGAAAACCTATGATCTTGAGGATTAGAGGCTTAAATCCAATCCTGAATAATTTGTTATGTTTTGATGGAAAAAGTTACGTTAGAAATTGTACTTATACATGTCGAAAGAGTTTGGGACAATTAGTTTAGAGTTTGATGGGAGAACATGGAAGATTAAGGTGCGTTAATGGTGGAAAACGCAGATGCTATAACTGCAGAAAAGAGTTGAAGAAAAACAAACCGGTCCGATCCATATTGATCGGTTCGATTCTACCTTTATAGAACGAGTTTTAGAAAAATGAACTGGTCGAGACCAAAGAGGTGCAGTTCGGTCTTTACAAAATCGGTTCAGTTCCCTAAAGTTAATATGAAATTTCCTTTTTGGGACTAGTGTTCCTAAATCAATGTTGGGGAAATCTTTAGGACTTTGTAAAAATAATAATAGAAGATCTATTATATTATGGTAGGCCAATTATGGAGGTATGAAGTAGTCTTATGGAGAGGTTTAAGACGAGACTGAATTCGAGACGAATGACATTGTAATTAATCTGAGAGATGGATAAAGAATTTTGAGAATTTAATGAATTGATGTATCCACCAGTAGGGTAAATTGGACTTATCTACCAAATTTAGAAAAAGGGGTAACTAAGACCCTTAGAGTTATGTGAGTACTCATATAAATACGATAGCGAAATAAATCGTAAAATAAAATGTGTGGTAAGTATCAGAGAGAAATATTCTACATACCAATGTGAATCTTTAGGTTGTGTTAATACCTATAATATAAGTACTTAGGTTGTGTCGATACCTAAAGTATATTAATAGTATTGTGGTCGATGGCTATCCGGACCAATACGTGAAAGTCTGAATTTAGGGTCGATGATTATCCGATCTAAATCGAAAATAAATAATATTGGGGTCTATGGAAAATCCTGACCAATATACATATTCATAACATTTACATTGGGATGGAGGGATATCCAGACTAATGTGAATGATAGGATAATTGGGGTCGATGGTTATCCGGACCAATAATCCTTATAGTACATATTATGTGCGAAATATATATACCTGATGATACCCTACTAGGTGCGATAGTAGACTTGTAGATGATATATTTATGGTTATACCTCTAAAAGAGGAATTATGAAGAGAAACTTAATCTATCATAACATATGTAAGTGTTGCATGAGAAATAAATTATATTTGGAACGTTAATGAAAATAATGTATTGTATGGGCAGTACGGGGAACTTAAGCAAATAGATAAGTTCAGATAATACTATAGTCTAGTTAGCTTGGGCAGTATAGCAAGGTGGGATAAGTATAGAACGTTAGGCATGCACAATAGATGAGGGGTGAGTAAACTCAAGAGAGTGTGAGATAACCTAACATGTGTAATAAATAACCGATTTAAAAAATGTAATAAACACTTGCTAAGTATTTTCAAAATGTTTTGTGTACTAACACTTGCTATAAAATAATTTCGAAAACCTTTTAGGCGTCTAGCCGCATGGACGCTATGCATAACTTCATTCTAGGGACTCAGAGCTGTAGCACCGTGGATGCTGACAGGATTGGTTTGATTAAATGATTCCTCCATTCTGATCTAGTGTAAGATTTCATTTTATATTCCATGTATGGACATATTGTCCTTTGTTCGTTTTCAGTTATTTAGTTTCATTTTTTATTATGGAGTATTAGGTTTTGGATTTTGTCCAATGGTTTATTCGGCAAACCTCTTTACATTTATACATTGTGATGGTTGAACTCTAGTATATGATGAATGTTTATTGTAGTTTTCTTGTTGTTAGATCTATCTGTTTTAATGAAAGATAAAATTTGGCGTCAGTCTAATTTCACTTAGGTGTTTAGTAATTAAAAAGTTTTCGACAGTGATGCTAAGAATGAACCATATGAGAAACCTGTTTTAATTTAATAAAGACCTGATCAACCGATGTTTAATTAGGCGGCGTGTCACAGATGGTATCAGAGCATCAGGTTCTTGTGTGCTTAGGATATGTACATCTTACTACATTTTCAGCACATCGTTCTTTGATGTAGAGACCTATTATTAGGTTTGTTGTTTTATCTTATCGTTCTTTGAGATATCGTTCTTCTACTATTAGAATTTTAATTTAATTTGTTCATCTCGTGTGGAGAAGATGTCAAGATGATCAAGATTGTCGAGACCGATGACATTCTCCTCGGTTAACACTTCACTTGCTCAATTAACTCAGCAGATACTCCCAAGGCACAACACTTTGTAGAATCTTCTTCCTTCATAAATATGGAGCGGTCGGGAAATTAATTACATAGTGACATTTGGATACTAGATGACATAGAAGAGGTCGGCTCAGCCTATAATCTGCTCGTCCCTTGCCATTCTGCTCGGCATCAGTGTCATAGGCGGTAACTTTAACTCACCTAGTCTATCACTGTTGACATTATTAGTGAACGCTATGTACGGGTTTGCACCATGTAGTGGGGATGACGTCATCATCACTAAACATACACGCATATAGGGTTTAAGGTGTTTATTCCTACACTGTTGATGGGCAATGTGTACCCATCCCATTCCCCCACTATACATGTAAAGGTGTACCTGTATCACCTATAAAGATATGACACCTATCCCAGTACACTCTCTTCCCACTCATAACACATAAATATGGCATGTAATTCCTCACACGGGGGATCGAGAGATTACTTCCTACTATTTTGCTAACCATTTCTAGAGTGAACTAGAGTGATTGTAGTCATCCATTTATCTATGGCTCTTACTCACTGAAACTAATATAATCATTGCTAGACTTGTGGATGTAGACACCATCTTGGGTCGAACCATGTAAATACGATTTTCATCTCTTTTCTCTCATCTTTGCTCTAGCATATTTACTCTAGATAAGTATTTATTTGATTATTATCTCTTTATTAGTTAACGAATCTAATACTCGTGTTGTAACCAAATACATTAATCCATACGCCCGTTTTAGGCGTTAACTCCTAATTAATAAAAAAAAAAAGAAGCCCATTTGGCCCTTGACCTCAACTAATATGTCTAGTTTACAATTTGGCACCCAATAATTTTACCATTGAAACTTTGATGACCATTTTGAATGGAATTTGATCAGTCGTTCCCTTTTTTTAATAAATTTTCAATTTATCCTTTACTAATAGGTGTCAAACAATTAACTAGACAAAATAGTAGGGGACAAATCACAAATGACCAAAAACAAATTAAAAAAAAAACAACAGTAAAATCTATAAAATTTTCTAAGAATCCCAATATAATTATTTATACTGTTTAAAATGATTTTAAACATAAAAATTTTAATAAATTTTAAAAACGTTTTTTTGAAACAAAAATGTTAAACAATAAGAAGAAACAAAATAACTTCTCTTTCATATACAAATATAGTTTCTACATTTAAAAAGGTAAATACGTACAAAAATATTTCTTTAAACCCAAATTGTTAAAAAAAATTTAAAGGATTTTTTTTTAAATAGCTTCTATATGTAAAGGGAAATAAGTATGGAAATATTTTTTTTAAATTGTTAAAAATAGTTTAAACAAAACATTTCTTTAAGTATATTTTTTATGTTTAAAAAGGTGAAAAAGTATATAAAAAGTTTATTTTAAAAAAAAAAATAGAGCCATGAAAAAATAACTTGAAACATAAAAATCTTAAAAAATACTTTATATGTTTAATATAGGAAATAAGTATTAAATTATTTTTAAAATCAAAATCGTTAAAAAATAGTTTAAAAAAACATTTAGCTCTTACTAATTACTTGGAGTATGATCAAAATTACTTTTTAATAGCGCATATGTTTCTAATTAATTGCATTGTACAAATTTATAAGCATTATATAATGTTAAAAGAGTAGTTCTTCTAGTCTCCCTAACAAAAACATAGAGAAAGTGTTAAAGAACATACACATAAAATAAATAAAGGCTTTTGACTTATTTTCCACAATTTCTGACGAATCATTTAACATTTAGCTCTTACTAAAAAATTGATATTTAATCATACAGATACATTACTACATTAAATAGAGACATTCGTCAAAAATAAATGTTTGAAATTGGCTTAAGCATTAAAAAAATCCTACAACTGAATTATTTCATAATTATTATAATTTATATTTATTGTACATTTATTGATATTAAATGGATAATGTTTCATTGTAACAAGTGTTTATCAACATTTTTCTATTGGGTTGCAAATTATCTATTTAAAGAAGAAATTTATTTATCATTTATTACGAGTAAATAAGTTAATGACAAAAGTTGAAGGGGATAAACTTTTTAATTTTTTAGTTAAGTGTCCTTAGGCTAATGAGCTTACAACTTTTGAAAATGGTAATGATTACAATTGTTTAATAATATTGGTCATTTTGTGTCCCGTATTGGAGGTCTCTTAAGATTGGAATGAATTTGACGTAAACTACATATCAATGTCCCAAAAAAATATAAACCAAACAACTTTCAGAGAGATAATCAAGAGATTTCTTATATTCAAAATGGAAAGTGCCTCTAAATGAGGAATACAAGGGGTATTTAAAGGGAAGAAGTATCTTAGTCTCTAAGCTACACTTTAAATTAAAAAAAATCCCTTAAGAACCTTTTGTTGCTTCTTTTTCTAAATACCAAGCATAAAAAGAGAAATACAACAAAAAGAAAATAAACCCTAAATGGGGCCTATTTTCATCACTCTCCCCCTCTTAAAATCAAGCTCATACTCGAGCGTTAAAAAATGGGGGACTTGAGTGAAAAATCCAAAAATGGGGGACTTATGTGTGTTTTGTAATGTCTGACTTGGATAGAGATTTCCTTCGGACTTGCCAATAAAGCACGAATGAGACACCACTGGTTGATGCCTTTTCATGCCATATATATGAAAGGACATATATGTATATAAATTACACAAATTAAATGAGATTTGTCTAAGAATTCACACAATAAATTACAGGCCCCACACTATGTAATGTACATAATAGATGTTTATGTCACTTTTATGAGTAACAACATTGGGATACTCTGGGAAGTGATATAATGAATTCAATTAAATAAATTAACTGAGATTAATTAATTAATTTGTCTAAGAATGTAGACAATAAATTATAGACCCATACTATATTGTGCATAATATATGTTTATGTCACCTTCATGAGATATATGAGACAGGGATACCTAGGGCATGGATAATATGAATGTGGAGGATTATGTTTTATCATGTTGACTATATTTAATGCATTTGGTATTAATTGACACAGTTGTCATATATTTTTTTCAGGACTTATTTTGATGCGGGTAATATTACACTTAGCTAAGGGGTGAGATGTTAATCGCATATGAGTGATGATTAGGGGTATTCACTTTAA
The DNA here is from genome assembly GCA_949130495.1 of Sambucus nigra. Lineage (NCBI taxonomy): Eukaryota > Viridiplantae > Streptophyta > Magnoliopsida > Dipsacales > Adoxaceae > Sambucus > Sambucus nigra. Next base: position 529,416,279 of record OX422210.1, on the reverse strand, counting down.
ATCAACTGTATTTATTCCACTTTAAATTGAATAAGTTAATTCTTGAAACTCTAGGGCGATGAACTAAATTATAAAATATTCCCCCCTGGTTTATGTAGATAAGGATGGCAGGACTGACAAGAGATCAGACTTGCGATCATCTTTGCACGACGGTTACTTTCGTTCATTTGATTCTAGCATATATTGCTATTTTCACTTCAGTCAGTTTAGTTTCTTTCAAATTATTGTATTGGCTTAAGCCCCAGTTTATTATTTCACTACTTAGGATAGTTTGTATTGTCGGTTGGATTTTAAGACTAGTTGAGTGTGGAATTAAATTTTTATTTATTTATTATTAGTTGAAATTTAAATGGTTTGTTGTGTTTGTCATCTTTAAATGAAACATAAACATTTGATTGTGGTTTGATGCTGGGAATGATATATTTTATATAACAAGCCCCATTTTTGGCATGTTGTGTATGGATAACCTTTACGTGAGAAAGTGGGAGAAGTTATAGTTGATATCAGAGCATCCAGATTCAAGTTTCCTTAGGATCTGTGTTGTGTCCATTTCATTTTCTGCTTGGAGTTCTTTGATGTATCTAGAGCCCGTTATAGGATTTGGTAATATGTTTTCACGATGACGTGTGTGATGATATCGTTCGCTATCATTTGAACATTAGCAAGACTTCTAGAGTATTTTAGCTTAGAAAAGCATCAGAATGAGGACCATTACAATTTAGTGTTGAAGAGTGGGACGAGTGGTTGGACAAGGGTGTTCACTATAGTTGTGAAAATTATTATGCAAAATTATTTTATTTGGAGGTAAAGTCTACAACTTAAAGACTCTTGAGGCACAAGTTAACGGATGCCTTTCATGTTGAGTCCATTTTTGGAAATATTAAGGAATTTTAGTTGTTGAGGAGCCTATTGGAGTTTTGGATTTTACTTATGGTAATATGGCTTGTTATGGAAATTTAGCTTAGTAGAATGACCTTATGATATTTTTGGAAATGTAAGAAAGAATGCATTGGGTTGTTGTGTTTTAGCAAAATATAAGTAATTTGAGGAAATTTTTAAGTGGGGGTTATTTCTAATTAAAGCGTAAATTGGTGTTAAATTCATATTTGAGCAATGCTCATTTATGTGGTGAAATCGCTTGTGATCTCAATGATGATAAAATGAGAATGTTTGAACTTAGTATTAGGTTCATCATGTGGTCACGTAATAGGGGTTGGAGACTGGTTAGATAATTTGTAATACACCTATATGGGTGGAAATTGGAAAAGAGAGCATTGATTTTTCATGTGGTTCGAGTTGAGAGAACTCGATTAGATAAGTATATAAGGATAGATTTACACATGCACTAAAGGCATGTATTTTGTTAGTGTATCAATTATAAACAAGATTGAGAAATAAGTGAGTTCTAAGAAACTCAAAGAAAGGGCATGTTTTGACTAAGGATTTTAATTGTGAAGTAGGCATTGAGAGTACCCTTATTAGAGACAACTAAGGGAAAATGGAAGATGATGTTACGAAATGGCGAGTTAATCCGAGAGGGAGGACTCAAAAGGTGAATGGATATTTCAATATCATGACGTGTGATGTGCGGTAACATGTTTTCTAGTTGCGTGAATGCAGATTTTGGGTATAGTAGAGTAAAACCAATGATGGTTCGATTGAGGTTTTATAGATTTTATATGGTGGACGTTTCAATAAAACATTGGGGTTAGATGTGTGTTTTGTATGATTAGGGAAGTAGTGCTTCACTTAGAGTGGGTGCGATGATGTGATGATTTTAATTAGGTTGGCTATTGACGAATTTCTTGGAGTATAGCTATAATGAAGTATAATGTTAATGATACCTATGCATTTTATGGTGATGTATCTTATTTGGGCATAATGGTCTTGCTGAGAGTTCTCTTTATAGGTGGATTGACTGTTGACCCAACCACGTGGATTATGGGCTTGTGTCCACTAGGATTTGGTGTTGGTGGTGGGAGACCTCATTTATTATGGAAGTGGATACAATATTTATCATGTATGGGTAGATTATGTGTATATTTTCCCCTAGATATTGGATAGGGGTGGGCATTTGAGTGACCCCCAAGTTGTCATTATTTACTTCTATATTAGGAGAGGGACTAATGGTTGATAGGTTTCGTTAACGCATTATGGATCTGGTAGTTATTCTTGGGAAGTTGAGATTCCCTACAACAGGTTTTTATAGTGAATGTGATGATAAAATTGATTTTTGGGTTACAATATGAATTTGTCTATTGGAGGTGATTTTTGAGTTGGAAGTAATGATATGGGATATATGTTGATGGGGGTATACATTATGGTGTGGCTAAGTGGTATGGTTAGTCGATAACAAATTTATTTTTATATTAAAGATATGAGTGATAAGAAGTAATTATATGGTAATATGGGCAGCAATGAAAACTTTGAATTGGCATGATGATTTTTATACAGTTTAGAGATAATCATGTAGTGAAACGATTATGAGAATTTTGAGGAGAAGTTTTGGGGACAGACAAATTTCGAGTAGAGAGCATTATATTTATGATGTACTCAGATTGGGCAAGATTTATTATGTTATTACATCATTCATGATTTTAATGAAAATCAAGTGCAAGTGTTTGGGCCTAAGGACAAGGTCACTATATACTTTTGGAAATATGAGGGGTGATGACTCCAAATTTTTATGAGGATGGTGTGAATTTTACACCATACACAGGTGTTTCGTGGATGCACTAATGGTGGAGAAAGTTTAAAGACAAGCTGAGGTCCAAATATAAAATCTGGAGATAGTTACTTAGGACCAATGATGGTTCGAAGGAGTCATACGCCCTATATAGTTAGAGTTTATATGGACACTAGGATTATAGATGGGGGATTCGCATAAATTGGGAAGAGTTGCCTTTGAAAAATAATGTCACTTAAGTTGTTTAAAAGGTTTAAGACAGTGTAAATGGCTACGAATAGTTTGTTTGATAAAGTCCTTCTTTTTACAAAATAAATACTAACATAAGATGTGTGTAAAAAATTATGAACGAGATATTTTAGTTAGGTGACTAAGTTTTGAAAAACAAAACTAAACAAATTCTAAAGCAGCACGCAATCAGAAGAGGATGAGAGGAAAATTAAACATGCAAGTACACAGGCATTTTATCGTGGTAAAATCCCACCTAATTGGGGAAACATCCACGGAGGTGTCTACACCTCAAAAGAAAAATCCACTAAAATAGAGTAAACAGATAACAAGCTATATAACAAACTAAACACACAATCAGACGTGATATAAGTCAAGAATTTTTACTAACTCCATTAGGTAATTCTGGCTTCTCTGACGGCTCTGATGTTGTAATTTTCTCCAAGCTTTGTAACTCCTCCTCCTTTAGCTTTACGTCGACTCTAAAAGTCAATAATCTCTGTACCAACACTTCTTTAGTGTTTTAGTGTGTAACGTATTTTGTGGTGAAGTGCCGAACACATGCATGCAACACACACACACACACATATACAGACAAATTTTCCTACAAATTACAGATATTGTCTAATATAAGTTTGGATTCTGAATCTCAGTTTGTTGAAAACCTTTGAGTTTTGATTTTGTACTAGATCGAGTGAAAACCTTGCTTTTCAAAACATCCAAGGTCCTATATGCTTTCTTTTTATTTATATACACTTCTAATTCACAAAATGTGAAATATGAACTTTGAAAGCACAAACATCTCAAGATTTCTTATTCTTATGAAGTTTGTTTTTCGAAAAACTTGAAACAAAATGAATATTTATTGGTAAAACGTTTACATATAAAAAACCAACAAACAACGATTTCTTGAAAAATAAATCAAAACTAAAGAGATCTAGTGATTTATATCAACTAAAATCAGATCACTATTTTCTATAAAAGAGAAAATAAGATCCAACAATGTGACTATGTTGGAAAAGAGATTGAAGACTGAAGAGGAATGAATTTTCAAAAGAGGACGAACACACAAACACTCACGATAAATTTTTTGAAGAAAATTGGCTAGGGTTTGGTTTAAGTTTTTCTAATTCTTTCTTTGTTTCTCTCTTCTTCTTCTCTCTTCTCTCTTTTTTTTTCTCTCATCCCTTAACTAATTCAAAGATTATAAATTTTCAACTAAGGACATCTATTTATAGTATAGGTTGGAAGGTCTTAGAATCTCTAGGAAAAACAACGATTGAGATTAACTCAGGTTGAACAATGTAAATCTAATGGCTTACAACGGACTGCATTTAAATGACATCTGATTGGACAAAAAGGTTGAGACTTGGATCATTAAAAAACAACATGTAGACCGTAGATAAAATAGACCCAAGGGTTGGTAATGGTTCTCAGGAATCTGAGAGTAAGAAAACACAATCTGGGTTGTTGTGGATGCAACACGTGTGTGGCTCAGATGGATTAAAAAATGCGGGTTTTTAAGTATAAGCAATTCCATTTTGTACCACACATCTCTCTGCCGCTTTCGGATTGTAACCAAAGTTTTTAAGAGATAAAAGAATTTACAAATAGGCCCAAAACATTTTAAAACCAAATTTAAATGTTTTTTAAAATGTTTATAAATTCTTAAAAATTATTTAAAAATCGTAAAAATTATTAGAAAATTATTTTAATGCTAATTAATACTCACACACCTAAATTAATATGAATGCAACATAGGAATGCAATCCTATGTGCAGTGTTGGTATTGTACCTTTGAGACTAATAGAGGAAATATCATGTAGAATCTAAGGTTTCTGGTAAACTAGGGTATGACTCAAATTTTGTCACTATTTCTAAACTAGACAAGCTCCTATATAATATAAACTCAAGTGAGTCAAAGATATAGTGTGCTTCAGCCTTATCGATAGTAGGCACAACAATGTGAAGATTTCAAGATGGATTACTAATGTATTCCTCAAAGTAGGGATATAATGAATGTTCAACTCGGGATTGTGAACATAGACTAGATGCTAATGATGGCATATGTTAAATGGTGAACATAGGCAATAGTTGCCAAATACATATTTATTACCCCCGAAAGGGATATGCAAAACGAGAAGCATTCACATGGAAAAAGGTGTTTGGTAAATTGGGTGAACTCTAGGACTAGTTATAGTCTCGGTTACATAAAGATGTGCACGGTTAGGAATAGTGTTATAATAATAACGATGTCCTGAAAAATGGGCAGTAGTAGCCCTTATTGGAATTGGTGGGTCTTTGGAGGCTTGGAAGTAATTAAGCACTCTACTAGACTTAATAATGAACAGAGAAAGTCTTATCGTATGATTAAAAAGGAACATGATGTTCTTGGCATTATCGAATCGATAAGTTTATCGGGATTTGGTGTATTCCTTGGAAGTTATGAGCCTTTTGTTAGAATGGTCACAAGTTAAAAATCTATGTGATTAGCATGAAATATTTTTCCTTTTTTTCTTTAAGTCCTAGACTGACGGACCATAATAACCGATGAAGCTACGTAGTATTGTATCAGGAGAGTTCCGTATTTGGATTTCTCTTGCGAGATGTCCCACACACGAAATTGGCTAAGGTTGAGAGTTGAGAGGTGTTGGGTTCGAGAATTTTATGTTACTACGTATTACATGTGTGGAGATATAGTGCATTGGGCAATGATATATTATATGAGTTAAGGACAGTAGGGACAAGGAGTGCATTGATAAAATCACTTAGTACTGTTTACACCATTAGTGGAATAAGTGGGACAATCTATAGACTAATTAAGTCATAGTAACCAGGTTATTGAATATGCTTTTCTTTATGGATATACATGGTATGTATGGTTTAGGTTGGATGTATAGGTGTCATCTATATTTGATGTTTGTGCGTGTGTGGGTACATGTACTATGTGGTGTATGGACATCCCAATAACATTATTATAGGCATAGATGAGACTTTTCTTTCATCTCGATAAGACATGAGTTCAAACTAATTGGGTATAAAGATTATAATAATTGTGCAGATTAAAATATGATGTTATGCTTCAGTGAATTCTAAGGACAAAATTCCATTATTAGAGAGTAAGAATGTAATACCCCGTATTTTTTGAATAAAATATTGTGACAGAATTTAATTAAACAAATTCGAGAACAAATTTAAATTGGTATAATTTAAATTAAATTGGTGGAATATAATTTGAGAATAAATTGATTTTCTTGATTTCATATTGATTTGAACTCAATCGAGCATAATGCGCTCACCCGTGAAAATAAATTAAACGTTAATTAACTTATGGTCATGTAGTGATCATGCGTAGTGAAAATGTGTATATTGGATAAAAATAATTGGTATGCATTTGGGGAACCTTACGAACTCATTTAGGTGTTTTAGACCTTTATAAATAGTCCCATGATATAGGTATACAAGTTGGGAGGTTATTGAGTTATTTAGATTATGGGTTTGGGCTCATTTGGGGGTCTAAAAATGGGACTTTTGGCCTAATTCGAAATTTGGAGTAATATAAGTTAAGGATGGAGGTTAAGAAACCCTCGGAATTTAAAGAAACCTAAACCTAGTAGTCAGAGGATACCAAAAGCTAAAGGGAAGAGAAGACTAAAGTTCCAAGAGGAAGAACTCAAGGAAGAGGCTAAGGGATTCAACTAAATATCATTCAACCAATTTATCCAGGCAAGAATTTTATTGCTTAATTTAAATGTTGAATGTGGTTCTTGATTCATCGTAGTAAAAACCATATGATTTCTCGGTTTTAGTTTTAAATTTGATGATTTAATATTAGGAATTAACCTTATGCATGTAGAGGATTAATTGCAACATAGATGGTTAATCTAAAAATCTAGGATAATCGAATTCCTGAATTGGATGTTAGATGTCTTAGGGTTATTAGTATAAATTAAGAGAAATTGAAATTCACATGTAGAGGTTTTGATGCATGTTTATGATCGGAATTTTGTGACATTGAATGCATGTTATATGCCCCAAAAATCTGAATCATATATATAGTTGATGTTGTGGTAGAGAATTTGGGCAAAGGGTCTTGGTTAATTATATGAATTTGGGGAATTTGGGGAATGAGTTTGGGATTAATACATGAAATTAATTACTCTAAGTTGAGTAACTAAGTGGTAAGGACGAATCATGTGATTATGAAAAGGAATTTACGATTGGAAGAAATATTGGGAAAGAATTGAGAAAAATCGTAATAAAGAAACTACTAGATCTGCGCTGCTGTGCCATTTCGAAGCAAGAAACCGAATCGATTCGTACCTGGGGACAGGTTGAGTTGGGACCGAGGTGAGTTCCAAGTTATGTTTAGAAGTCCATACGAGTTGGTGGGATGGTGTTTGGGTTAACGATGAATTTATTAAAGATGCAAATGTGGAACGTATATTTATGGGGAAATTATATATAATTAGATTATTAAATAATTTTATAAAGAAGAAAAAATTAATAATATTCTAGATGGTCAATTATTAATGGATGAATATTTGTAGACATCATGTGGAATACTTTAGGTAATTATACAGTAATTAGCTACACATATTATATTGGAATAATAATATGTATTTATATTTATCTGTGTGGACATACCAATGTTCATGGACGCTTCTATTGGCTTGGGGTTTTGCGCGTTCAATACCGTAGCACACGTCGGGACATGTGGATAAGCGTTGTGTGGGTCATTTTAGGTACTATGTAGCAACACCATCTACAAGAGGTAGGTGTTGATGCTGGGATCGTTTGTCACTGCTGTGTATGGGCTGTGAACTGGTGTACTGCGTAGGGATCGCCCCACTTATGTGTGTTTTGTGATGTCTGAGTTGGTTAGAGATTTCCTTCGGACTTGCCGTTAGAGCACGAAGGAGACACAACTGGTAGATTCCTTTGTGTGTCGCATATATGTAAGCATATACATACATATATATATATATATATATATATATATATATATATTACCTGAATTAGCTGAGATTAATTAATTTTTCTAAGAATGCAGACAATAAATTACAGGCCCCACACTATGTAGTGTACATAATAGATGTTTTTGTAACTTTTACAAGTAACATTACTAGGATACTCTGGGAAGTGGTATCATGAATTCAATTAAATAAATTTACTGAGATTAATTAATTTGTCTAAAAATTTAGACAATAAATTACAAACCCAAATTATATTAGGCATAATATATGTTTATGTCACCTTCACGAGATATATGAGACTGAGATAATTGGGGTATCGATAATATGAATTTGTAGGATTACATTTTATCATGTTGACTATAGATAATACATTTGGTATTAATTGACATGGTTGTCATATATTATTTTCAGGACTTGTTTGGATACGAATAGTATTACACTTAGTTGTGGGGTGACATGTTAATCGCATGTGAGTGACGATGGGGGATATTTACTTTTAATCGACTATATTTATTGCACTTAAAATTGAATGAGTTAATTCATGAAAAACTAGGGAGCTAACCAAAATTATAAATGTCTTTCCCCCCCCTTCCAGGTTTATGTAGACAGGGACGACAGGTATAACAGTAGATCAAACTTGCGATCATCTTCGCACGATGATTACTTACTTTCATTTGATTCTAGCGTAGGTTGCTATTTCCACTTCAGTCACTTTAGTGTCTTTAGAGTTATTGTATGGTCATAAGCCCGAGTTTATTATTTCATTATTTGGGACAGAATGTATTGTTGGTTGAATTTACTGACTAGTTGAGTGTGGAATTAAATTTTTATTTATTTATTTATTATTAGTTACTGTTGAAATGGTTTGTTGTGTTTAATATCTTTAAAAAGAATATATATATATACACACACACACACAAACAATTTTATTGTGGTTTGATTCTGAGAATGTTATATATTATTTAACAATCCCCATATACAATACGCCATACACAATACGCCAAAAACGGGGCTTGATATACAATATATATCATTCTCAGCATCAAGCCATAATAAAACGTTTATATATTTTTTCATGATTTAAAGATGACAAACACAATGAACCATTTAAACAGTAGCTAATAAGAAATGAATAAAAATTTAATTCCACACTCAATTAGTCATACAATCCATTAAACAATACAAATTGTCTCAAATAACGGAATAATAAACTCCGGATTATGCCCATACAATAATACGAAAGAAACCAAACTGGTTGAAAGTGTAAATAACAACCGATGTTAGAAACAAATGAACGAAAGTAATCGCCGTGCAAATATGACCGCAAGTTTGATCTCTTGTCAATCCTACTGTCCCTATCTAGATAAACCTGGGGGGGGGGGGGGGGGGGGGGCATTTTATATTTTTTGTCAGGGCCCTAGAGTTTCAAGAATTAACTTATTCAATTTAAAGTGAAATAAATAAAGTCGATTAAAAGTAAATATCCCCCAGCGTCACTCACATGCGATTAACATCTCACCCCTCTGCTAAGTGTAATAATACCCGCATCTAAACATGTCCCGAAAATAATATATGACCATCGTGTCAATTAATACCACATGCATCAACTATAGTTAACATGATAAAATGTAATCCTACACATTCATATTATCCATGCCCTAGGTATCCCCATCTCATATACCCTATGAAGGTGACATAAACATCTATTATGCTCAATATAGTACGGGCCTATAATTTATTGTCTATATTCTTAGATAAATTAATTAATCTCAGTTAATTTATTTAATCGAATTCATGATACCACTTCCCAGAGTATCCCAATGAGTTTACTCATAAAAGTGACATAAACATCTATTATGTACACAACATAGTGTGGGACTGTAATTTATTGTCGACATTCTTAGACAAATTAATTAATCTCATTTAATTCGGGTAATATATAGAGAGAGGTTTCCTTTCATATATGAGACACGCAAAGGCATCTACCAGTGGTGTCTCGTTCGTGCTCTATCGACAAGTCTGAAAGAAATCTCTATCCAAGTCAGACATCACAATTCACACATAAGTGGGGCAGTCCCTACGCAGTACACCAGTTTAGGGCCCATATCATGCGCTGACAAAGGATCCCAGCATCAACACCTACCTCTCGTAGATGGCGATACTACATAGTACCTTAAATGACCTACACAATGCCTAGCCCACCTCTGCCGACGTGTGATACGGTCCCGAACGCATGAAATCCCAAGACGATAGGACCATCCACGAACATTGGTATGTCCACACAAATAAATATAAATACATATTATTATTCCCATATAATATGTGTAGGTAATTACTCTATAACTACTTAAAGTATTCCACATGATGTCCACAAATATTCATCCCTTAATAATTGACCATCTAGTTAGTTATTAATTCGTTCTTCTTTAAAAGATTATTTAACCATCTAATTAAAAATAATTTTCCAATAATTATTTGTGCCACATTTGCATTTTAATAAATTCATCGTTGACTTAAACACCGTCCCACCAACTCCTATGGACTTTTAAAAATACCTCTAAACTAACTTCGGTTCCAACTCAACCTGTCTCTAGGACTGAATCGATTCGATTTATTGGCCGAATTGATTCGCTGCCAGACCGAATGCATTCGCTCCAAGACCGAATCGATTTGAAATGGCACATCATCCCAGATCTGGTAGTTTTTTTTATTACGAGATTTCTCAATTCTTTCCCAAGATTTATTCCAATTGTAAATTCCTTTTCAAAATCACATGATTAGGTCCTTACCAATTAGTTACTCAACTTAGAGTAATTAATTTCATGTATTAACCTCAATCTCATTCCCCAAATTCCCAGAATTCATATAAATAACCAAGACCCTTAGCCAAAATTTGCTACCACAACATCAACTATATATCTAATTCATATTTTTGGGAATATAAAATGGGTTCAATATCACAAAATTCTAGATCATAAACATGCATCAAAACCTCTACATGTGAATTCCAATTTCTCTAAATTTATATCAAGGACCCTAAGGCATCTATCATAAAATTCAAGAATTCGATTATCCTAGATTTCTGGATTAACCATTTATGCTTCACTTAATCCTCTACATACATAAGGTTAATTCCTAATATTAAATCATTAAATTTCAAACTAAAACCTAGAAATTATATGGCTTTTACTACAATGAATCAAGAAGCACATTGGACATTTAAATTGAGTAAGAAAATATTTTCCTAGATAAATTGGTTGAATGATCTTTGGTTGAATCCCTTAGCCTCCTCCATGAGTTCTTCCCCTTAGATCTTTAGTCTCCTATTCCATTTATCTTTTGGTATCCTCTGACTACTAGGTTTAGGTTTTGTTAAATGCGGGGAGCCTTTTAGCCTCCCTCCTTAACTTATATTACTCCAAATCCCGAATTAGGCCAAAAGTCCCATTTTTGGACCCCTAAATGAGCCGGAACCCATAATCTAAATAGCCCAATAACCCTCCAAATTGCATACCTATATCCCATGACTATTTCTAAAGGTCTAAAACACCTAAATAAGTTCATAAGGTCTACCAAAATGAACCCCAAATTTTTTTACCCAACATACACATTTTCATTACGCTTGATCACTACATGACCATAAGTTAATTAACGTTCAATTAATTTTCATGAGTGAGCTTGTTATGCTCGATTGAGATCGAATCAATATGAAATCATGAATAATCAATTTTTTCTCAAATTATATTCCACCAATTTAATTCTAATTTATTTTTTTCTCAAAATTGTTTAATTAAATTCCGTCACAATATTTTATATCATAAATACGAGGTATTACAGTATACTTTTGGCAAAACTCATTTATGTTGCTAAAGGTATTTTATTGATATTGATGTCAAAGATATACCTTTTGGAAACACAATAACTGTGTTACCAAAGGTCTACCTATCGGCATCACAAATTTTGTGTTGGAAACACAATAAATGTGTTGCCTAAGGTATACCTTCAGCATCACAAATATTGTGTTGCCAAAGGTATGCATTCCAACAACACATTTCTCTTGTCATCAACAGTTGTGTTTCCAAATGTATTTGATTTATTTCTTATTATTTTTTCGTAGAAGCCCATTGAAAAGAATTTTAAACTTGTGTATTTTTCATCAAAACTCACAACATAACATGGGCAAATTATAATCCAAAACCATATTGTGCATTTTTCAAACATACATTATATAAAGTTGCAAAATTTTTAACCAATCGCATAAATACGTATTACATAACAAAATTTCATCCCAATCTAAAGGTACAAAAGAAATGTCTCACAAATAAAAACATAATCAATCCTAATACATTAACACGACAAAGGATGTCCACGTAAATAAAAATGATGATAACATGGCTCCATTACACACAAAAAAAAAAGCAACTCTAAGCCACCGCAAATATATTAACTCCAAGAAAAATCCATCATCAATCTACATAAGATAGAATAGAAACATTATCATTCTGATTTTAAAATATTATAAGAATTGAAAAACATAAATCCACGAGTCCCATAAAAATGTTAGATAGTTGTTTTACGTTTTCCCTCACCAACGCCCAATTTTCAAATTCGTGAATGTCGAAATTACTCTTTTTAGAACATTTATTAATTTCAAAAATTTTCGATAAAATTTCTTCTTTTATACATAAAATCGAACCTATTTTAACATAAATAATCTCCTTCTTTTCTGGAAATTATGTTCTTATCTTACATTTTCATGCTCCAGCTCCCAATTCTAAAGATTTATAATTAGAAATTTGATATTTTGAATAACGTCCGAATTCACGAGTCCCATGACTACATATTTTATTTGTACAACTTACTTTGATCATGTATGACATGTTTAATCCTCTTTTTGGTATATTTATTTTTTGTTTCATGTTTTCTTCCAACAATGCCCAATTTTCAAATGTGTGTATGTTCAACTTCATTAATTTTAGTCACGTATTAATTTAAAAAAAATTGGCAAATTTTTCTTTGTTTATTCATAAAGTCCTACATGTTTTAAAATTAAAATAAGCTAAGCAATAACAAAAGCAATATCTAAATCACCAATAAATCCCTTCCACTGATTTAACAAATATAAGCTCAAAAATTATATCCTCTGCAAGTAAATTACTAAAGAATATCTAATAATAATATACAGTAGCTCGCATGGATATAAAAATCATACTAGTGTAAAAATATACTAGAGCATCTAGAATATCATCAAATAAGTCCATCTTGGGAGTCAAAGTAAAAATTGAATATCACTACATAAACTTAAATAAGTATCTAAGTTAATACATATGTGGATCCTCTGTATCCATTAACTTCTCCATGTGTTTCATAACTAAAAGTACGTATATCTCGATTTCAACCTTTGAATACTTCATATGCAGGATAAGCGATTATATATAACTGTAAACGTCCAAATCTAATACATACAACACAAACAAAAAAATATCATTAAGCAAATATAGTACATGTAAAATAAAGAAGACATCATTAATTAAATGTAATTAATATAACTGCGCACGTTGTCAAGATTAAGTCTTGAGAATTGTAAATTATCATCATATTTGAAAATTGAGAGTCCCATAATTATGCAGTCAGTGCCTAGGAGTTACATTGTTCCCATGCTAGGTGTTTGTGACTTTAAGGGTACTATTTTGCGTTTTTTACCTTTAACATAATGTTTTCAATCCTAAGTCTTAAAATTTGCAAAATATCATGATATTATCAAATCAAGAGTTTCATGATTTGACAATTAGTTCCTATGAATTACATTGGTCCATTGTGAGGTGTTTGTGTCTCATACAGGGCCGTTTGGGGGTTATTTTGTATTTTCTCCCTTTAATGAAATTTCAAGTCTGAGTCGTATCACATTCTCATATCGGGAGTCTCGTGCCTACAAGTCCAGTTATTATGATTTACATTCGTCCTGTATGAGGTGTTCACGTCCCTTACGAGATTGTTTAAGGGGTGTTTTGCATTTTCATACTTTAACGACATGTGTTCAAGCCTAAGCATAAAATTTACAGATTATCATCATATTATCATATCGGGAGTCCCGTGGCTACATAGTTAACTCCTATAAGTTCACTGGTCCCATCAATTATTGTTGTAATCTCAAACCAGGAGTCTCGTGACTACACGGTCAGGCTACGAGTTACATTGGTCTCCTGAGAGGTATTCTTATCTCTTACGGGGCCATTTGGGAGTTTTGTATTTTTGCACTTTAATTGCATGTTTTTAAGCCTAAGTGTTAAAAATTTCAAATTATCACCATATTGTCAAATTGGAAGTCCCATGACTACATGGTCAGCTGTAACGAGTTACATTGGTCCCCTGCGAGGTATTATTGTCTTGTACGGAGCCGTTTGGGGACGATTTTGCATTTTCTCGCTTTATTGACATATTTTCAAGACTAAGTCTTGATATTCATAATTAATCACCATATTTTCAAATCGGAAGCCCTGTGAGGAGATGATCAGTTCCTAGGAGTTACATTGGTCAAATGCGAGGTGTCGGCGTCTCTTTTTAGGTTGTTTGGTGGTTGTCTTGGGTGTTCACCATTTAACGGCATATTTTTTAGCCTCACTCTAGAGATTTGCAAATCCTCATCGTATTCTCAAATTAAGAATCGCGGGACTAGGCTGTTAGTTCGTACGACCGACATTAGTCCCATACGAGGTGTTTGATTATCTCACGGGACCATTTGAGGGGGTATTTTGCATTATATCTTTTTGACAACATTTTTTCAAACGTAGGTTATGATATTTACAAATTATTATCACAATCTCATATCGGTAGTCCTGTGACTACATGGTCAGTTATTACGAGTTACATTTATCCCGTACAAGGTGTTCATGTCTCTTATGGGGCCATTTCATAATTGTTTTGCATTTTCCTCCTTCAATGACATCTTGTAAAGACTAAGTCTTGAAATTTGAAAATTATAATCATATACTTAAAAAGGGAGTTTTCTGACTACACGATCAGTTCCTACGAGTTATATTGGCCCCGTGTGGTGTGTTTGTGACTCGTTCGGGCCATTTCAGGGTTATTTTGCATTTTCGCCTATTAACGGCCCGTTTTTAAACCTAAGTCTTCATATTTGCACATTATCATCATATTCACAAATTGGGAGCTCATGAGGACATGGAAATTCTTAAGAGTTACATTGGTCCATGACAGTTATTTGTCTCTCGTACGGACTCCATTTAAGGGTTACTTTGCATTTTCTCCATTTAACGACATATTTTCAAGCCCAAGTCTTGAAATTTGCAAATTATCATCTTATTTTCAAACTGGGAGTCATGTGACTACACGATCAATTCCTAAGAGTTAATTGGTCCCATGAGAGTTATTTGTGTCTTTTATGGGGCTGTTTTGCATTTCCTCTCTTTAGCTCCATGTTTACAAGCTTAAATCTTAAAATTTGCAAATTATTATCATATTATCAAGTCGAGAGTCCCGTGACTACTCGATCAGTTCCTGTAAGTTATATTGGTCATTTTTTGGGCGTTCGTTTCTCTTACGGGGCCGTTTGGGGGTTGTTTTGCATTTTTGCACTTTACAACATGTTTTCAAGCCTAAGTCTTAAGATTCACAAATTATCATCACATTCTAAGATCGGGAGTTTCGCAAGGACACAGTCAGTTCCTAAGAGTTACATTGGTCCCGTGCGAGGTGTTAATGCCTATTTTCGGGTTCTATGGTGGTTGTTTTGGGGTTTCACTCTTTAACAAAGTGTTTTTTAGACTAAGTCTCGAGATTTTCAAATCATTGTCATATTCTCAAATCCGAAATTTGATGACTATACGATCATTTCATATGATTTACATTGACCCCGTGCGAGGTGTTTGAATCTCTTACGGGGCCGTTTGGGGTTAGTTTGTGCTATCCCACTTTGACGGCATGTTTTTAAGCCTAGATCCTAAGATTTTCAAATTATTGTAGCATTCTCAATTCGAGAGTCCCATCACTGAAGGGTCAACTATTATGAGTTACATTTGTCTCGTACAAGGTGTTTGTATCCCCCATGAGGCCATTTAGGGGATGCTTTGCATTTTATCGCTTTAACGACTTATTTTCAAGCTTAAGCCTTGATATTTACAAATTATCACCATATTATCATAGAGGGAGTCCCATGATTACACGATTGGTTACTATGAGTTACATTTTCCCCGTGCGAGGTGATCATGTCTCATATAGGGCCGTTTGGGGGTAATTTTTCATTTTTTCTCTTAAATGGCATATTTTCTTGTTTAAGTCTTGAAATTTGAATTTTTTTATCATAATCTCAAATCGGGAGTCCCGTGACTACATGGTCAGTTTTTACGAGTTACATTGGTACCGTGATAGGTGTTCTAATCTCCCATGGGGCCGTTTGGGGGTTATTTTGTGTTTTTGCACTTTAACATTATGTTTTCAAACCTAACTCTTAGAATTCGCAAATTATTGTCATATATTTAAATCGAGAGTCCCACGACTACACGGTCAACTCCAACGAGTTACATTAGTCCCGTACGAGGTGCTCATGTCTCGTATGAGTCCGTTTGGGGGCTATTTTGCATTTTTGCTCTATAACAGTGTGTTTTCAAGCATAGGTATTAATATTTGCAAATTATTATGTTCATCTCAAATCGGGAGTTTTGTGACTAAATGGTCAGTTTCTATGATAACATTGGTTTCGTTAGAGATGTTCTTATCTTTTACGGGGCCGTTTGGGGGTTGTTTTGCATTTTTGCACTTTAATGGCATGTTTTCAAAACTACGTCTCAAAATTTTCAAATTATCATCATATTGTCAACACGGGAGTCCCATGACTACACGATCAGTGCTAACGAGTTACATTGATCCCGTGCGAGGTGTTCATGTCTCGTACGAGGCTGTTTGGGGGTTATTTTTCATTTTTGCACTCTGATGATATATTTTCAAACCTAAGTCTTGAGATTTGCAAAATATTATTACAATCTCAACCCGGGAGTCCCGTAATTACACAGGCGACATGTTTTTAAGCCTAAGTCTTGAAATTTGCAAATTATCATCATATTGTCAAATTGGGAGTCCCATGATTACACTATCAGCTCCAATAAGTTACATTGGTCTCTTACAAGATGCTCATATCTTATATGGGTCCATTTGGGGGTTATTTTACATTTTCACTCTCTAACGGCATTTTTTCAAGCCTAAGTCTTGAGATTTGAAAATTATTGTCATAATCTCAAATCGAGAGTCCCGTGACTACACAATCAGTTTCTGCGAGTTATATTTGTCCTGTGAGAGCTTTTCTTATATCTTACGAGGTTGTTTGAGGGTTGTTTTGCATTTTCGCACTTTAACGACATGTTTTCATGCCTAAGTCTTGAAATTTACAAATTATCATCATATTGTCAAGTCTAAGTCTTGAGATTTACAATTTATCACCATATTCTCAAATCAAAAGCTCTATGAGAATACAATCAATTCCTAGGAGTTACATTGGTCCAATACGAGGTGTCGACATCATTTTCCAGGCTGTTTGGTGGTTGTCTTGTGTGTTCACCATTTAACGGCATGTTTTTAATCCTCACTTTAGAGATTTTCAAATCCTCATCATATTCTTAAATCGAGAATGTGGGGACTATAGAGTTACATTGGTCCCATGCGATGAACTTGATTCTTTAATAGGGTCGTTTGAGAGATATTTTGTGTTATTACCTTTTAACAACACATTTTCAAACCTTGGTCATGAGATTTGAAAATTATTGTTATATGCCCATATCGGGCATCATGTGGCTGCACCATCAATTATTGCGAGTTACATTAATCACGTATGAGGTGTCCGTATCTCTTATGTGGATGTTTGGGGGTTGTTTTGCATTTTTTTCCTTCAACGATATGTTTTCAAGACTAAGTATTGAGATTTTATAATTATTGTCATATTGTCAAATCGAGAGTTTGGTGACTATACGGTTGGTTCCTACGTGTTACGTTGGTCCCATGAGAGGTGATTGTGTCTCATACGGGTCCATTTCAAATTATTTTACATTTTCGCCAGTTAACTACTTATTTTCAAGCTTGTCTTCATATTTGCACATTATCATCATATTCACAAGTCAGGAGTCCCTTGAGGACATGGCTAATTCCTAGGAGTTATATTAGTTCATGAGAGGTATTTATGTCTCATACGGGGGCCGTTTAGGGGTTGTTTTGAATTTTTTCCATTCAACGGCATGTTTTCAAGCCTAAGTCTTAAATTATCATCTTATTCTCAAATCGATAGTCATGTGGCTACACTGTCAATTCTTTGTAGTTACATTGGTCCCATGAGAGGTGTTCGTGCCTCTTACAGGGATGTTTTGCATTTTCGCCCTTTAGCGCCATGTTTTCAAGCTTAAGTATTGAAATTTGCAAATTATTATCATATTATAAAGTCGAGAGTTTTGTGACTACATGATTAGCTCCTACAAGTTATATTGGTCCCGTGCGAGGTGTTCATATCTAGTACGGGACCGTTTGGTGGCTATTTTGCATTTTTGCACTTTAACAACATGTTTTCAAGATAAAATCTTAAAATTATCATCACATCCTTAAATCGGGAGTTCTGTGAGGACATAATCAATTGGTAAGAGTTATATTGGTCCCGTGCAAGGTGTTAATACCTCTTTTCGGGTTGTTTGGTGGTTGTTTTGGGTTTTCACCCTTTAACGACATGATTTGAAGCCTAAGCCTAAAGATTTTCTAGTCATTATCATATTCTCAAGCCGGGAATCCGGTGACTATACGTTCAGTTCGTACGATTTACATTAATCCCGTGTAAGGTGTTTGAGTCTCTTATGGGGCGTTTGGGGGTTATTTTTGGCTATCTCCCTTTGACGGCATGTTTTGAAGCTTAGGCCCTAAGATTTGCAAATTATTACAACATTATAAAATTAGGAGTCCCGTGACTAGACGGTCCACTATTACTCGTTATATTCATCCTTTACAAGGTGTTCGCATTTCTTACATGATCGTTTGGGGGTTATTTTATGTTTTCTCCCTTTACGGCTTAAGATTTTCAAATTATCATCATGTTCTCAAATCGGGAGTCCCAAAAATACACGATCAGTTCATACGAGTTACATAAATCCCGTGGGAGGTGTTCTTGTTTCGTACGAGTTTTTCATTTTTTCCCATTAACGGTATGTTTTCAAGCCTAAGTCTTGACATTTTCCCATTATCATTATATTCACAAATTAGGAGTCCCGTGAGGACATGGTGAATTGCTAGGAGTTACACTACACCATAATGGCTATTTTGCAACTAATAGATTATTTAATTTGTAAGTGTTTATAAAACTTACAAATTTTACAACGATTTTGAGCACTTAAAAATTTGTAAGTTTTCAAAACCATTGTAAAATTTATGATACTCACTTAATTTCTAAGTGGGATAACTTAAAAGGGTTACACGATAAAAAATGGTGTTACAATTTCCTCATTAAATTTCCCCTTCAAAATTTCCCACCAAGCATGCCTCCAAACCTTCATGCAATCTTTCAATTTGATCTTTTCATTACGAAATCAGAAGGTAACCGTGTTCATGTATTTATGTATTCGTTTGATCTTTTCATTACTGTGTATTCGTTTCGATTTTGATTTTACTACGATCTTTTGATTTGATCATTACTGTGTATTGTATTTGATCATTACTGTGTATTATTTTTCCTCTCTCCTTTATTTCAATTTTGATTTGATCAGAAGGTTCCCTCTCTCCCATTGTCAATCTAGGGCTCAAACCCATTACGGTATGTTTTATTTATTTTTTCAATCGCAAGTTTTTTTTCAATCTTACTGTTCTGTTTCTAATATTTGTTTTTGTTTTGTGTCATTTTCTTCTCCTCTTTCATAGACCTATAATGCAAGGCTCTCAAGGTATGTTAAACGTTTTTTGTTTAATCACAATATTTTTTTAGTCGTGAAACCCGATATGAGATTGAGTTTAGTCATAATATTTGTTTTTAAGTAATATTATGTTTTAGTTTCTAGCCTATTTTTTTAAATATGTGATCCTAAAGCTTTCTTGATTAAAATGAGTTATTGTGTATATTTGGGTGCATTTCACTCCACACCTGACCTAGAAAATTCGGGTAAATTTCACTCCACACCTATCTATATATTTGGTCCTAACAAACACTTCTATTTCACGAATTTTCTTAATTAAAATGGGTTATTGTGTATCTATATATTGGCGACATCTCCCCTCTCTTTTTACTCTGTGATTTGTATAGGCGGGATCTTAAGTTTGATTGAATGTTCCACTTCGAAAGCCCAACAATGGTGCCCGGGGTTCTGGAGCTACTAATCTTCCCTTCTCTCTTTTAGTTTTTTTGTTTAGTTTTTGTCCCAAGATAACAAAGGTAACTTCTAACTAATTTGACATGTAATTTTTTCTCACTTATTATTAACGTACAAGATGTTCTGTAAAAAATAGGTTACATGCCACTTTAACTCATGCCAATACAATATTGTTGTATTTAAAAAAGAGCTTTGTCACAATTGTGATGGTTCCCTACATTTATTTGTGATGGTTCTTAGAGATATTTCTACTTCTCATAGATCCCATTCCACTTATTAATAAGGTGTTTGCTTTGGTTTCTCGAGAAGGAAAGCAATGAGAAATCAGTGTTAACATGAATTCTTCTAGACTTCCTATCTTTGTCATCGGATTTGATCAGGTAAATTATTCCTTATTGCTCACATATGCCTTGTTTGTCCCTCAATTCATTTATAATATTCTTTATGGTAGTATATTTCTATTAAATTGTTCTCTATCATTTTTCTTACTTCTATTAATCTTCAATATGTAGAAGTGCAAATGATCGCTCTCTTATAAATTACAGTAACAAAAATGATTTGTGAAGTAAGAAATAAGGTCTTGGGTGTGTTAGGTTAAGGTTGATCCAAAGATTACTTAGATCTGATTCAGGTTTAGAAAACTTAGAATAATATAAAATGATAAGAAGAATAGGAAATTAAATATCACATAACCTTTACAAGGGTCGAGAAAAGCACATAAATGCATCCTAGTAGGACTATGAACTCTTTGACTTTTATACTACTTTAGATAGTTAAAGACTTCATATAATACCCATTCGACATAAGTTGACCCTTAGTTGGACTCATGGACCATAAGTACCACTAGGCCCAACAAAAATTTATATTACCCTTGATCCTTCATAAAACTTATATAGACCTTGCTGGAAATTTATTAACCTTGGATATCACATTATATTACCTTCATGAGCAGCCAAAGCGGTCAATAGTCAAAGGATAATTGCTATTAATATCTTGAAAACACTTAATTCATCTATAAATTGTCAAATTCCCCACTCCCTCCATTTGTTGGACATGTAATGAACTTAAAAAATCCCTACATGGATGTCAACGAACAAAAGCATATCCTACTTTTGATCATTCTATGAAGAATTCTACTCTTTTTTGTTTCAACACTTGGGCTTGCAATCTAAAGGCTAATTCTTTAAAAGGTACTCTAGAGTTGGATAAAGGCATTTCTCCTTCAAATGATACCAATAACCACCATCATACGATAATAAAATTACTTTACCAGACTGAAATATTTGAATTTGAAGTGATTAGGTGAATCCATATAGTTATAACAGAGTTGGATGCTAAGCTTATTCCCCTTATTATGAATATTAGGATGTTATTTTGCTTTTTGAGGTTCACTAGGAACTATTATTTCGATCGTTTTAAGTTCCATATAAAGTCTTCACACAAATACACGATACCCGAGCACGCTTAGTTTTAGAGTCCCTAGATTACATTGCATTAGGCACCTTAGTATTAGAGTCTGTACAAATCACCTGTTTTGGTGTAGTGTTATATTGGTACCTGTGAGGTATTCGTGTCTCATACGGGACCGTTTGGTGGATGTTTTACAGATTTTACACTTTAACATTATGTTTTCAAGCATAAGTCTTGAGATTCAAAAATTATCACTATATTCTAAAATCGGTAGTTCCATGAGGACACGATAAGTTCCTGGGAGTTACATTGGTCTCGTGAGTGGTGTTGATGCCTCTTTTCGGGTTGTTTAGTTTTTGTTTTGGTTTTTTATACTTTAACGACATATTTTAAGCCCAACTCTAGATAATTTAAAATCATTGTCGTAGTCTCAAACTGAGAATCCAGTAACTGTACGATTAGTTGGTACGATTTACATGTCTGATACGAGGTGTTTGAGTCTCTGGGCCATTTATTTTTCCCTTGAAAGGCATGTTTTCAGGACTATGTCTTAAAATCTGCAAATTATCATCATATTGTTAAGTCAGAGTCCCTTGACTACACAACTAGATCCAATGAGTTACATTGGTCCCGTGTGAGGTGCTCATGTCTCGTACGAGGCCGTTTGGGGGTTGTTTTGCATTTTCACTCTCTAACGGAACATTGGCAAGCCTAAGTCTTGATATTTGTAAATTATCATCCTATTATCAAGTAGGGAGTTCCATGAATATATGGTCAGATCTTATGAGTTACATTAGTCTCATGCAAGATGTTCGTGTCTTGTATGGGGTCGTTTAAAGGCCATTTTGTATTTTTGCCCATTAGCGGCCTCGTTTTCAAGCCTAAGTCTTGATATTATGCCCATTATCTTAATATTCATAAATAAAAAGTCCCATGAGGACACATTGAATTGCTAGGAGTTATATTGGTCCCATGCACGGTGTTTATGTCTCTTGGGGGATCATTATTTTCCTGCGTTTTTAAGACTAAGTATTGAGATTAACACCCCACTCATGGGACTCCCTATTTGAGGCATCAACACCCTTTAACAACATGTTTTCAAGAATAAGTCTTGATATTTGCAAATTATCATTACATTCTCAAATTGGGAGTCCCTTGATTGCACGGTTAGTTCACACGCGTGCAAGGTGTTCGTGTATCTTATAAGGAAGTTTGGGGGTTATTTCGTGTTATTGCTCTTTAATGGCATGTTTTAAAACCCAAGCCCTAAGATTTGAAAATTATATTCGCATTCTCATATCAGAAGTTATGTGACTATGTGGTAAGTTATTACGAGTTACATTCATCTTGTACGAAGTGCTCACATCTCTGCAATGGCCGTTTGGGGGCTATTTTGTATTTTCTACCTTTAACGACATGTTTTGAAGACTAGGTCATGAGATTTAGAAATTAAAATCATATTATAAAACCTAAAATTCAGTGACTAGATAGTCAGCTCATTCGAGTCACATTGGTCCCGTGCGAGGTGTTCGTATATTTAACAGGGCCGTTTGGGGACTCTTTTGTGTTAACGCTTTTTAACGGCTTGTTTTAAAGCCCAAGTCCTAAGATTTGTAAATTATCATCACATTCTCATATCAGGAGTCTCGTGACTACATAGTCAGTTATTACGATTTACATTCGTCCTGTACGAGGTGTTCGCATCTCTTCCGGGGCTTTTTGTGGGTTGTTTTCTATTTTCTCCCTTTAACGACATGTTTTGAATCCTAAGCCTAGAGATTTAGAAATTCGTGTCATATTATCAAACCGGGAGTTCAGTGACTACACGGTTAGTCCTACGAGTTACATTGGTTCAATGCAAGGTGTTCATATCTCTTACGGGACTATGTGGGGATTGTTTTGGTTTTCCCCCTTTAATGGCATGTTTTTAACCTAAGTCTTGAGACTTTCAAATTATCGTTATATTATTAAATCAGGAATCCCGTGATGATACGGTCAATTCCTCATAGTTACATTAAACTTTGCGAGGTATTTGTGTCTCTTTCGGGGCCATTTTTAATTATTTTTTTAAAGCCTAAGTCTTGAAATTTGGAAATTATCATCACATTCTAAAATCGAGAGTCTCGTGAGGACACGGTCAGTTCCTACAAGCATTTCAAATGTTATTATTTTTGAACATCAGACTAAAATCTAATATAACATATATGTATTACCTATAATAGTATGCAATGCACATTCTCATACATTTGACAATCATACCCTTACTTATCTAAAATGAATTCAATATCTCAATGAGTTTATCATTACCACGTCATAATGAGATTTTGATATTTTGCTTCCAAAACACATACACAACTTCTCACTTCAAAATTTAGTGACATGTTAATGAACTCTTATATGTAAATTTTATCTTCAAGTATTTATACCTTAAAATCCAAAAAACAATCAAGTTTTACATAATAATTCTTCAACACATTAGGTCTTACTTCATACATACAAAGCTAATGTAAACAAAAGAAAAAAATTAGAGAGAGTACCTGGATAAATTATGAATGTTGGAATCTTGAAAATTTGAACTTTGAGAAAATCTAAAATATTAAGACAGTCATATTAATATTGCTTAAAATTATAGTTCCAAAACCCCATTATCTTCTTTTTATTGGTTAAACTTCACAAATATAATTACGAACTTAACGAAATGAACAAATAAAATCATTAATTTAATCCCCAAACTAAAGATTAACGAAATAAATTAGTGAGATGCCAAATTTAACAAATCCAACCTCAAAATCCTAGATTTACCATATAATGATCAAATTTGATATAATAAAAACTCATCCATGTTACAATTCGAAGGTGTAACCCAAAAAATTGTAATCATTACCAGCGTAAACATCATGAGGGCCAAAACCGTAATTGGTGCATAGTATCCAACAGAACAAAGAATCAAGTACAACTTGGACCCACCTAACACTGGTAATAACTTACCACCAGTCAAACGCTGCCCAAACGTTCAAAACACTATAGAGGCACCATCGCAGTTTTTATCCAATCAAACCCCAAGTAATTTGGGAAGAACCGTCATACAAACATCACGGCAAACCACAAAGTGGCATCACCAAAAAAACTTAATGAAATGCCAAAACAAATCCATCGTGGAAGAACAGAACAAACCTCAGAAAGGGGCATCGATCCCAATGATAGTGATTTTGATCCCAGTGATAGTGATAGTGATTTTGCCTATAAAATCTATCTGTATTGCATGACCCTTATTGGTATCAATTTTTCACACTCAATAACTATTTATCTATTCTAGGACTCAATTTTTTTTTTGAAAAACATTAAGAGACCCACTGCTAAAAAAGGATATTAAAAAATTACTAGTCATATTTATATAAAGTTATAATTAAATGTCAATATTTCATTCAATTCCTAGTATTTTCATTTCCCATTTCACTATTTCATTCAATTCCAACTATTTTCATTTTATTCAGTAGTTTTTTCATTTCATTCAGTAACTAGGCATATTTATAGACTTGTTTTATTTTATTTGTGTTTAATTCATAAATTTGTTAAATAACTAAACATATGTTTTTTATATACATATCATATGTGTATTTTATATTCTTTATAGGTATGAAATGTGATAAGCACCCAAAACTGTACAATTTATACCCCAAATAGACGTATTTTAGTTGCTATTTCTCGACAATATGGGTCTTATGTGCTTAAATGTTTATCATGCAGGTCTAATGTACGTTGCGGTGTTCAAACGCGTATTTCAAGGCAATTGTGCATTTTATGGAGCTAATTACCAATCCTGTAACCTCACCCGAGCCTTAACCTAGCCTAAACCTACCCTAAACCGTGTGTGTGTTGCGTTTGTGCCCTTTTATCAATTTTTAGATTTTTAGTTTGAGTCATTTTTATTTTTAGGATTTATTTTAGATTTATTTAGAATTTCTAGAATTTATTTTAGGATTATTTTAGAATTTTTAGGTTTATTTTCTATTTTTTTATTTTATTTTATTTTTATTCTATTCACTTTTAGTTTTATTTTATTTTATTAGGATTTTAATTTTTAGGATTTTAATGTATTTATTAGTTTTTACATTTTCTTTTTAGAATTTTAATTTTAAGTTTTATTAGATTTAATTTTTATTTTTTATTTCTTTCTAGCTTCATTTTATTTGAGTCTTTGTTTTATTTTAGAATAGAATTTAAATAGAATTTTATTTTTATTAATTAGTTTTAGTGTTATTTTTATTAGGGGTTCAAATTAGATACACATACATACACCACACACACCAAACCTATCCTACACCTTAACTAAACCACTCATCCTCACCACACTCCCATACTACCACCCTATACCCTTCTACACCCTATCCAACCAACATCATCTTCTTCCCCCATCCCTTTCTCTCTCCTCACTCGTACCACCATACCTCGATAACCAAACACCAAACCCTCTTTCTCTCTCCTCTCTCATACCCTCATACACACCCCACAACCAGGACTAACCCACTACCCTAGGCCTCCCTCTCGCTCTTACCCTCTCCGGCGCCTGCGCCATCGACACCTCGACGACTCTCTCTCAACCCGCCGCCATCACTTACCTCCAACCGACCTCTGCCGGCGAGCCCTATTACCAGCGCCGACTTGCACCCCACCTGCCTTACCGGAGCCTCCTACCCGAACTCCCAGACACCCTACCCACTCCTGCGTCGACCCGACCTCCGGCGGGCTACCCTGCAGAGACACGATCCTGTCCTCTCTCTCTCGATCCCAGCGCCGGTGGACAGCCACCTCCGCCACTGGCGGTGCCGACCCAAACGCCTCGGGTGCCTGAATTCATACCCGGATCCTCACTTCAAAATCCAAGTTCAACCCAACCCGATTTCCTCCATAGCCCATACCCATTTAGCTTGAACGATCTGCCAAAGTCCTAGGTGCTGCTCTATCCCAGCCAACTAAAACATAACCCAAATGCCACATGTGCCTTATACCCACTTTACCCCTTTTCCCTATTTTACCCCCCAACTAACCACTTTAAGCCATTTTCCTAAAATACCCATTATACCCTCAAACCATATCAGATTTTATCCTCACCACCCTCACCCACATGACCTCACACCCCTCGTGTGCACATCTTTATTTTACCAATTTAACCCCTTAGCTCCAATTGCATATAAAAGAAGATTTCAAAGCCATTTGAAGAAAAAAAAAGAATCAACTAGATAGGAATTTTAGAGAGAGAATTGTAGAGAAAATTTTCCCTTGTAAATAGTTTTTCATTTTTTATTTTTAGATATTTGTGAGATTAAATATTGTTAGAGAATTAATTGAGTGGATAGTTAATTTCATATCATTTGGAAGATCAATTAAGAGGTGTATGCTTCAATTTCAAGGATTGGAGTTCAACATAATCAAAGAGATTTGGTTTGATTGTTCTCTTCCCTTCTTTTATTATTTTATGCCTTTGAATATTAATTTGTCATATTTTATACCATGTTAGGCTAAAACCCCTTTCAAGGGGTGGGGTGAAACCCTTATTTGATATTATTTTAGTTTAATTAGTTTGCTTAATTGAAATATCCCTTTGAATGTTAATTTTGATCCCTCACCCTTAGATTTACGCCTCGAGAGAGGGTAAATGATTTTCGAGAGAAAATCGAAATTCTAGTGATAATACCCATTTTAGATTCGAACTAGAGATAGGGGTTTCTTAAGTGGGGTATTATCATTTGAATTTCAACTCTAAATTTAATTTCCAAGATTGACATAAATTCTAATTGATCGATCCTAGCGGGTGATTAATTAAAAGGAGTGTTGATCTAATTTTCTAGAGTTGTGAGGTGTTAATTTTAATTTTCTAAAAGATTACTATTCTAATTACACTTGCAACGAGAGTTGATTTGTAATTTTGATATTAATTTGGGAGAATTCAAATAATTAAATTAATTAATTAGAATAACTAAAATTTGTGGTGTAATCCCACTCCTTGATTGTTCTCACAATTATTAGCCTCACTTTATCTTTTATTTTAGTGTTAGACTTTATTTTCATTTTAGTTACTTTCTAGTTAGTTATTATCATTTTACATTTAGTTTATTTTAGTTTAGATCTCACCTCACCCTTTTGTTTTAATATTGAAAAAGCTAAAAAAAAAAATTAGAAAAGTAAAAAAGAACAAAAAGAAAATAAATAGTGAATTACAATTCAATTTGTTCCATTTGCTTTACTCCCTAGAAAGTGGATTGACATCCTTACTTACCTCTATACTTTAGATTGTTATATTTGTAGGTAATTCAAGGTTTTGATTAGAAGGGCTTTTCAAGCAACGACAAAAGAAGAAAAGATACCCATACAAAAGTCTTTTTATCAAATGGCGTCGTTGCCGGGGATGTAGAAAAGCCTTTTTATCAAAATGATAAAAAGTCCGAAATCAGATCCAAAAGAATAATTTTTTTTAATTACAATAACAGGTATACAAATCAAAGTATAACATAAATAAAAAACCAACATTTTAATTTCTCATTACAACATATATATTGACTCTTGAGCGCACACCTGGTATAAGATTAGATGATTTATACTATTGAATTATTTTTTATTCAGATTCACAATCTCCTGATTCAAATGGTTATATTACATATTACAGAGAATACTCGATTAAAATTCAAATCAACGAGATCTAAAAGAAATAATAGTACCTAAGGAAAGGAGGCACTCTGGCCCCAATTGCTATCATTGTGGCCGAGGATGGCGGAGGAAAAAAGACAGCGACCCTTGATATCTCACATATGGTGATCGTCAACGTATATTTTCCATGAGGTCTTCATTTTTTTTTGTTTAATTACTGGTAAGGGATTATGGGAGTTCATTAGCTCGTGGGTTATGGGAGAGGTAGGGGTGGGAGATGGGGCGAGGCAGAGCGGTCACGAGAGTAAAATGGGGGTGGAAGGATTTTTTAATGTTAAACTTATTATTTTATTTTGATAAGTTTATTTATTTTTAATATAAAGATATATTCAACAAAAAAATAAATTATGTTGTCAAAGTCACATCTCTTTCCTCCACAAAGACTTATGTTGCCTAAAGCTAGTCTACTTTTGGCAACATATTATAATGTTGCAAAATTTTCAAATTATTTCCCTCCCACATATTTCATCCGTTCCGCTTAAAACTTTGATTTTTGGCAACAACATTTATTCCATGTTGCCAAAAGTAAAAGGCAATGTTGTCATTTTTCTACATAAACGATATTTTGTCGTAAAAAGATTACTTTTGGAAACAAGAATTGTTTATGTCGCTAAATATTGTTGCTAATGTTGCAATTTCTTGTAATGACGTCAATGGCCCAAAAAATATAAACCAAACAATTTTTAGAGAGAGAATCAAGAGATTTCTTTTATTCAAAATGAAGAGTTCCTCTAAATGAGGATACAAGGTTTAATGTTTGAATTATCCAGATTTAAACATTAAACTAAACCAACGCTTGAATTATCAACACTTGAATTATCCAGATTTAAATACACACCTAAGTCATGTATCTAAAGGTGATTGACTAAACATTAAACATATTCAAATCAAGCAAGGATTGATCACACACAACAAATGAGAAAAAAATCCCCCAAAGGGGAAATATGATTTGTAAACACTTACATACATAATGAAATACAGTTTGATAAGAGAAGATGCTCAGGCACCGATTCTTTGTCGTCAGCAAGAGCTCCCTCAAGATGCTCCAAGATCAGTAGTGTAGAGATCCTTCTTCTCCATACAAGATGCTCCACGAATGGGTATGATAGGTTTTTGGATGATTCACACATATAATTATGAGTGTTTGGTGAATCTCAAGGTGTTTGGTCTTGAACCATATGAAGACTTGATGTATTAGGTCTATAAAGTGTTCCCTGAAAGTCTTAAACAAAACCACCTCTGAAGATGGAATTTATAGATACTCAAAAAATCTGATGCGCCGAATTTTTTTTAGATCATCAGATCGATTCGAAAAGGATCCATCGGATCGGTTCGCCAATCAAATCGGTTCATTTTTTTCCTTATCAATTCGGTTTGCCCTTTACAGAAGATTAGACAGTACCGGATCAATTTTTTTTTCTCTTTATCAGATCAGTTCTTCCAGAAAGATTTTCCTGTATATGAAGACTTATGAATCGGAAAGCAGTACCACGAACACACGATGTAGATACTGATCACGACGCATGATGTTGGTGATGATGGGCACGTGAAACACAGAATTCGAATCAAGTCCATAAAGAGATAATCATGGTGAGACGAGCCGATAGTAGTGGTATACTACATATATGCTGAGATCTAGGATAAAACTGAAAAGCCTAGATACTAACACGGGAATTTATAAAACATGTCCTTATAAATATCCCCCTATGTCTATGTCGGTACATACATAAAAAAAATCCGAATTATGTTACCTCAAATTGAAAACCAAATGACATAAAATTTAATACCCCCATTAAACCCAAAAACTGGAAATACTAAATGGATGACATGTCTTCAAATCTTTTCCTTGTCCTCATCAGGGTGTTCAAAAATAATCTTTAATTTGATATCTACACACATGAGGCAAGTGACAGATACCCGTGACACGCAACAGTTTAAAATATAATGAAGAGCAAAAACAGCTATCAATCTTAAAAATCTTCCCTATAATTTGTTCTCCCCCTTTTTATGATGTCCCCAAATAGACAAATAAGAAGAATGCAAAATAAATGCAAATGGAGAATATCATAAGGAGAACCATTTTCTCTTGTTGAATTTTTAAAAGTTTGCTCACAAAATATACAACAAAGAATCACACCATGAAAGAACACCAAAATAACCAAGTTGGTGATAGCGGAAATAAAGGGATGTGAACAAATTTGACAGGAAAATCAATACATACAACCATAACATATCTGCATGATGAATGTTGGATATTCCTAACGAATGAACTCAACATCTTCCTTAGGTGTAAAAATTATGGAATTAAAAGAAATTGACGCAATCAAATCAACAAATCAAAGCTCGAAGTTATTTTCACACCAATAACGTCCAAAGAGATGTAACGCTTTTTCATGACTTTCAAGGATGTGCAACCCCGTTTTCAATTTCTTTCCATCCAAACTCCCTCATAAATAATTATGCATTATATTTTTCTTTTGAGGTGATGAAACTAAAACCTATTTGACACATATTTCTTTTTATTGCCATTTGATTTTATTTCAAGCTCTTTTCAAACGGTGGCTTTCATGTCGAGTTAATTTTGAACTCTCGCAGCCATTTTCTGTGATTCACTAATCATACTTTATTGTAATTATATCCGCACGGTAAACGATTTTTACATACACTACTATCTTGTCAAGTTTTTTTGCATTTTGGTCGTTGTATAAACAGAATTAAGTTGGAAACACTCAAGCCAATATGTGATAGACTGGTACAATACTCAAATAATACCATGCATGTGTGTAATAAAGGAGATAAGGAGCCAAATATGAAGTGGATACCACTAATCGCATCTCAATGACTCCAAACAATGTAAAGCACGTAGGTGAAATGATGTAACATCTCAAATCACTATCAAATAGTCACATGAAAGATGGAAATAAAGAGGCGACTATGGTTATCTCAAATGTTCATTCATACAAAGTGCAAACAGAAATACATAACTCTTTTTTGTGTTTTTCAAAAAATTTATAAAACGAAAATCTTTTTGACTTTTTCTAAAAATTTTCAAAAAATGAAATCTTTTTGGATTTTTCAATTTTTCAAAACAATAAAAAAAAATGATACAAATGATATAATCTAGAGATAGGAATAAAATGATATGAACATGAAAAATGCATCCTACTCTAGACATGGTGACCACTCCTCAGTCAACTGTGAAAAATCCTAAAGACTTCCTAAGATTCTCGAATCTAAGGGCAACTAAAGGCTTTGTGAAAATATCGGCTAACTGGAGGTTGGTAGAGATAGAACTCAAGGGTACGACATTTTCCTCAACAATCTCATGGATAAAGTGCTCGCGTATCCTAATATGTTTTGTGTGTAAGTGCTGGACAGGATTGCGGGATATGTATATCAAGCTTGTATTATCACAGGAAATAGTCATTGTGTCCTACGATAGCCTATAATCCTCCAGCATCCACTTCATCCATAAAAGTTGCGTAAAATAACTCTCGGCGGCTATATACTCAGCCTCTACAGTGGACAAAGAGATGGATCTTTTTCTTCTTGCTCAACCAAGAGACAAGAGCAGAACCAAAATAGAAACACCCACCAGAGGTGCTCCTATAACCATTTGCATCTCCGGCCCAATCGGCATTGGAATAGGTGGACAGTAGGTCATTGGTATCAAAGGAATACCAAATGACGTATGAAAGAGTCCCACTCACGTATTTGATAATAAGTTTTAGAATGAGTAATTGCGATTCTTTAGGGAACGCTTAATATCGCACATAGACTCCAACACTAAAGGCGATGTCAGGATAACTAACAGTCAGGTAGAGGAGACTGCCTATCATACTCAGATATAAGATTTGCTCAACATCCTTGCCTAAAGTGCCCTTACTAAGCTTTATAGATGTACTCATAGGTGTATATGCGTTATTAGTAGAGTCCAAACCAAATTTCTTCACGAGGTCTCTAGAATACTTGGATTGGGAGATAAATATCCCATCCTCTAGCTAACGAACCTGGAGACCAAGGAAGAATGTAAGCTCACCAACCATGCTCATCTAAAACTCATTCTCCATCTCCTTCTCAAAGCTGTGAGCATACTAGGAGCATGTGGATCCAAACACTATGTCGTCCACATAAACATGGGCACCCAAAATAGCACTGTTATCTATCCTGACAAACAACGTCTGATCAACTCCCCCTCTTTTGAAGCCACGGTCTAATAGATAGGAAGTAAGCCTCTCGTACCAAGAACGAGGTGTTTGCTTCATACCATACAGGGCTTTTCTCAGATAATAGACATGTCCTGAATGCTTAGGGTCTTCAAACCCTTTTGGTTATTCCACGTATACTTCCTCCTGTAGAATGACATTCAAAAAGTCACTCTTAACATCCATCTGATATAACTTGAAGCTCAGATGACATGCGACGGCGATTAATAAGAGAACGGACTCAAGTCTCGCACTAAGAGAAAATGTCTCCTAAAAGTCTACACCCTCAATCTGTGTGTATCCCTGAGCGACCAACCTAGCCTTGTTACGGATAATACCATTTTCATCCTTTTTATTCTTAAAAATCCACTTGGTACCAATCACGTTAGTCTCACTAAGTCGGATTATAAGTTCCTAGACATCACTCTTTCTAGACTGAAGAAACTAATCATGCATAGTAGATATCCGGTGTTCATCCTTGGGTGCTTATTTATAGATTATGGGCTCAACTTTGGACATGTAGCAGACATGGCTAACAACTTTTTCAAGCTGAGCATGAGTCTTGACTCCTAAGGTGGGATCTCCTAAAATGGTAGTAGGGTTATGACTCTTACGAACCCAAGCAGGTGTGTCCCCAAAGACCGGAGTAGGGTCCACCCTGGGTGTGTGAAGGACAAGGGGATCATTACCAGAAAGGTCGTCAATCTCACACAAGTGGCTGGGGTCAACTAATGTCGGAGGTTCGTCATCTTGCACGGTGACGTTAATTGACTAAATAACCTTAGAGGTACCCAGGTTAAAAAACTGGTATGCTCTACTGTTCGATAAATATCCTAATAGTATTCCATCGTCGCTCCGGAAGTCAAACTTTCCTAATTGCTCTCTATCCCGTAGGATGTAGCATTTACTCCCCAAAACACGGAATATACACTAAGTTGGGCTTATTTCCATTCCATAATTCATAAGGCGCCTGAAGTGTGTGTGGACGTAAGTAAACCCTATTCACCGTATGGCATGCGGTAGACACCGCCTCTGCTCAAAATCTTCTAAAAACTTTATGACGTGACTCAGAATGTGTCTCTAATGTGCGTTCACTCTAGGCTCAAGTGCAAGCCTGTCGTGTTAGTAATAAACCCAGTAAGTTTGGATCGTATCCACAGGGAAAAAGGACAACGGAGTTGTGACGATGGGAAAAAACGGAGGAACCCTAACTCTGACTCTAAAAAGAAAAAGAAAATGATTTGGTTTTGAGGATCGATTACAACTAAATGCAATTGTGAAATTATGAAGAAATACAACTATACTAAACTCCCTAAAATATGAATGAAAGATGATTTGAAAGTTTTTCTTAAATGATGAGAAAAGCGCGACGGGAATACAATCCCCCAACCCTAGTGAATTGCAATTATAATAGTAATCGGAAATTTAACTGGTTAAATTTGACCCAGAATTTAGTACTCCCAAGCATTATGAATACGAGGTTC
This sequence comes from Sambucus nigra, assembly GCA_949130495.1. NCBI lineage: Eukaryota > Viridiplantae > Streptophyta > Magnoliopsida > Dipsacales > Adoxaceae > Sambucus > Sambucus nigra. The sequence goes on along the minus strand of OX422210.1, from coordinate 529,382,241 downwards.
AAGCCTGTTTCATACCTAATCTGAGGACGAGTAAATTGGTATCGCGATAGTAACACTCAAATTGCATTCTAAATCATCACGGTTACCCAGAGGCAAACGATATATAAAAACCTACAATTGTTATGTTCCTACGCAATACGGTCGTATTCAATCACTAAATTCAGAGGATTAATGTTATACACGTACAATTAACACATCAGGCTGGGTTCATGTATACCGGCCTTAGAAAATCTAGCCTAATATGATGAAAGTGATGAAAACAGTTATTGATGTGCAGGAGTTCATGATTAATCTAAGGATACTTGTAAATTGATGTAGAATAGAATTGAAAATAAGAAATAACTCACTAAAATCACCCAAGAAATAATTACAGCAATTAATAGAACTGGTAATTCAATCAACTTTGAATAAATCTTCAATCTTTGAATTAAAACTGGAATTTGTATCTAAACTAGGGTTTCTGGAAAAAGAGATGAATACCCTAAAATTCTCCATAAAAAATCCGTCTAAATAACAATAATAAAACGGGTTTTTATACCCTCTAAAAATTATGGAATTTCAGTTGCACTATGATTCTTTAGAAGGAGATTAGATTTGCAAATCTCGATACCCGGACCGGTCCGAGCCTTAGGCGGACCGGTCTGCCTCCTAAGCTGTTCGGTTCTTTTTGTTTTGGGGCGGACCGATTCTTTTTATTTTTGCTTTCTTCGGTTTGTTTGTGATCCGGGGTCTTCTGGAGTTTGCACAGCGGACCGGTCCGGGGTAGGGGCGGACCGGTTTGCCTATTTTACTTTTTTGCTCCACTTTGACTTCTCATATCTTTTGTTCCGGGACTTCGATTGAGGTGCCATTCCTTCCTATGTGCTCATGAATGTGATATCTTCAACTTCTCTTTAGGGACCTCATCCGAACTCAAGGTGGAAATTACACTTTTGACCTTTTGACTTTCCTTCTTCCATCCTTGATTCTTCTGTTTCTTGACATCAAATACCTGTAAAATCACTACGAAAAACCAGAAACTCGGTGTAATCATTAGGATCAGTTAGTAGCAAGATTATGAGATAAAGCCAACTCAATTACATTGTTCGAGGTGCTAAAAGTAACTAAATCAAGGGATAAATTAGGAAGAATTTAAGCCTAATCAAACCCCTCTAACATAGAACTTTGCGCGTCCCGAGCAATGTAAAAGAATCCTGGTAAGCCTCAATTCTTGAAAACATTTATTGGGATAGAATACCTTTTCCGCGGGCAAGCGATTGCATTTAGCGTAGGCAATAAGCCTTTAAACCCCTAGGTTACCCTAGTAGGACGAGTTGTGTCTCATTAGGGTTTGTAGTGAATATACCCACAAAATTCGACTCAAAGAAAATTCAAAATACGCAAAAATTGTGCAATTCAAACTTTTCCAGAAAATAGTCATCATCAAGTCATATTTACAAGTCTCAAACCGTAGTGTGTGTGTGCGAAGCCGGAAATATAATCGCCAATTTTCACCGATTGATCATTACGTTACTTATTCAAAAATTTGCTTTGATTTCAATTTCTCACGGAATGCTCTCTCAAACGAATTACTCGAAATGTGGCTATTCTCTCGGTATGCGTGATATAAAGAGTAGATATAATGGACGCAAAATCACGCATACAATTAGAAAGACGGAAATTTCATGGTGAAAGGGTCTCATCAACGAATTACGGTTTTTTAAAATGGGAACATTGTCTCTTTTTCGCGCATTCAATCTCTTTTATTATCTTTTGGTGTATTAGCTCTCCACGCAAAAACCAATTTAGCAATTTAGACTCGGTTAGGACTTTTTTGGGTTTTGAGGTATATGGGGTAAAATGACAATTGTCGGGAGGGTTGGAATTGGAAAAGTCATTTATGACGTCCATTTGTGCTTTTTCCGGGCTATTGCTCATTTTTTCTTCTTTTTCTCTATTTTTTCTGTTTTTCACTTCTTGTCTTTTCTCACTATTTTTGTTGAGCATGTTTAATTTTTTTCTCTTACCCCTTTATATGCACTTTTTGGACTTAAATTCCGAATTTTTCCATTTTTTGCAATTCCGGGCTATTTGGGTTTTTCGGGTTGTCAAACGAAAGGGACAATTTATTTGGCTCAATTTGGGTTGCAAAAGGGGTGATTTTTCGGTACTTTTTCCGGCCAATATTTTTTGGTGACAAACAAGGGCCTACTTCATTGTCCAAAATACCAATTGTGTTACCATATGCGTTTCGAGATGAATTTATGTTTAGAGATCAATTTTGGCACGTTTTTCAAAGCAATATTACACACATTTTTCAAAACCGATCAAAATGAAAGGATTGAGATCCTCGACAACTTTTTAGGCGCTGAAAAGAACTTTGAGTTAACAATTAACTCTGATTGATTTAAAAACTCGCAAAAAGTGATTGGTTCGAATCTCACCGCGTTTGTTAATCTCCACACTTATTCGTTAAGACGTCAATTTTCACTCAATTTCCATCTTTAGTCAATTTCGGCTTTGTGTATGATGGATTTTTACAACTTAAGACTTCAATTTTGACTTTTAATGATATTTTTGAAAATTTTGAACTCCGATTTTTATTTATTTTGAGCAAAAATATTTTTGGGTTTTTCAAAAAAAAAATTTAATTGTTTTTGGAAATTTCTGGGCATTTTGAAAATTTGTGAAGTTTTAGAAATACGCACTTGTGACCCCCCGTAACTTAGACTTTTGCATTGTCCTCAAGAAAAAAGGACTAAAATCTAAATAAGGCAAAATAATAAGTGCGATAAATAAAACAAACAAATTGAGAAAATGCAGTTTTTATTACAAACAAGACTGTGGTACATTGACAAGGAAAAACATACAAACTGTGAACAGGAAAAACCAAGAAAAAACTGCAAGAACCACATCAAGCTTCATTGGGGCGGGGGATGGGAAGAATTGGGCGCGTCGGGGCCATAGGGGTTATGGTAATAGGAGGGCAGTGGCTCATTAGGTTCCCCTTGGCGACAATAGATGTCCGCTTGGAAACGGAGAACTAAGCTCATGTCGCGCTTGTAGTTGGTCTTAAAGTTGTCGAGATTCGTTTCAAGTGCCGACATGCGATCTGATAGGTCGCTTCCCGCCCACTCAAAATCTGGGTCATCCTCCTCGTCCGGACCGATATCCCCCATCTCGACATCCTCACCGGATGCCTCTTGTTCTTCCTCGCTCTCGCTCGGGGCAGCCTCTTCGTCACTATCACCTCCCCGCCTAGCCCGTAGGACAGCTAGCTGTTTGACGCTCTTAGTACGGGTCCCTTATCCAAAAGGACCGGGAATGCGAGTATAATCGATCGGCGCCGCTATGCCAGCATCCTTAAGGATGGAAGTGATCAAACGCGCATAGGGAAGTGGGGTGGTGACCTTCTCATCCAAGGACGCGTTAATGATATCCGCGTATAAAGTGCGGCCCAAATGGATCGAGGTGTGGGGGTCAAAGAGGTGATAGGTCAAAGTGGCTTGTCAGGGCCGCATGGCGGAATCGTTGGATGTTTGCAAAATGTTGGCGCATACAATCTGAAATGTGAGGCGCGCCTTCTTGTTAAGGCATCCAACGACGACGGTTTGCTCGTCCAAGTCACATTCGGTGCAATTCGGGCCCAATTCGAGACATGACAATATCCTTATCGACCGGGGGGACGTTTCGTGGATAGGTGAACTCTTGAACGTCCAAAAAGTCATACTCGGCCAACTTGGCCGTGAGACAGGCCAAGGAAAATGGGATGACATTCCCATCCACATAAGCTTGGGCCTCGAATTGGCCCGTCCGAACTAAGGTGCCATAAAAGGAGCGGACTTCGGTTACCCAAACCGCTTTGTAGGGTTCGTTGAGGAATCGACACTATCCCCGAGCCATGAATAGGGCGGTGACGAAGTTGGGTAGCCCTTCCCATTAGACAGCATGCTCCATATGGAGTTGGCAGCCCAAATCAAAAAATTGATTGCACCATCGCTCCTCTTGGCGGGAGCGAAACTCGCCGTGACCGAAGGATTGGATATCGGTGGAGTCGTACTTGGTGGGGGCAATGCGGGGAGCCATGGAAATATAAGGGATTTTTTTTTGCTAGGAAAACTAGAGAGGGAGAAGAGAGGATTTATGTTGGAGTTGTGAAGAGAAAGGGAGGGATTGGGGTGTATTTATAGTGGAAGGGGTGAGGGGAGGGGTTGGAATTGGAGGGAAAGGGTTTGGAGGGAAAAGGGGGTGGATTTGGGAGGGAAAGGTTGTGGTTGGGAGGAGGGAAAACGGATTGGAGGGAATGAATGGGATTGGGGAGAAGGGGGGTGAATCTTGGGAAGGGGATAAGTCAAATTTGTAGAAGGCGGACCGGTCCGGGTATTTAAATATTCAAAAATTCGATAGGCAGATCGGTACTTTTTAAAATTAAGGGAACCGGTCCGTGGGCGGACCGGTTCGGCCTTAAATTAAAGGAACCGGTCCGACCCAGGGTTTTTAGGCTGGATTTTCCCCGAACTTGGTTTCGACCTTTCTTCTCCAAAAATTTTCACTTTCACAACATACTCTCTATCAATCTGGACTAAAACCCTCTCGATTTCGCTTGTCAATACCCTTTGACTCAAAATGCTCGAAACACACGAATGCTTTTCCCAAATGAACCTAGTCCTAACAACTCTCACTACTCACACGACTCTCACAACACACACGACTCTCACCCCATACGCATCGGGGGTGCGACGACTTCGCTGTAACAGCTCACTTTACCCGGTAAACGGGGTCTGACAACCAGACAGTGTCGACTTATTCCGCACACGCCTCTAGATATGGCTTTAGGCATTTTCCATTCACTTTGAATGTATTTCCCCCTTTTAAATCGTTTAGTTCTACAACTCCATGGGGGAAAACATTCATCACAATGAACGGGCCAGACCATCGTGACCGTAACTTTCCCGGAAAGAGGTGAAGCCGAGAGTTGTAGAGAAGAATTTTTTTCCCAAGAAGAAACTCTTTTCGTCGAATGATGCTATCGTGAGCGAGTTTCATCCTTTCTTTTGAAATTTTGGCATTCTTATACGCATCATTGCATAGTTCTTCTACCTCATTCAATTGAAGTTTGCGGGCTTCACCGGACTTTTCCATGGCATAATTCAATTGCTTAATCGCCCAATATGCTTTGTGCTCTAGCTCAACGGGAAGATGACAAGGCTTGCCATATACAAAGCGGAAAGGGGACATGCCGAGTTGATTCTTGTATGCGGTACGATAGGCCCATAGCGAATCGTTCAATCTAAGGGATCAATCTTTCCGGGTAGGATTGACGGTCTTTTCAAGAATGTTCTTAATTTCCCGATTTTCTAGTTCGGCCTGCCCATTTATTTGTGGGTGATAATTCCTTCCAACCTTGTGAATGACACTATACTTTCTCATGATCTTTACGAATGGCCTATTGCAAAAGTGCGTGCCATTATCACTAATTATCGCTTTCGGTGCACCGAAGCGGGAAAGTATGTGTTCCTGTAGGAACTTCATCACCACTTTATTGTCATTTGTCTTGGTAGCTATAGCTTCCACCCATTTAGAAACGTAATCTACCGCAACAAGGATGTATAGGAAACCAAAGGACGGGGGGGAAGGGCCCATGAAGTCAATACCCCAACAGTCGAAGATCTCGATGATGAGTATGGGGGTAAGAGGCATCATGTCTCGTCGGGTAATGGCCCCCATCCGTTGGCACCTATTGCAAGATTTATAAGAAGCGTTCACATCCCAAGGATTGTGGGCCAATAGAGTCCGCATTGCAGAATTTTTGTGGCCGTCTTTTTCGTCAAAAAGTGGCCTCCACAAGCTTCCGAATGACAAAACTGGATGACTTTCGGGATTTCGTCATTCGGTACACATCGTCGAATGATTTAGTCGGCACAATATTTAAAAAGGAATGGATCATCATAGAAGAACATACGCGACCAAGTAATAAACCTCTTCTTGTATTACGGTGTCCAGTCGGGAGGGACGACTCCCGTGATAAGATAGTTCACTATATTCGCAAACCAGGGCAACGAAGAGGTAGCAAAAAGTTTCTCACCTGAAAAGTATTCATCTATGGGTATGGGATCACTAGGTACGTCGGACGAAAGCTAAGATAAGTGGTCGGTAATGACGTTTTCTACTCCTTTCTTATCTTTGATGGAGAGATTGAACTCTTGTAGGAGTAGGATCCACCTTATGAGGCGCGGCTTGGCATCTTTCTTTGCAAGTAGGTATTTCAAAGCCGCGTGGTCGGTGAAACACGTGCTGGGAGAACCAACGAGATATGACCGTAATTTATCAAGGGCAAAGACTACCGCTAACAACTCCTTCTCCGTGGTAGATTAGTTGAGTTGAAGTCCGGTAAGGGTCCGGCTAGCGTAGTAGATGACATGAGCTTGCTTATCTTTTCATTGGCCCAAAACAGCCCCGATTGCATAATCGCTAGCATCACACATAAGTTCGAATGGTAAGGACTAATCCGGAACTTGCATGATGGGAGCAGACACAAGCATGTTTTTTAATTTTTCAAAAGAGCTTTGGCATGCTTCCGTCCACTCGAATGGGGTGTCCTTCATGAGTAGGTTTCTTAAGGGTCTAGCGATGGCGCTAAAGTCCTTAATGAACCTTCGATGAAACCCCGCGTGACCCAAGAATGAGCGCACGTCCTTAAGCAATTTTGGTGGGGGAAGATCAGCTATGACATCTTTCTTTGCCCTATCAACCTTTATTCCCTTGGATGATACTATGTGCCCAAGAACTATTCCCTCGGTGACCATGAAATGGCATTTCTCCCAATCCGGCACTAAATTCTTTTCCACACACCGGGCAAGTACTTTTTCCAGCTTTCCTAAACAATTATCGAAAGAGGTGCCAAAAATGCTGAAATCGTCCATGAACACTTCGAGTCCTCTTTAGACCATGTCGCTAAACAAGCTCAACATGCACCTTTGAAAGGTCGCGGGTGCATTACACAGGTCAAATGGCATACGTTTGTAGGCAAATGTACCAAAAGGGCAAGTGAAGGTAGTCTTCTCCTGATTAAGTACATCCACCTCAATTTGGTTATATCCAGAATAACCATCAAGGAAGCAATAATAAGGGTGGCCCGCAACTCTTTCAAGCATTTGATCGATAAATGGTAAGGGTAAATGGTCTTTCCTAGTTCTCGCAATGAGTTTTCGGTAATCAATGCAAACGCGCCACCCGGTGGTGGTACGTTGGGGAACGAGCTCTCCCTTATCATTCTTGATCACCATCATGCTCGAGTTCTTCGGGACGACTTGAATAAGGCTCATCCACTTGCTATCCGAGATTGGGTAGATAATCTCGGCATCCAATAATTTGATAATCTCGGTTCTCATAACTTCTTTCATGTTGGGGTTTAGTCTTCTTTGCATTTCTCTAGAGGGCTTGACATTCTCTTCGAGATGGATCTTGTGAGTGCAAATCAAAGGACTTATCCCCTTCAAATCAGCAATGCACCAACCAAAGGCACTTTGGTGCTTCCTCGGAATTTTCAACAATTTACCCTCCTGCTCTTCGTCTAGGATAGAGGAGACAACAACAGGAAATGTATCATCCTCTCCTAGGTATGCATATTTAATATGGGAGGGGAGTTTCTTTAACTCGAGGGTTGGAAATTTTTCACTGGAGAGAACCATGTGTGTATCCCTCGGAGGTAACTCCCCGAATCTAAAACCCAATTAACATCTCTCGCGTCCTCGTCCGACGCACTCTCATCGAGTAACTCACTCAACTCCCTAACCTCCCTCTCGAAGTCGGTGTACGTCCCCTCACTCTCGTGTCTCTCCACTAAACATGACTCTAAGGCGTCACCACAGTAATTCTCCTCAAAGTAATCCTCTACTATCTCATCTATGAGGCTCACCGCGTGAAGATCATCTTCCTCCCCTGTATGTTGGGCTATGTGGAAGATGTTGGTTTCCAAGGTCATGTTCCCAAAGGTGAGTTGCATTCGCCCATTCCGAGTATTGATGATTGCGTTAGTCGTAGCTAAGAATGGGCGCCCAAGGATGATGGGAACATGGTTTCTCGAGTTGAAGGAGGGCTCCGTGTCCCAAATGACAAAGTCTACCGGGAAGTAGAAAGTGTCAACTTGGACGATCACGTCCTCGACTATGCCTCGTGGGATCTTCACTTTTCGATCCGCTAATTGGAGAGTGACCTTTGTGGGATTGAGGTCGCCCAAATCAAGCTGCCTATAGATGGAGTAAGGGAGGATATTTATGCTTGCTCCCAAGTCAAGTAAGGCTTTTTCGATTTTATTCTCTCCAATGATGCAGGATATGGTGGGTGCACCGGGATATTTGAATTTAGGCGGGAGCTCATTTAGTAGAATGGAGCTCACGTTTTGTGCTAGAAAGACGTTCTTCTTTACCTTCATCTTTCTCTTTATCGTCAATAAGTCCTTGATGACTTTAGCATAAGCTGGAATTTGCTTAATGGCATCGAGGAAAGGTAAATTCAGCTTTACTTGCTTTAGAACTTCTAGCACGTCTTCACGTGGGTTTCCTTTATGGGAGGGAATCAACCTTTGAAGAAACGGTGCCGCGAAAGGTGGTTTCACTACCACCTCTGGCTCACTAGCGTCTTTTTTGTCACTCTCATTTAAGGGGACATCTTCGGCCTCTTTCGTGCCGGGCGAAATCTCCTTGTCTTTTATCGTGTCGTGTGGGGGAGGTGATAAATCAATGACTCTCCCACTATGAAGAGTGGTCACATCTTGAGATTGGTCTTGATGTTCAGTAGAGGTGGAGCTAACACTAGTTTGACCTTGGGGAGGTCTTTGGCCTTGGGCAGGAAACTTTCCCTTCTCTTAGACACTCAACGAGGATTGGATCTTTGACAGACTTAAATTTATGTCGCCAATCAGACGATCATATTTGGCATTGGTTGCGGTCTGGCTTGCGATGAATTGATTCATGGTATCCTCAAGAGTTCTCTGCGGTGGCGAGATATACGCTCCTTGAGGTGATGGTGCTTGCATATGTCCTTGCATGTGTGGAGTTTGTTAAAAGTGTTGTGGTGGAGGAGGGGCAACATGCCAAGGAGGGTTCATCGCGGCATGTTGTTTCCCATAGCTAAAACCGGGATGGTTTTTCCATTAAGGGTTATATGAATTCCCGTGCGGGGCACCGAAATTTCCCTTAAATCCTCCTATACCACTAACTTGCTCCTGAAGCATTACTTTGTAGGCGGGTATAGTCGGGCATTCCTCAATTGAATGACCCGCCTCATAAATTGCACACACCTTCGCGATGGGGTTTGGTATGAATCCAGCTGGTCCTTTTCCATATATCTCGCATAGGTCTCGAAATCCTTTCTCAAGAGTCTCCAATCAACTATTCGTCATAGAGTTCTTGTCTACGTGGAATAGGTAGGACTCTGACGGAGTGGTGGTCACTTGACGATTTCAATTTTGAGTGTTAGGGTCAGATGTATCCCAGGATTGGGTAGTCTCGGCGACATACCTCAGGTGAAGCTCAGCATTGTGGGCATCTAAATCGACAAACGGACCACTTTCCATAGTTTCAATAAGTTTTTTGGAGTTAAGATTTAACCCATTATAGATAAAAGAGATGATTTGCGCTGAATCAAATCCATGATGGGGGCATGAAGTAACTAACTCATTGAAACGCCCATAACATCGATGAAATGACTCATTTTTAGCTTGTCTGAACGCTTGAATTTGAGCCTCTATGGAGATTGTTCGATGTGTTGGGAAGAATTTCTTGAGAAATCTCGATTGCAACTCATTCCATGATGGAATCGAGCTCGGAGGTAAAGACCATAGCCAGGTCTTAGCTTTATCTTTGAGCGAGAAAGCGAGGAGTTTGAGGCAGATCACCTCTTGTGTGCAGGTTTGATCATTGAGAGTATCACACACGTCCTCAAATTCCCTAATATGGAGGTATGGCTTTTCAGAATCCATACCTTGGTACTGCGGTAACATCTGGATCATCCCATTTTTAAAATAGAATTGCCCGTCATTATACGGGAGTATAATGCATCCCAGAGTGACACTGCCGTGTTGCGACATCTCTTTCTCACTTAACGACTCGGTGCTCTCACTGTTTGTGCTCGTAGTGTGTCCTAAGAAGGCAAACGGAGTGTTATTGAAGATTGAGTGCGACGGTGTGGGAGGTGAGATCCAGAACTGTGGGGTGTTTGGAGTGTGGGGACTATCGGGATTATACTCAACAATTGGATTTTCGTGAATGTTGGTTGGAGTATTATGGGGTGTGGGAGTGAGTTCAGAATTTTGCATTAAAGCTTAGGAGAGGTGATGATTGTGAATCTTTTTGTGCTTTTTGAATTTTTTTATGTTTTTGGATTTTTGGAAATTTTTGGTCAAAGTTTGGGACTGACTCGATCTAATCCTAAGTCTACCTAGTTCCCCGACAACGGCGCCAAAAATTTGATGCGACTCAGAATGTGTCTCTAATGTGTGTTCACTCTAGGCTCAAGTGCAAGCCTATCGCGTTAGTAATAAACCAAATAAGTCGGGATCGTATCCACAGGGAAAAAGAATAACGGAGTTGTGACAACGGGAAAAAACGGAGGAACCCTAACTCTGACTCTAAAAAGAAAAAGAAAATGATTTGGTTTTGAGGATCGATTACAACTAAATGCAATTGTGAAATTATGAAGAAATACAACTATACTAAACTACCTAAAATATGAATGAAAGATGATTTGAAAGTTTTTCTTAAATGATGAGAAAAGCAGGACGGGAATACAATCCCCCAACCCTAGTGAATTGCAGTTATAATAATAATCATAAATTTAACTGGTTAAATTTGACCCAGAATTTAGTACTCCCAAGCATTATGTATACGAGGTTCAAGCCCGCGTCATACCTAATCTGAGGACGAGTAAATCGGTATCGCGATAGTAACACTAAAATTGCATTCTAAATCCTCACGGTTACCCAGAGAGAAACGAGATATAAAAACCTACAATTGTTATGTTCCTATGCAATACGATCGTATTCAATCACTAAATTCAGAGGATTAATGTTATACACGTACAATTAACACATCAGGCTGAGTTCACGTATCCCGGCCTTAGAAAATCTAGCCTAATATGATGAAAGTGATGAAAACAGTGATTGATGTGCAGGAGTTCATGATTAATCTAAGGATACTTGTAAATTGATGTATAATAGAATTAAAAAGAAGAAATAACTCACTAAAATCACCCAAGCAATAATTGCAGCAATTAATAGAACTGGTAATTCAATCAACTCTGAATAAATCTTCAATCTTTGAATTAAAACTGGAATTTGTATCTAAACTAGGATTTCTGGAAAAAGAGAGGAATATCCTAAAATTCTCCGTAAAAAATCCGTCCAACTAACAATAATAAAACGGGTTTTTATACCCTCCAAAAATTGAGGAATTTCAGCTGCACTAGGATTCTTTGGAAGGAGATTAGATTTGCAAATCTCGATACCCGGACCGGTCCGGGCCTTAGGAGGACCGATCTGCCTCCTAAGTTGATCGGTTCTTTTTATTTTGGGGCGGACCGATTCTTTTTATTTTTTCCTTCTTCGATTTTCTTATGATCCGGGGTCTTCTAGAGTTTGCACAGCGGACCGGTCCGGAGTAGGGGCAGACCGGTCTGCCTATTTAACTTTTTTGCTCCACTTTGACTGCTCATATCTTTTGTTCCGAAACTCCGATTGAGGTGTCATTTCTTCCTATGTGCTCATGAATGTGATATCTTCAACTTCTCTTTAGTTACCTCATCCGAACTCCGGGTGGTAATTACACGTTTTCTCTTTTGACTTTCCTTCTTCCATCCTTGATTCTTCCGGTTTCCTTCTTCCGTTTCTTGACATCAAATACCTATAAAATCACTACGAAATACCAGAAACTTGGTGTACTCATTAGGATCAGTAAGTAGCAAGATTATGAGATAAAGCCAACTCAATTACGTTGTTCGAGGTGCTAAAACTAACTAAATCAAGGGATAAATTAGGAAGAATTTATGCCTAATCATTTTACGACCAAGAAGCATAGATCTTGCCATCTCCTGAATCATCTGATTTTTCCTTTCAACGATCTCATTTTGTTGAGGGATTTTTACCATCGAAAACTCATATTTCATCCTAAGGCTACCACAATAAATATCCACTTTAAGCTCCATAAATTCGGTGTCGTTGTCACCAAGCATTCTATTGATAGTGACACCGTGTTGGTTTTGCAAGACACGACACTTGGTCATTAGGAACTCAATAGTATCTGATTTCTCCCTCCTACGACGGAGTATTTGGATATATCGTCCACCATCACAAGGATATACCTCTGACCACCCAGACTTTCTATACCAGTACGACTCATAAGATCCATGTGAATAAACTTAAGTACCCTAGAGGTGGTAATAGAATTCAACTTCCTATGGGGGATATAAATTTGCTTTCCCAACTGGCAGAGTCCACAAACTATGGATGTTGGTCGTCTAAGAGGTGGTAAGCCACGTACTAGGTCCTTTTTTACTAATCGATCTAAATCTCTAAAGTTCACATGACCTAGGCATTGATGCTATATATCCATAGGAGTGATTATGGTGCTGTTGTAGACAAACGAGGACTTAGGAACTATCCCATATCAATTATCTTTTGTCCTCACTCCCTTACAATACAAGTTTGCTGGCTTGATCATAAACATTACAAGCATCCCGATCAAATTTAACTGCAAATTCAGCGTCACACAGCTGGCTGATGCTGAGAAGGTTTGCCTTCAAAGCTTTGACGTATAATACATTCTTTAGCTTAGGAATCCCTGGTATCTCTATAGTACCTCGTCCTACAATTATATATATGCTCCCATCACCAAAGGTGACTTTACCTTCGTTATTATCCACTAAGGAGGTAAAAAAATGAGATGTCACTAGTAATATGTCTAGAGCACCCACTGTCAAAATACCACTGTGAGGTATTCTAAGCTTTTAGAGCAACATGAACAATAAGAGCTTTGTTGTCATTCTTAGGTACCCAAGAGGAGGTAACCTTTTTTTTGCCCTTGTTACTGATGGTTCTAGTCTCAAAGTTTGTAGTATCCACAGACGATCTAGATAATCATTGGAAATCTGCCATTAAACTCTGGGAAGTAGCAACTAAAACTCAACCTTCTCTCTAAGTTTCGTGAGATTGCTTGTAGGGTGTGATGGAGCATAATTACGTCCTATTCGACCCAAACTATAGCAATACACTCTCAGGTGGCCTTTCCTGTTACAGTAAGTACAAAAGTACACAGTCTGAGGCCTACCTTGGTGTGCTTTTCTTAGCCGAACAACTCTCTTGGATTTTGGTGGATGACTATAAGGATTCGTCATAAACTCAGGGACTGGTCCAGGTGCAATTTGTAAAGTGGACACACTATAAAACCCAATATCTGGCCTCTCACCAAATCCTAAAGCAGAGGCGAGGAGCATCTTCCCCATCTTTCTAGATCTATCCTCGATTTGAACCTTAACTTCCCATGCTCTCTCAAGATCGTGAGTGACCTGAGCAATAAGGGCTTCTAGAATCTTCCAAGACTCTTCGGATGCACAGAGGTCTCTCGTCAGATTAGCCACTTGCTTTGTCAAGTCCCCTTTGACTTTATCAAAACACTTATCTCTCTCTCCAAACAAACTATCTCTCTCTCTCCATAAATAGTCTCTCTCTCTCTCTCTCTCTCTCTCTCTCTCTCTCTGTTTAAGCGGTGCAAAAAGAGGACTCACTCTCTCTCATCTCTCCTAACTCTTTCTCTAACGCTGAAATCCTAAGAGCTAAACCTTTATTACACTTTTCGATTTTAAATGAATCAATATATAAATCAGCATAAGCGCGACTAAGGCCACTCTCGCTCTCACTCCCTGCATCCTCTCTCTCACTCTCAATGTCAAGGTCTCCATGTGAAAAGGCATCCTCATCGACGTAAGGTGCATCAAAATCTCTCACGTGGCTAGCCATCAATGTGGTGAAGTTGCACTCATGTGGTGATTCTTCTCCTGAATCCACCGACTCGGCCTCGCTATCTTTACTCAGGGGAGCATTAAGAACAACTTTGCCTTTCTCTTTGGCTAGTCTGTTTAGCCTAGTAGCACACTCAAAAGCTCTATGACCCTTACCGTCACACTCATAACATCTCTCTTCATTTCTCTGGGTGCGTCTTTCTTTTATTTTTAAAAATTCTTGACATTTTTATTTTTCTCAAACTTCTTTTTATCATTAAACTGACCACTATTTTTTAACTCGAGAAATTTCTTAAAATTCTTCAAAAACAAAGCCAAATCATCTAAATCAAAGTCGAAATCAGAATCTAATGTATTTTCCTCACTCCGTTTAGACGTTTCTACCCTCGTCCTAGAAGACACAAAATTCTTTTTGGCTTGGGCTTTAAGATCTATCCCTTTATCTTTTGCTTTAACAACATTAGGAAACATATCTTTTCATAGGTTTGAAGATCACCTACTAATTCTTCTAATTTAAGAGAGTTCAAATTTCCTAAAGAATTTAACAAGGTGACTTTGGGGATGAACCGCTTAGGCAAAGGACGTAAGATTTTCTTAATTACGCGTGCATTAGGAATGTGCTCACCAAGGTTGAAACTAGTGTTAACTATATCAGACAATCATGCGTAAAATTCATCAAAACATTTAGTCTCAAACATAGCTATAGTCTCAAACTGTGTAGTTAGGTTCTGCAATTTATATTCTTTAATAGCGTTCGTGCCTTCATGGGTAAGTTGAAGAACATCTCATGCTTCTTTAGACATGGTACACGTCATTATGCGTCGAAACTCGTCAAAAGTGATCGATCCAGAAATAGCACTAAGACCTTTAGAATTATACGTGGACCATTTAAATTCATCCTCGGTCTATTGAGCCACAAATTTTAAACTTATCACATTTTCAACAGTGACGGTGGAGGTGTCCACCAATTTTCAATATGAATCCACATGCGTTCATCAATGGCTTTAAGGGAGGATTTCATACGGGCTTTCCAGTATGCATAGTTAGACTCGTCAAAAACTGAAATTTTATTAAACGATTTTTCCATTTGAACAAATGCCTTTTCAAGAAATCATTTTTTTTTAAATTGATATTCAAAAAAACTTTGCGGAAAATTAGATGGTGAAATTGTGTAATTGACTCTAATACCAATTCGAGAGTGCTCTTTAACTAAACCCAATTTTTAAGTATCCAGATTTAAATACACACCTAAGTCATGTATCTAAAGGTGGTTGATTAAATATTAAACATATTGAAATCAAACACGATCGATCAGACACAGCAAATGAGAAAAAATCCCCCAAAGGGATAAAACCTTTTTATTTTAATATGATTTGTAAACACTTACATATATAATGAAATACAGTTTGACAAGCGAAGACCCTCAGGAACCGGTTCGTTATCATCAACAAGAGCTCCTCAAGATGCTCCAAGATTAGCACTGTAGAGATCCTTCTTCTCCACACAAGATGCTCCAGGAATGGGTATGATTCGGTTTAAGATGATTCACACATATGGTTATGATTGTTTGGTGAATCTCAAGGTGTTTGGGCTTGAACCATATGAAGACTTGATGTATTAGGTCTATAAAGTGTTCCCTCAAAAGTTTTAAACAAAACCACCTCCGAAGATGGAATATATATATGCTACAAAAATCTAATGTGCCGAATTTTTCTAAGATCATCGGACCGGTTCGAAAAGGATCCATCGGTTCGATTTTCCAAACAAATTGGTTCACCAACCGAATCGTTCATTTTTTTTCCTTATCGATTCGTTTTTCCCTTTATAAAAGATCAACCAGTACCGAATCGGTTCGTTTTTCTCTTTATCAGATCGGTTCGGCCAGAAAGCTTTTCCTGTATATGAAGTCTTATGAATCAGAAAAACAGTACCACAAACACGTGATGTAGATACTCAGCACGACGCATGATGTTGGTGATGATGGGCATGTGAAACACAAAAATCGAAATAAAGTTGTCAAGAGATGATCGTGCTCAGACGAGCCGATAGTAGCAGTATACGACATATATGCTGAGATCTAGAATAAAACTGAAAAGCCTAGATACTAACCCGGACATTTATAAAACATGTTCTTACAAAAGCAATATTTAACCTTTTCACATTATTTTTAACTGTTATTTCCTCCACGTTTTTATAACTATTTTAAAAATAATTTTTATAACGTTATGATAACTGTTTTAAAAATTATTTTTAAAACAATTACAAAAATGTTTTTGTATTAATTTTTTTTTATAAACGTCAAAAAAATATTTTCTTACAACAATTTAAAAAAAAATAACGTTTTTTAAAATCAGCTTTAAAAATTATTTTCAAAACAGTTATAAAAAACATTTTTGTATTTAAAATAACGTTTTATAACAATTTTAAAAATAATTTTTTTATAACTGTTTTAAAATATTTTTTTAAATAATGTTTTTATAACTATTTTAATAATTATTTTTACAACGGTTATAAAAACATTTTTGTATTAAAAATAATGTTTTCATAATTTTGAAAATAATTTTTTTGTAATAGTTTTAGAATTTTTTTTTTATTAAATAATGCTTTTATAGGAGTTTTGAAAATTATTTTTAAATTTAAAAATAATTTTCAAAAACGTTATAAAAATGTTATTTGAAATAAAGTTTTTAAAATAGTTAGAAAAAAATAATTTTTTAAAAAGTTATGAAAACTTTATTTTTAATACAAAAATGTTTTCATAACTTTTCTAAAAAAATTACGTTTTAATAACTGTTTTAAAAATAATTTTTAAACAAATAACATTTTTGTGACTATTTTTAGGAAAATAAAAAAAATTAAAAATAATTTTTCAAGAGTTATTTTCAATTAAAAACATTTTTATGTCATAACTTTACAATTTTTTTTTTTTAAAAAAACAACTTTTTAATTACTGTTTTAAAAATCATTTTTATACAAATAGCATTTTTATAATTGTTTTTAAAAATAATGTTTTTTTAGAAGTAATTTTTTAAAAGTTATTTTTAATTAAAAAATATTTTTAAAACTGTTATAAAAACATTATTTTTAATTTACAATCATTTTTATAACTTATTTTTAAAATAACTTTTTAATAACTATTTTAAAAATAATTTTTAAACAAATAACATTTTTAAAATAATAATGTTTTTTTAGAAATAATTTTTAAACAACTATTTTCAACAAACATTTTTAAAACCGCTATAAAATTTTATTTTTTAAGAGTTATGAAAACGTTATTATTAATAAAAAAATGTTTTATAGCAATTTCTATGTAACTAATGTGTAATTATCGTGTGATCTGATAGTTGGAAGTGGAAATAAGAAAGGTTAATTTGGTAATAAGATAAATTTTATTATTTTCACATGTTAAATTATTCACTTACCCATGGTTTAAAATGGTTAAAGTTTCACCCACTTTTCATCATATTCATTTTATTTCACCATTATAAATTTCCTATCAAACACAAATTTTACCTAAGTGTTGATACCAAATTTAGTCTGCCTACATGGCCCAATTAAATGAAGACACGTGGCAATCTATGTGGCAACAACAAACATTTCCGAGGATCTCACACGCTCCGAGGAACCATACTTGAACGAGGAACACTGCTTCCTCGAGGAACAAGAACTCTCCGAGGAACTTATACACTCTGAGGAACAAGAACTCTCCGAGGAACTTTTGAGTACCGAGAAGCTTAGGCGGTCCGAGCAACTCAGGCGGTCCGAGCTGCACCTCGAACAAAGCATTCATAGCAGGATAACCAACAGTTTGACTGTTCATTAAATGTTTATCATTCAGACGCACACGCTTAAAGGGCATTGAATGTATTACCCTTTCATATGTACATCATTTAATGTATTACCCTTTCACATTACAGCCTCAGGGTTATAAATACATTGTACAATCCTCATTTGAGGGGGACCGGAATTTCTTGATAGAACTTGTAATCGAGAATTCCCAAACACTCATCAATAACATAACAGTGGACGTAGGCCATTCTTATAAGGCTGAACCACTTTAAAAATTCTTTGTCTCATTTATTTATCTGTGATTGAATAATTAGATATGATCTAATTTTTTACATCAACAGATTGGCGCGGTCTGTGGGAAACGACTGGTAATATCGTTTTTCATCAAAAATAATTCATCACAAATGGCTGATATTCCAGAATCCAGCAATCGAAATGCTGGAAGCCCTCCAAATCCATCTGCTCCGCCAAATATTCCAGATCTGGCTGGAATAATGACAAATCTGGCTCAGGGACAGACCGTCATGCAAGAAACTATGCGTCAACTTATACAAACCCTCCATAGCGGTGCATCAACCCATTCAGAACTACGAAGTATTCAAAGAAATACCTGTGCGCCTTCTTCGCATATTAGGCGTACCAATTCATATCGCAATGAGGAGTCTGAAGATTTTTCTTATCAACCTGCACGAACTTCGTCAGTGTCGGCCACAGATACTGAACAACATGTCACTCTCTCTCCAGAATGGACTAGTGCGCTAGAGAGGTTAAGCAGGGCATCACCTTTCGATCGATTTGGTCCTAGGAGGAGCAAAACTCCTCCTAGAGCCCCATCGAGGAGTTTTCGACGACCATCAGACTTAAGGGAAGGATCTGCCCAGTCGCGACCAGCTGCTCGTCAAGAGAGATCCCAGGAATCCACATCAACGCGATCAGTTGCTCGAACCAATAGGCCCGAGGAAGGAAATGATGCATGGAAAGGCTCTATTCAAAGGCTGGAGGATAGATTGGGGGAAATGGTTAAAGCTAAGAACCCCCTACAATGAACCTTTGTTCGAGGAACACCTTATGTCCATGCCATTGTAGATTTTCCAACACCATCAAAATTCAAATCACCTGTTGTGACCCCCAAATATGATGGAAAGACTGACCCTGTCCTTCATATAGAACAATACCAAGCTGCAGCCGACATCTATGCTATTCCAGATGAGATGAGATGCAGGGCATTCTCGGGAACTCTTACCGGACCTGCTCAAATATGGTATAATAATCTTCCTCGGGGTAAGATCTCAACTTTTCTTCAACTGGCCGAGTTATTCATTAGGAATTTCTATTTTGGGGCAAATCCAGTTAAACGAGTAGCACATTTGTTAAGTGTTATACAAAAAGCTGGTGAGAGCACCAGAGATTATATAACTCGTTTTAATAATAAGAAACTCGAAGTCATTGATTATGAGGAGAAGACAACGATTACCACCTTGATGAGTGGATTACTGCCCAACAAGTTGTACTACACTTTGGCCAAAGATCCACCTAGAACCATGTCAGATCTAATGGGAAAAGCGTCCAAGATTATGAATACCGAGGAGGCTATGGCTGCAAAGAAGAACATGGATGCTAAAGAAACCAAGGTGGAAGGTGATAAAGCTAAGAAGAAAGAGCATAAGAACAATGGTAATGACAAACATTCAAAAACTAGGTCGGTATGGGACGTAATGAAGAAATATGATAATTATACTCTTTTGAAGAAGGACATCAACCATGTTCTAGAAGAAATCAAGAACAACGAGCAATTAAACTGGCCAGATAAAATGAAGGCAGACCCTGACAAGAGGAATAAGGCAAAGTATTGCGAGTTTCATAAAGATCATGGCCATATGACCAAAAATTGCATAGCTCTTCAGAATGAGATTGAAACACTCATCAGACGAGGAAAGCTGTCAAAGTATGTCGATCGTGGAAGCGAAAGAAGAAACAATGATCGAGCAAGAGAGAGGTCTACATCTCCTCGTCGAGCAGAGGAGAACAAGAAAAGAAACCATGAAGTTGATCCAGAAGACGACACCGATCTTCCCAAGAGACCAAGGCAACCGGAACGAGAGGTATTTTCAATACGCTTTGGGTCATTTGACTGTAATGTTATAGCAGGTGGAGATGCAGGAGGAGGAGACCTTACTGCAGAGAGAAAATCTTACCTCTGTGAGGCTCAAGCTTACTCGTATATTCAACGAATAAATCTAGCTGAGGAGGATCGCCCGAGAAAGGTGAACAAAGAGAAATTGGTCATTGGTTTTTCAAATAATGACCTCGCAGGAGTTTTGTATCCTCATGATGACCCATTGGTGATCAAGATGAGAATGAAAGAGGTAATGATTTCAAGAGTACTGGTGGATAATGGTAGCTCAGCAGACATCATGTTCTACTCGTGCTTCGATAGTTTAAACCTAAAGTTATCTCAACTGGAGCCTTATCATAGACCCCTCATCGATTTTGCTGGCGAGAAAGTGTTCCCCAGATTATACTCAAGAGGGGGGGGGGGGGGGGGGGGGGGTGAATTGAGTTTTTACAAACTTTAAGTCAAAATTAAGATTTCAGAAAAATATTAATTTAAATCACTTAGACAAATTTCAGATTAATTAAAACTATAAAGAATAAATTTAACAAAATCAAATAAATGCAATCAACTGATTATAAACAACTAGAAATGAAGATTTTAACACACTAGGAATATTAATTTAATTTTCGTATTTAATATTAAGTGATATTCTGAAATTAATTATTTAGTTCAAAAAATAATTATTTTAATCTCAAAATTAATTTAGTCAAATTTCGGAATTAATTTATTTGCAAGATAGTGTGCTGAAAAATATTAGCTCAAGCAAGCATATGCAAATAAATAAATATAAGTGCGGAAAATAAATGACACCGAAATTTAACGTGGTTCGGCCAAATCCCGGCCTACATCCACGCGCCTAGAGCCCCCGTCTCCTTTGCGCTTCACTAAACCTGATCCACTTGCGGGTAGGATCAAACCACCGCGTACAACTGTTTGCAAGCTAACTCCGAGCTTCAAACCCCGTGGCCCACTTACGGGTAGGAACCAATTACCGGTACAAACCGAAGCTTCAACAAAGCTTCACAATAAATCTGAATTTTTGTAGTACAGAATAAAATACTGAAACTCCTTAAAATACAATTTGTAATCTGAGTTTCTGAGACTTCAATAAATGATGTTGAAGTAGGCACAAGTCTTCTTCTTCAATGATTGAGCAGATGATAAAATTAATTGCTCTCTTGAATGTGTAGCTGAGTAGTAAAATAAATGCTCTCAATAAGTCTTTCTCATATTTTCGTTCAAGTCTGCTAATGTTCAATGCAGCTCTTCAAAGCTTTAAATGAGTCTTCAGATAACTAGCTGTTAGACACAGCATTTTGAGCAATTAATGCTCCGGATTTTCTGAGATGTGATGACTGAAAATAATCTCCAAGGCTGATGTGCAAATCTTCATTTTGCTTCTCAATAAAAATATTGCCGTTGTAGAAGAATAGTAATCTGACAGTGTGTGATTGAAAGTGACTAGGTAGGTGACCCATAAATTTTATGCAAAAACATTGTTAGTCCAAGAGATAAAATACACAACTGAAGTATTTATGTGGAACCATTGTGTAAAGAATATAACTGATGTGGCAAGAGCATTAATCTGTCAAGAAGATAAATGAGACAAGTAAGTTCATGTATAACTCAGTCATAGGTTTGCAAGAATATATATGTAAGGTGTACATATATATATTGTACGAAAAAATATTTCTCGAACTGATATATATATAAAATTTCTGACTGATAAAAAATTTGCGAACAGATATATATATATATATATATATATAAAAGATTTTCGGACAGAATAAAAATTTCGAACGGATATAAGAAAACAATTTTTGACAGATATAAAGATAATTTCGGATAAATTTTTTTTATTTCGGGCTGCACATGAACTAATCTCATCAATGCAAACTCCCAATGATGTCATAGCCTTAAGGCTAGTCTGAGTGAGTGGATGGCAAAGATGACAGGAGATAAGCTCTTGTCCTTTTATCTAGTCAAGGTAAATGAGAGGAGTTAAAGATTATTTTTATGTCTATATATATAAGAACAATTCGTACATATATAGAAGAGGAATCCACTTTGTTTAATTAGCCAGAGATGGCGTCGTACTGCTCATGGATGGAACAACAGATAGCAGGTATGGTCTATCAAAAAAAATGTTGGCGTGTAGCAGAAGAGAAACAATTTAAAAAAAATGTCCGGATTTAATTATTACATGAACTGACATGGTCAGCGCACGCGGCTCAAGGAAGAGACAAAATAGAGGGAGAGGCCAGATCATCTAGTTTTAAAGGAATGGCCGAAAGCTGTAGATCCCCACGAATTGCCTGGCCCACCAAGTGGTGAATAAGCACTTACGTGAATCCCTTAGTCACCACAAAATTTTCTATACTTTGTTTGCCTCCACATTGGATGCATTTCCACCTGATTAACAGCTGGAGACACGGAAGAAAAGTCCAACAACCTTTGGATATTTGCAGAAAAGAAATTGCTAACACCAATACCTCTACACAATCCCATCTCCAAACATCTCTCCATTCCAGCCCACGTGGCATCAAGTTCAAGTGCCTCAAAATCTTCTACATTTGGTACAACATAATATGCCCAAGGCTTTAACTTCACCGGCCAAAAATATATTGTTTCGAAGGTTCCTTTGAGTTTAAAAAATAATTCCGAAAATTATTTTAGAATAGGAAATTTATTTTAAACAAAAATACACCAATTTTATAAAAAATATTTTCAAAAAAAAAACATTTCTTTTTGAAAATACTTTGGCTCATAATTAATTAGTCACACCATAGAAATCATAGATCAAGAAATATGCATGTGTGTCTAATGTGTCAAGTGAAAATGTGCAACCACACATGTAATCAGGACAATATCACATAAATGCAAACATTATATAGTATATTAAATATATGTATATAACAAACAAGATTATACAATAATAAATATCTATAGAATAACTTAAAAGGTATGTTTGGAATCATCAAAATCACTATATTAAGTTAAACTAAAATGTACATTAATTAAACTAATTTAATTAATTAGGGATGAAATACATTTTCGTTAACCGAAAGTATTTCCACTTGGGATGATCAAGTTGGATATATTCATTAGTACGTGGCCTGCTTGTCGGACAAAAAGAATACGCTTTTTCATGATGGATAAGAATGTTCAATCATCATACAATATCATCATGGGAAGAGTAAGATTGAAGAAATTTGAGGTTGTACCATCTATAGTGCATCAATGCCTGAAGTTTCCAATAAATTTTGGAGTAGGAGTTGTTAAAGGTGATCAGAAAGTAGATCGGGAATGCTATTATTCATCCATCGAGCAAGAGGAATTGAAAGAATCAAGGAGAAAGACTGCTACCTATCAAGTGGATGAAGGTGCAAAAATTGAAACATTGGATCCTAGAGATGAGTCTCAACTCGTGAAGGGTCAAGTGGTGGAAGCTACTGAAAACATAATTCTGGACGATGAGCACCCTGAGCGAATTGCTCAAGTAGGTTCGTCGTTGGAAGCCTCACTAAAACAGGAATCGATAACTTTCCTAAGAAGCAGAAAACAAACTTTTTCGTGGAGTCATGAAGATATGCCTGGGATAGACCCAAATTTCTTATGTCACGAGCTCAATGTGAATAAGGAGATCAAGCCTGTGAAGCAGAGAAGAAGAGTATTCAGTCCCGAGAAGAATCAAGCTATACAAGAGGAAGTCGAGAAGCTCCAGAAAGCTTATTTCATTGAAGATGTTAAATATCCAGATTGGTTAGCCAATGTGGTGATGATAAAGAAGAAAAACAACAAGTGGAGGATGTGTGTAGACTTCACCGACCTCAACAAAGCATACCCAAAAGATCACTTTCCATTGCCCCGAATTGATCAACTAGTTGATGTTACCTCGGGACACGAGCTGCTGAGCTTCATGGATGCTTATTCTGGTTACAATCAGATTAAAATGAAACTGAAGATAGGGAGAGTACTTCTTTCATTACCCCTAGGGGAACTTATTGTTATAATGTTATGACTTTTGGTTTGAAAAATACAGGTGCGACATATCAGTGGCTGATGAACAAGGTCTTTGCTGAACAAATCAGTTGCAATATGGAAGTCTATGTTGACGATATGCTGACAAAGAGCAAGAAAGCTGTCGATCATCTAGTTGACTTAAGTCAGACTTTTGATCTGCTGGATAAATATCAAATGAAGCTGAACCCGACGAAGTGCATATTTGGAGTACGAGAAGGCATGTTTCTTGGGTACATTGTCAATCAACGAGGCATTGAGGCAAATCCTGAAAAGATCAAAGCTCTATTAGGGCTACGATCTCCAACGACGAAGAAGGAAGTACAGAGTCTCACAGGATGAGTAGCAGCACTCAACAGATTTGTATCACGAGCAACTGACAGATGTCTCCCATTCTTCAAGACACTCCGAAAGACTTTTGAGTGGAATGATGAATGTGAGAATGCTTTTCAAGACTTGAAGAAATACTTGGGAGCACCTCCACTGTTGTCCAGGCCGATAATGGGAGAAAAATTGTACTTGTATCTAGCAGTATCGGAGAATGCAGTTAGCTCGGCGTTGATCAGAGTGGAGAATGGAGTACAAAAACTAATCTATTACACAAGTAAGGCCTTCCGAGGAGCAGAGATCAGATATCCCAGGCTGGAAAAGTTAGCACTGGCGCTGATTGAGGCGAGTAGGAGAATGAGGCCATACTTCCAGGCTCATACTATAGTCGTATATACTGAGATGTCATTGAGGCAAGCCCTTTATAAACCAGAAAAATTAGGGAGATTGATGTACTGGGCAATAGAGCTCGGTGAATATGATATATTTATGAACCCAGATCATCGCTGAAAGGGCAAGCTGTAGCAGATTTTATAGTAGAGTTCACTTATCCTGATACCCCCGAGGAGCAAAAGTTGCTCTCTGATCAACCTGTGGATGTTACAGGATCAACAAACATAAGTTCAAACCAACTCCGTTTGATAAAAGGGCAAGTGGATGTTACAGGATCATCAAATTCGAGCTCAGACCAACTCCGGTTGGTAAAAGGGCAAGAAAAGATGATCGACGAAGAGCGAGAAATATCAGGGGAAGATGAAAGGAAGAAACAAATATTTCACCGAGGAACTTTGACAGATCAGAAATTTGAAGACGAGTTACTCATATAGAGGCTATATGTAGATGGCCCATCTTGCACAACAGGTTGTGGGGCAGGGATAGTTTTGAGAACTCCGGACGAGGTCGACATGGAATATGCCCTACATTTCCAATTCAAAGCTTCCAATAATGAGGCTGAGTATGAGGCCATGATTGCAGGTCTTAATTTGGCAAAAATTATGGAGGCGCAACAGGTTATTGTCTTCAATGATTCTCAATTGATCGTAAATCAAATGTTAGGAGTATATGCAGTTAGAGGAGAATTAATGATCAGATATCATGCAAAGGCAAAGGAGCTGGTGTTAGAATTTGCTGCTATTCAGCTGATCAGAATACCAAGAATGAAGAAGGCGAGAGCAGACGCCTTAGCTCGATTAGCATCAGCTACTCGCACCGAGCTACGACGAACAATCCCAATTAAAGTTTTCACTGGTCGGAGTATAGATGAAGATCTGACGACGAACTTTATTACCCTTGATTTAGGACCATCTTGGATGGATCCCATCAGGGCATATATTGAGGAGGGAGAATTACCAATTGACAAGCTCGCGACCAAGAAATTAAAGTTTAAAGCTGCTCGGTATATATTAACTAACGGTATTCTTTATAGACGAGGAATTATGGAAGGTTTGCAGAGATGTGTACATCCCTCCGAGGTGAAAGATTTGATTGAAGAGATCCATGAAGGGTTATGTGGAGACCATGTAGCAGGTCGGACGCTTTTGCAAAGGGTGATGACGCAGGGATACTACTGGCCGACGATGAGAGCTGATTATATAGCTTATGCCAAGAAATGTGACAAGTGCCAACGCTTTTCATCCATCCGAAGAACTCCACAAGCATTATTGACACCCATAACTTCCCCTTGGCCATTTGCCATGTGGGGAATAGATTTGGTTAGCCCGCTGCCAACGACCAGAGGAAGGTTCAAATACCTTGTCGTCGCAGTGGATTATTTTACTAAGTGGGTTGAAGCTGAACCTCTCATCGATATGACGTACGACAAGGTGTACAAATTCATTTGGACGAACATCATTTGTCGATATGGTCTTCCTCATGCTTTCATCACAGACCATGGAACCCAATTTGATAATGAGGAGTTCGCTGCCTATTGTCATTAGTCAAATATTTTGAATGTCCACTCAGCACCAGGCCATCCTCAAAGCAATGGATAAACTGAAATGACAAATAGAACGCTGCTGAATGGCTTGAAGAAAAGACTGGGTGATGCGAAAGCAAACTGGATCAACGAGTTACAGTCAGTACTGTGGGCTTACCGAACTACTCCCCGAGTAGCAACTGGAGAATCACCATATATGCTGGCGTTTGGAAGTGAAGTTGTTATACCTGCCGAGTTGGGCCTCCCAATACACAGGGTACTGAATTTTAACTCCCCTGTCAGCGACTTAATGAGAATATTGGATTTAGACATGCTTGAAGAAGTTAGAGAAGAAGAAGCCATTAGAAACGCTGCTTACCAACAGCGAACAACTTTGTTCTACAATAAGAGGGTGAAGAAGTGCGACCTGAAAGAAGGAGACTATGTGCTGAAGAAAGTAATTCAAAAGCACAATAAGCTGGAGGCAAACTGGCATGGACCATACCGAGTTACAGAAGTTGTTCGACCAGGAACTTACGGAATAACAACTTTGGAAGGGGAGGAGTTTAAGAACGCATGGAACGCAGAGCACCTACGCAAGTATTATCAGTGATGAATAAAATGAAGATATTCTGCCGAATTCTTTCTTTTTATTGAAAGTTTTTCAGGGAATACTAGTGCTACACACTACTCGGCAAAGCTCAGGCTACTCAAATTTTTTCTCGAAAATGCCAACTAAGGTTGGTCGAGAAACCTATATTCCTCCGGGAAGTAAAGCTACCAATATTCCTCCGGGAAGTAAAGCTACCTGTATTCCTCCGGGAAGTAAAGCTACATGTATTCCTCCGGGAAGTAAAACTTGTATTCCTATTGGAAGTAAAACTATATGTTTCCCGGGAAATAAAAGTATTCCAAAAATTGCCAACTTATGTCGGTTAGGAAGTAAATATATTCTCAAAAATACCAACTTGAGTTGGTCGGAAGGTAAAATTATTCCAAAAAGTGCCAAAGTTGCTCATTAAGAAAAAAATCTACTAACTATGGCTGTTCGGGGATAAAAATCCACTAACTATAGTTGGTCGACAAGGAAAATTTACCGACCTTGGTTGGTCGGAAACATTTAAGAAAAAAATCTACTTACTATGGCTGGTCGGGGATAAAAACCCACTAACTGTAGTTGGTCAACAAGGAAAATTTATCGACCTTGGTTGGTCAGAAACATTTTATGAAGACGAGAAAGTGATCGAGCAACAAAATATTATTACTAAGTTGGTCGAGAAACAAAATATTATTTTTGCCAAATGACTACCACAAATTCAAGCTATTCGACAATAAGTTGATCGACAAACTACACAATATTGTTATCTTTTTAACAGATACACATGCATAGATATAAAGTGTTATAAGACAATAGCAAACAAAAATGAAAGTCTTTCATTAAATCCAAAATAAATTACATTGATAATGAAATGTATACAAATTTATTACATTAATATTCCTACTCTACGGTCTTTTTCCCTCTGCTTTTGACACAGGTTCCTCGCCAGCAGGTGGATCATTTAAAGCAAGAGGAGAATTTATGAAGTTGAGATCCTTTAACATCCTGATATTCATCACAGATGGTCGATCTAAGAGGTGCTCGGGACGAGATATCTTGATATTTGAATGGAGATTGTAGTCGCCGAGATATTTTGAAATCAAGCATCGAGGAATGGCCCGTGCAGGGATCCAACTCATATCCAGTTTAAATGGAGGCACAGGTAGGTCGAGCAGCCCAGGATCGTGGTAGTCCCACAGGTAATGACCCTGTTCGAGTTGCAGCATACCTAAGGCATTCAACCAGCCTTGCTTGTAGCCTTCATTATTGGCATTCTGGATACGATCGTCCAAGTGATAGAGAGCTTCGTTGTATCCAGCCATCCAGAACTCCCTGGGTTGTTTGTGGAATTGATATGTTAGTCTTTCTAGCTGCTCGTGGAGATTTTTGATGAAGATCTCTTTATTCTCCAAGGTAGACTTCTACGTGGAAAGTTGCTCTTCCAGGTCCCTGATCTTCTTTGACATTTCAGCCAATGCCTGGTTCTTCGCCATTAACTGGAAGGCCTGGTTCTCTAAGGCAGACTGAGTCCTCTGTTCCTCGACAGGAATCCGAACTGCTCTTGCTCTCCCCCGAGGAACTCTTGCTCGACCACGAGAAGGTGTAGAAGGGCCATACCTCTTCAAGGTTTCCAACTCGTCCCTCAAGTTGGCGTTCTCGACTTCTAAGAACGAGAATCCCTCACCAGTCATTGGGATCAAGGCTTTTGAAGTAGAAGCTGCAGACTTCAACTATGACAACTCTCTTTGAAGATTGTTATTCTCTTGCTCTAATAATTCAGCTATTTGCCTGCATTCCTCGACCTCACCCTTCAAAGTTCTCTCCCTCACATCGTAGCCAGCAAAAAGTTTCTCGTAACCCTTGTCGGCAATGATCTGCTATTACTTTTTCTCGTAACCCTCGTGCAAGAGGGCAGTGGACTCTTTGTATTATTGCTGAAGATCTTCGAGGGTTCCTTGAAGATCCTCGATCATGTCGTAATAAGACACATTATTGGCCACTGCTCGATCAAGTAGACACTTCAGATATTGGTATGCTTCAACTGCTTATTCAGAAGCATCTTGGCCGAGGATGTCGACAACTTGTACTGCACTCAGATCTGTGTGACCAGCCTTAAAATAATCATTGCATTGCCTTAGTAGCACAGTATCATGAGCAGATAATAATTCCATCCTGGCCAGAAACTAGCAGAGGAAGAAAAGCAATAATCAATAAGAATCAAGACAGAGTATGAAGAAGAGACAACAGTATGAATAAACACAAGTTCAAGTTTTATTATATCATAAAGGTCAGAAGTACAAGATTCAGAATTGCATGTTCAGGATTACATTTGTTAAAGAAAAATAAAATATAAGTCCAAACAACTCTACACCTTTTCTTTGTCTCCCAAAACCTTCTCGGGAGGCTGGGACGAGGAAGTAGGTTGCTCGGATGGAGCAGATAGTAATTGGGGAGGTGCTGGAGGTTGCTCGGAGGAAGTTGAAGATAGTTGAAGTTCCTCGTCAGCAGGCTGGATAGTCGGGGGAAGAGAAATCTGGTCTCCCATTACCATGGAAGACTCTTCGGAGGCAGCTTCGTCCTCTTCTAAATCTTCAGGAGTTAGAGGAGGACCAGGGATGTGTCGCTGAAAGAGTTCGGAATTTTCATCCACTTTCATCTCCTGTAGAGCAGTGACCCATTCATCCCTAAAGTACTTGAGGCTGCCATATTCTACTTACGACACCATGGCAGCCAATCCCTTGTTCCACCCCTTGTCCCAGCCAGCACTGAAGGACTTCTTCACAGTCGTTTTCCTCTTCAACTTCTCCGAGGAAAGCTTCTCGAACAACAGGTTATCAGCAGCTTTCAACTTTCTCTCAGCCTCCTCCTTCTGCCGATTTACCTCCCGAAGTTGAGCCAACTCCTCTTCAGCAACCTTGAGCTTATTCTCAAGCTCTCCAGCATTTTGGAGCTTCTCGTCGAGCTCTTTATTTTTCCCTTCCAAGTCCTTTATTCTCTTCTCCAACTCCTTGGAGACTTCAACAATCTGAGCTTTTTCCTGCTCGGTGGAGGCAAGTTTCTTCTCCCAGATTACCTTGTCAGTAGCATATTTCTGGCGCGAATCTTCCAAAGACTTCGTCAGGCCCGCCAGAGCTTCCTCCACCCCAGATGAGGAGCTTGAAGCTTTAATTGCTTCGTCCTTCTTCAAAATTATATTGAAGCAGCTCGTCAACTGTAAAAAAGAAAATGAAAGCAAGTCAGAAACAGAAATGACAAGGGAAATATGAAAAATTCAAAGTAATAAGACTTACAGAAGAAATATGGCGAGCAGCTAACGAAGTGACCATGTCCCGAGTAAGGTTTGCTTCAGTACCTTGGACCTCGGGAATGATCCAAGACTTTACCGAGCTCATGACAGAGCTCGGAGGAACAAAAGTTGGAACACCGGTTCCAGTAACTGGGGGTTGAGTGATGGTGCCAGCCAAATTGACCGAGGAGCTCTTCTTCAGCTTCCTCGGGGAAAAAGGGATTGATTCAACCAAGGAGGAGCCCTTGGTCGGTGATATGACAATCACCTCGCCTGAAGCAGCAGCTTTGCTCGGGGCCACTGGAGGCTTCTCGGCAACCTTCACAACAGCAGCCGAGGAAGGTGCATCAACTTTCTTTGTCCCTTCTGGGACATCAATTTTACTTCTTTTAGCCTCTCCATCACCAGAGGCAGGCTTCTCGAAGAGGGTGGGAGGTCTTCTCTTCTTCATCCTTTCACTTAAAGGAACGTGTGACTCAGGCGAAGAGCTGGTAGAAGCTGTTACTGGCTCTGCGTCGCTTATTACTGGACGAGCAGTAAAAGAGATGGTGTAGCTCTTGTACTGCAGCAGATATGAGGCTGACCTAATGTGCTCGTCGGCAACACTCTGATGCAGACTCCAGATAAGTTTCAAATGTCTTATATTAACATCTGCTTCCTTTGGACACTTTCTTTTGCTATCAACTGCAAATAAATAAAAATTACAATATCAGTGGCACATTTTGTCAAACACAGAGGAAGCATAATTTCAAAATAAATAAAATAAAAATAACCTATCCCATTGTCATAGGGAGGGCATCTGGGACCCTGATACACTTCATCTCCAGATAAAGGAGCATGTTGTAATTTTTTTATGACAACCCCGTGCTCAAAATAATCCCTATTAGCATCCGGGAGATTGACTACTAAGGCCCTATTCAAAAATCTAGTTTTTAAATAAAAGGTGTTATCACCAACTGTCCATCTATAACAAAACATGATTTCTGGAATTCCTATGCGAGTTCCATGGATTTGATTTAACCTATGAACCCCATTAATTATTCTCCATGTATTTGGGGCTATTCTTGTAGGAACAACGTCAAAGTATTGACAAAATTCCAGACATAAGGGATTGGGTGGAAAAGAAAATCCACACTCAGCAATAAAGAGACTGGGGAACCAATGTCCCTCAGCCAAACGGAAATAATCAGAAGACTCAGAAAGCTCTTCCAGAACAACCCAGGAGGGAATAGAAAACTCAGAGCGAAACTTATCAAGAGATTAAATAGGGTAAACCATGATGAATAAAATAAATGAAGAAGAAGGAAGAAAATCTTACAGAAAAAGAGTGGATCTGATGACAACGAACGATGGAAGAGATGAATACACAGGAGAGAAAGAAACGACGGAAAACTCGAAGATACAAATTTGAAAAAGTAGAAGACGATGGGATTTTCTGCAGCGTTTAAATACTCTACCTTAGGAAAAGGAAAAGTAATGATTACAAAAAGAGACGGTCACGTTACCGGCGGCTAAAAAGACGAAAAGGGGCGCGGGAATCGAAGCGGACATAAAAATTCAAAAAAGCATGATTCTACGAATTCGGAAGGAGAAATAAATATGAAGGAAACACTCCTAAAAACTAGGAAGACCATTTAAAGCTACCATAATCCAAGAAAGAATGTTCCATACTCCTCAAATTTCGAATTATGAAACATTGGGGGCTTCTGTTGATACCAAATTTAGTCTGCCTACATGGCCCAATTGAATGAAGACACGTGACAATCTACGTGGCAACAACAAACATTTCTGAGGATCTCACACGCTCCGAGGAACCATACTACAACGAGGAACACTGTTTCCTCGAGGAACAAGAACTCTCCGAGGAACTTATACGCTCCGAGGAACTCTTGAGTACCGAGAAGCTTAGGCGGTCCGAGCTGCACCTCGAACAAAGCATTCATAGCAGGATAACCAACAGTTTGACTGTTCATTAAATATTTATCATTCAGACGCACACGCTTAAAGGGCATTGAATGTATTACCCTTTCATATGTACATCATTTAATGTATTACCCTTTCACATTACAGCCTCAGGTTTATAAATACATTGTACAATCCTCATTTGAGGGGGATCGGAATTTCTTGATAGAACTTGTAATCGAGAATTCTCAAACACTCATCAATAACATAACAGTAGACGTAGGCCATTCTTATAAGGCTGAACCACTTTAAAAATTCTTTGTCTCATTTATTTATCTGTGATTGAATAATTAGATATAATCTAATTTTTTACATCAACACTAAGTGAATTATTTTTTAAGATATTAAAAAATATTTTGCCACGAAACAAATGGATCCTAAGAGCATTTTCCCTACTTCTTTCCCTAAATACGTAAAAAAAAAAAAAAGAAGAGAGAGATACAACTCTAAAAAATAACAAAAAAAAACCCTCTAAATTGGGTGCCATTCCCACCACAATTCATAGAAGATATGGTCGAGGAGGAAATATCATCTTACCTCAAATATCATCTTACCTAATTCTCATTACCATTTATTTTATGCTGCTAAGCAACCTGGTCCATCTTTATCTTTACTATAAATCCTAGTGACATGATACACTTCTCAAATACCTCTTCCAAAGTAGAAAGCAAACGAGTGTACAACCATGTCTCACAAGATGATGCTTTTCCTTTCCTCCATCATAACCTTAGCAGCCCTCCAAGCAACCCATGCAGTCGAATACAGCGCCACAAACAACGCTGCAACAACCCCAGGTGGGATCCGGTTCACGAACGAGATCGGGCTCCGTTACAGTAGGCAAACCATGATATCTGCCTCAAATTTCATCTGGAGGACCTTCCAGCAAAACAACGAGGCGGACAGGAAGAACGTGCCCCGCATTAGCCTGTTCATCGATGACATGGATGGAGTTGCCTACGCGGTTAACAACGAAGTCCATGTCAGCGCCAGGTAATACATTTATCTTAAAGTTTATAAAAATCTATAAGGCCTTGTGACACAAACACAGATTTGTGTCTTTACAACCAAATCTTCTAACAATAAATCTTAATATTAATAGTATCACCTCATCATTATCTCTATGGCCAGGTACATACAGGGCTACTCTGGTAACGTCAGAAGGGAGATCACCGGAGTCCTATATCACGAGATGACACACATATGGCAGTGGAACGGGAATGGGCAGCAAACTCCCGGAGGATTGATAGAAGGGATCGCAGATTTTGTGAGGCTGAGGGCCGGGCTGGGGCCCAGCCACTGGGTTCAGCCGGGCCAGGGTGACCGCTGGGATCAAGGATATGATGTGACTGCCCGCTTTCTGGACTATTGTAATAGTTTAAGGAATGGGTTTGTGGCAGAACTTAACATGAAGATGAGAAGTGGATATAGTAATAACTTCTTTGTTGAGCTGCTAGGGAAGACAGTGGATCAGCTCTGGAGTGAGTACAAGGCTAGATACAATAGTTGTTTGGTGAAAGAACAAATAAAAATAAATGTTGCACAACTCTTGTAATAGTGGTTTACTATTATTTCGAATTAATTAAATAAATTGCCTAAATAAAAGAGAAGTTATTTATACATCCCACTGGTTATGCTCTCTAATGTAGACCAATTTAGGGCAACAGTTCACCACTCCTCTAATTTCTTGAAGAAAAATCATGGTTTAATTAACTGAAAGGGGATATCCAATCTGTCTAGAACAGATAAATTTGTGGAAATTTCAACAATCTGGCAAGATCAAGGATATGCACAAGTATTTTATTTTCATGAATTGACTCTATTTTTACAGTCTGAGCTGCTCAATCATCAACTGGGTAATACCGTAATACGCCTGACTTTTATCTGTATCTTAAATCCTGTCTTCCTCTAAGTAAGAACACTACAATATATTTGGAATATGACCAGAGCCAAACAATCCACTACATTATATTTGGAATATACCTAGAGCCAAACAATCCTAATCTGATAAACTTTACAAGAAAACAATTAGCAACTTACTGGAAGTCAAAGTCCACGTACATTTTAAATGTTGCTCCTGGCACAAAAGAGAGATATCACCCAGTCAAACTCAATTTTCCGGACTAAGATAACCATTTTCGAGTGCATTCCCATTTTGAATACTTCTTCTCACTTGTTAAAGTGGGATATGAGGGGGGAAATATATAAGAGTGTTGATAGGGAGACTCACTTTTGAGCCCCAATTTTGAAACCCACACATAAGATAAAAATAGGTACAAATTTTTAATGCACATTTTGATGTCCTGGCGGGACCCACAACAATAAGGTATAAGCTTTTAATGCAGTGGGTTTCAAAATTGGATTTTTTTACCGGGTCTCCCTAGATTTATTCAATATATAACGTCTTAATTCCCTTTTTCCTGTCAATTATTAATTTTTTAACATTGAAATAGTATATAGGGCAGACTTTATGCTTTTAGCTGGTGTCTTTGCATATGGGTCATTGTCAAGAGGTCGCCGGCAAACTACTCTGCAAGGAAATATATATACATAATCCAAATAATACATAATTAATAATTTTATATGAATCCTATATATGAATATTTAATTATGTTATTTGTTATTTAATTATGCAAAACGTTATGTATTATTTATTTAATATTAGATTTTAGATCAACATGAATATTATACATTGTGTAAACTTCAGATATCAAAAATCATAATTTAATCGTATTTAGAAGTAAAATATCAAGAGTCATACCTTGATTTAAATTTATTTGAGAGGAAGAAGTTGAAAATATTATCCTCCACCTGAATATGGAATCATCATTTTGATGACTGAAGTTGTAGGTGTTATACCCTATATGAATTAGTATCATCCTTTAAATGATTGGAGTTGTGGTGTTAATTTCATCGATGTAATTTTGTAATTTCTAAGGCCCCGTTTGGTTGTCCCAAAATTGTAAATTGGATCATTAATAAATTGATCCATTTACAAATTGACCAATTAATTGTGTTTGGTTTCATTAATGAAAGGATTAATTAAATGCCCCACTTTAGCTCATGTGTAAAATCTGAAATTGGATCACTTCATAAAAAAGTTGAGATGAATCCATTTGAAATAGGAGTCACATGAAGTACATGTCCTCTCCCCCTCTCCCTCTCTTTTTCCCTCCCCCTCTCTCTCTTGATTTGTTTTTATCTTTTTTTCATAAAACCTTAACATCAATTTTAAATTACCAAACATTGTGTAAAATTGGATTTAACTCATTTCAAATTCACTCATTTACAATTCAAAACGAAACAATTTACATAATCAAATAATTTGCGCAACCAAACTGGGCCGAATTGATCAGTCACTTATTTATAGGTAGAGAGATGACTTAATCTCCAAAAGTCACTCAATCTAAACCCTCCATCAAGGTAAACATCCAATAATCTTTTCGACTCTTAGTATTTGGAGTTCCCTTTCATTAACCAAAGTGACTCTTAGTATTAATATAATAATGGAACACATTATGGAGAATTATTATCTATATTATACCTCTAAAGGAGTAATATTAGAGGTTAATGAAGCATTTAGTATTGGAAGATCAGGCGTTGGAAGGAGGGTAAAAGACACAATGCTCATTTGAAGTCTAAGGAAGCAAAAAAGATTTCTCTCGTCACTTAACATTTCATTGCATTTCTTTCTTTTCGCTTATTTCAGGAGCTACGTAGTTCCTCCTCCACAACCATTCCACTCCACCGACCGAGCACACCACAACCACTCCACCGTCCATAGTCATTCCACCACACTCCACAGTAGTGAGTATCTCTTCTCTTTTCTCTCACCCTTTTCTTACGCAAATCGATTTGATTTATTCTTACACAGATTCAGTTGCTTCGTTCTCCCTTTACTTCACATAGATATGTGTAAAGTGTATGGAAAAAAACACCAGATCGCATATAGGTTTGTTCTCTCTTTGTTGCTCGCACGTATCTGATTTTTTAGATCTATTAATTTAGGTGTTGATTAGCTGTTAATTTGTGGAACTTTGATGGAGATTTATTTGCTAACTCAGATAAATAAATCTGGTGTTTAATAGTTGTTTTGTTTAATAACTGAGATAGACACGTTCTCTCTTTATCTGATATTTTATAGTTGTCTTGTTAGAGGAGACTTTGATAGAGATTGTCTGATAACTAATCTGAGTATATAAAATGTTTATTTGATAACTAGGGATTTAAAGCATATTTATTTTCTAACTGGTGATTATTTGCTAACCGAAGATTTAACTAAGTGTATAACATGTTTATTTGATAACTAGAGATATAAACCACATATCAATTTTGTAATATCATGATTTCTTCCCACGTTGGAGATTTATTTTCTAACTGAGTATATAACATGTTTTCTTTTAAATCACATAACATGTTTTCTTATGTAACTAAATATGCTAGATTTTCTTTTAAAGCACATAACATATTTTCAATGTATAACTAAGTATGTTGGTCTTAATCTAAGGCTTATATTTGTAATTTTATGATTTCTTATTTATTTTTTGTTGGATTTAATTTCATCTTGTATGGAGGAAATGGATGTCGTCAATTCGATTGGTTTGTATACAGATGTGAATCTAAATGTCTTGGTTATATGATGTTGGCCACCATGTGAATAAACAATTTTATTTATAGAGGCCAGATCCCATACGGTCGCCACTTACGACCATCCCGTCCGGGATTGATTTTAAAAATAAAAAAAATATGGTTTGTTTTCTAAACATTTCAGGGTACAGTTAAAAAAACTCAATCCAAAATATTTTATTTTGATATTTTTAAAAATGGGTTAATATTTGACTGTTTAAACAGTTTTATTTATAGAGGCCAAATTCCATACGACGCCACTTACGGCCACCCCATATGGGATTGCTTTTAAAAAACAAAAAATATGTTTTTTTTGGGTGGGGGTTCAAAACATTTCAGGGTACACCTAAAAAAATCACCCCAAAATATTTTATTTTGATATTTTAAAAAAAGGGTCAATATTTGACACTTTAAGCAATTGACTTAACTGCTTAAAAAAGGTCAAATATTGACCCATTTTTTTAAAATATCAAAACAAAATATTTTGGGGTGATTTTTTTAAGGGGTATCCTGAAATGTTTAGAACCCCCATAAAACTTTTTTTAAAAAAACAAATCTTGTAAATAGCCCTTAATTAAGGTGCCTTGACTTGATCCCTTCCTTATTTATATAAATAGATTTATAAGTTAGTATTGGTTATGCTGATTTATATATGAACAAAACTAAGTTGACCCATAAAAAATCCCAAAATCCATAACCCATGCATTAAAAGCTTATAATATATTGATGTGGGTCCCGTCAGGGCATAGAAATGGGTCCCGCTCACTGCATAAAAAGCTTTACTCATTTTTGTCTTATTAGGCAGGTACACTTTCTGTTTTTTTGTGTGTATGTGTAGTTTTACTCTTTGGATAATACAAATGTTTATAATCAGGGGAGGAGCCAGGAAAATTTGACAGTGTGGGCTAATTTAAGGCGATTTTCGAGGGTTCGGGGGCAAGAGCCCCTAAGCCGAAGTTTTTGAGGTTATTTTCGTCCCAAATTTAAACTAACAACAACCTTAATTATCCCCCAAAATATAAACCAACAACATTAAAGGTTATTGTCTACTATTTATATGTATCTGTTGAATAATAAAACAGTTTACTATTTACATGCAAAGGTTATCATTGTTTCCTATAAGTGCGGAGAGAGTTGGACTCATTCAAAATGCTTTGAACTGTTTTGACGGCTTCACTGCTTAGGTTATTTATATTTTTTTTTAAATCATGGGGGATCAAGCCCCCACATGCCCCCATCCCTGTTTATAATATGTATGACATCATGTTGCCGCAAATGTTAATGAATTTTGGATGAATGAAGTGTGTTGGAGGACATCATGTTATGAAGAGAAAGTTGTCGCAAGCGAATACGTGGGTCTCTGTTTTAGAATATTGACACATTATTTTTTATTTAGTTTGTAATATATAAGTGGCACATATCTTTTGGGTTGTTTTTTTTAATTTTTGTCCCAATGTATATCTCTTTATTTGGGGTTGTTTTTCTTTTGGTATAATGAATATTTTTACACTAATTACCTGTGTGGTAAATATGTATTAATATGATAGAAAAAAAAATCTTAACTTATTGCTTGAGCTATTTTTGAACTGTGTGATTAGTTAATATCCCTACAGAATATATTGAAAATTTGGGTTAAAAGCATGTGTGTTAATTAGGCAAGTGTTTAGCGGTTAGATAATGCGTCATCCGATTAGACTCAAATTGATTCGTAAAGAATCATGTTTGTGTATTATCTTTAGACCGGTTACTACGAATGGGTCGTGTATGGGTTAAGGTTGTTTTGACACGAACTCGTTATCACCCGATCCGTACATGATCTGTTGATAGGTCTGGCTATATGGATGGGAATCTGAGAGTTAACCTTAAATCTTTACCAGTTGCTGTTAAGGTCCTCAACAAGGATGGCGTTTAAGGCCATAGAGAATGGCTTGTGAATTCGGGTTAAAAATAAAAATAATATGTCAAATAATCAAGGGACTATAAATTGCTACACTATCAACGAAGACTACTTGATTCTGACTTCAAATGGATTCTATGTCTAAAAGAGGGAACTTAGACGGCTCAATTTTGTAAAATAATTCTTGAACATCATATAGCAGAGGTGGACGTGATCGTTGGTTGAAATTTATTTTCGTTATAATGTGCTTTAACCTCAAGAGTATCGTGCCATCTTTTTCTTGCCCTTCCTCTCTTCATTCATAGTATAAATATACAACTAATTTTACAAAGTATACAATTTATTTTATTCATTTGCAATTCTGGTACATTATATAAGAGTTAAGATTGTTCACTATGGATTTAAATTTATAAATTATTCACCACTACGGTTTGCAATGTTTTTTCATAGTTGGTTCTTTATTATATTAGTTTACAAACGAGTCGATGCATTTTTAAGAAATTCTATGATGCGTCCGCGCATTGCGCGGGTTACATACTAGTTTCAAATAATTTTAATATCATCCATCTTAATCCATAATTATCATAAGTGCACAATAATCTTTTAGTCATACTTAAATGGTTTTTCATAAATATTAGATAAAATATCAATGCGAGTCATAGCGGGTCCATACTAATTCAAAATTATGGTTATTTCAATGTACTACAACATTAATATTTTATTTAATAAGGTCTATAATAAGGATTATGATAATGGTCTAATAATATCTTATATAAAAGACTATTTTTGTCACATTTATCAA
Source organism: Sambucus nigra (assembly GCA_949130495.1). Taxonomy (NCBI): domain Eukaryota; kingdom Viridiplantae; phylum Streptophyta; class Magnoliopsida; order Dipsacales; family Adoxaceae; genus Sambucus; species Sambucus nigra. The sequence continues at coordinate 529,342,914 of OX422210.1, read as the reverse complement.
TTCACATGCATATAAACTTATATTGCAAGATAAAATTGAAATGTTCGGAATACACCTTAATTGATATCAAATATAGTATCAAAATTAAGCATCGAACAATCCACAATATTTTTACTTAATTTGCTACACTTTAGACTTGTATATTATACATGCTTCATGAATGTTATATTAACACTTAGTGGATATATTATATTAACACTTGTACAAATGTGTCCAACTGACACTTGTTGTTTCTGAACTTCTTCGCTCACTGATTGGTATTATATCCTAATGTTCTTAGATTTTTTGAAATACCTATCGATTTTTCATAACAAAGATTACAACGACATTATCATGATACTTCAGCAACTTGGTAGTAGTGTCGACAACTCCAAGTCCAGAAATGAATTTTCGTAGTCGTAATCCATAAATTGTAGTGTCAAAGTACACTACATACAATATTTAATTATTTCTCACTCTATCATGATATTAACCATTATGCCAAAATGAATTGACTGACTTTTGGAGAACTGTCAGTACTAGTCATATGTATAGGAACATCTACTATATAATATTTTAGTAATCTCATTACTTCATACTCTTAAAAAAATTTCATTCTCTAATTTATCGTTCATTACTGATATATATATATATATATATATATAATACTGCTCTTGCGCGGACCAGTCTGCATTTTAAGAATGCGGACTGGACATGTGTCACTTGGCGGTGACCCAAGAAAGAAAGAAGAGTGTGCCTATAATTTAGCCGATAATTTCTAAGCTCACCGCCAGGTGACACATATCCGGTTCGCATTCTTAAAATACAGACTGCTCCGTACAAGAGTAGTACTGTATATATATATATATATATATATATATATATATATATATACACACACACACATGTAAAGTATTCTTAAAATACCATTGGTGGGAAACTGATATAAGTTTATATAGTTATTGCTCAATCTATAGATTTTTTTTCTTAAACTCTCATAAGTTTTCACATTAAATGTAACTCTTAATCAAAGAGGGCTAATAAACCCATAAGAATTTCATATTTTAAGATATAGGCAAAAATATTTATTTACACCCCTTTCTCTATTCAGAATGAAAACTTTGACTATAAATCTATATTTATGTCGTTGATTATCACCAGGGCTGTCTTTTAGTCTTAAAGACATATTTACATTTGACTTTAGTATGTCAATTAGGTAATTCAACGCGATATTAAAATTCATTTTGGTCAATTAATGACATTATACTTTTTAAAACTTGTGAAAACCAACTCTAGATATTTTCTTACTCCTCGATTAAGTTGACATTCTTGTGATAAATCTCACAACCATTCAAAATAACCAACTCATTTAAGAGCTTTTTAAAACTATTCATATCTACTAAGTAAAAGAAAGAACAATTGCTTTGGATGTTAACGGAATGACACGAGCATCTTAACTTCTTTTATAACCACATTAAGTGATTTTATACTCCCACTAATTCCACCATTCTTTAAAGAATTTGACATTTGACATTTTCTTATTTCAAAAGTAATTAGTGTAACCTCTTAAAAGTGTAGAGGCATATTTCTAAAACCCAATTCTTTTAGTCGATTCTAAATCCATGCATGCATTAGACATTTCCAACCACGTGGACATGTCAAATTGGGTAAGTAAAGTAGAATTTCTATAATACACTTTTGACCATACATATTCATTTTTGGTGTGAATAATTCTTGTGGTGATATCGACATTGTTGCATTTGACCTATTATTTTATAACGACATGATATATGTAAGTCCACTATCCAAGGACTATAATCTCCCAATTGGGCTATATAAATCGTTCTAAAATTATAAAACCTTAAGAGCTAAAACGTGAGTGTCAATATTCATATATGACAACCGAAAGACAATCTAGTCTATTGGATCATTAAAGTAAGTCTAGATTTAAAGGAGTCTGATATTCAATTATACCACAAGATTGAAGAGTTTTAGTAAAGCTAGTTTTAAGTTCAACAATATGATATAGAATCATAATAATGTTCCTTGTAAAATAGTTTCATCAACAACATAATTGTATAAACCACCAATGAGAATACCATAATTAAGAAAATACATTCTCAAATAAACTTAAAGATCTTTTGTATACTCAAGAAAAATATTTCACGATAAAATTAAGAAAGAAATATTTTGAAAGGTCATTGAGAGGTTTTTGAGATGATTCCATTAGAAAAACAATCCAAGAATTTATATTTTGTTTTATTGTTTGTCTTGTCAGTATCCTCATATCGATTTAGAACTATTTTTCGTAGCACTATAGTTTTGAAAAATAAAATACATTATTTCATTCATATTGAACGCACATTAAAATTCACACAATATAGCCTAAATTATATGTAACACCCCGTAAATTCAAGGACCTGTAATTAAATAATATTTTGGGAGTAAAGGAATTTATTTTTATTTGGAGGAATTAAATTCATGATTGGAGAAAATTTAAAAATTAAGGAATTTATTAATTTGGCGAATTGAGGTTTAATATTTTGGATTATTTTGTGTCGCCTTTTGAGGACAAGAATTTGAGAATGTTATAAATTAATTCGAATGGAAATTCAGATTGCGGGGTTGAGTCCGGATGGGTCGAAATAGATGGAAATAAGTGGCCATAAATATATATTGGGCTTCAGGACATTTCTATACATAATTGAGATCCAAATTAAGAGTTTGAGCCCTTTTTAGGAGGCCCAAAAACAAGATTTGAGTTTTTAACCCTAATGGTGAAAGGATAAGGCAACTTAAAGTCATTTTAGAAGACTAAAATTATGGAGAGCTTAATAGGAGAACCCTTAGAAGAGAATTTGGGGGGTTTGGGGAGATTGCTTCAAGAACAAGAGAAGATCCTTGATTTCAATCCAACATCTTCATCCAAAGGCTTTGATTCTACAAATTAAGGAAAGTGGTTTAATTTTTATTTGTTAATTTGCATTTACCTATTCATGTTAAAGGAAGTGAGAATCAATTAATATGTTAGGGTTTGTGTTCATGAGAAATTATGAATTTCTTTGATTTGGAGTTATAAATCTATAGAGATATTAAGATTTGTGAATTTGATGCCCAATTTGTTGTAGATGATGTAGTTGGGTTGAGTAAAGAAAATGGGCAAATTTAGGATGAAATCTAGGAGCATTTTTAGGGTTAGTCTGTACAAAATTGGAGGTTCTTAATCTACAATGGCGGATTGGTTCTCTGGACAACGAAAGAGGAGGTAGAACACCACAGTCGTTCGAACGACTTGGTGTCTCATTCCAACGAGATCCATTGTCGTTCGAATGACATGGTTGGTCATTTGAACGACAAGTGCAATTCTGACAGATTCTCCCCTTCCCCCTATTTCAGACCTGTTTGTAAATTTATGATGAATTATTCATGCATTGGTTAAATCTGAAATTGATGGTTATAATTTAAGGTTTGAATTTGTGAAAAATCACCCTTGGATTAGGTAGAGGATAAATCCAATTTGAGAATTAAGGTTTATATTGAGTGATTTGAAACCTTATTAATTAACTGGGTAAACTTAATGGAATGAACTTGAATAATGAATTAGGGATTTCGAATTTCGGGTCAACAGAGATAGTTCGGGTATAATGGGTAGAGTGACACTAAGATGATAAAAATTAATTACTGTATAATTAATTGAAATGAATTCGGACCATAGACTTGCATGTTTTAGGCTTGTGTATAGACGTAGTACACAGGTAGCCTGGATTTAATATATATACGGTGATGTGCAGTGTATATATATATATATATATATATATATATATATATATATATATATATATATATATATATATATATATATATATATATATATATATATATATATATATATATATATATATATGTTTGTGTGAATAATATTTATAATAAAACATACGAATATTAATGCTATCTTATGAGGTTGTGCGATGTGGGTGAGTCCCCTGGCTAGCGAATGCAAGGTAAGTATAATCCCCAAGTCATAGCATTTGTTTATAGGGGTGGGCCGTTATGGTACGGAGCGAGCACTTTCGGGGGGAACTATGGTCGCCTCCTACGCGTGGGTGATAGCAATTATATCCGACATGCGTATGAATGTTGTGATATAGTGATACGTATATATAGTGCAGAATTATATACGAATATATATACATGGTACGAAATGTATAAATAAAATAACTTGTGAAACAGTTATATGGAATTAAATGAGAAATAACATAAATAAGTTAGTGTGAATGTTGTGATATAGTGATACGTATATGGTGCAGATTTACATATGAGTAAATACATGATGTAAAATGCATAAGTTATATTACTCGTGAAAATGTTATATGGTATTAACTGAGAAGGGATTTAATAAGTTAGTGTGGTTAATAACTTATACGATGTATAACTAAACTCACCCGGGATAGAGTAGTGGGAATTAGTGGGATATATGTGACAAGACTAGTTATGGGGTAGTTAGTTAGACGGTTCATGTATTGGTGGTGCACATTAGTAGAGGGGTGAGGTGTCCTCAAGAAAGTGTGCGACACTAACTTAAATATGAAGAGCATACTTGCATTTTAATTTCCTGCATTTAAATTCAGTTGATAAATATTTTCAAATGTTTTGGGTGCTACCCTTGCCATAAAATATTGTCCAAAACCTTTTAGGTGTCCAGCCACAGGGATGCCATAATTGTTCTATTCCAGGTTTACGCAGCTGCGACACATGTGGATGTTGCAGGACTTTGACTTAGCCGCTTCAGTCATTTCATTCCTAGAGTAGGATGAAATAAGTATTTTGTTTGGGAATGTCACCCTAGTTATTCCATTTTATTTTAGTTAGATGATGTATTCAGTTATTCCTCTTATGGTTTATTCTTATTATTTGATTTGTAGCTGGTGGTTGTTTCGGTAAAGATTACATTTATTCCATTTTTAGTATTACTTTATTCAGTGATTGGATGATGGTTAGTTATATATTTTTTTGCATGTTGTTAGTGATGTTAATTAAAAGAAAAAATTTGGCACCATATCTTTCGAATACTTGGTGGTTAGTAAGTTTTAAAAAGCTTTCGACAGTAATTCTAAGAATGATCCAGATGAGATTCCTGTTTAATTTGATATAGGACTGATCACCCACTATTTTATTAGGCAGGGTGTCACAAATGGTATCGGAGCATCAGGTTTTAGTGCCCTTAGGATCTGTGCGGCTTTTAACGTTTCATCATAGCATTCTTTAATATATAGCCTTATTAAAGGGTTGTTGTACTCCTTCACGTACGCGATTTACATTCTCCTTATGTAGGGCATAGTCATGTGATTCATATACGGTTTCGATCGAGTGTGTAAAATCGAATGTTTTGGAACGGCAAATGTGGGACGTTAGAAGGATGGTATGAGGGAGGACTCATCAGAAGCCATAGAGTATTATGGAAATAGTGACGCACAGAAGTCACCATATTGTTTGAATAATTGAAGCTAGAAAAACCGTTGGGGTGCAGTAGTTCCGCCAAGAGCCATCATGAAGGGACGACAGTGCGAAGTTAAAACCCCAAGTGTAGACGACAAGGGGTAAGGGTCGACGAAAATTTTGTTTCAAGAAGAACACTCCGCTAGAATTTGAGGGAGGTGCGAAAGGGTGATTTACAAATAAATAGAGAACCTCCAATTGGGATCACATGTGTGGGAGTGTAGTCACGCTCAAGTTAAAATTTTTGGCAAATAAGTTTTCTCTTAGAAGTAGTATGGGGTGATAGCAGCCAATTACCACATTCATGGGGGAGATACCATGAATAATGAGGAATTTGGGGTGTGGATTATTATGAATCCTCTCACTCGAGATTAAATTGAGAGACAAAGGAAATTTTAGTAATCTTTCCAAAACGGTTAATCAGTGGACGGATGGGAAGGAAAATTGATGAAATTTGCAAACTTCGCAACCTATGAGAGGGATACGAAGAATCAAATAGGGTTTGTAAGTTGATATTAGACTAGTGGGTAGAATACACAAGCATGGATAGAAGATCTGGCTAGGATAACGGGTCGTGTTATCGTCAAGGTTGTACATTTGCATTCGTATCAATGCTCTCGAGATAGGGGAGCTAAGGGAGTTAGAGAATCTATCAGAAGAGTGAAACTGGATTTTAGTGCTAGCAAGGCACCAAGGGAAGAGTTACCTAGTAGGGGAACCAGATTAATGATCGAGATCAATAGAATTTCTACCAAGTGACGGTGGGTCCAGTTAGGGTCGTCAAGGCCATCAATAAGTCCCAGGGACCAGCGGATCCAAAGGGACACTTGGGGCAATAATCAATGTCAAGAATACCGGGACCGTGAAATGGACAACAATAATTTCCCATAATAGGCATACACACATCCTATTATAATTTATAGGTATTTCTCGAAACTACATATATACTCCTCATATGTATTTTAATATCATCTCTACGTATAATATAATTATTTAGATTACTATCTCTCTCGTAATCTCCAAGGTATATTCTCTCAATACGAAAATAATTAAAGGATTTATTCTCACATAATATTCCAAAATTTTGTCTTATTTAAATTTACTATTTAGCAGTTTCTCTCACTCTAATAAACCGATAAACTCAAAACTGGACTCTAAAAAAATTCCCAAAAATTCCCTCTGTCACTCGAACCAGATGACATGTCGTTCAAACTAGAATGACATGTCGTTTGAACCACTTCCACATGTTATTCGAACCACTTTGCGCGAGATCCCCATATCGTTTGAACCACTTCGCGCAAGATCCCTATCTCGTTTGAACCACTTCGCGTGACTTCGCGCGAGACCCACTATTTCGTCTTCTTCACCAAATTTCAGTGTTTTTTACCATTTTTGGACCTAAAAAACTCTAAGATTCAACACCCAACACCTCATCATCAATACCCATCAACACCTAATGGATTATAAATCATTCCCAACATCCTAGGATCATTAATTCGTCATTAAACATCATAGTTATTTAAAATCCCCAAATTAATTCATATGAACCCTAGTTTCCAAATTTTCATTTAAAGAACCTAATCAACCCAGATTCGTTCATCAATATATAATCCAATTCCATGATTAATCCTCTACATTCATGAAGGAATTTCAACCACTAATTAACCTAGTCCTTAATCATAATTTAAAGCTCCAATTTTCACCCAATTAACATGTAAATCATGATTAATTTCACCTATTCTAACATGAGCATGATTATTGATAAAAGAAAGCAAGTAATAAACACTTGCCTCGAATATGACGTTCTGATCTATTGGTGATGTTGGTATATACAAGTTCCTCTCTTCTCGATCTACGCGTTAGTGGTCACGGTTGTGCATGGTGAGGATAATTTGGCCTTCCCTCTTGGAGTTTGGTTCCCCCTCACACCTTCTATGGACGTTCTTTCCTTCCTCTGTCTCCCAACCCTAAAAGACTTTTCTTGGCTGATAAAATAATTCCCAATTTTCGTCCCTTAATTAAACCCAAAAATACAATTTACCATAATGCCCTCTTGGGATGCCGGTTAGGCCTAAAATTGCCCCGGGACCCAAACTAAACACTTGGTTATACTTTTTTTACTATATCGACCCTCTCGGACTCAACGGTGCACTCAAAATGACCATACGAGTTAATAAAAATAAATTCTCTTTTTATTCTATTTAAGTAGTCCCGACACGACTCACGCGCGTGTCAAACTTAAATTTCCAAACTGCCATATTTCTCACTTTCGACAATTTATCAGATGTTATAATTCCATATTACATATCACACAGTAATATTCAATAATTCTCAACAATAAGTATTAACCCTTGGCACGCTAGTTAATAATTATTTTAATCCGGATTAATAACAAATTAATTTCTCGCATTTTAATTTAATTAATCCAACAATAATAATTAATCGTATACTTATTCCCATAATAATAATTAATCACATAATTATTTAAATCATCAAAAATATGGGGTGTTACATACTTCCCCCTTACAACGGAATTTCATCCCGAAATTCGAAAAAAGTATACCAGGTACACACAACGCTGTAATAATATTGCGCATCGCATCCCGACGCTCACAAGTAAGCTACTCCGTACCACGCATATAGTACGCTATCGAATACCCTTAATAATGAACACTTCACATGTTTTTGTTTTAAACTCCAGGTTACCCTGTCATATAGGCTCTTACCCAAGCCTTTCTGCTTAAGTTTCACTACTTCAACTTTATTTTAGATATTCACTATCTAGCCTTCTACTATTTGCACCTTAGTAGATTTATCCTCTTTTCATATACATACGACTTCGTCTCGTGTCATTCTTACAAGTACATTGGTTGTGCAATATATATTTCACACACAATATGTAAGATAATATCGATTCTTCTCCGACATTTGTAATCATAATTGGTCCCCCACCTCTAACTCTCAAGTAGGACAATAATAAAGTTTACCGTGCCATACTTCTACTGGCACTCTGCCTGAATGTGAAATTATAGGAGTTATTTGGACACAAACTCCACTAGTGTAAGGTACTGCTTCCGTCCTCCTCTAAGATCTCAGGGTCCACATAAAATTCTCTCTTCCGCATCCAATTAGACCGCTTGTCCTGCCCATCCCTCTGTGGGTATTACGCCGTACTCAATCGTATTTTAGTACCTATAATCTTACCATCTCAGCTACATGAGAAGATCCTAGGGGATACTCTTCCATTCTCTAGTGGAAGGAGTCCCTACTGGTTTCGAATTGTCCGCCATTTTTTCTAATAGTCATCTGACCCACTGCAAGACTAACTTTGAAGATTACTCTACATTAAACCCATTACCATTGTTATTTGTATCCCAATACATTTTATACTTTCTTGAATGTACTTCTAATCGTGATACGTGTGACTTTGTCGTACCGTGTGTCACAAGTCTCTTTTCCCGCTCAAAAATCTCAGTTTATTTTGAGACGTAAGTCTCTAACAAATCTTACGGAGTAATCTTAGACTTAACCCCCTATATGTTATCGAATTCACAAGATTATCATAATCCACCGTTTGATTCAATCCCCTAGGGAGCCCATACCCACCATGCCTCGCGCATCATTATACAAAAGACATAAAATTTTCTTACTTCAATTCTTGCACACTCGGTATGTTGATGTGGTAAGGGTGCACTCAACCACTCGACTAGTCAAAACTTAATCAATCCTTCAATGGTATCATTGCTCTATTCATAATGATACTTAGACTAGGAGACTCTATTGGCCTTAAGTCATAAAAGAATTATCAACTCTCAATTATATTCTCCTATAGGTGCAATAACCAACATACAAAACTTATGTACTATCGGCCAAACTCCTCTCCAACTCCCGACGTTCGCTAGTTTCATGCATGGGATGTCTCGCAAAGCGAAATCCAAACAAGGAACCCCCCTGATACACTACTATCTAACCTAGCCGGTTATTGAGATTCATAAGTCCCTCAATCCATACTATATACCTCTTTACAATCTCCGTATGTTAACATAAGAGTTTGCTCGGTCACTCTCATATCTCTAAACATAACATAAAGCATGGCGCTTTCACTATCCCGGGTACTCACCGCTATATATATATATATATATATATATATATATATATATATATATATATATATATATATATATATATATATATATATATATATATATATAACTAGCTTTATCTCTCTAATCAAAGAAGAACACGATGCATCCTGAGTCTCCTCAGTAAAATGAATTCCTACGCACCGGAATTACAAATAACTAAACAACATACTCACCGAGGTCTATAATACCATGAAAAGTTTTCATGTATTCATATATTTGGGCCTAACCCTATTTCAGGTGGCATCTCACAAAGTAAAGATTCCTCTTCTCGGAGTATCCTTATGATAGTCATATCATTATATTTTTACTATCGTTTAACCATACGGTAATTAATCACTATACATTACCATAACAAATTCTACTAAAGCTGACTCAATGCAGTAGTAAATTATAACAACAAAACATATTTTTAGGGCCCACCCGGTTCACTCACGGGCAATCAACAAAATGCCCTGCTAAGAATGAGAAATACGTTTGTAACAAGAATATTAAAACTAACGTTCCCACTAAACTCAACCCGCACACAAATTTTAAGGTTTCTAATTTACATAAAAGTTGTGGCATACCCATGTCACTAGAATCTATCCTTTACTCATAAGGAAGAAGAAAAACCTCACAAGTTTCTCCAAATCACAGGGTCTCAGCACGTGCATGCCATCATGACCCATGAACATCTGTAATCATCATACATCCTAGGATTTCATCCTATAGTTGTCCTCTTTCATCATGGAAATTTATTCCATCATGTGGATTTTGTGCCCATTATTTAAACGTTTACCAAAACTCTCCAGGCCTCAATTATAGCTTTATTGAACTCCCTTTTACATCCTGGGCCCCATAGACCCTAACATATTGTATGCTACTATTAATGACGACTCTATTGGTCTAGCCTGAACCCATCACTCTCGGGTTATAAATTTCTTGGGCCTAATTCTCTTGAACCCAAATTTTTTTCACTGGAAGTCTCGCTCCTCCAGTTGTTATGCCTAACTGGCATGGTTTACCATTTCTACTCTCTTTGGTCTCACTTCTCAATTCTGGACACCTTTAATACTTGTAGTTCTACTTCCTTCACATAAGGAAAACTTCATGAACCATTTCTCCGTCACTGGTCCCACTAACCATTTCTCATATATGCTTGTATTTTGCTCACGGGTTCTTTATCAACTATAAACCCTTTGGATAATTTATAACCCTCTACCAGGTACGAAGTTCATTATGCAATTCAACCTTTCTTTCATAATCGGTTTCAATCTTACCCATTATGCTAAACACCAAATTTTCACTCGCATTTTGTTACCACATTGAATGTAAGACCTCACGGTCAAATCGTACCCAAATTTCTTTCTAAATTTCAAACACACTTCTTCAAATATGGTGATTGCCTCTAATCACTACATGATGTTCCTACGAGCTATGGCTTTTAACTCCAAATTTAATTTTTGAGTGTCGTCACACCCCACTCTACACAATTGCCTTCAGATTTTCTACCTCCGCTGGTCTGATACACTTTCTCATTTTCTTCCCCCGCATCTTCATCGATGGGTTTTTAAAAGAGTCCCTCTGATTTCCCCTTTATCGACTATGCTAGGTGGTCCTGAAATCACTCCACCGTTATCTATGACTTTGTCCTGGGAATCCACAGTTCCCGAGTGACGATTTTTACTATCTCTTGCTTAAGTAATACTCATGGTGATTTTAGTCCCAATCACTCTTTCCCGATTGCTCTATGTCTTCTGTTGAGCTTCTTCTCCCGCGGTTCTTCTTATGGCCCTCGCTAGTCGTCCTAAAATGTTCAGTGTTCGAATCACATAGAATTTCGTATAATGAGTCACATCCATTATAATTCGTAGCAGGAGAATGTAAGTCATATACGTAAGGGAACACAACAATCCTATCATAAGGCTCTACATCAAAGAACGACGCGCTAAAACGTAATAAGCCGCACAGATCCTAAGGACACTAGAACCTGATGCTCTGATACCACATGTGACACCCATCCCAATTAAATATCGGGTGATAAGCCCTTTATAAAATTTATAACAGAATGTTCGGTTGGTTCATTCTTATCATCACTGTCAAAAACTTAAATCCAATTAATTACCTAAGATTTAATTAAGCTAGTGTCATAACATTTTCCAATTTAATTTGAAACCAATTAATTCAATTAATTTCTAAACATTGAATTATAAACGACACACAAGAAATGAATGCTGATTGAATTTAAATACTGAATAATTAAGACTAGATAAAACCTTCCAGTTCAAAGTCACAAACAAAACCAAAATAAATACTCAACCCAACAGAAAATAACTACAAAGGAACTGAGTACAATCCCACTAATGAGGATGGTCTACACATGCCCAAACTGAAGTATCTGAACTAGGAACTGAATAAAATGAGAGCAGCATATAATCTCAATGACCCGCAACTTCCACAACAACTACAGCTCGGCAAACCATCCAAGTATCTAGATCGGTGTCCCTGTGGCTAGGCACCTGTACTAATACATACATATATATATATATATAGCAAAAGAGAGGAGAAATACAAGAAACGGGTCAGAGCTCAAGGTATAAAAATGATTTAGCAAGTATTTAAAACTGGTTCTTAAAACAAGTCTTATACGCATGTTAGTTATCGAACTCTCACATGAGTTTCTCACCTCTCATCTATTGTGCACGTCTAACGTACATCTAATCTCCCCCTAGTTATACCACCCAGTCTAACTAGTCAGAAACCATATTACTACTAACTATGCTCACTAGTAGTATTCCTGTATCGCCCATACAATACGCTATTCAAATAGTTTATCTCACATACTAAGTTTCATTATTCACCGTTTGAATGGTTAATCTTTTATCTACTAAGATTACTTCATTTCTCATTTCCATATTTTTTATCTACTAGTCTCACAAAGTAGAAAGTTTCCCAAGTACACTCATACATATATATAGTCTCATCATCCCTATATATACACACTAATCCTGCACCCTTAGGTTAAGACCACTTGGGGCAATGTACTGGTTATTGTTATTACCAAGTCTATTAATTTCACACAGTAGAAATATTCACAAGTTCATATATATATATATATATATATATATATATATATATATATATATATATATATATATATATATATATATATATATATGTGGTCACATCATCCCTATACATATATATACACTATTCCTGCACCCCCGGGCTAAGACCCATTAGTGCGATGTAACGCCTCGCCTAATTAAATACCGGGTGGCTAGTCCCATACCAAATTAAAATAGAATATACAGTTGGCTCATTCTTAGCATCACTGTCGAAAACATTTACTAATCAACCAATACCCAATTAAGCTGGTGTTAAAAACTTTCCAAATTTTAATTTCAACAAAAACCATTGTTAGTTTATGAATAACCCTACACATATTATTCTATAACACTAATAACCGAATAGATAACACAAAAGAATTTAAATGCAATTGGAATAAACATTCCCAAATAATTATCCAATACAATAATCCCAATAATAGTAAATGTATTAAAATGACACGAATACAACAGTATTGGATTCCGATAGAAAAGAGATAACTGAATTCCTTTTGGGTGACATGCCCTAACAAAAAGAATACAGTGAATCAAATGAAGATAGGCGTCTAAGCAATACTCCATAGCTCCATAGCTCGTCATAATCCACTAAGGTTGGCATCCCTGCTGCTGGACACCTGATATAGAAGGTACAATAGAAAAGAAAATATGCAAGGAAACGGGTCAGAGCCCAATGTGAAAATAATTTTTAAAATAGAAAGTATTTAACAAGTGCAATAAAGCATTTATTATGTACATGTTAGTATCCAGACTCTCACTTGCTATTCTCACCTCTCATCTAGAGTGCACACTTAACATTTCCTATTAACCTCTTAGTCAATGGTTCCTCCTAACTAGTTTCCATAATATGATTCCATCCCATATCATAACCCCGTATGTCCCATACCGTACATAGTACAATCATTCTTATACATTTCCCATTAACATGAATTAATCTTTTCAAATCTATAAGAATAAACATTCCTTAACTTAATTCACTTTTTTTTTATTCACCGTCATCCACAATTATCACACAGTGAAATGAACTAACCACTATATACATTCATTTAATTCATTATATATATAGTCACAGCTGCGGTGCAATGCAATACTCTGCTATCATTTCCCAATATCGCTGGTCGCCGAATAGGGGACTAAAGGTTCTGTAAGGATTCCTCGAACCACAAATAACAACACAAAAATTGGAGGCGAACATAGTTCTCATACCCATGGGCCACGCACATACCTACGTTCCCATAGTCAACGGACTTATCAACTCCCCGATAAGTCTTTCATAGACCTATGTTCTCGAGCGACAAATAAAAAATCCCATGGATTCATCAGGATATGACTGCCCTCACATGCAAACCTCTCACCGATAGCAAGTAATCTAGCTATGTCATACACATAAATCATAAATCAATCAAATAGGCATTATCATACCTATAATATAATATCAACAAGGTACTCACACTACCCTTCGATAATTTCCATACGTAGCATTATATCTCTCAAATCCTACGTATTAAAATATTATGACTTTACTTCCTTAATTTCATTATCCCCGAGCCTCACTCATTACTCAAGGTTTAAAAAATGTTTTTCCTCATATCCTATTCAGTAATAAATCACTAATATCCTAATGGTACATATCATCTTATATCCCGAATTATTACGAATTGAACTCCCCTTTAATTAGTGTTATAACCGACAGTTTCTAATGTCTCATAAACACATATTCTATCAACTGGGATTGAATACCATCATCACATGGATCATAATCTATAGTGTTTCATTCACACTATATGACCTATCAACAAAACCAACATTGTCGCATCCTATAGCATCTCTCCACTCCCGACGTCGTTAAGGTTCATGCGCGGAGCGTCTCGCAAAGCGAAATCCAAACAAGGAACCCCTCCAATACACTACTACTTAACTTTGTCGGTCGTGGAGGTCCGTTAACTTCAAATACGCAATCGGGATAACCTCATCCCCTCTTTCAACAAAATGTGGTCTGAACTCCCATCTCTATTCAGGAGCCATACCACTAAGCGTTTATACTACACTCAGTCCTTGCGTAATCAATAATGAGCATGAACTCACACCTTGATGTTCAAATTGTAACCCTAAGGATACCCAGGTGTTATATTAAATCTCCCCTACTGGACCTATCCTTAATCCTCATGCATACAAATTAGAATCCAACATATGAATCTAGCAACCGAAATTTCTTCCAATTTAATTATCATCATTCTAATAAATTAAATCCCAATCACATTAATTTGGTTCTTATCTAGGGCTTACTGATTTTCCCTAAGTCCCATTATATCCAAGGTACATTCTCTTTATACCGAAATACTTAAAGTATGCATTCTCACATACTTTTCCCAAAATTCTTTCTTATTTGAATTTACAATTTGGTAGTTTCTCTCACTCTAATAAACCGGCAAACTCAAAAATGGACTTTGAGAAAATCCCCAAAAATTCCCTCTGTCGCTCGAACCAGAATGACACGTTGTTTGAACGACTTCCACATGTCACTCGAACGACTTCGCGCAAGATCACGCGAGATGTCACTGTTCGTCTTCTTCTACGGGTTTCATCACTTTTGATCATTCAAACCTTCATATTAACAACTCAAATTCCTTATAATCCTTACTACATGATATATCAACATATGTAATTGATTTCACATGCTCTAAACATTCTAGAATCATCAAGAGTTTGAATTAAAAATATATATTCATCCTATTTTTCCAAAAAATTATCAACATAATATCTTCAAGAACACACCAATGGTTTTCAGAATTTCTTCAACAGATTTAATATTTATTTCGTGGAGCACTATCTACCTACAACATGAGTTTGATTCCTATATAGTTCCATTTTCCAGAAATCCATTAACAATTCCATCTTTATCTTCCAAACATGAAAAATCCCATCTTTTCATAACTATCCTAACATGGACTATATACAAACTTAGATTGCAATTATCAAACACTTGCCTTAAATGAAGGTCTGATCCTTTGGGGTTGTATAACACAGGTGGATCTCCTCTTTGTCGGTCACTTCCGGTGGTGGTAGGTGGTGGTGACCTTTGGTCTTTGGTTCTCCTTCTTTCTAAGCAAGCTTCTATCTTCCCAAGTAACCTTTCACTCTCTCTAAGATGATGACCTCTCAATTTTGTGTAAAAGAGATGAATGAACCCACGTACAACTAATCTCCAAATACTTATAATAAGACAAATTCCTAAATCACTATTCATCCCCCTTGTAAATATGACAAAAATGCCCTTTAGGGTTGTCTTTTCATTTCCAAATGACCCGAGACTCAAAACCAACGTCCCAATAGACGTTTCTGGCTATTTCAACCCTTTCGGATGCAACGACGTAATTGAAATGACTATAAGGTCGATATAAAAATAAATTTCCCATTTAATCTAACAAATTAGTCCCGACACGTCCCATACCGTGTCTGACTAAAAATTCAAATTACTGAATTAATAACTCACAGCAATATTAATAACATCCCATTCATATATTACCTAAATATCTTTAAGTAGTATACAGAATCATACATTTTGATATCCGTAATTCGGATAAAACCCAAATGAATTAATTTATAATAAAAACCAATTAATCCATTAATTTAATATATAACCCATTTTAAAAGTCATTAAAATCATGGGGTATTACATACTCCCCCCCTTATAACAAAATTTTGTCCCGAAATTCAGAAAGATAAATCATACTGGTAAGGTCATCTCTGAGTATAAATCTCACATCGCAAATAATCTATGTCGTACCGCCCATACAGTACATTAACGAAAATCCCCATTGATGTTATACGCCAAGCCTCACCATATAGTTTCAACTGAATCAAATTTAAACTTTAAACAATCTTCCCTATACCATCCTCGTGACAAAGTTTGGGAAAAGTAATCCTCACTTATTAAATAAATAAATCCTGAAGTCACAACTACTTACTCTTTCACAATTATGAAAAAGACTACAATCCAACCATCCAGGGCGCCTATACACCCTATCGTATATCTTTCTTTATAAAATGGATATGATTGACCCATAATACTTTGATTTATCGCAAAGGTTATAAACTCATATCCAAAAGACCAAACTTATTTTGACTCCCAACGGTTATTAGTTTCATGCGTGGGGTGTCTCGCAAGCGAAATCCAAACAAGGAACCCCCCCCCCCCGATAAACTACTACCTAAAGTAGTCAGTCATCGAAACTCCTCTGATCCTTAGTCAATAGTTTATAACCTCTCTACAGGTTTTATCGATTTCAAATAAAAGTCTACTCATCTACTCTCTTATTAAAGACAAGATGCTGTCTATACGCTCCCATATACCACAAGTCAAGGCACTCCGCTAGTCACATCATGTTCGGACATGCCCAAAGTAAGTAATTCTGTGATAAAAATCAGACCCACGTGATGACATGAAAATATAGGTGCCCCACACCCCTCGGTGAGTCTACATAAATAACAGTGCTATAGGCTAAGTTTAGCAACCCTTTTTCCCATATAATAATAATCGCTACAAAAATCAATATACGCCTCATAATTCCTTAGATAGAAAACATACCCTCATTCGCGGGTGGTGGTTGTTGACTCCCACTATTATAACTTTGCTCCGATAAGTCAAGAAAAAATTTTACCCCAAATTTTCAGTTCTAGTTAACCACACTCTACTATATGCCCAAGCCTTTGAATATATTTCCTTCGTTAGGTAACACACATAATTCCCGTATTTCAAGAACTTCTACTGATGAATCTCCTCAATTTTCCATAGTATGGGTGACCTCGACTACGGTCATCATACTCGAACATACTTCATAACCTCATAAGTACGACCTCCGATATCCGTCCAATGGCCCTCATCTGCCATACTTCTTGTACGAACACGTCCGAACGCAAATAAGATTCACTAACATATACGAAATCTTACCAAAGAAGTCAACAATTCTAAACATAGGGCTCTACATCAACGAACGCTAAGCTGAAAACACAGTAAGCCGTACAGATCCTAAAGGACACTAGAACCTGATGATCTGATACCACCTGTAACACCCCGCCTAATTAAATACCGGGTGTCCAGTCCCATACCAAATTAAAACAGAATATACAGTTGTCTCATTCTTAGCATCACTGTCGAAAACATTTACTAATCACCCAATACCCAATTAAGCTGGTGTTAAAAACTTTTCAAATTTTAATTTCAACAAAACCCATTGTTAGTTTATTAATAACACTACACATATTATTCTATAACACTAATAACCGAACAGATAAGACAAAAGAATTTAAATGCAATTGGAATAAATATTCCCAAATAATTATCCAATACAGTAATCCCAACAATAGTAAATGTATTAAAATGACATGAATACAATAGTATTTGATTTCGATAGAAAAGAGATAACTGAATTCCTTTTGGGCGACAGGCCCTAACTAAAAGAATACTATGAATCAAATGAAGATAGGCATCTAAGCAATACTCCATAGCTCCATAGCTCGTCATAATCCACTAAGGTTGGCATCCCTGCTGCTGGACACCTGATATAGAAGGTACAATAGAAAAGAAAATATGCAAGGAAACGGGTCAGAGCCCGATATGAAAATGATTTTTAAAACAGCAAGTATTTAATAAGTGCAATAAAGCATTTATTATGTACATGTTAGTATCCAGACTCTCACTTGATATTCTCACCTCTCATCTAGAGTGCACGCTTAACGTTTCCTATTAACCTCCTAGTCAATGGTTCCTCCTAACTAGTTTCCATAATATGATTCCATCCCATATCATAACCCCGTATGTCCCATACCATATGTAGTACAATCATTCTTATACATTTCCCATTAACATGAATTAATCTTTTCAAATCTATAAGAATAAACATTCCTTAACTTAATTCACTTTTTTTATTCACCGTCATCCACAATTATCACACAATAAAATGAACTAACCCTTATATACATTCATTTAATTCATTATATATATATATATATATATATATATAATACGACACCCCGAGTCACAGCTGCAGTGCAATGCAATACTTTGCTATCATTTCCCAATATCGATGGTCGCAGAATAGAGGACTAAAGGTTCGGTAAGGATTCCTCGAACCACAAACAACAACACAAAAATTGGAGGTGAACATAGTTCTCATACCCACGGGCCACGCACATACCTCCGTTCCCATAGTCAGCGGACTTATCAACTCCCCGATAAATCTTTCATAAACCTATGTTCTCGAGCGACAAATCCAAAATCCCATGGATTCATCAGGATATGACTTCCCTCATGCGCAAACCTCCCACCGATAGCAAGTAAGCTAGGTATGTCATACACATAAATCATAAATCAATCGAATAGGCATTATCATACCTATAATATCATATCAACAAGGTACTCACACTACGCTTTGATAATTTCCATACGTAGCATTATATCTCTTAAATCCTACGTATTAAAATATTATGACTTTACTTCCTTAATTTATTTATCCCCGTGCCTCACTCATTACTCAAGGTTTAAAAAAAATCCTCAACATTTTATTCAGTAAGAAATCACAAATATCCTACTGGTCCATATCATCTTATCTCCTGAATTACTATGAATTGAACTCCCCTTTAATTAGGGTTATAACCAACAGTTTCTAATCTCTCATAAACACATCTTCTATCAACTAGGATTGAATACCATCATCACATGGCTCATAGTCTATAGTGTTTCATTCACACTATATGACTTATCAACAAAACCAATATCCTTGCATCCTATAACATCTCTCCACTCCCGACGTCGTTAAGGTTCATACGCGGAGTGTCTCACAAAGTGAAATCCAAACAACGAACCCCTCCAATACACTACTACTTAACTTTATCGATTGTGGAGGTCTGTCAACTTCAAATACGCAATCGGGATAACCTCATCCCCTCTTTCAACCAAATGTGATCTGAACTCCCATCTCTATCCGGGAGCCATACTACTTAGCGCTTGTACTACACTCAGTACTTGCGCAATCAATAATAAGCTTGAACTCACACCTTGATGTTCAAATTTTAACCCTAAGGCTACCCAGGTGTTATATTAAATCTCCCCTACTGGACCTATCCTTAATCCTCATGCATACAAATTAGAATCCAACACATGAATCTAACAACCAAAATTTCTTTCAATTTAATTATCATCATTCTAATCAATTAAATCCCAATCACATTAATTCGGTTCTTATCTAGGGCTTACTGATCTTCCCTAAGTCCCATTATATCCAAGGTACATTCTCTTTATACCGAAATAATTAAAGTATGCATTCTCACATACTTTTTCAAAATTCTTTCCTATTTGAATTTACAATTTGGTAGTTTCTCTGACTCCAATAAATCGGCAAACTCAAAAATGGAATTTGAGAAAATCCCCAAAAATTCTCTTTGTCGCTCGAACCAGAATGACATGTCGTTTGAATGAATTCTGCATGTCGCTCGAACGACTTCGCGCGAGATCACACGAGATGTCACTGTTCATCTTCTTCTACGGGTTTCATCACTTTTGATCATTCAAACCTTCATATTAACAACCCAAATTCCTTATAATCCTTACTACATGATATATCAACAAATGTAATTTATTTCTAATGCTCTAAACATCCTAGAATCGTCAAGAGTTTGAATTAAAAACATATATTCATCCTATTTTTCCAGAAAATTATCAACATAATATCTTCAAGAACACACCAATGGTTTTCAGAATTTCTTCAACAGATTTAATATTTATTTCGTGGATTACTATCTACCTACAACCAGAGTTTGATTCCTACATAGTTCCATTTTCCAGAAATCCATTAACAATTCCATCTTTATCTTCCAAACATGAAAAATCTCATCTTTTCATAACTATCCTAACTTGGACAATATACAAACTTAGATTGCAATTATCAAACACTTGCCTCTAATGAAGGTCTAATCCTTTGGGGTTATATAACACAGGTGGCTCTCCTCTTTTTCGATCACTTCTGGTGGTGGTAGGTGGTGGTGACCTTTGGTCTTTGGTTCTCCTTCTTTCCAAGCAAGCTTCTATCTTCCTGATCAACCTTTCACTCTCTCTAAGAAGATGACCTCTCAATTTTGTGTAGAAGAGATGAATGAACCCACGTACAACTAATCTCCAAATACTTATAATAATATAAAATCTGAAATCATTATTTACCCCCTTGTAAAAATGACCAAAATGCTCTTTTGGGTTGTCTTTTCATTTCCAAATGACCCGAGACTCAAAACCAACGTCCCAATAGACTTTTCTGACTATTTTAACCCTTCCGGACGCAACGACACAGTTGAAATGACTGTAAGGTCCCCATTTAATCTAACTAATTAGTCCCGACACGTCCCATACCGCGTCTGACTAAAAATTCAAATTACTGAATTAATAACTCACAGCAATATCAATAACATCCCATTCATATATTACCTAAATATCTTTAAGTAATATACAGAATCATACATTTTAATATCCAAAATTCGGATAAAACCCAAATGAATTAATTTATAATAAAATCCAATTAATCCATTAATTTAATATATAACCCATTTAAAAGTCATTAAAATCAGGGGGTATTACATGCACCTATCAAGAAGATCCTGCATCCCCGGTTTAGCACCCATTGATGCACCTATTAATAATAATCCACCACCCCCAGGTTATCACCCATTAGTGTGCCTATCAAGAGAATCCCGCATTCCCGGGTTAACACCCATTAATGCACCTATCAATAATAATCCAACACTCTCAGGACCCATTAGTGCGCCTAACAATAATCATCCTTGTACCCCTGGGTTATCACCCATTAGTACACTTAACAATAGAGTTTCTGCACCCCCGAGTTATCACTCATTATTGCGCTTAACTATAAGATTCTTGCACCCCCGGGTTATCACCCATTAGTGCTCTTAACAATAATTTCAAATAATAGGCATACACACATCCTATTATAATTTATAGGTATTTCTCCAACCTACATATATACTCCTCATACGTATTTTAATTGCATCTCTATGTATAGTATAATTATTTAGATTACTATCTCTCTCGTAATCTCCAAGGTATATTCTCTCTATACCGAAATAATTAAAGTACTTATTCTCACATAGTTTCCTGAAATTTCGTCTTATTTAAATTTACTATTTGGCAATTTCTCTCACTCCAATAAACCGATAAACTCAAAATTGGACTCTAAAAAAATTCCCAAAAATTCCCTCTGTCGCTCGAACCAGCTGACATGTCGTTCGAACCAGAATGACATGTCGTTCCAACCATAATGACATGTCGTTCGAACCACTTTCACATGTCATTCGAACCACTTCCCGTGAGATCCCCATCTCGTTTGAGCCACTTCGCGCAAGATCCCCATCTTGTTTGAACCACTTCGCGCGACTTCGCGTGAGACCCACTGTTTCGTCTTCTTCACCAAATTTCAGAGTTTTCTACCTTTTTTTACCTAAAAAACTCTAAGATTCAACACCCAACGCCTCATCATCAATACCCATCAACACCTAATGGATTATAAATCATTCCCAACATCCTAGGATCATTAATTCGTCATTAAACATCATAATTATTTAAAATCCCCAAATTAATTCATATGAACCCTAGGTTCCAAATTTTCATTTAAAGAACCTAATCAACCCAGATTCGTTCATTAATATATAATCCAATTCCATGATTAATCCTCTACATACATGAAGGAATTTCAACCACTAATTAACCTAGTCCTTAATCATAATTTAAATCTTCAATTTTCACCCAATTAACATGTAAATCATGATTAATTTCACTTATTCGAATATGAGCATGATTATTGCTAAAAGAAAGAAAGTAATAAACACTTGCCTCGAATATGACGGTCTGATCCATTGGTGATATTGTTATATACGTGTTCCTCTCTTCTCGATCTACGCGTGGGTGGTCACAGTTGTGGAAGGTGAGGATAATTTGGCCTTTCCTCTTGGAGTTTGGTTCTCCCTCACACCTTCTATGGACGTTCTTTCCTTCCTGTGTCTCCCAACCCTAAAAGACTTTTCTTGGGTGATAAAATAATTCCCAGTTTTCGTCCCTTAATTAAACCCAAAAATATAATTTACCATAATGCCCTCTCGGGACGCCGGTTAGGCCTAAAATTGCCCGGGATCCAAACTAAACACCCGGGTATACTATTTTGACTATATCGACCCTCTCGGACTCAACGACGCACTTGAAATGACCATACGAGTTAATAAAAATAAATCCTCTTTTTATTCTATTCAATTAGTCCTGACACGACTCACGCGCGTGTCAGACTTAAATTACCAAACTGTCGTATTTCTTACTTCCGACAATTTATCAAATGTTATAATTCCATATTACATATCACACAGTAATATTCAATAATTCTCAACAATAAGTATTAACCCTTGGCACGCTAGTTAATAATTATTTTAATCCGGATTAATAACAAATTAATTTCTCGCATTTTAATTTAATTAATCCAACAACAATAATTAATCGTACACTTATTCCCATAATAATAGTTAATCACATAATTATTTAAATCGTCAAAAAGACGAGGTGTTATATGTGTGCAACATAATGATCTTCAACCTTTGTACCTATACACATGAGATAAAGAAAAAACCTTTGTGACGCATCGAGTTCAAAATGATATAAGAATAAATCAAATCTCCCCATAATGCAAAAAGTCCCCCATAACATGATAATTCTCTCTCCCCCTTTTTATGATGTCCCCAAATAGACAGATAAGAAGAAAAAATCAAAACATGGAGTGTCACGATAAAATGCATAGCAAACAAGTATCAAACTACACTCATGCAAAGGAGTATCTCAAAAATTTCTCAAACAATTTTTTATTTGTCAAAATTTTCATACAAAAATCACACCATGGATTTAAACTAAAACAACCAAGTCATGGAAACGGAATGAATGGGTGTAAACACTTTTGATAGGTAAATAAACTCAGTGAATCATATGTGCACGATGCATACGTGTACTCCTAACGAATGAACATCAAAGGTATCCTTAGGTGTAAAAATTGTTGAATTAAGATGACATCGTCTTATGCAAATCAAAAAATCAAAGTCAAATTGATTTCCACATCAATAACGTCCAAAACTATGTAGAGATTTTTCAAGACTTTCAAGGACGTGCAAACCCATTTTAATTCTCCATCCAAACACCCTCATATATATTTTCTTGTAGAGGTGCATAAATTAAATTCTCAAACTTTGGAGAATTTGTGAGAAAACCGAAATGGCCCATAATTGGCATGAATTTCTATTGCCTTTAATTTGTTTTGGGCTCTTTTAAACCTCTTTGGACCCCGGATAATAAAATTCCTCAATTTTTTAGGTCCAATTAAACGGCGGCTTAATCGCAAAGGATAAATGATAATCTTTCGTAGCCCTTCGCCGTTTTCAAATAAAGCACACAAACGACTCTAACATTCATAACTTTCTTATCAAGTTTTATCACGCTTGGTTCGTTTTTAAGTACAAGATTTAAGTGAAAACACCCAACCAACATGTGATAGGACAAGCACAATAATCAAACAAATCCGTGCATGTGTGCAATAAAGGAAATTATAAGTCAAACATATTGGAAGTAACACTTAATTACATCTTAATGACTCCAAACATTATAAAGCACATGGATGAATTAACCTATTATCTCAAAACACTATCAAATAGTCACATGAAAAATATGGAATGATGTTGTGACTCGGTCATCCTAAGTGTCCATCCATAAACGGGGTAAACGAAATACAAAAATCTTTTTGGATTTTTCAAAAAATTTCAAAAGAAAAAATGTATACAAAAAGTACATGTCACAACGCTAGCAAATATAAGTATCATGAAACAAAAACTAGCGTATAACAAACATGCGAACACAATTATCTATATGATATGGCAAGAGAAGAATCATGTGCAAGCAAACGGGAATCAACTTGTCTAAAATCTAGTGCCTCTAAAAGTGATTTCCTAACCCAAATACATGTGAAACGTCATGTGGGGGATTTGGGAACCACGGGAACACTAGACATAAACTTCCTAGGACTTTTCCAAGATCAAAACAAAATCTCCTAAGGTGACCTTTCCTACCACAATATGAACATGTGTAAACGGGTGGAACTACACCTATGGGTTGACCTTTTCTAATGTCCTTGGGAACGGTTGACCCTCTAAAACAAATAATGATTTTGGCTTTAGCACTAGAAGCATGAGAATAAGATGAGCCATTACCATCACTATCAAACCTACTTGAGTCTATCAAATCATTTTTTAACTTCAAAATTTTTAACTCAAGCAAAGAATTAGACTCTTCCAATTTGAGGGACTCCTTCTTCAAATTATTAATCAAACCTAGAATGTTATCTCGCTCCCCCTCAATTAAAGAAAACTTTTTCCTAAGAGTCTCTTTACGTGCCACAAACTCATTGACTAAAATATTTTTGTCCTCTTTGGCACAAACACAAACCATCGAATTTTTAAGGTCCTCTAATTCTTTTTCTAAAAATAGGACCCTATCATCACTCTCCTTATTGGATAATTTTAAAGCAACAAAGTCATGGTCCAAGGAAATAATTTTTTTACGATAAAAATCTCTTTGATTTTGAACCGTTTGCAAAGGATCCATCGCGAATTTAAAAGGAAAATTTTCTTTTTCCAAAACGTTAATTCTTTTGCAAAGATTCAAATTCAAAAGTTTTAAATTTTCAGCATTGTCGTGAACTTTTCCAAAAATAGGCTCCTCATTAGATGGGAGTTCCATTAGAAAAATTACGATTTTTCACAAAACTGATTTAGAAAAAATCAATATCACATGATTTTGCAAAAATTAGGAATACGCGATAATTTAGCGCAACCCACTCTGATACCAATTTGACAACGTGAGAAGTCAAACTGTATCGAAAAAAATAAATCCTTGAAAAATCAGGATCACGCGATAAATTAGCGTAACCCGCTCTGATACCAATTTGTAAAACGTGGGAATGAGGTGTGTGATACCGATTTAAATTAATTCTCAAGTTTCCAAGTAAACCTTATTTAATTAGAGTCTATTTTTAAACCAACTCAATTCAGCCCCTAAACTTGCAACAACATGTGTACATGTGTCAACCCATAAATAAATAAAGCATGCGACACAAATTTAAGAAAAAATCCCCGTAGGGCAAAACCTTTTTATTTCTAGAACTTTGACAAGTTTATAAGACCATTGACTTACATACCATCATGCTTTCACCCACAAGAGTAAGGCATGCTCCCTTCGTCAAACCTTCAATGCGTCGACTAGAAATCTCCAGTGGTTCACGCGCAGCTATACCATAAGGACCGCAGCCCAAAACACTCCATAGAAACTCCTTTCACAATAACATGCAGCTCTCCGGTTGTAGAGTTCTCCCCACAAAGGAAAACAACATAAAAAGTTGTGTTCTTGAACACCAAAACAATTCACTAAAGCATATGGGAGTTTTGTGAATTGAAAACCTAAAAGGGATTAAACCCTAAAAGGAAGAAGCCAAAAGAATTATTCTTTTGTAGTTTTTCTGTTCTGTAAAACGCTGAGACTTCTTAAAGAAAATGATACCATATAATGAGTATTTATAATAAAAATGCGTCGGCTCCAAATACAAGCTCGGTCGAACGAGATAAGGGTCTTGTACGAATGAAGGATAGATGTCGTTCAAACGACATCTCGCGACATCCAATATCTCTCGAACGAGATGGCTATCTCACTTGAATGACCTGGGCGTTAAAATCGAGGTATGCTCCAACACTTAAAAAAATACTCATTCTCAAATTTGATGCAAAGGTCAGCTCCAACTGTTAGAAAATATTTTATAAAAATATCCCAAAAGCTATTAGTTGAAAGTTAAGGTATTTAAAACATAACCTTGCCAAAGTAAACTTCGCAGAGTCTTTTTGATGAAGAAATTGATTAATTCGGATATGTCTTGATGTAGATTGGACTTGAGTGCTCTTCGACGGTGTAGCGGTATATGACATAACAAATTGACAACGAACTTATAAAAATATGTCCTTGCAGATGTCTCGCCTGAAAGAGTGTTGGGCAATATCATAGCGGCAATATTGTGTGAAGTAGGCTTCATAGAGTGCAGTTGTCTAGTCATATTGGATCCCGGTGTGTAGGACTTTTACTGATGAGATTCAAAGGATGTAGGGTTGCCATGGAGCG
The DNA here is from genome assembly GCA_949130495.1 of Sambucus nigra. NCBI lineage: Eukaryota > Viridiplantae > Streptophyta > Magnoliopsida > Dipsacales > Adoxaceae > Sambucus > Sambucus nigra. The sequence goes on along the minus strand of OX422210.1, from coordinate 529,315,939 downwards.
GAGAGATTTAGTTTTGTTATTAATATTTAATGCTAGGGGCTTAGTAAAACTGTGAGCGCAGAAATAATATGACTCATTTAGAGACATGGGAGTCCATGATAGACTTGTGAGTTTCGGGGATATGATTTGAGTGGGAGGACGTAATTGGATTCAAAGTCATCGGATTTAATGATAATTAGTGCAGGTGTGGAGATAATACGTTGAGCAGATAGCCACTAAGAGATAGGGCCAGTGGCGCCGAAAAGTATTGTGAAAGAAATACTGCGAAGTTTTACACCACAAGTTGATAGGTGGGGTATTATCGGGAATAATTGAATATTAATGAGTAAGGTCATTGAAAATATATAGAGATTATAACCATGCCGAGAATGCATGATCTGAACGTGAGATAAATATGGTAACGAATGTGATGATCGGAGGTTTGTGAAAATATGCACGAGATACTTAGTAGAGTCTCTATTGTGTAGATACTTAGCATATTCAGGGAAAAGATACAAAGGAGATAATTTTGGGTATATCCCAGAGGAATGGGAATAATATGTTCCTCGGATTATGAAATGTTGAGCGTGGGTGTGTTTCAAAGTGACATTGAGTGCATCCTAAGGATTGCTACCACTAGGATTCGTGAGTGAGATGGATATTAGTGGGTGTGTTGGCTTAAATAGCTATAGTGTATATATTTATGTACCGTGGGATAGCAGGGTTATTTGGTGTTAAACACAAGAGAGTGGAAGGTACACTAAGAGGAAGGTTCCATTATAACATATATTTTTACTTTCGAGAATTTTCGGAGTAGCGTGGATGTTTTTCCAAGTTTCAACTGTGTAGCTATAGTTTGAGTCTCTATAGTGGATAGTCATGGTAACACTAGGTGTTCGCGGTACTAGGGAATGAATTAACATTGTTAGGTTTCACCTGAGATAGGGTCTAGCTTATATATAATTTTTTTTAACAGAAGAGGGTATTAACCCCCTAGATTTATGTATACGATTATGTATATTAAATGTGTTGCATATTAATGTATACATTGTTAATTGAAACGCCGAGGAGTAGGGAAATTTCTAAAATGATTTAAGGTGGTTGCACTTATAGTCGAGTGGGGAGATATAGCTCAGGATTTATTTTTGCGCAAGAAAACTAGTTATATTAAGGGCGCGATAGTGTATGTTGTCTTGTTTTTAACATAAGAGTGAATATGTATACTTTATGCCGAGAGGAGGGTATTTGAAATGCTATAACTGTGGGATTGAAGTTATATTACGGTCTAAGGGCTGGTAAAAGTCGAGTTTTATTATATGCGGTTAAGCACGGGTACAGGGTGTATGGGCCCTCTGGTTAATTACATTCGCTTAATAACTTTGTGTAAAAATGCTGAGGGTAAGTGATTGCGGGGCTAGTTGAGACTGGGAGTACTAGACTCATCCGAATTTCGAGGACGAAATTTTGTTGTAAGGGGGAACTATGTAACACCCCATAAATTCAAGAACCTTTAATTAAATATTATTTTGTGAGAAAATGAATTTATTTTATTTGGAGGAATTAAATTCATGATTTGAGAAAATTTTAAATTTGAGGAATTTATTAATTTGGCGAATTGAGGTTTAATATTTTTGATTATTTTGTGTCGCATTTTGAGGTCAAGAATTTGGAGAATGTTATAAATTAATTCGAATGGAAATTCAGATTGCACGGTTGAGTTCGGATGGATCGAAATAGATGGAAATGAGTGGCCATAAATATATATTGGGCTTCATGACATTTCTAGACATAATTGATCTCCAAATTAAGAGTTTGGGCCCTTTTTAGGAGGCCCACAGGCCCAAAAACGGGATTTGAGTTTTTAACCCTAATGGTGAAAGGGTAATGCAACTTAAAGTCATTTTAGAAGACTAAAATTGGGGAGAGATTAAGAGGATAACCCTTAGAAGATAATTTGGGGATTTCGAAAGATTGCTTCAAGCGCAAGAGGAGATCCTTGATTTTAATCCAACATTTTCATCCAAAGGCTTTGATTCTATAAATTAAGGCAAGTGGTTTAATTTGCATTTGTTAATTTATATTTACCTATTCATATTAAATGAGGTGGTAATAAATTAATATGTTAGGGTTTGTGTTCATGAGAAATTGAGAATTTCTTTGATTTGGAGTTACAAATTTGTAGAGATATTAAGATTTATGAATTTGATGCCCAATTTGGTGTAGATGATGTAGTTGGGTTGAGTAAAGAAAATGGGTGAATTTGGGTTGAAATCTTGGAACATTTCGGGGGTTAATCTGTATAAAATTGGAGGTTTTTAATCTATAATGGCGGACTGTTTTTTTGGGCAATGAAAGAGGAGGGAGAACACTAGGTTCGTTTGAACGACCTGGTGTCTCGTTCAAACGAGATCCATTATCGTTCGAACAACAAATGAAATTCTGGCAGATTTTGCCCCTTCCCCCTGATGAATTATTTATGCGTTGGTTAAATCTGAAATTGATGGTTATAATTTAGGGTTTGAATTTATGAAAAATCACCCTTAGATTAAGTAGAGGATAAATCCATTTTGGGAATTAAGGTTCATATTGAGTGATCTGAAACCTTATTCATTAAGTGGGTAAACTTAATGGACTGAAATTGAATAATGAATTGGGGATTTCGAATTCAGGTCAAGAGAGATAGTCCGGGTATAATTGGTAGAGTGACACCAAGATGATAAAAATTAATTAGTGTATAATTAATTGATATGAAGTCGGACCATAGACTTGCATGTTTTAGGTTTGTGTATAGACGTAGTGCACTGGTACTTTGGATTTAATATATATACGGTGATGTGTAGTGTGTGTGTATGTGTGTGTGTGTGTGTGTGTATATATATATATATATATATATATATATATAGTAAAGCAGACCAATATTAATGCTATCTTAGGAGGTTGCGCGATGTGGGTGAGTCCCTTGGCTTGCGAACGCATGGTGAGTATAATTCGCAGGTCATAGCGTCTGTTTATAGGGGTGGGCCGTTATGGTATGGAACGGGAACTTTCGGGGGGAACTATGGCTGCCTCCTACGCATGGGTGATAGCATTTATATCCGACATGCGTGTGAATATTATGCTATAGTGATACGTATATATAGTGCAAAATTATATACGAATATATATACATGGTGCGAAATGTATAAATAAAGTAACTTGTGAAACAATTATATGGAATTAAATGAGAAATAACTTAAATAAGTTAGTGTGAATGTTGTGATGTAGTGATAAGTATATCTGGTGAAGATTTATATACGAGTAAATACATGATGTAAAATGTATAAGTTATATAACTCGTGAAAATTGTATATGGTATTAACTAATAAGGGATTTAATAAGTTAGTGGGATTAATAACTTATAAGATGTATAACTAAACTCACTCGGGATATAGTTGTGGGAATTAGTGGGATATATGTGACAAAACTAGTTTAGGGGGTAGTTAGCTAGATGAGTCATGTATAGGTACATTAGGCGTGCACATTAGTAGAGGGGTGAGGTGTCCTCAAGAGAGTGTTCCACACTAACTTAAATATGAAGATCATACTTTCATTTTAATTTCCTGCATTTAAATTCACTTCCTAAATATTTTCAAATGTTTTGGGTTCTAAACCTTTCTATGAATATTTTCCAAAACCTTTTAGGTTTACAGCCACAGGGACGCCATAATTGTTCTATTCCAGGTTTACGCAGCTGCGACACATGTGGATATTGCAGGACTTTGACTTAGCCGCTTCAGTAATTTCATTCCTAGAGTAGGATGCAGTCAGTATTTCCTTTGGGCATGTCACCCTAGTTGATCCATTTTTTTTTTGTTAGATAATGTATTGAGTTATTCCTCTTTAGGTTTATTTTTGTTATTTGATTTTTAGCCAATGGTTGTGTCGGCACATATTACATTTATTCTATTTTTACTATTACTTGATTCAGTGCACTACACCAAAATGGCCAAATTGTCACCTTTCGGCCGGCCACCCTTGTCAAGGTCATTGACCGTGACAAAAAAACACGCGTTTTATGTCACGATCATTGACCTTGACATGACCGTGATAAAGAATTGTCACGGTCAATGACCGTGACAAGGCCGTGACAAATTTAGTTGTCACGGTCAATGACCATGACAATTCTTTAAATACTTGTCACGATCAATGACCTTGACACGACCGTGACAATGTTTGTAGCAAAAACCCTTTCCCCCTTCTTTTCTCCCTTCCGTCGTTCCCTCCCTCTCTCTCTCTCTCGACGCTGCTCTCTCTCTCTCTCTACTTTCAGGTCGATTTTCTCTCTATCTCTCTCTCTCTTCCATTTATATATATGTTTGTGTGTATATATATGTGTGTATGTGTGTATATATATGTGTGCATGTGTGTATATATATGTAAATTAGAAAAGAAAATTATACTTGCAATGTGGTATTAATGATGTGAAGTTTGTGTGTGATAGTGCAAAAATAATTGATATGTTTTAACAATTTGATATATATAGTGCAAAAATTGATATATATAGTGCAAAAATTGCAATGTGGTATTTGAAGCCATTGATATATATAGTGCAAAAATTGAAGCCATTGACTTATGTCTTACAAGATTGGGACACATCAACTATAGATATTTGGATAGATTATCTAGAAAGGAACGAGTTAGAGGTTTTACCTAAGTTAGGAAAACCAGATACCAAGTTTTGTGGAATATGTTAAAAAGGAAAAAAATGAAAAGTCCCCACAAGAAACTAAATAAGATAAATTCTTCTAAGACTTTAGAGTTAGTACATATTGATCTTAAGGGTCCCTATAAACTAAGAGTTTAAGAGGCAAGTGATATTGTTTTGCGATTGTGGATGATTTCTTTAGGTTCACTTTTCTTGGAATTTTGAGGGGGAAGAATGACTCCTATGGTGTGATTGTTTAAATATGAAAGGAAATCCAAAATAAACAATCTCTCCCAAAAATATTGGATAACAATTTATTTTCATTCAAAATAAATAATTGATAATAGTTGGATAATAATTGATATTTTCATTCAAAATAAATATTTCATTCAAAAATGTTGCCAATTGGATAATGTTTTAACAGAATTTGATAATATTATATAAAGTTTAGTAAATTCACAAAATATTACCAATTGTATGTTTTTAGGAATATCATTAGTTACTTCCGTGCCCAACTATGTAGAATCCATACACATGCATGTTGTTAGAAAGTCTTAAATTTAATTCTCACTTTAATTTGTAGAATCTCTGTCCTTGGGGGACGGGGGTAGTGGGGGTGTGGTGTCGTGGGGGGAGGGGGTGGGGGTGGGGGTGGGTGTGGAATTTTCTAACTAAAAATATGATAATATTTTGTTATAATTTGTTAAAACTATGTAAACCTTAGTATGAATGCAAGGTTAGTGATAGTATTAGTGGTGTGTGTGTGTTGGTGCGTAGGTGTGTGCGTGTGTGCGTGGCGGGGGGAGGGGGCAAGAGGTGTGGTGGGGGTGGGGGTGGGGGTGGGGTGTGGGGGGTGTGGAGGGGAAATTTTAACTCAGTGAATCATATGTGCACGATGCATACGTGTACTCCTACCGAATGAACATCAAAGGTATCCTTAGGTGTAAAAATTGTTGAATTTAGATGACATCGTCTTATGCAAATCAAAAAATCAAGGTCAAATTGATTTCCACATCAATAACGTCCAAAACTATATAGCGCTTTTTCAAGACTTTCAAGGACGTGCAAACCCATTTTAATTCTCCATCCAACACCCTCATATATATTTTCTTGTAGAGGTGCATAAATTAAATTCTCAAACTTTGGAGATTTTGTGCGAAAACCTGAATGGCCCATAATTGGCATGAATTTCTATTGCCTTTAAATTGTTTTGGGCTCTTTTAAACCTCTTTGGACCCCGGATAATAAAATTCCTCAATTTTTTAGGTCCAATTAAACGGCGGCTTAATCGCAAAGGATAAATGATAATCTTTCGTAGCCCTTCGCTGTTTTCAAATAAAGCACACAAACTCACAAACGCCTCTTACATTCACAACTTTCTTATCAAGTTTTATCACACTTGGTTCGTTTTTAAGTACAAGATTTAAGTGAAAACACCCAACCAACATGTGATAGGACAAGCACAATAATTAAACAAATCCGTGCATGTGTGCAATAAAGGAAATTATAAGTCAAACATATAGGAAGTAACACTTAATTACATCTTAATGACTCCAAACATTATAAAGCACATGGATGAATTAACCTATTATCTCAAAACACTATCAAATAGTCACATGAAAAATATGGAATGATGTTGTGACTCGGTCATCCTAAGTGTCCATCCATAAACGGGGTAAACGAAATACAAAAATCTTTTTGGATTTTTCAAAAAATTTCAAAAGAAAAAATGTATACAAAAAGTACATGTCACAACGCAAGCAAATATAAGTATCATGAAACAAAAACTAGCGTATAACAAACATGCGAACACAATCATCTATATGATATGGCAAGAGAAGAATCATGTGCAAGCAAACGGGAATCAACTTGTCTAAAATCTAGTGCCTCTAAAAGTGATTTCCTAACCCAAATACATGTGAAACGTCGTGTGGGGGATTTGGGAACCACGGGAACACTAGACATAAACTTCCTAGGACTTTTCCAAGATCAAAATAAAATCTCCTAAGGTGACCTTTCCTACCACAATATGAACATGTGTAAACGGGTGGAACTACACCTATGGGTTGACCTTTTCTAATGTCTTTGGGAACGGTTGACCCTCTAAAAAAAATAATGATTTTGGCTTTAGCACTAGAAGCATGAGAATAAGATGAGCCGTTACCATCACTATCAAACCTACTTGAGTCTATCAAATCATTTTTTAACTTCAAAATTTTTAACTCAAGCAAAGAATTAGACTCTTCCAATTTGAGGGACTCCTTCTTCAAATTATTAATCAAACCTAGAATGTTATCTCGCTCCCCCTCAATTAAAGAAAACTTTTTCCTAAGAGTCTCTTTACGTGCCACAAACTCATTGACTAAAATATTTTTGTCCTCTTTGGCACAAACACAAACCATCGAATTTTTAAGGTCCTCTAATTCTTTTTCTAAAAATAGGACCCTATCATCACTCTCCTTATCGGATAATTTTAAAGCAACAAAGTCATGGTCCAAGGAAATAATTTTTTTACGAAAAAAATCTCTTTGATTTTGAACCGTTTGCAAAAGATCCATCGCGAATTTAAAAGGAAAATTTTCTTTTTCCAAAACTTTAATTCTTTTGCAAAGATTCAAATTCAAAAGTTTTAAATTTTCAGCATTGTCGTGAACTTTTTCAAAAATAGGCTCCTCATTAGATGGGAGTTCCATTAGAAAAATTGCGATTTTTCACAAAATTGATTTAGAAAAAATCAATATCACATGATTTTGCAAAAATTAGGAATACGCGATAAATTAGCGCAACCCGCTCTGATACCAATTAGACGACGTGAGAAGTCAAATTGTATCGAAAAAAATAAATCCTTGAAAAATCCGGATCACGCGATAAATTAGCGTAACCCGCTCTGATACCAATTTGTAAAACGTGGGAATGAGGTGTGTGATACCGATTTAAATTAATTCTCAAGTTTCCAAGTAAACCTTATTTAATTAGAGTCTATTTTTAAACCAACTCAATTCAGCCCCTAAACTTGCAACAACATATGTACATGTGCCAACCTATAAATAAATAAAGCATGCGACATAAATTTAAGGAAAAATCCCCGTAGGGCAAAACCTTTTTATTTCTAGAACTTTGACAAGTTTACAAGACCATTGACTTACATACCATCATGCTTTCGCCCACAAGAGTAACGCATGCTCCCTTCGTCAAACCTTCAATGCATCGACTAGAAATCTCCAGTGGTTCACGCCCAGCTATACCACAAGGACCGCAGCCCAAAACACTCCATAGAAACTCCTTTCACAATAACATGCAGCTCTCCGGTTGTAGAGTTCTCCCCACAAAGGAAAACAACATAAAAACTTGTCTTCTTGAACACCAAAACAATTCACTAAAGCATATGGGAGTTTTGTGAATTGAAAACCAAAAAGGGATTAAACCCTAAAAGGAAGAAGCCAAAAGAATTATTCTTTCGCAGTTTTTATGTTCTGTAAAACGCTGAGACTTCTTTAAGAAAATGATACCATATAATGAGTATTTATAATAAAAATGCGTCGGCTCCAAATACAAGCTCGGTCGAACGAGATAAGGGTCTTGTACGAATGAAGGACAGATGTCGTTCAAACGACATCTCGCGACATCCAATATCGCTCGAACGAGATGGCTATCTCACTTGAATGACCTGGGCATTAAAATCGAGGTATGCTCCAACACTTAGAAAAAATACGCATTCTCAAATTTGATGCAAAGGTCTGCTCCAACTGTTAGAAAATATTTTATAAAAATATCCCAAAAGCTATTAGTTGAAAGTTAAGGTATTTAAAACATAACCTTACCAAAGTAAATTTCGCAGAGTCTTTTTGATGAAGAAATTGATTAATTCGAATATGTCTTGATGTAGATTGCACTTGAATGCTCTTCGACGGTGTAGCGGTATATGACATAACAAATTGACAACGGACTTATAAAAATATGTCTTTGCAGATGTCTCGCCTGAAAGAGGGTTGGGCAATATCATAGCGGCAATATTGTGTGAAGTAGGCTTCATAGAGTGCAGTTGTCTAATCATATTGGATCCCGGTGTGTAGGACTTTTACTGATGAGATTCAAAGGATGTAGGGTTGCCATGGAGCAGAGAGATTTAGTTTTGTTATTAATATTTAATGCTAGGGGCTTAGTAATAGTGTGAGCGCATAAACAGTATGACTCATTTAGAGACATGGGAGTCCATGGTAGACTTGTGAGTTTCGGGGATATGATTTGAGTGGGAGGACGTCATTGGATTCAAAGTCATCGGATTTAATGATAATTAGTGAAGGTGTGGATAAAATACGTTGAGCAGATAGCCACTAAGAGATAGGGCCAGTGGAGCCAAAAAGTATTGTGAAAGAAATACTGCGAAGTTTTACACCACAAGTTGATAGGTGGGGTATTATCGGGAAGAATTGAATATTAATGAGTAAGGTCATTGAAAATATCTAGAGATTATAACCATGCCGAGAATGCATGATCTGAATGTGAGATAAATATGGTAACGAATGTGATGATCGGAGGTTTGTGAAAATATGCACGAGATACTTAGTAGAGTCTTTATTGTGTAGATACTTAGCATATTCAGGGAAAAGATACAAAGGAGATAATTTTGGGTATATCCCGGAGGAGTGGGAATAAGATGTTCCACGGATTATGAAATGTTGAGCGTGGGTGTGTTTCAAAGTGACATTGAGTGCATCCTAAGGATTACTACCACTAGGATTCGTGAGTGAGACGGATATTAGTGGGTGTGTTGGCTTAAATAGCTATAGTGTATATATTTATGTACCGTGGGATAGCAGGGTTATTTGGTGTTAAACACAAGAGAGTGGAAGGTACACTAAGAGGAAGGTTCCATTATAACAAATATTTTTACTTTCGAGAATTTTCGGAGTAGCGTGGATGTTTTTCCAAGTTTCAACTGTGTAGCTATAGTTTGAGTCTCTATAGTTGATAGTCATGGTAAAACTAGGTGTTCGCGGTACTAGGGAATGAATTAACATTGTTAGGTTTCCCCTGAGATAGGGTCTAGCGTATATATACTTTTTTTTAACAGAAGAGGGTATTAACCCCCTAGATTTATGTATACGATTATGTATGTTAAATGTGTTGCATATTAATGTATACATTGTTAATTGAAATCCCGAGGAGTAGGGAAATTTCTAATATGATTTAAGGTGGTTGGATTTATAGTCGAGTGGGGACATATAGCTCAGGATTTATTTTTGCGCAAGAAAACTAGTTATATTAAGGGCGCGATAGTGTATGTTGTCTTCTTTTTAACATAAGAGTGAATATGTATACTTTATGCCGAGAGGAGGGTATTTGAAATGCTATAACTGTGGGATTGAAGTTATATTCCAGTCTAAGGGCTGGTAAAAGTCGAGTTTTATTTTATGCGGTTAAGCACGGGTACAGGGTGTATGGGCCCTCTGGTTAATTACATTCGCTTAATAACTTTGTGTAAAAATGCTAAGGGTAAGTGATTGCGGGGCTAGTTAAGACTGGGAGTACTAGACTCATCCGAATTTCGAGGACGAAATTTTGTTGTAAGGGGGAACTATGTAACACCCCGTAAATTCAAGGACCTTTAATTAAATATTATTTTGGGAGAAAATGAATTTATTTTATTTGGAGGAATTAAATTCATGATTTGAGAAAATTTTAAATTTGAGGAATTTATTAATTTGGCGAATTGAGGTTTAATATTTTTGATTATTTTGTGTCGCATTTTGAGGTCAAGAATTTGGAGAATGTTATAAATTAATTCGAATGGAAATTCAGATTGCGCGGTTGAGTTCGGATGGATCTAAATAGATGGAAATGAGTGTCCATAAATATATATTGGACTTCATGACATTTCTAGACATAATTGATCTCCAAATTAAGAGTTTGGGCCCTTTTTAGGAGGCCCATAGGCCCAAAAACGGGATTTGAGTTTTTAACCCTAATGGTGAAAGGGTAAGGCAACTTAAAGTCATTTTAGAAGACTAAAATTGGGGAGAGATTAAGAGGAGAACCCTTAGAAGATAATTTGGGGATTTCGAAAGATTGCTTCAAGCGCAAGAGGAGATCCTTGATTTTAATCCAACATTTTCATCCAAAGGCTTTGATTCTATAAATTAAGGCAAGTGGTTTAATTTGAATTTGTTAATTTATATTTACCTATTCATATTAAATGAGGTGGTAATAAATTAATATGTTAGGGTTTGTGTTCATGAGAAATTGAGAATTTCTTTGATTTGGAGTTACAAATTTGTAGAGATATTAAGATTTGTGAATTTGATGCCCAATTTGGTGTAGATGATGTAGTTGGGTTGAGTAAAGAAAATGGGTGAATTTGGGTTAAATCTTGGAACATTTCGGGGGTTAATCTCTATAAAATTGGAGGTTTTTAATCTATAATGGCGGGCTATTTTTTTGGGCAACGAAAGAGGAGGGAGAACACTAGGGTCGTTTGAACGACCTGGTGTCTCGTTCAAACGAGAGCCATTATCGTTCGAACAACAAGTGAAATTCTGACAGATTTCGCCCCTTCCCCCTGATGAATTATTTATGCGTTGGTTAAATCTGAAATTGATGGTTATAATTTAGGGTTTGAATTTATGAAAAATCACCCTTAGATTAATTAGAGGATAAATCCATTTTGGGAATTAAGGTTCATATTGAGTGATCTGAAACCTTATTCATTAAGTGGGTAAACTTAATGGACTGAAATTGAATAATGAATTGGGGATTTCGAATTCAGGTCAAGAGAGATAGTCCGGGTATAATTGGTAGAGTGACACCAAGATGATAAAAATTAATTAGTGTATAGTTAATTGATATGAAGTCGGACCATAGACTTGCATGTTTTAGGTTTATGTATAGACGTATACACTGGTACTTTGGATATAATATATATACGGTGATGTGTAGTGTGTGTGTATGTGTGTGTGTGTGTGTGTGTGTGTGTGTGTGTGTGTGTGTATATTTATATAGTAAAACAGACCAATATTAATGCTATCTTAGGAGGTTGCGCGATGTGGGTGAGTCCCTTGGCTAGCGAACGCATGGTGAGTATAATTCGCAAGTCATAGCGTCTGTTTATAGGGGTTGGCCGTTATGGTATGGAATGGGAACTTTCGGGGGGAACTATGGCTTCCTCCTACGCATGGGTGATAGCATTTATATCCGACATGCGTGTGAATATTATGATATAGTGATACGTATATATAGTGCAAAATTATATACGAATATATATTCATGGTGCGAAATGTATAAATAAAGTAACTTGTGAAACAATTATAAGGAATTAAATGAGAAATAACTTAAATAACTTAATGTGAATGTTGTGATATAGTGATAAGTATATTTGGTGAAGATTTATATACGAGTAAATACATGATGTAAAATGTATAAGTTATATAACTCATGAAAATGTTATATGGTATTAACTAATAAGGGATTTAATAAGTTAGTGGGATTAATAAGTTATAAGATGTATAACTAAACTCACTCGGGATATAGTTGTGGGAATTAATGGGATATATGTGACAAAACTAGTTTAGGGGGTAGTTAGCTAGATGAGTCATGTATATGTACATTAGGCGTGCACATTAGTAGAGGGGTGAGGTGTCCTCAAGAGAGTGTGCCACACTAACTTAAATATGAAGATCGTACTTTCATTTTAATTTCCTGCATTTAAATTCACTTCCTAAATATTTTCAAATGTTTTGGGTTCTAAACCTTTCTATAAAATATTTTCCAAAACCTTTTAGGTTTACAGCCACAGGGACGCCATAATTGTTCTATTCCAGGTTTACGCAGCTGCGACACATGTGGATATTGCAGGACTTTGACTTAGCTGCTTCAGTAATTTCATTCTTAGAGTAGGATGCAGTCAGTATTTCCATTGGGCATGTCACCCTAGTTGTTCCATTTTTTTTTGTTAGATGATGTATTGAGTTATTCCTCTTTAGGTTTATTTTTGTTATTTGATTTGTAGCCAATGGTTGTTTCGGCACAGATTACATTTATTCCATTTTTACTATTACTTGATTCAGTGATTGGATGATGGTTAGTTGTATACTCTTTCGCATGTCGTTGGTGATGTTAATTAAAAGATAAAATTTGGCACCCTGTATTTTGAATACTAGGTGGTTAGTAAGTTTTAAAAAGTTTTCGACAGTGATTCCAAGAATTATCTAGATGAGATTCCTATTTAAATTGATATATAACTGATTACCCGGTATTTTATTAGGCGGGGTGTCACAACATGTATGTTGTATAATGGCTAGTCATATTTTAATCTTTAACATTATGAGATTTTCATAAACTTTATGCCTAATTCATTTAAGAATTCTTTAAATTGTTAAAAGAGTATCACACAATATTTTATTCATTAATAGTGGGTTCCTTAAGTAAAATTGAATTATAACGATTTAGCATTTTTAAGTGAAACTAAACTTATTCACTTCATTTAAGAAGTCGGTATCGAGAGCATTAAAATGGATAAAAGATGCAATTTTAGAGAAACAAAATTATATGCAATTAATGCGATACATATCTCACTATATTAATGCTATGAGTTAGCCACACGTACATGAATAATATTTTATAAATGTCGATTTTCTTTCATAATAACTTTGAATATTTATATATAACGTTTTTGGGTACCATGTTATGTAATTTCGATGAACATGTTATCTAGGATAACCTTTCAACCCCTAATTGTATAATTCCTTAATATTTATTTCAGTTACTCAAAATCAATTTTCTTTGAAAAATTATCTTGATTGATGAAATAAACCAAATATACCCCATTAATGTCGTTACATATATAATTATGATAAGCTATCACTGCTACTTTTATATTTAAATTTAATATTCACAGGCATTCTACTTGGGCCACTTTGGTGATTACCAAACTATTCATTATCTGAATATTACATTATTTATGAATTTTATAATAATTTTAATAAGCACTAATATTTTCAAAATGCATAAATGGGAAGTGTGCTTATAAACTAAGGAAGGCTATGGAAGATTTGGATTAACTGATACCAACCTTAAAAACAAATATATTTCACCATAATATTAACTTCATCATTGCACCCGGACTCTTTGGAGCAACCAAATTACAACGGCTCAATCATGATGAAATCATTAATAATTTGAACACTGAAAACCATATTCAGACTCTTTGGAGAAACTAAAATATAGTATTTGAATGTTATCACGAAATTCAACATTTACATTTTATTAGATTAGACCACTTTGGTGGGATCGTAAGTTAATCATGATATAAATAGTGAGATGAAAACCTCAAGGCATGATTTTAATATTCCATTACTCATATAAGATATAATAAGCATATACACATTAATTTAATTATAACTGCAAAATTTTATGATTGCTCATAGTTTAGGCCTTTTGGTCTTTTAGCGTATCCCGTTACAAGCCAGAATCTCAAACCGATACTTCATCCATATTGCCTCCATGATCATTTAAAGATATGTTATTGGCCGAACATAGTTTTTTTTATTTCAAGCCATTGGATTAGTCACAAACATTTTATGGAGGTATACGAATTGTGGTTTTCATTTCTCATTCAAATTATATTCTAACATGTTTACTTTTGAAATTGAGGCTTTTTGATAAAAACGGATTTTAAAAAGATTTTTTTTATTTATTTTTAATCTCGTTAGAACGAAAGCTCCTTTTTGTTGGAATGAACTTCGAATGATCATTTATTGACAATCCTTTATTTATTAGACCCAATGTCATTGGAAGGTCGTTAGAACCTGATCGAATGAGAATGGGTTATCATTTGAACGAGAACAAAATTGGTATTTTTGTTCAAAAGAGATCTCCGCCTCAAAATTCATGTTTTTTTTCTATAAAAATCTATTTTGTTGAGTTTTTCTCAAGACTTTTAGCGAAAATGAATTCCCAATATATGAACCAAAATTTCTCATCTTTGTGTTTTAAAAAAACACTTTTCTTTACCAAATATTTCAACCCACATGTGATTTGTTTATTTTCTCAAACCCAAGTTCCATACTTGCTACATCAAACCCTTGTAGAGTTATACTCTATTGCTGATTTGTGGAGTCGAGGCTATATGACTGAAGAAGAAAGAATTGTGCATCCTGGGATTGATGGGTGGATAACAAGGGAAAATCACTTCTTATAGATGATTCTGGACTGTACCGTAGCTGTTGAAGAATTAAAGGTTACTCAGTATACTTAGTAGAGCACTAAGTAGTCAATAAGTCATTAAGTCTGTCAATTTCTTGACAGTATTGAAATCTAGATTTTGTGCGAAATGGATTTTTCCTCAATCGTCTTCTTGTGTTTGTTTGGTTTAATTATTTACATGGTTTGGCATAACTAATTTGGACACTATATTGCAGGCACACTTAATTGTTAATCAAGATAACATTAAGTTAAAATTTGAATGTGTGTGTGCATAACCTAATATACGGACTATCTCTATGAACCCACTTTCTCAAATTGGTATTAGAACCATATACGCTATGTTTTTGTGTGATCTTTTAATTTTAGTTTTTATGGATAATTTGTATAATAGGATACCTGTTTTTTATGGGTCTAATTACGGTTATTGGGAGGCTCGAATGAAGTCGACTTTTAAAGCGATTGACGAGCGTGTCTGGTTTATTTGTAAAAGAGGGTGGACACCACCCATTGTGACCAATGTCGATGTCATAGGTCCTAAACCCGTCATCTCTTGGCCAAAGGATGAACCAATATGGAGTAATTTTAACTCCCATGGTTTAAGTTACATTTTTTGATCCATCACCCATGATGAGTTTCACCGCATCATGACGTGCACAACGTCTAAGAAATTATGGGATACCCTCATGAGGGTACCAACAGTGTGAAAGCTTCTAAGATACAAAATATCACCACACAATTTGAGACCATTACTATGATAGAGTCTGAGTAATTTGATGAATTTTATGCACGATTGTCTAATATCATTAACACTAGTTTTAATTTAGGTGAGAAAATTCCTGGGGGACACACATTGTGAAAAATATTTTTAGATCGCTTCCGTCCCATTTTATCCCTAAGGTCACTGTTCTTAACTCGTTGGGAATTTTAGATACGCTTAGTTTAGAAGAATTCATAGGAGACCTTCAAACTTATGAAATTAACATGCTTTTCAAAACTATTAAACCTAAGGAAAAGGGAATTTCTTTTAAAGTTTAATTTGAAAAGAAAGATGGAGGTGACTTCTAACTCCAAATATGATTTTGACTTAGACGGTCTTGCCCCTTTTGTAAAAAAATTCAAAATATTTCTCAAGCTAAAAGAAGAAAATACTTCCAAAGAAAACAAAAGTTTTAATAAAGATATAAAGTATAAATTGAGGAAGAAAAATTTTGAAAAGGCGAGAGGAGAGTACCCTAAGAAAGATAAGGAGAGATTCTATGAGTGCGAGGGTAAGGGTCACAAAGATCATGACTGTTCTACGAGTTTAAAGAGACAAGGCAAAGAAAAAGTTTCCTTTAATGCCACACTTAGTGATAGCTATGTCGAGTCGGTAGATTCCTAGGAAGAATCACCACATGGTCATAACATCACCGCATTCATAGCTAGTCATATTGGTACATCGAGTATGTCTCACACTGACGAAGACATTTCCAAACGTGATGACCTCAACAGTGAGGGAGATTAAGTTTTAAGTGAGAAAGAGAGTCACCTTCAATGTTCTTACACCGAGTTTTAAGCCAAAAAATAAAATAAAAGTTTAGCACTTAGGGTTTTAGGTTTACAAAATGAGTTGAGAGAGGCGAGACAGAGTCCTCGATGAGAATTTTTTTGGGAGAGAGAGTTATTTTAGTGGAGAGGGAAAATAGTTACTTAACCAACAAAGTGGATAGTCTACGGAGATATTTTCAAGCCTTATTGAAGACTCACGAGAAACTTGAAGCCCTTATATCCCAATATGATAAAGATATCAAACATTCCCGAGAGGTCAAGGTTACTATAGAGGATACATTAAAGAAGGTTAGAAAGATGTTTCTCGGTTACACTTTAGATTTTAGGGAGAGGAAAGGAATAGGTTACGATAGTGCATCCACTTCCCATGCCGTATCGGAATCAGTTCTTAAATATATGGTAGATCCTTATGGGCCTCGACCTAAATCACCAAAGAGAGTTTAACTTAAATAAGTGAAACCGGGTAAACCCATAAAAGTCTATATTTGCACCTATTACAAAAGCAAAGGTCACCTTAGGGAATTTTGCTATAAGTTAGGAAGAACTAAACGTACACATACTCCCGCACACTACTATAGAGACTTTTCTAGTCTTAGAGAGTAAGTGGAATTCCTAATCGCTACTTCTCAAACCTTAATGGAAAAATTATGCCTTTTGAGAATTCTTATAACACTACGACTAGAGCTAATAACGACAAGGGCAAACAAAAGGTTACCTCCACTTGGGTACCTAATAAAGATAACAAAGCCCTTATTATTGTATTTTGATAGTGGGTACTATTAACACGTGACTGGTGACAAGTCATATTTTACCTAACTTATAGATTGCAAGGAAGTCAGAGTCACTTTTGGAGATGGGAGTAGGTCTAGTATTTTAGGACGTGTTTATGTTGAGATACCCAAACTTCCTAAACTAGACAATGTATTGTACATCTAAGGGTTGAAAGTGGGCTTTATTAGCATAAGCCTACTTTGCGGTGCAAATGGTAAAGTTTGATCAGTTAGTGTAACGTATTTGATAAATCCACTGAACTATTAATTCAAGGAGTGAGGACTGGTAATATTTGTTATGGAATCATTCCCAAATCCTCCTTAGTGTGCAATAATGCCACGGTCTCCTCTATGGACCTATGGCATCAATGACTAGGTCATGTCAACTTTAGCGACATTGAGAGATTAGTGAAAAAAGACCTAGTACATGGCTTACCATCTCTTAGGAAACTAACTTCCTCGGTTTGCGATCCTTGCCAATAAGGAAAATAAATTCAAAGTCCCCATCGAAAGATGAATACCGTTACCATTTCTCGTGTGTTGGAGTTGATACACATGGATTTTATGTCCTACTCGTACATAGAGCTTATGTGATAAGAGATACATTCTCATTATGGTCGATGACTTTCGAGATACTCTACCCTGGGGTTTCTTACAGAAAAGTTTGATCTAGTTGAGTTCCTATCAACCAAGTTTTGTGTCCTACAAAACCAACACGGTGTCACTATTATTCGGATGCATAGTGAAAATGGAACTAAATTTAAAGAAGACGATATGGATAGTTATTGCGATGTAGTGGACATCAAACACGAGTTTTTGACCATTCGTACTCCTCAATAAAATGGGATTGTTGAGAGGAAAAACCAGATGATTCAAGAGATGGATAGATCCATATTTATTGGGTAAAAAAATTCCTAGATTCTTTTGGGCAGAGGCACTGAGTGTCGCATACCATACTGTCAATAGAGTAGATCTTCGTCCATACATGTTACATACACCATATGAGTTTTGGAGAGGGAAGAAACCTAACTTATCGTATTTTTATGTCTTTGGTAGTAATTGCTACATCTTAAAAGATAGAGAGCAATTAGGATAGTTTGACTCATGATGTGATGAGGGGATATTTTTAGGTTATTTATCGTCGAGTAGGGCTTATAAGGTGTTTAACTGTAACAACCCGAGGTTTTGGAGACAATGATTTATTTATTTTGGGAGAAATAAATAATATTTTATTGAAGAAATAATTAAATCGGCAATTGAGATCCAAAATTTGGAGTCGTTAGAAAGGGTGTCGAATGGCAATTCTGAGGGTACTATTGTTTTTGGAAGGGTCGAGAAAGTCAAAATGACTATACTTGGGGTCTATTTAGGTTTCGAAATAGTTTAAGTCAGTTTGACTTGAATTAATGTTACTGAGTCATTTAAAGTGTGTATCTTGTGGGATAAGGCTTAAAAGCCACGTGAGAAGTCATTCTCACTTAAGAGAAAGAGCAAAACCCTAGAAAGAAAGAGAGAAAGAGAGAGAAAAGGAGAAATGAAGAAGAAAAAGAGGAGAAAAGTGGGTTTTTTCGGCCATCTCGCCATCTTGAGGCGGATTCAGACCCTACGAACCCGAGGCAAGTGATTAAACTTGCTAAATAATTATTGTGTATCATTTATTTCATGATTTGTGGATAAATTTCTAGAAATTTGGGATAAATAGGTTAAAACCTAGATTTTTGAGATAAATCTTTTATTTGATGTGTTTAGGATGGATTTAAAGTTATAGATTAGTTGTGCTGAATTATTTGAGGTATATTAATGTTATGAATATGGTTGGGTTGAAGATTTGTGGTTAAATGTAATTATATTGGGGGTTTTTGAGAAGTTAGAGTTGTGAAAAAATGGAGTTTGCCGTGGTACCTGGTAGGGCCGGTCTACCGGGTACAGAGGGCCGGTCGACCGCGCCTCCAGAATTGGGCACACTGTCTTCGATTATAGGCAAAATTAAGAAACGCGATCGATCGCGGTTTGGGCTCCGGTCCCCTGTTTTGGGTTCAAGCTTGAGAATTTAAGTTATCCCCTTTCTCTTTGGGTTTATATATATGGACTTCCATAATTAGAGTATCATAAAGTATTAAGTGATGATATAAGGGGATTATTGACTTTAGAATCATAAGACGATAAACGGGGCTAATTGACAAATAAATGTGATGGTGGGATATCTCTCTTATCTGGGAAATAAGAGAAATAGGGATAAATGACTAAATGAAAATGTCGGGGAGTTTTAGTGATTGATTTTGAGAAAGTGAGATTTTAAAAGATTATATCAATTTGGTGGAAAATCCTCTAAGTATCGAGGTTAGTAATTGAGGAATGAAAATGGTTGATTGATCTGTATACGGATATAGAAGTATCCTTATTGATGATTGATTGGGAGAGATCTCACACAGTGAAAAATGCTAATTGAGGTGAATTAGGATAAAAGAATATCCTTAACTTAAATAGAATTGAGAGACAATTTATAATAGAAGCGACATTTGAGCTTCAAGCGAGAATTAGTATAGCATATACTAAGTGGGGTTATTGTGCGAGAATTGACGGTTAGTGTATCAAAAGAGAGAGATATACTAAATAATGATATTAATCTATTTCGCCTAAGGGCGTATAATGAATATGGAAATGATGTGCAGGTATACCTTATATAATGGTATATATTTATTATGTGGGATGTATGTATACCTTATATGATGGTGTACATACATGTTAAGCATACCCCCTCCTTACTATCATTGGGAAGTTTCGTGCGTAGAGGGTGAGCATTCTGACTAGAAAAGAAGGATGTGGATATTCCCCAGGTCATAGTCGTCCGTGGTGGTCAGCAAATGACATATATGTACACATTTATTTATTTTGGGGGTGAGAGGTCGTGGGTATGTGTCACTCTCACTTGCCGGTTCGGAGCTATGACCGCTTCCCGGGACGTTGTGTGCGTGAGTAGATCACGAGGTGGGTGTCGTTGAACCCCAGCAGGTGGCCCCAGTTTGCTATGTATATGGCCTGCTGGAAGATGATAGCATGTGAGCCTGCGTCCTTCGAGTTATAGCTCGGTTGGATGGTTATTATTGCTTGTGTTTGTATTTGGGTGTCAAGGGCATAATGGACCTCAACGACCTACATTGCCAGGATTAGTGTATCGGGGGGGGGGGGGGGGTCCTTGTTTGGATTTCGCTTCGGCGAGACGTCCCACGCACGAACCGCAGTGTAATGTTGGAACTTGGGGATAAGTTTAGCCCTTAATGCTCATAATTATATATATATATATATATATATATATATATATATATATATATATATATATATATATATATATCACCTATCCTGACGATCGATAGTGCCAGGAGTAGTTTAACGGGGGGGTTCCATGTTTGGATTTCGCTTCGGCGAGACGTCCCACGCATGAAACGCCGTGTACTGTTGAGAATTGGGAATATTAATTGATTAAAATTGGATAATAATCATTTGGGTTACATGCATCTTGCATTGAGGGCATAATGAGCCCCGAGAATCGATACAGTCAGGAGTAGTGTAACGGGGGGTTCCTTGTTTGGATTTCTCTTCAGCATGACGTCCCACGCACGAAACGCAGCGCCGTGTTGAGAATCGGGAGGAGTTTAGTCCTTAACTCTTGATGCTAATAACTCATATATAATAATTATATATATGGTTTCATGCCTTATATTGGCATCCCTAGAATATAAAATTCTAGTAAATAAGATTGTTGATGTATTGGGATGATGCTACTTATATGTTCAACAAATGAACATTATAAAGATAACTATAACTATTACATTAAAGTTAATGTATATAACTTATAAATTATGGAAACAAATGTATTGTGGGATAGGTTAGATGATTTCACTTAAATACTTCTTTTGGATTTAAGTTAGGATCCTCTTACCTAAATAGAACAGGACATCCATTTGGAGATCACGTGCCTACGTTTAGTGCGCGCTTTAGATGAGAGGTGAGTTGAATTATTATGGAGAGTTCAATTCCAACTAAATCATGTAATAATGCATTTATAATTATTATGCATTTTAATACACTTGCTATAAAAAAAATTCAAACTTGGGCTCTGACCCGTTCATATTTTCTCCTCCATGTATATATTGTATTACTTCAGGTGTTCCTCCGCATGGACGCCTTTGATGTTCCTCCATTCAGGATTCGCGGAGCTGTGGCAGTAGCGGACTGTTGCAGCACTTTATTTTAGTCGATTCCTATCTTTGTATATCTAGATTAGGATTCAGTTGGATATGGAGTTAGTATTCAAGTGTTGTAGATTAACCCTTTTTTATTTCATTTTCTCAGAGTATTGTATTGTCTGTTACCCGACAGCATATTCGGGTATTTCATTGTTGAGACTTTGTTGTACATTGTATTGTACTCTTGTATATATCTTTAGAGTTTGCACATTTCACTCATCATAGTTAGATGTATATTGTTGGTTGTGGTTGCATTATTGGTTTTGTTGTTGTTGTTAAATAAAAAGTTTTAAATTTTTGACAATTCGCTTTTTATGATTATGGGTAGTTAGCCTTATATTATAGTGTTGTATGTTGATGTTGAGATTGTACCATCTGAGATACCTGATTTATGTAGTATAGGGCTGGCCACCTGTTATTATTTAGAGCGGGTTGTCACAGATGGTATCAGAGCATCAGGTTCTAGTGTCTTTAGGATCTGTGTGCATTACTACGATCTTCCATAAGCGTTCTTGATGTAGAGCCTTATTATTAGGACGATTACATTCATACGTCCATATATTTCTGTGATTCGAAAATATTTGAAAGGCATTCTGATACAATTGTTCTTATTTCAGATGCCACCGAAGGGAAGTCGTTCAGGCAGGGCAAATAAAGGGGCTGAGAGAGTGCGTCCCCAAATGCCTCAAAGGAACATGACTACAGATGATGTTGCCAATATTGTGACACAAGCAGTAACTGCTGCCGTTTCTACGATGGCTCAGCAATCTGTCGCTCGAGCAGCCCCACCCCATTTAGGATTGTCTTTATGTGAGAAAGTGAAGGAAGATTTTAGTAAGGGGCATCCTCCCGAGTTTGCAGGGGGAGTTGATGTAATGGATGCAAGTCAATGGAAAATAGTATACAGAGGCACCTTCGTATGGTTGAGTGTAGTGAGGTGCAGAAATAATTTTTAGCCACCTTTAAGTTATTGGGTACAGCTCTCCATTGGTGGGAGTCTGTTACCACATCTGAACAGAGAGATACTTTACCTATAGCAACATTTTGGGAGCTTTTTGATCGAAGGTATTTTTCTTCCCCTACTCAGGATATAGGGATTTTTCAAGGAAATAGGATGGTGGCAGAATATGAAGAAGATTTTTCTCTATGGGCGAGATTAGTACCTAATGAGGTAAATACGGAAGAGAAACGTATATCGAAGTTTGTTCAAGGTTTAGATTGGAAAATCCAACAACATTTGTTAGAGAGTCCTAAGTTAACGACTTTTGTCGAGGTAGTAAATGCGATATTATTAAAGTGTCAAGAATATCGTTTTCGTTCGCAAGAGAGTAAGAACTTTGGAGATTCGAGTTCATCAAGTAAGTTTGGCAAAGAGAGTGCCAGTAATGCTAGTGGGCAGAAATGATTTGTGGGTAAGTGTTTCTTTTGTAAAGAAATAGGTCAAAAAAAGAGAGATTGTCCTCAAAGAGGTAAAAGACCACAGTTTGATGAAATTTTGGAAGTGCAACCCCTACAGCAGATTCGAGGTCGCTTTAGACCGGGGGACTATGTTTGGGAGCCCATTGATGAGGAAGGGCAATCGGACTAGAGATGGATGTTGTAAGTTAATTTTCCTTTATTAATAGGATTATTACTATATGAAGTTTTTGGAATATCGTATGTGAGAAAATTGTAATTGGGTAGTGTTATAGCCCTATTATGTATGGTATGTAATGACCCTATAGGGAAATTTTGAGCAAGATAGGCTCTTACTCTATTATTTTGTAAAAAGGATAGATGATTATGCAAGGTTCTCAAAAAGAGCTTTAAACCTTGTGGTAAATGTAAGTGTAGTTATGGTGATAAGTAGTAATGATAAAGTTATTTCTTTTTACATAGTCATGATAGACTATTATACTTGTTGTATTCCAGTTGTGGATGGGCCTTATAAATGGCAATATATTGAAATGATGTGAGATGTTGTTTTTGGTTGAAAGTTTGATTTTTGGATTGATGGGACGCAGGTAAAATTTTAGCTCATGAGTGTGATAATATTTGTGAGCTATATGTTATGCATATGATAATTCAAAAGACCTTATGTTGGACATAAGGCATTTTATTTTATATATATATATAAACCGTTTTCAAAGTTAACTATTTTTAAATAAAACCTTTATCGGCCTTCGGTCCCTTTCAAAATGATTTTCATAAAATAAAATTTTTCAAACTCTAGTCCGAATTTAACAAACTCTCAATCCCCGACGTCGTCACATAGTAGTGTATTGAGAGGGTTCCTTGTTTGGATTTCGCTTTTGCGAGACGTCCCCCTCACGAAAGTGGCGAATGTCAGGAATTGAGAGGAGTTATTTCTTCGGACCATTCAAAATTTTTACTCTATTAAAATTTTAGTTTACTTATTGTTGGAATTGTGGTATTTTGGGGGAAAATAAAGCCTTATTATGATTGTTGTGAGCATAAAGCTCAAATATAAAGGGTGTATGGGCGCCCTTGATGTGGAAATTGGTTTTATATAACTCTTAATCAACTTAAAAATAAAATAAAATTTAAAATGAACTCGTCGTGGGAAGTTAGAAGTTTGGAGATAGAATTAGCAAGATTGGGTATAGTAGGACTAGTTGAGCTTTGGAGAAATAGGCTTAGCTAAATTTCGAGGATAAATTTTTTGTAAGTGGGGAAGTTTGTAACAACCCGAGGTTTTGGAGACAATGATTTATTTATTTTGGGAGAAATAAATAATATTTTATTAAAGAAATAATTAAATCGGCAATTGAGGTCCAAAATTTGGAGTCGTTAGAAAGTGTGTCGAATGGCGATTCTGAGGGTACCATTGTTTTCGGAAGGGTCGAGAAAGTCGAAATGACTGTACTTGGGGTCTATTTAGGTTCCAAAATAGTTTAAGTCAATTTGACTCGAATTAATGTTACTGAGTCATTTAAAGTGTGCACTATCATTTAAAGTGTGTATCTTGTGGGATAAGGCTTAAAAGTCACGTGAGAAGTCATTCTCACTTAAGAGAAAGAGGAAAACCCTAGAAAGAAAGAGAGAAAGAGAGAGAAAAGGAGAAAGGAAGAAGAAAAAGAGGAGAAAAGTGGGTTTTTTCGGCCATCTCGCCATCTTGAGGCGGATTCAGACCCTACGAACCCGAGGCAAGTGATTAAACTTGCTAAATAATTATTGTGTATCATTTATTTCATGATTTGTGGATAAATTTCTAGAAATTTGGGATAAAAAGGTTTAAACCTAGATTTTGAGATAAATCTTTTATTTGATGTGTTTAGAATGGATTAAAAGTTATAGATTAGTTGTGCTGAATTATTTGAGGTATATTAATGTTATGTATATGGTTGGGTTGAAGATTTGTGATTAAATGTAATTATATTGGGGGGTTTTGAGAAGTTGGAGTTGTGAAAAAATGGAGTTTGGCCGTGGTACCTGGTAGGGCCGGTCTACCGGGTACAGAGGGTCGGTCGACCGCGCCTCCAGAATTGGGCACACTGCCTTCGATTATAGGCAAAATTAAGAAACGCGGTCGACCGCGGTTTGGGCTCCGGTCGACCGGTCCCCTGTTTTGAGTTCAATCTTGAGAATTTAAGTTATCCCCTTTCTCTTTGGGTTTATATGTATGGACTTCCATAATCAGAGTATCATAAAGGATTAAGTGATGATATAAGGGGATTATTGACTTTAGAATCATAAGACGATATACGGGGCTAATTGATAAATAAATGTGATGGTGGGATATCTCTCTTATCAAGGAAATAAGAGAAATAGTGATAAATGACTAAATGAAAATGTCGGGGAGTTTTAGTGATTGATTTTGAGAAAGTGAGATTTTAAAAGATTATATCAATTTGGTGGAAAATCCTCTAAGTATCGAGGTTAGTAATTGAGGAATGAAAATGTTTGATTGATATGTATACGGATATAGAAGTATCCTTATTGATGATCGATTGGGAGAGATCTCACATAGTGAAAAATGCTAATTGAGGTGCATTAGGATAAAAGAATATCCTTAACTTAAATAGAATTGAGAGACAATTTATAATAGAAGCGACATTTGAGCTTCAAGAGAGAATTAGTATAGCATATACTAAGTGGGGTTATTGTGCGAGAATTGACGGTTAGTGTATCAAAAGAGAGAGATATACTAAATAATGATATTAATCTATTTCGCCTAAGGGCATATAATGAATATGGAAATGATGTGCAGGTATACCTTATATAATGGTATATCTTTATTATGTGGGATGTATGTATACCTTATATGATGGTGTACATACATGTTAAGCATACCCCCTCCTTGCTATCATTGGGAAGTTTCGTGCGTAGAGGGTGAGCATTCTGACTAGAAAAGCAGGATGTGGATATTCCCCAGGTCATAGTCATCCATGGTGGTCAGCAAATGACATATATGTATACATTTATTTATTTTGGGGGTGAGAGGTCGTGGGTATGTGTCGCTCTCACTTGCCGATTCGGAGCTATGGCCGCTTCCCGGGACGTTGTGTGCGTGAGTAGATCACGAGGTGGGTGTCGTTGATCCCCACCAGGTGGCCCCAGTTTGCTACGTATATGGGCTGCTGGAAGATGATAGCATGTGAGCCCGCATCCTTTGAGTTATAGCTCGGATGGATGGTTATTATTGCTTGTGTTTGTATTTGGATGCCAAGGGCATAATGGACCTCAACGACCTACATTGCCAAGATTATTGTATCGGGGGGGTTCCTTGTTTGGATTTCGCTTCGGCGAGACGTCCCACGCACGAACCGCAGTGTAATGTTGGAACTTGGGGATAAGTTTAGCCCTTAATGCTCATAATTATTTATATATATATATCACCTATCCTGACGATCGACAGTGCCAGGAGTAGTGTAACGGGGGGGTTCCTTGTTTGGATTTTGCTTCGGCGAGACGTCCCACACATGAAACGCCGTGTACTATTGAGAATTAGGAATATTAATTAATTAAAATTGGATAATAATTATTTGGGTTACATGCATCTTGCACTGAGGCCATAATGAGCCCCGAGAATCGATACGGTCAGGAGTAGTGTAACGGGGGGTTCCTTGTTTGGATTTGGCTTCGGCGAGACGTCCCACGCACGAAACGCAGCGCCGTGTTGAGAATCGGGAGGATTTTAGTCCTTAACTCTTGATTCTAATAACTCATATATAATAATTATATATATGGTTTCATGCCTTATATGGGCATCCCTAGAATATAAAATTCTAGTAAATAAGATTGTTGATGTATTGGGATGATGCTACTTTATATGTTCAACAAATGAACATTATAAAGATAACTATAACTATTACATTAAAGTTAATGTATATAACTTATAAATTATGGAAACAAATGTATTGGGGGATAGGTTAGATGATTTCACTTAAATACTTCTTTTGGGTTTAAATTAGGATCCTCTTACCTAAATAGAATCGGACATCCATTTGGAGATCACGTGCCTACGTTTAGTGCGCGCTTTATATGAGAGGTGAGTTCAATTATTATGGAGAGTTTGATTCCAACTAAATCATGTAATAATGCATTTATAATTATTATGCATTTTAATACACTTGCTATAAAAAAAAATTCAAACTCGGGCTCTGACCCGTTCATATTTTCTCCTCCATGTATATATTGTACTACTTCAGGTGTTCCTCCGCAAGGACGCCTTTGATGTTCCTCCATTCAGGATTCACGGAGCTGTAGCAGTAGCGGACTGTTGCGGCACTTTGTTTTAGTCGATTCATATCTTTGTATATCTACATTAGGATTCAGTTGTATATGGAGTTAGTATTCAAGTGTTGTAGTTTAACACTTTCTTATTTCATTTTCTCAGAGTATTGTATTGTCTGTTACCCGACAGCATATTCGGGT
This sequence comes from Sambucus nigra, assembly GCA_949130495.1. Taxonomy (NCBI): domain Eukaryota; kingdom Viridiplantae; phylum Streptophyta; class Magnoliopsida; order Dipsacales; family Adoxaceae; genus Sambucus; species Sambucus nigra. The sequence continues at coordinate 529,288,634 of OX422210.1, read as the reverse complement.
ATTTCATTGTTGAGACTTTGTTGTACATTGTATTGTACTCTTGTATATATCTTTAGAGTTTGCACATTTCACTCATCATAGCTAGATGTATATTGTTGGTTGTGATTGCATTACTGGTTTTGTTGTTGTTGTTAAATAAAAGTTTTAAATTTTTGACAATTCGCTTTTTATGATTATGGGTAGTTAGCCTTATATTATAGTGTTGTATGTTTATGTTGAGACTGTACCATCTGAGATACCTGATTTATGTAGTATAGGGCTGGCCACCCGTTATTATTTAGAGCGGGTTGTCACTTTAACCTTACAAGCTCAAAGGTTATGGAGTCAATAAACTTCAAGATTTTAGAATGTAATCCACCGAGATCTTTTGACCGTGACCTCGAGTGTGAGGATGGCACACCCGCCGATGATGATCCCATCATTCCTTGTACCAACTCGGTGGACCCCACTCTTGATTTAGAGGATCCACTCTCTTGGGTTAAAAAGAGTCATGACCCTTTCGCTATAGTTAGTGGTCCCATACTAGGTGTCAAGACTCGTTCTCAACTTAGGAATGTGATTAACTACCTTTGATACACCTCCTTAGTTGATCCCAAGAATGTTAAAGAAGCACTGAAGGACAAGCATTGGATGTCTTCCATGCAAGATGAGTTGCTTCAGTTTTGCAAGAACAATATCTGGGTGTTAGTCCCCTGACCTAACGAGATAAATATGATAGGTACCAAGTGAATTTATAAGAATAAGATGGATGATAATGGCACCATAATTCGCAACAAGGCTAGGTTGGTCACTCAAGGCTACACACACATTGAGGGTGTAGACTTTGTAGAGACATTCACTCTTATTACTAGGATTGAGTCCGTCCGCTTACTACTCGCTATATCATGTCATCTATACTTAAAGTTATATCAAATGGATGTCAATAATGCCTTCCTTAATGGCATTCTATAGAAGGAAGTGTATGTGGAATAGCCAAAGGGGTTCAAAGACCCAAAGAATCGAAGACACTTCTTTTATTTTAAGAAGGCCCTATATGGTTTGAAGCAAGCACCCAGTGCTTAGTACGAGAGGCTCATTTCCTATCTCTTAGCCTGTGGCTTTAAGAGAGGGGGAGTGGATAAGACGTTACTTGTGAGGAGAGATAGTGGTGTTATCTTGGTTGCTCAAGTCTATATGGACGATATAATTTTTGAATCCACATGGTCCCAACAGGCTCTCACTTTTAAGGAGGAGATAAAGAAGGAGTTTTATATGTGCATGGTTGGTGAGATTACATTCTTCTTGGATCTTCAGGTGCATTATCTAGAGGATTGGATATTCATATCTCAATTTAAATATGTTAGGGACCTAGTGAAGAAGTTTAGGTTAGACTCCGTTAATCACTCACGCACCCCTATGAGTACATCAACTAAGCTTAGCAAAGACACTTTAGGCAAGGACATACAGAAAAATCTTTATAGGAGCATGATAGGTAGTCTACTCTACTTGACCACTAGTCGTCCCGACATTTCCTTTAGCGTTGGAGTTTATATGCGTTACCAAACATCCCAGAAAGAATCTCATTTGTTCGCACTTAAACATATCATAAAATACATGAGCGACACTCTTTCCTATGGTATTTGGTATTCCTTTTACTTCGATGACCATTTGGTCGCTTATTTGAATGTCGATTGGGCCAGGGATGTTTGTGGTTAAAGAAGCACCTTGGGTGGGTGTTGTTTTACTTTGGGAGTTCTTCTGTCTCTTTGTTGAGCAAGAATTAAAACTCCATTTCTTTTTCCATGGCGGAGGTCGAGCATATAGCCGCCGGGAATTATTGCACGCAACTCTCATGGATGAAGCAAATCTTGGAAGACTATGGGATTTTCCAAGGCACAATAACTATTTCATGTGATAATATAAGTGCAATTCTTATATTCCGTATTCCAGTCCAGCATTCCCACACAAAGAACATTAGGATACGTGAGCATTTTATTCGTGATCTCGTAGAGAAAAAGGGCATGTCCTTGATCTTTGTGAACACCGAACATCAATTAGCTAATATTTTCATGAAATCTTTAGATGCACTTAGATTCGAGAATCTTAGGAAGTCATTGGATATTTTTTTTCCATTGATTGAGTTCGATTACTTTATCTAGAGTAGGGTGATTATCATGTTCATATCATATATTCCTACTACTAGATTATATTTCTATATATGCATTTTTTTTTTTTTGAAAATTCAAAAAAGATTTTTTATTTTTAAGAAAAAGTTTAAAAAATTCCAAAAAGATTTTATTTTTACACAATATTTTGAAAAAGGAAATATGATTTTTTTTATTTACATTTTTCACCATATATAGATGTATATTTAAGATGTTTGGATCACCCCTACATTTCATTCATTCGTGTGACTTTTCACGGTGTTTTGAGACATGGCTTCATTTCGTTAGTGTGCTTAATAATGTCTGGATAACATTTCGTTGTTCATGTTAGACTCTGTATCACCTATATTGCACACAGGCATGGTATTTTTTAACATTGTACTTACTTATTATATGTCGAATACAATGTTATCACATCAATCCAGCTTAATAATGAACGAAATGTAAAAAGAGATAAGTTCTTCTTGTAAGAACCATTTCCTAAATTTCGTTTCGAGGAAAATATTGATATATGTTAAGTAGTGGAAAGGGGATACGAATGAGCGAAATTCTATTTGCGTTAAAAGACACCATTTGCAAAAAGAGCCTAAAAGATTAATGGCACACAAAAACAGGTCATTTATTCTATATTCATTCATGATTCGCTACATATGAGCATCATGATATCATTAAAAGTATTTGAGAGTGAATTCTTATATATGTGAGATTTTGACGTGTTATAAAGTAGAAGATCAGTGAGTTTGCACAACATACTCTCTTGAAAAGCATTAAATAATTTGGCATTAATGATTTGAGAAGCATTTAAATTCATGTCATGTTGTATAAGTCGAGTCAATTTCAATTAAGTTCAGTATTTTTACACCTGAGGTATAAAATTGAGTTCTTTCTTTAGAAGTATCTTATTAACTTCATACCCCTATGTTATGACCTCTTTTATTGATTTTACTATGGAAAATGTTCACACAGTTACATTCCGTTTTTCATGATTTTGTTATTTTAGTGTTACTCCATTATGTTACATGTTTTGTACCTATATGTATCTATTATACATATAACTTTTATATTTGAAAATTTTGAAAAATAATTATTTTGAAAGCCATTTAGAATTACATCGCATGTGCTTAATTGATTATATTTGTGATGTTCTTTCTATTGAATTTGGGTGATTCTTATTATCCATGCTTAGTTTCTAACCCTTTGTCTATTACGGACAAAATAGGGGAGAAAAAATTAAGGGGAAGTTTATATTTTATTTAAACTCATTCACGTCACGGTATTTCGTTTAGTTTTATGTGTGTAGGTCTCTTATTCTTTGATGTTGATTTCATGGACTTGACAAAATGAAGACACGGTTGGCTTGGGGGAGAATAAATTCAATTGAAGATAAAGTTTCAAATTTTGTTCTGTTTTTGGATTTGAGAGGACATTAGGATACGTTGTCTTAGGAGTTTTAATTATAATTTAGTTTTTGGTTTCATTGTTTTTTACCAAAATAGCCAAAGGTGGAGATTTGTAAGACAAACATTTTATGATTGCTCATAGCTTAGGCCTTTTGGTATTTTGACGTATCCCATTATAAATCGGAGTTTCAAACCGAACCTTCATCCACATTGCCTCCACAATCATTTAAAGACATGTTATAGTTTTTGGATTTCAAGCCATTGGATTTGTAACAAACATTTTATGGAGGTATACGACTTTTGGTTTTTATTTCTCATTCGAATTATATTCTGGGATGTTTACTTTTTAAATCGAGGCTTTTTGATAAAAAATAATTTTAAAAATATTTTTTTTATTTTCAATCTCATTTGAATGAGATTATGTTCTCACTAGAATGATAACTCATTTTCATTGGAATGAGCTTCGAACGATCATCGAAAGACAATCCTCTATTTATCATACCCAATGTCATTGGAACGTCATTAGAATCCCGATTGAAGGAGAATGGGTTATCGTTTGAACGAGAATTTATCTCATTAGAACAAAACTAGTAATTTTGTTTGAACGGGAGGCTATTTTGGTTCGAACTAGATTTTCGCCTTAAAATTCATAATTTTCTATTAAAAAAACTATTTTATTGAGTTTTTCTCAAAACTTTTGGCAAAAATGAATTTTCAATATTTGAACAAAAAGTTCTCATCTTTGTGTTTTAGAAAATCACTTTTCTTTTCCAAATCATTCACCACATATATGATTTATTGAGTTTTCTCAAACCCAAGTTCTATACTTGCTACATCAAATCCTTATAGAGTTATACTCTATTGCTGATTTATGGAGACAAGGCACTACGCTGAAGAAGAAAGGATCGTGCATCCTGAGGCTGATTGGTTGATACCGAGGAATGACCGCTTTCTGTGGACAGTGATGGATTGTGCAACTGTTAACGAATTTAAGGCATTGTATTAAACGTAGTAGATCTCTAAGTAGTCTGTAAGTCATTAAGTCTGTCAATTTCTTAACAATGTTGAAATCTAAGTTTTAACCGAAAGAGATTTTTCCTCAATCTTCTTCGTGTGTTTGTTTGGTTTGATTATTTGCATGCTTTGACATAATTAATTTGGACACTATATTGCATGCACACCTAATTGTTAATATAGATAAAATTTGGCTAAAATTTGAATTTGTGTGCGCATAACTTAATATACAAACTATCTATATGAACCAGCTTCCCCACTAATATTTACAATTTGGGAGAAATTTTGGGCACCAAATTAAATTTCATGTAATTATTAGTTTTAAGAAAAAAAAAATTAAATCCTTCTAAGTTAAATTGATGCAAAAGAAAATTACTCATTAATGTTCATTTAATAATTAATAATTCACATCATCATTGCATCAATAATCTAACATCCATAATTATATTTGGACCTAAAAAATATTAAATTTATACACATTAATTTAATATTTATAATTATATACTGGGGCACTATGATGGACACCTAATCTAACATAATAGAAATATTTATATTAAAACCTTAACCATAATTATAATAATCACAAGAATATTTGGAGTCTACCAAAAATATTGCATAATATGAATATTATGACAACCAAATATGATTGGATAATTAATGTAGTTATTAAAACACATAAAATGGAGAAATTAAAAAATTCTAATAACTGAAAAAATTGAGTAATGACTTACAAAAGTATTAAGAAAACTTTTAAAATAATCTCAAATAAGTGGAATATAAAAATAATTTGGAGAAAGAAATAACTATCAACTTTATTACCAACTATGATAAATTTATAATTTTAAGGGTTTAAACATACTCAAATAGCCCAAAGAGTGTCCATCACCAAATAAGTAATTTCGGATTGACATAGAAATTCATGAAATTTCGAGTAAGTATACAATTTTGATTTCAATTATTGCTTATTAGAGGCATAAGAAAAATATCACTGAAAAGGTCTCAAAATTTTCAGATTTGCGCCTTTATAAAATAAGTAGATTTAAAGACATAATCAAATTGCAACAAATCCAATTTTAATTTCTTTATAAAAATTTGGAAACCCATCAATCTCATCTTAGAAAATTCTTTTTTATGTGATTATACAGATATACCAAATAATTCATTTTTTTGCATTCACATAAATCATAATTTGGTTTATCCTTAATTGCGCTTTAAATATTTAATTCATGGACGGTCTAAAGAAATTAGTTTCATGGAATGTACATATGTACACATAGTGGAAAAAAAACCTTTCATGGAACATACATTCATACATGTATTACATAATTTATATAACAATCAATGCCCCTAAACAATGTTATATGCAATACCTTATGGATAATCAAGGGTCCAAATATGGATGCATACACAATAATGTAATATTTATAACTATAGATTAAGGCATATATAAATTTTTTGTGTCAAAATATTAATTCATAATTATATTTGAATCTTTGGACAATCAAATATAGATTATACACAATAATCTAATTTATTGGAAATGTCATTGTCAAACCCATAATCATACATCTAATATTAAAAATTTTATATTGAAAATTTTGGACAATACCAAACATTACAAAACATTAATATTAAAACAAATGGTTTTTTGGCTTTAGTCTCATCTATAAAAATATATTTAGGCTCCACCCCCAAGTGTTTTTAAAATTGTAAAAAGTCCCATAACCACCCCCAAACCGCCTCTAACTTCTCTGTAACTACCATCCTTCTTTTTGTAGACAATGATACTTATCTCATATCGGACCAACAACTACAAAAATAAAAATATGGGAGTGGAGATAAATAAATTATTATAAATAGAACTAAATACTTAAAATCCCATTAATAATAAAAAAAAAATATGTACTGATTTATACCATAAAATATGAGAAAATAATTTAATTTTCCAAAAATGGAGAACTTTGAGTGATCACTACACTTACATAACCAATCCCTTCAGGATCATTCTTCAGTTCACGAAATCATAAAATCAATTTTTAAGCGAGAGTTATTAACATTGACATTATTACTAAAAATGGCAAAAACACGTTTTTAGTGGTTTAATAATGTCAAATCGCCGAGATAATTTGGTGCAATTGTCTAAACGATGTCAAATTGCCGAGATAGGGTGGTGACGATTGTTTACAAAAGGATTTTGTTTATTTCTATGTTTTCAGATGACCATGTGAATTTCGTAAAATTTTGAGTAAGAAAAAAATTTACCACTGAAACGTCACTAAAATATAGTAATTCATCATTTTTTTACCCGGATCCTTTTGTAGGCAGAACTCTTTCTACACAATCATAAGATTAGAAACCTAAGATCTGATATCACATCTACTCATAATCAAAAGAACATGTAGTTAATAATTTGATATGGATATATGAATCTAACTCATGAATAACTAGTTATACATGTTTTTCATTCTTTAATCATAGAAAACATTATGTATTATTTGTTTAATGTTAGGGTCTCAAATTAACATGATTATCATAGACTGTGTAAGCTTTAGAGATTAAAAATCATAATTTGATCATATTTAGAAGTAAAATATCAAGAGTCATGCTTTGATTCAATTTTTTTTAGAGGAAGAAATTGTAAATATTATCCTGTAATTGAATATGGAACCATCATTTTAATGATTGAAGTTGTTGGTGTTATACTCTATATCAATTCGTAATCATTCTTTAGATGATTGGAGTTTTGGTGTTTTTCTCCCTTAACCTAATTTCATTAACGTTGTAATTTTGTAATGTCTGATTGACGAATATCAATCATTTATTTATAAGTAGGAAAATTATTCAATCTCCAAAAGTCACTCAATATGAACCGTCCATTAATGTGGATACCCAAGACTCTTTTTTACTATTGGTATTCGGAGTACCCTTTCATTAACTAAAGTGACTCTTAGTATTAATATAATTATTGAGCGCATTATGGAGAATTATTATTTTAAACGATTCTAACAAGATAATCATATATTTTTGCATGTAGAAGTTCCAATTGCAAAATATATGAGGCTTCGTTTTGAATCAAAAGTGTTGAATGGCTTCTCATCAATCAAATTTTATCTTACTCTTTTCAGGAATAAGTTTTTTTTCAAGATGTATTGTACACCACTTTCAATTCTTTTATAAAACTGATGGTCTTTTGATACAAAAGTGATGAAATGGCTTCGGTGAAAAAATTTGTCAAGACAAATTCTATAATTTTGCAGACAAAGATGTTTGGTAACATTAATTTTTCAGACAAATTCTATAATTTGTGTTTTATAAGGTGAGGGACTTAAAAGAAGGGCGTAATATAAAATAAAATTATTATTGAAAAAATTGAAAAATAAAACATAATATAAAGAAGAATATAATATAAAAAAACATCATGCTAAAGCCCCCATATTTTTTTCTCTCAAGCTCCACACAATGCTTTGATTTTTTTTGTACATTGTGTTTTTGCCACAAGACGTTTAAAAATATGATAAAAAAAAGCCAATGTAAAAATTGTATATAAAAAATCGAAAAAAAACTAATATAACATATATTCTGATATAAAAATTATAATATAAAGAAGAGCGTGATATAAAAATGATATAGAAGAAATTTGATGTAAAAAAAATTATGAAACAATAAAGTATTTGATCTTATTAAAATATGACATAAAAAAATTTGATGTCAAAATAAATAATAGATAAGAATGATATAAGAAGAATATAAAAAAACTCTGATGTAAATGTGATAAATAAATATAATGTAAAAAAATTATAAATAAAAAAATCTGATATAAAAAATGAACAAAAAAAATAAATCTGAAAAAAATATGATATAAAAATAAACTATTGATTTTAATAATAAAAAAAACCTTTACTTTAGCCAAAAAAGTGGGAAGTGAGTGGCAATATTTTCTTTGGGTATGAGTAAAGAAATACTTTTCACAAAAAGATAGAAAAACATGACAGATGGCATGTGTAACACACCGGGAGGTGCTACTAAAAATTATTGATAAATTAAAGAATATTTTTTTAATAAAAATATACCATTTAGATTGAGCATAAATTTGATGAAGCATAAATACATAAATGAACTGAATAAAATATCTCAATTTTTTTAAATCTCAAATGTACTTTTACAAAACGATTTACAATAAATAAAGAGGTACATTTAAAATTTAAAAATATATACCCAAAGCCTCTAACGAATATTCCAATCCGAGTAATGCCATAAATATCATCTTACATCAAACTTACAATATAATAAACTATTTGTGTGGGGGGGTGGGGTGAGTGGGAAACTCAGTTGCTCGTATAAATGCTCCAAGTGTAACTACTCATACTGACGCATGCTTGCATCATATACAAGAGTGTATGAAGTATGTGTGACACCCCGCCTAATTAAATACCGGGTGATCAGTCATTTATTAAATTATAACCAAGGTGAACGGTTGGTTCATTCTTAGCATCACTGTCGCAAAATTTTCAAATTAAACACCCTAAATAATTAAGCTAAGTAACAAAACCATTTTTAAAACATTAGTTCCATATTTAAATTAAACCCAATAATAAAAACCTTCCATAATTCATAGTTTAAGAGTCACACAATACTAGACTGGAAAAGACAATCCAAGAAATTTAAGCATTCAAATACTAATTCCAACTTTAAAACTTCAAATGAAAACATCCTCACAGTAACAAATCCCAAAGTATAAATACTGAAAGTAAATGAATCACAATCTCTGATAAAACCAACTGAATAAGGAAAAAGGGCGACACATGCCCAACTGGATAAAATAGAACTAGAAGTGGAATCAATAATGAGGTCGTCTAAGCAAGAGGTCTGCAACTCCCACCTAAGCTGCAGCACGTTCCTTCCAAAGGATCCTATGCATAACGCCCTTGTGGCTGGGCACCTGTAATATATATATATATATATATACATACAAGAGAAAAGAGATAAAAGGGAACGGGTCAGAGCCCGATTGTAAAACAGTTTAAAAATTAGTTTAGCAAGTATTTAAAATGCTTACCGGCTAATGCAACAATCATATTAGTATGCGGCACTCTCTTGAGAAATTCTCACCTCTCTTTTAATGTGCACACCTACCGCGCTATTAATCCCAAAAGTTTATCTTATCTTAAATTTTCTCATAAGATTTCATGTCGACCATTACGAGGACTAAGATAATTAATTTCTGAGAGTAAAGTTTTCACATAAATCTCATTTTATTATAAAATTTCTCAATATTATCTCAAGCTTTTCACACACTTATAAGTTTCGGAATATTAATTCATTACTCGACTACTTTTAATCATAGTAGAAAGTTTCCCAATTTAAATTCTCTCTCTCTCTCTCTCTCTCTCTCTCTCTCTCTATATATATATATATATATATATATATATATATACACAATCGGCACCCCGCATAAATTTATGGTGCTGGCATACTCTGCTATCAAGTCCCCGTATCACTCGTACTGAGGGAAATACTAGATCGGAATCACTCTCGAACTGTATTAACACAAAACACATACAAATTGAGGCGAAGTATAGTTCCAAGTCACTAAGAGGTCAGCACATACCCTCACGTCTCTTAGGACTGTCTGACTATCGATCTGATAGCCTGTACCAAGGATTCCTATGTTCTAGGGTACAAGTCAATATCCCCCATAAAGGTCCCATCGAGATAAGATTGTCCCAGGGCGGTAACCTCAGTGACAGCAAGTAGCGCGGGCATGATTTTTACACGTATATAGTATATGCACAATCACAGTCATATATGTATAGTACCATTCCCAATTCTAACTTAGGTACACCCATGACCCATACTTATGCTATTCATTCTTAGTACACATTACTAGATTATCCCGTGTAACGGTTCGTCTTTTTTATTCTTATTTATGGGATTATTCCAAACTTAGTTTGTAACACTTGTAGAATTCTATCTCCCTGTGTGTAATTTTAGTAGTTACTCTTTTATTTTACGACGTAACTTACATATGAGCTTCACCCTTCAGACACACTTTCCCATTAATCCTTAAGTGTAAAACACTTTCGTTAATGTTGATCTCGTCTTACATTAAAGGTTTCATTTTTCTAAAGTTCTATTGGTCTTCTTTATATCCCAAAATGTTCTAACAATAATGCCCAAGTATTACTATTCATTTAAATTGGAATGGCCTATTTAAAAAGGGGAATATGAGTTTTCCAGAAGGGGTCGATCGATCGATGGCAGGGGCTTGATCGATCGATCCATCGATCGATCGATGCTCGTGGGTCGATCGATCGATCAAGCAGTTATGGCGAAACTGCAGAAATACCAGTTACGGGAATTCTATTCCAAAATCATCCAAATCATCATATTTGATTCCCAAACTCCCAACAAATGATACCACAAGTGTTATATCCCCCAATAATTAATATTCTACGTAAGGCATGCGAGTTTTCATCAATTATAACAATTTAAAAGGGTCAAAATTCATAAAAATAACAAGAACCCTAATAATTTCTTTAACTTCGTTCTTCCCATTCATTTCCTAGATTTTCTACTCCTAACTCAATAAATTTCGTGGTTCAACTTCTACATATGAATTAGATTTCCAGAATATGTCTTTTACCTCTACAACATGCGAATTTGAGTCTCCAACATATGCTTTCTTTCACAAAAACTAGTCCTAATCAACCCTAGACTAATATCATTGAAGCATTAACTAAAATAGAGCAAGATAGATACTTGCCTAGAAATACTTGGCTCAGATTTGTGAAAAATATTGGTGTGGTTGTGATCCTCATTGCGCGATCTACAATTTAGCGGTGACGGAGGTGCAAACGGTGGAGTTCTTGGCCTATAACTCCTTGGAAATCTTCTCCTCTGCCTCTCTAATGGTCGTCTTTGTTTTTTGGTTATTCTAACCCTAGAAGACAACTCCTACCATCTGAAAATTCGTGGGTTTCCATGCTCAAAAACACGACATGTCTAAAATGCCCTCCTGGGGTGTTAATTAGGCCTAAAAATGCCCCTAGACCCAAGCTAAACCCCCGGGTACATTATTTTGACTATTTCGACCCTTCCGGGCACATTAACGCACTCAAAATGGCCATATGGGTGACTTATAATTTATTCACTTTTAATAATTCGAATTTAATCACGACAGGACACAGGTGCGTCCCAATAAATTTTTGAAATTATCAAATTAGATTCTCGTGATATTTTTTACTAAATTCAATTACACATCTTACTTTTCCCATAAAGTAACTTACAACAAAATTCCAATAATTACTAACTCTCATCATGCTAGTAAGTATTTAAATGATTTTTTGGATTAATATTAAATTAATATCTCTAATTAAATTTAATAACTCCCCAAAATTAAAAGTTATAAAAATACGGGGTATTATATACTTTCCCCCTAATAACCTGGTAAGAATAACTCTGGGTACTTCTCACGCATGTCTGCCTCACGCTCCCAAGTGGATTCCTCCACATTATGATGATCCCACTAGACCCGTACAAGTGGGACTACTTTTGATCTCAATCTCCTTTCGCTATGGTCTAAAATAGCCACTGGCCTCTCCTCGTAAGAGCTATTGGTCTCCTCAATCGCGATATGGGTATGGGCCATGTCATCCCGAAGGTATCATCTCAACGACGAGATTTGGAATACATCGTGAATGCGGTGTAAATGCTCTAACAGTCCCAATCTGTATGATACCGGACCAATCCTCTCAATAATGGGAAATGGTCCTACGTACCTAGTGGCCAGTTTCCCTTTCTTTCCAAACCTCATCACTCTTTTCATGGGAGATACACGTAGTAATACTTGGTCCCCCACATTAAATTCTCGAAAAAATCATTTTGCATTGGCGTAGCTTTTCTGCTTGTCCTGGGCTACCCGGATGCGACTCCTGATAAGCTCAATCCTAGCGGAGGTTTCCTGAATTACCTCTGGTCTGAGTAACTTGTTGTCCCCCACATCTAACCAACAAGTTGGAGAATGAGAAGGCCTTCCATACAATGCCTCAAACAGAGCCATGCCAATCGTGAACTGATAAGAGTTATTATAAGCAAACTCCACCAGTGGGAGATGTGGCTCCCAACCTCCCCCAAAATCAAGGACACACAAGCGTAGCATATCCTCCAACATCTGATTGGTACGCTTTGCTTGTCCATCTGTCTGTGGGTGGTAAGCTGAACTCCACCCCAACTCCGTACCCATGGCCTCCTGAAAGATCTCCCAGAAATGCGACAAAAAAATCTTATCTCTGTGTGACACAATATCCAGGGGCACCCCATGTAGTTTAACGATCTCACCAATGAAGAACTCAGCATACTAACCCGTGGTATAGTCTGTTCGTACTGGAAGAAAATGAGCCAGATGGAGTCGTGACCCCGCTGTGATGTAGGCAACCCAGTAATAAAATCTATGGAGATACTCTCCCACTTCCACATAGGTATTTCCAACAGCTGAAGTAACCCCGACGATTTTTGGTGGTTTACTTTTACCATCTGACAAGTAGAACACTTGGACATGAACTCAGCAATGTCCTTCGTCATCCCACTCCACCAGTATTGTCGCCTCATATCCTGGTACATCTTCTCTCCCCCAAGATGCACTACAAATCTGGACCCGTGAGACTGTGTCATCACTGCATGATGTAAGTCTTCTCCTTCTGGGACTACTAACCTCCCATTAAATCTCAAACCTCCATCAGAACCAATAGAATAGGACTCAGCACCCTCGGCTAGAAACCGTACAATCTGCTCCTGGAAAAATGAGTCCACTGCCTGGGCCTGTATTACCCTCGTAACAATCTTAGGTGTCACTGTCATGAAAGATATGAAGGAACGGGCTACCGCATCCTGGTGGCCCAACTCTTTCCACTTTCCTCTCCATACGTCCGCTACGTCATTTACCGATCTACGACTCTCAATGCATCAGCAACTACCTTGGACTTCCCCAGATGGTACTGTATGTCGAACTAATAGTCTTTCATAAACTCTAACCACCTGCGCTAACGCATATTCAGCTCTCGCTGAGTGAACAGGTACTACAGTGACTTATGGTCTGTGAATAAGCGAAACTTCTCCCCCAATAAATAATATCTCCATATCCTCAATGCAAAGACGACCTTTGCTAACTCTAGGTCGTGAGTGGGGTAATATCTCTCTTGTGGCTTAAGCTTGCGGGAGGCAAAATCTATAGCCTTCTCCTCCTGCTGAAGTACTCTCCGAGTCCCCGTAAGGAGGTGTCGGTGTAAACCAGATACTCCATGCCCGGCTTGGGTAAGGCAGGAACTGGTGTTTAAGTTAGCTTATCTTTCATCTCATCGAAAGGCAATTGACAAGCATCGTCCCAAACATATGGTACCCCCTTGCAAGTCAGGTTCATCAGTGGACCCTCTATCTTAGAGAACCCTTGGATGAATCTCCTGTATTACTCGACTAACCCCAAGAAACTACGCACGTCCATCGGTGTCGTGGGCTGTCCCCACTCCCTCGCTGCTGACACTTTACTGGGGTCAATCGCTATCCCCAGTTCAGAAACCACATGTCCCAAGAACTGCACTTCTCGTAACCAGAATTCGCACTCTCGTACTTAGCATACAACTGATGCTCTCGTAGAGTCTGAAGAACCCGCCTCAAGTGCTCAGCATGCTCTTCCTCAGTGTGTGAATATATCAGGATGTCATCTATGAAGACGATGACAAACTGATCCAAGAACTCTCTAAACACTCGGTTCATCAAGTCTATGAATACGGCTGGAGCAATTGTGAGTCCAAATGGCATCACTCTGAACTCATAGGACCCATATCTCATCAAGAAAGCAGTCTTCGAAACATCCTGCTCTCTAATCCGTAGCTGATGGTATCCTGACCTCAAATCTATCTTTGAAAAGAAAGTTTATCCCCTCAGCTGGTCGAACAGATCATCGATTCGAGATAATGGATATTTGTTCCGTATCGTGACCTTGTTTAGCTCCGGGTAGTCCACGCATAACCTAAGTGAACTATCTCTCTTCTTCACAAATAAAACTGGAGGGCCCCAAGGTGAGGTACTCCTACAAATGAAACCCTGACCTAACAGCTACTCTATTTGATCTCGTAACTCTCGCATTTTCGGCGAAGCCATAGGGTATGGAGTGCGTGCTATTGGTTGAGTATCTGGTAACAAATCTATGACAAAATCTATCTCTCGACTGGGGGTAGGATTGGTATCTCCTGAAATACATCAGAATACTCATAAATAACTGGGATCGAGTTTAAGGGAATCATGACCTCCTTAGAGGTATCCTCCTCTATGTAATACAAATGAGCATAAGAGCCTCCCTCTGGGTGAGGCATTTCCACTAGAACATTTCCTGCCCCGGAATGGCAAAGACAATACTCCCACCGAAATAATCTATCATGGCTCTGTATGTTATGAGCCAATCCATGCCAATAATAACATCGTGCTCATGCATATCTAAGACTAACATGTCTGCTGGTAAGATTAAACTACCGATCTCTACTCCCACGCCTCGACATATAAAGAAAATTAACGATCCATTTCCCAATGGCGAGTCTACGCATGTCACAGTGCTCTCTGCTGTGGCTAATAACCCTAAGGCCTTTGCAGAATGAGTAGCTATAAAATAGCGTTTCGCCCCAATATCAAATAAAACCCGACCCATAGTACCATGGATAAGAAACATACCCTCAATCGGGGATGGGGCCTGAGGAGCTGCTGCCTGGTGGACATTATAGACATATCCGTACTGTAACTGCCTCTTCTACACTAGAGCTGCTGGAATGGCTGGTAAAGCTGGTGCCTGAGATGGTGCTGGGAGGGCGGCTGGAAAAAGTGGCCTCTGAGGCTCATTACGGGTACCCTGCTGCTGTGGGGCCCTATCCCCCTCTGGACAATCATGGTGCCTATGGCCATTTTTACCACACCTGAAGCATCAGCCCCTGAAATTTCCTCCCCTCTGTCCCTACTGATTACGGCCCTGCTGGCCATTACCTCTCCGCCATTGGCCCTGCTGGAGCTGCTGAAAACGCTGTTGGCCCTGCTGCTGACCCTTCGATTGACGATGTTGGCCCTGCTGCTGACCCTTCGATTGACGATGTTGGCCCTACTGGCCCGACTGATCAGACTGGCCCTGTCGGCCCTGCCTGAATCCCCTAAATCACTATCTGAAGTCACTTGATCGGAATCGCTTGGCAGGGTCCCCCTAATGGGAACTCTGCTCATGCTGACGAGTCTTCTCCTGAGATGTCGGTGCTTCATTAGTACCACTACCCCCTGTCCTGCCCTACTGGCTGGATTCTCCTAGTCGCTTGCTTCCCTGCAGATGGAAGCGGTGATCTTGGAAGTGTAACAAATCAGCATTGAGTACATCAGTGTAAGTACTCAGTGACAGATTGCCTATGAGGTGTTGAGGATCCTCTAGGCCAACCCGTCCACAAATAACAGTATCTTCTTCCCCTCAGTGGGTGCCTCATCTGGCACTATAGTGAGAAGTCTAGTGAACTCCTCCTCGTACTCAACAACAGTCGTATTCTCTTATTTCAGATTTAGTAACTTCCGCCTCATCTCAGTCTGTACAGCGAATGGAAAGTATTTGCGGTCAAACCGCGCCTAAAATGACTGAATAGTGATGATGTCCCTCTCCCTCTCCTCCAAGGTGGCGGTGGATTCCCACCACTGCAAAGCGGCCCCCACTATCTTGAAGGAAGCTAACAGCTATTTCTGCACGTCAGTGCACTTGTACATGCACAGATGCCTCTGAATATCCTTCTTCCATTGGCTGGCTATAATGATATCCGAGCTACCCGCAAACTCTGGGGGATGAACCTTCTGGAAGGCATCCCTAACTCGCTCCCATGAAGAAGGAAGCTGTGCCGGTACTGGCGCCACTGCCTGAACCTGAGGTGGAGCCTGTTGCACTACTGCCAACGCGGCATTCACCGCCTGAGCAATAATAGCGGCTACCTCTATTGCATTTATCGTCCCTGAACTGGAGTTGTTGGCTGCTCGGCCTGGGCACGTCTGTCCTTGTGTGCGCATCTCGGAGGCATCTGAAACGTAAAGAAATTTATTAGTCTACAGTCATTATCAAATCTCAAATAGCTAAAGACGTAAGTGTAAATGCAAGAATACAACAATCCTAAAACTTAGGGCTCTATAGCAAGAACGTTAAGCTAAAAGATAAATAAGTCGTACAGATCCTAAAGGACACTAGAACCTGATGCTCTGATACCACCTGTGACACCCCGCCTAATTAAATACCTGGTGATCAGTCCTTTATTAAATTATAACCAAGGTGAACGATTGGTTCATTCTTAGCATCACTGTCGCAAAATATTTTTTTCAAATTAAGCACCCTAAATAATTAAGCTAAGCGACAAAACCATTTTTAAAACATTAGTTCCATATTTAAATTAAACCCAATAATAAAAACCTTCCATAATTCATAGTTTAAGAGTCACACAATACTAGACTGGAAAAGACAATCCAAGCAATTTAAGCATTCAAATACTAATTCCACATGCCTAACTGGATAAAATAGAACTAAAAGTGGAATCAATAATTTAGTCGTCTAAGCAAGAGGCATGCAACTCCTACCTAAGTTGTAACATGTTCCTTCCAAAGGATCCTATGCATGACGTCCTTGTGGCTGGGCACCTATAATATATACATATATATATATATACACAAGAGAAAAGAGATAAAAGGGAACGGGTCAGAGCCCGATGGTAAAATAGTTTAAAAATTAGTTTAGCAAGTATTTAAAATGCTTTCCGGCGAATTCAACAATTATATTAATATGCGGCACTCTCTTGAGAAATTCTCACCTCTCTTCTAATGTTCACACCTACCGTGCTATTAATCCCAACAGTTTAGCTTATCTTAAATTTTCTCATAAGATTTCATGACGACCATTACTAGGACTAAGATAATTAATTTCCGAGAGTAAAGCTTTCACATAAATCTCCTTTTATTATAAAATTTCTCAATATTATCTCAAACTTTTCACACACTTATAAGTTTCGGAATATTAATTCATTACTCGACTACTTTCAATCACACTAGAAAGTTTCCCAATTTAAATTATATATATATATATATATACAATCGGCACCCCACATAAATTTATGGTGCTGGCATACTCTGCTATCAAGTCCCCGTATCACTCGTACTAAGGGAAATACTAGTTCAGAATCACTCTCGAACTGTATTAACACAAAACACATGCAAATTGAGGTGAAACATAGTTCCAAGTCACTAAGAGGTCAGCACATACCCTTACGTCTCTTAGGACCGTCTGACTATAGATCCGATAGCCTGTACCAAGGATTCCTATGTTCTAGGGTACAAGTTAATATCCCCCATAAAGGTCCCATCGAGATAAGACTGTCCCAGCGCGATAACCTCAGTGTTAACAAGTAGCGCGAGCATGATTTTTACACGTATATAGTATATGGAATATCACAGTCATATATGTATACTACTATTCCCAATTCTAACTTAGGTACACCCATGACCCATACTTATGCCATTCATTCTTAGTATAAATTACTAGATTATCCCGTATAACGGTTCGTCTCTTTTATTCTTATTTATGGGATTATTCCAAACTTAGTTCGTAACACTCGTAGAATTCTATCTCCTTATGTGTAATTTCAGTAGTTACTCTTTTATTTTATGACGTAACTTACTTACGAGCTTCACCCTTCATACACACTTTTCCATTATTCCTTAAATTTAAAACACTTCCATTAATGTTGATCTCGTCTTACATTAAAGGTTTCATTTTTATAAAGTCCTACTGGTCTTCTATATATATCCCAAAATGTTCTAACAATAATGCCCAAGTATTACTATTCATTTAAATTGGAATGAACTATTTAAAAAGGGGAATATGAGTTTTCCAGGAGGGGTCGATCGATCGATGGCAGGGGCTTGATCGATCGATCCATCGATCGATCGATGCTCTTGGGTCGATCGATCGATCAAGCAGTTATGGCGAAACTGCAAAAGTACCAGTTACGGGAATTCTATTACAAAATAATCCAAATCATCATATTTGATTCCCAAATTCCCAACAAATGATACCACAAGTGTTATATCCCCAAATAATTAATATTCTACGTAAGGCATGCGAGTTTTCATCAATTATAACGATTAAAAAGGGTCAAAATCCATAAAAATAACAAGAACACTAATAATTTCTTTAACTTAGTTCTTCCCATTATTTTCCTAGATTTTCTACTCCTAACTCAATGAAATTTCGTGGTTCAACTTCTATATATGAATTAGATTTCCAGAATATGTCTTTTACCTCTACAACATGCGAATTCAAGTCTCCAACATATGCTTTCTTTCACAAAAACTAGTCCTAATCAACCCTAGACTAATATCGTTTAAGCATTAACTAAAATAGAGCAAGATAGATACTTGCCTAGAAATACTTGGCTCAGATTTGTGGAAAAGATTGGTGTGGTTGTGATCCTCGTTGCGCGATCTACAATTTGGCCGCGACGGCGGTGCAAACGGTGGAGTTCTTGGCGTAGAACTCCTTGGAAAGCTTCTCCTCTTCCTCTCCAATGGTCCTCTTTGGTTTTTGATTATTCTAACCCTAGAAGACAACTCCTACCATCTGATATAACCTTAGAAAATTCGTGGGTTTACATGCCCAAAAATACGAAATGTCTAAAACGCCCTCCCGGGGTGTTAATTAGGCCTAAAAATGCCCTGAGACCCAAACTAAACCCCTAGGTACATTATTTTGACTATTTCGACCCTTCCGGGCATTGACGCACTCAAAATGGCCATACGGGTGACTTATAGTTTATTCACTTTTAATAATTCAAATTTAATTCCGACACGACACAGGCGCATCCTGATAAATTTTCGAAATTATCAAATTAGATTCTCGTGCTAATTTTTACTAAATTCAATTACACATCTTACTTTACCCATAAAGTAACTTACAACAAAATTCTAATAATTACTAACATTCATCACGCTAATAAGTATTTAAATGATTTTTCGGATTAATATTAAATTAATATCTCTAATTAAATTTAATAAATCCCTAAAATTAAAAGTTATAAAAATACGGGGTATTACTGTATGAACACTCAAAATAAAATCCCAATAATATAATCATAACCTAGTTATGTGCTTGCACCATGTAGTGTACACGCGACTCCCGATTGAGATATAGTACTGGCACGTCACTATCACTTCTTAGGACATAAAATAATCACTTACTATTAACTTAGTAATTATATTACATAAATATTAATCATTCTCTCTCCCGATTAATGTTTTAATAACCACATAATAATTAATTTCAAATAAATTACGGCACACGTGTAATTAAAAAATAATTGAATTATTTAAATTATAAATACTAAAAAATACGGGGTGTTACATACTTCCCCCCATACAAATAAGTTTTGCCTCAAAATTTGCATAAGTCTGGTACTAATAGCTGCAGATACCTCCTCGCCCAACATCCTTTTATTTCCAAAGTTGAACTATTATGTTGTTCCCGCTACACCTCTACTAACGACCATATTATGCCCGACTCTCTATAAATTTTCATTCAAACTAGTGACCAATCCATTCTAGTCACATTACTTCAAAATTCTCCATCAGTATTTACCCTTTCATCTTGGCGGTTGTAACTCATTAAAATTTTGCCCAACTCCTTCCACTACGATGACTCTATATTTTAATGGCTATAGCATTTCCTCCACTGGGGAAGGCCCTAACGCCCCTTATGCCAACTCCTTTATTCACATGCTCTGATGTTCAACACATTCATTTCCACGTCTTCTTATTGTGGACGATACTCCAAGTTAAACTAGATAGGGCACCCATACACCCTATACCCCATACATTTCTACACAAATATACAAAACGTAATGTATTTAACTCAAACTAGGCCTACTAGTTGTAGCTTAAGTATTCTTTAAGTTATCTACCCCGATTATCAGTGGTACAAAAGTTCCACAATGTTTCAAAGATCAAAGTAATACTCGACTCCTCTAGCCTTAAGTCATAACATAACTATCAACTCTCAGCTATAACCATACATCCATGCAACAACTAGTGTACTAGATTCATGTCCTAAGAACCACACATCTCTAGACTTTCGACATCCGATAAGGTTTACGCGTGAGATGTCTCGCAAGCGAAATCTAAACAAGGAACCACCCCGATACACTACTACCTAGCATTATCAATCATCAGGATCCGTGGGTCCAAAGAACTGTGACACCCCGACTAATTAAATACCGGATAGCTACTCCTTTATTAAATTAATACAAAATGCCAAGTTGGTTCAGTTCATAGCATCATTGTCGAAAACGTTTTAACAATTTCTAGCCACCTAATATTTAAAAAGTGAGTTGTCAATTTTAATTAAATCCGATTAACATGCAAGTAGATAAGAAATGCTAACATAACCACCACAATGAAATGACAATAGAATAACCATGAAATATTAATGAGTCTGGAGAGATACTCCTCCCAACAATCCAAATACAGGAATAAACAAATACTAAGTCTGCATCACTAAATTAATTACAACCCAAAATCTGAGATAACTGAATAGGAAAGTGTCAAGAGAAATGGGGCGACATGCCCAACAGATGAGAAAAATCTGATAACATAGAGTCAAGATCGAAAGTGGAGGCGTCTACTGTCAATGTCCTGTAACTTCCACAGCAGCTACAGTACGTTACCTGAATGGAACTCCTATGCATGGTGTCCTTGTGGCTGGGCACCTACAAGGTTTTTTTTACAAGAAAATATATTTGAAAGCAAACGGGTCAGAGCCCGATTGTGGAAAACAATTTAAAATATAGCAAGTGTTTTAATGACATAAAATAATGAATGCAAAATACATGTTAGGACGTGATCTCACATGAAATACTCACCTCTCGACTATTTGTGCACTCCTAACGTATCAGAAATCGAATCTAGTTATACCCGTATCTAACTGGTCCAATATAAAATCTAACATTACTATACACTTCACGATATAATTCTCGACATCTTATTTTAAACAGAGCGTTTTATTCTTCTACACAGTTTCCCATTTTGGTACTACTAATTACTAGAGATCTTCCATTTTGTTCTTTACAAAACGTTGATATTATAGATACTCACATTTATACATCACAGTTCATTTCAATAACAGTATATTATTCTCATCATAAATATACAATACTAGCACCCCGAGACTAAGCTGCGGTGCACATATACTCTGCTATCCAATCCCGGTACATCACGTACATAAGTTCCACGCATTCCGAATCTCTCAGGAATCATTCTCAAATAAAAACAATCACACAATGGAGGCGAACATAGTTCACATCACATGGGTCACGCACATACCTACGCTCCCATGATCAGCAGATTTATTAACTTCTCAATAAGTCCTTCCCTGACCTATGTCCTTGAGGTACCAATCTAAATCCCCCCGTAGGCGCACAAAGATTAGATGACCCTAATCGAACGCAGACCTCCCATGATAGCAAGTATGGTAGGTATGTTATACACATAAAACCACATATACTAATCATTCACACATCTTAGATATCTCGAATTATTAATATAGGTATACTTCTCGTTCTTATACCGTCATTTAATGTTATATGTTTACAAGTCCCCGATTTGTATATTAACGTTATCAACCCTTCTCACGTCGTAATTAGGTACTCGTTTTCTACTCCACAAATGTCATCCGATTTTATAATAAGGTTATAAGTCCAACTCCTCAACGTACCCCAATTCTCGCAATTATACCCACTAATCAATAAGGGAAGGTTAATACTCCAATTAAATAAGTCTACGGGACATTAGAAATGAAATCAGGCCAAAAAGGCCATTATGTCAACTCATTAGAAGTCTCGTTCGAACGAGTTCGTTTGAACGAAAGGTTTCGAACGAACTACCAACTCGTTAGAAGGGACACTGTCATCTCATTAGAAGCTCGTTCGAACGAGATTGCAGTTTTCGCCCAGAAATTTCCCAATTCGTTTTTTCTTCAATTTATCTCCCTTAAATCCATACTAAGATCATCCCAAATGAGTTTTAACATGAGTAAACTACTCTAAGTCATCCTAGGTCACTATTTAACACATAATTGGTGTCAATTCTTCCTAAATTAACATGAAATCATCAAACTTCTCAAATCTAGTCTCAAACCCTATAAACATGAAGCCAGAATTTTAATGTCTACAATTACTTCCTAAAAATCCATTTTTAAACCATTATAAGATATATTTTAGATATGGAATACATACATAACCATTCTACATGCAATCCCTATATAAGATTATGAGTTCTATCTCAAATTTCAATAGGTTTTTTTCATCAAACTTTCAATAAACCATATGAACAAATCTAAGCATGGAAGGAACATTCGCTTGAAATTATGTAATTAAACCACTTGCCTTAGATGTTCTGATTTGATGTGAAGGATTGAAGGTTGATTGTCCTCCCTCTCTCTACAAATTTCTTTCAAAGATGGTGATGGTGGCTAGGGCTTCCTTTTGGAACTTCTTAAGACTTTCCCTATAACTCCCGTAGCCCTCTAACTTACCAAATGCTGATAATGGCTTAGTGGGTTCTTTTATAATATAAAAATAACTTCTAAAATTCGTGGGTTTTAATTCCCTTTTTTAAAAAGTACCAAACGACCCTTTTGGGTTGCCGGTATGGCCTAAAAATGCCCCGGGACCCAAACTAAACCCCCGGCTAATGTTTTCTGACTATTTCGACCCTTCCGGACACGTTGGCATACTCAAAATGACCATTCAGTTGATAAAAATAAAATTTACTTTTTAATTTAAATAGTTACATTCATGACGCGATTGACACGCGCGTCCCAACTAAATTTCTCAAATTGTCGTATTTCAGTCTCATGACAAATTTAATATTTAACAATACTCATGTATTACCATACATACTCGGAAATAATAAATTTTAACATCATAATCAAATACCAACTCACATCTCATTAGTATTTATACCCGAATTAATTTCCAATTAATTCTCATTTAATTTAATTAATCCCTTAAACAAAATCAATAAAATTACAGGGTATTATATACTTCCCCTCTAATAAACAGAATTTCGTCCCAAAATTCGGAACTAAAGAGTACCTGGTAAAAATAACTCTGGATAACATTCGCGCATCTCATCTTCGCGCTCCCATGTGGACTCCTCGGCATTATGATGCCTCCACTGAACACGTACTAATGGTACTATCTTCGACCTCAGTTTTCGCTCGCTTCGGTCTAAATAGCAATTGGCCCCTCCTCGTAGGAACTATCGGGCTGGAGATCGATGTCCTCCAAAGCAATGTGAGTATGGGCCAAATCATCCCTAAGATATTTCCTTAGCGAGGAAATATGGAACACGTCATGAATCCTATGCAAGTGCTCCGGTAACCCCAGTCTATACGCAACTGGCCCAATACGTTCGATGATAGGAAATGGCCCCACATACCTTGGTGCCAGTTTCCCCTTCTTCCCAAAACGCATGATCCCCTTCATTGGAGATACTCTGAGTAACACCTGGTCCCCCACCTCGAATTCTCTGAAGAACCTCTTGGCATCAGCATAGCTCTTCTGCTGGTCCTAAGCTACCCGAATGCGGCTCTGTATCATCTCTATCCTTGCTGAAGTGTCTATAATCACTTCCGGCCCAAGGAGTTTGTTATCCCCCACCTCTAACCAACATGCTGGGGAACGACAAGGTCTACCGTACAATGCCTCAAATGGAGCCATGCCAATGCTGAACTTGTAGGAGTTGTTATAAGCAAACTCCACCAGTGGAAGGTACTCCTCCCAACCACTTCCAAAGTCTAGGATGCATATACGCAACATGTCTTCCAACATCTTATTTGTCTGCTATGTTTGTCCATCAGTCTGCGGGTGATATGCCGTACTCAGTCGCAACTCTGTACCCATTGCCTCCTAGAAACTCTCCTAAAATCGTGAAACAAATATCTTGTCTCGGTCATACACGATATTTAGAGGCACCCCGTGAAGTCTCACTATCTCTGCAATGAAAATCTAGGCATACTGTACCGTAGTGTAATCTGTCCTTACAGGTAGAATATGAGTAACTTTAGTCAACTTATCCACAATTACCCATATGGAGTCGTGACCCCTCTATGACGTAGGTAATCTCGTGATAAAATCTATGGATATGCTCTCCCATATCCACATCGAAACCTCTAAAGGCTGTAGAAGTCCTATCGATTTCTGATGATCCACCTTTACTAGCTGACAAGTGACACATTTTGAAACAAACACAGCGATATCTCTCTTCATCCCGCTCCACCAACACTGGCGTCTCATGTCTTGGTACATCTTATCCCCACCAGGGTGTACCACGAATCGTGAGTCGTGCAACTCTACCATTACCTCGTGTCGCAAGTCTTCCCCTTCCGGAACAACCAGTCTTCCATTGAAGCGTAATCCCCCATCTGAACTAACGATATAGGACTCGGCTCCCTCTGCTAGTAATTGACCTATCTGATCCTAACAGAACGAGTCAATTTCCTGGGCTTTTATCACTCTCGTAACAATCTGCGGTGTAACAGTCATCACAGACATGAATGATCGGGCCACTGCATCCTGGTGTCCTAACTCCTTCCACTTAGCTTTCCACACCTCGGCCACCTCATCTACTGTCCTACAGCTCAACGCGTCTGCTACCACATTAGCCTTCTTCGGGTGATATTGGATATCAAACTAATAATCCTTCACAAACTCAAGCCACCGTCGTTGACGCATATTCAGTTCCTTCTGCGTGAAGAGGTATTGTAGAGACTTGTGATCTGTGAACAATCGAAATTTCTCCCCCAGGGGATAGTGTCTCCAAATCCAAAGAGCGAATATGACTGCCTCTAACTCCAAGTCGTGGGTGGGGTAGTTCCTCTCTTGAGGCTTAAGCTTACGGGAAGCATAAGCTATGGCCTGACTTTCCTACTGCAGCACACCTCTGAGTCCTTGTAAGGACGCATCGGTGTAAACTAAATACTCAACTCCCAGTCTGGGCAATGCTAACACAGGTGCTGAGGTCAACTTGTCCTTCAACTCATCGAATGCCAACTGACAGGCATCGCTCTAGATGAATGGCACACCCTTGCGAGTCAGATGTATCAAAGGACCCGCTATCTTTGAGAGACCCCGAATAAACCTCCTGTAGTATCTTGCTAGGCCCAAGAAAATACGGATCTCAGTCGGTGTCGTGGGCTGTCCCCACTCCCTCACCGCGGATACGTTCCCCGGATCAACAGATATCCCCCGGTCTGAAATGATATGCCCCAAAAACTGAACCTCCTTCAGCCAAAACCCACACTTCTCATACTTTGCATAAAGCTCGTTCTGACGCAGTGTCTGTAGAACCTGTCTCAAATGCTCGACGTGCTCCTCTTCTGTCTGGGAGTAAACTAGAATGTCATCAATAAAGACAAAGACGAACTGGTCTAGGAACTCTCTGAACACCCTATTCATCAAGTCTATAAACTCGGCTGGTGCATTGGTCAAGCCAAAAGGCATAACCCGAAATTCATAGGAACCATATCGCGTCAAGAAAGCAGTCTTCGAGACGTCCTATTCCCTGATACGCAACTGATGGTATCCCGATCACAAATCAATCTTTCAGAAGAAACAAGATCCCCTTAACTAGTCAAATAAGTCATCGATTCGGGGCAACATATACTTATTCCGTATCGTGACTTTATTCAACTCCCGGTAATCTACACATAACCTCAACGATCCATCCCTCTTCTTTACGAACAACACAGGGGCACCCCACAACGAAGTACTCCTTCGGATAAACCCCTGACCCAATAACTGCTCTATCTGATCCCGTATCTCTCTCATCTCTGTTGAAGCCATACGGTAAGGTGTACGGGAAATAGACCGAGTGCTCGGCGTCAAATCAATAACAAAATCTATCTCTCTACTAGGCGGTAATCCAGGTATATCCTTAAATACATCAGCAAACTCCCTCACGACTGTAATCGAATTGAGTGGCATCACCACTTCCTTAGAGGTCTCCTCCTCTATATAGTACAAATGAGTGGACGATCCTCCCTCAAGGCGAGGCATCGCCACTCGAAACATCTCCTACCCGTGAATGGAAAATATAATACTCTTACTGAAACAATCAATCATGGCTCGGTACGTAACTAGCCAATCCATGCCAACAATCGCATCATACTCAGACATCTCTAATACTAACATATCAGCGGGTAAAGTAAATCTCCCAATCTCTATACCCACACCTCTACAAATAAGGGAAATCACAGAACCCCTACTCAACGGTGAATCTACACACGTAATCATGCTCTCTGCAGTGTCTAATAACCCCAAAGTGTGTGCAAATCTCGTGGCAATGAAACAATGTGTGGCCCCCGTATCAAATAAAATACGCCCCATAGTCCCCTAAATAGAGAACATACCCTCAATAACAGGTGTATCCTGTGGGACTGCAGCATGTTGGAGCTGATACACTCTCCCATACTGAAGCTATCCCTGCTGGACTGGGACCACTGGAATGGGTGGTAATGCGGCCATCTGTGGTGGTTCTGGTAGGGCGGCAGGAAACATAGGCCTCTGTGGCTCGTGTCAAGCACCCTGCTGCTGCTGCTGCTGCTGTGGGGCCCTGCCCCTATCAGGACAACCCTGGCGCTTGTGAACAGTCTTACCACAAACGAAGCACTTCCCCAGGAAGTTTCCCCCTCGCTGTCCCTGCTGCCCACGGCCCTACTGGCCATTACCATTCCTACCCTGACCATGCTGACCCTACTGGAACTGCTGTTGCTGACCATTCTGGCCCTGCGGGCCCTGATGGCCGTTCTGACCCTGATGGCCATGTCTGAAACCTCCCTGACCATTCCTGAAGCCCCCAGATCTGAATCTCTTAGGATCCCCCTATTGGGAACCCTGGTCACCCTGCCTGTGCTGATCCTGAGTAGATTGTGCCCCACTGGCACTATTTCCCCCTGTCCTACCCTGATGGCTAGACTCTCCTAATCTCTTACTCTCAGACATGTGAAAGCGATGATCCTGGCAGTGAAGCAATGTTGCGTTAACCACGTCAGAGTAAGTGGCCAACGAAAGATTTCCCAACAACTGCTGTCGGATCCTCCAAGTCAATCCGTCCATGAACTTCTGAATCTTCTTCTCCTCAGTCGGAATCTCATCGGGAACAATGTTTAAGAGATTAGTGAATTCGGCCTCATACTCAGCCACGGTCCTCCCCTCTTGCTTGAGGTTTTTTAACTTCCTCCTCATCTCAGTGTGAACAGCTGACGGAAAGTATTTTTGGTCAAACTGCACCCAGAACTCCTGAATGGGCATCTCTCTCCTCCGGGGTGGCAATGGACTCCCACCACTGTAATATGGATCCTACTAGCTTAAAAGTAGCTAGTATCTGCTTTTGAACATCCGTGCACTCGTACATCCTTAAGTGCCTCTGAATGTCCTTCCTCCACTGACTGGACACAACAACGTCGGAGCTACCTGCAAACTCTGGGGGGTGTGCTTTCTGAAAAGCATCACGAACGCGTTCCCAAGCAGACGGGAATGCATGAGCCTGAACTGGTGCGACTACCGACGCCTGAGGTGGTGCCTGCTGCACAACTTCTAGGGCGGCATTTATCGCTTGGACTACAATGGCTGCAACCTCTGCGGTATTCATGGTACCCTGGACTGGTGCAGGATGTGACTCGGGTTGAGCATCCCTATGAACTCGCTGTGCACGTCGTGGAGGCATCTGAAATGAGAGTAAAATCTATAATTTCGCAGCTATTATCTCAAAATAGCTAAAGAGCGAAACATCCACAAAAGAATACAACAGTCCTAAAATATAGGGCTCTACATCAAAGAAAGCTCAGCGGAAACATAACAAGCCGTACAGATCCTAAGGACACTAGAACCTGATGCTCTGATACCACCTGTGACACCCCGACTAATTAAATACTGGGTAGCTACTCCTTTATTAAATTAATACAAAATGCCAAGTTGGTTCAGTTCATAGCATCACTATCGAAAACGTTTTAACAATTCTAGCCACCTAATATTTATAAAGTGAGTTGTCAATTTTAATTAAATACGATTAACATGCAAGTAGATAAAAAATGCTAACATAACCACCACAATTAAATGCCAATAGAATAACCATGAAATATTAATGAGTTTGGAGAGATACTCCTCCCAATAATCCAAATACTGGAATAAATAAATACTAAGTCTGCATCACTTAATTAATTACAACCCAAAATATGAGATAACTGAATAGGAAAGTGTCTAAGAGAAATGGGGCAACATGCCCAACAGATGAGAAAAATCTGATAACATAGAGTCAAGATCGAAAGTAGAGGCGTCAATTGTCAATGTCAAGTAACTTCCACAGCAGCTATAGTACGTCACCTGAATGGAACTCCTATGCATGGTGTCCTTATGGATGGGCACCTAAAAGGGTTTTTTTTTACAAGAAAATATATTTGAAAGCAAATGGGTCAGAGCCCGATTGTGGAAAACAGTTTAAAATATAGCAAGTGTTTTAATGACATAAAACAATGAATGCAAAATACATGTTAGGACGTGCTCTCACATGAAATACTCACCTCTCGACTATTTGTGCACTCCTAACGTATCCGAAATCGAATCTAGTTATACCCATATCTAACTGGTCCAATATAAAATCTAACATTACTATACACTTCACGATTTAATTCCCGACATCTTATTTTAAACAGAGCGTTTTATTCTTCTACACAGTTATCCGTTTTGGTACTACTAATTACTAGAGATCTTCCATTTTGTTCTTTACAAAACGTTGATATTATAGATACTCACATTTATACATCGCAGTTCATTTCAATAACAGTATATTATTCTCATCATAAATATACAATACTAGCACCCCGAGACTAAGCTGCGGTGCACACATACTCTGCTATTCAATCCCGGTACATCACGTACATAAGGACCACGCATTTCGAATCTCTCAGGAATCGTTCTCAAATAACAACAATCACACAATGGAGGCGAACATAATTCACATCACATGGGTCACGCACATACCTACGCTCCCATGATCAGCAGATTTATTAACTTCTCAATAAGTCCTTCCCTGACCTATGTCCTCGAGGTACCAATCTAAATCCCCCCGTAGGCGCACAAAGATTAGATGGCCCTAATCGAACGCAGACCTCCCATGATAGCAAGTATGGTAGGTATGGTATACACATAAAACCACATATACTAAGCATTCGCACACCTTAGATATCTCGAATTATTAATATAGGTATACTTCTCGTTCTTATACCGTCATTTTATGTTATATGTTTACAAGTCCCTGATTTGTATATTAACGTTATCAACCCTTCTCATGTCGTAATTAGGTACTCGTTTGATACTCCACAAATGTCATTCAATTTTATATTAAGGTTCTAAGTCCTACTCCTCAACGTACCCCAATTCTCACAATTATACCCACTAATCAATAAGGGAAGGTTAATACTCCAATTAAATAAATCTACGGGACATTAGAAATGAAATCAGGCCAAAAAGGCCATTCTGTCAACTCGTTAGAAGTCTCGTTCGAAAGAGTTCGTTCGAACGAAAGGCTTCGAACGAAAGGCTTCGAACGAACTACCAACTCGGTAGAAGGGACACTGTCATCTCATTAGAAGCTCGTTCGAACGAGATTGCAGTTTTCGCCCAAAAATTTCCCAATTCGTTTTTTCTTCAATTTCTCTCCCTTAAATCCATACTAAGATCATCCCAAATGAGTTTTAACATGAGTAAACTACTCTAAGTCATCTTAGGTCACTATTTAACATATAATTGGTGTCAATTCTTCCTAAATTAACATGAAATCATCAAACTTCTCAAATCTAGTCTCAACCCCTATAAACATGAAGCCAAAATTTTAATGTCTACAATTACTTCCTCAAAATCCATTTTTAAACCATTATAAGATATATTTTAGATATGGAATACATACATAACCATTCTACATGCAATCACTATATAAGATTATGAGTTCTATCTCAAATTTCAATGGTTTTTTTTCATTAAACTTTCAATAAACCATATGTACAAATCTAAGCATGGAAGGAACATTCGCTTGAAATTATGTGATTAAATCACTTGCCTTAGATGTTCTGATTTGATGTGAAGGATTGAAGGTTGATTCTCCTCCCTCTCTCTACAAATTTCTTTCAAAGACGATGATGGTGGCTAGGGCTTCCTTTTGGAACTTCTTAAGAGTTTCCCTATAACTCCCGTAGCCCTCTAACTTACCAAATGCTGATAATGGCTTAGTGGGTTCTTTTCTAATATAAAAATAACTTCTAAAATTCGTGGGTTTTAATTCCCCTATTGTAAAAAGTACCAAACTACCCTTTTGGGTTGCCGGTATGGCCTAAAAAGGCCCCAGGACCCAAACTAAACCCCCGGCTAATGTTTCCTGACTATTTCGACCCTTTCGGACACGTTGGCGCACTCAAAATGACCATTCGGTAGATAAAAATAAAATTCACTTTTTAATTTAAATAATTACATTCATGACGCGACTGACACGTGCATCCCAACTAAATTTTCCAAATTGTCGTATTTCAGTCTCGTGACAAATTTAATATTTAACAATACTAATGTATTACCATACATACTCGGAAATAATAAATTTTAACATCATAATCAAATACCAACTCACATCTCGTTAGTATTTATACCCGAATTAATTTCTAATTAATTCTCATTTAATTTAATTAATCCCTTAAACAAAATCAATAAAATTACGGGGTATTACAAGAACATAACTAAGATACCTAAAATCCTTTCCCCAACACATAAGTCAAATCATTGACGCCCATGTCATTCAAGGCGTCTTACACTACGATGCTCTCACCATGACAGTAAACCTGATATACCCATAATCAAATAAGCAAAGTCTTTACGCACCAGGATATAATATAACTAGATATATGTACTCTCTTATGTCTACTTCATACAATAATATAAATGCGAGCTTGTCCCTTTTTCAGGTGATACATCGCAAAAATAAGACATCCTTCTTTGGAACAAGAAATACGATAGCCTTGCTGTAACTGCCCACCATTGCTCAGCATCGATAACCAGTCCATACCTAGGATAACATCATACTCGAATATCATCTCTCAAGATGAGCTATCCCACTAAAATATATTCTCTCAGTGTCCACATGTTCTCCCATGTAGATGGAACTAAAAAGAGCCCCGCTACCAACGGTAATTATATACAAACTAAAGTACTATTAACGATACCTATACTAAACTAATTTCACATGTGAATCTAGTGCTAATGAACTACAGTGACTTACTTGTGTCATAAAAAATAGACCCCATTCACCCTGGGATAAAACTCATACTTTTAATTTCCAATAACACTGGCGGTTTAACTGGTCCTTGGACATAAAACTCTCGTCCGAACCAAACCAAAACTTCTTATAACTGTTGTCCCTATTGGGCATCCCATTCCTGTCCCCTAACTCACTACGGACAAGATCCACACCTTCGGTCCTACTCTTCACACATAATATACCTCTCTATGTTATTTCCCTTTCTCTAAACCCACCGAACATATCGGGGTTGTCATTCTCCCGAACCTGGTAGCCTTGGATCTGATTGCTACCACCTTTATTCCCTCGGTTCTGTCGACCCTATGGAACATATTGCTAGCTCTGACAGTTCCGAATCAATCCACCATCACTTGGTAAGAATTTCTATTAATTTAAATTATTTAAACAAGTCTTCTACTGGGTATCCCCTTTGTGGTGCCTCACTAGCACCGTTAAAGCCGGTCTAGCCCTTCAGTTAGGTTATTTAACCCTCTTAGCTCCTTTCTCATAGAGGCGTTAATATAAACTTGTAAACGTATGACCTTGATGACATCAACACCCATCATCCTAGCCATATTTCCCCATCCACGCCTGGGTATTCTACCCACGAGTCCATTTTCAACTTCTCATTGGGTACAAAGTTCAACTAAAAAAGTCAACTCTCCTTCATATTCGGCCATTGATCATCCCTTCTAAGACAATTACTAAAACCTCCTTTGCCTCTCTATTTAAACAGCTGATGAGAGGACTTGCGATCAAATCGCACCTAAAATTCTCGTTATTAATGGTATCTCTCCATAGTTCTGGTGACTAATTCCTATAACTACAATGTTGGTCCTATGAGCAAAAATTTCGCCAAAAATTTAATCCCGGATGTCATTGCACTCCACTATACATAATTTCCTTTGGATTATCTCCTTCAATTAGCCCATCACATTTCTTCTCTTCCCCAAACTCTTACAGATGGATCTTCTAAAGAGTCCCTTAGACTCCCCCTTTATCCACTATACCGGGTGAGTCTGAATTTGCACCACCATTATCTGTGATGGTTCTTGGGGAAGCTACCATGACCTAGTGATTATCATATCGTCTTGTTCCTGAACAATAATCATGGTGTCTTCTATCGCAATCACCATTCCTAGAATCCTCTATGGCTTCTACCTCTCCTCTCCTCCTGCAGTCCTCCTGACGGCCCTCACTGGTCATCCTATATTGTTCGGTGTACGAAACCCAAATGGACTCGTATATGATTCGCATCAACTTTAATTAATAGAAGGAGAACGTAAACGTGTGTTCAAAGAGGAATACAACAATCCTATAATAGGGAGCGACACAGATCCTATGGACTCTAGACCCTGATGCTCTGATACCATCTATGGCACCCTGCCTGCTTTAATCATGGGCGATCAGTCCTTTTATCAAGATAAATAGGAATCACATTCAGTTCATTCTTAGAATCACTATCGAAAACCATTTAAATTATTAACCGCATATGTTAAATTAAGCTGGTGTCAATTTTTATCTTCCATTAACATAACAACATGAGAAAAATAAAACAAAATAACTCAACCACAACAAATATAGAAGTCTGAATCATCACATGATAAATATATAAATAACGAGTGTCGAATAAACCATTAGTTCCAAAACTAAATCCAAACCATAGGTCTAAAGAAAATAAACTGAATGTAACTACATCATCGGATAAATAAAACTGAAATAATGTACAAACTGAAAGGGGAAACATGCCTAAATGAAACTACTGAATCAACAACCCAGTCTAGGAATAAATAGCCGGGGTTTCTAATCAAAGTCTTGCAAGCCTCCCCAATGCTGCAGCTACGCATACTTGGAATAAGTCATCAAACTTGGTGTTCCTGTGGTTGGGCACCTAAAATGTTTTGAAAAAAGATGTTTTGACACGGGTTAGATATTTACCAAGTAATTAAGATGCAATAATTAAATATTCGTTAACACTTTTTATATGTAAGAGGGTGTCGCACTCTCTTGAGATATTACTCACCCCTTAACTATTGTGCCCACCTAACGCTGACCTTTTTACCCAACTAACTACGCTACCCCACCTAACTAGCCTCGTTACACTTCTTTCTATCATGCTACTCTAACTCGAGTATTCCTTACTTTGATTTATTATTTTATTCATCTCATTAACTTATTTAATCATTTCAACTATAATTACTCATATAACGCCCGCATTAGTTATATATGGCATACCACTTAATCATATAACGTTCACAGTAGTTATATTTGAAATACTAATAAATCATATAACATTCACATTAGTTGTATATGGAATACCACTTAATCATAAAACGTTCACACTAGTTATATTTTAAATACATTAACACTTTATATATGTATCCCGTATATAATTATTTACTCGTATTATATACATACTTTTATAATACAACATTCACACACATGTCACGTATAGTAACCATCCTCCTGAGTAATAACTCACTGGATTATTGTCTCTACAATTCTATCATATCCTAGGTATGCTCACTCTTAGCCGGTTACCATAAGTCGGACTAGCTCACACCGAACTTTGGTAAAAATATTGTAAACATTGTGGAGGCGATCATATGTCCACTAGAGTGAGACTGTATCATACCCAAAATGTCTCACCTCAAAAATAAATCACATAAAAATACCAGACGATGTGACCCGGGGACTATATTCTCCCTGCATTTACTAGCCAGATGATTCACCCAAATCGCGCAACCTCCAATAATAACACTATAGGCGTGTGCTTTCACATAAATATCATTGACATCGATATTTATAAAATAAACACACACACACACACACACACACACACACACATATATATATATATATTGTCTTTATACCCGTATATATAATTAAGTACAAATCCGACGACACCATGCCTAACACCCGTAGCACAAGCTAATAAATCGCTGAGTCTATATCATGACTCAAATTTTATTTAAATTTACACTAATAAAATAATTAATGTAACATTATCTTGATAAAATACATGGACTCACCCAATCGACTCGTTTTCATCTGAAATTTGCATTCGAATCCCAAGGGTTCATATCCCCATTGGAATTCTCAAAAATCATAAATTCGCACAACTTTAATATTCTAACTGATTAAACACCTTTCACTAAAACAACTATAACTCTCTCCACATAAGTACAAATGACCTCAAATATCTTTATAAAGATAAGATCAATACCTTTTTATTCATCCATGGCCCATTTTCTAATTCAAATTGCACAGAAAATGGCATGCATTTGAAGTGATGCAAAAATTTGCGTAACTCAGGTATTCTGACAGATTAAACACCCTTTACTAAAATAGATATAAATCTCCCCACATCAGTCCAAATGAAATATTTCAAATCTCATTAGAAAGTTAAGATCAATACCTTTCTTTTCATCTATAGTTCATAGTCTAATTCAAATTATACAAAAAACAGCATGCATTTGAAGTGCCCGCCAAAATTTCTAGAAGAATCATCAATTTTCTTAATTCAACTTCAAGGTTTCTTTAATACTCACAAGAACCATTCAAGATCAAATATTTTCTATGAATCAATCTTATATTTCTTTATCAAGATTCTATCAATCATATAGGGTTCAATTCTTAGATTTCATATTGTTTAATTATCACATCTAATTTCTATGAATTCATTGCCAAAAATCTCATTTACATGTGACAACCCTCCCCAAAAATAGATTTGTCTATACCTACCATGATATGAGTATGAATTTCTAAAAATTGAATTGAAACAAAGTTAATCACTTGCCTTTCGATGTTCGTAGTGTCTCATTACACATTGTAGAAGATGAATTGGTGATAACATTCCCAAATCCCCTTCGATTTTGGCTCCTAAAACTCTCATCTTTTCTTCTTTCTCTCTTATTTTAATTTCTAGGGTTTAGAATATGAACCTTGGATAACTAAAACTCTTAGACCAAAGTTTTTAATCATAAATCCCGAAATTATGCTAACGATTCAAGCCTAAATGTCCCGAATACCCTTGTGTGGGCTCGGTCTTGTCTAAAAAGGCCCCGCGAACCAATAACTACTCTGGGTACAATATTATGACTATATCAACCTATTCGGAACAAACCATGCACTCGAAATCACCATCTGAGTCACTCTACATAAATTCCTTATCTCGACCCCCATATAATCTACACGCGACTCCCGATTGAGATATAACACGACCACGTCACTATCACTTGTTAAGACGTAAAATAATCATTTACTATTCACTTAGTAATTATATTACATAAATATTAATCATTATCTCTCCCGATTAATATTTTAATAACCACATAATAATTCATTCAAATAAATTACGACACACGTGTAATTTAAAAATACCCGAATTAAATAAATTATAAATACTCAGAAATATAGGGTGTTACAAATAATAAGGTAAGATAAAGTGGTTTAGAGTCACAACTAGGGTGGTTGTGGTTACTTTAACACCCTGCTCAAACTCAAGGAGATGGAGAAGGCATTAACTTGAGTTTGGAAACTAAGTCCTGGAAACGTCCCAAAGGATGAGCTTTTGTAAACATATCACGAGTCTAAAGTGATTGGAATAGGTTAGACCATGCCATGGAGAACATATTGACGCACAAAGTGACAATCAATCTTGATATGTTTTGTGTATTCATGGAAGACAGCATTATGAACAATCTGAATAGCCCTTTGATTGTCATAATAGAGAGCTTTTACAATGGAATGTGTAATACCAAGTCATTAAAGCTCTTATGTAGTATCAACAAAAGCATAATATTGAGTCCCGATACTAGAATTAAAGGTGATAACTTTGTTCCTGGTTTTCTAAGAGATAAGAAAGTATCCTAACAACATGATTAATGGATAATAGAACGTCGATTTGTGGAATCACCTTCCCAATAGGTCTCTTACGTGGACCATGAACCACATCAAATTTGGATGCAGCAGAGTATGGACATAATTCAAGTACAGAGTGAGACAAAAACTAGAGATCATGGAATATATTTACCTTAATGTAGAAAATAATTTGAGGTACACCATCATATTAAGTAGATCAAGGAGCATCCAGAACTAACTAACAAGATGTACAACATATGCGTTATCAGGTCGAGTAACTATGAGATATATTAGGCTTAACTCACTAATGGTACAATATGGTATTGATGAGAGGTATCATCTTGAGGAGTGATCTTGACCGTAGAATCAAGAAGCATCAGAGTAATCTTAAAAGTTGTAAGACTTTCCATAGAAATAATGTATGATGAATACTTGGTATGAGAGAGATAATATTTTTCATAATCAATGAAAATTTCAATACCTTAGATATAACTGCCCTGTCCAAGAGACTTCATTAAAGTTGTTACTATATAATTATTTAAGAGGCAAAATTCATACAGTCCATTCCCAATTATTATATCATCAACATATAAGAGAAGAATTGAACCAAAGTCAGTGTTGTGGAAAAAAAAACAGAATTATATGGGGTCAAAGTAAGGCCAAAATCTCATATAAGAATATATGTATACTCATGTGATCCACGTCACTTAAATTGTCCTGTTTCATTTAAGGAAACACACTTTGAGTCTTGTCTAAGAGGTCTCCGAAAAGTGTTATCGAATTCATACATGATCATTCATGCCATTACCTCAAGCTAATTACTTAGGATAAATCTATATTGACTCGGGCACTTAGTTTAACCCCCTTAATTAAATATTTTCTTAAATTCAAAAGTGATATAATTTAACCTTATGTTTTTATATTTTCCAAATATATGTTGTTATATTTATCATATGTAAAACATATGTTTAAAATTCATCATTTGTATTTAGAAATTTATATGGTCATAGGTTTGACAAAAAAATCTAAGTGTTATGAAATTGTTGAAAATTGGCAAACTCTGACTCTGTTTGTGACTTTGGTTGTTGATTGTTTACCATAGTGAAGAAACACTTCACATTAGCAAAATTTCTCCTTCATTGGTTGTAATATTTTGGAATACTCCGTGAAAAATCTATGGCTTATGGTGCAACCATGTGTTGTTGAGTCTTTGCATCAAGGA
Source organism: Sambucus nigra (assembly GCA_949130495.1). Taxonomy (NCBI): domain Eukaryota; kingdom Viridiplantae; phylum Streptophyta; class Magnoliopsida; order Dipsacales; family Adoxaceae; genus Sambucus; species Sambucus nigra. The sequence continues at coordinate 529,250,556 of OX422210.1, read as the reverse complement.
AGACCTTTTTCATGATCACAAATCACCCATGAACCTGTAGGATTTTTTTACTTTTCAAAATATATTTCCATAATATTTCTTTGGTAGTTGGGAAAAGACAAAATCGTGGTTGGGTAGCCATATTGATCTTGTCTTGATCTATGTATTTTCCAACACTAGAATATATACAACTTGTGTTCATACACTTATGTATATAATAAAGAGTTATTCAATTGCTGCAAAAAAAGGCGAGGAACATAATTTTAAGAGAGAAAATATCTTAAATTTCAAGAGAAAAAATTATTTAATCTTCACATTGTGTTCTTTAAGTTTTTTTGGTTCATTCTTAAATCAAATAAAGTTAATCTTTTATATTCAAACTTGTTTTAACAATTTATTTTCGAAAATAGTTTTGTTCTTGAAAATGGCCTACTTTCTAAAACATTAAAAAATACATTCTGAGTTTTTTTTAGAGAAACCAAACCTTTTATTACATATTTGTTAGAATTTGAATATCCTCACACATAGTAGATTATAGTCGGTGGTTACTTGGTGGTTACATTGCCTTGGAACAAAAATGCTCTTCCACTTAGAAGAAGATTTTAATGACATAATATTTGAACACATTAGTCAGGACGAAACCGATCATGAAAATGTAGGTGTACTCCAATTGTTGGTGATCTTTTTAGATAATATGATGCGAAAGAATTAATAAGAAGTTAGTGCATTGTATGATTGCAATTCATTTTATTCTATTTGTGTAAATCTCTAACATAGTACATTTGTCATTCATTATGGGCCGAGGTGTTTTTCCCATTTATGGTTTTTGCTTGTACATTTAGTGTTGTTTGAATTATTTTACCTTTCCACACTAATAGAATCACTTTCCTTAATAAAAAGATATAAATTATTAGATTCTAATATTAATAAAATAGTTTGTCACACGAACCTTTGAATGCTTTATAACCTTTATTACTTTAAACATGAACTTATCTTTTCAAATTGGTAATTAATTTTTATTTAGGCAAACCTTTTTGGGCTTGTACTCTTAAAAAGTATCATAGTGAGTTTTATTCTTTTTTGGCTTAAACCCCTATAATAGATCCTTTATGAGAGATGGATGGTAGTTCGTTTCTCCAACCTCCACCTTTTGATGGTAGTAACTATTCCTATTAGAGGGTTCGTATGATGGCACTTGTAATGCCACTGGATGATCAAATCAAGAATGATGTTTTAAGGGATTAAAATCCAATGGTTACCATTGTTGACAATGTCATAGTCCTCAAAATAATATCTATTTGGTACGAGAACAACATGAAAAAGAGTGTCTCAAATGTTGAAGGTTTAAGCGGAATCTTTAGTTACATCACCATTAGTGAGTTTTAATGGATTTTGACGTGTACTCTGTCCAAGGAAGCATGGTAAGTTTTATAAACAACCTATGAAGTAACCTCCACCGTGAAGAATGAGAAGATTAAACGCTTCATTACTCGTTTCTAACTCTTTACCATAAAGGAAAACGAAACCTTGACAAATTTAATGCTCAACTAAATGACATAGTCAATTCAACATTTTCTTTGGGAAATGTGATTAAAGAGGACATCGTCACCGATAAGATTATTAGGTATATTCCTTTTAAGTTTCATGGAAAGGTTGATACCATCAAGAAGTTATATCACTACTTAAAAAATACATAAAAGTAAACGAGTTAGCATGCTCATTATAAACGTATGAGGCGAATTTGAATTATCACTAAAAGAAAAATAATTATTAGGGACAAGATTATTCAGTGTGTCCATGTCATTTTTTTCTCTTAAAAAGACCATTTAGGACGGATTTTAATTATCGACCCTTAAAGTACATATATTTGGAACAATTTTTTATTTACCGTCCTTTATGTGAATGAATTTTTTAAGGCCTTTTTGTGGCCAAATATAAAGGAAGGATTTTAATATCCATGACATTTAAGTCATTTTATACCATAGAATTATAATACCGTCTCATTTGATAAATTGTAAAAAGAACATAATTAAACACCATCATTTTTAGATTATTTTATACAACGAAAAATCGTCCCATTTGACAAATTGTAAAAGGGATACAAGGGGAAACCGTCTCATTTGATATATTAGTTTTGTTTTACTTCTTTACCTTTCCCCTATTTTCATTTTCTCCCTCTTTCCCAAGAGACCCATTCAGACTGATATCCATTTAGACCTCTCTCTTTCCCGACTTTGATTTCTCTCTCTTTATCTCTCTCCATCTCTTCTCTATCCCAATCTAACTCTTCTCCACTCCAGCCACTGAACGGCCCCCCGTCTCCCACCCGCTGGTAAGTCTTCACCCAAGTTCACAAACACACACACACACACACACACACACAAACACACAACACAATACAACAAATATGTGTTACACACACACACACACACACACATATAGTGGTTTAATTGATCTTATAAATCGTGCGAAGAAGTTGGTGTTCAAATTTTTTTGCATGTTAGGCTGTTGTTATAAAATCTTGTTCACTAGTTGATCTATAGAGCTTTGTTGGAGTCTGGGGTGAGTCTGGTTGTTGATCTTCAGCTATGTGGCTTTATTTAAGTTTGTTTCTTGATGTTTTGAGCTAGTTTTGGTCCGATGAAAGGCTGAAGACGTAGTTTTCTCTCTCATTGGAGAGTATTTTGGTTTTGTTTGTTTACTTGTGTTGAGTTGAAGTGTCTAAAGGTGGTCGACAAAGAAGTTTGTGTGTTGTCTTCCTATTGGTGTTCTTAACGGTGGGCAGACTTGTGTTTTTGCATTAAGTTGGTGATTGACAAATTATTTTTTTAATTGATCTTAGTTAAACAAATTATTTTGTTTGTTTTATGTGTTTTTTTATAGATGAGTTTTTTTTTTTTTTTTTTTTTTTTTTTTTTTTTTTTTTTTTTTTTACAGATTACATATATATATTTTAAAATTGATATTAGTTTAACAGATTGATTTGTTTGTTTGTCGTGTTGATTAGTTTATGTAGATTAGTTTGTGTAGATGTGTTTGTTTGTTTTGCTGTGTAGATTAGTTTAAACTATGAAGCCCACAGCATCGGAGGTGACATACCCATGTCGAACACTCCCATGGATATAGTATTCATATGACACTTTTTGTGTATATTAGTTTAAATCTATGTGCACACGTATAACTCTTGACATATGGTTTAAGTATTTTTATGCAATATTTGACCATGTTAGTTTAGATAATTATAGAATTTGTTTGACTACTAATTTTTTTAGTGTTGAGAGATTAAACGATATATGGAATAGGGTAAAGATAATTAGTTTGATTACTAATTTTTTTAGTGTAAAGATAATTAGTTTGGCTACTAGTTTTTTAGAGGTTTAAATATTTTAATGTGCATATTATATTCGCCTCCATTTTTTTTCGATCTGTAATAGGGGTCAAAAAGATAAATATGGATAAGAGTTGGATCAGAGGAGATAGGACCATTAGAGTGTACGCCGCTGTAGTTAAATTGTTTATTGATTTTACATAAAGATATAAGGATATTCTTACTTCTAGCATGAAATGCCAATGTAGATGTGTAAATCGTGTTTATAAGAGGGGTCATAGAGATGTATGGTTTTGAAAAGAGTTACGGGAATCAGATTTAACAAGGGAAATCTTTTGGTGATTTTACTATCAACTTAAATAGTTTGAGCGATGGTATGGTTGTTGATGATGAACTAGTCGATCTAAACTCAGGGGCAAACATGATTGCAATGGTTCAAAATGAAATGGGGTTCCATGTAGAGAGGAAAATATGGGAAATGATGAAGAACTAACATCAAAGATCACGCCGTGCCTAATGCAGACTTTCCATAATATTTTAGACTTTTAAAAGAGTCAAAAAGTGAGTTGTATGAGAATAGTCTTGAAGGCATTAACGAGTTATCATTTGTTGTTAAACTATTGCACCTGAAACAACTAAATAGATGGACAAATCATTTTTTGACAATGTTGATGAAATTCTTACAGAAAGTGTTCCAAAATCCCCACATTCCAAAATCCTTCTATTAAGCGAATAAATTAATGAAAGTGTTAGGATTAAGTACCAAACAAGGGATGCATGTCCTAATAGTTGTATGTTGTTTTGAAATGAGATCGAGAATATCGAGAAACGAAAAATTTATTTAGCTTTAAGGTCAAAAAATAACTTTAATGATGGCGAGGTTACAAATGTAATAGCTAAAAAGGTAAGGTATTTTCCTTTGAAGATGAGATTATAAACATTGTATTGGTCATTGGATGCTGTTCCACTAATGAAATGGTATGCTGTAGAACGAATCGATGATTTCATGATGAGGCATCCACATCCTAAGTAAGGCTCGCATCTTACTTATTTTCTCTTCCATTACTTCATCTATGATTATCTTATAAGTTTGAAAAAAATTATGCCAGAAATTCAGTTACAGATAAATTTTGCTCCAAAAATTATGACGGAATTGTGAAAATATGCTAGAATTGTGAAAATATGCTAAAAATGTTTACTTTCAGTATTGTTGGATCTCTTTCATGTTTTACTTTCTTAATTATTCATGCAATATTTTCTTTTAGCTTTTGATCAAGTAGTACTGAACCTAACTTATCATCAAGTCAAAGTGGTCCCGCTTCTAGTAAGAAACGTAGAGGGTTCTCCAAACCATGGAATGAATGGGACAATGGTAAAAAATTGATAATGGGTAGAACCACAACTGTCAACTTATTGAACCAAATGGAAAGAAGATTGAGAGCATGTTGTGACACTTTGCTCGATAAAGGTTGTTATTTACTTCAGATCTGGAAGATTGGAGAAGACTTTTGGAGGAAAATCTCGATGCAGTTTGGAAGAGTGTGAAGTAATTATCTACTTTCATTAAGTTAATACATTATTCAAATGATTTTTTTTTAATTTATTTTTACTTTTTTGTTCTTAGGTCGATATAAATGCACCGAAAGGATTTAAGCCAATTTTTGTTCAAATGGTGGACAATGCTTGGAGGTACTTTAAGCATCGTATGAAAAAGGGATATTATGAGGCATATATCAATGATAATGAGCGACTTACAAATGAACCTCTCCCAGTTGACCCCAATCAATGTCCTAATTTAATGACTTGTGTGAAGAAGATACGGTGGTATAGCATATGTATAAATACTTTATATTTATTTATATTGATTGTTTATATATATATATATATATATATATATTCTCCTATATATATATATCAAAATCATAACATGGTTTAACTTATTTTATTCCGGGTGGCAACTTAAAACACTTAAAATATGGCAAACCTTTGTCCCCACAATAGGGTTGGGAGAACGCTGATTCCTTAAGTTGTACATAAGGTTAACATCATATTTTATATTCGTTACATATTATTTTATGTTTTTATTTTGAGGATGATTATGTTGAATGACACCATTACTATTATTATCGCAATATGTTTTTATCTTATGTTACTTCAAAAATAATAGATGAAAAAAAGCTAACTTGCCTATCGATAAATTTAGTGTGTATAGAGAGACTCAATAGTTAAAGGATAAGACGCATAGTACGAAGGATGGAGTGATTGGTATAAATGTATTATATCTTAGTGTCCATTCTTAAATCTACTGTAAAAAAACATATTACAACAATCATTTTATGGTATTGAACATAATTTAAAACGCTTTTCTTAATTTGTAGTAAAATATACAAAGGCAATAGGGGAAGAATGACCCAGGAGTTGGAGATAAAATCTTTGAGGAGTTTATTGGTCATGATGCATATGGATGAGCATTATATAAGAGAATTGGCCTCAGATCGACATCAGCAAGATCCAGGACTTCACACTTTTATGAGAGTGAGATCGAACGGTTGCAAAAGAGGAATAATGAGGGAGATAATCTCCATCATAAAGATATGGATGAGATAAAAGGACTAAATTCCCAGACCACTAATTTTTTTCATATGATACAAAATGCAGGATTTCCAGTACCACCAGATGATTCCCCGAGAACTTTTTATATGCAGTTATAGGATACTTAATTAGGTATTCTCATTTCTCATCACTATCCAATTGTCTTCCATAGTGTTGAAACTTGGACATAAGTCTGGTGGAACTACTTTAATGTTAAAAATTACGTTTAAAAACACTATTGTATTAAATCGGTGGAAGAGATTGAAATTGTGGATTATTGTTACTTTGTTGACACTACACCAAAACTTTCAGATTGTCACGGTCAAGTCAAACTTGTCAGGGTCAATGACCGTGACAAGTCTGGGAGTGATAACTTCTTTGTCATGAACTTGTCAAGATCATTGACCGTGACAAGTTTTTATCACGGTCAAAGATCGTGACAAAACCAAAAAAAGTGTCACGATCAAAGACCGTGATAAGTTCGTGACAAGTTTCTTTGTCAAGGACTTGTCACGGTCTTTGATCGTGACAATTCTGAGTAGAATTTAAAAAAAAAACTAATGGACGGTTTGGTCACTGCTACTGCCTAGCAATATATTTGTATATGTTATAACAAAATTGTACCTGTTCAAACAACATATATCCAAATAAAATACAAATCATATACCAAATCAATGCATTTATAATTCATATCCAATTAAAATAGAAATGCAAATATGCATCATATCCAAACCAAATTATCCAAAAATCAAAAGAATATAAATACAATTCAATTTTCAAAATAAAAAGAGATACCAATAATGTCAATCTTTAGCAGGTCGGAGGAGGAAGGAAGGCCACACAACATATGAATTGACACACCCCGCAATATGCTGAATGTCGCATTGTTCGCGCAGCCACACAGGTGAGTTCTCTTTTCCCGTAACTCTTGCCTCAATTTCTTGGAAGGGAGATCCATGAAGCAACATACCCAGGCAAAAGTTTGAATCCCTCAACCCCCTCGCTATCGGCATCCCACAATATATGTCGAGTAGATCATGCTCGACCAATCGAGTGTTAACATAGGCCGCTCTATGGGGGTCACGATGGGAAATGGATCATCATATGGCGCCAAGTTCGTGTGTGTCGGCGATGAAGCAATGTCGTCAATGTCGGCGTCAGCATCCTCGTCCTCGTCCTCCTCTACCACCTTCTCCTTCCCCTTGCCCCTATCCTTACCCTTTCCCAACTGACGCTTCATGAAGGCGTACATATCTAGAATTGTCGCCTCCAACCTTGATAGCTTATCATCATAGGAGTCCACCTTATGGGCCAACCCGCTGTTGTTTGTCTCCGTGACGATGATCATGGACTTCCTCTTGCAATCACCTTGCGATCCGGTCCGAGCAATTAGCTGAGTGTGTCCATAACTAAAGATGCTTTGTCGGCATCAGACTGCGAGTCATGCACTTCCTTAAGCTTTGCCTGAAAAAATAAAAAGTAAACGATTAGTCAATTAAGTAAATAAAAATATTATAACATAATTGAAAAAATTAAATATTTATAACTTGCAATGGTGGTTGTGATTGTCGGGGCCACCTCCTTGTACTTCCCTTTTCCGGTCTGAATTGCCACATAGGCATCAAGCCTATGTGGCCTAGCCCCGAGGCCACTCCCCGTCTCCTAAAATAAAATAATACAGAATTAGTAAGTAAACCAAATTAATGATAAATTATACTAACTAAAATTAGAGAAAATTAAAAACTTATTATCCTGTGCTCCACCTCGGCGTAAGACGTCCACCTGGAGTAGTGCACATCCAACTTTTTCAACGGGTTGTGCCTACTCGATTGTCGAGATGCCAATTGCCGCTCATTGGTATCATTGTCGATAAATTTCTTCCACTATGACAATAAGATTGGCTCCTTCGGGGGGACGGTTTCACGGAGTCTCAGAATGGACTCTCGGGTCTTCCCAAAGTATTATGCCCGTAAATTCTTCTTCCAAGTTTTATATTGATCCCTCAATTGCTCCACTGTGGGGTCACAGAGATATACGGGCAGGCCGAATTGTTCCTATCAAACAAATGCAAACCATCCTATAAGTAATTATTACAGTTATAAATATAAATATAAATATTAAATACACAACCTGTAGCGCCCCCCAGATGTTTATCTTGAGGTTAATAGGTAGGGCTTTACAATTAGTGTAGCCCGGGCCGACAATCGCCTTCAACAACTCTAGCACTCCAGCTAATAATGCCATCTTATTTTCGATGGCGGCCCCTAATTTGCCCCATTTTGGGGGCCTATAGTCCGAGGAGCCCTCATCGCCTCCGCTACCGCATCTTGATGAAGTCATTTTCTTCAAAAATTGTTATTATGAGTACAAAGATGTATATGAACTTTGAATTAATGCTCAAATTCAATAATACCAATACAAATACCAATATCAATTTATATGAACTTTGAATTAATGCTCAAATTCGATAATAACAATACATACTAATACCAATACCAATACTAATATCAATTTATACCAATTTCAATACACACACACACACACACACACACACACACTCTCGGGTCATGGACTTTGAATTAATGCTTAAATTGATGAAAATTCTAATTAACATATTCACTTGGTTATTACAAGAATTAAAATGCTCAAGTACAAATTAATAAAAAATATTAAATTGTCGTCCGATAATAATAGAGCACTAGAATAATACAGCCACTGGTCATTACAAATAATTTGAATACTTATTACAAATCAAAAAATTATTTCAAATTCGGGTTATCATAAAAATGGATTGATATTCGGTAGGTGTAGCCAAGTCATCCACACTACTGTTTAAATGCTTTGGTGCATGTAGGACGATTGACGATGACTCGTTGTTGATATACTCCGAGTAAAACACTTGGTTGACCTTTTGAAAAGAACAAACAAACGGCTCATCACTCACGTGTTCGTTGCTCATCAACTTGGACAAGTCAATCATGATCAAATTGGTTCCAGGAACAATTTTACAAGAATTTTTATCCTCCACTCTTACCCAATCACAGTAAAATACAACCTCTTTGAAGTTTACATAGTCCAATTCAAATATATTTCGAATTACACCATATTAAGTTTTTTTAGCTTCAACGAGGTTTTTATCTTCTGTGTTCGCTTGAAAGAAAGTAAGAGCCTTGTATGAAATGCCTGAGTTATGTACATTTGTATTTTCCTCCTACACCCTTTCACCGAATATGTAAACGTCCAATCGATACTTTTTGTACTCTTGTGCCATGAACAAGGGTCCAGTGGCTAGATGAGAAAGCCTTGATATCGCATCACCCGTTATTAAGAGTTGAGACTATAGATAAATTAATTAGGTTACTTGTAAAGTTTTCTTCTAATGTGACATATGATAACAGTCTATATTAATTATAATTACCTCGTGTGACAACCACAGTCTAAACTTGCTATCTGATTGTGCCGTTATTTTTCGTCTTTTATTGTTCTCACGGGCTTCATATTTTCTACATAAATAATCACGAAATTATTACAGAGTTAATCATGTAAAAATTAAAATAATTTAAAAGTTAAAATAATTTAAATTTACTTTTTCCATTCTTCGACATCTTCATGTGTGTCAAGAAGATGTACTTGTTCATGTTGCACACTTATTAATTTCACTCATTTGCCCATCACATGGTCACCCTCATCGAGGAACTCATCATTGTCATCTACGCTGGTCGAGTCAAGTATATATTTCTGAGTGTAGATGTATGACTCCATGGTGGTGATGTGTTCCTCTACAATTGATCCTTCAATGTATCATGTATTCTTGACGTAATCTTAGAAAAATTTCATCAATCTTTCAAACAGGTACAACCACCGATATCTTATTGGGCCACAAAGAAGTGCCTCATCGCATAGGTGTACCAACAAGTGAACACTTATGTCAAAGAAAGATGGGGGGAAGTACTTCTCTAAGACACAAACTGCTTCATTCACCGCCAATTTTGCAGCCACTATGTGATCTTGATTGACTACCTTCTCACATAAAAGTTGAGAAGAAGATATTAATTTGCATAATAGCCCTCCACAAATCCTTGTTCTGGGAGAAACAATGCTTAAACAATAGAGGAACTAATTGCATGATCAAATGCCAATCATGGGACTTACACTTGTGTAAATCATGGGTAACATAATTCACAAACCTTTGCAAGTTGGACGAAAAATTAGATGAAACTTTCAAATTATATATTGTGTCTAAAAGAACCTTCATTTCCTCACTCGTCAAAGTAAACGTGTGACACCCCGCCTAATTAAATATCGGGTGATCAGACCTTTATAAAATTGGATCAAAATGTCCAGTTGGTTCATTCTTAGCATCACTGTCGAAAAACTATTTTTTTTATTTATGACCTAATAAATAATTAAGTTGTGTCAAAACATTTAATTTTATAGATTAAGTTCCATAGTTATAAGTTTATATACATAAACCATTTTATGAACACATATAATAATATTGAATACCAAACCACCCAAGTGGAATAAACATGCTAGGTTAATCATTCCAAATAAAATATCGCAAATCGAAGGACAATGAAATAGTTAAAAGAATCCCAACTAAAACTGAGTACTGAAATAATAAAGAGCACAAGTCTCTTTGACCTAAATAAAGCTGAAAATGGGTGGCACATGCCCCCTCTAAAATGATTAAGTGAAGAGCTGAGATGACAAGGATAAAGTCGTCTAAATGCAAAGACCTATAACTCCCACACTAGTTGCAGCAAGCCAACAGTTCAAAGATCTAAGTCTGACGCCCCTGTAGTTGGGAACTTGTAATACATATATATACACAAGCAATAAAGAAGATGACAAGAAACGGGTCAGCGCCCGAGTGTAAAATAGCTTTTAAAAATAGTTTAGCATGTATATAAATTTCTTACCAGTTGATACTACATACATGTTAGTGTCTCGACACTCACTTGAGATTTCTCACCTGTCAACTAGTGTGCACGCCTAACGCACTACTGAATTAATCTAGATAATGCTAACCTAGTTAACTAGTCTAACCCAATCTCCCCTCATCAATCGTGATTCACGTGATCGCATAACTATAATTTATACAATATAATTATTTATTATGAATTTACCAAGCCATCTATGTACATCTCAATACAGCCTTAAGTTCTCTTCACTTAATTTATTTAATATTAATTATTCAATTTTATCTACTTACAAGCGCAGTAGATGAATCACCGGTACATATATTTATCACTCATAATATATATACTAATAGCCCCTCCCCCCCCCCCCCCCCACATAAAATCTATGGTGCTAGCATACTCCGCTATCAAGTCCATGTACCTCTTGTACAAATGAGAAAAATACTATTTCGGATCCACTCTCGAACTGTATCAATACAAATACACATATTGGAGGCGAAACATAGTTTCAAGTCACTAAGAGGTCAGCACATACATTCACGTCTCTTAGGACCGTCGAATTATCATTCTCAGATAGCCTGTACCAAGGATCCCATGTTCTAGGGTACGATTCAATATCCCCCCCCATAAAAGTCAGATCATAATAAGACTATTCCGGCGCGAAAACCTCCGTGATTGCAAGTAGCGCGAATATGATTAAACACGGATATTCAAATAATATATATATATATATATATATATATATATATATATATATATATATATATATATATATATATATATATATATATATATATTTCCATTATTCATATAGGTACACGCACGACCTATACATATTCTAACCATATGTGGCACGTAGCACCTGAGTCCTACATATAATTAATTCATTCTTTTATTTTCTCAATAACTGCAACTTCTTAAGTACTTCTCGACTCTCGAAGTGTATCATATTGATAAATATCAAATCAGTAGGCGTACACTCTCTATCCTACTGGTCCGAGTCATCTTTAATTCTCACAAGACCTAATTTAACATACACACAATCCTTACCCCATTTTATACCCTCAGCATCCCACGGTTAAATCTCATATAAAATTGTATTACCTGAACCTTGCGCACAACCCTACTCGTCCTTCCCAAGTCCCATTATGGTATTTAAGTTATGTCTAAAGTTCCTTATACATTGGGTTGGGATTAACATTAAAAATAAAAGAAGATCCAAATTCCAGGAGGAGTCGATCGATCGAAGGAAATGGTCGATCGATCAACATTCAAGGTGTATCGATCGATCGATCGATCAGTTATTGGCCTAGAAATTCTGCAAAAAATGCCTACGAGTTTCTTCAATTTAATCATCAAAATATCCATTAAAGTGTCCAAAACTCCCAACCAAACATGACAAACATTATATTAACAGGTCTGAACGATTTCTAACGTAAAGTCTAAATTAAATCCTTAAGAAATCATCATTAAATGGGCACAATTCATGATTTGGTCTCCAACCCTAGTTTACCATATTAATTCAAGAATCCACATGATATTTCCAAATTTCCTCCTCTAATCATCATTAAAATTCATTATAAATGTTCTACATGTGATAAGGATACCCGCCTAACATGATTTCCATTCAAACATATTAATTCTAGTCTTCCAATTACATCAATTCTCCATAAAAACTTATAATTTTAATTCCTACTCTAATATGGATGCATTATCATCTCAATAACAAAAAGATACATACTTGCATAAAAATCGAAGGTCTGAGTGGTAGAAGATGACAGGTATATCTACGCTACTCGTTCTCCGATCTATGCATTAGTGGTGGAATTGGTGGGAACAGTGTAGAATTGGTGGTTCTCCCCCTTGGAAACCTCCTCTCTTCTCCTATCCTTAGCCTCTCTGCAACTCAAGTGTTTCTAACCCCCGAGGACTCTAACTTCCATTAGATATAACCCTTTAATTTTCGTCATTAATTAAGGCATAAATTTAGAAATTACCAAAATGCCCTCACGGGTTGCCGTTTAGGTCTAAAAACGTCCCGAGACCCAATCTAAACCTTCGGGTACACTTTTCTGACTATCTTGACCTTTTCGGACACATTGACGCACTCGAAATGACCATAAGGGTGACTTAGAATTAATTTATTTTTTATTTCCTTAAATTAGTCCCGATACGACTGACACACGGATCTCGACTTAATTTCTATAACTGTCGTATTATTCACTCGCGACAATTTTAATAAATTCAATCTCATATATTAATTTACTCATTAAGTAATATTCAACATAATTCCCACCAATAATTACTAACTCTCGTCATGCTAGTAAATATTCAATTTAAAATTCGGATTAATATTAAATTCATTTATCCCAATTTAATTTAATTAATCCCATAATTAAAGGCCATTAAAATGCGGGGTATTACAAAACGCACCAGGGGGAATTATTGTCCTTACCCTACTATCTTCTTTCAACCATATTTGTGGATTAAGTTTTAACGCTTCAAGGTCTTTTCATGCATTTTCTCCATCCTTTGAATGACTCCCCCCAAGGCATGTTCCCACAATATATTCAGAGATGTTCTTCTCCGCGTGCGTCACATCTAATACATGGTGCACCAGGTTATTCTTCATGTAAGAAAAGTCAAATAAAATTGGCCTCCTAGACCATGCCTTTCTTATCTCAGTTTCATTCTCAGTTGGGGTCTTTTTATGCTTGACATTATTAAATTTAGGATTCTTACCTAGCATATTAGGGCCACAATCAAAAGATTTATTTTCAATTTTTGAGCCTGAAAGTATTTTTGGTCGTATCCTATGTTCAACCCTGTCCGGTAAAAAATTGGAACCTTTCTCCAATTTAAAAGTATGAGAGAGGGGGTTAAAACTTCCTATGGAAATGGTATACATTTGTTGAGCTAGTGGGGAGACAAAGAGATTCAGTCTCCTCTCTACAAATAGGACACCCAAAATAACCATGTACTACATAACCGAATAATGTTCCATAAGCTGGAAAATCATGAATTGGCCACCTCAATATTGCTTTTAGCATAAACTGTTCTTTTCTAAAAGAGTCAAATGCTTGCACACCCTCATCCCACAACTCATTTAATTCTTCTATTAAAGGAGCCAAGTAGACATCGATGTCCTCACTTAGAGCCTTTGGCCCAGGTATCAACAAAGAAAACATCGAAATGGATTTCTAGGGAGGTTTAGTGGTGCTAGGATCACTGGACATACACTCTGATTGGCGCTTAGATTTTCAAATGGATTGAAACCTTCTATTAATATTGCCAAATGAATGTTACGCTATTCTCAAGCAAAATCGGGATAGTCAAAATTCATCCTCTTCCAAACTATAGAATATATAGGATGGCACATGACATTTTCGCTTGCTTCTACCCTAGCATGCCAAGTCATTGTGTTCGATATCCATGGTACTGTGAAAAACGAATTTAACCTAAGCCCAATGGAAAAATGTTTGAACACTTTTTGAGGAACTTTCGAGTTTGCCCCTTCTTTTCCAGTAGATTGGACATATCTAGGTTCATCACACACCAATCGAGATTTTTATACTCGTTTTCGGTATAGTATGCAGTCATACACACAAGCATGAATTGATTTATAATTCATTCCCAAACCTTTCAAACTATTTTTCATAGTAAGAGATCTATTTAGAAGCGTATTCTACTTGGGTAGCAAGGCCTTCCTCCAAGTCAAAATTCTTGTCACACTAGTGCCAGACAAAGCATATTGAGTCTTAAAATTATGCAAACAAACCATGGAATGTAAAGTTATTTGATCTTTCTCACAACCAGAGTATAACGGCTGACACGCCTTAAATTTTAAACTTTTGTAGTCATCGTCAAGGTTTATCCCGATATCTTCATGAGTGCCAGAACCCTATACATCGTCAGTGACCTCATTCTCTTCCACTTCATGAAATCCATACACGTCATCAACCAAATCCTCTAGCATATTATGATTTACATTTTCATCCTCCCCTTGAACATCTATCCTACTTGTTGAAGGTTGTTGTGAAGGTTTCTCGGGGATAAAAGGAACTTTAGGTTCCCCGTGAAAAACCCAACTTCGATAACTATCTTGCATACCCCATCTTAACAAATGTAGTTCAACTGTTTTTCGCCCAAACACCTTACCATTCTTACACCTAGCACACGGACACAAAAACTCTTCATTATCATGGCATATCTTTGCGTATTTGATAAATTCATTAACACCTCTGTGAAACACATCCCCTAATCTATTTGTCTCACCCATCCACTCTTTATATTGTGGATAAATTTATTCGTGCATTCAAATTCAAATTCAAATTCAAATTCAATTTTAATTTTAATTTGAAATTGAAACTAAAATTCAATTTATAATATTAATTCCTATTTCCTCCATATCCTCTAAAGGGTGAGTAGTCCTATCCCATTCAAGACCGCATATTTCTATAATACACTTAACACCTCATGCACATTGTTCCAATTTGAGGAAAATTCGATAGCATATCCCCATAGTTCTCCAAGTACTTGACATAGATTCGCAAGTGTGAATGTTATTTCAATTTATCAGTTGAAATAACACTTAACATCGCATCATCTAGTATGTACCCAAAGACCATTAAGATATGGCTGCAAAACTTCCCCAAAAGTAACAAGTTTAAGCCAGGAAGAATATTATTATACAGAAACTATACAGTCCCAAATTGTCCAAACTAGATAATTCGAGAGATCTCATTACAGGGGCAATGAATCTCAAACGGGTCTAAGGTCTACTGAATACGTATGCATAAGAACTAGAAGGGTAGTATTTATGCGCACCGTAAGTAATTTAAAGTACGTTTCATTTAATTATATCTTATCACAATTGGAGATATTCTATTTAATTATGTAATTTGAAGTATGTTACATTTTATTTAAAGTACGCATAAGAACTAAAACTTATACCTAAACCACAAATTATTATTATGAATTTGGGAGATATATGATTAAACCATACAATTGTGCATAATTCATAATGAATATTTATTACTCTAATGCATGAATTCTAATCATAAAGATTGTCTCTATGAGACTCAATTAAGAAAAAAAACTGTCGGTATAGGAATCGAGCAGGAGGTTAGCTAAACTAGGCTCATGTCAATGTTTGACAAAAAAATTAGATACCATTAAATTTAGTTTTAATCATATACATCTCTCTAAATATCACAACCAACTAATACCAACACTAATGAACCCTACCCCCAAATAACAATTAGTGGCCCACAAATCCAAATTGACCATTTCCATTTTTATAAAAGGATCATAACACATTATATACACAATTAACAAAACCTTACGACTGCAAATATATTGGAAAATTTATGTTTTCATACCTTTGTAACAACCCTCACTTTTGAGAAATGTATTTCATATTAATTTACTGTATGAAGTAATTGTGTAGAATAATGGATGATGGAGTAAATATCAATTAAGAGAATTAATAATGAATATTTACTAGATTGTTGTATATTTACTGCTATGTGTATGCAAATATCATCATGTTACGTTTTATAGTGTTGTATGCTTTAAATAACATTTATGATATAAATGAAACCGGAACTTGAAATGACTTAAATATTTCCGAATGCTAATTTAGAGGGCGCAGTTAGTCCCGAAATAGTTGAGATAGTCAAAATAAGTGCCATATTGTATTTTTGGTGTTTCGGGCACTTTTGACTGGTTATGGCTTAAATGCGTAGTTGTGAGTCATTTTAATATGGTATTGACACTTAAAGATGGGAATTATGGAGAGAGGCACGTTTAAGTCTTACATCTCATTTTATTTTCTTAAATGTATTTCTAAACCTAGAGAGAAAGAGAGAAGAAAAGAATTGTGGAGAAAATAAGAGAAAGGAGAAGAATTGAAGATTTGGGATTTGATCTTGCATTCATCTTCCAAGAATATGAGATTTCAGTTTAAGGCAAGTTTCTTACTTGCTAATATATGGTTTAGGGTGAATAAAGTGTATTGATTGTTGTGTATTTGTTATGGTTTAACAATTATAGGGTTTTAAGGGATTTATTGGTTTTGAACCCTTGGAAGTTGATTTAGATGTTTGGGTGTGTAGATTAGAGTAGTTAAGATGCAATTATGATTGGGTTGGTTGAAATAATGATCTTGGTTTGGGTAAAAATAAGTAGGGGGAATTTGGAGTTATAAACTCCATAGCCGAAATTAGCAATTCTGGGCTAGGCGAATCGATTCACCCCTAGCGAATCGATTCACTAAAGGGGTAGGCTACAAGTCTGAATGGACTGAATTTGGCAATCTGCAGAATGTCAAGTTCTCTTGACCGAATCGATTCGGCCTATCCGAATCAATTCGCTTTCCGACCGAATCGATTCGGCCAAGGCGAATCGATTCGGAAATCCTGCTGTTTTGTGTTATTTTTCTAACTCAATTTTTACCCTTTTCTTTTAGGCTTAGGACTTAGGAACCTTCTTGTATGAACTAAACTTAGAGTCCTAGAGTCTTAGATGAGTTAGGTAACTACCCTAGATTAGAAATGGCTTAAATGGGGCCTATTCCGGGGATGTCCAAATTGACGTTAAGGTATTATTTTCCTTTAGTAAATTAATGCGAGACTAGGAGTTGTAAGGTTATATGGGGGACTTTAGAAGCTCAATTGAGGTATGCTAAACTTTGTGGTTTATAGTAACACCATAAATTCTTGGAGAATGAATAATAGGTCTATTAATCATTGAGGTTATAATGATGGTATAAATTACGTATGGCTCCGGATAAAATGTGTTTTATATATTGAAATGAAAATAAAAATTGTAAATGATAATTTACTTAAACACACCTCTCTAAATCGCTATCATAAGGGAAGTACGCGCATGAGGTAAAGTCCCTTGGCTAGTGAATGCAGGGTGAATATATTCCTCGGCCATATGACCGGTTATTATGCATTATGTATTTATGGTTCGAAGTGAGGTAATTCTGGGTGTGGTTATGAGTCATTGTCAAAGGTATATGGCAACTTCTCGACGTTGAATTGTAGGATGCCCATGTTGTCTTGTTTGATAGGCCCTGGAAGATGATAGCCATTTAGGGGCGCGTCCAGTGGGGAAACTCGGAAGGACGGTCTTAGAATCGTTATATATAGTTGAATATAACTATTCTCATTCAAGTGGGACTTGATTTATGATAAATGTTTTAAAGAGAAAATAACTTTGATTACGTTTCCTAATGAGATATGGAACAATGAAATGAAACATTATAAAGGATGGGAATTCTTAATTAATGATATTCACCCTTATCTTCTTGCATAACTAAATTAAACTTATGATCATTTAATTGCCTTAGTTTATGCTTTGAGATTGAGTAGGTAGATTCTTATCACTATCAATCATGATTAACTGTTCATAATTGTCATACTCTTTATTCATCTGGTGATCATATAAAAATTGGGCCCCGACCCGTTCATATTTCTTGTTGTGCATGAATCTTATGTTCACCCAGGTGCTCCGCCGCAAGGACGCCCGTATTGACTTACCCATTCCTATGTCTCGGTGCTGCAATACCTTGCGGATTTTGTGAGTTATTTTGTTGTAGTCGCCTTCATTTTTATACTCTACTTACGATCGGGTTATTTATTCGGGCGTGTGGCCCAAGCTTTTATACTTGCCTACTGTAATGTATTATGTAACTTAATTTAATTATTGCAATTCGTTGTAAAAGACTGTTAACCGACAGACTATTCGGTTATTGTGTTATTTATGTATTGTTCAGTTTTATTCTTGTAGATTTCATCCACCTTCTTTTTAAATCGGGTTGTTTAAATGCTTTCTTTAACTTTTAAAATAAAATTTTGGCAACTCATTTTCTGAAATATAGGGTGGTTATCTCGTATACTTATTACATTATTGTGATGTTGAGAATGGTCCATCTATGATTCTTGTTATTATTGGAGTATCGGCCTGTCCACCTCTTATTTTGATAAGCAGGTTGTCACAGATGGTATCAGAGCATAAGGTTCTAGAGTCTTTAGGATCTATGTGGACTTGTCACGTTCTACCGTAGCATTCTTTGATATAGAGCTTAATGCTAGGACTGTTTTGTTGCCTATGTTTGCGATCTTCTGCAAAATAGATTGTTCTAAATAGTATTATAACTCTAGTGTTTCTTTGTCTCAGATGCCGCCTAAGAGAGATCGCCCCGCGAGAAGTAATGGAGTTGTAGAAGAGGAGGTAGGTCCTCCCCAGCCCCATCAAGGAACTATAAATGCGGCGGAGGTAGCAAATATTGTCGCCCAAGCGGTCAACGCAACGATGACTACCGGGGTTCAGTAATTTCCACAAGCTCAACAACAACGAGCTCAAGAGGTACAAGCTCCTGCGGGACCTTCTCCGTGGGAGAGAGTTAGAGAGTCCTTTTTAAAGGGTCATCCCCCAAAATTCCAAGGAGGTTCTGATGTCATTGTATCTAATCAGTGGAAAAAGGATATGCAGCGCCATCTGCGCATGGTGGAGTGTAGTGAGGAAAAGAAACAAATCCTTGCTACTTTTAAATTTTTTGGAGCTGCATTACATTGGTGGAAGTCGATTACTACGCCAGAGCAGAGAGATACTGTGACTATCAATGATTTCTGGGTTCTATTTGATCGGAAGTATTTTCCTCCCGCAGTTCAAAGGGAGATGAGAAGAAAACTTTAGGATGTGGTGCAAGGAGAGCGTTCAGTTGCGGAGTATGAAGAGGAATTCACTCGGTTAGCTAGTTTTGTACCGAATGAGGTGACTTCGGAAGAGAGAAGGATATCCAAATTTATTGGAGGTTTGCACTAGAGGATACGACAACATTTACTGGGTAATCCGGCTTTGCAGACTTTTGGGGATGTGATTAATGCGGCGTTACTCCATTGTCAAGAACATCGGTTGTATGTCCAAGGTAGTAAGAAGGCTTCAGTTTTGGGGCAAGCGGGTAAACCCGGAGGTAATAGGGCAGGAGGAGGAGTGTTTCCCTTGTCCCAATCTTCGGGAAATAAACAAAAAGAAAGGGACCCCCAGCAAGGGGACTTGTCTAAATGGCAGCATTTTGGTGGATTCAATGTGGGTGGTAGTAATATTAGGCACGATTAAGGTGCCCCACAACAACAACAAGAAGGTCATGGTGGTAATGGGGGTAGAGGCCATCCAGGCCAAGGCTTCGGGAAGTTTAGAAATAACCGAGGCCAAAATCAGGAGAATATGACGGGTCGATGCTTCCAATGTGGAGAGTCGGGTCATTTCAAGAAGGCGTGTCAGCAGTTGATTGAGGGACAACTTCCTAGGATTCCACAGCAGCCACAGGCTCAGTTACCACCGCAAGTGCCCAATCCAGTCGTCCATCCTCAACAGGGACAACTACAGTATGGTCGTGTTTACCACATTCAAGATGCTATGCTTACTCCGGCCCCGCCCGCTCCGCCAGCTATTGAGGGTAAGTTTCTCATTCAGGGGCATAAGGGTCGTGTATTGTTTGATATGGGTGTGACACACTCGTTAATTTTCAGAAGCTTTGCTTAGTCTACAGAGTTGATTAAATCTGCGAAAAGTACCGTCACTAGTGTTGAGTTTTCTATAGGTGATGGTTCACTCATTTTCTTTGTTTGTAAACAAGTAGGAATAAATCTTGGTAACTTGTGTTTTGAGGACGATTTACTCGTCCTTGATATGGTCGGGTATGATGTCATTCTGGATATGGATTGGCTAGTAAAGTATCGTCCGATAGTTAATTCTTATGGGAAGAGCATAGTTTTTGCCATTCCGGGGCAAGAAATGTTTTTAGTGGTTATGCCTCGTTTGGAAGGAGATTCTAGCACTTACTTTTATTGTATCACGGAGGAGACTTCTCTGGATGTAGTCGTTTCCTTAGATTCGATTCCAGTTGTTAGAGAATTCCAAGATGTTTTTCGGGAAATATCGGGTTTGCCTCCTAGTAGAGAAATTGAGTTCGTAATTGATTTAGCACCGGGAACACGATCGATTGCTAGAGCCCCATACCGTATGACTCCTGTTGAAATGAGGGAGTTAAGGGATCAGATTCAGAACATGTTAGAACAAGGGTTCATTAGGCGAAGCACGTCGCCGTGGGGCGCTTCGGTGTTATTTGTGAAGAAAAGAGATGGTTCTCTCCGATTGTGTGTTGACTAGAGAGAGTTGAACAAAGTCACCATCCGGAACAAATACCCATTACCTCGAATTGATAATTTTTTTGATCAACTTAGGAGAGCATCGTACTTCTATAAAATATATTTGAGGACGGGGTATCACTAGTTGCGGATACAAGAGCAAGATGTGTCCAAAACCGCTTTCCTAACTAGGTATGGGTCCTACGAATTTTTGGTTATGCCTTTCAGACTAACCAATGCCCCCGCCATGTTTATGGACCTCATGAATAGAGTGTTTCGGGACTTCCTGGACTAGTTTGTTATCGTGTTCATTGATGACATTCTAGTGTATTCTCAAACAGAAGCCGATCATGCTACTCATTTACGTTTGGTCATGCAAACGTTGAGGGATCATCAACTGTATGCCAAGTTTGAGAAGTGTGGTTTTTGGTTGCAGGAAGTACAGTTTCTGGGTCATATTGTGATAGCCCAGGGTATTTTAGTGGACCCAAGTAAAGTTGTTGCGGTGAGGGAATGTGGTCAGCCCACGACACCTACCGAGATCCGTAGTTTTCTTGGTTTGGCAGGCTATTATCGTAGATTTATCAAGGGTTTTTCTAAAATTGCTAGCCCTTTGATAAATTTGACCCGGAAAGGGGTGAGGTTTGTATGGGATGATTCTTGTCAGTTAGCTTTTGATGAGCTTAAAGTTAAATTGACCTTTGCTCCAGTCCTTGCGTTACCAAAGCCAGGATTGAAATATTTGGTCTTTACCGATACATCTCTGCAAGGATTGGGAGGTGTACTACAACAAGAGCAGCGGGCTATTGCTTATGCTTCTTACAAGTTAAAGCCCCATGAAAAGAATTATCCAGTGCATGATTTGGAACTTACCGCAGTAGTTTTTGCCTTGAAGATTTGGAGGCATTATCTCCTGGGGGAGAAATTTAGTCTTTTCATGGACCACAAATCGTTGTAATATTTGTTTTCCCAGAGATATTTAAATATGCGACAACGCCGGTGGTTAGAGTTTGTGAAAGACTACCAGTTTGACATCCACTATCACCCGGGAAAGGCGAATGTGGTGGCCGATGCGCTAAGTCGGAAGCCCGAGGGGGAGTTAGCGGTGATATGGAAGGCTAAATGGAAGGAGCTTAGCCAGGAGGACGCGGTTGCTAGGGTGTTTATGTCAGTGTTGACCGTTACGCCTAATATTGTGGCAAAGGCGGTGGAAGCTCAAGGAAGGGATAAAGGTTGTCAGGACCGTATGCGCCAATTGTTGACCGAGGGAGCCGAATCCTACTCTATAAGCTCCGAGGGTGGGATACGTTTCCATGGGAGACTCATTGCCCCGGACGAAGGGGATTTGAGACGGGCCGTGATGGAAGAATCTCTTGGGTCTAAGTTTATAGTGCATCCTGGTGGGGATAAGAAGTACCAAGACATGCGCCATCAGTATTGGTGGCCAGGCATGAAACGGGACATTTCTGAATTTGTTTCCCAATGTACCCCTTGTCAATTGGTAAAAGTAGATCATCAAAGACCAATGGGTTTGTTACAAACATTGGAGATACCGTTATAGAAGTGGGAAAGTATATCGATGGACTTTATCACGGGATTACCAACGTCGCAGAGCGGTCATGATTCTATTTGGATAATTGTCGATCGTTTAACTAAATCGGCACATTTCCTACCCGTGCGCACAGATTTTAATACCGCTCGTTATGCCCGACTGCTTATTGCGGAGGTAGTTAGACTCCATGGGGTGCCGATAAATATAGTCTTCGACAGAGATAAGATTTATGTTTCCCATTTTTGGCGAAGTTTCCAAGAAGCTATGGGAACCGAATTGAAGTTGAGTACCTCTTATCGCCCTCAAACAGATGGGCAGACAAAAAGAGTCAACCAAATGTTGGAGGACATGCTCAGAATGTGTGTACTTGATTTCAAAGGTGGTTGGGAACAATATCTCCCTTTTGTCGAATTTGCTTATAATAATTCGTACCAATTCACTATTGGGATGGCACCCTGTGAAGCACTTTATTGTAGGCCGTGTAGATCACCCACTTGTTGGTTGGAGGTGGGCGATAATAAATTTCTTGGACCCGAAATGATCCAAGACTTCTTCCAAGATTGATCTTATTCGAAATCGCATCCTATTAGCTCAAGATCGCCAAAAGAGTTATGCTGATGCAAATAAAAGGCATGTAGAAATGGAGGTTGGAGGTCAAGTCTTGGTCCGGGTATCGCCAATGAAAGGTATAAAGCGATTTAGGAAGAAAGGAAAGATTACACCGCGCTATGTTGGACCTTTTCCCATTGCCAAGGTAGGCCCAGTGGTGTATCAACTTGCCTTACCGGAACACTTACAACAAATCCATGATGTGTTTCATGTTTCCTCTTTGAAAAAGTATAAGAGGTGTGAAGCAGCCCTTTGGCATATTCCTTTGGAGGATATCGAATTGCAACCCGATATTTAGTATGAGAAACAACCAATTGCAATTTTAGAGCACGGGGAGAGAAGACTGAGATCTCGAGTGGTACCCTTGGTGCGAGTTCTATGGGGTCATCGTAACGCCGAGGAATCAACGTGGGAGCATGAGGACGATATGTGGAAAAAGTATCCACATCTCTTCTTGCACAGTACGCCTGAATTTTGAGGGCAAAATTCCCCCATAAGGGGGGGGGGGGGGGGGGGGGGGGGAGTATGGAACAACCCTCGCTTTTGAGAAATGTATTTCATATTAATTTACTATATGAAGTAATTATTTAGAATAATGGATGATGGAGTAAATATAAATTAAGAGAATTAATAAAGAATATTTACTAGATTGTTGCATATTTACTGCTATGTGTATGCAAATATCATCATGTTACGTTTTATAGTGTTGTGTGCTTTAAACAACATTTATGATATAAATGAAATCGAAACTTGAAATGACTTAAATATTTTCGAATGCTAATTTAGAGGGCGCAGTTAGTCCCGAAATAGTCGAGATAGTCAAAATAAGTGTCATATTGTATTTTTGGTGTTTCTGGCACTTTTGACTGGTTATGGCTTAAATTCGTAGTCGTGAGTCATTTTAATGTGGTATTGACACTTAAAGATGGGAATTATGGAGAGAGGCACGTTTAAGTCTTACATCTCATTTTATTTTCTTAAATGTATTTCTAAACCTAAAGAGAAAGAGAGAAGAAAAGAATTATGGAGAAAAGAAGAGAAAGGAGAAGAATTGAAGATTTGGGATTTGATCTTGCATCCATCTTCCAAGAATTTGAGATTTTAGTTTAAGGCAAGTTTCTTACTTGCTAATATATGGTTTAGGGTGAATAAAGTTTATTGATTGTTGTGTATTTGTTATGGTTTAACAATTTTACGATTTTAAGGGATTTGTTGGTTTTGAACCCTTGGAAGTTGATTTAGATGTTTGGGTGTGTAGATTAGAGTAGTTAAGATGCAATTATGATTGGGTTGGTTGAAATAATGATCTTGGTTTGGGTAGAAATGAGTAGGGGGAATTTGGAGTTACAAAACTCCATAGCCGAAATTAGCAATTCTGGGCTGGGCGAATCGATTCGCCCCTAGCGAATCGATTTGCTAAAGGGCTAGGCTAAAGGTCTGAATGGACCGAATCGATTCAGCCGAGACGAATCAATTTGGCAATCTGCAGAATGTCAAGTTCTCTTGATCGAATCGATTTGGCCTATCCGAATCGATTCGCTTTCCAGACCGAATCGATTCGGCCAAGGCGAATCGATTCGAAAATCCTGCTGTTTTGAGTTATTTTTCTAACTCAATTTTTACCCTTTTCTTTTAGGCTTAGGACTTGGGAACGTTCTTGTATGAAGTAAACTTAGAGTCCTAAAGTCTTAGATGAGTTAGGTAACTACCCTATATTATAAATGGCTTAAATAGGGTCTGTTCCAGGGATGTCCAAATTGACGTTAAGGTATTATTTTCCTTTAGTAAATTAATGCGAGACTAGGAGTTGTAAGGTTATATTGGGGGACTTTAGAAGCTCAATTGAGGTATGCTAGACTTTGTGGTTTACATTAGCACCATATATTCTTGGAGAATGAATAAGAGGTCTATTAATTATTGAGGTTATAATGATGGTATAAATTACGTATGGCTCCGGATAAAATGTGTTTTATATATTGAAATGAAAATAAAAATTGTAAATGATAATTTACTTAAACACACCTCTCTAAATCGCTATCATAAGGGAAGTACGCGCATGAGGTAAAGTCCCCTGGCTAGTGAATGCTGGGTGAATATAGTCCTCGGCCATATGACCGGTTATTATGTATTATGTATTTGTGGTTCGAAGTGAGGTAATTCCGGGTGTGGTTATAAGTCACTGTTGAAGGTATATGACACATTCCCTGACGTTGCGTTGTCGGATGCCCAGGTTGTCTTGTTTGATAGGCCCTAGAAGATGATAGTCATTTAGGGGCGCGTCCAGTGGGGAAACTCGGAAGGACGGTCTTAGAATCGTTATATATAATTGAATATAACTATTCTCATTCAAGTGAGACTTGATTTATGATAAATGCTTTAAATAGCAAATAACTTTGATTACGTTTCCTAATGAGATATGGAACGATGAAATGAAACATTGTAAAGGATGGAAATTCTTAATTAATGATATTCACTCTTATCTTCTTGCATAACTAAATTAAACTTATGATCATTTAATTGCCTTAGTTTATGCTTTGATATTGAGTAGGTAGATTCTTATCACTGTCAATCATGATTAACTGTTCATAATTGTCATACTCTTTATTCATCTGGTGATCATATAAAAACTGGGCTCGGACCCGTTCATATTTCTTGTTGTGCATGAATCTTATGTTCGCCCAGGTGCTCCGCCACAAGGATGCCCGTATTGACTTACCCATTCCCGTGTCTCGGTGCTGCAATACCTTGCGGATGTTGCGGGTTATTTTGTTGTAGTCGCCTTCATTTTTATACTGTTGTTACGATCGGGTTTTTTATTCAGGCGTGTGGACCAAGCTTTTGTACTTGCCTACTGTAATGTATTATGTAACTTAATTTAATTGTTGCAATTCGTTGTAAAAGACTGTTAACCGAAAGACTATTTGGTTATTGTGTTATTTATGTATTGTTCAGTTTTATTCTTGTAAATTTCATCCATTTTCTTTTTAAATTGGGTTGTTTAAATGATTTCTTTAACTTATAAAATAAAATTTTGTCGACCCGTTTTCTGAAATATAGGGTGGTTATCCCGTATACTTATTACATTATTGTGATGCTGAGAATGATCCATCTATGATTCCTGTTATTATTGGAGTATCGGGCTGGCCACCTCTTGTTTTGATAAGTGGGTTGTCATAACCTTTTAGATTGAACATTAAGAAAATTTGGTAAATTAAACACGTAAATGCAAAACCATTAAGTAATCAACTCCTATAAGAATTATATATTTAATACAACTTAAATTCTCAAGACTTCAAATTTTTCTTTATCTACCAATCTATTCACCTGCATTGAAAACAAGGTCTTGAAGCAATTAATAATATATTTTGATTGCCTAACCCCCACGCAGACACACACACGCACACACCGACTGCCCCACCACTTCCCTCCTCCCATCCCCCTCTCCCCTTCCCCCCCCCCCCCCCACACCAGCGCGCGCACAAACACACACACACACACACACACTAACACTAACACACACAAATGCAAACACGCGCACACACTTCCCACCCCTCCCCCCATTTCCCCTTACCTGAACATACACACACCAGCACACACACACACACACACACACACACAAATAAGGGTTGTACACACACACACACATACACACATAAAATGGAAAGAGAGGGAGAGAAAAATGTACCTTTGAGAGAGAGAGAGAGGGAAAAAAGGAGGGAAATGAAAATGGTGGGAAAAAAGAGGGGGTAGGATTTTTTTACTGACAAAGTTGTCACGACCTTTCAAGGTCTTTGACTGTGACAAACCATTGACACGGACTTGTCACGGTCAATGATCATGATAAGAAATGCGTATTTTTTTTTGTCACGATCAATGACCGTGACAAGGCTGGCCGGCTCAAAGGTGACAATTCGGCCTTTTTGGTGTAGTGTGAATGTAGTTATGATGATTAAACTGGTTAGTTTTCATGTATAAATAAAGTAGACTTTGCTGAAGTTTTTTAAAATTATTAAGAGTTATTAATACGATTAACTAATATATTTAGAGTTATTTTATTTTACTATAAATTTATTTTACTATAGAGATTAATCCCCAATGATTCCCTGAGTACTTTTAATATGAAGTTGGAGGGAACTTGATCAGGTATTCTCATGTCTCATCACTATCCAATTATCTTGCGAAGTGTTAAAACTTGGACATGAGCAGGGTGGAAATACTTCAATATTGAAACTTACATTTAAAATACTATTGTATTGAATAGGTGGAAGGGATTGGAATTAAAGAATTATTGTTGCATTATTAAATGTAATTATGATGATTAAACTTGTTGGTTTTCATCTATAAACAAAGGATAATCTGTCAATTTTTTAAAAAATTGTAAAGATTTATCAATAGGATTAACTAATATATTTAGAATTGTTTTCTTTTACTATAATCTTACTTTACTATACATATTTTATTTTACAATAATCTTATTTTGATAAATTGATTATTTATTGATTGCAGGTTATGTAAAAGCAGTCGAAGAGACATGTTTTAAGTGTGGCTACTATAGTTAGGATATTGAGAGAAGTTTTTGAGCGTGGCTACTACATTATATATTTTATCATCTTAATTTAGGGATGACTTTTGTTTTGGAAATTTTATTTCTTACCAATTAATATGGTTTTGCAATCATTTAAGTATTTTGACTTGGATGCGACAATTGTCTCTACTTATTGATTTTAAGGTTTATTTTGGGTTATTAGATATAGTTTAATGGATGAATTTATTGTTGGATAAGTGTTTCAACGAATGAAGTTAATATATTAGGTTTTGGTTGTATGGCTTGACTTATAATACAAATTATATGTCATTTATCACTACATCATACATCATATAGTACTAAAAAAATTTATACCATATTTTTTATCAATTGGGACGATTATAAACCATTCTACATTTTCTTCATAGAATCTCAGCACTATTTGAGATGGACAAACCACACTCTTCTTCGCATGAGAGCATGATTTTTTTTGCGGGAATACTTTTTGAGACATTTTTTCATCCGTAATGCCAAATGTAAAGCATCCATAAATTAGAATTTAGTACAAAAAAATCCGCCCCTAAATAAATTTGCAGCACCGACTATAAGGGACGGTTTTTAGCCATTACAAAATCCGTTCTAAATTCTCTTTTGGGATGGTAAAAAATATTTTAGGGATTTTTTTTCGTCCCTAGTAACCATTTTTCTTGTAATTTATCGCCTCGAAGAACCTATCAAATAGAATATCATAAACTTTAAACTAAAAGATCACAAGGTTCATATGTCTGCGGAATTCCTTAATGTTAGTTTGGATGATATGACCTTCTCACTTTAAAATTTTCCAAGTCATAAAAAAACTGATTTCCAACTGAAGGTAGCCCAAAATCATATCTTCCTAGGTTTGAATCGAGTCAAGTGGGGAGAAGAAGAAATATTATCCAAGTGTCGTCACATGTTATACGTGTGGTGTTAAATGATATTATTCTAAATAATGTCCTATGGAACTAATTCAAGGTAGTTGAAAACATGAATATCAAACCGCTTTTAGTACTGATGACTCCGATTTGGAAAAAAAACCCTAATAATAACTATAGAGCATTTATAGCCAAGGGGAACCTTGATGATTTGGAAGAATTTTATTTTCCTCCCATGGGCGTTGATATTACTAAGAACACCTGCTTATATGACGGTGAAGGTGTGAATAATAATATTTTAAATGTTTATGCTCAACCTTTCTAGGAGTCCATAAAACTAAAAAAGAACATAAAACTCCCCACCATATTAGCTAATATGAAAAAGAAAGGGCTCTGGTGAGTGGAGAGGTGAAATTAAAGCCTGGAAAAGGGGGCCCATGACCCACTTCGAGATTTATGAAGTCCCTGCACTATTGTTATGCCTATTACCTATCCTACATTATTCCTTTATTTGTTATCCCCTTATATCCCCCCCGCCAACCCGTGTTAAATTACTTCCTTTACCTAAATCTCTCCTCTCCACAAATTAGTTACTAAATTAGATCTTATTCTTCATAAATAAAATTTCTATAGGATTCCTAACAATTTTAGTTTATTACTTAATGTATATTTGATTGAATATATGAATCTCTATTACATTAAACCTTAATATATAATAAGGACATCAATTATTATGATGTAGTCTCTCCATGTTAAACAACAATATATGCAAAAACTTTATACAAACAAAACTTGTGTATTATATTTGTTATTGCATATAATATTATGAATCTACCTACACTTACAAAAATAAACAATTTACCTACACTTTTTTTTACCAACATATATAGTTTTTTTTTCATATAATTATGTTCTCATGTTTTTTATTTATTTGAATTTCAAATTCACATTTTAAAAATATTTTTAAGATACAAAAACTAATTTGAAAATAAATATATTTGATTAAAAAATTAGTAGGAAATGTTTTTACATATCACTAGAGAATGTTTTTATAATGAACAATGTCGAAGGCATATTCTCAAGGGACATGCATGACATTGTGACTAAATCGAATAAAACCGACCAGTGTCAGTTGCTTTAATCGACCAACTATAAATTTTTAGTCTAACCGGTGGACTTTGATCGGTCCCCTCCAATGTTAAATGCTAGCTTCACCCCTCGGTGAGTAAGAGTACTTTGAGATCATTAGACTCTAAAAAAATGGTGTTTAATGATCCACTTGGCATAGAGGGAGGTAATAAAGAATTTTTTCATGTTGTGGCTGATTACGTAAAGGGATCTTTTTATAGATAGTGACAACTCCAAGATCGCATTATTGAACAAAATCTTAGTGTTAGAGATCACCTTGTTGAAGTTTGATTTGGAAGATAGACCTCAAAAATTGGTAAAAATGCTTTTATGGGGAAAGTTTTTGAGAGACAATAGATGTATAGTTTGTTTTTAAATGATATTACTTTGTCTCATGACCATCATAGCCTCATGAGTCTCACATCACAACCCATTTTTTCCATCCTCCAAAGATAGTTATTCTTTAATTGAATCATTTGTTAAGAACAAAAGGATGGTGAATTTCTTTTGTTCCTGTTATGATAAAGATGGACATTTTAAAGAGATTTGTTTCAGGTGGTAGAAACATATTGTTAGATACCCAGTCGTACTGATAGAGATCGAACCCTTTGCGTGTACCCATTATTATAAGTTAGATTATTTTTTGAGACTTTTGTGTTTTACTTTGACCATCCACTCCTTTATTAAACTGTAAGGAAAGTAACAGTTTTGATCGTAAGGGTAAGAAAAAGTTAGGTTCTTCTATGAAGGCCTCTAAGGGAAAATCTACCATGGTTATTACTCCTAACGTTGTGCCCTCTCCTTCTACTATGCAAAAATATACATAATTGGTATATGAACCTCGACGTTGATCTAACCATAATCAACCTCCTTATAAAGCATTGAATATTATTTCCCTCCTTTAAGTAATGAGATTTAGGATCTTTAGATTTACCTAGGATGTGCTTTTATATCTATCATGTTTTCCAAGGTACTATCTAGTTTCAATTTCATCTTTTGTTATTTGGTATTGTTCTTTAGATGTTCATATCAGGAACCTTTTTGTTCTAAAATTTTGAATTTCTATGTTTAAAGGTGTACATATATCCCATATGATTCACTTTTAAACCTACATGCTAATATATTGCATAGTTGGTTTGATATACGACTTATATACTCCATGTTTAGAATTCTATAGCTTTAATTGCATTGATAAATTAATCATGAAAATTTTAGAGTATTTTTTATAACTCATGCAATTTACACTGCATTATATTTTGAGAAATTTTCATGAAAAATATAATGAAGAGAATTTTTTCTACTTCTAATGTAATTTAAAAGTTTTATGTGATTTTTGATAAAAGGGTGTCATTTGGAATCCTTATTCACGAGAGTATTCGATCATGGTTGTAGTGAAAAAATATTTTTATATTGTTTAAACTTATGTGATAAGAAATGGTCATGACTACAACTTGAGGATGTAAGTTTCTACCTTTGTAAAAATTAGAAATAGTCCCCACCTTTTTGTAAAGAGAGAAAGTCACCACTTGTAAAAGCATTTTTAAAAGAGAATGTCTAAAAGATAAATTTATATCTATATATTCGGTAACATCAGAAGGTATAAGACTTTAAAGAATTTTACCAAAAATCTCTTGACGAGGAAGAAAAAGTGATGGTTAAAAATGAAAGAAGGAAATTGAACTTATTTTAAGTTGCACAAACCTAAAATTTTCAAAAGTTAGTTCAAACATTAATCTCCATTGCATATTTTACTTTTTAATACTCATTTTATTCACTTTTATCACAAGGTATGTCTTAAAATAACTGATATATAAATAGTGATATTTTACTTTTAGGGCTTTGAATGCTAAGTTATTCATTATGCAGAATATTTGAGTAAACCATAAACTTTTAGTATTATTCTAGAAAGCATGTTTATTATATCAAAATTATTTTATTAGGGTTATAATGTATTTGCTTAAACCAATAAGATTATTGTATACACTCTTTGAGCCTTTCTTCCTAAACAATTTTGGACTCCCTAACAGTGCCCATGATCCGTGAATAGGCTGCATTGTGCACTCAAATAGATGACTTCGCATGGGAACAATTGTATGGGATGAGTTACGTTTGTTTTTAGATCCACTTTGCAACTTTAAAAATCTTTTCCCAAAAAGAGTTATTTCTTCACCATCTTTCGTCACTCTTCCTACGAGATCCATATCTTAGAAGATTAGGTGAGTGTTGTCATCTAAAATAGGTTTCACGATTGTAAGGACATTGTCCATCACATTTTGTATGTCATATACCGCTACAAGTTGTCGAAGAATTGGGAAGCTAACATCTACAAGCAACAATCCAAATTTCAAGTTGACTTCAACATTCAAGCCCAACAAGGACGAATTTGGTAAAATGTGTAAAAGTTCCATTTACATTTTACATTAAAAGTGTTGGGATATTTTTATAAAAGTTTAAATGATTTTAAATGGTTTTTAATTTTTCAAAATCATAAAAGGTTTGGATAAATATCTCCTAATCCCGTGAATAGTTTTATGATTTGAGGGGATCAGTGACTGTCGTTCAACTGACGTCACATCTCGTTCGAACGACATGGAGTTTCACTCGAACGACGTTGCTTGTCGTTGGAACGACATGTTATTTCACTTGACACATCATTGCCTTGATTTTTAGTACAAATAAGGGTGTCAAGCTTTTGATTTTCATGTGTAGAAAACACTGGTTTTAAAAGAATAAGTTTTGAGTGTTTTTGTTTATTTTCCAAAACATTTTGAGGGTTCAAAATGTGTTTTACAATTCACAAATCCTAGACTTTTTATGTGAGTTATTTTGTGGAACCTGAAGCATATTTTTTCTGCGAGTTTTGCTGCTGAATCGTAGGTGCCTTGGAATGGTATTGGGCTTACCATTGGTGCCACTTGCGGGAGGTACTGGGTTGATCGACTGCGTGTCATAAGGAGTGCTGTGGTGTTCCTAGGCTGAAGACTACAAACTGACAATTTTGGGTATTTTGTAAGTCAATTGTATTTTCGTTGTAATCCGATTGTAAACCGTTATTTTACAAATTATAGTGGAACTAAAAGGTTTTTTCCCCGCGGGGATTTTTTCATAAGATTTGCTTTTGTCAGCATTTGTCATCGCATGATTTAATTTGAGATTTGAATTGTCACATAGTTGCATGTTTAGGGGCTGAGTTAAATGGTATTTGGTTTGAGAAAATTTTGACATGCAATTAAATAAGTATGAATTGGAAATTGTGAATCAATTTGAATCAATATCGCACAGGTCCTTCAAATTGGTATAAGAGAGGGTTACGCTAATTTATCGCGTGATCCTGATTTTTGCATGCACTTTTGTGTCAAATCCTGTTGCACTAAGTTATTGAGTTTGGTCCTGTTTTTCTTTAAAAAATGGCTTTTGGTGGTTTTGATGATTTTGGATGTCAAGTTTTTGAAAATTCTAATTGGAAAATTCACATGAACCTTTGATTTAAATCTTTCGTTGAAAACGATTCTGAGAGATGTTCGGGATCTGAGGGAATTGGTCACACGATAGATGATTGTCCCACAAATTTAAGGAAGGAATTGAAAAAATTGACGTCTCATGTTTCTACCCTTTGTGAGAGTGATTCGGAAGAAGAATTTTTATATGCTTCTAGGTGAGAGCTTCCCACCCGTGTGATTAGTGATGAAAGTGAGGGTGATGGGAGTGAGGATGAGCATGACTTCCAAATGGATTTTAATGAACTTTATGCTAAATCTTTGAAAATAAAGAAAGAAAATTAAAATTTAAATCTCAATTGCAAGAGAGTGCCTTAAAAAATGATAATGATGTTTTGGTTGAAGAACTTAGGGCACGAGAGAAAATTTTGAGAGAGAAGCTTGGATATGTCAACGGTGAGAAAGATGATCTTCGAGGCGTGATGGAAGCTATGAAAAAGGATCTTATTGAGTTTGAGGATTCTAGGAGCTTACTTAAATCTATGATAGGTGAACTTGAGAAAAGTTTGAGGGATTCGAGTATGGTGAAATTTGATTTGGAGTCTCGGTCCAAAAAGTTAGATAAAACTTTAGGGACTATCCAAATTAAGGAGGATAAAGGTGGTATAGGCTTTGATGATAGTGTAGCACCCATTACCAAAGCCAACCCCACATGTGTGAGAGAGGCTCCTAGGGTTGTTAAGAGAGAGGTACCTAGAGTTATTAAGAGAGAGCCACCAAGGGTTGTCAAGCGGGAGTCACCTAGGAACATTGTGCGAGAGGCACCTAGGAATTTGAGGAGAGAGCCACCTAGAAATTTGAGGAGAGGGACACCTTTAGGTAACATTCACCGCCAGGTTTACACTTGCACACATTACGGTAAGCAAGGACATCTTAGGCGTTTCTGTTACAAGATTTTAAAAGGGACTAGGATAGTTAATAGAAGAATAAATTCGATTCCTCAAACCCCCACGTGTCGTTACAAATCTCTTTGGGCTAGAAAATCAGATTTAGAGGCTTATGGTCTTTTTGTTCACGAATCTCATTTGCTTTCACGTGATTCACCCCATGTGAGATCTTTTGGTTGATTGTGTTGATATTTGTCATACGCTAGTTGCGCCCCGTGATATATTTGTACTAGTGTTATGAATCACTTTGTTGTAGTTTAAAAAAAATTCCTTATGTTTTAGCACTGTTTTGGATCTGTTTACCCTCTCCAGGAACTTTTTTTATGATTTTTTCCCACTAAACAAAAATGCATGACATTCAGAACAATCTGGGAAGTTTGTGTTTTCTTGTTCTAACAAGATTGCATCTCGCGTGAAATCTTCTCGCGAGATCGCCTGTTATTCGAACTACTTGGCATCTCGTTCGAACGACCCCTGGAATTATGTTTGCAGTCCCCTGTTTCTTCCTATTATATGTTTTTGGTACTGCTGGGTTGTTTCTGAACAGTGTTTAAAAATTCAAAACGATTTTCTCTTTTTAGAAAAAAATTAAAAATTTTAAAAAGAGTTTTGTATTTTGTTTACAACTTTTATAAATGCACATTTAGGATGATCAAGTCACAACTTCATGCCATATCCATGTGACTATTTGATAGTGTTTTGAGACAATATGTTGTGTCAATTATGTGTTTTACAAAGTTTGGAGTCTTTGAGATAATATAGTGTTGATACCTACATGATTGACTCTATTAGTCCTTTATTTCACAAATGCACAATTTTTTTTTTACTTTTGTTCTTGTCTATCTCATATTGGTTGAGTGTTTCCATCTCAAATCTTTCTATACAACGAACCAAATGCGATAAAACTTGACAAAAAGTAGTGCATGATATAAACCATTTGTGAGATTTATGAGTTTTATTTTGAAAAACAGTGAAGGGCTACGAAAGGTACTCATTTGTCCTTTGCGATTAAGCCACCATTTAAATGGACCTAAAAAGTGAGGAATTGAAAATTATCTGGGGTCCAATGAGGTTTAAAAGAGCTCAAAAAAATTGAAAGGCATTAAAAAGAAAAGTATGCCAAAAATGGCCC
Organism: Sambucus nigra; assembly: GCA_949130495.1. Lineage (NCBI taxonomy): Eukaryota > Viridiplantae > Streptophyta > Magnoliopsida > Dipsacales > Adoxaceae > Sambucus > Sambucus nigra. The sequence continues at coordinate 529,215,331 of OX422210.1, read as the reverse complement.
AATAGTTTTTTTTGGGTTTCATTACCTCATAAGAAAAATAAAAAGCATTATCTTTTAATGAGGGAGTTTGGTTGGAATTTTCACGATTTGCACGTCCTTCAAAGTCAAGAAAATGCATTACATAGTTTTGGACGTTATTGGTGTGGAAATCATTCATACTTTGATTTGTTGACATGATTAAGACAATGTCATCTAAATTCAACAATTTTACACCTACGGAATATCTTTTATGTTCATTCGTTAGGACTACACTTATGCATCTCGCACATATGATATGATTGAGTTGATTTTCCTATCGAATTTATTCGAACCCATTCATTCCGTTTCCATGATTCGGTTGTCTTAGTGAAAATTCATGGTGTGTGATTTTTGTAACATCATTTTTTGCATTTTGTATATAAAAAAATTCAAAAACAGTTTGTTGGCTTCGTTTATCATGACACTACTATTTGCTTTATGTGATTTTTCTTTTCCTTGTCTATTTCTTACAAATAAAAAGGGGGAGATCAAATTATGATTTTATGGGAGAGTTTAAGTATGGGGAGATTTGAATATGCGTACCTATTTTATGCTTTATATCATTTCAAACTCGATACGTCACGTGATTTTTTGGCTTTATCTCATGTGTGTAGGTACAATTGAAGATTTTTGGATTGCACATCCTGATGAGAAAATTTTGGAGTTTTGAAAAGTTCATTATTGAAGCGAAGTTTGAAGACTTGTCGGTTTATCTTTGCACATTTGAGTTTTTGGGAGGGTAGATTTGTATAGGTCATATTTTGGTTGATAATTCAAATATTTTTATCTTGTATCGGCATAGACATAGGGGGAGATATGTAAGGACATTTTCCACCACATTTAGTATGTTATATACCGCAACAAGTTGTCGAAGAATTGGGAAGCTAACATCTACAAGCGACAATCCAAATTTCAAGTCGACTTCAATATTCAGGGCTAACAAGGACAAATTTGGTAAAATGTTTTTAAGTTCCATTTACTTTTTACATTAAAAGTGTTGGGATATTTTTATAAAAGTTTAAATGATTTTTGAAATGATTTTAAATGGTTTTTAATTTTTCAAAATCATAAAAGGTTTGGATAAATATCTCCGGATCCCGTGAACAGTTTTAAGATTTGAGGATTCCAAGTTATTTATAACTTTATAAGTATTTTTTAAGGGGATCAGTGACTGTCGTTCAAACGGCGTCACCTCTCATTCGAATGAGAAGGAGTTTCTCTCAAACGACATCGCTTGTCATTCTAACGACATGTTATTTCACCTAACACGTCACCACCTTGATTGATAGTATAAATAACTGATTTTCATGTAAACAAAACACTGATTTTAACATAATACATTTTGAGTGTTTTTTTTATTCTCCAACACATTTTTTAGGTTTCAAACTATGTTTTACAATTCACAAATCCCAGACTTTTTATGTGAGTTTTTTTGTGGAACCTGAAGCATATTTTTAGTGGGAGTTTTGCTGTTGAATCATAGGTGACTTGGAAAGGTACTGGGATGACCATAGGTGCCACTTACGAGAGGTACTGGGCTGATCGACTGTGTATCATAGGGAGTATTGCGGTGTTCCTGGGCTGACGACTATGAACCTAGACTTGAGGGTATTTCATAAGTCAATTGTATTTTCATTGTAATCCGATTGTAAACCGTTGTTTTACAAATTATAGTGGAAATAAAAGGTTTTTGCCCTACGAGGATTTCCTGAGATTTTCTTTTGTCAGCATTTGTCATCGCATGATTTAATTTGAGATTTGAATTGTCACGTATTTGCATGTTTAGGGGCTAAGTTAATTGGTATTTGGTTTGAGAAAATTTAGACATCCAATTAAATAAGTCTGAATTCAAAATTGCGAATCTATTTGAATCAATATCGCACACGGTCCTTCAACGATTTTATCTTAGCTAACTGAGACCCAATCTGAGATAATAAACAAATAAAAAACCAGATGTAGATATATGATGACAGAGGTCAGAATAAGAGGAATTACACGCAGAGTTACGTGGTTTAGCCCTTAAGAATGAGCCCACGTCCACATGTTATCTTTTAGCACCAGTACCATAGTCGTACAATCATTCCATCTCTTTGCTAAGATAGTGAGAATGTCATAATATCTCTCTATCAGTATGGTTAGTTAGTTGGTTGCTTGCCTTTCTCTGGGATACTCCATGCCTCCTTAAATATGTGCGTGGAAGTATTTGTTAATAGACTTATACAACTGATCTACTAGAATATGCCAGGGTCTTGTTTTTATAGACTAAACAAGTACCCACTTTACAAGATATTGTGTGTGTGTGGGGGGGGGGATAATTATAAAGTTATCATAGGCAAACATGATGTTTTTTTATAGTGCTTGAGTCCATTGTTGACATCATCCCATTGTTTGATTCCTTGGTAGTGGACATATAATTTCACTTGCGATGTCTGGGATAGTAAGGCCATCCAGAATGTCTAAGGTCGACCTTCGTCATATCTGAGCCAATATGTTTGTTACTTGAACTGACCTCATTCTGGTTAATAATGACCCCAAATGTCTTCTTCTGATTAGTTTAAAGATCCAACATTTTAATAGCACAACAGTGCTTATTCTATTCAATCTAAGTAATTATTTAATCTTTAAGGTTTTTTTCCTAGATTTTATGAATTTTATCTACTAAGATCTTAGGTCTTAGTGTTTTAGTTTCAAGTTTATGGATGAACGTTTGTCTTAAGATAAGATTCATTAGATTAGAGTAGTTTTGTAATACCTCGTATTTTTTTAATTTTATTTATAGCGAATTATTATGAATTTTATTTGGATTTTTCCTAAGTTGGAATAAGGATTAAAGGCCAAGGGAAGTTTGGACATTTGATTAAGCTTGGGAAGAAAGTTATGGTTTCGAGTGGAAGTAATTTTGTATTTAGTGAGGAGTGTGAATAGTTATGACGAATTTGGATTTTGACATCAGGAGAAGGGAGTTTGATCCTTGGAGGAGGCCCGTGACTACAGAGAATCTGGGCATGATCACAACCTCATACCAACGATGGCTGTGTTTTATTGCGCGATCGTGACCTTATGGCTATTGTCTAGTCCGCAAGTCAGCCGCATGTCTTATTGGATTAGTTCTATTTATATGAAGTCTTACCCATGTTTTGACCTATTTTCATCCACCCTCTCTATCTAACCTACATAATACACCTTAGACTTTATCTCTTACCTCTAAAACCCTAACCTCTATTAGATATACTTACATTTGGAATTTAGAATTTCTTCAAGAGGGAGAATTAATAAAAAAAATCAAGAGAACATGGATTTAAGACCATAATTGAATATATAAGATTTTGAAATTTGATATTTTTAGGGAATTCAATTCATTTGAGGTCGATGTTCGTCCTCCCATGGTTACTTTTTGTGCTACATATATTCACCCTTATTTGTATACTTGTATGCATGATACGTGTTGCATCTTTATAAGTATTACTTGTGTGTGTGTGTGTATATATATAATTCTTGTTACACACATGATTATGTGATAATGTTGGTAAGCTGAGTAGTTGGGAAAAAATTTAAATAGATAATTTTACGAACATGTTGTGTTGTAGAAATTTGGGTAGAATAATAATACGTAATTTGTGAAAATTTATTCTCGATAAATATATTAAATTGAGAGATTGATACTGTTACTGTTACTAGAGGATTCGTAGGCATCCCTTAGCCAAACTACTGGTTCGACGGGGGTAAGCTATTGGGTTATTTTCTCGTCTTTTATCTTGTGAGTGGTCCCTTAATTGTTAAGCCATTTTCTATGGGTTGTTAAGACGTTATGATAAGAATTTAAGGAAATTACCGTATCAAACATTGTGATTGTGATCGTATTCCTTTTGGGTGGATAACTGACAAGAGGGTGATGTGACACCCCGCTTATTAAAATAATAGGTGGCCAGCCCGATACTCCAATAATTACAGGAATCATAGATGGTCCATTCTTAACATCACAGTCGTGACAATAATAATACGAGGTAACCACCAATTATTTTAGAAGACGGATGTCAAATTAATTTGTAAGTCCAATTTGAAACGATGGTGGATATAAAGTAAAATAGATAACAGTTATAATCATTCACAACATAATAACCGAATAAGCTATCGGTTAATAGACCAATACAAGCGGTTACACCGAGTATTAAAAATAAATATCACAGTACATAAGCAAGTACAAAACTTGGGCAATACGCCCGAATGTTTAGACTGATCATAACTAGAGTACAAAAAAGATAGAGGCATCTATAACAAATATCCTACAACATCCGCAAAAATGTTATAACTCTTGGACACTTGGAATGAAGGATCAACACGGGCGTCCTTGCGGCGGGGCAATTGGACGTAAAAGAAATCCATACAAGATAAACATATATAAACGGGTCAGGGCCCGATTTGATATGATAGACATGTGAATAAAATGCAAGAAATTTATGAATTTCTAAAATCATAAACAAGCTTAACTCGCTCTCGACAATAAAAATAATCCTCACCTCTCATCTAAATGCACAACCGAACGCAATGTCATTTATAAGATTAACTATTCACTAATGCAAGAAAAGTAACTCAATTCCAACTTAATAAGCTTACATTTTAGTTTTTCACAATATAACTTCGAAAGTCCATTCCTCATTAGGAGATTTATTCCAAACATTTGATTTACAAAATGTTTTAGCCATTTATAAAATACCACTTTCGTGAGAATAGTTATAATCACAATATATAACGATTCTAAGACCATCCTTCTGGGAGTCACTCCACTGGACGCGCCCCTAAATAGCTATCATCTTTCGGGGCCTATAACCAAGACAAACCGGGCATACTAAATCGTGTAGCGTGGGAATCAACCATATACCTTCGACAGCGAGTCATAACCATACCCAGATTTACATCACTTCGAATAAAATAACATAACAATATAACCACTGGTCCTATGGCCGAGGACTATATTCACCCTGCATGCACTAGCCAGGGGACTTCACCTCATTCGCGTAACTTCCCTTATGATAGCGTTTAGAGAGGTATGTAAATGCAAATCAATGTTCACAAGATATGACAATTTGATATGTGCATTATATTATAGCCGGAGCCATAAGCGTTTAACGACATAAACTATAAACCACAACGTTTAATTTTTCCACATACTAACTTTCAAGAACTCACTACAACATCATAGGCCAATAAATGTAATTTACCTCATCCAAGTCTTCTAAAGGTTCAACACTATAAATACCCACCTTCCCCTAGTACTAGACTAGCTTACTAAGTGAAAAGGACCCTTACCTACTTCTAACAACTAATCAATCAATTCTCGACCTAAGCCCAAACACTGATTCTCTGACCTGGGTTCTTGACTCCCTTAATACTAGACTCTAAAACTCTATTTTTACTTCATATAAGAAGGTTCCTAAGTCTTAAACCTTATAAGAAATAAGTATAAAAACAAACTTAATTTTGGTTTGAGAAAAATAGGATACCGGATTGATCCGTTTTTCATTTTAATCGGACCGGTCCGGTAAATATGCAATTATGCAGAAACTTTAGGGAACGGATCGATCCGCCTCTTGGGAGGACCGGATTGGTCCGGTACTTGGTAGGTCGTCCCTCACCCATTTTTCTTACCAAACCTAAACTTCTAACCATAATTTCTTCCTATAACACCACCCCATCAACTAACAACCTAACCCCAACATTTCTGTGCAACATAATACTAATATAATCAACTCACAACATATATACATCAAAGTCTAAGGGTTAAACACAAAAATTCATCAAAACCCACAATTTGTTCAATTCACCAAGTACACAACTATCAATATAATTTATCCACAATAAATTATACATTTGCAAGTTAGAAACTTGCCTTAGGGTTGTAGTCTCGTATTATCTTCCGATAGCAATGAATCCCAAGATCAAATCTTTAATTATTTTCCTTTCCCTCCTTTTTCTCCCAAGTTCTCTCTCTCTCTCTCTCTCTCTCTCTAACTCTCTTAGGTTTAGAAACCTAAAATGAGATATAAATGAATTTGCAAGACTAAAATACCCAATTGCATTAAGTCTACTCATTAAATGCCACTACACAATTAAAATGACTCGTAACAATATAATTAAGTCATAACTGGTCAAAAGTACTCAGAACCCAAAAATACAACATGGTACTCATTTTACTATCTCCACCATTTCCGGACTAACTGCGCCCTCTAAATTGGCATCCGGGATAACATAAACTATTTCATGTTCCAATATCATTTTAATTTATCAATAATGATTTAATTGGAATATAAGCCATACCCGTCGCTTAAAGCACAACGACACAATTAAAACACAATATGATGCTATTTACATTCACTTAATAGTAAATATGCAAAAATCGATAAATATTATCTCTTAAATCACTTAAAATAATATTTACTCCAACTTCTTTCATTTTATATAATTAACCCGCATGGCAAATTAATATAAAAACAATGACTAAAAAATAAGGGGTATTACATACTCCCCCCTATAAGGGAATTTTGTCCTCAAAATTCAGGCGTACCTTATAAAAAGAGGTGTGGATACTTCTCTCGAATATCGTCCTCATGTTCCCATGTCGATTTCTCGGCATTGTGATGTCCCCATTGGACACGGACCAAGGGCACCACCCTCGACCTTAGTCTACGCTCTCCATGATCTAAGATTGCAACTGGTTATTCCTCGTATGAAATATCGATTTGAAATTCGATATCATCCGAAGGAATGTGCCAATGAGCTCCGTCACACCTTTTGTACTTCTTCAAGGATGAAACATGAAACACGTCATGAATTTGTTGTAGGCATTCCAGTAAGGCGAGTTGATATGCTATGGTGCCTACCTTTGCAATAACAGGAAAAAGGACTACATAGCACGGTGAAAGTTTGCCTTTCTTCCCCAATCGCATTATACCCTTCATTGGTGATACCCGCACCAAAACTTGGTCTCCTACCTCCAATTCCACATGCCTTCTATTTGCGTTTGTATAACTTTTCTATTGGTTTTGGGAGATTCGGATGCTGTTGTGAATAAGCTCAATCTTTGAAGATGTATCTTGGATAATTTCAGGTCCATGGAGATTATTATCTCCTACTTCCAACCAACAAGTAGGTGATCTACACGGCCGACCATATAATTCTTCATAAGGTGCCATACGTATTGTGAATTGGTATGAATTATTATAAGAAAATTCGACCAAGTGAAGGTATTGCTCTCATCCTCCTTTAAAGTCAAGTACGCACATACTAAGCATATCCTCCAACATCTGGTTGACTCTTTCCGTCTGTCCATCTATTTGCGGATGGTAGGAGGTACTCAAATTCAATTTGGTTACCATTGATTCTTGGAAACTTTGTCAAAAATGGGACACAAAGATCTTGTCTCGGTCGGAGACTATATTTATGGGCACCCCATGGAGTCTCACAATCTCCATAATAAAAATCCGAGCATAACGGGCTGAATTGTAATCCATCTGTACCGATAAAAAATGTGTCGATTTAGTCAGATGATCGACGATAACCCAAATGGAATCATGACCGCTTTGTGACGTTGGTAATCCTGTGATGAAATCCATCGAAGTCTTTCCCACTTCCATACTGGTATTTCTAACAGTTATAGCAGTCCCATTGGTCACTGGTGGTCTACTTTCACCAATTGACAAGTAGTACACAGGGAAACAAATTCAGAGATGTCCTTTTTCATACCCGCCCACCAAAATTGACGTTGCATGTCTTGGTACATTTTATCTCCAACTGGATTTACTGCAAATCTGGACCCATGAGATTCAGTCATGACGGCACGTCTTAAATCTCCCTCATCCGGGATAATAAGTCTCCCGTGGAAACGTAAACCACCCTCAGAACTTACAGAGTAGGACTCCGCTCCTTTGGTTAACAACTGGCGTATAAGGTCTTTGAAATATTCATCCCGTCCTTGCGCCTCCATGACTTTCGTCACAATCGTAGGCATAATGGTCAATATTCACATAAACGTCCTAGATACCACATCCTCCTGGCTAAGTTCTTTCCATTTAGCCTTCCCTACCCTTGCTAACTCCCCCTCGGGGTTTCGACTCAGTGCATCCTCTACTACATTAGCCTTGCCTGTGTGATAATGGATATAAAATTGGTAGTCCTTCACAAACTCCAACCATCGATGTTGTCGCATATTCAAATCCTTCTGCGAGAATAAATATTGTAACGATTTGTGATCCATGAAAAGACTAAACTTCTCCCCCAGGAGGTAATGTCTCCATATCTTCAAAGCGAACACTACCACAACAAGCTCTAGATCATGCATGGGATAATTCTTCTCATGAGGATTTAGCTTGCAAGAAGCATAAGAAATAGCCCGATGCTCTTATTGTAACACACCTCCCAATCCTTGTAGAGACGCGTCAGTAAAGACTAAGTAGTCCACCCCCGGTCTTGGCAATGCGAGTACTGGAGTAGAAGTCAACTTATCCTTCAACTCATTGAAACCTAGTTGACAGGAACCATCCCAAATAAATTTCACTCCCTTTTGAGTCAAGTTTATCAAATGGCTAGCGATCTTGGACAAACCCTTAATGAAACGGTAGTAATAACCAGCCAAACCCAGAAAACTATGAATTTATGTGGGCATCATGGGCTGACCAATCGTAGATGTTTAGCATGATCGACTTCAGTCTGAGAATAGACTAAGATGTCATCAATAAACACTATGACAAAATGGTCCAGGAAGTCCCAAAACACTCTATTCATAAGGTCCATAAATACAACAAGAGCAATGGTTAGCCCAAAATGCATGACCAAAAACTCGTAGGGCCCATATCTAGTAAAGAATGCAGTCTTCGACACGTCCTGCTCTCGAATGCGCAACTGATGATACCCAATCCTCAAATCTATCTTGGAGAAATACGGTGCCCCCTTAATTGGTCAAATAAGTCATCGATCCAAGGTAATGAGTATTTGTTCCTGATGGTAACCTTATTCAACTCCCAGTAATCAATGCATAACTGGAGGGAACCATCTCTTTTCTTCACAAACAACACAGGAGCACCCCATGGGGACGTGTTACGCCGAATAAACCCTTGCTCTAATAATGGCTGAATTTGGTCCCTTAACCCACTCATTTCCACATGAGGCATATGGTATGGAGCTCTAGCAATCGGCCACGCTCTCGGTGATAGGTCAATCATAAACTCGATCTCCTAACTTGGAGGTAAACTCGAAATCTCTCAAAAAACATCCTCAAATTCTCTAACAATGGGAATTGAATTTAAGGAAATGACTATATCGCGTGAAGTCTCCTATGCAATACAATATAATTACGTTCTCAAACCTCCCTCCAAAAGAGGCATAGCTACCAGAAACATTTCTTGCCCTGAAATGGCAAAGACTATAATCCTCCCATAACAATTTACTATGACTTGGTATTTCACTAACCAATCCATACCTAGAATAATATCATACCCGACCATATCCAGGACGAGTAAATCGGCATCAAAACATAAATTACCAAGGTCTCTTCCTAACTTTTTACAAACAAAGAATATAAGGGAATCATCACCCATGGAAGATTTCACACTAGTGAAGGTACTCTCCACAGACTTAATCAACCCATGTCGCTTGAGCAAATTTTCTAGCAATAAATGGATGCGTTACGCCCGTATCAAATAACACAGAACCCACATACCCATGAATGGGAAACTTACCCTCGATAGTTGGCGGTGCGGGCGGGGATTGAGGAAGTAAAGCATCCTAAATATGATAAACTCGCTCATACTGTAGTTGCCCCTGTTCTAAAGGGATGGATCGAATAGGCGATGGAGGCTGTAAATGCGCATGCTGATGCTGAAGACCCCTAGGTAACTGTCCCCCAATCAATTATGGACAAGATTTCCTAAAGTGACCCAGTTCCCCACACTGAAAGCACCGGCCCACCATATTCTCCGGATAATGGCCCCGATTATTATTTCAAAACTGCCCCATACCTTGGTCTGGATGGCCTCGACCTCTATTATTACCTCGCCCTGCTTGGCCTTGCTAGCCCACCTGCTTCTACTGCTGTTGGTCACCCTGATCGTGCCTAAAAATGTCTCCACCAAAATTAAAACCCCCAAAACATTGTTTCTTGGACGAATCCCCCTGCTGGGTGTCCCTCTCTTTCTGCTTACCTCCCGACTGCTGTGGTGAGGGTTGTGCTCCAACAACACCATTACCTCCTTACTTACTAGATTGACCCGAATCCGTACACTTCTTAATTCCTTTCACATGAAGACGATGATCTTGGCAATGAAATAAGGATGCATTCATCACGTCACCAAATGTTTGCAAAGATGGATTTCCTAACAAGTTCTATCTTATTCTCCAATTCAATCCACCGATGAATTTTGAAATCCTCCTCTCCTCCGAAATGACTTCATCTGGCACAAAGTTCACTCGATGCATAAATTCCTCTTCATACTCCGCAACTGATCGTTCCCATTGTACTACATCCTAGAGTTTCCTCCTCATATCCTTTTGGACTGCGGGAGGAAAATACTTTCAGTCAAACAAAACCCAAAAGTCCAATATTGACATGGTATCCCTCTGCTCCGGTGTGGTCACCGACTCCGACCAGTGTAAAGCTTCTCCTACTAGTTTGAAAGTGGAAATGATCTATTTTCATTCCCTGATACACCCTACCATTTGGAAATGACGCTGCATATCTTTCTTCCACTGGTTTGCTACAATCACGTCCGCACTACCCTAAAATTCGGGGGGGGGGGGGACCTTTTAAGAAAGATTCTCTAACTCTCTCCGATGGGGAAGGTCCCGCATGGGCTTGTACCTCCGATACTAACGGTTGTTATGCTTGAGGAAACTGTTGGGCCATAGTAGTCATTGCAGTATTGACTACATGGGAGATGATGTTAGCCATCTCCGTTGCATTAATCATTTATTGTGGTGGTGGGGGTTATACATTATCTTCTATAACTCGATTCCCCCTTGCTGGGTGACCTCTTCTTGGAGGCATCTGAGACGAAGAAGCAACTGAATCAGAATATAATTTAAAACAATTTATCTCTGTAGAAGATCGCAAGCATACACAAACAAAACATTCCTAACAATAGGGCTCTATATCAAAGAACGCTACGCTAGAACGTGATAAGTCCGCATAGATCCTAATGACTCTAGAACCTGATGCTCTGACACCATCTGTGACACCCCGCTTATTAAAATAAGAGGTGGCTATCTCGATACTCTAACAATTACAGGAATCATAGATGGTCCATTCTTAGCATCACTATCGTGACAATAATAATACGAGGTAACCACCAATTATTTTAGAATACAGATGTCAAATTAATTTGTAAGTTTGAAGAAAACCATCTAGACAATCCAATTTGAAACTATGGTGGATATAAAATAAAATAGATAACAGTTACAATCATTCACAACATAATAACCGAATAAGCTATAGGCTAACAGACCAATACAAGCGGTTACATCGAGTATTAAAAATAAATATCACAGTATATAAGAAAGTACAAAACTTGGGCAATACGCCCGACTGTTTATACTGATCATAACTAGAGTACGCAAAAGATAGAGGCATCTATACCAAATATCCTAAGACATCCGCAAAAATTTTATAGCTCCTGAACACTTGGAAGGAAGGATCAACACGGGCGTCCATGCGGCGGAGAACCTGGGCATAAAAGAGATACATACAAGACAAAGAGATATAAACAGGCCAGGGTTCGGTTTGATATGATATACATGTGAATAAAATGCATAACAGTTACGAATTTCTATAATCATAAATAAGCTTAACTCGCTCTCGACAATAAAAATAATCATCATCTCTCATCTAAATGCACAATCTAACGCAATGTCATTTATAAGATTAACTATTCACTGATGCAAGAAAAGTAACTCAATTCCAACTTAATAAGTTTACATTTTAGTTTTCCACAATATAACTTCGCAAGTCCATTCCTCATTAGGAGATTTATTCCAAACATTTGATTTATAAAATGTTTTAGCCATTTATAAAATAAAACTTTGATGAGAATAGTTATAATCACAATATATAACGATTCCAAGACCATCCTTCCGGGAGTCACCCCACTGGATGCGCTCCTAAATAGCTATCATCTTTCGGGGCCTATAACCAAGACAACCCGGGCATCCTAAATCGCGTAGCGTGGGAAGCGGCCATATACCTTACACAATGAGTCATAACCATACCTGGAATTACCTCACTTCCAATAAAATGACGTCACAATATAACCACCGGTCCTATGGACGAGGACTATATTCACCCAGTATGCACTAGGTAGGGGACTTCATCTCATTCGCGTAACTTCCCTTATGATAGCATTTAGAGGGGTATGTAAGTGCAAATTAATATTCATAAGATATGCCAATTTGATATGTACATTACATTATAACTAGAGGCATAAGCGTTTAATGACATAAACTATAAACCACAACGTTTAATTTTTCCACATACTAACTTTCAAGAGCTTACTACAACATCATAGGACACTAAATGTAATTTACCTCATCCAAGTATTTTAAAGGTTCAACACCATAAATCCCAACCTTCCCCTAGTCCTAGACTAGCTTACTAAGTGAAAAGGGCCTTTACCTCCTTCTAACAACTAATTAATTAATTCCCGACCTAAGCCCGAACACTCATTCTCTAACCCGGGGGCTTGACTCCCTTAATACTAGACTCTAAAACTCTAGTTTTACTTCATACAAGAAGGTTCCTAAGTCTTAAACCATACAAGAAAGAAGTAGAACGACAAACTTAATTTTGGTTTGAGAAAAATAGGATACCGGATTAATCCATTTTTCATTTTAACGGATCGGTCTGATAAATATGCTGTTATGCAGAAACTTTATGGGCCGGATTGATCCGCCTCTTGGGAGGACCGGATCGGTCCGGTACCTGGTAGGTCGTCCCTCTCCCATTTGTCTTACCAAACATCTAACCCTAATTTCTTCCCATAACACCACTTCATCAACTAACAACCTCACCCCAACATTTCTATGCAACATCATACTAATATAATCAACTCACTGCATATATACATCAAAGTCAAGGGGTTAAACATCAAAATTCATCAAAACCCACAATTTGTTCAATTCTCCAAATACACAACCGTCAATATAATTTATCCACAATAAATCATACATTTGCAAGTTAGAAACCTGCCTTAGGCTTGTAGTCTCGGATTATCTTCCGGTAGCAACGAATACCAAGCTCAAATATTCAATTATTTTCCTTTATCTCCTTTTTCTCCCAAGTTCTCTCTCTCTCTCTCTCTCTCTCTCTCTCTCTCTCTCTCTCTCTTAGGTTTAGAAACCTAAAATAAGATATAAATGAATTTGCAAGACTCGAATACCCAATTGCATTAAGTCTACTCATTAAATGCCACTACACAATTAAAATGACTCGTAACAATATAAATAATTCATAACGGGTCAAAAGTATTCGGAACCCAAAAATACAACATGGTACTCATTTTGACTATCTCAACCATTTCCAGACTAACTGCGCCCTTTAAATTGGCATCCTGGATAACATAAACTAATTCATGTTCTAACATCATTTTAATTTATCAATAGTGATTTAATTGGAATATAAGCCATACCCGTTTCTTAAAGCACAATGATGCAATTAAAACACAGTATGATGCTATTTACATTCACTTAATAGCAAATATGCAAAACTCGATAAATATTATCTCTTAAATCATTTAAAATAATATTTACTCCAACTTCATTCATTTTATGTAATTAACCTGCATGGCAAATTAATATAAAAATAATTACTCAAAAATAAGGGGTATTACAGGTGAACGTGAGTCCGCACCATACTTAGGGAAAGGCAGGTGTGTTTACACATGAGTATTGTGACACCCTAAAAAATTTTAACTGTATTAATGAGGAGTCTAACAATTGGATATCATTCTAAGAATTACGAAAATAAAACGAACCGCATAAATAATAAATAAATACATGAATATGAATAAACCTATATAAATTTTGATACCATATTCATAACAGTAATACAATCCAACTCTGAAGTATTACTTTCTCAACAAAAATCAAATCTCCAAATAGAAACTACTATAAATCCAACATGACTGAAAGTAAATATAAATAAAAGAGTGATCACGTAGGCTCGAAACCTACATCCTAGAAATGTTGCAACTAAAGAAAAAAAATATGTATATAAATCAGTGATGAGGCAGCGAAAATGACCTACTTCCTAAAAATAATAATAAACAACAAGTCTAAGAAGAATAAAGATTTGATCAAATTTGGGATACAATAAATAACTACACATTCTCGTACCATATTTTAGTTGTTTTTAAGTTATTCCCAAGCCAAACGACCTAAAAATTCATTGTGTCCAATCCCAATCCCATATGATACCACCATATAATTATTCCTTCTCAAGTAAAAGGTATTAAGTAATTGTACGATCTTGACACATACAAAAAATTGAATTAATATTTATGTAAATTCAATCCTGACATGCACTAGAAGTTTGGTACAATCCTAACCACTACACCAAAATGGGCAAATTGTCACCTTTCAGCCGGCCAGCCTTGTCAAGGTCATTGACCGTGACAAAAAAACACGCGTTTTATGTCACGGTCATTGACCTTGACACGACCGTGACAAGTCCGTGACAATTAAATTTGTCACGGTCGTGTCACGGTCAATGACCGTGACAAGACCGTGACAATTCTTGGCACGGTCAATGACCTTGACACGACCGTGACAACTTTTCCAGCAAAAACCCTTTCCCCCTTCTTTTTTCCCTCCCACCGTTCCCTCCCTCTCTCTCTCTCTCTCGACTCGACGCTGCTCTCTCTCTCTCTCTCTCTCTCTCTCTCTCTCTCTCTCAGGTCCAATTTCTCTCTCTCTCTCTCTCTCTCTCTTCCATTTATATATATATTTGTTTGTATATTTATGTGTGTATGTGTATATATATATGTGTGTGTGTATGTGTGTGCGTGTGTGGGGGGTGGGGCGGGATGGGGCAGGGGGTGGGGCGGGGTGGGGCAGGGTGGGGGAGGGGCCGGTGGAGGGGGCAGGGGGTGGGGTGGGGTGCGGTGTGTGTGTGTGTGTGGTGGTGTGTTTTGGGGGAGGGGGGGAGGGGGTGGTGGAGGGTGGCAGGGGGTGGGGTAGGGTGGGGTGTGTGTGTGTGTGTGGTGGTGTGTGGTGGGGGAGGGGGTGGTGGAGGGGGGGAGGGGGTGGGGTGGGGTGTGTGTGTGTGTGTGTGTGTGGTGTGTGGTGGGGGTGGGGCGGGATGGGGCAGGGTGGGGGAGGGGGTGGTGGAGGGGGGCAGGGGGTGGGGCGGGGTGGGGCAGGGGGTGGTGGAGGGGGCATGGGGTGGGGTGGGGTGCGGTGTGTGTGTGTGTGTGGTGGTGTGTTTTGGGAGAGGGGGGGAGGGGGTGGGGGTGGTGGAGGGGGGGAGGGGGTTGGGTAGGGTGGGGTGTGTGTGTGTGTGTGTGTGTGGTGGTGTGTGGTGGGGGAGGGGGTGGTGGAGGGGGGAAGGGGGTGGGGCGGGATGGGGCAGGGTGGGGGAGGGGGTGCGGGAGGGGGGCAGGGGGTGGGGCAGGGGGTGGTGGAGGGGGCAGGGGAGGGGGCAGTTGGTGGGGTGGGGTGGGGTGCGGTGTGTGTGTGTGTGTGGTGGTGTGTTTTGGGGGAGGGGGGGAGGGCGGGAGGGGGGAGGGAGTGGTGGAGGGGGGCAGGGGGTTGGGTAGGGTGGGGTGTGTGACTTGGCATGGATTGCAGAGGCAATGACTTGGCATGCTAGGGCAGAAGTAGGGGGTAATATCATGCGTCATCCTATTGATTCTACTGCCTGGCGGAGGATGAATTATGAGTATCCCGATTTTGCTCGAGAACAACACAACATTCGTTTGGCTATATCAACAGATGGTTTCAATCCATTTGGAAATCTAAGCACCAATCAGAGTGTATGGCCAGAGATCCTAGCCCCACTCAACCTCCCTCCTTCACAGTGTATGAGACCTGAATTTTCGATAATGGCTTTATTGATACCTGGGCCAAAGGCACCGAGTGAAGACATTGATATCTACCTGGCTCCTTTGGTAGACTTTATTGATACCTGGGCCAAAGGCACCGAGTGAAGACATTGATATCTACCTGGCTCCTTTTCTAAAAGAGTCAAATTCATGATTTTCCAGCTTATGGGACATTATCCGGATGTGTAGTACATGGTTATTTGGGGTGTCCTATTTGTGGAGAGGAGACTGAATCTCTTCGTCTATCCTCCAGCTTAAAAAATGTATACCATTGCCACAGGAGGTTTTTACCCCCAGCTCATAGTTTCAGATTTGAGAAAGCTTCCAGTTTTTTATTGGGCGGAGTTGAACATAGGCTACCGCCGAGACAACTTTCGGGTTCAGAAATTGAAAGTAAATCTTCTAAATGTGGCCCAAATATGCCAGGTAAGAATCCCAAATTTAAGAATGTCAAGCATAAGAAGACCCCAACTGGGAATGAAACTGAGATAAGAAAGGCATGGTCTCGGAGGTCAATTTTATTTGACTTGCCTTATTGGAAGAAAAACCCGGTGCGCCATGTATTGGATGTGATGCATGCAGAGAAGAACTTCGCTGAACATATTGTGGGTACTTGCCTTGGGTGGAGTCATTCGAAGGATGGAGAAAATGCACGAAAAGACCTTAAAACGTTAAAACTTAAACCACAACTATGGTTGAAAGAAGATAGTAGGGGAAGGACAATAATTCCCCCTGGTGCGTTTACTTTGACGAGTGAGGAAAGGAAGGTGCTTCTAGACACAATATATAATTTGAAGGGCCCATCTACTTTTTCGTCCAACTTGCAAAGGATTGTGAATTATGCTACTCATGATTTACATAAGTGTAAGTCCCACGATTGGCATGTGATCATGCAATTCGTTCCTCTATTGTTTAAGCACTGTTTCTCCAAGCACAAGGATTTGCGTAGGGCTATTATGCAAATTAGTATTACCTTCTCCCTCTTGTGTGAGAAGGTAGTGAATCGAGAACACATAGTGGCCGCAAAATTGGCTGTGAACGAAGCGATTTGTGTATTGGAGAAGTACTTTCCCCCAGCATTCTTTGACATAAGTGTTCACTTGTTGGTACACCTATGCGACGAGGCACTTCTTTGTGGTCCAGTTAGATATCGGTGGATGTATCCGTTTGAAAGATTGATGAAAGTTTTTAAAGATTACGTCAAGAATACGCGATATATTGCAGGATCAATTGCAGAGGAATACATCACCGTGGAGTCATCAATATATACTCGGGAATATATGACTGACTCTACCAGCGTTGATGACACTGATGAATTCCTCGATGATGGTGGTAATGTGATGGGAAAACGAGTGAAATTAATGAGTTTGCAACATGAACAAGTAGCTCGTTATCTATTTGACACACATGAAGATGTCGAAGAATGGAAAAAGTAAGTTTCGAATATTATAATGTTTAACATTATTTTAGATTATTTTATACATGATTAATTTTGTAATATGCAGTAAATATGAAGCCTGTGAGAACAATAAAAGACGAAAAACAGTGGTACAATCAGACAGCGAATTTAGGCTATGGTTGACACAAGAGGTAATTACAATGAAAACAGTCGTTATATAACGTTACATTACTCTCAAATTTTACCACTAATATAATTAATTTATCTATATTCTCAGCTCCTAAAGATGGGTGATGCGACATCAAGGCTTGCTCGTCTAGCCACTGGACCCTTGTTCGTGGCACAAGAGTACAAAAAATATCGATTGAACGGTTACATTTTCGGCGCTAAAGTGTACGAGGAAAGTACAAATGTACAGAACTCAGGAATTTCATACAAGGCTCTTACTTTCTTTCGAGCGAGCGCAAAAGATAAAAACCTCGTTGAAGCTGAAATGACTTACTATGGTGTAATCCAAAATATATTTGAATTGGATTATATAAGCTTCAAAGAGGTTGTATTTTACTGTGAATGGGTAAGAGTTGAGGATAAAAATGCTTCTAAAGTTGATCCTGTCACCAATTTGATCATGGTTGACTTGTCCAAGTTGAAGAGCAACGACCACGTGAGTGATGAGCCGTTTGTTTGTGCATTTCAAAAGGTTAAGCAAGTGTTTTACTTGGAGTATATCGACAACGAGCCGTGGTCAATTATCCAACACGCCCCAAGGCGTCTAAATAGTAGTGTGGATGACTTGGCTGCTACTACCGAATATCAATCCATTTTTTATGATAACCCGAATTTGAAACAATTTTTCAATTTGTAATAATTATTTCAATTTGTACCGAAACATCCATTTTTAATGCTTTTACTTGATCTGCACTTTATCATTTTCACTCTTGTGTAGTGTGCGTGTGTGGAGAGGAGATTAATACATAAATATTCCAACTACATCTAAGTTTTGTTTATACTAATCCATGAATATACGCTTCTTACCTTTAATAGGTGATTAGTACATAGTTATTTGGGGTGTCCTATTTGTGGAGAGGAGACTGAATCTCTTCGTCTATCCGAACACTAAGAAATGCCATAATCCTATGGAGCGATGCTTTGCAAATTCCTCCCAACCGTTATGTAGCCAAACATCACCGGTTGAAGTTGTCAATTCCACTTTCCATACCCCACCACTTTCCATACCCCATTCAAAGGTGGACTTGACAACTTCAACTGCTGGTTTTTGACTACACAACGGTTGGAAGGAATTTGCAACGCATACCTCCATAGGATTATGGTATTTCTTAGTGTTTAGATATGAAGAGAATTATAATTGACACGATTGCCCGGGGTACATTAGTTGGAAGGAGGTGCCATATGAGCTCAAGTTAGCTGTTTGAGTGACACTACAGGTAATGTATTTATATTTATATGTCAATTTCGATTTCGATTTCAATTACAATTTATATTTATCTAAATTTGAGGGGCGGATACTAATTTTACTTTATTTCAATTCAGGGGACAGGGAGTGGCCCTAAGGGTAGGCCACATATGCTCTATACTTATGTCGCTATTCGGACGAGAAGGGAAGGATACGGAGGTGTTCCCGAGCGTCGCGGTACAAAATCTCTTTTCCATGCAAATAGTTTGTAGATTTGAGATAAAATGATGGTGATGTTGTTTCTTTTTAAATAGTTTCTTATTTGAATATATATTTGCATTATCTTTAGTTTGTTCGGATATATGATGTGTGGAACAGGTACAACGTTGCTATAACAGGTACAAATATACTGCTGGGCAGTGGCAGTGGCCATACTGCCCAGCAATTTTTTTTTAATTCTGCCCAGAATTGTCACGGTCATTGACCGTGACACGTCCGTGACAAAATTGACACGGGCGTGTCACGGCCAATGACCGTGACAATTTTTTTAAAAAGGGTCACGGCTTTGTCACGGTCAACGACCGTGACAAACGTGTCACGGTCATTGACCTTGACACGACCATGACACGACCGTGACAAAAAAAGTTGTCTCGCCTCGAAATGTCACGGTCATTGACCTTGACAAGGTGAATTTGTCAAGGTCAATGACCTTAACAAATGGGCAGATTTGGTGTAGTGAACATGCACCAAAATTTGAGATAATAATAATATAAATACAATTAGAACATGTACTTTTGGAAAGTACTGACATGCAACTTAAATTTTAATAAGAATATAAGTACAATCCCGAAGTGTACTTTGGTATAATCTTGACATAAACCATAAATTTCTATTTATATATACTACATCGTAAGTGAGTAAAACGCGATGGAAATAGACGGTATCTCAACCGAGATGCGTGTGTAAGTTATATTAGGTTGAGATGAGATAATTATGATGGGTGATTCGGATGATGATTTCGAGTGCACGATTAATCCGTAATGGATCAAAATAGTCAAAACTAAGTATACAGGGGTAGTGATTGAGTTTCGAGGGGTTTTAGACATGATTAGTCATTTTATAATTCCAAAGGTTCTAGTTGAGTTACACTAAGGGTTAGAGAGAAAGTCAAGAGAAATTAAAAGAGAAACTCAAGAGTTCAAGAGGAAACTGAAGAGAAAGTAAAACAAAACTCAAGAACTCAAGAGGATTGAAGAATTTGGAAGGGATTCTTGGATTTTTCATCATCTTCAGTTGATTTCAAACTCTACAAATCTTAAGGCAAGTGATTATCTTGCTATTTATTTATGTGTTCAATTTTAATTCATATTATAATTGAAAATTGGATTTTGGGTGAGATTTATATACAAAGGGGGTTTTGGACAAATGATTTCATAGAAAATATGTGTGATATATTATGATTGAAATCTGAAAATTTAATTCCCATGTAGATAGGTTAATTATACAGTTTGAAAGTTTGAGAAAATATGATTTAAAGTGATATTATGAGAATTTTATATTAATTGGAGATTAAGCATAAATCCCATACAATCATAATGTCTAGTTGAATTCTAGATAAAATTAGAGTTGTTTTATACCTGGGATTCATGAGAATTGATAAAATTGGTTGATATATGATTTGGTATTGATGTGGTTAGATTTAATTGAATAAAAACCAATTTTGAGGGGATTGCTTGGGCAGTCAACAGGGGTGAACCGGTTCGCCCCTAGACAAACTAGTTCGGCTCATCTGCTACTCCCAATTTGATTTATTTAGTGGAAATTGTTATAATTTAAATTCGGGGACAATTTATGACTTATCAAAAAATTAGATTAATTGAGATTATGGATTAGATTAATTGAGATTTTTTCGAAATAAAAATTAGAGTATTTGGGAAGGAATTTTACTCGAAATTTTGTCATTGAATTTGTGATGAAAATTTGGGAAATAGGCATATGGGCTGAGTGATAGTGGTACGTGTCCAGAATTTATGTTTTGAGAATTAATTAATTAATTAAGTGAATAATTAAATTATTGAGAACGATAATGATATGCGACAATGTTGGGCTAGTGCTACGAGTGATAGGCACTATTAGCCAGAATTATTGAGAATATATATTCGGTTATGGAGACAGTATAATGTATTATTATATCTATGTGATTGATATACTTATGTGGACATACAACTCTAGTGCTATCATTGGAGATTGTGTGATGTGAGTAATCTTCCATGACGAAAAATAGTAGGATTAGTATTGACCCAGGTCATAGCGCCATGCATGCCCTTGTGAGGTTGGAGTCAAAGTGAGGCAATTTTGGTATGGTTATGACTCACTATCTCAGGACTATGAGCGCCTCCAACACGTTTACAATTTGTCGGGTTCAGTGTGAGATTTCTACCCGATGGCCCAGGATGATGTGTGTATACCCTGGAGCATGATAGCATTTTAGAGACCCGAATCTTGTGAGCTATTACTCTGGGGAATGACGGTTATATGCGACATACGTATGCTTGTTGTGTTATAATATATATATGTGAACATTGAATTAATAAGTAGTGAAAGTTATTTGGAAGTGATAATTAATTTTCGTATATATATATATATATATATATATATATATATATATATATATATATATATATATATGCCACAAAGGTCCGAACATTGAATTAATAAGTAGTGAAATTTATTTAGAATGAATTGAATAATTATAACTGATAATTATAATTCTTAACTGGATGTGATAATTAATTTCATAAAATATGTGTGACACTGGTTAGCGTATGGACTTAAGGGTATATTGAGACTAGTTAGGCTGGATAGCATAACTAAGGGTTAAAATGCAGACGTTAGGTGCGCATCATAGTCGAGTCGTCAGGACTATGTCATGTGAGTACTACGCCAATTTAAATATGGAAGAATGCCCACATATTTATTTATGCATTTTAATTACTTGCAAAATATTTTAAAAAGGTTTTGGGCCCGGTCACATGTCAAAATATTTTCAAAAGCTTTTAGGTGTCCAGCCATAGGGACGCTAAGCATGACTATCGGTTCCACATCATCAAAGCTGCAACAGTTATGGAGTGTTGCCGGGATTGTTTAGTCATTTTCTATCTTTGAGGTTCTAGATAGGATTCAGTCAGTTATTATCCGGGCATGTAGCCCAATGTCAGTTTTACTTCACTTTTATTTAATTCAATTGTATTGGATATTATAATAGATTGTAAACCGATGGGCTATTCGGTTAATATTTATTTATTATATCCTAGTATTCAGATTTGATTATATGACTGTGTAGTTAATTTTTTTTTATCTAGAATGGTTTATGGTAAATAGTTTTACTTACGAAAATTTATTTAAGGCTTAAAATTGACACGCGACTTAATTAAATGATAGGTGGTTAGTGATTAATTTGTTTTTGACAATGATGATAAGAATGAGCCATTTGGGATTCTGGTTTTATTTTAATAGAGGGTTGGCCGCCCGTTATTTTAATAATAGGGGTGTCACAGATGTATGTAACGCCCGTATTTTTAGGAATACTTAAATTACACATGTCGCAGTAATTCAATTAAATTAAAAAATAAAGTGAATTCAAATAAATATTAATTAGTGAGATATGTATTAATATTTACGTGTTATTTTATTTAATTGTGTGATAGGTAAATGAAATTGAAATATTTTGTATTACGTCGTAACTGAAAACAATCTACGAGTTAATAGTATCTTATTCGGGATGCACGTGTGGGGTTGTGTTTGGAATAAGATGATAAATTAATGATGGGTAGCTCGGATGATGATTTTGAGTTTACTGTTGATCCATAAAAAGCTAAAATTGGCAAAATTAAGTACCCGGGGGGTAGTGTTTCGATCTCGGGGGCTTTGTATACTAGTCGGGACTATTATATGGGTGTTTTAGTGTAACACCCCTTACTTTTGAGCATTTATTTTTCAGTATTAAATCAACTTGTGTGTGGGTGTGATTTAATATAATTGAAAATTATAATAGGAATTTAAGATAAATGTTAATTTGTGTAGAAGAGTTAATATTTATATGAATTGTATATTTACTAGTGTAATAAAGTAAATAGAATCATATTAAATGTTATTGCGTCGTATGTGAGTATAAGCGACGGGAATTGATTATTTCTCAACCGGGTCATATATGTGTGATCTATATGAGGTTTGGATAGGACTTTTTAATAACGGAATCTCGGATGACAATTTGGAGTGCACGGTTGATCCGGGATGGGTCGAGGTAGTCAAAATGAGTGCCTGGGTGTTGTATTTGGGATCCGTGGTTGTTTTGGCTAGTTGGACTCGAATAGGGGTATACGAGTCATTTTACATGTGTATTTTCATTTAAAGTTGGGATTAATAGAGATATGGGTTATTAGGCTTATGAGAGGGTTGGACAATATCATTAGTGAGAATACCCACTTGAGAGAAAACTATGAAAGGAGAGGAAGAGAAGAGAAACTTTGGGATTCTTTGGCGATATCCGCAACTACGAAGAGGATTCGGATCCTACCACTTTAAGGAAAGTGATTAAACTTGCTAAATGATTCTTGTGTGTGAATTATTGTATAATTAATTGGTGGACTGTTTTGTTTTGGGTATTAAGTGTTAAATCTTAATTTGTTGTTAAATTCATGAATTTGATGTTCGATATTTGATTTGGATGGTGGAAATTTTGGTGGAGTTATGTTAGAAATGGGTTATAGAGATTTGGGTAAATTTCGTAAGGTCTGGAGGAAAAAAACTAATAATTCCGAACCGATCCAAAAATAAAATGTTGTTCGGATCATTTATAAGGCATCAGACCGATTAGTTTATGAAACCATCGGTTCAGTTCGCACATTACAGATTTCTAACTCTTCTTTAACTACTTTCCAATTGAGCTTAGTGATTGATAACCCTCTAATATGAAATGATATTATTGTTTATGATGTAAACAGTAGAATATTGATATTACACAATGGTAGGAAGACACCAGGAGGATTATGGAAGTATATTGGGGCGATTAATACTTCAGTTCCTTATTTAAGATATTGGGTACGGGCTAGTTGAGAGAAGTCATGTGTACTGAGTTATATCAAACTAGATGATTAATCAAATGTGCGATTGATTATTAAAGCTTAAGTGAGTGAGTGAGTAATAAAGAGGATGTGGAATATATGTGGGGAAGTACCGGCTAGTGTAATGAGTGCTATACACAGGTAGTCGGGTTTATTGATATATACATTCGGATATGAGATGGTATTTATAAGTATGATGTGTACACACACACACACACACACACACACACACACACACACACACACACACACACACACACACATATATATATATATATATATATATATATATATATATATATATATATATATATATATATATATATATATATATATATAACTTCCCATGATAGAACTAGAACATACCCTTCTAGTTCTATCATGGGAAGTTACGCGATGTGGGTGAATCCCTTGGCTAGTGAATGCAGGGAGAGTATAGACCCCAGGTCATAGTGTCCAATATTTTTATAGTGTGACTTTTATCATGGGTGAGACGTCTTGGGTGTGATTCTTTTAACTTTACGGTGAGGAACTATGGTCGCTTCACATACGTTTGTTATTTATTTTACCAATTCGGTGTGTGAGTCTAATGGTTGGTTGTCAGGATGGTGTGAGTATTCCTAGGAAGATGGTAGCACTTTGAGACTTCATCCAGTGAGCTAATGCTTTGAGGGATGGTTAATATGCATATAATGAGTGATATGTATGCATGCTTGTTATGAAATGATTAATCATGTATAATAACTAGAGTAAAATGATACAGACTTGAAAGATTAATATATGAAATATTATGCTTATAACTAGAGAAAGTTATTAGTATTGAATTGGTAAATGATCATAAAGAATGATATTTAAAAACGGTTATGTTATGGTGTAAATGAGATATGCGAGTGTGAGTTGATGAGTAGTCATGAGGATGGGTTATCCATAGATGAGTTGGGTAGCTCAACTAGGATATAAAATGTATACGTTTAGGTGCACTCTATAGTTGTGCGGATTGTGTACGTTCTATCGTAGTGCTCTTAATGTATAGCCTTATTATTAGGACTGTTATATTCAATTACTCGTTTACGATCTTCTGTTATGATAAATTGCATTGACGGTAGTCTGATACAGTCAGCTATTATTTTAGATACCTCCAAAAAGGGGTTTCCCGACTAGGACAAATAGAGGGGCAGATGATGTGGGGCCCCAATTTCTGCAGGGAACTATGACTGCAGCACAGGTTGCCAGTATAGTGTCTTAAGACATTAATCCATCCATGAACCCTATGGCTCAGCAGTTTCCTCAGGCCCAACAATAGCTGGCATCACCGTTAGTTCAAACCCACACGGGGCCAACTGCGTGGGAGAGAATTCTGGAAGCCTTCCAAAAAGGGCATCCTCTGGAATTTCAGGGCGGAGTCGATGTGATAGTGGCGAGTCACTGGAAAAAGGATATCCAAGTCAACTCCGTATGGTCGAATGTAGGATGTTCAAAATCAAATGCTTGCTACCTTCATGTTAGTAAATGAGGCTCTTTAGGAGTGGGAGTAGATTTATACTTTAG
The DNA here is from genome assembly GCA_949130495.1 of Sambucus nigra. Lineage (NCBI taxonomy): Eukaryota > Viridiplantae > Streptophyta > Magnoliopsida > Dipsacales > Adoxaceae > Sambucus > Sambucus nigra. The sequence goes on along the minus strand of OX422210.1, from coordinate 529,189,750 downwards.
AGCAGAGGGACACGATGCTCGTATAAGAGTTTTGGGTTCGATTTGATCATAAATATTTTTCTCCTACGATTCAGATGGAAATGAGAAGGAGAATGTTAGATGTGACTCAAGGGGGTTGATCGGTGGCCGAATATGAAGAAGAATTTACCCGACTGGAAAATTTTATGCCCGATGAGGTAAATACTGAGGAGAAGAGAATATCTAAGTTTATGGGTGGTTTAAATTGGAGGATTCAGCAACATTTGTTAGGGAACCCAACGTTTCTAACATTTATAGATATAATGAATGATGCATTATTACATTGCTAGTAACACCGTATTCACCTAAAGGGGAGTAAGAAACTTGGGGATTTTGGCCAGTCGAGTGGGTCGGGAGGAAATGGTGTCAGTGGGGCACACCTGTCTCAACAACAGGGTAACCGTCGAGCGAGATCTTTATCCGAGAGATTCGGCTAAGAGACAACGTCCCAGAGGTTTTAGGTCCCATGATAGTTGTTTTAGGCATATCCATCAGAGATCCCAATAATAGCAGAACGTTCCCTAGAGTGAAGCAGGCCGAGGGAACAATGGGGGAGGTCAACTGTGTGGAGGATTCTAGGGCCAGTAGCAAGGGAAGTTTTGAGTCGGACAACAGGGCCAGAGGCTGGAGAATTTTGTGGGAAATTTCTTTCGGTGTGGGGAGGAGGGTTATAGGAAGTCAGAGTCCCCATAACAAAACATGGTACAGATAATAGGATCCCAACAGGTACATCAGGAGCAATTATCACCTTTACCACCTCCAGCACCTGGTCCAATCATCCCACATCGGTAAGGACCGATGTAGTTTGGGCGAGTTTATAATGTCCAAAATGCATTGTTACCACATGTGCAACAACCTCCACCAGCAGTTGATGGTACGTTCCCTATCCATGGGCATATGGGTCAGGTATTTTTTGATATGGGAGCATCGCATTTATTCATAGCTATTCATTTTTCACATACGACGGGATTATTAGAGTCAACCGATACCCTTTTAATGTGTGTAGAATCTCCCTTGGGTTGTGGGACACTTATTCACTCCATCTCTAGAGAGGTGGAGATAGATGTCGAAAGATTGGGTTTAGCAACCGACTTACTTGTGTTAGATATGATCGAGTACGATGTCATTTTGAGTATGGACTGGTTGACACAATAGGGATGATGGTGGATTATTTTGGGAGATCCAATGTATTTTCAATTTCAGGTGAGGAAATGTTTTTAGTTTCGATGCCCCTTCCGAAGGGAGGTTCGAGTACCCATTTGTATTATATCGAGGAGAAGACCTCACAGGATGTAGTTGTTTCCTTATACTCGATTCCAGTAGTCAGAGAGTTTGTAGATGTTTTTCAGGAGACACCAGGCTTACCGCTAAGTCAAGAGATCGACTTCGTTATTGATTTAGCATATGGGAATAGGCCGATTGCACGAGCTCTATATCGTATGACTCCTTTGGAGATGCAGGAGTTACTAGACCTAATTAAGCAACTTTTGGGACAGGGTTTTATATGGTGAAGTACGTCACCGTGGCGTGCCCCCATGTTATTTGTGAAGAAGAGGGATGGTGCCCTTCGATTGTGCATGAATTACCGAGAGATGAATAAGGTGACGATCCAAAATAAATACCCGTTACCTCGTGTCAACAATTTGTTTGATCAATTGAGAGGGGTGGCGTACTTCTCTAAAATAGATTTGAGGTTGGGGTATCACGAGCTACGTATTAGAGAGAAAGATGTCTCTAAAACTGTATTTTTGACTTGTTATGGATCTTATGAGTTTTTGGTTATGCCGTTTGGGATAACCAACTCCCATGCAGTGTTCATGGATATGATAACTATGTCCTTTCAGGTCTTATTGGACCAATTTGTGATTGTGTTCATTGATGATATTCAGGTTTATTCTCAGATGGACGGTGGACACGCTGAGCATTTGTGTTTGGTTTTGTAGACACCACGGGACCATCAATTATATGTGAAGTTCGAGAAATGAGGGTTTTGGTTACGTGAAGTGCAATTTTTGGGTCATATGGTGTTAGATAAGGGGATTTGAGTGGAGCCGAGCATAGTTGTAGGGGTGAGGGAGTGGGGCAGCCCACGACACCGATGGAGATCCTTAGTTTCTTGGGATTTGTGGGGTATTATCATCATTTTATTAAGGGATTTGTGAAAGTTGCAGACCCTTTGACAAATTTAACCCGAAAGGGAGTGCAGTTTGTGTGGATGATTACTGTCAGTTAACATTTGATGAGCTAAAAGATAGGTTGACTTCACCACCCGTACTCTCACTGCCTAAAGTGGGAGTGGAGTACCTAGTATTTACTGATTCATCCGTCTAGGGACTAGGGGGTGTGGTACAACAGGAGGATATGGCTATATCTTATGCGTCTCACAAGCTCAATCCCCACGAGAGAAATTATCCCACACGTGATTTGGATCTAGTTGCAGTAGTCTTTGCCTTGAGAATATGGAGGCATTATCTCCCGGGGAGAAGTTTAGTCTTTTCATGGATCACAAATCGCTTCATTACTTGTTCACTCAAAAGGATCTCAATATAAGGCAGCGTAGGTGGTTGGAATTCATGAAAGATTATCAATTTGATATCTAATACCACCCGAGGAAGGATAACGTGGTAGCCTACGTGTTAAGTCGATGAGCCACCAGACAGTTAGCGAAAGTGTGGAAAGCCAAGTGGAATGAGCTTCGCTAGGATGATGCAGTTGCCAAGGCATGTATGGCAGTGTTGAATGTGACACCCAAGATTTTAATACGGGTGGTTAAAGCACAATCCCGGGATAAAGATTGCAAAGACAAGGTGTAATAATTATTGATTGAGGGAGGATAATCCTACTTTATTAGTTCTGAGGGTGGGCTATGCTTCAATGGGAGATTTGTAGTCCTGGATGATGGAGATTTGAGGTATGTTGTTATGAAGGAGTCCCATGGGTCATAATTTATGTTACATCCCAATGGGGAAAAGATGTACCAAGATATGCGCCGAAAGTATTGGTGGGTAGGCATGAAAAGGGACATAGATGAGTTTGTCTCCAAATGTTCCACTTGTCAATTAGTGAAAGTGGACCATCAACGACCTACCAAAATGTTTCAGTCATTAGAAATTCTGGTATGGAAATGAAAAAGTATATCAATGGATTTTATCATGGGATTACCGATGTCGCAACGAGGTCACGATTCCATTTGGGTTATCGTGGATCGTTTAACCAAGGAGACACACTTTTTACCAGTGCGGACGAATTTCACGATGACACAGTATGCCCTTCTTTTTATAGTCGATATTGTGAGGTTCTATAGGGTGTCGATTAATATTGTGTCCGATCGAGATAAAATCTTTGTGTCCCATTTTGGCAGAGTTTTGAGGAGGTAATGGGGACTGAGTTGCAGTTAAGTACGTCATATCATCCAGAGACTGATGGGTAGACTGAGCAAATAAATCAAATGTTGGAAGATATGCTCAAAATGTGTATATTTGATTTTGGGGGAGGTTAGTAGCAATACCTTCGGCTTGTAGAATTCGTATATAATAATTCTTACCAGTTCCCTATAGGTATGTCACCTTACGAGGCATTATATGGTCGACCATACCGTTCACCCTCTTATTGGTTAGAAGTGGGGGATAATAAACTTCTTGGACCTGAGATAATCCAAGATACTTATGCTAAAATTAAGATTATTCAAAATTTCATACAAGTTACGTAAGATCGATAAAAAAGCTGTGCCGATGTGGATCGTAGGCATGTAGAGCTAGAAGTGGGAGACCAAATGCTGTTAAGGGTATCCCCTATGAAAGGCATGATGAGATTTGGGAAGAAAGGCAAACTTGCGCCAAGGTATGTAGAGCCTTTTCCAATAATTGAAAGGATAGGGCCTCTGGCATATAAGCTCACTTTTTCAAAACATTTACAGATAATTCATAATGTGTTTCACGCCTCGTCGTTGAAGAAGTATAAAAGAAGTGAGATGGATTATTGGCATATTTCGTTGAAAGAAATTGATTTACAACCTGATATCTCAAATGAGAAGCAACCGATTGCCATTTATGATCATAGTGAGCGTAATCTACGGTCGAAGGTAGTGCTGACGAGTCGATATGTGAACGAGAGGACGATATACGAGACAAGTATCCTTACCTCTTTTTACCAGGTACGCTTGAATTTTGAGGACAAAATTCCTCTGTGGGGGTGGGGGTGGGGGGGGGGGGGGGGGGAAGGAGTATGTAACACTCTTTATTTCTGAGCATTTTTTTTCAGTATTAAATTACCTTGTGTGGGGGTGTGATATAATATAATTGAAAATTAAAATGGAAATTTAAGATAAATATTAATTTGTGTAGAAGAGTTATTATTTATGATAATTGTATATCTACTAGTGTGATAAAGTAAATAGAATCATATTAAATATTATTGTGTCGTATGTGAGTATAAGCAGCGAGAATTGATTATTTCTAAACCAGGCAATATATGTGTGATCTATATGAGGTTAGGATAGGATTTTTTATTAACGGAATTGACAATTTGGAGTGCACGGTTGATTCGGGATGGGTCAAGGTAGTCAAAATGAGTGCTGGGGGGTTGTATTTGCGTTTCGGGTTTTTTTTAGCTAGTTTGAATCGGATAGCGGTATACGAGTCATTTTACGTGAGTATTATCATTTAAAGTTGGGATTGATAGAGTTATGGGTTATTAGGCTTATGAGAGGGTCGGCCAATCTCATTTGTGAGAAAACCCACTTGAGAGAAACCTAAGAAAGGAGAGGAAGAGAAGAGAAACTTTGGGATTTTTTGGCCATATCCGCAATTATGAATAAGATTCAAGTTCTTCAACTTTAAGGTAATTGATTCTTGTGTGTGATCTATTGTATACTTAATTGGTGGGTTGTTGTGTTTTAGGTATTAAAGTCTTGATTTTGTTGACAAATTCTTGAATCTGATGTTAGATATATGATTTGGATGGTGGAAATATTGGTGGATTTAAGTTAGAAATGGGTTTTAGAGATTTGGGAAAATTTCGTAAGGTTTGGAGAACAAAAACTGATAATGTCGAACCGTTTCGAAACTAAAATGCGGTTCGGTTCATTAATAAGGCATCAGATCGATTCGTTTATGAAACCATCGGTTTGGTACACAAATTACAGAATTCTAGCTCTTCTTTAACTCCTTTGAAATTGAGCTTAGTGATTGAGAACCCTCTAATAGGAAGTGATATTAATGCTTATGATGTAACAACCGGGATATTGATGTTACACGATGGTAGGAAGACATGGGACGATTATGGACGTATATTAGGGAGACTAATACTCTGGTTCCTTATTTAAGATATTGGGTACGGGATAGTTGAGAGAAGTCATGTGTCCTGAGTTATATCAAACTTGATGATTAATCAAATCTGCGATTCATTATTAAAGCTCAAGTGAGCGATTGATTAGTAAAGTGGATTTGGAATATTTATGGGGAAGTATCGGCTAGTGTAATGAGTGCTATACACAAGTAGCCGGGTTTATTCATATATACATTCAGATATGAGATGGTATTTATAAGTATGATGTGTGTGTGTGTGTGTGTATATATATATATATATATATATATATATATATATATATATATATATATATATATTGTAACACCCCGTATTTTTGAGAACTTAAATAACTATGTGATTAATTATTATTATGGGATTAATTAAATTAATATGCGAGAATTAATTGGTATTTAATCCGGATTTAAAAATAAATATTAACTAGCGTGACAAGGGTTAATACTTATTAATGAGAATTATTGAATATTACTATGTGAATAAGTAATATGGAATTATTGAATCTGATAAATTGTCAAGAGTGAAATATAAGACAGTTTGGTATTAAGTCGGGACACGCGTGTGAGTCATGTTGGGACTAATTAAATGGAATACAAAGGTAAAATATTTTTAAGTAACTTGTATGGTAATTTCGAGCGCGTCGTTGAGTCCGGGAGGGTCAAGATATTCAGAAAACACTGCCCGGGTATTTTATTTGGACTCCAGGATATTTTAAGCGAAACGGACACCCCGTAGGGGTAGTTTTGTAATTTGGGTTTTTGGAGAATTAAAATGGACGAAAATCAGCAATTAAATAGAAAAGGTACGTGGGTGAGAGGTTACCTATCAGTTTCTAAACCTAAGTCAGAGAGAGGGGAAACCTAAGAGGGAGAAGAAGAACTCGATAGGTGTTCTTAGAGAAAGATTTAAGCTTTCACACAAATAGTTACACCAATGCATAGATCGAAAAGCGAGGAACGCACCAATACCAACATCATCAACGGACCAGTCCTTTGAATTTGAGGCAAGTTTTTGTGACTTGCTTTCATTTAGCAATAATCATATTCATGTTAGCGTAGGTAAATTTAATAATGAATTCCATTGAAATTGGTGAAAATTTGGAGAAGTAATTTGTGATTATGGATAGATGGTTCAGTAGTTGATTCCTTTATGTATGCAAGAGAATTTAATACAAAATTGGAGTACAAATTGACGAACAAATCTGAGTCAATTAATTTCTTAAACGGAAAATTGGAAAACTAAAGTTCTTATGATATTAATTGGGGATTTCATTTTTACCTTATGATTTATAATGATTGAATGATCCTAGGATGTTATAAATTGTGTAAACATGTTGGGTTATCAGTCAAAATAGTTACATTGAAGATTGGGTATGAACTATGAGGTTTTGGGTGCAAAAATGGTAAAAACCTAACTATTGAAGAACGGGTCTGACATAACAGAACCAGTTCCTTTTTCTAATAGGATCAGTTCCTTTTTTAATAGGATCGGTTCCTTTTTCTGATAGGATCGGTTCATTTTTTTGGTAGGATTGGTTCGTTTTATTTTAGTGGGATCGGTTCATTTTTCTGATAGGACCGGTTCTTTTTATTTTAGTAGGATCGGTTCGTTTTTCTTTTAGGATCGGTTCGTTCTATTTTTTTTAGGATCGGTTCGTTTTATGGAGGATCGGTTTGGTTCATTTTTCTGCAGACTTTCAGTGCTGCTGCAGAACTTTGGAGAAACCTTTAGAATCTTAAATTGTGAAATTTGTGAAGAAAAATACCCTGGACCAGTAGAATATTGGGACCGTATCTACTGTCTTGATATATAAATGTAGTGGTACCCTTCGAGTGAGGAGCAATACTCTACGTAGATTATTTGGGATAAAGTAAATGTATTATATGTAGTAATGAGAGAATAATCTGTATGGGATATATATGATTAGGTTGGGTAGATACCTAATGGATCTTAATAGGATGTGTGGATACCTATTACGTGCTTAATATTATGTGTATGACATACCTAGCTGCTTGCTATCGCGGGAGGTTATGTATAGACAGTCTTATCTTGGGTGACCTTCGGAGGGATATTTGACTTGTATCTCAGAACATTGGACTGTGTAGACTTAATTGTGAGTTGATAAGTCAGCTGACTATGGGAGCGTAGATATGTGTGTGACCCATAGATATGTGAATTATGTTCGCCTCCACTATGTGTGATTTATGTATATGGTTCTTGGGAGACTTCCGAATCGATAGTCCTTATTTGAGCACGAGATGTACTGGGACATGATAGCAGAGTATGCAATGCACTACAGGTTTAGCCTTGGGGTGCTATATTAGTGTATGTATATTATAGTGGTGAATATATATACATATATATATATATACTTGTGTTATTCCTACTGTTAGACATTGTAGGTTATTAGAATAGTACAATCTTAAGTAACGTAAGCTGTAAATACTTAACTTAGTGTGATAACACTTAACCGAATTAATAAATGATGATATTAATAATGTGGAAAGTTGGGAATCACGGGTTGCTACCACGAGGTATAACTAGAAGTATAAGTCTTTATCTAGTTAAAAGTGTTACGAATGGATAGGTTAGAATGGATGTACATTAGGCGTGCACAACAGACGAGAGGTGAGGATCTCATGTGAGAGTTCGAACTAACATGCATTTGATACTTGCTTTATTGCAAATTTTAAATACTTTCTAAAATAAATATTTTTACACATCGGGCGCTGACCCGTTTCTTGCACCTCTTTTCTCTCTATCTATATATATATATATATATATATATATATATATATATATATATATATTATCAGGTGCTCAACCCCAGGGACACCAAACTTAGAGACTTGGATTGCTTGGCGTGCTGCAGCTGTTATGGATGCTGGAGGTCTTTGCATTAGATGCCTCTATCATTTCACTCAGTTTTATATAGACTTTTCATTTAGGGCATGTGTCGCCCACTCCTTAGACATTTTTATCAGAGATTGTATTCGTTTTACTTTCCAGTCCTTTCAGTTGGATTTATTTTACTATGGTGCTTGGTTTTGAGTTTTGAACTTGAAATGTTTATTCCAGTCTTAGTTATTTCAGTACGTATACAAATTCATTATTTATTTTATTCAGTTATGTGGTGGATGGATGGGTTATATTTAAATTCTTGGACTTATTAAATAAATGATTTTTTGATTCAATTTAAAAAGGAAAATTAATGTTTTGTCACCATCTTAATTATTTATTAGGTGGTTAATAAGGTTATTATATTTTTTACAGTGATGCTAAGAATGAACCAACCTAACATTCTCTTTTAAATTTTATAAAGAAATGATCACCCGATATTTAATTAGGCGGGGTGTCATAGGTGGTATCAGAGCATCAGGTTCTAGAGTCCTTTAGGATCTGTACGGCTTATCATGCTTTCAGCTTAGCGTTCTTTGATATAGACTGTTATTTTTAGGATTGTTGTATTCTTGATTATGCGTGTACGTCTTCAGCTATTTGAGATTTAACGATAACTGGGGATTAATAAATTTCTTTCTCATCTCAGATGCCTCCTTGACGTGCACCAAAGGACAGGAATGCTCATCCAGAGCCACATCCATCTCTAGCTCAGGGCAAGATGAATGCTACAGAAGTTGCTGCCATCGTTGCACAGGCAGTAAATGCAGCATTGGCAGTAGTACAACAGGCACAACCACAAGCACCATTAGCGGCACGAGCACTCGTTCACATCTTACTTATTGCATGGGAGATATTTAGGGATGCCTATCAGAAGGCACACCCTCCAGAGTTCGCAGGTAGTTATGATGTGGTGATTGCTAGTCAGTGGAAGAAGGACATACAACGACACCTTCGTATGTATGAGTGCACTGAGGTCTAGAGACAGGTTTTGGCTACCTTTAAGATGACAGGGGTAGCCTTACAGTGGTGGGAGTCAATTAATACTATAGGGGAGAGATATCTGATGACAATTGGTGATTTTTGGTCCCAGTTTAACCGCAAGTACTTTCCTTCTGGCGTTCGGACTGAGATGTGGCGAAAGCTACTAAACCTCACCCAGGAAGGGAAGACCATAGCTGAGTACCAAGAAAAGTTTACCAGGCTAGTTAATTTGGTACCAACAGAGGTACCTACATAGGAGAAGAAGATATAGATGTTCATGGATGGTCTCACCTGGAGGATCGGACAACATCTTCTAGGTAACCTCTTATTGTAGACATATACTAATGTGCTTAATGCAACACTACTGCACTGCTAGGACCACCACTTCCATATGACTGGGAGTAAATGAGTAGGGGAGTCCAGCCAGCAGGGCAGGACAAGAGGTAATGCTTCCAGCAGGGCACAACTAGCTCAGGGTCAGCAGAGGCAGGTTGATCAGAGTTCTTAGAAAGGGGATTCTCAGCGATTCAGGTCAGGGGGTTTCCGTCATAGTCAGGGAGTTTTTAGGCATGGACAACAGGGTCAGTATTACCATCAGGGACAACAGGGACATCAGGTCCATCAAGGCCAACATTAGTTTCGACAAGGTCAACATGGCCAAGGGGGTGGTGGAAACGGCCAACAGGGGCAGCGAGGGGGAAACTTTTGTGGGAAGTGTTTTATATGTGGCAAGACTGTCCACAAGCATCATGATTGTCCTGAGAGGGGCAGGGCCACACAGCAGCAGCAGCAGCAGCAGTAGCAGCAGCAACAAGGTGCTCAACAGGAGCCCCAGAGATCGATTTTTCCCGTCACCCTCCCAGCACCACCTCAGATACCAGCGCTGCCAGCCATTCCAATCCAGCAGGGACCACTTCAGTATGGACGAGTTTGTAACCTCCATCAGGCCACAGCCCCACAGGCTCCACCCGCGATTGAGGGTATGTTTTCTACCTAGAGGACTATGGGGAATATTTTATTTGATATGGGGGACACACATTATTTTATTTCCATGAGGTTTGCACGTGCTTCGGGGTTATTAGATACAACAAAAAGTACGGTTACATGTGTAGATTCTCCTTTGGGTAGTGGCTCACTGATTTATTTTATATGTCGAGGGGTGGGTATAGAGATTGGGATTTACCTGCCCACATGCTTGTATTAGAGATGTTCAAGTATGATGCGAATATCAGTATGGATTGGATAGTTGAATATAGGGTCATTATCGATTGTTTTAGTAGGAGTATTGTGTTTGTTATACCTAGTTAGGAGATGTTCTTGGTGGCGATGCCTCGTCCTAAGGGAGGATCATCCAATCATTTGTACTATATATAGAAAGATACCTCTAAGGAGGTAGTGATACCTCTTGATTTGATACCGGTATTTCAAGAGTTTGCTGATGTGTTCCAGGATATTTCGAGATTACCACCTAGCACAGAGATAGACTTCGTTATAGATTTGACACTGGGCACTCGACCGATAGCTCGCGCACCTTACCGTATGGCTCCAAAGAGATGAGGGAGTTATGTGATTTGATAGAACACCTGTTGGGTCAAAGGTTTATTCGTAGGAGTACTTCACCTTGGGGTTACCCAGTGTTGTTCGTTAAAATTAGAGATGGATCGTTACGGTTGTGTGCCGATTATCGTGAGTTGAATAAGGTCACGATACGGAATAAGTATCCATTGCCCTGAATCGATGACTTATTTGACCAGTTGACATAAGTTGCTTTCTTCTCAAAGATTGACTTGAGGTCGGGATACCATCAGTTATGAATCAGGGAGTAGGATGTGTCGAAGACTGCTTCTTGATGAGATAACGTTCCTACGAGTTTAGGGTTATGCATTTTGGGCTAACCAGCGCCCCAGTCGTGTTTATGGACTTGATGAACAGGGTGTTTAGAGAGTTCCTGAATTAATTTGTCATTGTCTTCATAGATGACATCCTGATTTACTTTCAGACGAAAGAGGAACATGCCGAACATTTGAGGTAGGTTTTGCAGACACTGCGTCAACATGAGTTCTAAGCAAAATATAAAAAATGTGGATTTTGGATGAAGGAAGTTAAGTTTTTGGGGAACATTATTTCAGATAGAGGGATATCCGTAGATCCAGGGAAAGTGTCAGAGATGAGGGAGTGGGTACAACCCACGACGCCGACGAAGATACATAGTTTCTTGGGTCTAGCAGGATACTACAGGAGCTTTGTTCAGGGATTCTCGAAGATAGCGGGTCCATTGACTTATTTGACACACAAAGGAGTGTCGTTCACCTCGGATGATGCCCGTTAGTTGGATTTTGATGAGCTGAAGGACAAGCTGACTTCAGCGCCGGTGTTAGCACTACTCAGGCTGGGAGAAGAGTATGTAGTCTACACTGATGCGTCCTTACTAGGACTTCGGGGTCTGCTTCAACAGTAGGATTAAGCAATAGTTTATACTTTCCGAAATCTTAAGCCTCATGAGAAGAACTACCTAACACACGACTTAGAGTTGGCTGCAGTCGTGTTTGTACTCAGGATTTGGAGGCATTACCTTTTGGGAGAGCAGTTTTTCTTATTTACAGACCATAAGTCACTACAGTACTTGTTCAGGCAGAAGGAGATGAATATGCGTTAACACAGTGGCTAGAGTTTGTAAAAGATTATTAGTTTGAGATACACTATCACCCGGGAAAGGCTAACGTGGTTGCAGATGCGTTGAGCTGTAGGCCGGTAGATCAGACGGCCGAGGTGTGGAAGGCGAAATGGAAGGATCTAGGACACCAAGATGCTGTGGTCAGATCATTCATGTCAGTTATGACCGTCACACTGCCAATAGTGATGAGGGTGGTCCAGGCACAGGCGACATACCCTTTTTTCCAGGAGAGGATTAGACAGCTCTTAGTCGGTGGAATCGAGTCTTATTCGATATGTTTCGAGGGAGTCTTACATTTCAACGAAAGACTCATGGTTCCAGAGGGGGAGGACCTTCGACATGCAATGATGATGGAGTCGTATGGGTCCAGATTTATGGTACATCTCGATGGGAATAAGATGTACCAGGATATGAGGTGACAGTACTGGTGGAGTGGGATGAAGAGGGATATCACAAACTTCTGTAATACCCCGTATTTTTATGACTTTTAAATTTTGGGGATTTATTAAATTTAATTAGAGATATTAATTTAATATTAATCCAAAAATCATTTAAATATTTACTAGCGCGATGAGAGTTAGTAATTATTGGAATTTTGTTGTAAATTACTTTATGGGTAAAGTAAGATGTGTAATTAAATTTAGTAAAATTATCACGAGAATCTAATTTGATAATTTTGGAAATTTTATCGGGACGCGTCTGTGTCGTGTCGGGATTAAATTCGAATTATTAAAAGTGAATAAATTATAAGTCACCTGTATGGTCATTTTGAGTGCGCCAATGTATTTTGAAGGGTCGAGATAGTCAAAATAATGTACCTGGGGGTTTAGTTTGGTGTCGGGGCGTTCTTAGGCCTAATTAGCATCCCGGGAGGGCGTTTTAGACATTTTGTATTTTTGGGCATGGAAACCCACGAATTTTCTAAGGTTTTATCAGATGTTAGGGGTTGTCTTCTAGGGTAAGCATAACCAAAAACCAATAACGGCCATTGGAGAGGAAGAGGAAAAGCTTTCCTAGGAGTTATAGGCCAAGAACTCCACTGTTTGCACCGCCGTCACCGCCAAATTGTAGATCGCGTGACGAGGATCACAACCATACCAATTTCTTCCACAAATGAGAAACACAGATTTCCAGGCAAGTATCTATCTTGCTTTGTTTTAGTTAATGATTCATTTATATTAGTCTAGGGGTGATTAAAACTAGTTTTCGTGAAAGAAAATCATATTGGAGACTAGAATTTACATGTTGTAGAGGTAAAAATCGTATTCTGGAAATCTATTTTATATGTAGAGGTTGAACCATGAATTTGCATTGAGTTAGGAGTAGAAAATCTGGAAAAAGAATGGGAAGAACTAAGTTAAAGAAAATATTAGGGTCCTTGAGACTTATATAGATTTTGGCCTTTTAATTCATTATACTTGATGGAAACTCACATGTATTACGTAGAATATTATTTAATTGGGTATATAACACTTGTAGTATCATTTGTTGGGAGTTTGGGAGTGAAAAATGATGATTTGGATGAGCTTGGAATAGGATTCCCATAACTGGTATTTCTTCAGTTTCACCATAACTGCTTGATCGATCGATCGACGAAAGAGCATCGATCGATGGATGATCGATCGATCGACCCCTCCTGGAAAATTCATATTCCTCTTTTGAATAGTTTAATTTGATTACAATGAGTGGTAACCTTTGAACATTATTGTTAGAACATTTTGGGACATAAAGAGGACCAGTAGGACTTTGTAAAAATGGAGCATTTAATGTAAAGACGAAATTAGTGTTAACGGAGAGTGATTTACACTTAAAGAATAATGGGAACGTGTGTCTAAAGGAGTGAGGCTCGTAAGGAAGTTTCGTTGTGAAATAAGAGAGTACCTATTGAAATTATACTTTGGGAGATAAGATACTACGAGTGATGCGATGTAAGTTTGGGATGATCCCATAAATAAGATTAAAAGAGACGAGCCATTATACGGGATAATCTAGTAATGTGTACTAAGAACGAATATTATAAATATGGGTCGTGGGTGTACCTAATTTAGAAATGGGAATGGTAGTATACATATATATATGACCGTGTTGTGCATATACTATATACATGTAAAAATTATGCCCGCGCTACTTGCTATCACCGAGGTTACCGCGTCGTGACAGTCTTATCTCGATGGGACCTTTATGGGAGATATTGACTTGTACCCTAGAACATAAGAATCATTGGTACAGGCTATCTGATTGATAGTCAGACGGTCCTAAGAGACGTGAGGGTATGTACTGACCTCTTAGTGATTTGGAACTATGCTTCATCTCAATTTGTATGTGTTTTGTGTTAATACAGTTCGAGAATGATTTCGAACTAGTATTTCCCTTAGTACGAGTGATACGAGGACTTGATAGCAGAGTATGCCAGCACCATAAATTTTATGTGGGGTGCCGATAGTATATATATATATTATATGAGTGATTAATATATATATATATATATACGTGAAATTGGGAACTTTCTATTGTGACTAAAAGTAGTAAGTAATGAATAAACATTCCGACTTTATTGTAAGTGTTTGAAAAGTTTGAGGAAACACTGAAAGATTTTATAATGAAATGAGAGTTTTGTAAAAAATTTATTTTCAAAGAAATTAATTATCTTAGCCCTAGTAATTGTCGGCATGAAACCTTATGAGGAATTTAAGATAAGCTAAGCTTGTGGGGATTAATAGTGCGGTAGGTGTGCACATTAGAAGAGAGGTGAGAATTTCTCAAGAGAGTGCCGCATACTAATATGATTGTTGTATTAGCCGGTAATCATTTTAAATACTTGCTAAACTGAATTTTTAAACTTGTAGGAGGGTAGTGAGACTGGGGTCTATGAATAACTAGAAAGGGTGAGGCGTGACCCACTCCAATGGACACTGCTTGTAAGGTCTTCAAGGTCTTCTGGTGCAACTTCTCAAGAAAATTTCTCCTTCTGGTAACAATGGAACTCAAGCTTCAACTCACTCCCTGTAAGAAGATGAACTTTCACAGCAAAAATAGTAATTTTCTCAAGGGAAACACCTGAGAATGATGGATATCAGTGGGGAGTGAAAGAACAAGGCACTCAACACTAAGAGAATGAGCAGGGAGAGAATACTAGGTAGGTCTGGTGTGGTTTTGGCAGAGTAACAGTGCAATTTCAATTGTCTCTGTATTGACCTTGCCTAGAGGTCTATTTATACTTGGGCATTAGGGTTGAGTTGGCATTTTTGGGCGCCAAAATTGAGAGGGTTGGTGGGGAACAATGTATGAAGTGTACCATTTGTCCCTACCTGTAGGTAGCCCTGCCTGTCACCACCTGGCACCAACCAAAGTAAAAAAGAACATATGTCTCCCAATGAAGACAAGATATCTAATTTTGTAAATATCTTTTGAAACGGTAACTTGAAGTGTAATTTTTGCAAATCTTGAGAGAGGAGGCCTTTCGGACCCCTCTCTTATAAAATTATTGTTTTTCTTGAGAAGGACCTCGAGGACCCCCTCTTCTGGAAAAGTCATTTTTTTTATAAAGAGCTTATTCCTTGTGAGTAGCCAGCTCTTTGGCTGCTCACTTCACTTGTGACCAAGTGTGAAGTGTGTGTAGTCTTGAGTGACTTCTGGGTCTTCCTACTAGAATTCTCTCAATCCTATAGTGCTAAATGGTTGAGCTTGCTCAGCATACCTTATCCCTCAGCCGCCAAGCCAAAAACTCCTAGGAGGTTCCAACTGGCCTATTTGAGCCCTGCCTGCTCAACTAGGCTACCTATACAAGAAAGCAAAGTGTTAATACTGTTGTTCTTTTAAAGAATGACGTTTCATGATGAGGAGTTTCTCATGATAGCCACTCCCTCATCCTGGCCTATTTTTCTGGAAGCTGAGGGGGAGGACCTTGACTGCTCCTCGCCCTGACATTTTCTGTTGTTAAGGGACTTTGAGGGTTCCTTCTTAATATGAGTTTATGTCGGGACCCTAGGGGTTCCTGCTCAATATAACTTTTTTCCTGGACCCTGGGTGGGTTCCTTTTTAATATGAGTTTCTACCGGGACGTTGGGGGTTCCTGCTCAATATGAGTTTCTGCCGGGACCCTGGGTGGTTCCTTATCAATATGAGTTTCTACCGGGACCCTGGGGGGTTCCTGCTCAATATGAGTTTCTGTCGGGACCCTGGGGTGGTTCCTTCTCAATATGAGTTTCTGTCGGGACCCTGGGGTTCCTGCTCAATATGAGTTTCTGCTGGAACCCTGGGTGGGTTCCTTCTCAATATGAGTTTCTGCTGGGACCTTGGGGGTTCCTTCTCAATATGAGTTTCTACTGGGACCCTGGGTGGTTCCTTCTCAATATGAATTTCTGCCAGAACCCTAGGGGTTCCTGCTCAATATGACTTTCTGCCGGAACCCTGAGTGGGTTCCTTCTCAATATGAGTTTCTGTCAGAACCTTGGGTGGGTTCCTTCTCAATATGAGTTTTTTTCGGGACCCTGGGAGGTTCCTGCTCAATATTTCCAATAATTTTTTTTATTATTATTTTTTTTAGGTAGACACCCTTCTACATTAGCCCCTCGTGAAAAGTTTTTTAGGTTGGGTAGACCAAAAAAAGCTTTGCACGCCATAAAGTCAATTTCAACAGTTTTTTTATTAATATATATATATATATATATATATATATATATATATATTTTTTTTTTTTTTTGGACAGACCCTAGGATCATCAAGTGCAGTGTCCCTTCATCTGAGGTTTTTGATTTTTGAGGACCCACGCGTCAGTGTGGGAACTATCATCTCATCATTTGGGAAAAAAAGTCATGACCTTTTTTGCCTTCCTGCACGTTTTCCCACTTTAGTGTAAAAAACATAAGGCCTTTTTCTTAAATTCTTTCATCTTCTTCAAAGCCCTCATAGGGAGTCTTTAAATTTGTAGTGAGAGAAAATGAGAGGAAAATACCATAGCCACAAACTTTTTTTTTTTGCTTTAGCTTTTTCAAACACTCCATTAATGGCTTCTAATCCATCAAATACCTCTTCAAATGTGAACACCCCCATAGCTCCCTTAACACTTGGCTCCATACCTTCTTCATTGCCCATCCCATCTGCCCCGACCCTTGGTACTATGGGCGCCGACGACCTCCGATCGTGTTTTATTAGTGGCACCGCTGCTTCTTATGTGCAGTCGGCATTTTCTCCCTCTGGTGACGCCCTCGTCGGTGGTATTGATTTTGGGTCGAGAACCCTCACGAGTTCCTCGCCCTTCCTCTTAGCGAGCAAGGATTTTTTTGTGGCTTCTTCAGCTGCTCATCAAAGGGAGACTTCGCATGACATGAGTTCATTTAATTCTTTATTGGCTTGCGGTTTCTCGACCGAATCTTTATGGGAGACCAGGGGTGTCTCGACTAGTGGGATTTTGTTTGGAGAAAAGGGTGTCTCGTCTTATTCTCATGTGGCTTTGGATTTTTTACTTGAGACGAATGCTTTCACGGGTTCGCTGCGAGTGGACCCCACATCCGAGGGTTCCTCGCATATGGCTTTAGATTCTGAAAGTTTGCAAGTTGCTTTGGGTGGGTGTACCTCGAGCTTGGGTTCTAAAAATTTATGAGTTGATTTGGGTGGTGGCCTCTCGACCTTAGATTCTGTTGTGGGTTCCTTATCTATTAGACCATTAGAAGCTAAGAGTGTCTCGACGCCTGCCAATGATGTGTCCGCTGCCAGATATGGTAAGGAAAGGGGTTTCTCACGCTTTACCTTAGACGCGGAGGGTTCCTCGTCTGTCGGAACCCATGTTGGAGAGAGGGGGGTCTCGACAGTGGGGATTTTTTTTGGAGAGAGGGGGGTCTCGACCCCTAGCTCTTTTTTTCAAGAGGAGGGGGTCTCGATGTCTTTGGATTTTCCAGGGATGGGTGTCTCGACCTTTGAAAGCATGGTAGTATCATCTTCGCAGACTACCCCTTTGACTAAGGGGTCCTCGCGGGCTCTCATCGTGTCTACGAGTCCCTCGTCAGAAGCTGGGGATCTCGACATTAGCGAGAAGGGGGTCTCGACGTCGATTGGTGGTTCCTCGCGTGGCAATGCAGATGTTGGCGCTCCTATTTTTTTTGCGTAATGTGTTGTTTGCTAAAGATTTTTCGCGAGACCCCTTTTGTACTATGGGTTCCTCGCCAGAAGCATCATTGGCACTTGGTGTTTTAGGTGAGGGTGTCTCGACCTCCACTATGTTGGAAGGGGGTGTCTTAACATCCGCTAAAATTGGTAGTGGTTCCTCGACTTATCATGTTACATTTGGGGAAATGAGTAATTTGTAAATTGTTTCAAGTGTGGGTTTCTCGACCTTACGTCGCATCGAGGGTTCTTCGCAATGTGGTGTTTTTACCGGGGTCTCCACTTCCACTTCTTTTTTGGCGGCTGGGGACACCTAGGGTTCGTCACTCGGAGTCTCTATCTCGAGGAGTTATTTTCTTAAGCCAATGGCTCTTGGTAGTTCTTCAGCTACGTCATCCTCTTCTCAGGCATGGAAGGACTATATGCGCATTCGCCAAGGGTGGGATTTTGGTACTTACCGCCGTGCTCCTTTTTTTGGTCCAGCTGACAACTTCATGGTTTCTCTTTCCGAATTTGAGGAAAAATTTTCTAATACTGTTCTCGAGCGCCCTCGCGTGGGGTTAAGTGAGTCTGCTGATTTCCTTACTATTTCTTCAGACTCCATTCTCCGAGTCCGAGTCGACCGTGGTGACTTTCCTTATTCCAATGTTGAAGCTAAAGGTGCGGGGGGTCCCACGGAGGAGTGGGCTAGCTGGGTTGACTATGTTCTGAGCATTCTTGATTATGTGGCTATTCTTAGGGAGGTGGGTCTTTTTACCGCCGTCAGTAGCCTGAATTTTTGCACCATATATAAGAATATTTCTTTGCTCAATATTTTATTGTCTCGGTGGAGTATGGAGTCCCACACATTTGTTACAGGCTGGGGTGAATTTACTATCACCCTAGAGGATGTATGTGAATTATATGCTCTTCCCTTCTTTGGGCAATAGGTCTTTTCTGATGGCTGGGAGGATTCTTTAGAGCAGGAGATGGTGGGGAGCTACAGTCAGCTCTCAATGAGTGATCAAAGTATGTAGCTATAATTATAACTCGCCATTCTAAGCATTCCTTTGCCAAATGGCAAAGGTACTGGTTCAGAGATTTCGAGCAGTTGCAGAAGGGGGAGACTTCCCGCGCAGCCCCCAGAACCCAGGATGATCCCAAGCTCCACTCTCCTTCATATTTGGCCGCTTTCTTGGTTACATTTCTGATTCGGTTCCTTCTGCCAGGTAAGCCTGAAGATTCCCCTCGCGAATTTCTTTTTAGATTGGTTGTATGGTTATCTCGTGGCAGGTCAATACCTATGGCCGCCTTGACTTTGGGTTCCCTTTACACTTGGATGGACCGAGCACATATAGATGTAGAGAGGTCTTGCGGTCAGTATGATGTTGCTAATTATGCAAATGCTGCTCTCTTGATGGCCTTTTTATTTGAGCACTTCCCCCACTTTACTCTAGGGACTCACGCTTGTCATAGCGATGCTGCGCGATTTCTCTGATGGCACAAGAAAATTTCGAAGAAATCTTTGGGAATATTGATTGATGATATTAAGGAGTTTCAGTTTCGGCCTTATACCAAGCTCCTTGGGGGCACTTTCAGCTGTCTTTCTTTCCCTGGTGATGGCGGAACTTTCTATTGCCCTCCAACAGTGGGGTCTGTTTCAGCCTATCCTCATATTAATGTGGTGATGATGCCCTTACCATGCCACCTCCCTTCTTGGATCGAGTTGGCTCCGCATGATGAATCATATCATTCTGAGAGGGCAAGATGACAGTTTGGCTATGATCGGGGCATTAACATCCCTCCTCTTCCTACCTACAGCAATCCCTCTGAGGCATTTTCAGAGGTGTGCGCTAGCTTCACTCTTTAGGGATTGTTCCATAGGGTCAGTGGTCTAGGGGGTCTCTATGTGCCTCCCTGCGATTATCATCCTTCATTTACTTCATATTGGTTCCTTCTTTGGAAGCGACAGGTTTGTCTTATCCAAAAATGTGTAGTTGGTCCCCCTCATGAGACCAACCCAATTAAATATACCAAAGCCCAGTTTTTGGTCAGTCGGACGTAAAAAGATCCTTGGTTTCTCAGCATCACTTCCACGCCACCCTTAGGGTAGGCCATTCCCATTTTAGTTAAGCCTCTTCTTGACGAGTCACTTTAGCCCCTACCGGCTGAGCTTCCCCCTATGAACTCTAGAATCCAACCAAAAGGCAGAGTGAAAGTGAGCACTTCTACCGCAAGCAAAAGGAAGCACCCCGACACAGATGTATCCAATTTCATTCCTGCTAATACCGCTTCTCCTCCCCCTTCTCCTGTGAGGACCCGGGCTGTAAAGAAGAAGAAAGTAAATGGTGATGGCACGGCTGCTTCCTCCACAGTGGACCAAGAGTCTGATACTGATGATCTTAGGGTGGAGGAGACATATCAAGTTGTGAAAAAGAAAGGTCACGGAGCATCGGGCCTCTCTTCCCAGGAGGCGCATGTCGCATCTATTCACATTACAAAAGGTACTATATCATGACATTCTTTACTTAGTGGAACTAGTTCTCTCAGAGTTTCACCTCCTGGATCTCCCTGCCCTTCATTGAAAGAGGAACTAGTTGACTATGGAAGCACCCCTTCCTATGACGACCATAGTTCTTCTTCAGGTGATATGGGCGACCTGGGTTTCCATAGAAAAAAGTACTACTGACACTTATGCTTTGTTATCAGTCTCCAGAGAGTCTTCTAGTGATGATGGGGCATCCCATTCTTCTGGTGGAGTTATCCGCACCACCCGACATCTCCCTTATGGACAGACTACGCGCCCTATTGGTGTAAGTGTCCCCTTTGTTGGAAATTTTATTTATATGGTTTTCTTTCTTCCCCCTCATTATTTTATTTGTTAATGAAAGTATTCTGTCATATTTTGTAGGTCATTTCCATAGAGGCAAGTAGTTCTCCTCTTCCCCCACTAGGATTGACGCCTTTTCAACGGGAGAGGAACTCCATGCTCATTTCTTCCCGAGGCCTTTTTAGAGAGGTTTGTCATCTCCTTATTTCTTTTACCATCGAATGTAATTTGTTAATCTGCTAATTAAATTTTGGTTGTGTATGTTAGCTTTTCCCTGCAGCTTTCATCTGTGCACCTTACCGGCACCCGGATCACTTTCGTGAGTTCTCCTTCTGCTCAGGTATGCCTCACCATTTTCAAAATTTCCATTTTTCCCCTTTCTTCTTTACTTCTTCCTTTTACTTACCCATTTACAGTGTGCAGGGGGTTGTGCCTTCTGGAGTTGTCACTTCATCTTCTCTTATTTTGACGGTGAGCACTTCTACAGTTGAGCCCTTGGGCACCTCCTTATCTAAGGTATGTATTTTTTTTGAATGTTTGTTTCCTTTCAGTAGCAGGTCCAAACGTCTTTTGGATTTTCTTCTCAGGGAGGGACTCTTCCCTTACCTGACATTATTATCCCCGGTTTATCCTCTTCGGGGAGGATTTCTATCCCCCGGGTCCGCATATCTATGGATGGCAGACCCTTGGTTTAGGCCCAATATTTACTGTGGCCTCAACTAGTGAGCCCACACTTCAGGTTAGACCTTTTCCACTCGAGTAATGGAATCTCTTTTCCCTCAAACATGTGATGAATAACACGTTTCCATTCTTTGCAGGCTATCAGCACAGCCCCAGCTGCGCCGATCGTCCTTTTTCGCTCTTCCCCTCTGGATGGGCTTTAGGTATTTTCATATTTTCTTAGTCACAGATTTCTTATCTATCCAGCCTGTACTTATCATAGCCTTCTTTCACTTTTGTTGAAGTTATCCCTTGGTGCTATTTCGATGGTGGCTCCTGCTATTGTCTCTTCAGTAGCCCCTATACACGGGCCCGTTTACCCTGTTATCGCACCCCTTCAGGTAGCTATCTTTGCTGTGTCATTGAGGAGTTTCCCTCTCCCCTTTTTAATTGAGATATTTTTTATTCATGAGGTGGGTAATTTATTAACTCTTGCCCCTTCTTCTCCTCCACAGCCTCGCCTGTCCCTTGCGACTGTCATTATTGAGGTTGTTCTGCTGGAAGCGCCTGGGGTTGAGGTAGCCTCTATAGGAGCATTAGTTACTAAGATATCCCCTTTAGGATCACCCCCTGCGACTACCGTCTTTGGGGTATCTCGTTTAGGAGCACCCGAGACTGAGGCCACCTCTTCAGATGCACTGGTCACTGAGATAGACCCTACAGGAGCATCGACTAGTGTGATGGCCCCTGTGAGAGCCCCTGCACCTCCTCCTTTGACCGTTATGGAGAGCGTTACTCAGGTACAGTGTATAAGGGTATCCACTTCCCTTATGTCATTTTTTATGCCTTTACTATTTTGTTTAAATTATGCAAGCATTCCCATCTTTGCCCTTGTTGCATTGTTTTTAGGTGAGTGAGGTTGCTCCGATGACTATGGAGTCTGATGAAGTTGCTCCGATATTTGTGGAGTCTGAGAGTGGGATGGATGCGAGAGAGGTATTAAACTAGCATACTCCCTATTTTTACTATTACCCTATTTTCTTCTTGCATATATTGTGCAAGTGTTCTCATTTCACCTTTGTCTCATTGTTTCCAGGTGCATGAGAGTACTCCAATGACTGTGGAATTCGACAGTGGGGCAATTGCGAGAGAGATATTAAACTAGCATACCCCTTCTTTTTACTACTCCCCTCTTTTCTTCTTGTGTATATTGTGCAAGCATTCCCATTTCACCATTGTCTCTTTATTTCCAGGTGCATGAGAGTACTCCGATGACTGTGGAGTCTGGAAGTGGGATGGCTGTGGAGAAAGATCATAGTTTTGAGGCCACTCCCTTAGTCGGTGACGCTGATTCTAGTGGAGTCTTCTTTCCTCCCTTCTGAGGTAGGGTCTCGCCACTCCGATGATGATGGTGAAGTAGAGGATTTTGCAACCATTGTGGGTAGACTATGGCGTGAGGAGTTACCTGGACGATTTAGGATGCACGAGCGTTAGATCTTGGATCTCATCTTAGAGCACCACCCCAAGACATTCACTTCTCAGAGCATACTTCAGATTGACAGTCTCACGACCTTCAACCTGAAGTCTCTTGACAGCCATGTTCATGAGTTCCTACCTACCCCCTACTAAGCTGACCAGCTCTTCTATTTCACTATTCTTGGATGCTCTTCGCGACTTGCAATAGTTATATCACTTTCATTTGGATTGGCTTGACACGAGAGTTCGCCACTTTCTGAGTGTTCCTTTTCGGAAGATAGTGAGATTTCACACTTCCCGACAGTCTAGGGTTGAGAAGCAATAGGCTGAGGCCACGAGAATCCAAAATCAGATCGCATTACTGTAGGTGAAGCTCGCCAGACTTGAGTCTGGTGATGAGGAGGATGAGGCTAAATCCTTCAGGTTGGATGAAGAGTTTCTACGAGAGACTGGTCCGTCGTATGCCGACGCCATCGCTTGTGATGATTTGTTTTTTGTCATTTCTAGCGGATAGACTACTTCTTGCTTTGTAATGCTCAAAATTCTATGTGTACATCACTGATCCTTCGTGAATGAGAGAAATGGCACTTTGTTTCTTCAGCGTTTTTCTTTTCCATTGTTCTCCGTTTATATTGTGGGTTTTTATTTTATATGACTTGCTCTAATTTCTGTGAGCACTTGGCCTACTGATGCCTCCCCCATAAACTACGGGGTACTTTGCCTTAATATGAGCAAGTTATGTATATATATACATTGTACTTTTATTTTATTATATATATATTTTTTTGAAAATGCACCTCTTGTAACTGTGAGATATTTGCATGTTACTGTATTGAATCACCCCTTATGTTTGTGGGGGTACTCCTGCACAATATTACTTATGTTCACTGTTCTTTGAAATATTAAAGAGGAGTAATTTATCCCCCCCTCTACATTTTCTCTTAATTTATGCCTGGGGGACTTTGCTCAGTACGCTTTCTCTTAGGATGGACTTACCTACCAAGTGTAGTGAGCAAAGTTCCTGATTTTTTTTTATAGAACTTAGCGGGGAGTGTATATATATTTTTATATATATATAAATGAGTAAACAAAGCAAGAAAACAATGATCAAAAGCAATGCTATTTCATTTCTTTACTTTTTGTGTGATGTTTATAATGTGGTATTGCTCTAAAAAAAATTTACAAAAAACTTTTCTGATATAAGAGCAACCCTGAAAATCCATTACAGACATGCAAAACAAACAAAATTTATTAGCTGTTACTAAGCATAGTACCTCTTCAGCCACTTGCAGTTGATGGACTGGAGGCAATCACTCTCTGGTTTTGAGATTTGATAGTAGCCCGACTTCCCCACTCCTCTGACGACAAAGGGGCCTTCCCAGTTGGGTCTGAATTTTGATACCGACATGCTATGGAAATGGTGAGTTGATGCTCGTAGGACTAAATCTCCTACCTGGAACTCTCTAGGCTTGACTAAGTTCTCGTAGGCCCTGGACAGTTGCTGGGTGTAGACTTTGAAATTCTCTCCCACCTTGTCTCTATGCTCGTCCAGTGCCTCCAGTTGCACATGCCTTGGGTCAGGGATGAACCCAATGTTAAGAGAAATTCTGGCTGAAGGTACCGCCAACTCCACTGGTAAGACAACATCGGTCCCGTATACCAAAGAGAATGGAGTAAACCCTGTCGACTTTCTTTTCGAAGTACAGTAGGCCCATAACACCATAGGTAACTTCTCATTCCACGCCCCCGGCATGTCCTCTAGCATTTTCTTCAAAAAATTTATCAGGGTCTTATTGGTAGCCTCTGCTTGGCCATTGTCCTTGCGATAGGAGATGGTTGATCTATTATGCACAATTTTATATCTGTTTGTGAGGAGGGCCATTTCCTTGCATACGAATTGCTTCCCATTATCTGTTAAGATTACCTTGGGTATACCAAACATGCATATGATATACTCTTTTATAAACTGGGTTACCACTTGGGTGGTGACTCTCCTTAGAGGGATGGATTATGCCCATTTGGTATACAATTCTGTAGCCACAATGATAAAAGCCTTATCGTGAGAGACCGGGGTGATCTTTCCCACCAAGTCGAACGCCCATGTATGGAAGGGATAAGGAGCTGCCAAGCTTTGCAGGCTGAAAAAAGGAGCGTGCACCATGTTTCCATGAACTTGACATGATTTACACTTCTTCACATATCCAATGGAGTCAGCCTCCATGGTCGGCCAGTAGTATCCCAGCGTCATCAGCTGATCATACAGTTTGGCGCCTCCCATGTGGGAGGGATCATGAGCTTCTTTCAGCACCCTCTCCACATCCTCTTTGGATATGCACCTTAGCACCTTCTCATTGTACCCCTTCCTATATAACTCTCATTCGACCAAGTAGAAATGGGCTATCCTTTTTCTAAGGTAAATTTCATTCGCTCTCTCTGCGGGAAACTCCCCATTTTTCAGATATGTTATGTATGGCTGTCTCCAATCTTTGAAGGCTTCCACAAAGTTAGCCTCCGTTGGTTGGTCAAAATTAGCTTGGCACTTTAAATAACTTTATTGTAAGCGGGTCGCTTATGTGCTCATGGCAGGCCAATAATACCCACCTCACTACAGTCATCTATAAAGGGGAACATCAGTATCTCCGCAGTGCTTTTGGTGCATTTCTATTAACCTCTCCTTAGCTTCTTGCTCACTGACACACCTTGCTAGAAACCCTCCGGGACTCTTGAAGTAGAGAGTTCCCTGAATCACATGATAGTTGGCTAACTCTAACATTTTCATTGTCCCTTCTCTAGTTTCAAGTTGCTTCTCCACTAGATGCCTCCGATCTTCTCGCTCGTTACTTGGGAACACAGATTTTACAGTAGTGGGTACCGTTCTCCGCCTCACTATGATGGTTTCTTCTGACTCCTCCATGTCCAGCTTTTATGCTATGGGGGCGAGTGCGTCAGTGTGTTTGTTCATTTTTAACGCCTGCCTCTCCATAGTTACTTCTAAGAATAACCCAACAGCTTTTGGATGATGTGTCTGTAGGGTGCCAAGTTGGCGTGCTTAAGGGAAAACTCCCCATTGATCTGCCTTACTACCAAATTGGAGTCCCCTCCTATACAAAATATCCTGACCCCTCTTCTGAGTGCTTCCAACATCCCTAGAATGAGGACCTCGTACTCAACTTTGTTATTTAATCATTTGAAATCTAACTTGAAGGAGAGAGTGATCTTCTCTTTCCCATCTGACAGTATGATGACGGCTCCACCTATTCCTTGAGCACTAGAACCATTAAACTCCATAGACTACTTCTTCACCTCCTCCTCCATGCATGCTTGAAATCTCTCCCCGGGTAGCTCTTCACTAGGTGGTTCAAAAACTCCACTTGGGAAGTGGGCAAGAAGATCTGCAACTTCTTGGATTTTAATGGCCTTAGGCACTACACATTTTAGATCATATTCTGACAAGATCAAAAACCAACTTGCTACTCGTCCCACGAGTACAGTCCGTGCGAGGAGGTACTTGATGGGGTCACACTTGGTGACTATGTGAACTATAAAGGCTAGAAGATAGTGTCTCAACTTCTTGTCCATAAATACTAATGCCAGGAAGTGTTTCTCGACACTGGTGTACCTCGATTCTGTCCTAGAGATCACTCTAAACAGGTAGTAGATCGTCTTTTCCACTCCTTCTTTCTCTTGTGCCAAGAGGTCCCCTATCGATCTTTCTATAGAAGTGAGGTAGAGCAGCAGCGGTGCTCCGGCTTCGGGGGGAATCATCGTGGAAGGAGAGGCTAGGATTTCTTTAATCTTCTCAAATGCTTTCTCCTGTCTCTCTCCCCAAACCCATTTGGCTTTGGCTTTTAGTAGAGGCGCGAATGGATGAGTTACTTTTACCAGTGCAGGTAGGATACCTTTCCCAAGAAGCTCTTAAGTTGCCTCTGACTCTTGGGCAGTGGCATCATCACAATGGCTTTCATCTTCTCTGCATCCACTTGCACCCATTATCTATTCACAACAAAACCTAAGAATTTCCTTGTAGTAACCCCAAAGGTACACTTTGAGGGGTTCATCCTCATCTTATACCGGCAGATGCTTTTGAATACTCTCCTGACATCCTGTATATGCTTGCCTTCTTTCTTAGACTTCACCACCAGGTCATCCACATAGAATTCTAGTATATCATGAAATAGGTCATGAAAAATTGCCATCATGGTTCACTGGTATGTGGCCCCGATATTCTTCAATCCGAAGGCATGACTGTATAGTGAAAGTTCCCCAATGGTGTGCGAAAGGCAGTCTTCTCCACATCGGCAGGATCCATTTTAATCTGGTTGTATCCAACGTACCCATCCATGAAGCTATACATCTCATGTCTCACGGTGGCATCCACTAAGCTGTATATACTTGGTAATGGGAATTCATCCTTAGGACATGCCCTGTTCAAGTCACAAAAATCTACGCAGATTCTGATTTGGCTCTCGTCTTTTTTCGCCACTGGCACCATGCTGGAAAGCCATATGGGCTGATGAATAGGCTTGATGAACCCTGCCGCTAACAACTTCTCCACCTCAAATTTTATCTTCAAGTCAAGGTCCGCTTTGTATGTACGTGTGGCTTGCCTTACTGAAAGGGCATTGGGAAGGATGTTCAATCTATGGGAGCTCACTTCTGCATCTATTCCTGGCATCTCCGTGTACTTCCACGCAAATACATTAGTGAACTCCCTAAGTAGCCCAATGAGATCTTCCTTCTGCTTTAGTTCTAGACACTTGGAGATTAGAATGGGTCTACTCTCACCCCCTTCTGGCCCTGACTTGATTTCTTCCAATTCTTGCATCTGTTCTATGGGTCCATCTTGCATGCATTCCGAAGCTTCTTCTGGTTCCTCAACATGCTCAACGATATGGGATTCATCAACAATAAAGCACTCAGGAGCCTGGTCGATGCTCTCATCCCAGAACCCCACCCGCACAGACCGTTATAAGCGGTAGATGATCTTTCCATCAGGCAAGACCACCTTCTTACGGTTCGAGGAGGCCTAGCCACCTCCTATACTTTCCTCTTTCCTTTTGCCATGTGGGGAATCACCCTCCCCCTAGACGGTCATGAATAAATTTCTTCTATGGGACACTTCCCTCTGCTACCTTGATCCCTTCTAGCTTTCTTATAGAGACCTTTCTTTCCTCATCTAACTCATTGTAGAAGGTAGCATCCACTAGGCGGGCCTCCTCAACGATGAAGGGTCTCTATGTGGCCTTGATCATTAACTCTGTACCTCTAATGTTTGCCTTTGCACATTGATGGTAGGTGGAAGGCACTATGCCATGAGTGCGCATCCATACCCTTCCAATGAGTAATTGGTTTCTAGTGTTAGCATTAATAACATGGAACTTGATATGGGAGGTGAAATTTCCCAACTTGATTCCCACATTCACGTATCCAATAGACTGCATCCCGATATTGTCGAATTCGGAAATTACTAGTGGTACCGGAACCCCCTTCCCCTGGTCAATTCCTGTTTCATACAATGTACTGATGGGGATGATGTTAATAGATGCTCCCCCATCCATTAACGCCCTAGGAAATGAGACTCCATTAACCGTGGCTGTAACATTCAGCGGACGGTTGTGGAAGTAAGGGACCAACCTATCTGCTTCTGAAAACACTGCTTCAGAAGTATACTTCCTAATCATCCTTTCGATTGGCCCCTGCCAATTTAGCAAAGGGTCTCCACGCTATTGTACTGCCTCCAAGACTTTCCTCGTGATGGACACCCTTGTGTCATACTTTACCCCTATCTGGTAAAAAAACCACTTGAACTTGGGGCTCCTTGCGATGGCCTCGCATTCGGAATCTAGGTCCACCTCATACGTCTGGGCACTGTAGACATACTCCGCCTCAGAGGTCCCTCCCTCATCTAGAGCGAGAATGACATATACCTCACCCTCCGAGAGGACCACTTCTTCAATTTCCCCTCTTTCATCTTCTTGTTTCGGAGTGAAGAACCAGTCCTCTTGCTTTCTTTCTAGCTCAAATCTCCTCAGTGATAGATTTTCTAACTCCTCACATAACTGATTGCCGCTCTCCCACTTCATCAGACCTTTGGTAGCTTCTTCATCATAGGCAACTACCATATTGGCGGTACCAACGTGATGCGCAGGAAATGGGTTCTCATTAACATCCATAGGGGGTATCTGTAAGGTACCATTGGCCACCTGCTCTTCAATGATCCTTCGCAAGTAATAACAATCTTTAGTAGAATGCTGAACCCATTGGTGCAACTCACAGTACTTCGGATTGGCCTTGTCAGCTGCAGTGGGGGTTTCTCCTTTCAAGTGAGGAGGTCCTGCTACCCCTTCTCGTACTAAGGTACGATAACAGTCCATAGCCTCAGCTACGCTGCATGGTAGTGGAAGAGGGGCATCTTCCTCGAACTTTCTCTTGTTGCTGGGACTGCCATTCTTGGCTCCAGAGCCTCCCTTCTTCCCTTTGGAACTCCCATCCACATAGTTAACCGCTTACCTCCTCGAAACTTGAAACCTCTCAGAAGTCAGTGGAACTTGTGTCCTCCAGCCCGTGGTCCTTGGTTTGATTATCATAGCTATATTTCCAGCAGCCCTGGTGAACTCTCTAAAAGTTATGTCTCTAGTTTCATTGATCAAGTGTAACTTGTACTCTTCTAAGAGTCCTTCCACACATATTTGCAGTAACCTGGCCTCCGCCACGTCCTCGTGGACATCTAAGGCCCTCTCACGAAATTATTTGATGTAGTGCATCAAATCTTCGCTTAGATTCTGGGCCTCTTGTGCTAGGTGCCTCAATGTAAATTCGTCCTCCGCTACAAAGAACTTCTGGAGGAACTGCCTGTGCATCTCTTCCCAAGTAGGGACGTTGTTAGGTGCTAAGTGGGAATACCATGTATAATCCTTCCCAGTGAGGGTCTTAGAGAACTCCCTCAACCTCAGGTTCTTATCGCCATCATGTATTCCCAAGTACTTAACAAACCTCTTCACGTGTTCTCTAGGGTTCTCCCCCTGCCGCCAAACTTGATAAATTTTGGTGGGATATACCCCTCAGGGTATGGCTTCTCATTTACTTCCTGCGGATAGGGGTCTTGTAACTCCTCGTATAGGTGGGAACCCACCCACCCTCTGAGAGGAGCTTCCTCACTTCCTCCATAGTAACAGCCTTAGAGGGTGACTCCTCCAAACACATGCTTTTAGCAGTTGGCAAACCTGTTTGCGCCAGAGCCTGCTCTGGTGCCACCTTCCGGGACAAAATCGTCTCTGTCGGAATCATAATAGGGGTGGCTACCCCTCCAGAAGGGGCAGCAGTAGGTGTCACACAAACTTGACCCAAGCTTGATAGGTCCATGTTATTTTTCTTTAAGAAGTCAAAAAACATTGCCATAAGATTCATACCTTCCATTGGGGCCACTGCCGGAGAACTGGTCTGCCCTCCCTGAGGTGCAGGCGCCTTGGCTCCGATCACCACCACTTCTTCCTGGGTAGTCTGGTCACTGTGAGATCCATTACCAGATGGAGTGTCCTAAAAAACCAACTTCTTAGAGACATTGATACCTTCTTTGTCCATTAAAGCAAGAATACCTCCCCAGTAGAGTCGCCAAATATAGGAGGGTAGTGAGACTAGGGTCTATGAATAACTGGAAAGGGTGAGGCGTGACCCACTCCAATGGACACTTCCTGCAAGGTCTTCAAGGTCTTCTGGTGCAACTTCTCAAGAAACTTTCTCCTTCTGGTAACAATGGAACTCAAGCTTCAACTCACTCCCTGCAAGAAAATGAACCTTCACAGCAAAAATAGTAATTTTCTCAAGGGAAACACCTGAGAATGATGGCTGTCAGTGGGGAGTGAAAGAACAAGGAACTCAGCACTAAGATAATGAGCAGGGAGAGAATACTAGGTAGGTATGTGTTTTTGGCAGAGTAACAGTGCAATTTTAATTGTCTCTGTATTGACCTTGCCTAGAGGTCTATTTATACTTGGGCATTAGGGCTGAGTTGGCATTTTGGGAGCCAAAATTGAGTGGGTTGGTGGGGAACAATGTCTGAAGTGTACCATTTGTCCCTACCTGTAGTCAGCCCTGCCTTTCCCCTCCTGCAGGTGCCACCTGGCGCCGACCAAAGTCAAAAATCACATATGTCTCCTAATGAATACAAGATATCTGATTTTGTAAATATCTTTTGAAACGGTAACTTGTGGTGCAATTTTTGCAAATCTTGAGAGAGGAGGCCTTACGGACCCCTCTATTCTAAAATTATTATTTTTCTTGAGAGGGACCTCGAGGAACGCCTCTTCTGGAAAAGTCATTTTTTTATAAAGACTTTATTCCTTGTGAGTAGCCAACTCTTTAGCTTCTCACTTCACTTGTGACCAAGTGGGAAGTGTGTGTAGTATTGAGTGACTTATGGGTCTTCCTACTAGTATTCTCTCAATCCTATAGCGCTAAGTGGTTGAGCTTGCTCAACATACCTTGTCCCTCAGCCGCCAAGCCAAAAACTCTCAGAAGGTCTCAACTAGCCTATATGAGCCCTGCCTGCTCTACTAGGCTATCTGTACAAGAAAGTAAAGTGTTAATATTGCTGTTCTTTTAAATAATGACGTTTCATGATGAGGAGTTGCTCATGATAGCCACTCCTTCATCTTGGCCTATTTTTTTGGAAGCTGAGGGGGAGGACCTTGACTGTTCCTCGACCTGAGATTTTCTGTTGTTAAGGGACCTTGAGGGTTCCTTCTCAATAGGAGTTTTTGTTGGGACCCTGGGGGTTCCTTCTCAATATAACTTTCTACCGGGACCCTGGGTGGGTTCCTTTTCAATATGAGTTTCTACCAAGACCCTAGGGGTGCCTGCTCAATTTGAGTTTCTGCCGGGACCCTAGGTGGTTCCTTCTCAATATGAGTTTCTACCGGAACCCTAGGGGGTTCCTTCTCAATATGAGTTTCTGCTGGGACCCTGGGGTGGTTCCTTCTCAATAAGAGTTTCTGCCGGTACCCTGGGGTTCCTTCCCAGTATGAGTTTCTACCAGGGCCCTGGGTGGGTTCCTTATCAATATGAGTTTCTGTCGGGACCCTGGGGGGTTTCTGCTCAATATGAGTTTCTGCCGGGACCCTGGGGTGGTTCCTTCTCAGTATGAGTTTCTGCCGAGACCCTAGGGGTTCCTGCTCAATATGACTTTCTGCCGGGACCCTGAGTGGGTTCCTTCTCAATATGACTTTTTATCGGGACCCTGGGTGGTTCCTTCTCAAAATGAGTTTCTGTCGGGACCCTGGGGAGTTCCTGCTCAATATGAGTTTTTGTCGGGACCCTGGGTGGGTTCCTTCTCAATATGAGTTTCTGCCGGGACCCTGGGTGGGTTCCTGCTCAATATTTCCAATAAAAAAATATTTTTATTTTTTTATTTTTTTTAGGTAGACACCCTTCTAGAAAATTGTTTTACAATCGTGCTCTGAACCGTTTCCTGTGATCTCTTCTCTCTTGTATATATATGTATATATTATGGGTGCCCAACCATAGGGGCGTCATGCTTAGGATTCTTTGGAAGGAACGTGTTGTAGCTTAAGTGGGAGTTGCAGGCCTTTTGATTAAACAACCTCATTATTGATTCCACTCCTAGTTCTGTTTTAATCCAGTTGGGCATGTGTCGCCCTTTTTCCTTATTCAGTTGGTTTTGTCAGAGACTATGATTCATTTATTTTCAATATTTTTATTTTGGGATTTGTTACTGTCAGGATGTTTTTCCTTTGAAGTTTTAAAGTTGGAATTAGTTATTTGAATGCTTAAATTGCTTGGATGATCTTTTCCAGTCTAGTTATTTGCGTGACTCTTAAACTATGAATTATGAAAGGTTTTTATTATTTGGCCTAAATTAAATATGGAAATAATGTTTCAAATGGTTTTGACACTTAGCTTAATTATTTAGGGTGTTTAATTTGAAAATTTATTTTACAACAGTGATGCTAAGAATGAACCAACCGTTCACCTTGGTTATAATTTAATAAAGGATTGATCACCCGGTATTTAATTAGGTGGGGTGTTACAAATTCGTATCCAAGTGTACCACTTGCCAGCTAGTGAAAGTGGACCATCATAGACCACCAGGTTGATTTCTGCCATTAGAGAGCCCTATGTGGAAATGGGAGGGCATTTCCATGGACTTTATTACTGGGTTGCCTATTTTGCAGAGGGGACACGATTCTATATAGGTTATTGTGGACCGATTGACAAAAGTAGCCCATTTTTTGCCAGTCATGACAGACTATACAGCGGGACAGTATGCTCAGATATTTATTACAGAGATAGTAATACTGTATGGTGTGCCTCTTAATATCGTGTCAGATAGAGATAAGACGTTTGTTTCTCATTTTTGTGAGAGTTTCTAGGAGGCTATAGGTACCGAATTACAGTTGAGTACGGCGTACCACCTGCAGACCGATGGGCAGACAGAGCGCACTAACCAGATGCTTGAGGACATGTAGCACATGTGTATCCTTGACTTTGGGGGAGGTTGGGAGCATTACCTTCCACTGGTGGAATTTTCTTTCAATAACTCCTATCAGTTCATGATTGGCATGGCCCCGTTCGAGGCATTATATGGGAGACCTTGTCGTTCTCCAACTTATTGGATAGATGTAGGAGACAACAAGTTACTTAGGCCAGAGGTAATTCAGGATAAATCGAGAAGGGTTGAGATGATTTGCAGCTGCATACGAGTAGCCCAGGATAGACAAAAAAGCTACGTCAATGCTGCGAGGTCCTTCAGGGAGTTCGCTGTGGGGGACCAGGTTTTGTTAAGAGAATCTCCTATGAAGGAGGTGATGATTAATGAGAATTATTAATGACAAGCGTGACAAGGGTTAATGCTTATTAATGAGAATTATTGAATATTACTGAGTGAATAAGTAATATTGAATTATTTAATCTGATAAATTATCAAGAGTGAAATATACAACAATTTGGAATTAAGTCGGGACACGCGTGTGAGTCGTTTTAGGACGAATTGAATGGAATACAAAGGTAAAATATTATTAAGTAACTCGTATGGTAATTTTGAGTACGTCGTTGAGTCCGGGAGGTTCGAGATTGTTAGAAAACACTACCCGAGTATTTTATTTGGACTCCGGGATATTTAGGCCAAACCAGCACCCTGTAGTGGTAGTTTTATAATTTGGGTTTTTGGATAATTAAAATGGACGAAGCTATGTAATTAAATATAAAAGGTACGTGGGTGAGAGGTTACATATCAGTTTCTAAACCTAAGTCAGAGAGAGGAAAAACCTAAGAGGGAGAAGAAGAACTCCATAGGTGTTCTTAGAGAAAGACTTAAGCTTTCACAAAAAATACCAACATCATCAACGGATCAGACCTTTGAATTTGAGGCAAGTGTTTATTACTTGCTTTCATTTAGCAATAATCATATTCATGTTAGTTTAGGTAAATTTGATAATGAATTTAATTGAAATTGGGTGAAAATTTGGAAAAGTAATTTCTGATTATGGACAGATGGTTCAGTAGTTGATTCCTTCATGTATGCACGAGAATTTAATACGAAATTGGAGTACAAATTGACGAACAAATCTGAATTAATTAAGTTCTTGAACGAAAAATTGGAAAACAAGGGTTCTTATGATATTAATTGGGTATTTCGTTTTTACCTTATGATTTATAATAATTGAATGATGCTAGGATGTTAAAAATTGAGTAAACATGTTGGGTTATCAATCAAAATATTTACATTGAAGATTGGGTATGAACTATGAGGTTTTGGGTGTAAAAATGGTAAAAAGGTAACTGTTGAAGAATAGGTCAGACATAACAGAACCGGTTCCTTTTTCTAATAGGATCGGTTCCTTTTTCTGGTAGGATCAGTTCATTTTTCTGGTGGGATTGGTTCGTTTTATTTTAGTGGGATCGGTTCATTTTTCTGATAGGATCTGTTCGTTCTATTTTTAGTAGGATCGGTTCGTTTTATGTCGGTTCGGTTCGATTCGTTTTTCTGCAGACTTTCAGTGCTGCTACAGAACTTTGGAGAAACCTTTAGAATCTTAAATTGTGAGATTTGAGGAGAAAAATACCCTAGACCAGTAGAGTATTGGGATCGTATCTACTGTCTTGATATATAAATGTAGTGGTACCCTTCGAGTGAGGAGCAATACTCTACGTAGATTATTTGGGATAAAGTAAATATATTATACATAGTAATGAGAGAATAATCTGTATGGAATATATATGATTAGGTTGGGTAGATACCTAATGGATCTTAATAGGATGTGTGGATACCTATTATTTTCTTGATATTATGTGTATGACAGACCTAGCTGCTTGCAATCGCGGGAGGTTGTGTAGAGGCAGTCTTATCCTGGGTGACCTTCAGGGAGATATTTGACTTGTATCTCAGAACATAGGACTGTGAAGACTTATTTGTGAGTTGATAAGTCAGATGACTATGGGAGTGTAGGTATGTGCGTGACCCATAGGTATGTGAACTATGTTCGCCTCCACTATGTGTGATTTGTGTATATGGTTCGTGGGAGACTTCTGAATCGATAGTCCTTATTTGAGTACGAGATGTACCGGGACATGCTAGCAGGGTATGCAATGCACTATAGGTTTAGCCTTGGGGTGCTATATTAGTATATGTATATTATAGTGGTGAATATATATATATATGCATACTTGTGTTATTCCTACTGTGAGACAACTATAGGTTATTAGAATAGTACAATCTTAAGTAACGTAAGCTGTGAATACTTAACTTAGTGTGATAACACTTAACCGAATTAATAAATGATGATATTAATAATGTGGAAAGCTGGGAATCACGCGTTGCTACCACGAGGTATAAGTATAAGTATAAGTATTTATCTAGTTAGAAGTGTTATGGATGGCTAGGTTAGAATAGATGTACGTTAGGCGTGCACAATAGACGAGAGGTGAGGATCTCATGTGAGAGTTCGAACTAACATGCATTTGATACTTGCTTTATTGCAAATTTTAAATACTTTCTAAAATAAATATTTTTACACATCGGGCGCTGACCCGTTTCTTGCACCTCTTTTCTCTCTAGCTATATATATGTATATTATCAGGTGCTCAGTCACAGGGACACCAGACTTAGAGACTTGGATTGCTTGGAGTGATGCAGTTGTTGTGGAAGCTACAGGTCTTTACATTATACGCCTCTATCATTTCACTCAGTTTTATCTAGACTTTTCATTTAGGGCATGTGTCGCCCACTCCTTAGACATTTTTATCAAAGATTGTATTCAGTTTACTTTCAAGTCATTTCAGTTGGATTTATTTTACTATGGTTCTTGGTTTAGAGTTTTGAACTGGAAATGTTTATTCCAGTCTTAGTTATTTCAGTAACTATTTAGATTCAGTATTTATTTTATTCATTTGTGTGGTGGATGGGTTATATATAAATTCTTGGACTTACTAAATAAATGATTTTTGGATTCAATTTAAAAAGGAAAAATAATGTTTTGTCACCAGCTTAGTTATCTATTAGGTGGTTAATAAGGTTATTATATTTTCGGCAGTGATGCTAAGAATGAACCAACCGAACATTCTATTTTAAAATTTTATAAAGGATTGATCACCCGATATTTAATTGGGCGGGGTGTCACGCACACACACACACACACACACACACACACACACACACACACACACACACACACACACACACATATATATATATATATATATCTTGTGTGTATAATATATTATGTGGAACATACCCCTCTAGTTCTATTATGGGAAGCTGAGCGATGTGGGTGAATCCCCTGGCTGTATTTTTATAGTGTGACTTTTATCATGGGTAAGACGTATTGGGTATGATTCTTCTTATTTTTTGTTGAGGAACTATTGCCACTTCCCCTACGTTTGTGATTTGCTTTACCAAGTCGGTTTGAGAGTCCGACATTTGCTATCCAGGATGGTGTGAGTATTCCCTGGAAGATGGTAGCACTTAGAGACTGCATCCAGTGAGCTAATGCTCTAAGGGATGGTTAGTATTCATATAATGAGTGATATGTATGTGTACTTGTTATGAAATGTTTAATCATGTATAATAACAAGAGTAATATTATATAGACTTCAAAGATAAATGTGTGAAATATTATGCTTATAACTAGAGAAAGTTATTAGTATTGAATTGTTAAATGATCATTGATAATGATATTTAAAAACGGTTATGTTATGGTGTAAACGAGATACGCGAGTGTGGGTCAATGCGTAGGCATGAGGATGGGTTATCCATAGATGAGTTCTGTAGCTCAACTAAGATATAAAATGCATACGTTTAGGTGTGCGCTGTAGTTGAGGGGTGATTACGAGTCTCAAGAGAGGCGGCACCATCTTAATTATGGAATTTCACATTCATAATTATTATGCATTTTAATTCACTTGCTAAAATATTTTTAGAACCGGGTGCTGACCCATATCTATCTTTCCTTTTTCTTTTTCTTTGTTGTATCTTTAGGTGTACCACCACAAGGACGCCATGTATGTGCTTCCATTCCAATGTCTATGGAGCTACAACATCTATGGGATATTGCAGGATTTTTGATATAGTCGCATCTCAGTTTTGTTAATCTAGTTAAGGACCGACAGGGTTAATCGGGCATGTGTTGCCCAAGTGTTGTATTGATATATATACTTCATATTTCATACATTTGATATATTGTATGGGCCTGTTAACTGACAGCTCATTCAGTTATTTTTCTTGTGTATTTATTTTTACATGTATACTTATTCATGTTTTGTAGATCCCGTTAATGGATTTAAATGCGTTATATTTTTGGAACTTTTGGCATCCACTTTATTTTAATTTGGGTGGTTAGTTCTATTTTTGGTCTGTGCGACAGTGGTGCTAAGAACGAACCATTTGAGATTCCTATTTTATTTTGGTAGAGGGCTCGCCACTCGTATTTTTAATAAGCGAGGTGTTGTCTTTTTAATGAACATGAAGAGGCACTTTTGAGATTTATGACATAAAAGGAAAGGTTCAAGGGAAACGAACAATTATTTTACAAACACAAAAGGTTTCTTTTAGTAAAACAAAAGGTTAAAGA
This sequence comes from Sambucus nigra, assembly GCA_949130495.1. NCBI lineage: Eukaryota > Viridiplantae > Streptophyta > Magnoliopsida > Dipsacales > Adoxaceae > Sambucus > Sambucus nigra. The sequence goes on along the minus strand of OX422210.1, from coordinate 529,151,724 downwards.
GGAAATGGAGAGAAAATTACGCAAAAACTCAAAAGTTTCAAGGAAAAACTAAAGAAATTCAAGTATAATTCAAGTTGCAAGATTTGTGAAGGAACTCGGAGATTTTTGTTATCATCGATAAGAAAATTCAGACATTACGACTTTGAAGGAAAGTGATTGTCTAGCAATTTATTTATGTGTTCAATTTCAATTCATATCGTGATTAGAAATTGATATACGGTGGGATTCATATATAATAGGGGGTTTTGGAAAATGAATTAATAAAAATATATGTGTGATTATTCAGTATTGAAATCTGGAATTTGAATCCCATATTGATATATGGATTATGAACTTCGAAGATTGAAATTGATGAATTATTATGAGATAGGGAGACTTTTATCGTATGTAAATATGTTCTCTAAAATCCATGAAGTGATCATATGTAGAGAGATGTATGTTCAAAATAAAGCTACTCCATGTTTAGAATTGTTGAGAATGAAACGTTATTGGAGAATATTATGTTGGGACTTATGAACTTGGGGTTGAACTTGTTGGAAAAATGAAATTGCAATAACTATTACATTCTGCAGGGGCGAACCGGTCTGCCCTCAAGCCAAACCGGTTTCGACTACCTTGCTACGTAAATGTTGGTTTATTTAATGAAAAATGTTCATAATTTAAATTCAAAAATTAGATTATAGGGGATAATTTAGGACTTCTGAAAAATCATATGAATTAGTCTTATGGCCTAGATTAATTGGGAATTTTATCCAAGGTGAAAATTTGAGTATTTGGGTAAATTATACCCAGATTTTTTTAATGAAATTGTGTTGAAAAATTCGAGATAATAGGGATGTGGGCTGATTGAGACTTGTTCATGTCCATAATTAATAGTGTAAGAATCAATTAATTAAGTGTATAATTAAGTAATTGAGAATTAAAATGATATTCGAAAATGTTGGCCTACTTCCACGAGTAATCGACATGGTTAGCAAAAATTATTAAGAAAATATATATGGGTACAGAGATAACACACACACACACACACACACACACATACACACACACACACACACACACACACACACATATATATATATATATATATATATATATATATATATATATATTATCTGTGTTCATGGTATAATTATGTGAAAATACTACTCTAGTACTATTAGTGGAGGTTGCACGATGTGGTTTATCTTCCCTGATGAAAAATAATAGGCTAAGTATCGAACCCAGGTCATAGCGCCATGCATGCCCTTGTGAGGTTGGAGTCGAGTGAGGTAATTTTGGTATAGTTATCTCACTATCTCAGGACTATGATCGCCTTCAATACATTTATGATTTATTGAGTTCGATGTGATATCCCGACTTGATAGCCCATGATGATGTGTGTATGCCCCGGTGCATGGTAGCATTTTAGAGATCTTCATCCAGTGAGCTAATACTCTGAGGGATGGCGGTTATACGCGACATATGTGTGATTGTTGTGTTATAGAAAATACGTGTATATATATGTGAAAAAATATATATATGGGTATTTGTCACTATTGTGTGAACATTGAATTAATGACTAGTGAAAGTTATTTGGAATGAATCGATAAATCATAATTGTTAAACGTTATTTGAAATTAATTGATTAATTATATTGATAATCGGATGTGAAAATTTATTTTATAAATTATGCATGACACAGGGTAGCATATGGACTTAATGTTATATTGATAATAATTAAGTTAGGTAGCATAACTAGGGGTAAAATGTGCACACTCTAGTTGGGTGGTGATAACTATCTGATGTGAGTGCGATGCCAATTTAAATATAGAAGAATGCAGTCATAATTATTTATGTATTTTAATCACTTGCAGAATTTTTTCAAAAGGTTTTGGGATCTGACTCGTATCAAAATTATTTTCAAAACTTTTAGGTGTCCAGCCTCAGGGACGCCAAGCATGAGTATCTATTCTAGGTTTTCGGAGTTGCAGTAATTATCGAGTACTTGCAGGATTTATTCTATCCGTCTCTATTTTTATTATTATTTATAGGATTCAATTGGTTACTCTTTGGGAATGTCTCCCATTGTTATTTTTATTCAGTCTAGTTATTTCATTTTATTTGAGTGTCGTAGTGGATTGTATACCGATGGTTTATTCGGTTGATTGGCATGTATCAGATTTCAGTGTTCAGTTATGTAATTTTAATCTATTTATTAATCTTAATGAGTGGTGGTGAATAGTCGGTTCTTTTTTTGAAATTCTAGACATGATAGGTCTCTTTACTGTTCGGGCATGTTGCCAATGTCAGATGATTTTATTCCATTTTAGTTTATTCTACTTATGGAGATTATTGTATGGATATTATACCAATGGTTTATTTGGTTAATTTTGGCATATATTAGATTTTTATTTTTCAAGATAGTTTTGCAATTATGTATATAGTTATTTGTCTGAATCAGTACGGTTTTGGTTGTATTGTTGTTATAATAAAAGTTAAAAAATTGACACACAACTTAATTTAATAACTGGTGGTTAATAATTAATTTATTTCTGACACTGATGCTAAGAATGAGCATCACTGTCATATTTACTTGTTATATTTACTTGTGTGATAAGTAAATGAAACTTCATTATTTTGTATTACGTTGTAAGTGAGTAAAATTGACGGGTCGATAACATCTTATTCGGGATGTGCGAGTGGGGTCATCCTGGGAATAAGATGGTAAATTGATGATGGGTGACTCAGATGATGATTTTGAATACATATTCGATCCAGAATATGTCAAAATAGTCTAAATTAAGTACCTAGGAATAGTGATTGGGTTTCGAGGACTTTTAGACTAAATGGGACCCACATAGAGGTATAAGGGTCATTTTAAAATTATGTGTAAATGGGATTTCTGGATTTAAACCTAATTTTTTTTCTTCATTGTTCATACTTATGCATTTTGGAAGAAAATATGACATTTATTACTTGTTGATGCAAAAAAATAGACTATGCTAATTAATTGATCACAGATAAATATAAGTAAAAGAGACAAAAGATTTTTAAAGTGGTTCGGCTTAATAGAAGAGCCCGCGTCCACTATTGTGTATTGCTTTGGGCTTGTTCAATTGCATCTTTTTTTCGTGTCCCCGTATATAGGCTTTACATTGTATTTATAGCCCTCAGGGGGTGTACAAGAGATGGAATATCAAATGATGGAATGTCTTTATATCATAGACATTTACATCTATAGAATCATTAATGTATACAACTGTTGGTGTTTTCCTGTCATCGTTGGTCGGCATTTCTGAAGTTGGTCGTCATTCCTGAAGTTTATCGGTATTCCATCTTTAATGACAAGGAATAATATCCTATTGTATAACACTTGTCAGTATTTGAACGGTCCATATAGATGATGAAGCACCTTATACTCTTGACTCACTTGAGTCTACAGTGTATAAGTTCTCATATAGTTTGGAAATAGTGACAAAATTGAGTCCCTCCCCTAGATACCAAAGAGCCTCAGGCACTACTATACAATTCATTCCTCTTGTTTGATTGATCAAATGTATATTCATAAACACTCACACACATTAGGACTGCATACATGGGTCATATATTGCATAAATTGATTGTGTGTGTGTTATGCGTGTTAATTTCCCTTCAAACTTTTATTAATAAATTTTTGGGAATTTTTAATGTTTTTTAAAATGTTTTTTTCTTAATTAAAATTGGGATTAAAAAGTTTTGGGGTCTATCTGTAAATTCTGATTATTTGTTTTATTCCTATAAAGTTCACTTGGGTAGAAATCGAAAGCGCTTGAGACATTAAGGGTGCCAGTGTAATTTGTTTGAGACGTGCGTGTGAGGTTCGATATTAGCCATACACCAGTCGCCCTTCTACTGGTTGGATTTGTGTTTCTTTTAAGAGACAAAACCGTTATTCATTATCAGCCCTTGGATTGATCTTATCAACGCTCTGCATGTGTCCAATTCCAATCCTTGTGAAACCCTTATCCTCCAATCAGAATCCTTTTAACCAACCGCTTCTCTTAAACCGTTGGATGGAAGTCAAAAGGCCAAGACTAAATCTCAGCCTTTAGATTCATGTCATCCTTTTCGATCCTTCTCGGCCCACTATAAAAGGAGGCTAACCCTCAGCCTTTGAGAGACTTTTGCAACTTCGTTTAATTTGAGAGAGAAGAGAGAGAAAATAGGGAGAAACCAGGGAGAGAATAGAAACCCTAATTCGTTCAAACACCTTTTCAAACCCTAACCCTTTTTCTAAGAACCAATTTACACCAAACACCATCCTTGAGTGTTTGAGAGTTTTTGAGTGTTGGTTTGAAAGTTATTTCGTGGTTTAACCTCTTCGTTTTAAGATCTTGTGTCCAACTTAAACAATAGGTTAGATCTGTATTTCTATTTCATAGAAATCATAGACATTTTATGTTATATTACCCTTTGATATGCATTCTTAGTTTCTCATCTTGAGAAATCTTTTATTGATTATTTTCTATAAATTCTTTCATCTTCAAAATCAATAAAATCATTTTGTGTTTCTAGTTCTTTTGAAACAAGACCTTTGACCTAGTTAGAATCACACTTGGTGATTTGCAATTTCAAAAATATTTTTTCAAACCCTGAAATTGATTAAGATATTGAAATGTCTTCCGAGCAAGATAGTCGTGGATTCCGGGATCATTTTAAAGGTCAAATAAGGTTTTAGTTTTCTGAGAAGAGAGAAACTGAAAATCATAGCATATAGATCTGATTTGTAATTTTCTAGGACTGTTTGTATAAATAAGCGTGTGTGTGTGCATGCATGTGTTAGAGGACCATCACAAACACTTACACACTACAACACTGAAAGTGTTGGTAATAATATCTTGAAACAAGATTCGATGTAAATCCTGGAACCCAGTGGAAGTTAGCAAATTGGGAGAACCACATCAACAATCAGAACTGTAGAGAAGTTAGAAGGAAATCAATGGGTACATTCCTAAACTTCTATAAGACTGATTTGTGTGCATGGGTGTTACATAGTTTGTAACTGATATATTATTTTAGTGATTTTTTTCTTTTACTCCGTAGAGGGAGTCGTGGATGTTTCCTTAGTTGGGTGAGGTTTTACCACGTTAAAAATCTCTTGTCATTAATCTTTTTACATCTCCTCATCTCATTGTTCCTGATGTGCTGATTTAATCTTTTCAGTTTTTTTTCCAGAACTTGTTAAAAAATCTTGAACTGATCTCGTGCATGTTTTATTAAACACATCTTGTGATTAATATGATTTGATTTAGAGAAAAGAGTTTCCTCAAAAAACAGTTCGGAGTTACTTAAATAGTTTAATCTTGTATTAAATGGCTTTAGTAATAGTTTTTCAATTGGTATCAGGGCTTTGGAAATCTTTTTAAAAGAACTTGTGTTTCTGAAATTGTTTTCTTAAAATCAAAACAATGGACGAGAAAGATGAAAGACTTGGCAACTTGAACATACCCCCACTATTTGATGGAAGCAACTTTGCTTACTGGAAGGTAAGAATGGTTGCTTTCCTACAAGGAACCTTGGGAGATGATGTCTGGGATATTGTTGAAAATGGATACACTTATCCTACTAAACCAGCCACCGAAGGAAGTAATGAGAGGATTAAGAAAGCATTAAGTGAATTCATTCAAGAAGAGAAGTAAAATTCTCGAAACAACAACAAAGGCAAGAATGGCATCTTCTTGTCCATAAATGAACATGAGTTCAAAAGGATCTCATCTTGTGCCACTTATAAGGAACCTTGGGATACACTGATCACTGCACATGAAGGTGACACTAGAGTTAAGGCTTCTAAAACTCAAATGCTTGTCCACCAGTATAACTCTCTAATTATGTCAGATTCTGAATTCATTGATGACTTTTACATGAAATTGACTGACATTGTGACCAAACTGCATGCTAATGGAATAACATATGACATACATGAAATTGTATCTAAAATTCTAAGATCACTACCACGGAAATTTAATAACAAAATACATGCTATTGAGGAAATGTGTGATCAAAATCTCACTCTTGAATTACTCAGTAGTAAACTAAGAACTGTGGAAATAGAATTAGAATTTAAGAATCATATGACCCAGTCCCATAGGAAACAGACTAGTTCCAACTTAAGTTTTTCCTCTAAGCTGATGAAACCTGAGTTTACTATTCCCACTGATGACTCTGATGAGGAATGTGATCTAGATAGTTTGGATAATCAAATTGCCTTAATGTCAAAACAGTTTAAGAAAGTTATCAAATTTAAAAATAAATTGCCATACAGACAAGGCAAGCCAAATTATCCATCTCATCCTAACTACAAACCTCACGAGAAAGGTCAAGACAAACATCACAAGGACATGAGACCCAATAAATACTTCAAGAACATTAAATGTTTTAGATGTGGAAAACTAGTACACATAGCACAAGACTGTAGAGTGAAACTAAACAGTGTCAATAAACATACTAGGGCCAACATTTGCAAAACATGGGATGATTCAAGTGATTCTGAAAATGAGGAACCTGAATCATGTGATTTTTTTATCCTTGCATGTCTTTCTTTGCCAAGATAATCTATAATGATGATATGTCTATGCCTGTATATGAGAATGATATTAGTAACTCTACTTCTGTTGTTATGAATCATGCTGCTACTGGTTTAGATGTTTAATTTCTGAGAATATTGCTAGTTCTACCACGGTGTGTGTGAGTCAAAGGGAAAGCGATAATGACGATGTCAATGGGTGTGTCAGTTCAATAATTGAATCCTTAGGGGTCACTTCACACACCACACTTAGTGATTCGGACACTGAAGACCTCCCTAACATTCACACACTTTATGCAAAAACTCTCAAAAAAAGCACTAGAATAGAGAAGATAATGGATGATCTTACTAAGAAACTAGAATCCCTAAGTCTGATGGTTAAACTTAACGCTGAGAGTATACTAGCCAATGTCTAACTCGTGAAAATGAAGTTAAAATTTTTTATCAAAAATTGAAGAATTTGATTGAAGAAAATGAAACTCTGGAGAAAAAATATAAAGGGACATTATTAAAATTGGAACAATCCAAAGACAAGACAATAACATTTTTCAAAAAATTTGCAAAATTTGAAAATAATTTAAACTGTTTTGATGGTTTTGTTGCTGATTCAAAAACCAATTCTGATGATCAAACTGGAATAGGGTTTTGCCCAAATTTGAAGACACGAACTAAAAACTTTAAACCAATCAAGTTTGTGTCAGGAGGCAAAAGACCAATAGAAACTTGTCCATTTTTCCTTCTCTGAAAAATGAGTTTGATGAAAAACAATCAAAGTTTGATATTGGGGAATCAACTTTCTCTAAGTGTGAAAGTACTTCTAAGGCTAAATATGTCTGCCATCCGATTAGGAAGTGTGATTCTTCCTTTCAAACTGTACTCCCTAGGAATAAGGTTCAACCCCAAAATACCATGAAGCCTATGTTTAGAGACTTTCCTAAGGAGATACCATCCCCAAGCAATTTATATTGCTCTTACTGTGACTTATATGGTCATTCCTTTAAAGGTTTCTACTCTAGACGTTTAGTCAACCCTGTCTATAATACCCATGTGTACCAAAACTTTAACTATTCTAGGAGAAGCCATAACAATTATGTTCTCCCTAGACAACCAGACAAAAACTCTAACTATAAAAAGAGAAAGACCAAACCTAAAAGATCATTTCCAAGAAGGATTCCTAGACATTTTTCTAAACGAAATGCTCATACTTTCCATAAAATTCAACCTCATGTGCAAAACATTTTTCAATAGAAATCTAATGCTTGCAAATTTTATCAAATGAGAGCAAATAAGCGCAAAATGAAAACAAGAGCTATTTGGGTTAAAAAAGATGAGCTATCACCCCAGATGAATTGTAATATTGTGATTATTGCTTTAAAAGCTGAACACACTCCCTCTGATTGGTATTTAGACTCTGGATGTTCAGAGCACATGACTGGGGATGATACCAAACTTTTAAACAAAACCAGCTTTGCTGGAGGAAAAGTTATGTTTGGTGATGGTGTATCATCTCAAATCATTGGTAAAGGAACACTCCAAGAATAAGGATTACCTTTACTTAAAAATTTCTTCTAGTAAAAGGTCTTAAGGCTAACATACTTAGTATCTCGCAATTTTGTGACTCAAATAATATTGTCACCTTTTCAAAGAATAATTGCAAAATTTTAAATGAAAAAGGTGAGTGCATAATTATAGGACTGAGGACTCCTGACAATTGTTATACTGTCTAGAACAGTACTGAGGTCTGTAACATTGCCAGAATGGATGACAATGAGATATGGCATAATGGATAGGGTCATATAAATTATGGCAATCTTTGTAGATTGTCTTCAAAAGAAATAGTTAGAGGTATTCCCAAGATCAAACCTATTTCTAATATTGTCTGTGGATCATGTCAGGAAAGAAAAATTGTTAAGTCCCCTCATAAGAAAGTTAGAGATATCCTTACCTCTAAACCCTTGGAGCTCATCCATATGGACCTAATGGTCCTTTTCGAACTGTTAGTGTCTGTGGACATAGTTACATTCTTGTTATGGTTAATGAATACACCAGATTTACTTGGGTAGCTTTCTTAAAACAATAGTTTGACACTTTCCAAACCTTTTTGAAGATCTTACTTCAGATTGAAAATGAGAAAGACACTCAAGTAAATAGAATTCGTAGTGATAGAGGTGTAGAATTCATGGATACTAGTGTTATAGAGTATTGTGACTATAATGGTTACAAACATGAATTTAGTGCTCCTAAGACTCATAAAAAATGGTATTGCTGAGAGAAATAATCGTACCCTTCAAGAGATGGCACGTGTTATGATTCATGCCAAAACTTTACCTATGTATTTTAGGGTAGAATCAATTCGTACTGCATGCCACATTATCAATAGGGTCTATCTTAGAGAGAATTTTAAACAAACTCTTTACGAACTATGGTATGGGAAGAAGCACAAACTTAAGTACCTTAGAACTTTTGGTAGTACGTGTTATGTCTGCAAAGACAGAGAACACTTATCCAAATTTGAGACTCGTGGAGATAAATCCATCTTTCTAGGATATTCTCCTAATAGTAGAGCATACCGTGTCAATAACCTTTGCACTAAGACCTTGATGGAATCCATAAACATTATTATAAGTGACACTACTGTAGAGAGTAAGACTGGAGAACCAACTATTATGAAAGAGTCTGAAAATGTTTTAGAAAATGACTCTACAGAAATAGATGAGTCTTTACCAATTGAGACACCTAAAATACCTAATTAGGTTTCTAAAGACTATCCCATAGATAACGTTATTGGTAACCCTAGTGATCCAGTACGTACAAGATCTCAATTAAGAAACTTTGCACATTATGCATGTTTTGTTTCCCTTACGTGTAATACCCCGTACTTTTGGCTATATTTATTTTTGGGATTAATTAATTAAATGTGAATTATTTGGAAATTAATCCGGGTAAAATACTAGCGAGTTGTGAGTTGGTATTTGACTATATTGAGTATATATGATGTTATATGAATATTGAATTATGAAATTTGCCGTGAGATTGATATACGGCAATTTGGTCATTTTATTGGGACGCGTGTGACAGTCGTGTCAGGATATAATTATTTTATTTATAAAAGTGAATTTAAATTCTATAAACCATATGGTCGTTTTGAGTGCGTCAACGCGTCCGGAAGGGTCAAGATAGTCAGAAAACACTAGCCGGGGGTGTAGTTTGGGTTCCGGGGTATTTTTAGGCCATACCGGCAATATAAAGGGTATTTTGGTAATTTCGTATTTTTAGGAATTAAAAATGACGAAAATTAGAGAAGTAAATCTGATTGGGAATAGACCCACTAAACCCACTAACCAACCCTTAATGACCCAATAAGCTACGGAGGTTATCATTTAGGTTTCCAACTTTCCCAAAGAAAACCCTAGCCACTATAGCCACCTTTGGAGAAGAAAGCTTAGAGAGGGAGAGAAGGAGAAGGAATTCTGCAGAAAACCTTTACAAAATCAAAACCAAATTCAGAGACAATCGAGGCAAGTGGTTTAATATCATTTAATTTCAGAGAATGCTCTTTCCATGTATAGGAATTTGATAAAATTAATTTGTTCTTGGTGTAATATGAAAACCCATGTATTTTGGAACTTAGAACTTGAAATCTTGAGGAGAATTGCATGTAGAATGATAGGTAGATGATTATACTGAGGATATTAGTGATTGGGTGAAATTAAAACTAATTTTTATTGGGTTAATTCATGAATTAAAATTTTAGGGTTTGTGTTGAATAATTGGGGGAATGTGATGAGACTTGATGATTTAATGATGATTGGGATGAATTAACTCAGTAAAATACGTTAGTTTATAACCTTGTTATGTTTAGGAGTGATTAGAGACCTTTAAACATTGTTGGGACGAAGTTTAGAGGATATTTGAGGAGTAAAAATTGTTGAAAAACGTAACTAAGAAATTCTAGGCCGAAACTGGTCCCTCGTTAGAAGACCTTCCCAGGTCGTTCGAACGAGCTTCTAACGAGTTGACCAGTCGCTTCTAACGAGGGGAGACTTCATTCGATACCTTCGTTCGAACGAACTGTATTTCGTTCGATACATTCGTTCGAACGAGATGTCGTTAGAAGGTACAGTTCGTTCGAATGAACTGGAATCTCGTTCGAACAGTCTCGTTCGAACGAGACTTCTAACGAGCTGGCAGTTTAGGCCTTTTTGGCCTGTTTTGATTTTGGGAGTCCCGTAAACTTGTTCGAGGGTAGAGATAACATTCCTTTGGTGATGTATTGATAGATTTGGGACTTTTGGGCTATTATGAGGAGTAAATTATATACGAGTGATTTAAATCAATGAACCGTTTGGGTGGAGACGTGAGTGTCTACTACTACGTGAGAATAAATTATGGTGCGTATGATTATAAATCGGAATCGTATAAAGTGTGTAAATTATATATTGGTACTAGAATGAGAATAGTACTACAATTAAACTACGGGATTACTAAGATGTGTGTTTACTTAGTATTGGTATATGAATTGTGTGTATGACATACCTACCATACTTGCTATCACGGGAGGTTTGCGTTCGCTTAGGGCCCTCTAATCCTTGTGTTGCCCGGATTTAAACTGGTTACCTCGATGAACATAGGTCAGAGAAAGACTTATTGGGATGTTAATAAGTCCGCTGATCGTGGGAGCGTAGGTATGTACGTGACCCATGTGATGTGACTGTTTTCGCCTCCATTATTTGTGATGTTGTTATCTGTGAACTATTCCTAAGAGATTCGGAATAATGTGATCCTTATGTACGTGATGTACCGGGATGGATAGCAGAGTATGTGTGCACCGCAGCTTAGTCTCGGGGTGCTTATATTGTATATTTATGTTGTGGAAATATACGTTTAATAAACTGGGAACTTTCATATAGTATTGTGTGTAACTATGGAATAACATAGAGGGTTAATTTATAACGAACTGTATTACTCTTGTATGAGAACCTAAATTTACGTTAAGCACCTATTTAAACTGAGATCGTTATTATGTTAATGGAACCGAGTAATAAGGGTAGGACCTATGACAGTCTAGCTAGTTATGATGTCACTTAGCTAGTGGTTTGTGTCGTTTTAGATGGGTACTTACGTTAGGAGTGCACAGTTAGATGAGAGGTGAGAATATCATGTGAGTGCACGTCCTAACATGTACTTTGCATTTAATGTTTTAAATGTTTTTAAAGCACTTGCAGGTTTTTAAAATATCTCCACATTCGGGCTTTGACTCGTTTGCTTTCAAATCTATTTTTCTTGTAAAACCATTTTAGGTGCCCAGCCACAAGGACACCATGCATAGGATACTCATTCAGGTGACGAGCTGTAGCTGTTTGTGGAAGCTACAGTATTTGCTTTTAGACGCTTCTATCATTTGGATTCCCGATTCAGTATTTATTAGTTGTAGGGCATGTTGCCCATTTCTTTTAGAGACATCCTTTCCATTACAATTTTCAGACTTTGGCATGTATTGATTCAGTATTCCGTTTAGTTATTTCAGTTTGTGGTTTTGTTGTGAGGAGTTTTCCTCCAGACTTTATTTATAGTATGTGATGGTTATTCTTTCTACTTCATTATGGTGGATGGTGTTGTTATTCTTCATTACACTTGTTGCATGTTAATCAGATTTAAATTAAAATTTGGCAACTTACTTTTTAAATACTAGGTGATTAGTAATAATAAAATGTTTTCGACAGTGATGCTATTAACTGAGCCAACTTGGCATTTTGAATTAATTTAATAAAGGAGTAGTTACCCGGTATTTAATTAGTCGGGGTGTCACATTACGGAACCAAATAATGTAAATGATGCATTTAATGATCCTCATTGGATTTATGCAATCCAGGAACAACTTATTCAATTTGTCATTCATGATGTTTGGTATCTTGTACCTAGGCCTGATCACAAAAAGGTTATTGGCACACGTTAGATATTTAAAAATAAATCTGATGAAAGTGGGATAATCATTAGAAACAAAACCAGATTAGTTGCTCAAGGATCTCTCAAATTGAAGGAATATTTTAACGAGACTTTTGCTCTTGTTACTCGCTTAGAATCTGTTCATCTTCTCTTTGCCATATCTTGCTACTTACATTTTACACTTTATCAAATGGATGTAAAATCTTCCTTCCTTAATGGAATTTTGACTGAGGAGACCTATGTATAACAACCAAAAGGGTTCATTGACCCTAAATATCCAAATCATGTCTTTCATCTTAAAAAGGCTTTGTATGGCCTAAAACAAGCGTTAAGAGCCCGATATGAGCGCCTTTCCAATTTTCTCTTAGATAAAGGTTTTAAGAGAGGTGGAAATGATCAAACCTTTTTTGTCAAACATTTTGACAAAAATATCTTTATAGCTCAAGTTTATGTTGACAATATCATTTTTGGATCAACTTCCCCCTCAGAAGTTAAATCTTTTTATGAAATTATGCATAAAGAATTTCAAATGTCTCTTATGGGGGAGTTGCAATTTTTCTTGAGTCTTCAAGTCAAACAAAATTCAGAAGGATTATTTGTTTCGCAATCAAAATATGCTTTAGAGATTGTTAAAAAATTCGGCCTTGAGAGTGCAAAAGATGCTAAAACTCCCATGAGTACTACGGTCAAACTGTCTAAGGATGAAACTGGTAAATCCATAGATCCAACATTATATCGTAGTATGATAGGAACCTTTCTATACCTTACTGCCTTGCATCCTGATATTATGTACGATGTTTGTGTGTGTGCCCGTTATCAAAAAAATCCTAAAGAGATCCATTTAGTTTGTGTTAAAAGAATCATAAAATACATAAAAGGCACGCTAAATTTAGGACTTTGGTACACCAATGATACTCCTAGCACTATAATAGGATAAACTGATGCCGATTGGGCAGGGTGTACTGATGATAGTAAGATCCCATCAGGAGCATGCTAATATGATTATAATAATTTGGTTGGTTGGAGTAGTAAGAAACAAAATTGCACTTCTTTATCAATAGCTGAATCTGAATACAAAACCGCTAGAAGCTGCTATGCTCAATTACTTTGGCTTAATCAAATGCTAAGTGATTATGGTATTAAAGAGGAACAACTACATCTCTATTGTGATAATCAAAGCGCAATCAATATCTCTAAAAATCCTGTTCAACACTCGCGAACAAAACACATAAAAATTAGGCATCACTTTATACGCAAATTAGTTGAAACTAAGTAATTAGAAATCAATTATCTTCCTACTGATTTGCAACTCACAGATATGTTTACCAAACCTTTGGATTACAATAGATTTCTTTTTTTGCGTAAATTGATAGGAATGGTTTGTGCTGAATAAACTCTGTGACTTACATAGTTTTTCCCTTTGTCCATTTGAGACAAAATGGGGGAGAAGTTTGAGTCTTATGAGTTCATTTATTTTGTACATATTCTAATAAGCTTGATCTTAGTGATTATTTACAGGATTCTATATAGTTATTCTCAATAGATGTAATAGGGTATTGAATTGTAATTACTTGAGTTATGTAATTTTCTTTTCTATGAAATGTTTAGATAGAATTTTTGTATAGGAATTGTTTTTTTCCTTTTTCTTTGTAACCATACGAGTCCAAGATGACTCAAAGGAGATTTTGTCTTATATTTCCAAAGGGGGAGATTAAAGCACCTTATACTCTTGATTCACTTTAGTCTACATTCTATAAGTGCTCATCTAGTTTGGAAATAGTGACAAAATTGAGTCCCTCCCCCTAGATACCAAAGAGCCTCAAACACTACTGTACAATTCATTCCTCTTATTTGATTGATCAAAGGTATATTCACAAACACTGACACATATTAGGACTGCATACATGGGTCATATATTGCATAAATTGATTGTGTGTGTTAATTTCTCTCAAAACATTTTTTAATAACTTTTTGGGAATTTTTAATGTTTTTTAAAATGATTTTTTCTTAATTAAAATTGGGATTAAAAAGTTTTTGGGTTTATCTATAAATTCTGATTATTGGTTTTATTCCTATAAAGTTCACTTGGGTAGAAACCGAAAGTGCTTGAGACATTAAGGGTGTTTGTGTAATTTGTTTGAGACGCGCATGTGAGGTTCGATAATAACCCTACACCTGCCACCCTTCTAGTGGTTGGGTTTGTGTTTCTTTCAAGAGACAAAACCGTTATTCATTATCAGCCCTTGGATTGATCTTATCAACGCTCTGCATGCGTCCAATTCCAATCCCCGTGAAACCCTTATCGTCCAATCAGAAGCCTTTTAACCAACCGTTTCTCTTAAACCGTTGGATGGAAGTCAAAAGGCCAAGACTAAATCTCAGCCTTTAGATTCATCTCAGCCTTCTCGATCCTTCTCAGCCCACTATAAAAGGAGGCTAACCCTCATCCTTTGAGAGGCTTTTGCCACTTCATTTAATTCGAGAGAGAAGACAGAAGAGAAAGAAAGACGAGAGAAACCAGAGAGAGAACAGAAACCCTAATTCGTTCAAACACCTTTTCAAACCCTAATCCCTTTTCCAAAAACTAGTTTACACCAAACACCATCCCTAAGTGTTTGAGAGTTTTTAAGTGTTGGTTTGAAAGTTGTTTCGTGGTTTAACCTCTTCATTTTAAGATCTTGTGTCCAACTTAAACATTAGGTTAGATATGTATTTATGTTTCATAAAAATCATAGATCTGGTTATTTTACGTTATATTACACTTAGATCTACATTCTTAGTTTCTCGTCTTGAGAAATCTTTTGTTGATTATTTTCTAAAAATGTTTTCATCTTCAAAATCAACAAAATCATTTTCTGTTTCTAGTTCTTTTGAAACAAGACATTTGACCTAGTTAGAATCACACTTGGCAGTTTTCAATTTCAAAAATATTTTTTAGAACCTTGAAATTGATTAAGATCTTGAAACGTCTTCTTAGCAAGATTGTCGTGGATTCCAACATCATATTAAAGGTCAAATAAGGTTTTAGTTTTTTGAGAAGAGAGAAACTAAAAATCACAACATATAGATCTGATTTGTAATTTTCTAGGACGTTTTGTATAAATAAGCGTGTGTGTGCATGCATGCATGTGTTAGAGCACCATCACAAACACTTAAACACTACAACACTGAAAGTGTTGGTAATAAGATCTTGAAAAAAGAGTCGACGTAAAGACTGGAACAAAGTGGAAGTTAGCAAACTGGGAGAACCATATCAGCAATCAGAATTGTAGAGAAGTTAGAAGGAAACTAGTGGGTACATTCCTAAACTTGTATAGGACTGATTTGTGTGCATGTGTGTTATATAGTTTGTAACTGATATATTTTGTTTTAGTGATTTTTTTTCATTTACTCCATAGAGGGAGCCGTGGATGTTTCCTCAGTTGGGTGAGGTTTTACCACGTTAAAAATCTCTTGTCATTAATCTTTCTACATCTCCTCATCTCATTCTTGCTGGTGTGCTGATTTAATCTTTTCAGTTTTTTTTTTTCAAAACTTGTTAAAAAATCTTGAACTAATCTCGTGCATGTTTTATTAAACACATGTTGTGATTAACCTGATTTGATTTAAAGAAAAGAGTTTCCTAAAAAAATAGTTCGGAGTTACTTAAATAGTTTAATCTTGTATTAAACTTCTTTAGTAATAGTTTTTCAGATGGACAATTTTGGTATTAATAGAAGCCCCTAATGTTTCATGCTTGAAGTTTTTACAAGATTATAGAGCATTTGGCTCTTAAAGTTGCCCGGGCAATAATTTTAGGCCTGGCTGGTTGCCGACTTCCCCTACTTTCAAAAATTTATTGTTTAATTAGGGGAATATAATGCGCGTGGCATTTTTGAAATTATCCCCAACTTTAACAAATCGTTTTTGGGCAAATTCTTCTTTTCTATCTTTTAGTCGCCACCACTTCAATCGATGCTGCCTTTTAATCATTTTTTTTATAATTTTTAAGTCAACCTAAGAAGAACAGGAAAAGCCACAAACTGCTGCTACCTCAAATATTTTGAGTGTTTTTGGCTACAGTGTCTTTAAGCTTTCTTTTTCTCTCTTGAGCGATTGTTTTATGTTCTTGAGTTCTTAATGAATCCTTAATTCCTGTAAGATTTCCTTCTTTTCTCTTCTATTCTTCATCATGGTTTACTCTGTTGATTCTTTTGATTTCATAAATGAATTTAAAATTCCATCTTGGGTTGTTTTGGAACATGCTATTTTACATGCTGATTTTTCTCACTTGTTGAGGGTCGCTCGTTTCCCTCTATTTTTATAGCTGAGTGTGGTCTCTCCTGTCCTCCCAACCCACTGTGCCTTGAATTTTGTCAATATTTTGATGTTTCCGTAGCTAGGATAGCCCCCAATACTTGGAGGGTTGTGAATGGAGTGTATAGGTTAAATCAAATTCATAAAACCCATATGGGGATTCCAGAAATAATGTTTTGTTATAAGTGGGTGACTAGTGACACCATTTTTTATTTAAAAACTAGGGCTATAAATAAAGCGTTAGTAGTTAATCTTCTAAACTCCAATAGGGATTATTTTGAACATGGGGTTGTTGTAAAAAATTGGCAATATGCCCCTTTGACTGGAAATGATGAGTACCAGAGGCCTAAATGCCCTCCTTTTAGTAATAGGATATATTATTCTTCTTTTTACTGTTTTGCCTTATACATGCCTGTTTAAATGTTACACTAATTATTGCTCTGTAAATGCTTATTGCAGTTGAACAGAAAAAAGGGTCCCCACGAAAAGTGAAGTGAATTTGAGGGAGTTGAATTTTATTTGGGGACTTCATAAAAGGATTGGCGAGGAGCGCGTCAGGTCTGTGTCTTATTTTCTGTGGTAAAAGAACACAATCTCGTCATTTATTGCTCATCCCGCACCTTCCCCTGTGATTGACCTTGAGCAAGAACCTCTATCTACTTCCTTAGCCACTGCATCTGGCAATGGTGATATTGCTTCCCTTCCCCTTCATCCTTAGATTCAAATTTTCCCATCGCTGTATCCATGGGGAAGATGAAGATTTCCAACATTTTAAGAGATGTAGCTACCAATCCCCCTTCCAAACAAGCTAATATAGGGGTGAAAAATAAAAATATGACTAGGAAAAATCCCCCATCCAAGCAAATTTAAGAGAGCCCGCTAAAGAGAATAAGGAAAAGGCTGCCTTCTAAGTTAGAAGAAGGTTCTTCTGCTCTTATCGACCAACGTGAGTTGGTCGACATATCTTCTTTTGCGTCTCCAGTGGTCCTTAGCCAAAAATTAATAGAGTCTGGGGCTTTTCCAGACCACATGAGTGTTGTTTTTGCATTACCTCGCTCTAAGAGTTCTGACATGGTTGCTCAAAGCCTTGCTATGGTATATTCTTTTTGCCTTCTTTAATTTTAATCTCTTGATTTGTTCTTCACAATACTGACTTTCCTTGTTGTTCTTCGGCAGTTTCTCGTTGACTTCAATAATATGTTGGAGAAAGATGAGGCTTTGAGAGCTTTTTCCTTTGGTGAAGATGATGAAGTTTTTAACAAGTTGAAAAAGTCACTGATTGATTCCTAACAAGCATTGGCTAATGAATAAAAGAAATGGGAGGAGAGGATGAAAGCTATTAAAGAAGTTGCTGAGACTTCTCGAGGTCTAGCTGACAAGTTATAGAAGGACTTAGATGCTGAGAAAGTCAAGTCTACCCAACTACAGAAGGACCTAGGTACTGAGAAGGTGAAGAGGGCTAAGGCTAGAGAGGCTGTCTTTAACAAAGGCCGGGATTAGGACTTTGGTACAACTTCTTCGTAAATTAAGTTTACAAAAAAAAAAAGATGCTTCAAGGATGGGTGGTCTGCTACTCTGGTGGAGGTTGGCTCTCCAAAGGATTCTCAACAATTCTCGCGATATGATCCTGAGACTTCTCCAAATCTGGATGAGGAAGTTGATGATGGGGGTTCTAGTGAATCTTTGATAATGGAGGAGTCTGTCGATCAACACCCAGATGTTAATTCTACTGCGCCCTTCAAAATTAATCCTCCTTTTCCTTCAACTCCTTATTCTTCTTCTGCTAATCCCGAGGTAGATAAGAAGAAGGTGGAAAACCAAGTAACTTTTGTTTTACTTTTTCGATAGTTGTATTTTTTCTTTTTTCTAAGATGTTTCTGTACTTCTTTTTTTATTAATGAAAAGAAAACTATTTTTGTTCCTCTGCTTGTGTTTTTCAATAATCTGCATCTTGTTGATCGATGACTTTATTTTTCTTAATAGTTTATGGATATATTGGAATACTTATCATCTACTGACTCCGAGATACTCCAAGGGTGTAATGAGCTTTTCAAATCTGGTCACTTATCTCTGACTGATGCTGACCTAATGCAGTTTCTCGGGGAAGGGGTATTCGAGTAGGCCAAAGGAAGTGTCTTCTTGATCATGTAGTGACAACCAACATCGCCTACTATGAAATGATTGAAGAGATATGGATGAGCATAATCAAGTCAGGGAACTTTTTCATGATGATTATGAGAAGAAATTCTAAGCCCTTAGTGAAGGTTGGGGCTTTGAGAAAAAGTTGGATAAATTTGCTTCTCATTTTCGAAGACTGGAACTCCTGCTGAAATGTGAAGTAGATGAATCAAGGGATATTGTCAAGCTACTGTAGGAGGAGAATAACAACTTGAGAGATGGATTTGATTCCCTAAAGTCACCCACTGTTGTCACTACCACAAATGAGGGTCATTCTTTTTCTTGGAGGCTAAAAACACAAGGTTGAGTGAGGAGTTGAAGGCTCTGAAGAAAATAAAACCCGTTTATCCATCTTCTCGAGCTAGAGTCAAACCTGGTCGAGGTACTGATTGAGGTACTACAGAGGAAGTTAGAACCCAATATGCCCTTTCCAATCAAGATTCACAGTTAAAAGCTAAAGATCAAGCCATTGCTGAGATGTCCTGGAAGCTACAGACCTTGTTTGAATAACTATCCACTCAATCTTCTTAATTACAAGCTAAAGATGGAGTGTTGAAGAAACTGTATTCTCAGGTTGACAAATTAACCTTTCAATTACATAAATAACTATGGGAATTCTGGATGGACAGGTATAATGAAGCTCTGGGGCATCTTGATGATAAGCTTCAACATCATAAGAATGAGAGCTATAAATAGGGTTGGATAAATGCTTTGACAGTGACGAAAGTGGATCAAAATAACTCATTATGGGACTGGTATGATCCAGGCTTGCTTGATCTTGACAATCCTCCTTTTAGGTTAGATGTCAATTGGATTCATGTCCATCGTATTCCTCAATGCTTGATTTTAAAATGTTTGGGAGATTACGAGGTTCATGATGAATTAGAAATCAACCGACCACCTTACCTGCTTAATCGTCCTTGTAGAAGTAATACCTGAATGCTTCAGGATTTTAACTTCATCAACTCTCCTTATACTTTAGATGATCCTCCTGCTGGAATGAATCCTATTTCAAAAGCTGAAGGAAAATATCCTACAAAATGAAGTTTTCTACTTTGTTTTGTTACCACAGTCATGTAATTACTTTGATTGACTGAAATGGAAATTTGATTAACTTATCTTGTGCTGAATGGTTTCCTTTCTTTATCATTAATTCTATTGATACACTAATATTAAGTTGAGTATCAATGATAAATGAGTGCAGATGTTATACTACCATACTTAGATTAAAATCTAAATTTAGAGTTAGTTAGATGAATACATAGTTTCTAATAGGATACTTAGATTAAAATCTAAATTTAGATATAGTTACTCATGTGTCTCCAAAGGTTTTACTAATGCACCCACGTATTGGGTTTTTCATACTAGTGGTGTGACCAGGCGTTTGTGGAATATGTGCTTATATTCCTCTTGAGGAACCTTTGCAATATTCTTCCTATACTTTTCCCAGTGGGATAAAGATCTTGTTTTATCCTTATATTTGAGGACCAAGTTTCTTGAGGATTTAACATCCTGTTGACTTGGACTTCGTGTATCAAGGACCAAGTTTATGGCTATTCCGAGCAACTTATTTCTTCTGTCGAGCAACGTTCAGGGCAATATTTGCTGATCTGAGCAATAATTTTCTGAATCGAGCAACAAATATTGGATTTTTAACTATTTATCAAGTAGCTAGAGTAGTGCATAGCACTAGTACTCCCAAAAACAATTAACAACAAAAATGGAAAGAACTGAAGATTTTATTAATATTGCAACTTGAAAACTGATTACAAAATCATTGATAATACTTTCTGAGATGCTCTGCATGCCATGGGTTTTTGAATTCTTCACCTTCTAAGGTTTCAATTTGATAGGTTCCAGGTTGAATCACTGCTGAAACACGGTAGGTCCCATGCCAATTGGCTTCAAGCATAGCACTTTCTTCAGCACATAATCTCCTTCCTTTAAGTTGGTCGATTTCATCCTTTTATTATAAAAACGGGTTATTCTTTGCTGATAAGCTGCATTGCGCAGGCGTCATCATCTCTTACTTCCCCCAGCATGTCTATATCCAACCTTCTCATTAGGTCACTTACAGGAGAGTTAAAATTTATAACTCTATGGGATGGAAGGCCTAGCTCGGCAGGAATGACAGCTTCAATCCCAAATGCTAACATATATGAGTATTCTCTGGTTGCTATTCACGGTGTTGTTCGGTATGCCCACAAGACAGACTGTAGCTCGTTTATATAATTTCCCTTAGCATCATCAAGCATTTTCTTCAACCAATTAAGCAAGGTTCTACTCGTAACTTTAGCTTGCCCATTGCGCTGAGGATTTTCTGGAGCAGAATGCAATTTGTAAACGTTGGACTGAGCACAGTAATTTATGAATTCATCATTGTCAAACTATGTTCCATGGTTGGTAATGAAAGCTTCGGGAAACCCATACCTACAAATGATGTTTTTCCATATGAATTGATAGACCTTTTCATAAGGCATATCAATTAGAGGCTCCGCCTCTACCCATTTTATAAAATAATGCACGGCGACCACCAAGTATTTAAATCTTCCTAGGGTGGTTGGTAGTGGCCCAACCAGGTCTATACCCCACATGGAAAATGGCCATGGTGAAGTGATTGGAGTGAGAGAAGCCTATGGAGTTTTGCGAATTGTGGAGAATCTCTGACATTTATCACACATCTTGGCAAAAGTTGCACAATCTGCTCGCATTGTTGTCCAGTAATACCCCTGCTATATGAGCTCCACATGATCCTTCATGTACCTCCTGAATTAAATCATGGACCTTTGATGGATACACACAATGCTGCAGATTGACTATTATTCCTCTCTTATACAAAAGACCTTTATCTAATACGTACCGAGCTGCTTTGTATTTTAACATCTTTGCTTCCACCATATTGTTTGGTAGAGTTCCGTCTTCAATGTATGGTCTAATGGGGTCCATCCAGGATGGCCCCATATCTATGGCAATGAAAATGATCATCAAATCTTCATCTATGCTCGCATTGGCCAAAATCTCAATAGGGATAGTTCGTCGGAGTTCAATTTAGGTCGCAGAGGATAGCTGAGCAAGGACATCAACTCGAGCATTTTCCAACCATGGGATTCTATTCATATGAATAACTAGCAATTTTGCAATGACTTCCATCGCCTTGGATAAGTATTTGGTTATCAATTATACTTTGGCTCCATACAAACCTAGTGTCTGGTTTACTAGCAGCTGAGAGTCACTATGTGCCACAACTTGCTCGACACTTAATGAGTGGGCTAAACTTTGGCCCACAATGAGAGCTTCATACTCTGTCTCATTGTTTGATGTGTGGAATTAAAAACATAGTGCATATTCAATATCAATAGCATCATGAGTGTTAAGTATTATATCTTCTCTACTACCGATTGAAGAAGATGACCCATCAGCATATAAGTTCCATATGGGGACATTGTTATCGAATGCTTGATGTATAAAACTCCCGTAGTGGAATATTTTTCTCTTAGCTTCTTCATACTTCCTGGTCATCTCCTGTGTTCGGGAAGAGGAGTCTAGTAGGTATGCACTCACTTCTTCTGAAGAAAGTTCCTCGGGAGTTTTCTTGGTAACATTATTTTCTGATTATTATTCTGTCTGATCACTTTGTTGCTCGAGGAACTCTGAGTAAGTGAATTTCGCTATAAAATCTGCTACTTGTTGGCCTTTCAGAGAAGACCTTGGTTCATATATGATATCATACTTTCCCAATTCCACATCCTAGTACATTAATCTACCTGATTTCTTTGGTTTATGCAAAGCCTACCTTAGAGGCATATCAGTGTAAACTATGATTGTATGGGCTTGAAAATAGGGTTTCCTGCGTCTAAATGGTTCAATCAATGCCAAAACCAATTTTTGCAAATGAGGGTATCTAATTTTTTCTCCTCGAAAAGCCTTACTAGTATAGTATACGGGTTTTTAAACTCCATTCTCTTCTCGAATCAATGCAAAACTTACTGACGATTCAGAAACAACTAAGTACAGGTACAACTTTTCACCTATGATTGGTTGGGAGTGGAGGTGACCCTAAATACTTTTTCAACTCCCTAAAAGATTTTTCACATTCTTCATTCCATTAAAAGCTTTTTCTGAGCACTTTAAAGAATGACAGGCATCTATCTGTAGCTCGGGATATGAATCTTTTCAAGGATGCTACTTTTTCGGTCAGTCTTTGCATGCCCTTTTTACAAGTTGGAGATTGCATTTCAATGAGTGCCTTCATATTCTCTAGATTTTATTTAATTCCCCTTTGATTTACTATGTAGCCGAGGAACATTCCCTCTTGCACTCCAAAAACACATTTGGTCGGATTAAACTTCATCTGTTGCTTCTCAATTTGATCAAAAGTCTGGTTGAGGTCTGTAATGTGATCAGATGCCTTTTTGCTCTTCATAAGCATATCATCTATGTAGACTTCCATATTCTTGCCAATCTGTTCCTCGAACACCTTAATGACCAGCCTTTGATATGTAGCACCTGTATTTTTCAAACCAAAAGGCATAACATTATAACATTATGTTCCTCATGGAGTGATGAAAGAAGTGATTTCACTGTCCTCAGATTTCATTTTTATCTGGTTATAATCATAATACACATCCCTAAAGCTAAGAAGCTCATGTCCTGATGTCGTATCCACGAGTTGATCTATTCGAGGTAATGGAAAATGATATTTTGGGCATGCTTTATTTAAATTCGTGAAGTCTACACACATTCTCCACTTGTTGTTTTTCTTTTTGACCATAACTACATTGGCCAACCAATCTGGGTATTTTACTTCATTAATAAAAGATGCTTTCTGAAGTTTTTCGACTTCTTTCTGTATGGATTGGTTCTTCTCGGGGCTAAACACTCTTTGCCTCTATTTCACTAGTTTAACTTCTTTATTTACATTGAGCTCATGACAAAAGGAAATTGGTATCTATCCCAGGCACGTCTTCATACTCCAGGAAAACACATGCCTTCTCTATATAAGAAAGCTCACTAGTTAGTGTTTAAGAATAGGATCCAATGTTGTCCTTATTTGAGTAGTGCGCTATGATTTATCATTATCTAACACAATGCTTTCAGTTGCTTCCATAATCTATCCCTTTACCCGCTTTGTTTCCTCTCTTGGATCTGAAGTTTCAACCTTAGATTATTCATCAAACTCGGGAGTTTCCACTTGGTAGGTAGTGGTTTTTTTCTTTATTTCTTCCAAGTCTTCTTGCTCGGTAAAAGAGTACTAACACTCCCGAGATACTTGATCACTTTTCATAATTCCCACACCAAAGTTAGTAGGGAATTTTAAACACTGATGAACAGTGGATGGTAGCGCTTCGAACTTCTTTAGCCCTACTCTTCCCATGATTATATTATAAGGTGAATGGATGTTTTTATCCATTACAAAGAAATATATCTTCTCTGTTCGGCTAGCTGGCCAGGTACCTATCATCACCTCCATTTTAATGGTTCTGATAGGGAAGACTTTCTCACCTACTAAGCCTATTACTGCTCGATGATAGGGTTCTAATTGGCTAATTTTAAAATCCAAGTTGTTGAAGCAAGGATATTACATGATATCCGCCGAGCTACCATTATTTACTAATACTATAAAGACAACGATTTCTTCTTTTCTGAATTTGATTACCAATGGGTCATCATGAGGATACGGTACTCCTGAAAGGTCATTTTTAGAGAAATCAGTTACTAGTTTATCTTTGTTAACCTTCCTTGGTTGATCTTCCTCTACAAGGTTGATCCTCTGTATGTATGAGAAAGTTTGTGCCTCATGGAGGTAAAATTTTCACTATGCTGTATGATCTCCTCCTCTTGTGTCTCCACCTGTAATCATTTGGCAATCAAAAGAACCAAAATTGATATAGAATACCTCACGTTCTGGTTACCGGGGTTTTTAAGAGAGATCGACATCATCATCATAATCATCTTCATGAATTCTTTTCTTCTCCTCTCCAGGCTTGCAAGGAGATTTTGATCTACGCTAACCTCCTTCGTTATTCTATCGATCAACGTACTAATTTAGTTTTCCTCTCTGGATGAGAGTTTTAATCTTATTTTGAAGAGATATGGAACTTTTTGTCGTTTGATAGTGATCCATGTGAAATTCCTAATATTTAGTTTTATCTCTCTTGGTCGGGAAACTTCTCAATTTATCAGACCAACGCACATCCTTATTTACTTGATTTCCTCCAAAACATAGTGAATTCCCATAGTTAGCGGAGTGTAGTTATTATGCTTCTTAAGTCTCTCAAAAACTCCTTTCTGTCTTGATTCCCTGTGTTCTTTGGGATCTTTATAATCTTTCTTATCATTTTTTCCATCAACTTTTCTACCCGAGCTATGCTTGACTTCCATTGCTTACTCGACATTCATGATCTTTACTTCTTTAGCCATCAACTCTTCCATTGTCTTTGGAGGATCCTTAGCAAGAGTGTAATACAGTTTTTCGGGGAATAATCCACTTATGAGGGCAGTTATTAAAGTCTTCTCCTCATAATCTACTACTTTTAGTTTCTCGTTATTAAAACAAGTGAGGGCAGTTATCTCTGGTTCTCTCTCCTTCTTTCTATCTCACGCTAAGTAAATGTTCCACCCTTTTCACAGGCTTTTCTCCAAAGAAAAAGTTGTTAATGAATAGCTTGGCCAGTTAGTTGAAGCTATAAATTTGTCCCCGAGGAAGACTATTCTACCAAATTTGGGAAGATTCGGTAATGGTTCCAGAAAATGCTCTACACCTCATTTTTTCGGGGATAACATAAATATCGACAGCTGCCTGGTATTATTCAATATGGAGGACTGGATTAGTTTCTCCATCATATTTGGGTGTTACTACTGGAGCCTTGAATTTTGATGGAGTAGGGAAATCCATAATTACTTGCACAAATGGAGACCTTTTTATAAAACTTCTTTGTAGTGGGTTTCTTATCTTCATAATTTCTCCCAATCTGTCTTTTAATCTCTGTATGGAGACTTTCCATGCATCATTGGCATCACCGAATTTATGCGTTATGACTTTATTATTTGCTGAGCTTTCTTCCTGTAGCCATTGCTCGGTCTGAGTACCAGTTCGTCGGGCATTTGATCTAGTTTGAGATGTGCTTTCCCTTTGATCATATAGCCGTCTGGTATTACCAAATCT
Source organism: Sambucus nigra (assembly GCA_949130495.1). Taxonomy (NCBI): domain Eukaryota; kingdom Viridiplantae; phylum Streptophyta; class Magnoliopsida; order Dipsacales; family Adoxaceae; genus Sambucus; species Sambucus nigra. The sequence continues at coordinate 529,125,595 of OX422210.1, read as the reverse complement.
TTACCTAGGAACATTTTTATTCCCCTTGGGTCCTAAACGATCAAAGGGAGATGCACAACTTAATCTTTCTAAGGCATTTATCCACTCTACAGAATAAAACTGCATATGAAATTTTTTTTATGTCTTTAGTAAGGAAACTGACCTTGGATGGTAGGAGACATCTCTTGCGGATATCTAGTGGTTGCGCCGACCAACTCTTGGTGGGGGTGGTGGCATATTTCCACGAGCAGATAGAGCAGGTGCTCCGGCTTGAAGGGTTTATGCAAGTTGCCTGATAGTGTCTTGCATGGCCTTTTGGCCTCTTGCATGACCAGCCAGAATCCTGATTAAATCATTTACAGATGGAGGAGTAGATGGAGCATGCAGAATACCTTCATTACTGAGACTTGATTCAGGAATTTTAGACATTTAGATGTTTGATTGAGTGAAATCGATTAGAAATGTCGTTCGTGCAGACGACATCAATCCGTTGATGCAAAAAACTAGACTAGGCTAATTAATTGATCATGGATAAATATAAGTAAAAGAGACAAAAGGTTTTTAAAGTGATTCAGCTTAAGGGAAGAGCCTACGTCCACTGTTGTGTATTGCTTTCGGCTCGCTCAATTGCCTCTCTTTTTTCGTGTCTCCGTATGTAAGGTTTACAATGTATTTATAGCCCTCCTGGGGTGTATAAGAGCTGAATATCAAAGGATGGAATGTCTTTATATCATAGACATTTACATCTGTACAATCATTAATGTATACAACTGTTGGTGTTTTCCTGTCATCGTTGGTCGGCATCCCTGATGTTGGTCGGCATTCATGAAGTTGGTCAAAAATCCTGGCGTTGGTCGGTATTCCATCTTTAGTGATTAGGATTAATCTCCCACTCTATGACACGTGTCAGCATCTGAACGGTCCATGTAGATGGACAATTTTTGGTATTAACATTACTTTTAGTCACAAAATTAATTATGTTATTTTATTTTACTCAATATTTATTTTTCATTAAATTTATAATCACTGCTTCATTTATACTTAAAATTCATAATCACTATCTAGACTTTTGAGATGACAAATAACATCACAAAAAGGGAAAAAAGCATAGCTAAATAAAATTGAGAAATAAACAAAGACTGATGGTGTGCAACCTATTTCTAAGTAAAACTATTTCTCTATTTGGTTCTTGAACATTTTGAAAAGGAGAATACTACTATAATGACTAAAAAGCATCCTTTTTTTAGTTTTGAAAGGAAGGCCCATTGAGCCTTGAAATGTCACCATCATGTCTTGTCAAAGGGAAAACTATCATGATAAAAATAAAAGCATGAAATCTCCCATAAAGATTTGTACCCATAAAGGTCTTCAAAATACGCATTGTAGGAGGGTACTTTAGATTATAAATGGAGGCATAACCCCTTTTTGGGTATGGTGATTACAAGTTAATTAGTCTAAGACCTTGGATTGATGATAGAATATACAAACACAAACCCAATGAAGATGAACTCAGTTTAAACTCACAAATCTCTCGTGTATAACTCAGGAGATAATAATGAACTTTAGAAGTAACTTAGGTGGAGGGAGAGAGAAGTGAGCACCCGAGGGAGAGAGAAGTGAGCACCCTAGATACACCTTGGTAGGCAGGTAAAAACACACCATACACCTTCAAGAATCTCTGTCTGGTATTAAAATCTTCATAATAAATAACAATGGTGAGTGGATAAACCCCCTAGTTTGCAATAAATCTCTCCCTCTGATGGGTATCTCCAGTAATAAGTCCTGAGTTCTCAAAAAGATCATTCTCCCCTCAGGGGCGGTTGGGGTCCTTAAATAGCCCCCACACCATCCCCGAGGCCACTCAGTCATTAAAGACTATGAAAGACATCCCTCATACTTTATGTCACAACATTAAATGCCTGGTGCATTAGTTGCCTCCACGTCATAAGCATTAAATGCCAAGACATGCCTTTTGCCTAACCACTGTGTGTCAGGGGGATGTTGTCGCAGAGGTGGCTCACCAACTGCCTGACAGGCCCAAATACCACAGTGGTTTACTCAAGTGCAAGTCTGACATTTGTTTAGCTGGCTAGTGACATCACCTGCAGTAGATGTGACATTAAGTAGAGGGCTATTTGGTTCATAACTCAACACCTGATGAAACTCCAAGCTTCTCCGCTTGAGGTTCCACGGTCAGGGTCCCTCGGTGTTTTACCAGGTGTATCTAAGATGGTCAGGACAAGCCCCAACGGTGCCTTACTTCTCAATCCTCCAAACCAAGTCCCTCTAAGGTTCCATCGGTGAGGTCATTCGATAGAGCATGAAAGCTCTCCCAGGCCCTGCCAAGCCTGGTCTCTCGTAAGTACCGTTTGACCTCACATAAACTCATTCATTATCATCGTTACGTCATTACAACCGTTATATCTAACAGTCATCAATAATGAAAATACAATATGACTAATACAACAGCTAAAATATGAGCTACCACACCAAGCTGCCTCGCTGAGTTGCCACTCTTGAGCTGTCACGCTTGAGATGACTCGGTTTCTTAATCTCAAACACTGTTGCTAATTAAGGATTTGTCCCTAATCTTAAGATTACCTTCAAGCCCCCTCTACATTTGCCCCCTCGTGGAGAGATTTGTTGGAACAAGAAATGTCTGCACGAAATGTGTCAAACCGATGGACATTTCTTTGTGTGAAAATATTCAGGCCTCTTCTCCTTAGTCATAACTAAACAACTTCTGGACTTATGACGAGAGAACATCGTATCTTCTTCGTTAGGAGTCTATTGGATATGTCTGACAAAAATTTCTTTGGCGCCAAAACTCAATCTTTCATAGGAAGGCAACGGTTTGTGTTCCCAAGGTGTCACTTCGTAAATGACGTGGCGCTGTCTTCTCAACTATCAAAGCACTTCCCAAGGTGCCATGTGTTCATTGGAAATGATTGCAAGCGGCCTTGCACGTGTGATGGTGGGAGACTGAAACGACAACTTCGAAATTTTCAAACGGCTATATCCAAAACACTTAAACCCTCCCTTTCTTTTTTCTTACTCTGTTACTATCTTCTTCCGACTTCCATTTTTAGAGAGAGAAAAAACCTGTAAGAACTCCATTGTTGCTAAGCTCCTGTTTGCCTTGTTCCATTTTCATCCTCTAAATCGCCACCTGTGGTCATGGTCTTCTATTCTCGTTCTTCAAACCGCTCTTGCTTGAAGCTTTTTTGCTATCTTCATCATTTTTTTCCATAGCAACCTCAAGCAACCCTGCTATCTCTGCTGCTGGTGCTTCGTCTGCCACCACCACTGCTGCATCCACCTTGGATGTTGCCCGCCAGGAACGGCTGAGATTTTATCGTCGCTCTCCTATTTTTGGGGAGGGTGATGACTTTGTTGTTGCCTGGAAGGCGGTGCATTTTTCTTCCAAGTTTGATGCCTTACTGTTGGGTGATGAAGACGAGGATTCTTCTGAGTGGGGCTTTCTTCCTCTAGAGGGGACTTTGCGATTTTGCTTGGAGCGAGGGGACTTCCCATGGTCCTATGTTGATTTCAAAGCGCCAGGGGGATCTCTTGCCCACTTTGCTTCCTGGATCTCCCATATGCAAAGTTCTTATGCTGATATTCTCACCAAGCTGGGGTTGCAACGGGATAAATGGTTTGGTGAGTTCACTCTTTCGAAGAACAATGCTGCTCTTCCCATCCTAGTCTCTCGATGGAACATTACTACTCATATGTTCATCGCTGCGTGGGGCGAGTTCACCATAAATTTGGAAGATGTGTGCGAGCTCTTGGGCCTCGATGCAACAGGTCATGAGCCCTATACTGGTGAGGCTCTTGATGCTCAAGAGACTGCCAATCGTTTGGAGTTGGATCGCATATGCCGAAGCTGCATTGGTTCGTCCAATAAAGTTACTTTCTCTCCCTTGATTAATTATTTCTTCAAGGGTTCTGGTGAAGGTAGTTCTTTAATAGATGCTCCTGGTCAAGGTACACCGTTGGAACTTCCTGCCTATATTCTAGTGATTCTCTCCCGTTTCCTTTTGACGGGCAAACCCAATGACCAGCCCCGAAAGGACCTTATCAACATGTCCCTTCGTTTGGCCCGAGGCATAAAACTTCAATTGCCTTGGGATCCCTTTACACCTGGCTGGATAGAACTTTGTTCGACATGGAACGCTCTCTCAGCCGTTATAACTTGGCTAATTTTGCCAACAACGTCCTTTTAAGCAGCTTTCTTTACTTTCGCTTTCCTGTTGTAGCGGCCAAAATTAACAGTCCTCCTTCGGGGGAAACAATTTTGCCTCCAAGGTCCTTTATTTATCACAGGAGGCAAAGTCGAAAGGAGCTAATATCTGTGATTGACCATTTTGAGACCTTTGTCATGAGGCCTTATCAGGAGGAAGTCTTCTTTCACACTTGTGAATTTTTTCAACATGAAGCAAGAGTGGTACAGGCCCCTACCCCGAATATTGAGGATCCCTCGCTCGCCGTGGTCCTTCTGTTCTCCCCAGGATATCTTCCTTCTTACACTGAGTGGGGATATACTAGTGAGCACTATAATCCCAACCGATGCAGCAGCCAGTTTGGGTTTGACCAGGGGGCTCCGCATCTAGTGTTTCAATCGTTAAACCCCAAAGTCTCCTTTAGCGAGGCGTGTTCTCTGTTTTCTTCAACTGCTGCATGGGGGATATGTTCAACCATGACTGGGTGAGTCAGCATTCCCAATATTACTAGGCAAGGGGATGTGACCCCTCTGTTTGCTACAAAATACTAGCCGAAATAACTGGCTGTAATTGCTGAGTTTGTTGAGGGAGATCTCGTGTATCCTCCCATTTCTTCATTTTCTTCCCTAGAGTTGGGGCTAAAAGACAACTCTGTACTTGGGATGGAATTCCCTCTAAGTACAACCCCCAAGGCACCTCCCACCGAGCTTCCCCCACTTTGTCCCATGGTCCCAGTTGCCATGCCTAAACCCAAAACTCCTGCAGTTTCGAAGAAGGCTGCCCCTTCAATGGAAGCTACTACCGGCGAGGGGCCTTCTCAACCACCTGCTAAGAAGGAAAAAATGGCCAAGAGTGGGACATCAAAGCCAAAGTCTAAGTCCCAGAAGCCCCAGACTCCCATGGCAGCCCTCCCCATAGCCTTCGTTCCACCCCTCATGTCTGCCGAGATGGCTGAGTGTATAAGGAAGGAAGGCCGGGCGGAGATAGATCGGATTAATATTGAGTATAAATGGCACACTGTCGTTATTCCTCCCTCAGTTGCTTTTCCCACGGTGGTGGTTGATCCCACGGAGCTATCGACAAGGAGGAGAAAGAGTTCAAGAGTTCCTCAAGATGTTGGTACTACTGCAGCGGGGATGAGGAAGAAGACTCTAATTACCAAGTCTCAGAAGAAGCGAACTCCTGAGGTGAATCTCACTCCTGCCCCCTCTGTTGTTGCTACTCCTCCTTCTTCTCCTATGGTCATATCTTCTCGTTCCCCCTCTGAATCTGAGGTATGTATGCTTGATTTACTCGTTCTCTTTTTTGCTTAATGCAGGCTGCATTTGCTTATTTATTCTTGACAACTGTGGTGCAGGGAATTGAAATGGAAAGAACAAACCCCCCTAGTCCTCCCGTGAACCCTTTTATATGGGGGCGCTTTGGTATTTCTCTTATCGATGTGACTCCTCCCCGTTCCCCCATGACGGGGCTCATTTATTCTCGTCGTTCAGGCTCCCATCGTGCTAGGGAAGTTGTTGTGGGAGGTGATGCCGTTAAGCCTGCGAGTGATTCTTCGCCCCTAGAGGTTACGCAACCCGAGATAACACTCTCAGTCCCCTCTGATTTACCTACTCCACCTGAGGTTCCTCTGCCCATTGTTCTTGTTGAGGAAAGTGAGCCCGAGGTATGATTTCCTCTATGGTTTATTATATTTTTTTTATAGTGTCTTTTTAGTCCCACACCTTTTATTTATTTATCTTGCTGAACCTCGAGATGTTTTGGGAGCCCCAGGTTGAAACATCCTCGTTGTTAGCTAACCTTCTTCTTCCAACGATGTTGATGAGACCTCTGACCGTCATTCCCCTTTTTAGTGCCATAATCGAGGTAAGTGACACTTAGAGATACTTCTTCATTTTTTTTCTCTCTGTATTTACTCCTCTTTTCTAACACTTTCCTTCATGTCACAGTTTTCTCCTGATCTTGTACCACCTAGTTGTCTTGGTGGTCCTCATGTAGTCAAGGCCAAGGTTGGTGCTTCTGGGCCCCTCCGTATTGGGTCTTTGTTTGGGAGCCCCTTATCTTCTCCCGATGAACCCCCCATGCTGGCCTTGGTGCCTTATGTTGGTGAGGGCGTCTTGCCGAGTGTTGAGGCTTCTGCGACCAGGGACCCCGTTATGACTTCTGAGGTAATGATCCCATCCCCAACGGCTCCTGTCCTCACAGCTTCCACAATGGCTCCCGTTCTTGGGCCTGTAGTGACTGAGGTATAAATATATATTTTTGTTATTTCTCATGAACTTCCACCTTATAACGGTGACTTAATAACGAAAACGCTTATTAAGATTTTCCATAAACTCCACCTTATAACGGTGACTTAACAACGAAAATGCTTGTTTAGATTTTTAATAAACTCCACCTTATAACGGTGACTTAACAACGAAAATGCTTGTTAAGATTTTTTTTTTTGTAAACTCCACCTTATAATGGTGACTTAACAACGAAAACGCTTGCTAAGATTTTCCATAAACTCCACCTTATAACGGTGACTTAACAACGAAAACGCTTGTTAAGATTTTTAATAAACTCCACCTTATAACGGTGACTTAACAACGAAAACGCTTGTTAAGATTTTTTGTAAACTCCACCTTATAACGGTGACTTAACAACGAAAATGCTTGTTAAGATTTTTTGAACTTATTATGCCTTATATCTCTTCTTAGGTTGCTTGGGAAAATTCTCCCCCAGCTCTTTTGCCTACAGGCTCACCACCTCAGGAACCTGCTGTTGCAGAAAACTCTGGCCATGATGATTAAGGTTCCACGACTGGTACTGCAATGGAGAGCGAATCTGGGTACGAACTTCCCCTTCCTGACCTGGCTACTCATGCTTTCTGCCTGATGGTGCTTCGGCAGTCTCCTCAAATGCCTGTCAACCACCGATTGGTGATTGAACAACTGGTGAACCGTCACCCTGAGACCTTCACATCGGATTTCCTACGCTCTAATATTCACGTGATGAGTCACAGACTTCAAGGCATGGCGATCGTTGTTGCTGAAATTACCAGTACTCCTACTGCAAGCGTTACCAGATCCCTCTTTAACCAATTTCTGGGTTTTCTGAGGGAGCTGGGGCGTGATGGTTTCCGTTTTGACTGGCTCATAACCCATTTGAAGACTTTAAAGAACCAACAACTGATCGGCCAGAGGGAAGTGTTACGAAAGCACCAGGAGGACCAGCGAGCTGAGGAAGCTAAGTTGGTCACTTTAGCGCCTCTTTTGGAAGCAATGGATCAAGAGGTAAAGGATGCCGAAGAAGCTTTGTGCATGGCCAAGCTGAAATGAAAGAGACTCCTCATTGAACGTACACAAGTGCAGACGAGGCTGGAAGTTTCTATTAACGCACAACGGTCTTTCACAGCAGCTTCTTCGGGCCTTCCTGGAGATTTTTTCTCTTCCTCAGACTTATCATTTCTCTTAGGCTAATTATCTCTTTTATACATATCTTCCATCTACTTTTACCTATGTAATTCTTGGGCGATAGCTCCCAATTTTTTTTGTAATACTTCATTATTCATGAATGAAAAATGTATATTTTCCAATTCTTCCATGTGTTGTGCCTTTAATTCTTCCATGTGTTGTGACTGTTTTTGTATGTTATAAATTTTTACATTCCTGTCATTCCTTCATTGTGTTCAAATCATAACTAAAACTTGTATACTCATAACAACAACCAGTTATAACAATGGTTCATACTTGATTATTTACAGATGATAAACCTTCAGCCATTTATTGTTAATCTTAAATGGCTTATCTTCCTCTAGCTTCAAAATTAAGCAATAACCTGAATTATGAGCTTCCTTTACGACGAAAGGTCCCTCCCAATTGGCTGTAAACTTAGGTAGAGGAAGCCCCCTGATGTGCTTCACTGCTGCTTTTAAGACGAGGTCTCCCTCCACGAACTTCCTTGGTCTCACCAAGTTATCATATGCCCTGGAGAGTTATTTCGTATACATTTGAAAGTGTTGCATCGAATTATCTCTGTGTTCATCCAATGCCTCCAATTGTACATGTCTGTTTTGAGGGAACATATTACTTCGTAAGGCGTATCGAGCAGAGGGAACTTCCAACTCTACTGGAAGGATTGCCTCAGCCCCATAAATAAGAGAGAACGACATGTATCATGTAGGTTTCCACTTGGTTGTTCGATAGGCCCATAAAATAGCTGGTATCTTGTCATCCCACGCCCCTGGAAAATGCTCCATCACCTTGGCCAAAATATTAACCAAGGTTTTGTTAGATGCTTCGGCATGACCATTTCCCTTCGAGTATGCCACCGTTGAAGTGTGATGAACAATGGAGTACTTGTTCGTGAGCATTGTTACTTCAGAATTGATAAATTGAGTCTCTTTATCTGAAAGAATAACCTTTGGGATCCCAAAATGGCAAATGATGTATTCTCTGATGAAGTTTCTCACCACCCCAGCCGTTGCTCTTCTGAGTGGTATCGCCTCGGCCCATTTTGTAAAACACTCCATTGCTACCAGTATCCATATCTTGCCTCTCGAAGAAGGGTGTATTTCCCCTACTAGGTCGAACGCCCAAGTATGAAACGGATTGGGTGTTGACAGAGAGTGTAAGTCTACCAATGGGGCATGGATCATATTTCCATGAAGTTGGCAAGACTTATATTTTTGGACGAATTCAGTCGAGTCTTTCTCCATTATTGGCTAATAATACCCCAATATCATCAATTGATCATACAACTTGGCCCCTCCTATATGGGCTGGATCGTGCACTTGTTTGAGGACCTCGGCTGCTTCTTCCTTCGTGATGCAATGCAATGGACTGTTGAAGTACCCCCTTCGACAAAGCTGCCCCTCCTGAACATAGAACCTTGGATCCCTTCGCCTCAGGCCCATCGCATCCATTTTCTCCATTGGGACAACTCCATCCTGAATAAAGTCGATGTAGGGCTGCCTCCAATCCGTTTGAGCTTCAATGAAATAGCACTCAGCTGCCTCAAAGAATAGCGGACACTTATCTCACTTCCATTGCAGCTCTACCGCATCTTGCTTCATTCTAAGCCAGAAATACTCCTCTCTTTGAATTCTCCTATATAGAGGTATCTCGGTCGTTTTGTAGTGCTCCTCATGCATTTTCTTCAATCTTCGCTCTACTTCCTCTGGGCTGATGCATCTTGACAACCATCCCCCAGTATTTCTGTGATAAAGATTTCCCTGGTTCGTAAAGTATTATGCCAACTCTCTTAATCCCATAGCTCCTTCGCCAGACTCCAATTGTTTCCTAATCTCTCCCCTCTAGTCAGCGTCCTCCTCCATCGGCAGTATTGACTGTACCACCGAAGGAGATGTTCTTCGTTGGATCACAATGATAGTATCATCGTTCTTCATGACCATTTTCTGAGTGATAGTGGCATAGGCGTCTGGATGGCGGTTCATCATTCTGGGATGTCTTCTGATCTTGGTCCGATGGAACTAGTTGAGAAGTCTTTGAATGATTGTTCTATATGGCGCCAAGCTCATGTGCTTCAACGCATATTCTCCATTTACTTGCTGAATCACTAAGTTTGAGTCACCCTTAATGCAGAGTGAGCGAATTCCCCTTCGAAGAGCCTCTAGCAGCCCTAGTACCAACACCTCATACTCTGCTTCGTTATTGGAACAAGGGAAATCTAGCTTGTAGGAAAGGTAAATCTCCTCCATCCCTTTTGAAAGAATAACCCTTGCTCCCCCCCTTCTTTTCTGCTGAAGATCCATCGAACTGCATTGTCCATTCCTCATCAGTTGTATCCACATAATTAGCCTGCAAATCATCTCCTGGAATGTCTTCTTTAGGAGGTTCAAACGTTCCTGATGGAAAGATTGCCAATAGATCGGCATACGCCTGGCTCTTGATCGCACAAGGAACCACACACTTCAAGTCATATTCTGAGAGGATGAGGAACCATCTAGCTACCCTACCCATCAATATAGTTCTTGCCAACAAATACTTAATAGGATCACATCTAGTTACAATATTAATTGTAAAATACAGCATATAATGTCTTAGTTTTTGTGCTACAAAGACTAAGGATAAACAATGCCTTTCTAAGCTACTATATCTAATCTCTGGCCCATGTGTAATCCTGCTGAGGTAGTAAACCGGTCGTTCTTGCCCGTCCACTTCTTGTGCCACCAGGGCTCCAACGGACCTCGTGGTAGACGTAAGGTATAGCTGCAACGGTGCCCCTGCTTGGGGAGGAACCATGATTTATGGTGAAACGAGCAGTTTCTTCAGCCCAGCAAGAGACTCCTGGTGATCCTCCTCCCACCTGAATTTCATGTTCTTTCGTAACAGCTACATCAGTGGGTGTGTTATTTCGGCCAATCCAGGCATAAATCTCCTAAGGTAGGAGACTTTACCGAGAAAACTCTTCAGCTCCTTCTCCGTTCTTGGACATGACATCTCCAAGATCTCTCGCTATTTATTCTGGTCCATCTTCACCCCTTGTCGATGAACCACGAAGCCTAGAAACTTCCCGCTTGTTACCCCGAAGACACACTTTAACGGGTTCATCCTCAATTTATACCTCCTGCACCGGGCAAACACCTTCCTTAGATCATTCAAATGGGACTCCTCCTTCTTCGATTTGATGACCAGGTCATCCACATAGAACTCTACAAATTTGTGGAAGAAGTCATGAAAAATGTCCATCATTGTCCTCTGGTATGTAGCTCCAGCGTTCTTGAGTCCAAATGGCATCACCTTGTACATGAAGTTGCCCAACAGAGTTCTGAACGCCGTTTTTTCTGCATCGGTGGGGTCCATCTTGAGCTGGTTGTATCCCACGTACCCATCCATGAATCTATACATCTCATGACCGGTCATGGCATCTATCAAACTGTCGATGGAGGGTAGGGGAAACTCATCCTTGGGGCAAGCCCTATTCAAGTCTCTGAAGTCCACGCATATCCTTATTTGGTTCTTGTCTTTCTTCCCCACTGGCACAATGTTGGATAGCCAAAGGGGATGTTGTATTGGCTTGATGAATCCTGCTACCAACAAACGTTGGACCTCCTCATTAATCTTCAAGTCTAGTTCAGGTTTGTAAGTCCTTGTTGCTTGCTTCACCGAAATAGCCGAAGGCATCACGTTCAGTTTGTGGCAACTCACCTCCTCATCGATCCCCTCTATTTTAGTGTACTTCTAAGCGAAGACATCTATGAATTCCCGAATTATCTCAACCAACGCTTTTCGTTTCTCCTTACCGAGATCTTTTGAGATAAACATAGGCCTTGGGTCTTCCCCTTCTCTTGCTAAGTTCAGCTGCTCCAACTCTTGTGCCTGGGGTTTTGGTTGATCTGCCATGTAGTCTGGTTCTTCGGCGATATCTTCTACGAACTCCTGTATGCTGAAGTTGTCTATCACCATACACTGCTCCCGTCGATCCACCAAGAAACACTCATACACCGGGTCAACCTCATCCTTAGTCTCTTTGGACGCCCGGTCACACCGTTATAAGCGGTACACCACTTTTCCCTCTTCAGTGACAATTTTCTTGCATTGCCTGCTGGTAGTTGTTGCCACGACCTTCCTCTTCTTCTCTCTGGAAGCCTCAGCAATTCTTTCCCCTGAGAAGTGACTCAACACGCTTTGTCGTTGGACCTCATGCTCCACTGGGTCGGCTCTAGGCCTCATCCCGTCTTTGAGTTGCTTCGAGATATTTTGGGGTCGAGGGATCACCTGATGGGCTTCTTCGGTCCTCACCCCTTAGCTACTTCCACCCTCTTTACCTTGCTCATTCAAGGGTCACATCCTTTCTCTAATCGAGGGAACCCATGCTCCGTCCATTCTCCTTGTCAGGACCCTCACATCCTCCTCTAGTTTAGTATAAAATGTCGCATCCACTAAGTGTGCTTCTTCGATAGAGAAAGGCCTCTTCGTAGCCCTAATGGTCACTTCTGTTCCCTTGATATTTGACTTAGCGCATTGATGGTAAGTTGAAGGAACTAACCTTTGGTTGTGCATCCACACCCTCCCTATTAGTAAATGATAGGAAGTTGCACTTTCTATTACATGGAATTTGATGTGGGAACTCAGATTTTCCTTCACAATCCCAACATTCACGTACCCGATGGATTTGGAAGATTGATTGTCATAACCCGAGATTACCAAGGGCATGGGAACCAACCTTTCTTCCGGCATATTAGCCGCGTGGAAGGAGTTGATCGGCATAATATTGATGGAAGCACACCCATCCATAAGAGTCCTTGCAAAGCTGGCCCTATTGACGCTAGCGATTACATACAAAGGCCTGTTGTGAGGGAACCTTACAGCTCTATCTGCATCGATGAAGGTTACCTCGGACAGAAACTTCTTCACCAGCCTAGCCATGGGTCCCCTCCACCTCAGCGAGGGGACCGCGTTCCTCCTTGCAATGTCCAAAATCGCCTGGGTTATTTCCATCCTGCTCTCCTTCGGGATCCCCACTTGGTCAAAGAACTAAGTGAAATTTGGAGATTTTGAAACTGCACTATATTCTATAACCGGGTTTGCTTCCTCGCCTTCGACGCTATACACATCTTCCACGTGTTTAGAACTTGCCTCATCGTAGGCTAAAACTATGTTAGCCATCCCCCTGGTGCAATATTCTAGAGCCTCCTCGAACTCCTTCTACCTCATCGCTAACCTTCCTCCTCCTCTTTCTACCTCCTCATCATAGGCCATCACCATATTGGCCCCGTGTGCTGGGAGTGGGTTATTATTAATGTTCTATGGAGGAATTTGCAATGTCCCCACCTTTATGTACTTGTCGATGATTCTTCGCAGCGTGAAGCAGCTCTCTATTGGATGCTGAATCTTTAGATGAACCTGGTAGTATTTTGGATCAGCCCTCATTGCCGCATCGGGTTCTTCTGCTGGCACGGCTTTCGGTTCATAAACCGTTCTGCCCTGGACCATTGCATTATAATAACTCACATCCTCTTCTATCGTGCAAGGTAATGGTGGCGGGTCTTCTCTGTCTCTTCCAAACTTTCTTTTGTTATCCTTCTTTGTCGTCTTTCCCCCATATTCCCTCTCAACGTATCCTACCCGTGGGGGATGTGACCTTCCCCCCGCGGGTTGCATCGACTGCTTGAACATCATGGGAGCCACCATCGGGTTTGGCCTTACAACCAGTGAGATGTTTCTTATGGATTTTAGGAATGCTGAAAAAGTCCCTTCGCGCATCTCGTTGATAAGGTGGAAAATATATTCAGGAAGTAGTCCTTCAGCATAGATCTGCAACAACTTGGACTCTTTGGCCTCTTCTCTTACATCGAGGGACCTTTCCCTGAACCTTCGAATATAGGCCACCACTTCTTCTCCGGGTCTTTGCTTCTCCCTACCGAGTTGGGTCAAGGTGAACTCATCTTCTGCCAGAAAGAACTTTCGAACAAACAATACATACATCTCCTCCCACGTAGCGACGCTGTTGGGAGTCAAATGGGAGTACCAGGTGTATGCCTTGTCGGTTAGGGATTTAGAAAACTCCCTCAACCTAAGCTTCTTATCATTGCAATGTGCCGCCAAGTGTTCAACAAAACGCTTAATGTGCTCCTTCGGGTCCCCCCCCCCCCCCTTCCCTATATATTTTTTAAAGATAGGGAGAATATAGTCCTTCAGGTAAGGCTCATCATTGTATTCCTGAGGATAAGGTGTTCACATATTGTCATAGACCGAAGTTACCTCGCCCACAGATTGCGAGGAAGCCTGCATAAGCTTAAGCATCTCTTTTTGCATCTCCCTCTTCATTTCTTCCATGGGCGATGGGGCAACGACCAATGGAGTCACAGGCGGAATGCTCGTTATAGTTGGAATCATCGTTACTACTGGCGCCATTGACACCCCAGAAGTTCCCACCGCCGAATTTACGACGGAGGGTATGCCTGCTGGGATTGTTCCAGCAATACCTGCACCTGGTGGGGCCGTTGGAGCTACTCCTGGCGTTACGAAGGCATTAGCGTCCAAACCTCCCAGCATAGTTGAAGCTACAGGGGTTTGCAGGAACTCATAAAACTTGCTCATGAGGAGCGAAATTTAGGCGGGTCCCAACCTCGCGCTCATGGAAGGGTGTGCCACCCCTGGGATGCCGGATGCCATTGGACCCGGAGGTATTTCTACCCTAGGAGCCCCATCTCTTAGGGACTCTAACTCTCTCGCGTCCTGTTCTTCATTGTGCTGGATATCATCAAAGTTGAGTCTTCGAGTAGCATTGTCTTGCGCCATATTCCTTACCTAGGAGAATTCCTCCCCAGGAGAGTCGCCAAATGTAGGAGGGTTCTTTAGATTATAAATGGAGGCGTAACCCCTTTTTGGGTATGGTGATGAAAAGTTAATTAGTCCAAGACCTTGGATTGATGGTAGAACATACAAACACAAACCCAATGAAGATGAAATCAGTTTAAACTCACAAATCTCTCGTGCATAACTCAGGAGATAGTAATGAACTTTAGAAGTAACTTAGGTGGAGGGAGAGAGAAGAGATCACCCTAGATACACCTTGGTAGGCAGGTAAAAACACACCATACACCTTCAAGAACCTCTGTCATGTATTAAAAGCTTCGTAATAAATAACAATGGTGAGTGGATAAACCCCCTAGTTTCAATAAATCTCTCCCTCTGATGTGTATCTCCAGTAATAACTCCTGAGTTCTCAAAAAGATCATTCTCCCCTCAGGGGTGGTTGGGGTCCTTAAATAGCCCCCACACCATCCCCGAGGAAACTCAGTCATTAAAGACTATGAAAGACATCCCTCATACTTTATGCCACAACATTAAATGCCTGGTGCACTAGTTGCCTCCACGTCATAAACATTAAATGCCAAGACATGCCTTTTGCCTAACCACTGTGTGTCAGGGGGCTGTTGTCGCAGAGGTGGCTCACCAACTGCCTGACATGCCCAAATACCACGGTGGTTTACTCAAGTGCAAGTCTGACATTTGTTTAGCTGGCTAGTGACATCACCTGCAGTAGACGTGACATTAAGTAGAGGGATATTTGGTTCATAACTCAACACCCGATGGAACTCCAAGCTGCTCCGCTTGAGGTTCCATGGTCAGGGTCCCTCGGTGTTTTACCAGGTGTATCTAAGATGGTCAGGACAAGCCCCAACGGTGCCTTACTTCTCAATCCTCCAAACTAAGTCCCTCTAAGGTTACCTCAGTGAGGTCATTCGATAGAGCATGAAAGCTCTCCCAGGCCCTGCCAAGCTTGGTCTCTCGTAAGTACCGTTTGACCTCACACAAACTCATTCAAAATACTACTATAAAGATTGATGGTGTGCAACCTATTTCTAAGTAAAACTATTTCTCTATTTGGTTCTTGAATATTTTGAAAAGGAGAATACTACTATAATGACTAAAAATCATCCTTTTTTTAGTTTTGAAAGGAAGGCCCATTGAGCCTTGATATGTCACCATCATGTCTTGTCAAAGGGAAAACTATCATGATAAAAATAAAAGCATGAAATCTCCCATAAAGATTTGTACCCATAAAGGTTTTCAAAATACGCATCTTCAAACATACCCATAAAGATTTGTACCACTACTGAGTCAAATCCATCTTGGCGATATATTATTGATTGGAAGCACATCATTAATTGCAGTCAACTTTAAATATTCCCGCAAAGATATGAAAAAATACAATAAACAATTATAGAAAAAAAATTTAAGGTGCGTGTAACTATTAGATAAAAAAAATGATAAAATAACAATTAGATAAGAAAGTAACAATAATACCTTATCTGACTCATCTAATCTTCTCTCGTACCTGAACCATTATTATAAGTTTTTTCATCCATCAATTATAATTACATACACATACGTATGGGCAAAAAGATCATTGCTCTTAGCCTTGGTTATAACTAAACCACTATCATTTACCACTATGGGGAGATATTTCTTATTGAAAAATGCCCCACATCAGACAACATGAAAAAAGAGTTTGACATGATGAACTAAGGGTAAAAAATACCGAACCATGAACCTAGACCAAAAAACTCTTGAAACAATTATCCCAATATCTGACTGATAATCAAAAAAACAAATCAAACAAACATTTACCAAATCTCATACACCAACCGTAACTAATTAGGGAAGAGAAAAAAAATGACACCAACCGATACTAACTGGGGAAAAGAAAAAAAATCTTCTTTTATTGTTTATCCTTTAGCTTTTATACTAAGGAAATAAGTATTTTATTTCTTCAAATAAATGATGAAATTATAGTGTTATATTTTTGAAAATAACATAAATTGAAATTTCCCTCCCAACATATACACTTTAATTAAACAAAGAGGGATATCCTCTTTATTTATATGTATCTATGTTTGCAACCTTACATTCTAAGTTCATGTAATATATAAATTTAACATTTTGTAATGTTAGAAAATGATAGTAAAAAATAAATCTTATAACATACAATAAAATATAAAGTGAAAATTTTGTAATTTTAAATAAATGAACCATAGTTTCACATAACTTTCAAATATCCAACACTATAAAGAATTATATACTAATAACATCCCCAAATAGATGCAACAAAAGTTAAAATTGATATCGAACCATAGAAAAGATCTAAACAAAACATCATGCCTTTTTGGTACAAAGAAAGTGTGTGACTTCTATATGGAATTTCTTCAAACATCTTGTCTGCAAGTATGGTTAAGTTGAATAAATATGTTTATAAGCTATAAAGAGTGGTATATGAAGAAAAAAAATAACACTAAGTAAACATATAATACCTGAGAGTTCGCAAAAACTTATGTAGGAAGGAATGCAAGTTTAAAACTGATGCATCAAGTTCAAATAACAAAAGAAGGTTTTCAGAAATATTGAATAAATTAAATATTTCACTTTTACAGAATCAAGAATCATACCAAATAACAAATAAATTATCTTTGTTAACGCACACAATATAAATTTACATATCTTTAGATTTCACAATAAGGAAACGTACAGTTATAAACATACTTCTATGGATCTAAAAATGAAGATATAGAATGAGTGTTGGGGCCGTTATATATGATACCATACAAAAGCTTGAGCTCCTTGGCAGTAAAGATGGGTGTTCCTTCCCTCCCCATAATCTACAACAACAAATCAAATTCATTTGTAAACTTATTTTTTAGAAACCAAAAATAGAAGAGAGAGAAATGGAGAGGAAAAAATGTTGAGGGTCAAATAGGGAGACACAGAGATGCCATTGGTTTGGGGGCTTATGATGGTAACGCCAAATAAGAGAGACATTTAATTTATGAGAGAGAGAGAGAGAGAGAGAGAGAAATGGAGAGCAAATGCCCTCTATTAATGTGTAAACTACCTCGAGCCATGTGCTTATCATCTAAATGACCATTTTAACCAAAGAATCGTTTCAAGATCAATGCATTCATGGGAGAGTGTGATACGCCATTCTTTTAGTAGTTATGCTTATATATATATATATATATATATATATATATATATATATATTGTACTTTTGTTCATAAGGTATGTGTGCTTAGGATTGGTTGTATGGGAGCTCAATCATGGGTAATCAAATTAAAAGTAAAATACGAAAAATATAAACAAGTATGTGATAAAAGTGAGTGGAGTGTAACTAAATGAGAGAGAATATTCAAGGGACGGAAAATCCACCCTCAATTCACACAAATTTATCTAACTTGCACAGTTTTAATTTCATCAATTTCCAAAATATTCATTTAATTCAAAAGCTAATTCTCATTACACTAATGAATTAATTGAATACTCTTTTAGAAAAGTAAGTTTAATCCCCAGAAGCACTACTCTAAATGAATTAAAATCAATTAAATGAATCACCCGCTAGGATCGATTCACCAAACTAATTTTAATTAGACAAAGTAAAAACAAGAGTAGATGAAAACTATACTAACATTTAAATCAAGTGATAAGCCAATATCTAGTTTGAATCAAATGATCAAATGATAATAAAATTTTCAATCCTTTCTCAAGGATGATTTTCAATTTCTCAATGTGAAAATAATTAGGAATTAAGTTTACTAATCAAAGGAAACTAACAAAATTATAATTAACAATTAAACCAGAGGGTTTCAATTCATACCTTGAATGGGATGATTAGCCCTACATAATCATCATCCAATAAAAATTATAATCAAATAAGAGCATAAAATGAAAATTAGAGAGGAGTAATCAAACCAAAATTTTCCTTCAATTGCATTAATTCTTCAGTTCTTCATTCATCTCAATAAATTACAACACTAAATTTATTGAATTTTTTCTCTAGTCTAAAAAAAAACTAAGCTACTAAAAAAATAAAAGTAAAAATGGTGTTTCTCTATCTAATTCTCTCTCTGGAAATTCCTATCCAAAATGTCCTTTTAATGGGGTCTTAAGTCTTTTATTTATACATGGCAAATATGGAGCTAAAGGGGTATTTTTGGGAAGGCTTAATGTGCATGGAAATGGGGTGTGTACACATGAGGTAAGAGAGGTGTGAGGGAATGTGGCTTAAATGGGGTGACACAATCAGATTTGGTTTAGAGGTTATAATGTGAAGTTGGGTTAAAGTTGGTAGTTGGGGGTCATTTTGGGAATTGGGGGTTTAAGTTAGTTTTTTTTATTTCGCCTTTCATTTGACTTGGAGATTTTTTTGGCAGGTAGAAACAATTGGTGGCTTTGGCTTTTGAAAATGGGTAAGGTGGGTTTTTGGTTTCATAGGATTGGACATGGGTTATTAGTGGTGGGTTTGTCCGTGGGTCGAGATAGCAGCAAGGGTCGGGTTCACGGGTCTCATCGGCGCAGTGGACGAAGTTGGTTCCGCGCTCAGGTGGGTTCGAAGATGGGGTCGAGCTATGGGCTCCGGGTTAAGGTTTTTCCGGCCACGAGTCGTCGCCTGCTTGAGTTCCGACGGGTTTGGGTATTGTTGGGGGAGGTTCCGGGCTATCGCGGTTGGACCAGAATTTTTTCGGCGATGGTGGCCGGCGCTGTGGGTTCAAGGATGCCACGGAGTGGGGGTAGTGGTAGGACGCGTGTTCGGCCAGAGGTGGCGGTTGCGATTGGAGCGACGGGTTTTAGTTGGTGCGGGTGGTGGTCGTCCGGCGTTGACAGGAGATTCGTCGGCCGGTGTGGGGTTCCGTGGAGTTGAAGGGTTAATGGGTTGGTGGTTAGGGTAAGGTGAGGTGGGTTTGGTTGTGTTGTAATGGAGGTGGGTTTGTGGTGAGGAGAGAGAAGATTGGGATGTATTGGAGAAGATGATGGAGTGTGGGGTTGTGTGTGGTAAGGTGTAAAATGTTAAGGTGAGGATGAGGGAAGTTAGTTAGGTGTAGGTGAGTGTGTATGGTGGTTATGTTGAGTGTGTGTTAAATTTGTGACCCTAAAATAACACTAACTACCTAAAAAATAAAAATAATCAAACCAAATCTAACTAACTAAAAAAAATATATATATAAAAATATATTAAAACTTAAGAAAATAAAAAACTAAAATAAAACAAAGAAATGAAAACTTAAAATCTAAATGAAAACTAAAGTCCTAAAAAAATATAAAATCTAATAAACTAAAAATAAACTCCTAAAACCTAATCCTAATAAAACTAAAAGTAATAAAAATCTAAATAAAATAAAATTATAAAAATAAAGATAAATTAGAAAAATAGAAAACAAAACCTAGAAAATACTAAATAAATAGAAAATAAATCCTAAAAATAAAAATGTCTCAAGCTAAAAATCTAAAAAATATAAAAAGGAAAAAACTAAACACACACAGGCTTGGGGTGATGATTTGGGCTATGTTTAGGCTCGGGTTAGGGTAGGTTAGGGTTATGGGACAAGGTATTTAGCACCATTTTTGCACAATTGAGTTGATTTAAGCGTTTGAATAATGCAATGCACAATTTGACCTACAAAATAAACATTTAAGCGCATAAGACCCAAATTGTCTAGAATTAGCAGCAAAAATACGTCTATTCGGGGTATAAAATGTATAGTTTTGGGTTCTTATCACATCATTCCCAAACAGAGTGTTGCTAGTCCTCGAGCAATAAGTTAAAGAGAAATAGAAAGATAAGTAACCAAAAATGTACCACTTTCGTGGGCACTTGCGATTGCACTTAGCATGTGCAACAAGCCTTTAAACCTATAGGTTGCCCTACCGGACGAGTTGTGTCTCGTGAGGATTTGCAGGGAATATGCCAACAAAATTCTTTATTTGCGAAAATTTATTGAAAGGCAGTCAATCTTATTAGACATAGAATAATCGCACAATCCATCATGAGAGAAATAATTTCATAAATACAAGCTAGAATGTGTAAAAAGATTAAGCTAAGTAAATACTCAAAGCACATCCTCCCTAGAACTCAAACATGTGTGGTGTGAATCAGTCAAAACGGTTCGAGTATCATGAGAGTAATTCCAAGATTGCCTCTTCGAAATCAATGCTTCAACTTCAAATCTCACTAGATATAACTCTCTCAAACGAACTCTCGAGATTTGGGTTAGTGTATCGCTCTCGTGTGTGAGGGGGTGAGTAAATACAAGCAAGTTCAAACGTCTCACACACATATAAGAAAGAACTAACAATTAGAAAGAAAACTGATCTCATGCAAGAAATGCTAATAACTATAGTGAGAACGTCGAGTTGTTCACCACGTTGACTTTCATTTGCCCGAACACCTAGGGAAAAATATGGAGTTTTATGGGTGAGGGAAAATGAAATGGGATGAGAAGGATATGATAGGTAGGATGGATGGGATGAGGTAGGTAGGATAGTGATGTATGGATGAATAATGAGTGATGGATGTGTAATGGATAAAAGATGGATGCAACATGTGAGAAGAGTGTATACACTTTAAGCACAAATGTCTTTATTACTAACTAAAAATTACAACTCTCTTTCTTTTCTTTTCTCTTTTTTCTTTTCTTCTTTTCTCTTTTTTCTTTTCTTCTTTTCTCTTTTTTTTTTTGCTATTTTTTTATATTTTTTTTTCTTTTTTTTCTTTTCAAACCAACAATGAAGACATTTACATTTGAAATCACACTCTTTTTCTCAATATGAGGGATGATGTGTTAATGTGGTGAGGAATGTGTATGGATGATAAGGGGAATAAACGGGAATATGGAAGAATATAGGAATGTAATGGGGATGATATATGGAAAAGTGAAAGGTGTATGGATGAAAATCTAGTATTCGGAATAAATTTCAAGACACGCATTTCTTACAACTCAAAAAAGATGGCATTCTCAGTGATCAAGCCAACAAATTTAATGAAGAATAATGAGATCATACAACGATTTAATCGCGGACCCAAACGAAGTTGAATCAACTTGTGACTCGGAGATTGCATAAAACTCTCTAAAAGGTGAAAGGAACGAATCTCACGGGCTAAAGTCTCAAATAGTGATCCTTAAGGTTCTCTTTAGAATTGTAATACTCCTCGACTCTAAATCGTAATGACATGATAAGTGCGCAAATTTTGTTGAGTCTATAAATTCATGGTGCAACATACCTTGTTACGTATTACATACGCTATTAGAAAAAATATTCTCTAGCTTGATTCCTAGACTTAAAAATATGGATGATTGAAAATTCACATCACTGAATGAGATGAAAGGAACTGCACGAAAATTTTAAAAATCAGGTTTAAAAATCAAAAAATTTCAAAAGAGGTACGATTTTGATAAAATTCCCCACCCCCAAACAAAAAGGAACATCGTCCTCGATGTTAAGTAAAATGATTTTTAAAATTGAGAGCATAAGGTAGGAAATAGAATACCATAATCAACAGCTAATGAAGTGAACAGATGTAGCCAAGAATAAAGCTGAATAAGAAGTGAGAGAAAAAATTGTACAAGTCTATAAACATGATAAAGCATTGGGTGATGCGAAACACCACCCCCAAACAGGATGAGACTAGTACCAAAAACGCGATATGCCTCCTGGTAGCGCTAAGTTTAATGTCTTCAGCCAGACCAAACCATTCTCACCCTAAAGATAAGATCTATAAAAGTACAGGGCGACAGAAAAATTGGGTGATGAGAATCACCCCCAAATAAGACTAAAGTTCCAGTCTTGTTGGATAAAGGCTAAAACGGGTCAATGCACTTGTATGGCAAAGTTCATCACACGATGCAAAGCATCGGTGGAGCATGGGTGTGTGGGTATTAAGGTAAGGGTGAGGGTGAATAGGTATCGGTCACGGGCCTTATTGAGCTGAAAGGTGAGGGAAACTAGGGCCCTATAAGCATGGTGCTCAAGTTGGTGAGGGAGGCAAAAGGGTGAAGAAATAGTGATGGGGTGGGGCTCATAAAAATCACACGACCGTTCTATGAATGGGCGATGATAATGGTCACGCCGTGACACACCAGGGAGCTGTTGAGAAGAAAAATCAACACCACAAGGGAGCGGTGTGCATGGAGTAACAAGCTCGGTGTCACGGTGGAGAGTAGCACCAAAAATACTCTCATGGGTGGTGGAGGATGGTTTAAGGTGAGGATCTAAAAATGTAGATGGAAACATGAAATGTGTAAAGTCAATATCCAAACCAGGTGGTGGGGTGGAAAGGATAATGGGTGGGTCGAGTGGGATAAACGATGGATCGAGTGGGATAAATGGTGGAGAAAGATGAGTTAACTCAAGCGTGGGAGACACACACTCACTGGGAGGAGTAAAGGAATACTCACAAGGGAGTGTGGTTTCTAAATATGGAGTGGTCAACTTCTCCATAAGAGTAGCATCGGTGAATGTGGTGGGTGGGTAAGACGAGGCACCCAGATCAGAGATAGAGGAATCACTAGAAATATCAGGCTCAAAGGGAGCCATGCATGGTGGGAAATCATCCATATCCGGATAGTTAGGAACTATTACGAATTCTATCGCGAGAAAATGGAGAACATTCGTAGCCGGAGCTAACCTAAAATGAAGTGGTTCCTCGGGAACACACACAGTGTGCTCAATAGGTGTAGAATCGGGCATTTTTTTTGGATTCGACGGGAAGAGGAATATGAACCTCAAAGTGGGGTTCATTTGGATAGGGTGGAATTTCATCAGGCTCACTATCGAAAGGTAAGTCAACACAATTGTCGACTTGGGACCCAGACCATGGAATGGTCTCAACTGCTAGATTCTCGGGGTGGTAGGGTTGGTCACACTCAAAATTTATGTCACAAGAGGACACATCATCATCACACTTGGGTGAAACAATGGGTGGATGCATGGGAATGTTCGAATCTCTCTCACACTCAATTTGATTTTATCGTTGTTCAAGCCTTTAGAGAGCTTGAGTTTGAATTTGAGTGGCTTTCTCTTGCTCGAGTATGAACTTTTGCAAGAGGGTTTCGAGAGAGGATGTGGATGGAGGTTGTGGAGTGATGTGGACACAACTCGCTATGATCATGACTATATGGAGAATACTCAAATGAAGTGGGTGGAGTGGGGCCAAGTTCATCATGCACAAAAGGATCACTTTCGTGATGGACAATTGGTTGATGCACATGGGGTGCGTAGTGAGGGAACTGATTGTGAACGGGTGCACAAGGTTGCCATGACAACTGTTGGAACGTGTGAGGATCCACCACATCAGGTTGGGATTCGTATTGCGTTGAAGGGTGATCAGGCCTCCACGAATAGCTTGGGAACTCACACAACTCGGGATTGGGTGTATCGGGATAGTAGGTCGAGGTGGGTTTCGAAATAGTGTCATATGGATACACATGTTCCATGGTGGGTTCCGATGGATATGAATAGTATAGACACTCATGGGACATGTGATCGACATAATAACAGTGGGTGCACAACATGGTATGCGACACGTCGACACTTGACACCGAGGGTGATGGAATAGGAGGTGCATGCATAGATGGGTCAAGAGTACCAACGGTACTCGTGAGAGAGCCGAAACCACGAAAAATGTCATAAAGAGACGGCTCAGGATCACTCTCACACGTGTCGCGTGTCAATGGAAAATGACCAAAGTAGTCCCGTAAAGGACGTTCTTCGGCCATGAGGAGAGAAAATATTTTTTTGGATTTTGTAAATTTTTTCAAAAGGAAAGAAAATATTTTTGGATTTTTCTAAAAAGGAAAGAAAGAAAATATTTTTGGATTTTTCTAGAAAGGAAAGAAAGAAGATATTTTTGGATTTTTTTTAATTAAAACGAAAGAAAATATTTTTGGATTTTTTGGAAGAAAAGGTGGGGAAAAATACGGACTCTCTGAATTGGACGAACCACTTAAAACCGACTATCGAAAAATGGAATTAGGCGCACACACAAGTCATGAAAATTTCCTAACTAGCACATAGCCAATTTTTATCTTTAAATTTTGTAAAAGGGTAGTCAAATTTTAATTAAGTTCGCGAGTGATAAAAAATCACAAAAATATTTTAGTGATCACCTTTGCAAAATTTTCTCCTAGTGGGCTACCTAGTTGATTGATTTTAAATTTAGTGATGGCTAGGGTAGTACACAATTGGTAAGCGAGTGAGTCGGGTGATGAAATCCCTTCTCGTGAGTGACCGGGTGTAGGTCTAAGTCAATTAATTCATCACACAATTCGAAAATAAATGTGAGAATAACAGAACATAAGAGCACACAAAGCACACACAATAATGGACTCGCTAACACAAGAGGCGCGAGGGTGTAAGAAATGTACCTCCCACGGTTTATAGGCCGAGGGGTGCTGAAAAATTTGAGTCAACCAGAGGGAGATCACGCTTATCTCAGTCGGCCCCGGGTGTCCGACCGACCCAAGGTAGAGAAGCTCTAAATCCTCACCTTTGGATGCCATCTCTCTACCTTGTTGGGTTTCCCTATCACGCCTGTCTTCGATTACTACAATTTTAAATGGAAAATAAATGGTGTCTTTATGCACCGCAATACAAGCAATGATAAAAATCCTAATACAAGCCTTCTAAAATAAAGAAAAATGGTACTAAAAAAATAGTAAAGTGCAAAAAAAAAATGAACTACAAGTTGAAATCTACTCCGAGCTTCACGATCCCAAGAATAGCAACGATGCCATTTGATAACTTTTCTTTTTGTATGTCGTTGTTGAAAGCCAAGTTAGTCAAAACCTCAAATACCTACAAAATAATATCAACTCAAGTGTAGCGGTAAGTAAGGGTATCAATCCACTTCTAAGGGGGTAAAGCAAAGGGAACACAATTATAATTCACTTTTTATTTTCTTTTTGTGCTTTTTCACTTTTCTAATTTTTTAGCTTTTCAAATATTAAAACAATTGGGTGAGGTGAGGTGAAATAATACTAAATTAAGCTAAATAAAAGGAGGTAATCAAATTAAAAGTAAAATGTGAAAAATATAAACAAGCATGTGACAAAAGTGAGTGGAGTGTAACTAAATGAGAGAGAATATTCAAGGGACGGAAAATCCACCCTCAATTCACTCAAATTTATCTAACTTGCACAATTTTAATTTCATCAATTTCCAAAATATTCATTTAATTCAAAAGCTAATTCTCATTACCCTAATGAATTAATTGAATATTCTTTTAGAAAAGGAAGTTTAATCCCCACAAACACTACTCTAAATGAATTAAAATCAATTAAACGAATCACCCGCTAGGATCGATTCACCAAACTAATTTTAATTAAACAAAGTAAAAACAAGAGTAGATGAAAATTATACTAACATTTAAATAAAGTGATAAGCCTGTCTCTAGTTTGAATCAAATGATCAAATGATAATAAAATTTTCAATCCTTTCTCAAGGATGATTTTCCATTTCTCAATGTGAAAATAATTAGGAATTAAGTTCACTAATCAAAGGAAACTAGCAAAATTATAATTGAAAATTAAACCAAATGGGATTCATGAGGGTATCAATTCATCCCTCGAATGGGATGATTAGCCCTCCATAATCATCATCCAATAAAAATTAGAATCAAATAAGAGCATAAAATGAAAATTAGAGAGGAGTAATGAAACCAAAATTTGCCTTCAATTGCATTAATTCTTCAATTCTTCATTCATCTCAATTAATTACAACACTCAATTTATTGAATTTTTTCTCTAATCTAAAAAAAAACTAAGCTACTAAAAAAATAAAAGTAAAAATGGTGTTTCTCTATCTAATTCTCTCTCTGTAAATTCCTATCCAAAAGCTCCTTTTGATGGGGTCTTGAGTCTTCTATTTATACATGGAAAATATGGAGCTAAAGGGGTATTTTTAGGAAGGCTTAATGTGCATGGAATGGGGTGTGTACACATGAGGTAAGAGTGGTGTGAGGGCATGTGGGTTAAATGGGGTGACACGATCAGATTTGGTTTAGAGGGTATAATAGGAAGTTGGGGGTCATTTTGGGAATTGAGGGTTTAAGTTAGTTTTTTTTTATTTAGTCTTTGGTTTGACTTGGAGAGTTTTTTCGCATGTAGAAAGAATTAGTGGCTTCGGCTTTTGAAAGTGGGTAAGGTGGGTTTTTGGTTTCATGGGATTGGACATGGGTTGTTGTTGGTGGGTTAGTCCGTGGGTCGAGATAGCAGCAAGGGTCGGTTTCGCGGGTCTCATCGGCGTAGTGGCCGGAGTTGGATCCGCGCTCAGGCTGGTTCGAAGCTCCGAAGATGGGGTCAAGCTATGGGCTCCGGGTTAAGGTTTTTTCGGCCTCGGGTCGCCGCCTGCTTGAGTTTCGGCGGGTTTGGGTATTGTTGGGGGAGGTTCCGGGCAGTCGCGGTTGGACCAGAATTTTTTCGGCGATGGTGGCCGGCGTTGTGGGTTCAAGACTGCCACGGAGTGGGGGTAGTGGTAGGATACGAGTTCGGCCAGAGGTGGCGGTTGCGATTGGAGCGACGGGTTTTAGTTGGTGCGGGTGGTGGTCGTCCGGAGCTGACAGGAGATTCGTCGGCCGGTGTGGGGCTCCGTGGAGTTGAGGGGTTAATGGGTTGGTGGTTAGGGTAAGGTGAGGTGGGTTTGGTTTTGTTGTAATGGATTGGGTTTGTGGTGAGGAGAGAGAAGATTGGGATGTGTTGGAGAAGATGATGGAGTGTGGGGTAGGGTGTAGAATGTTAGGGTGAGGGTAAGGGAAGTTAGTTAGGTGTAGATGAGTGTGTATGGTGGTTATGGTGTGAGTGTGTGTTAAATTTGTGACCCTAAAATAATACTAACTACCTAAAAAATAAAAATAATCAAATAAAATCAATCTAACTAAAAAAAAAATTATTAAAATAAAAATATTAAAACTTAAGAAAATAAAATCCTAATCTATTAAAAGCTAAAATAAAACAAAAGAAATAAAAACTTAAAATCTAAATGAAAATTAAAGTCCTAAAAAAATATGAAATCTAATAAACTAAAAATAAACTCCTAAAACCTAATCCTAACAAAACTAAAACTAATAAAAATCAAAATAAAATAAATTTATAAAAATAAAAATAAAATAGAAAAATAGAAAACAAAACCTAAAAATACTAAATAAATAAAAAATAAATCCTAAAAATAAAAATGGCTCAAGCTAAAAATATAAAAAGGCACAAACTAAACACACACACGCTTGGGCTTAAATATTTATTTTGTAGGTCAAATTGTGCATTGCAGAGTTCAAACGCTTAAATCAAGGAAATTGTACAAAAATGGTGCTAAATACCTAAAAATAAAAATGGCTCAAGCTAAAAATAAGTGTTTAAGACCCAAATTGTCAAGAATTAGCAGCAAAAATACGTCTATTCGGGATATAAAATGTACAGTTTTGGGTGCTTATCACATTCTATATCAAAAGTCTCGAGGATTAGACTATTTGAACGATCATCTTAAAAAGTAGTGGCCTCCCAAGTTTTTTTTCTCATTTCTACAAAAAAATAAACCCCGTTAAAAAAATATTCAACTCAAGTTTTGAAGATTAAAATCAAGTTTTCTCAGGAATAACCAAGAATGAGTGTTTGTTATTTTTGCGAGAGGAACTCAATAGCTAATCAGACTTTTGAGGTGACTTCTTATCAGACATGAATACTTCTATTGTTACCAGTAAGTGTTGTATGTTTTAAATGTTGCCTAAACCTTGATTATTCATGTTTTCTTAAAAGAAATTTGGAAGGTTAATTAAGGAAAGTAACAGTAAATTCAGGGTTGCTTTTATTAAATCTAAAAATAAGATTTAATTATTGAAACATTGCATGCTTAGATTAGTGTATTTGGTTAGATAGGTTTATAGGACGGATCAGATATTAGAATTGCCTCGTAGAATTATGATATTAAATGTGTATGTGGTAGACCAAATTTAATATTGTGTAGTATTGTTTTATGCATACTTGGTTTGGATTATGTGTTGAAGTGTTAAAATATCACTCATTTTGGAATTATGGAATTTGACAACTTGTGAAACTATCTAGTAGAACTTGGTTATTACATGACTGAATGGATGTGTTTTTAATGGAATTGAAATCTTAGGATTAATAGAATAATTGTAGTGTTAAACTAAAATACACTTTACATGGAGATTGTTTGTATTAATATTTTGACACTGCATGAGAGTTGGGATTTTTAGGCGTACTCATACTTTAACCTGTTTCATAGGTTGCTTACTAGGTATGGGACAAATAGATAGACTTTGTTATTCTTGGTACTTTCTAGGTATCGAACTAATGAGTGTATGCTTCTACGCTTGGGTATTTTCCTAGGTGGGGCTGTCGTAATTTCTTTAGCCTGTGATAGACTAGGTAATACTTATGGTTTGGTAATCTCTAGGTATGGGACTAGGGGTGGGGCTAATTAGAAACCAAGAGAGATTGATAAAGTATAATAATTAATTACTAAGATAATAAATGGGTATTAAAATGGATTTGTGCCACCAATATGTGTAGAATTGACGATAATTGGGTTGGCTGGCTATAGTGACGTGGGTGTGTGTTAGTGTCACCAATATGTGCACGAATAATGATAAATGAGTTGTATTGCTATAGTGACGTATTGGCCATGGAATATCACCAATATATGACGGGCTAACGAAATTGGTCGTCAGGCTATAGTGAAGGAGATGGGTGTGAGGTGTTAAGAATTTAAGTGTTCTCGAATATATGAAGGATCTATAGAAAGATGGCTAGCTATAGTGGTGAAGCATTAATAATGATTGGTTAATTTTATTAAATTAAGTTCATATCTTAAACATAACTAAATGTTGAAATAACATATTTGGACTTGAATAATGGGGTGACTTAGTTTATGTGGGTAGTAATGCTGTTTTAGTTTACTCGTATCTTCTTATATAGTTTAATTTAAAATATTATATTGTAATATTAATCTCAAATGATTCTTATTTTTAGATTCATTGATCCTAATTGGGAGGTGTTCATGCAGTGAGCTCTAACCCATTATGTTGACTAATATTTCAGGTATAGTTGCTGGAGTTGTTGCATAGGATGGACTGTTGATTTATAGAGTGCAAATGGAGCTATTTTATTGCTTTATTATTTTAGATTCTTCCATTCCGTCATTTTATTTATGACATAGTTTCTTATGGATTTGGTGGGCCATTCGGTTCCACAGTTGTGATTTCTTTATAGTTAGAGTTACATCTAGATTATTTCATTTAAGTATTAATTTATCTTTTGGAGTTAACAAGGTGATGGAAATTCTTATATTGATGTCTATATTCGTCGGATTAAATTTTGAATAATATCTTGAGGAAAAAGTTCTTAATGTCTCATATTTTTGTCATATGCTAAAATGGTGTTTTTATTTTGACCCCCGACATAGGTTGGCATCAGGGGCCAATCACCTCCAATGTCAAAATATGTTGGGTGTCAGAAATACTGTAACAACCTGATATCCGAAATAAGGGGTGGCCAGCCCGATACTCCAATAATACAGGAATCATGGATGGAATCATTCTCAACATCATGACAAAATAAAGAGTATACGGGATAACCACACAATATTTCAGAAAATGGGTTGTCAAAAATTTTCATTTTGTAACTTAAAGAAAGCATTATCCACAAACCATAACAGAAAAGAAGGTGGAAATCCCAAAAGTATACATGTTACAACTACGGTAATTATACAATAAAAGGACCGAATAAA
Source organism: Sambucus nigra (assembly GCA_949130495.1). Taxonomy (NCBI): domain Eukaryota; kingdom Viridiplantae; phylum Streptophyta; class Magnoliopsida; order Dipsacales; family Adoxaceae; genus Sambucus; species Sambucus nigra. The sequence goes on along the minus strand of OX422210.1, from coordinate 529,095,372 downwards.
ATGTCGATCAACAAAATTCATACAATGTACAATAAGTTCCAGGAGTTACATATTACATTCATTATACAATTACAACAGTTTGGGCCACACGCCCGAATAAAGACCCGATCATAACTAGAAAACAACAATGAAGGCGTCTACACAAAATATCCCGTGATATCCGCAAAATGTCACGGCTCCTCAAAAGACACTGAAATGGGGAAGTCATTACGGGCGTCCTTGCGGTGGAGCACCTGAACGGTTACATTATATGTATGCATAACAAGAAAGAAGAACGGGTCAGGGCCCGGTTTTATGTGGTCACCAGATAAATGACAAGTATGACAATAATGAACAGTAATGCATGGATGATAAAGATGACATTCTAGCATGATAACATTCTATAATGAACTAAGACAATTGAATGATTATAAAGTGAAATTCAATTATATAAGAGAATAAGAATAATCATAAGCCTTTTTCATCTTTCACCATTTTCATTTTTCATCTTTCCATTCCTTATCAGGAATACAAGTTTTATCAGGTGCTCTTTGTGGCATGTACTATACTCTTTATGGCATTAATATCCATAAAGTCCAACTTGATCATTAGAATAGTTGTAAGTATATATATATATATATATATATATAACGATTCTAAGACCGCCCGTCCGGGTTTCCCCACTGTGCGCGCCCCTAAATAACCATCATCTTCCCAGGCCTATCATCAAGACAACCTGGGATCCTATCGAGACGTAGGGAAGCAACCATAGGCCTGCGGGGTAGTCATAACCACACCCGAAATTACCTACCCATCGCAGAAAATATAAAACAAGCGCTCATATGGCCTAGGACTATATCTGCCCTGCATTCATTAGCCAGAGGCTTCACCATACGCACGAACTTCCCTTAAGATGGTATTTAAAGAGGTGTGTTTAAACCATTTTATTAATTTCTATTGCATGATTTAGTAAATTATCATTTACTTTATCCATTTACATTTTATCAAATGCATTATGGTTAACCGAAACGATATGTACTTCACATCATCATAATAATCTCGAGGAATAATTTAAGCTCCCAAGTTATTTCTCTCAAATTTCCTTTTTGGACTCTATACTAGACCATCATACCTCAAATTTAACTTCTAAAGTCTCCAAGCACACTTAGTAATCTCCTAGATTCCTACTAATAATAAAGGGAAAGTAATGCCTAAACATCACTTCGCGCATCCTCGAAATAAACCCCGTATATACTAATTCTAATCTAGGGTAGTAAACTAACTCACCTAGAACTCTAGGACTCTAAGTTAACTTCATACAATAAGGTTACTAAGTCCTAAGTTTAGAGAAAAAGGGTCAAAATTGAAAAAAGAAAAATAATTTTAAAATGCAGGATTTTCGAATCGATTCGGCCAGAAAATATGGGATTCTGCATAATTGCCGAATCGATTCGGACCACCCGAATCGATTCGGTCAGGAAGAATTGGGTTTCTACATAAATGCCGAATCGATTCGGACTAAACCGAATCGATTCGGTTCACCTAAACCTGAAAACTATCCCTCGGCGAATCGATTCGGCCAGGCCGAATCGATTCGGCCTTGCCAATTTTGGCTATGGAGTCTTGGACTCCAAATTTACCCTAACTCAAAGCCTTTCAAACTAATATCATTTATGGTCATCAATTCATAATAAGTACCACTAACTACCACCATAAACCTTATTTATCATCCAAATCATTCTTGAATGATTCAAGAACCTCAAATCCACAAAAACCCTAGACTAGTTAAACCATGATTAATACACAATTATCACAACTAATCATTTATCTTAAACCACACATAGCAAGTAGAAAACTTGCCTCAATCTAGCAAATGAAGGTTTTCCTTGTGTAGAAGCAAGAATCCCTTCTCAATCTTCAATCTCTTCTCTTTTCTCTACTCTTTCTCTTACTCTCTCTTACTCTCTCTTACTCTCTTGGTTTAGGAATACAATTTGGGGCAAATAGAAGATTTAATTGAGACATAAATCGTGCCTTTTGTCAACAATCCCAACTTAAATGACCAATACCGCGATAAAATAACACGCAACTGCATATTTAAGGTATAATCGGTCAAAAGTGCCCAACACCTAAAAATACAATATGGCACATAATTTGGCTATCTCGCACGTTCCGGAATCAACTACGGCCTCCAAATTATTATTTGGATATTTTATAATTCATTTTAAGTTCCGGTTCCATTTTAAATCATAATGTCATTTTAATTCTTATGACACAATAAAGCTCAACCTGAGGATATTTACATACTCATACAGTAAATATACAACAAGTTAGTAAGTATTAACTTTTCTTCATTAAATTAATACTTACTCCATATTCAAACATTTTATATATAATTACCTCACATAGTAAGTAAATATAAAATAGGCTCTCATAAGTGAGGGTTGTTACAAATACATGCCTAGATTAATATTTTGTTAAACAATCATCTTATACACTTTTATTCTTGAAGAAACAAATCAACTAAAGTCTAGAACTCATTCCTTATAGAATCGATACCAGGACTAGCCGATATACTCCTATAAAGAGTATAGTCAAAGTTTAGGTTTTTGTATAGAGGTGGGAAATGAAAACAATGATAGTCATATAAACACGAACGTCTAATTTCCCGTAGGAATCAAATGCCACCGTTGATGGGGAATTATTTATTTTAGAATTTAAGTGATTTAGTATTTCATAATATTTTTTTTTATATATTTGTATTCTTTGTTAACTAGTTTTTTTTACTTCTACATTTGAGTGCCAAGCAATGTTTGAATTTTCAGTCGCTCATTGATTTTGTGGAAATCTCTATCTTGAGCAACTATTAGGGTAAGCATGCCTTATTCTTATATTTTCAGTAATTGTAACGGTAATTCTAAAAATCCAACTAAACCTATGACGTGTGATGAATACTCTCAAAGTCAAAAGCTTAGTACATCTAAAGTGACATTGGGTGAGTATTTCAAAAGTCCTATAACGGATTTTGGTAATTTTGAGAATGATCTTTCTGATAATGAGCAACAAGATCCTTATCATAAGAATGATAAAACTTGTTGCAACAACTTTCAAAATTCTTATAATAATTATTTTAATAGTTATTCCAAGGATAGCTCTCAATCTTTTCATTTTAAAGAATCCCCGCCTCTGCCTATGACTTTGCATGAGGGCCTTCGCATTCTTGAAAATGAAAAGATTGATAACTGTTATCGAGAAGAAAATTATTTTTGGGAGCATGATTTGGATTTATTATTTGCATTCAATGATGAGTTTTCTTCTAAGATTTTTGATGTTAAAGACCATGTTGAACCAAATAAGGAATCGATGCCTCATTTGGAACAAACCATTCTTCATTTGGGCCAAAGCATGACAGAGAACAAAAGTGAGGGAAAAATGGATGTAGTATCCATTTGCAATGAAATGTTTTCTTTTTTTGTAATCAAAGAAATAAGTTTCATTGAAAATGACCATATCTCCTTCGAAATTCCATCTTTCAGCGATGGTGAGTCATCTCCTGGGGTTTAATTTATTTCTTCCCCATTGTCATTCCTTATTATCAAACCGCTATAAGTATCCAATGAATCGGTTCAAAACATTAAAATGTTTAACCCTTTCATTGATGAGGAATTACTTGCTAGAGTTATTTTCCACGAAGGTAATATTTCTTCTATGTGTGCCACCTCCCATTCTAAATGAAAGCCTTTGGGAGAAATTTCTGTTTTTGTTGGATCGCATGTGTACTCATCACTCGTTCAATCAAACCCCCAACTACTTTTAGTTTGTTATGGTTCATTTCTTATTACTTACACATGCCTTGCATTGTTCAAACGGAATTCATACTTTTCGAAAGGTATGCACTCAAATGAGGGAACACCAATTATCCCTCAAAGTCAAATCGTGTTTTGGGTGGACCCTCAAAATTTTTAACTTGTAGTGTATAGTTAGTTAGAAGTATAAATTGTAGGTTGTACCTATTAAGTTGATTTTTACTTTTTGCTTATTGCATAGTGTAACAAGTTAAGTTTTTATTATTCCTTTTTGTGTATGCTTGGTGCTAACATGTTTTATATAATCTTTGTACTTGTGTTATTCGAAGATCGCTCTATTTTGGGTAATATTTCTATTGTTCTCTTTTAACTTGGTTATTAATTCACATTGATGACAATGAATGGTTTAAGTTAGGGGGTGTGGGATATTCTTCCCATTTCTTTTTAATTTCCATGATTTGATCATATTTTCTTACCAAGTATGTTTTCTTGTTAAAAAATTGAAATTTTCAAAAAACATTTTCTTTCTTTTTTCTCCTTTGTTGGTGATTTCGCCATTATTTTCGATAATCTTTCCAACAAATGCCTGATCCAATAGATAATTCAATGATGCATGTTCTTGATTTTATAGTTTATTAGACTTTGGTCCACGAATTATTAATATAATGAAAACTTCATGAGCTAAACTTTAAACGCATGGGCACATGGGCATTTCTTATTTAATTGGTTTTGTTTAACGCCTCTCTAACTCGGTAATCTTTTGTTTTTTCTTATAATGACATCAAGTGAGCTTTAGGGTTCTCTTTATTTGTGAATGTTTATACATTAATCTTCTCTCATTGAAAATGTTAATGTTTTCGGTAATCTCATATTCTTTCATTTAATTGTTCATTGATTGAGTTCATTTATATAATGTGTTACTCTAGCCAGATTTTTAATTTTTTACTTGAGCATTGCGTAATCTTTAGGAAATTATTTGAGGCCCTCTTTGTTTTTTAACCCATATTGACCTTGACCTCATCTTACATATTCCCTTAGTAAATCCTTTTGAACCTAAATATAGCCTTCCATTTCATTACACAAAATATCATAACCAAGTCCAAACAAGAGTTATAAACCATAGATATTACCTACCATACCTTTGTTTGGAATGATACTTAGGATTGAATGATGTTCTTATTCTGTGGATGAAATTGGGCATGTGAAAGTTAAAATAATAGAAAAAGTGAAAAGGAAAAGAAAAAGAAAAGAGAAAAGCAGAAAACATAAGAAAAATAAGAGAAAAAGAAGAAAAGAAAGAGAAAGTATTTACTTAATGTACATACAGTTCAATAATCTTTGTCACTCTCCATTGTTATATCCAATGCTTGTTATAGAAATCATATTCCAGTTTTAAAATTTCCCACAAATTTTCATTTATCCTAAATGTTTCTCCCTAAATAGTTTGAATCCATAAATATTCCATTCCTTTCAGAACCTTAGCCCCAAAGCTACATTATAACCCATACAACTCCTATGTGATCCTAGGATAAATTTGATTTGAAAGTAATAATAGCTGGGATAATCTATGAAAATGCATTTCACCCTATTTGATGAACGACATCCTATCATTGAGATTATATATTTTTAATTTTATGTATAACATTCTTCTTTGACGACATGTGTGCGGCATAGTTTCCGTTTACATTTACTCCTTATGACTGCATGTCACGTGTTTGATACACCTTATTCATAGTGATTTCATTTTTGAGTTTAAACATCAGTGATGCTTGATATCGTGCATGCTTTAATGTTTATTTAATTTCTAACAATTTTGCCAAATCATAATATTTTCACATGCTCGCTCTTCCTCCCACTCTTAAGGTTTTAATTTGGATTAAAGTTAATTTAATGTTAATAACTACTGACTTTTGGGTGGATTCATTCACTATGATAATAACATGTTAAATCTTTTTTGCTATTGCTATTGTTTAGCTTGCCTTTTTTATAGATTGGGAATATTTTTTGACGAAACAATATGTTTCTGAGTGCTTTTCTTGAAAACCCTCACGAGACAATACTCGCCCACTAGGGTAACCTAGGGGTTTAACGACTTATTACATAAGCTAAATGCAATCATTCGCTTGCGAAAGTGGAATTTATATCTTACATGGTTACATACTTTTGTTATTTCTCTCTGGTGGACTTGTTTTGTTTTGTTTCATTACTAAGGACTAGAAATGTCTAAGTTAGAGGTTGTTATATGTCTCAAATATTGTATATTATCACACTTTATTCTTATGCATTCTAGCACTTTTATCTCTGTTAAATCCTTCTTGTATGCTCATATATCGATCAACCTTGGTCTTGGATATATATATATATACAGTCCTGCTCTTGTGCGGACTAGTCCGCATTTTAAGAATGCGGACCGGACATGTGTCACCTGGCGGTGAGCCCAAAAAAGAGAGAGAGTGTGCCTATAATTTAGGCGATAGGTGACACATGTCCGGTCCGCATTCTTAAAATGCGGACTAGTCCGCACAAGAGCATTATATATATTCTTTGCATGGTTTATAAGAGATTTTATATGTATTATAATGCTAAACAAAGCAATTGGTTACATATCGAGAAAGTTCATCATTTGATACAACTTCAAAAGATTTTTTGTAATATAATACTCCATGTTCCTACAAGTGGGATTCCATGAAAGCATAGTTTATTAAGTTAGCTTCTTGTGGCTATAAACTGCACCTCATTCACAGTCCGAATGATGAAGTTAAAGCCATTTTCGTATAGTGAAAATTCTACCTTTTGAAAAGGAAATGATACCAGAAAATAGAACCCTGATCGATCGGTTAAGAAGGCTTGATCGATTGTCCTTTCTAGATTTTCTATGGGAAGAAGACAGTGAGCATATTTCACTTTGACCGATCAGTGGGCCAAATTATCCAATCGATCGGGTATACCACATATTTGGCATTTTTTCTTATTACTTTCTTTTCCCTTTTCTTTTAATCCCTTACTATAAAGAATAAGTGGATATTTTTTTGGTTCACTATATTTATTTTTATATTATATTAGGGTTTTGTTTTTCTTTGGAGTTGTACCTTCTCTCCTAGGGTTTTCCCATTTTGTGTATGCAAGTATTACTATTCATTGTCTTTACCATCAATATAAATTGTATTTCTTTGTTCCAAGATTTCTTAATTAGTTGTCTCTCATATTTTCTTACTTTCTTTACTTATTTACATTAAATACATGCTTTTCATTGCTTTCTAGTTAAGTTAATTAGGTTGAGATAAGTGAACTCACCTAGGATTAAATGGTTGCTTTACTTTGGTGAGGGATTAGAGTAGTTTAAGTGCGTTAGGTTGTTCATGATTATATGCCTAGGATATTTAACAGTGTATATCATGTATGTATCGTATTTATGGCCTTGCATGTCTAATCTCCAGGATATTTGTTGATGCCAAAATAAATTATGATTATGAAAATTCATAGATTTTATTAATTGTTAAATTTAAATTTAATCTTGATAAGCTTTTATTCCCAAGTAATCATTTATACAAATTAACCCGATGTGAGGTATATTATTCTCAATTTATAGTTTTTATGCCTTTTGATTCATACTAGTCTAAATACATGCCTAGATTAATCTTTTGTTAAACAATAATCTTTTACACTTTTATTCTTGAAGTAATAAATCAATAAGAGTCTATCACCCATTCCCCGTAGATTTGATACCCGGACAAGCCACTACATTCCCGTAAAGAGTGTAGTAAAATTTTAGATTTTGGCATAGCATTGGGAGCCGAAAATAATGACATTCGTAGTAACATGGATGCCAAGTTTCCCACAAGAATCAAAATGCATTTTTCGCAAAAATTCCTATTTTTGGGTTGAGGCAACAGAAAGTAAGTTCCACACAGATATAAGGTGAACAACATGGCCAAAAGTCTCATCATAATCAATGTAATATTCCTATGTAAATTTCATAGACAAATTGCAATATTTATAGTGTTCTATCGACCCATCAAAACAAGTCTTGATTTTGTATACCCATTAACAACTCATATCACTTTTACTAGGAAGGATACCAACCAAGTCTTATGTATGAGCTTGGTCCAAGTCCTACTACTCTTCGGCCATTTTTTATTGCCAAAGGGGGTTAGAACTAGCATTTTTCTATGATTGAGGCTCATAATATAATGAATACTAAATAAACAATGATGATCATGAAGATAAACTAAATGTTCTATTACCCAAGTAGAACAATGAGGAGGGGGTCTATAGAGAGTGTATGAGGATAATGGAGATAATTTAGGAAGAGTACCATCAGAAGGAAGAGACCTTAGTGGAAAGAACATATTTGGAGGTTCAGATGTGATATTAAAGTCATATCATCATAAAATGTGTCAATGGTTGAGTTAAAAAAAATGGCGAGTCAGAATTATGCGGGAGATGAAATTTGGCCATGGTGGAAAATGTCTTATTTTCCCATTTAATAACGTAACGAGATATGCAAGGACGTTTAGAAATGGTATTAAAGTATATGAAAACACTCTTACTAAATCATTTAACAAAAGTTAAATCAGTTAAGTAAGATCCAAGTTGTTTTCTTGAGGAAACTCTTTTCAAAAACAATATAAGAACACAGGATGTGTTGGATTATTATGAACGACATATTTCAGTTACTTGAAATAATCTTTTAAAATCCTAACAACTAAGTCTATCTAAGCAGTAGGAGGAGTGAAGAAATAAAAAACACATTTGCAAGATAGTTTTTCAACGTGGTAAAACCCCACCCAATTGGGAAAATATCCACGGAGGTGTCTACACCTCAAAACAAAAAATCCACAAGAATAGAGTTTCTGTTACAACCAATTAACGAAATATACACACAAATATAGACCTATTCTAAGTTCATAAGATATGCCATCTCCGTTAGGTTACTCTAACTTCTTTAAGGCTCTTATGTGGTCTTTAGCGTTCCTTGGCTTGTCTCCTTCGTCCTTCATCTTTCAGTCGACTCAAATGGTCAAGATCTCACAACCCAAAAAACTATATTATTGATGTTGTGTGACAGTGTTGTGAGTGAAGTGGATAATACACATGCATGTAATCACACACACTTATAGAAATAATTCCTACCAATTATAGAAATCTTTATAAGTATGGAATGTTATTTCTCATACTACTGAAATTAGGTTTTGATTTTGTACTCTGATTTTCAGATATAAGTACATAAGAATATTTTAAAAAGAAATCTTTAAAACTTTTTTATTTACAAGTTTTTCAAAATGAAAAACATAGATCTGAAATATGTAAACCTTGATTTCAAATCTGAAAAATAGACATATGTTGGATAAACGAAATAATATTTGTAAAAATCACATCCAACATTAACAAGATTTCTTAAAAACAATTCAGTTTAAATAACTATGTAACTGATCACTCTTTGAATTAGATCTAAAGTTTTAAAATAAGAAACTAGAATGTTTTCAAGTGAGGATGTTGGTTAAGAGATAAAGACCAAAGAGGGTTTGTAACTCCGACCTAGTAACCCCGAAAACCCTAACTCTCTCTCTGAAATAATTTTCGTAAAGTTTGGTTTGGATTTTGAAATTTCCTCTCGATTTATTTTTCTCTCTCAATTCTCTCTCTCTCTCTCTCTCTCTCTCTCTCTCTCTCTCTCTCTCTCTCTCTCTCTCTCTCTCTTTTTCCTCTCAGAGCTAAAGTCTCCCAAAGATTGTAAATGAGGGGATGATGGTCTCTATTTGCAGGGAGGTTAGAAGGATCTGGAATTTCGAATGAAATAAATGATTGAGATTATATAGACGGTTCGAATGATCAATCCAATGGTTCACAATTAATCACTTTTAAAATCAGTCTGATTGGTTCAAATGTTGAGTACATGGATTGAGTTTAAATGCATCTAGGCCATTGATTAAAATGATTCAATGTTCCAAATTGAAAGTTGTTAATGTGAGTAAGAGAAAACACAAATCCATCCGCTAATTGTGCAACACGTGTATGGCTCAGATAAGATAAGAGACGTGTGCTTTTTATCTTTTAAAATCACATTTTTACCCACAAAATCATCTAGCACTTTCGGTTTCTACCTAAGACAATTTTTAGGAAGGTTTTATTTTTGCAAATTGAACCCAAACAATTTAAAACCTTAATTTTCATTTCTTAAAAAATAGATTTTAAATGTTTAAAAATTCCTAAAAATCCTTTAAAAAGTAGAAAAATCATTTTAGGCCAAAACACACACACCTTATCAATGTAATGAAATGCAATCCTAGAGTGTGTAGAGTTGTTGGTTTACTACTTTGAGGAGCATTTTTCTCTTTGATGATGTGATAATCACCCAAAAGTGTACATTTTATACCCTGAATAGACGTATTTTAGTTGTTAATTCTCGACAATAATGGTCTTGTGCTCATATATATTCAATGTGCAAGCTTGATTGCGTTCACAGTTCAAAAAGCATTATTTCGAGGAAAATGTGAATCAAATGGAGCCTAAACCTAGCCTAAACCTACCCCGCACCCCATGTGTGTTTAGTTTGTGGCTTTTTAATATTTTTAAAATTTTTAGTTTCAGTCGTTTTTATTTTTAGAGTTTATTTTTTTTTATTTAGCATTTTCTTGGTTTTGTTTTCTATTTTTTTTTATTTTTTTATTAGTATAATTTTATTTGATTTTGATTTTAGTTTTTAGTTATCTTTATCTTATATTATTTTTCTTAGGATTAGTTTTTTTAGAATTTCAATTATTGTTTTTAGATTTATTAGATTTTACATTTTTTTAGGATTTTAGTTTTAGTTTTAATAGATTTTTATTTTTATTTCTTTTTATTTTTATTTTTTATTCGTGTCTTTTAATTTATAGATTAGAATTTTATATTATTCTTAATAGATGTTAATTAATTTTATTTTAGTTAGTTACTTTTTAGTTAAGGTACACATTTATAACACACACACATTTAAACCACTCAGACCTTATTCCATACACACACCCACACCTAATTAAAACCCTCAACCACACTTATCTTCCCTACACCCTCATCACACACAAACCCCTACCCCTTTATCTTCTATCTCCCAACACATCTTTCTCTCTCCTCACCTCCATTATCACCCACCATTCTTAACCAACCAACCAAACCATACCCGACCTCCTCTATAACCACAATTAACCCGACATCCAAATAACCTCTTACCTGCATTCAAACCCGGATTCAAAACCGGATTCAAACCCGAGTCAGACCCTCACCTCCACGCTAAAGCGAGCCTCGCGACGAGACCCACGCCGGAAGCCATATCCCCGGTGCGACCCTACCCGTGCTCGCGACCATATCCCTGTATCCCCCTCCGACCACCTCTCTGGTCGGACCTCAACCCGACCACCTGAAAATCGAAAACCAACCAGGTGCCCAGAACCCGAAAACTCGCAACCTCTAGTTCGACCCACCTCAACCCGGATACCCGGAACCAAAACCCACTGCCATGGCATCCATCCAAACCTCTTCATTTTCTAAAAGATTACTATTAAAATTACACTTGCAACGAGAGTTGATTTGTAATTTTGATATTAATTTGGGATAAATTCAAATAATTAAATTAATTAGTTAGAATAGCTAAAATTTGTGGTGTAGTCCCACTCCTTGATTGTTCTCACATTTATGTACCTCACTTTATCTCTTATTTTTGTGTTAGACTTTATTTTTCATTTTAGTCACTTTTTAGTTTGTCATTTGATCTTCCATTTAGTTTAGTGTTATTTCACTTCATCTCACCCAAAAATTGTTTTAGTATTGGAAAAGCTAAAAAAAATAGAAAAAGCAAAAAGCTCAAAAAGAAAATAAAAGTGAATTACAATTGAATTTGTCTCTAGTTTCACCCCCTTGATGTGGATTGATACCCTTACTTACCTCTACACTTTAGGTTATTATATTTTGTAGGTATTTTAAGGTTTTCATTAAATTGGTATCAACAACGACATACACACAAAAGTCAAAGTTATCAAATGGTGCCGTTGCCAGGGAGATTTCGAGGGAAAAAATCAACACCACAAGAGTGGCGAGCATGGCGTAATAAGATCGGTGTCACGGAAGTGGAGCGTAGCACCACAAATACTCTCGTGGAAGGTGGATGTTGGTTTTAGGTGAGGATCTAAAAATGTAGATGGAAACTTGAAATGTGTAAAATCAAGATCCAAACCAGGTGGTGGGGTGGAGGGAACAATGGGTGTGTCGGGTGGGATAAATTATAATTTTTGTAGTTTATTATAATTTTTGTAGGTAATTGAATTACCTTGCTTGTATTGCAGTGCATAGAGACACCATTTATTTTTTATTTTAAATTTGTACTAAATCGAAGACAAGCATGATAGGGAAGCCGGACAAGGTTAGAGAGAGGGCATTCAAAGGCGAGGATTTAGAAGCCTCTCTACCTTGGGTCGGTAGGACTCCCGGGGCCGATTGAGATAGGCGTGATCTTCCCTCGATCGACTTAAATTTTTTAGCACCCCACGGCCTAAAAACCTTGGGAGGTACATTTCTAAACCCTCGTGCCTCTCCTATTAGCGAGCCAATTCTTTTGTGTTCTTTGTGTGCTCTTACTTGATTTTATTCTCGCATTTATTTTCGAATGGTGTAATGAATTAATTGATTAAGACCTACACCCAGTCACTCACGAGAAGGGATTTCATCACCCGACTCACTCGCTTACCCATTTTGTGCTACCCTAGCCATCATTAAAATTAAAATCAATCAACTAGGTACCCCAATAGGAGACCATTTTTGCAAAGGCGATGACAAAGATTTCCATGATTTTTTATCGCCCGCGGACTTAATAAAAATTTGACTACCCCTTTCACTAATTTCAAGATAAACATTGGCTATATGCTCGTTAGGATTTATCCTTCCCTTGTGTGTGTGTCCCATTCAAATTTTCAGTAGTCGATTTTAGTTAGTTTGTGCATATTCAAAGAGTCCACCTATTTTTCCCACTCTTTTCTTCCAAAAATATTTTTTTCCTTGATTTTCTCCAAAAAAAAATCCAAAAACATTTTCTTCCTTTATTTTTTTTAGAAAAATCCAAAAATAAATTTTTTTCCTGCTCTTTTCTTTCAAAAACAAAAAATCAAAAAAATATTTTTTTCCTTTGTTTCTTTCAGAAAAATCCAAAAAAATATTTTCTTTCCTTTTGAAAAAAATTTAAAATATCACAAAATAGTTTTTTCCCACTATTTCTTCTAGAAATTCCAAAACCATTTTCTTCCTTTCAATCTCTAAACATCCCCAAAATATTTCCCTTCTTTTTCAAATTATTCAAAAACCACAAAAAAAGAGAAAATCTTGAAAATAAAAAAATAAGGTCGTGATCGGTGTTTCTTCACCCTCACCTTTGTCAAATTATCCAACAAGACTGACGCTTCAGTCTTGTTTGGGGGTGATTCTCATCACCCAATTTTTTTGCCGCCCTGTGCTTTCATAGATCTTATCTTTAGGGTGAGATTCCATCCGTCTGGCTGAAGATATTAAACTTAGCGCTACCGGGAGGCAGCCCGTGATTTCTTGTACTTGTCTCATCTTATTTGGGGGTGGTGTTTCACATCACCCAATGTTATACCATGCTTTATAAACTTGTACACATTTTTTTCTCGTATCACTTATTCAGGTTCTTCTCGCATACATATGTCCACTTCATTAGCAGTTGATTCTGGTAGTATCTTTCCTACCTTAAGCTCTCAATTTAAAAAAATTATTTTTTTTAACATCGAGGACGATGTTCCTTTTTGTTTGGGGGTGGGGAATTTTATCAAAATTGTACCTCTTTTGAAATTTTTTGAGTTTTAAACCTGATTTTTAAAATTTCGTGCAGTTTCTTTCATCTCATTTATTGACGTGAATTTTCAATCATCCATCTTTCAAAGTATAGGAGTCAAGCTAGTTGATATATATATATTTTTTTCTAATAAATAATGTAATACATAACAAGGCATTTTTCACTATGAATTTCTAGACTCAACAAAATATGCGCACTTATCACGTCACCATGGTTAGATTTGAAGAGTACTACAATTCCCAAGAGAACCTTAAGGATCACTAATAGAGACTTTAACTTGTGAGATTTGTGCATTTCACCCTTTCAGAGAGTTTTACGCAATCTCCGAGTCACAAGTTGATTCAACTTCCTTTGGGTCCGCACTTAATCATTGTATGATCTCATTATTTTCATTAAAATTTTGGTTTGATCACTGAGAACGACATCTTTTTCGAGTTCCAAGAAACATATGCCTTTAAATATGTCCCGATGACTAGGTTTTCATCCATACACCTACCACTTTTCCATATCACATTTCCATTCACTCACCCATTACCTTTCCATATTCTCCCCATCCATATACATACCCCACCACATTCATATATCATCCATCATATTGAGAAAAAGAGTTTTGATTCCAAATGATAAATGTATTCATTGTTGGTTTGAAAAGAGAGAGAAAAACAAAACAAAACAAAAGTAGCAAAATAGCAAAACTAGAAAAAATAGAAAAAAAAAGAAGAAAAAGAAAAAAAAATCGAAAAAAAAGAGAGAAGAAAAAAAAGAGTTTGTAGTTAGTTCTTGTGTAATAAAGACATTTTTTTCTTCAAGTATAGAACACTCTTCTCACACATCCATCATACATGCATCCTTCATCCTTCATCCTCCATCCTCCATCATTCATATCACTATCACCATCCCATCTTATGCTTCATATCATATCGTTACCATTTCATTTCCCCCTCACCCATAAACATTCATATTCTCCCCCAAGTGTTCGGGTAAATGAAAGTCAATGTGGTGAATAACTCGACGTTCTCACTATAGTGATTAGCATTTCTTTCATGAGATAATTTTCTTTCTTAATAATTGTTCTTTCGTATATGTGTGTGAGACATTTAAACTTTCTTACATTTACTCACCTCCTCACACACAAGAGCGATACACTCACCCAAATCTCGAGAGTTCGTTTGAGAGAGATATATCCAGTGAGATTTGAAGTTGAAGCGTTGATTCCAAGAGGCTATCTAGGAATTACTCTTATGATACTCGACCCGTTTTGACTGATTCACACTACACACGTTGAGTTCTAGGAAGGATGTGCCCTGTGTATTCACTTAGCTAAATCTTTTTCTATATTCTAGCTTGTATTTCTTAAAACATTTTCTCTAGTGATGGATTGTGTGATTATCCTACATCTAATAAGAGATTGACTGACTTTCAATAAATATTTTTAAATAAAGAATGTTGTGGGATAATTCTCTGCAAACCCTCATGAGACACAACTCGTCCTGTAGGGCAACCTATAGGTTTAAAGGCTTGTTGCACATGCTAAGTGCAATCGCAAGTGCCCGTGAAAGTAGTACACTTTTGGTTTCTTATCTTTCTTTCTCTCTATCTTATTTATCGAGGACTAGCAATGCTTTGTTTGGGGGTGGTATGATAAGCACCCAAAAGTGTACATTTTATACCCTGAATAGACGTATTTTAGTTGTTAATTCTCGATAATAATGGTCTTGTGCGCGTAAATGTTCAATATGTAGGCTTGATTGCGTTTGCGATTCAAAAAGAATTATTTCGAGGCAAATGTGAATCAAATGGAGCTAATTCCCCATTTTCGAAACTTACCCGAGCCTAAACCTACCTCGCACCCAATGTGTGTTTAGTTTGTGCCTATTTAATATTTTTTAGATTTTTAGTTTGAGTTGTATTTTTTATTTTTAGAGTTTATTTTTTATTTATTTAGTATTTTCTAAGTTTTGTTTTCTATTTTTTTTATTAGTATAATTTTATTTGATTTTTATTTTTATTAGTTTTTAGTTTTTAGTTATCTTTATTTTATTTTATTTTATTAGGATTAGTTTTTTTAGGATTTCAGTTATTTTTTTTAGATTTATTAGATTTTACATTTTTTTTAGGATTTTAGTTTTAGTTTCAATAGATTTTTCTTTTTTTTCTTTTTAGTTTTACTTTTTGTTTGTGTCTTTTATGTTATAGATTAGAATTTTATATTATCGTTAATAGATGTTAATTAATTTTATTTTAGTTAGTTACTTTTTAGTTAAGGTACAAATTTATAACACACACACACATTTAAACCACTCACACCTTATTCCATACACACCCCTACACCTAATTAACACCCTCACCCACACTCATCTCCCCTACACCCTCATCACACACAAACCCTACCCCTTCATCTTCTACCTCCCAACACATCTTTCCCTCCCCTCACCTCCATTATCACCCACCATTCTTAAACAACCAACCAAACCTTATCCGACCTCCTCTATAACATCAATCAACCCGACATCCAAATACCCTTTTACCCGCATTCAAAACCGGATTCAAACCCGCGTTAGACCCTCATCAGAACACTACAACGAGCCCGACGGCGAGACCCACGCCGGCTAGCCATAACCCTAGCGCGACCCTACCCCTGCTCGCGACCATATCCCTGTACCCCCCCTCCGATCACCTCTCCGGTCGGACCTCGATCCGACCACCTGAAAACCGAAAACCAACCTGGTGCCGAGAACCTGGAAACCTGCAACCTCTAGTTCGACCCACCTCAACCCGGATACCCGGAACCAAAACTAACTGCCATGGCATCCATCCAAACCTCTTCAACTCCGCTAACCCGAGACCCATTTCATTTTAACTACAAGTCAAAATCGTTTCCACCTTCCAATGTTCAAAACAAAACCCAAAAGACTACTAAGTCATTTAACCCATGTGTTAATATCCCATTTTACCCCACATTCCAAAATTACCCCCAAACACCTCTCCAACATGCACTCACTCATGTACTTGACCAAAATACCCTCACCCAAATCAGATTTTTGTGAACTCACACCTCTCAAACCTCATGAGCACACACACCATGCTCCTCTCACCATTTCCATGCGCACTAAATTATAAACTCTCCAATTTACCCCTAGCCTCCATATGCACCATATAAATCAAAAGAAGATCTCAAATTTAGTTTTTAAACTCTTGTGTGACAAATTTCTACACTCCTCTATAGAGAGTATTTGCATTTTTAGCAAATATCTCAATATAGAGGTGTGTAGTGATATTCATCTCTAGGATGAATTCAACCCCACCCATCTATAATGATTTTTTTTATTTTTAGCAATTATTTCATAATAGATTGATGTAGTTGAATTCATCCATTATGAAAAGGCTTTTTCATATCAATTTTAGAGAGAGAAACACCATTTTCTAGTTTAGTTTTTTTTAGGTTAGAATTTATTTTATTTTACTTTTTTAAGATTAGGGAGAAAAATAAATTTGTGAGAATCCATTTTTGAGTATAATTGATGATGTAATTTTGGTTTGATCACACAAATTGGAGGGATGAAAATTGCAAATTCAAGGATTGGAGTTCAATTTCACTCAAAGAGATTTGGTATGATTGTTCTCTTCTTTTCTTTTATTTTAATTCCCTAGTTTATTTGATTATCATGTTTAATATCATGTTAGGGTAAATCCTCTTTCAAGGGGTTGGGGGATCCCTTATTTGATGTAATTTTAATTTAATTAGTTTAATTAATTGAAAATTCCCTTTGAATATTAATTCTGATCCCTCAACCTTAAATTTACGCCTCGAGAGAGGGTAAATAATTTTCGAGAGAAAATCGAAATTCTAAATTATAATACCCATTTTATATTCAAACTAGAGATAGGGGTTTCTTAAGTGTGGTATTATTCGTTAAATTTCAACTCTAATTTCATTTTCTGAGTTATACAAATTTTAATCGATCGATCCTAGCGGGTGGTTAATTAAAAGGAGTGTAGATTTATTTCTAGAGTTTTGGGGGAGTTAAACTTAATTTTCTAAAAGATTACTATTAAAATTACACTTGCAACGAGAGTTGATTTGTATTTTTGATATTAATTTCAGAGAAATTCAAATAATTAAATTAATTAGTTAGAATAGCTAAAATTTGTGGTGTAGTCCCACTCCTTGATTGTTCTCACATTTATTTACCTCACTTTATCTCTTATTTTTATGTTAGACTTTATTTTTCATTTTAGTCACTTTTTAGTTTGTCATTTGATCTTCCATTTAGTTTAGTATTATTTCACTTCATCTCACCCAAAAATTGTTTTAATATTGAAAAAGCTAAAAAAAAATAGAAAAAGAAAAAAGCTCAAAAAGAAAATAAAAGTGAATTACAATTAAATTTGTGTCTAGTTTCACCCCCTTGATGTGTATTGATACCCTTACTTACCTCTACACTCTAAGTTATTGTATTTTGTAGGTATTTTAACGTTTTGATTAACTTGGCTTCAACAACGCAAACACACAAATGTCAAAGTTATCATGATGCATACTTGAAAAGTTTGAAGATGCAATGAAGCAATAGGGATGACTCAAATTTTTTCTTCTTTTCCAAAATAGATGAGCTCCTATGTAATGTAAACTCAAGTGAGTCAAAGATATAGTGTTTTTCAATCTCCTCTTTTAGAAATGAGAGACAAAAGCTCCTTTGAGTCATGTAGGATTCGTAGGGATAACAAAGAATAAAAAAATATATTCGTATACAAAATTCTATCTACCCTAGATATTAGAAATGATAAAATATATACTTCAATAATTTAAAGACTAATACACTAAATATATCAAATGAAAGTAATGGTGCTAAATCGATGAAAAGTAAAACAATCTCAAGGCAAAGATCAAGGATGTTAGTTTAATTATACAAAAAAACGTCCAAGATGGACTCAAATATCTCTCCCCCATTTTTTCTCAAATGGACAAAGGAAGAATAATCACAAATACGAATATTCTTAATATCTATCTATCTATCATATGATAAGAATCAGTGGTTCACATGCCAATAGACAGGAGGATACTAATCAAGCGTCCTATGTCATTTTTTGAACGACCTTGCCCTATACCCTCAAAGATCAATTATAAGCATGAGTATGAAAGGAGGATATATTAAAAGAAGCTAGATACTATTCATGATGTATCATGCCAATAGACTTCCTTAAAGCTTCAAATCTTGAATGATCTTGAGGCTTAACAAATCTGCTAATTGAAGTGCTGTGGGTAAATAATTTATTTACAATTCCTTAGATTTTACTAATTCACGTATAAAGTGATGTCTAACTTTATGTGTTTAGTACGCGAATGTTTTATTGGAATTGTGAAAATATTAATCGCACTTTGATTATCGCAGTACACATGTAATTTATCTTCATTAATGCCATATTCGCTTAACATTTTCTTAGTCCACATCAATTGAGCACAATAGCTACATGTGACTTATATTCTGATTCGTCTATGGAAAACAAAGTGTAGTTGCGTTTCTTAGTATTCCATCCTACAAAGTTATTACCTATGTAATAACACGAGCCTGATGTGCTTTTACTATCATCGGAACACCTAGTCCAATCGGCGTCGGTGTATCCTATGATCATTCTAGATGTGTCTTTTCTGTACCAAATTCCTAGATTGATAGTCCCTTTAAAATATTTTATAATCCTTTTAACACATAGTAAATGACTTTCTTTAAGAGCACTTTGATAGAGGGAACACACACATACATCATACACTATATCTAGATGCGAGGCTATGAGGTATAATAGGCTACCTATCATACTTCTATACAAGGTAGGATCAATAGGTTTACCAAGTTCATCTTTCGATAATTTGATTGAGGTACTCATGGGTGTCCTAGCTTCTTTCGCATTTTCTAGTCCGAATTTCTTTACTAACTTTGTCGCGTATTCGGATGCAAAATAAATAGCCCATAAGACATTTGTTTCACTTGGAGACCTAAGAAATATTTTACCTCCCCTATTAATAAAATTTGGATCTCTCTATGCATAATATTTGAAAAGCTTTTAACTTCAGTAAGGGATGTTGATCCAAAGATAATGTCATCTATGTAAACCTGAGCGATTAAGACATGTTTGTTAAAAATTTTAACGAATAATGTCTGGTCATTGCCAACTCATCGAAAACCTTTATTGATAAGAAAGGCATGACACCCCACCTATTTTAATCTCGATTGATAAATTCTTTATCAAAATAAAACAGGATTCTCATATGGATCGTTCTCAGCATCACTGTCGAAAATCCAAATTAATTACTAGAAACCTATTAGGCCCGACGTCAAATTTTTAACTTTATAATCTTATTAGCCTAAACACACTAAATCCATCCACACAGTTAATAATACACATCAACTAAAATATATAAAGAATAATCGATAACTCTCGGTAAAACATTAATTACAACCAAATCGAAAAGACGTAAATGAAAATGTAGAAAATAAAATAAATGATAATAGTTGGGCAACATGCCCCAATATAACTCACAATACTATAATACCCCGTGATTTTAATGACTTTTAAAATGGGTTATATTTTAAATTAATGGATTAATTGCATTTTATTATAATTAATTCATTTGAATTTTATCCGAATTGAGGATATTAAAATGTATAATTCTGAATATTACTTTAAGATATTTAGGTAATATATGAATGTGATGCTATTGATATGGCGGTGTGTTATTAATTCAGTAGTTTGGATTTTTAGTCGGACGCGGTATGGGACGTGTCGGGACTAAATTGTGAGATTAAAAAGGAAATTTATTTTCTATCGACCTTATAGTCATTTGACTGTGTCTTTGCGTCCGCAAGGTTCGAAATAGTCAAAAAAAGTCTATTTGGATGTTAATTTTGAGTCTCCGGTCATTTGGAAATGAAAAGATAACCCAAAAGGGCATTTTGGTCATTTTTATAGTGGGGATGAATAGTGATTTCAGATTTTGTCCTATTATAAGTATTTGGAGATTAAGTGTACGTGGGTTATTCATCTCCTCTACACAAAATAGAGAAGTCATCTTCCTAGAGAGAGTGAAAGGTTGCTTGGGAAGAGAAAAGCTTACTTGGGAAGGAGAAGAACTAAGAACCAAGGGTCACCACCACCAACCACCACTGGAGGTTGACCGAAGAAGGGAGAACCACCTAAGTTATACTACACCAAAGGATCAGACCTTCATTATAGGCAAGTGTTTGATAATGGCAATCTAAGTTTGTATATTGTGCATGTTAGAATCGTTATTAAAAGAGATGACTTTTTTTCATTTTCGGAAGAAATAATGGAGTTGTTAAATGGATTTCTGGAAACTGAAAATATATAGGAATCAAACTCATGTTGTAGGTAGATAGTAATACACGAAATAATCATGAACCTGTTGAAGAAATTCTGAAAACCATTGTTGTGTTCTTGAAGATATTATGTTGATGATTTTTCGGGAAATAAGGATAGAAGCATGCTTTTAATTCAATCTCTTGATGATTCTAGGATGTTTAGATCATTAGAAATCATTTGTATATGTTGGTATATCATGTAGTAAGGTTTATAAGTCATTTGGGTTGTTAAAATGATGGTTTGAATGATAAAAAATGGCTAAACCCGTTGTTGCAGAAATGCTGAAAAACTGGGCTGTTACCTGAGTGACCGATCGATCGACCCCCTACCTTCGATCGATCGACCTCCCCAGAATCCTTGAAGTTGTTTCTTTTTAATATTGATTCTTATCCCAAACTTTTTGTAAATCTTTGGTGATTATTAATTTGTTATTATGGGACTTAGAAAAGATCAGTAAGCCCTAGTTAAGATTTGAATTAATTTGATTGGGATTTAATTGATTAGAATTGTGTAAATTAAATTGGAAGAAATTTCGGTTGCTAAATTCATGTGTTGAATTCTAATTGGTAAGAATGAGGATTAAGGATAGGTACAGTAGGGAAGATTGAATATAACACCTGGGTAGCCTTAAGGTTACAATTTGAACATCAAGATGTGAGTTTAAGCTCATTATTGATTGTGCAAGGATTGAGTGTAGTACAAGCGCTTTTTGGTATGGCTCCTGGATAGAGATGGGAGTTCAGACCACATTTGGTTGAAAGAGGGGATGAGGTTATCCCGATTGCGTATTTGAAGTTGACGGACCTCCTCGATCGACAAAGTTAAGTAGTAGTGTATTGGAGGGGTTCCTTGGTTGGATTTCTCTTTGCGAGACGCTTCACACATGAACCTTAACGACGTCGGGAGTGGAGAGATGTTATAGGATGAGAGGATGTTGGTTTTGTTGATAAGTCATACAGTGTGAATGAAACATTATAGACTATGAGTCATGTGATGAGGGTATTCAATCCTAGTGATATAAGATGTGTTTATAAGAGATTGAAAACTATCGGTTTTAACCCTAATTAAAGGGAGAGTTTAATTCATGGTAATTCGGGAGATAAGATGTTCTGGATTAGTAGGATATTAGTGATTTCTTACTGAATAAAATGTTGTGGAAAAAGCTATTTGAACCTTGAGTAATGAGTGAGGCTCGGGGATTATTAAATTAAGAAGTAAAGTCATGATATTTTAAAGAGATATAATGCTACGTATGGGAACTATCTAAGGGTAATGTGAGATATAATGCCTATTTGATTGATTGATGATTTATGTGTATGACATACCTAGCTTACTTGCTATCGATGGGAGGTTTACGCATGAGGGCAGTCACATTCTGATGAATCCATGGGATCTTTGATTTGTCGCTCGAGAACATAGGTCTATGAAAGACTTATCGGGGAGTTGATAAGTCCGCTAACTGTGGGTACATAGGTATGTGCGTGACCCATGGATACGAGAACTATGTTTGCCTCCAATTGTATGTTGTTGTTTGTGGTTCGTGGAATCCTTACCGAACCTTTAGTCCCCTATTCGGCGACCAACGATGATGGGATATGATAGCAAAGTAATGCATTGCACCGCAGCTGTGACTCGGGGTGCCGTATTATATATGAATATATATATATATAATGAATTAAATGAATGAATGGATATATATTGTGGTTAAATCATCTACTGTGTGATAATTGTAGATAACAGTGAATTGAGAAAAAAAATTGACATAAGTTAATGAATATTTATTGAAAAGCTTAATTCATATTAATGAGAAACGATTCATATAAATGAATAACGTAAATGAATAATTATGTGACGTATGTATGGGACATACGGGGTTATGATATGGGATGGAATCATAATATGGAAACTAGTGAAGGGGAACCATTAACTAGGAGGTTAATAAGAAACGTTAAGTGTGCACTCTAGTTGAGAGGTGAGAATAGCAAGTGAGAGTGGGATGCTAACATGTACATAATAAATGCTTTATTACACTTGTTAAACACTTGTTATTTTAAAAATTATTTTTACAATCGGGCTCTGACCCGTTTCCTTGCATATTCTCTTTTCTATTGTATCTTCTATATCAGGTGTCCAGCAGCAGGGACGTCAACCTTAGTTGATTTTGACGAGCTATGGAGCTATGGAGTATTGCTTATATGCTTATCTTCTTTTGATTCACAGTGATCTTTAGTTAGAGCATGTCGCCCAAAGGATTCAGTTATCTTTTTCTATCGGGGTCAAATACTATTGTATTCGTGTCTTTTTAATACATTTAATATTGTTGGGATTACTGTAATGGATTAATATTATTTGGAAATGTTTATTCCAATTGCATTTAAATTCTTTTGTGTTATCTATTTGGTTATCAGTGTTGTAGAATAAATGTGTTGTGTTATTCTTAAACTAAAAATGGATTTTGTTGAATTAAAATTTGGAAAGTTTTTAACACCAGCTTAATTGGGTATTGGGTGAGTTGAAAATGTTTTCGACAGTGATGCTCAGAATGAGCCAACTATATATTCTGTTTTAATTTGGTATGGGACTGGACACCCGGTATTTAATTAGGCGGGGTGTTACAGGTGGTATCAGAGCATCAGGTTATAGTTTCCTTTAGGGTCTGTACGGCTTATTGTGTTTCCAGCTTAGCGTTCTTTGATGTAGAGCCCTATGTTTAGGATTGTTGATTTCTTTGGTAAGATTCCGTATATATTAGTGAATCGTATTTGCGTTCGGGCGTGATCGAACAAAGAAGTATGACACATGAGGGCCATTGGACGGATAGCGGAGATCGTACCTAGGAGGTTATGAAGTATGTTCGAGTATGATGACCGTAGTCGAGGTCACCCCTATTATGGAAAATTGAGGAGAGTCATCAGTAAAAGTTCTTGAAATGCGGGAATTTTGTGTATTACCTAACGAAGGCAATATATTCAAAGGCTTGGGCATATAGTGGAGTGTGGTTAACTAGAACTGAAAATTTGGGGTAAAATTTTTCTTGACTTATCGGCACAAAGTTATAATTTTGGGATTCAACAACCACCACCCGCGAATGAGGGTCTGTTTTCTATCTAAGGAATTTGAGGCGTATATTGATTTTTGTAGCGATTAATATTGTATGGGCAAAAGGGTTGCTAAACTTAGCCTATAGCACTGTTATTTACGTAGACTCACCGAGGGGTGTGGGACACCTATATTTTACATGTCATCACGTGGGTCTGACTTTTATCATGAAATTACTTGCTTTAGGCATGTCCGAGCATGATATGACTATCGGCGTGGATTGATTTGTGGTATATGAGAGCGTATAGCCAACATATTGTCTTTAATAAGAGAGTAGATGAGTAGACTTTTATTTGAAATCGACAAAACCTGTAGAGAGGTTATAAACTATTGACTAAAGACCTGAGGAGTTTCGATGACGACTACTTTAGGTAGTAGTGTATCGGGGGGGGGGGGGGGGTCCTTGTGTGCATTTCGCTTGCGAGACACCCCACGCATGAAACTAATAATCGTTGGGAGTCGAAATAATTTAGGTCTTTGGGATATGAGTTTATAACCTTTGCGATAAATATTATTATTGTGGAAGTGGTACGATAGGGTGTATGGGCTCCCTGGATGGTTGGATTGTAGTAGTTTTCAAAATTGTGAAACTATAAGGATCATTTTTCCGAACTTGGTTACATCAATGGTATAGGGAAGATTGGGTAAAGTTTATATTCGATTCAGTTGAAACTATATGGTGAGGTTGGGCGTATAACATCAATAGGGATTTTTAATAATGTACTATATGGGCGGTACGTCTTAGATTTCTTACGATGTGAGATTTATACTCGGAGTTGACCTTACCGGTATGATCTATATTCCTGAATTTCGGGACGAAATTCTGTTATAAGGGGGGAAGTATGTAATACCCCGTGATTTTAATGACTTTTAAAATGGGCTATATTTTAAATTAATGGATTAATTGGATTTTATTATTAATTAATTCATTTAAGTTTCATCCGAATTGAGGATATTAAAATGTATAATTCTAAATATTACTTAAAGATATTTAGGTAATATATGAATATGATGCTATTGATATGGCAGTGTGTTATTAATTCAGTAGTTTGGATTTTTAGTCGGACGCGGTATGGAACGTGTCGGGACTAAATTGTTAGATTAAAAAGAAAATTTATTTTCTATCGACCTTATAGTCATTTTGACTGTGTCGTTGCGTCCGTAAGGTTCGAAATAGTAAAAAAAAAGTCTATTTGGATGTTAATTTTGAGTCTCGGGTCATTTGGAAATGAAAAGATAACCCAAAAGGGCATTTTGATCATTTTTATAGTGGGGATGAATAGTGATTTCGGATTTTGTCCTATTATAAGTATTTGGAGATTAAGTGTACGTGGGTTATTCATCTCCTCTACACAAAATAGAGAAGTCATCTTCCTAGAGAGAGTGAAAGGTTGCTTGGGAAGAGAAAAGCTTACTTGGGAAGGAGAAGAACTAAGAACCAAGGGTCACCACCACTGGAGGTTGACCGAAGAAGGGAGAACCACCTAAGTTATACTACACCAAAGGATCAGACCTTCATTATAGGCAAGTGTTTGATAATGGCAATCTAAGTTTGTATATTGTGCATGTTAGAATCGTTATTAAAAGAGATGACTTTTTTTCATTTTCGGAAGAAATAATGGAGTTGTTAAATGGATTTCTGGAAACTGAAAATATATAGGAATCAAACTCATGTTGTAGGTAGATAGTAATACACGAAATAATCATGAACCTGTTGAAGAAATTCTGAAAACCATTGTTGTGTTCTTGAAGATATTATGTTGATGATTTTTCGGGAAATAAGGATAGAAACATGCTTTTAATTCAATCTCTTGATGATTCTAGGATGTTTAGATCATTAGAAATCATTTGTATATGTTGGTATATCATGTAGTAAGGTTTATAAGTCATTTGGGTTGTTAAAATGATGGTTTGAATGATAAAAAATGGCTAAACCCGTTGTTGCAGAAATGCTGAAAAACTGGGCTGTTACCTGAGTGACCGATCGATCGACCCCCTGCCTTCGATCGATCGACCTCCCCAGAATCCTTGAAGTTGTTTCTTTTTAATGTTGATTCTTATCCCAAACCTTTTGTAAATCTTTGGTGATTATTAATTTGTTATTATGGGACTTAGAAAAGATCAGTAAGCCCTAGTTAAGATTTGAATTAATTTGATTGGGATTTAATTGATTAGAATTGTGTAAATTAAATTGGAAGAAATTTCGGTTGCTAAATTCATGTGTTGAATTCTAATTGGTAAGAATGAGGATTAAGGATAGGTACAGTAGGGAAGATTGAATATAACACCTGGGTAGCCTTAAGGTTACAATTTGAACATCAAGATGTGAGTTTAAGCTCATTATTGATTGTGCAAGGATTGAGTGTAGTACAAGCGCTTTTTGGTATGGCTCCTGGATAGAGATGGGAGTTCAGACCACATTTGGTTGAAAGAGGGGATGAGGTTATCCCGATTGCGTATTTGAAGTTGACGGACCTCCTCGATCGACAAAGTTAAGTAGTAGTGTATTGGAGGGGTTCCTTGGTTGGATTTCTCTTTGCGAGACGCTTCGCACATGAACCTTAACGACGTCGGGAGTGGAGAGATGTTATAGGATGAGAGGATGTTGGTTTTGTTGATAAGTCATACAGTGTGAATGAAACATTATAGACTATGAGTCATGTGATGAGGGTATTCAATCCTAGTGATATAAGATGTGTTTATAAGAGATTGAAAACTATCGGTTTTAACCCTAATTAAAGGGAGAGTTTAATTCGTGGTAATTCGGGAGATAAGATGTTCTGGATTAGTAGGATATTAGTGATTTCTTACTGAATAAAATGTTGTGGAAAAAGCTATTTGAACCTTGAGTAATGAGTGAGGCTCGGGGATTATTAAATTAAGAAGTAAAGTCATGATATTTTAAAGAGATATAATGCTACGTATGGGAACTATCTAAGGGTAATGTGAGATATAATGCCTATTTGATTGATTGATGATTTATGTGTATGACATACCTAGCTTACTTGCTATCGATGGGAGGTTTACGCATGAGGGCAGTCACATTCTGATGAATCCATGGGATCTTTGATTTGTCGCTCGAGAACATAGGTCTATGAAAGACTTATCGGGGAGTTGATAAGTCCGCTAACTGTGGGTACATAGGTATGTGCGTGACCCATGGATACGAGAACTATGTTTGCCTCCAATTGTATGTTGTTGTTTGTGGTTCGTGGAATCCTTACCGAACCTTTAGTCCCCTATTCGGCGACCAACGATGATGGGATATGATAGCAAAGTAATGCATTGCACCGCAGCTGTGACTCGGGGTGCCGTATTATATATGAATATATATATATATAATGAATTAAATGAATGAATGGATATATATTGTGGTTAAATCATCTACTGTGTGATAATTGTAGATAACAGTGAATTGAGAAAAAAAATTGACATAAGTTAATGAATATTTATTGAAAAGCTTAATTCATATTAATGAGAAACGATTCATATAAATGAATAACGTAAATGAATAATTATGTGACGTATGTATGGGACATACGGGGTTATGATATGGGATGGAATCATAATATGGAAACTAGTGAAGGGGAACCATTAACTAGGAGGTTAATAAGAAACGTTAAGTGTGCACTCTAGTTGAGAGGTGAGAATAGCAAGTGAGAGTGGGATGCTAACATGTACATAATAAATGCTTTATTACACTTGTTAAACACTTGTTATTTTAAAAATTATTTTTACAATCGGGCTCTGACCCGTTTCCTTGCATATTCTCTTTTCTATTGTATCTTCTATATCAGGTGTCCAGCAGCAGGGACGTCAACCTTAGTTGATTTTGACGAGCTATGGAGCTATGGAGTATTGCTTATATGCTTATCTTCTTTTGATTCACAGTGATCTTTAGTTAGAGCATGTCGCCCAAAGGATTCAGTTATCTTTTTCTATCGGGGTCAAATACTATTGTATTCGTGTCTTTTTAATACATTTAATATTGTTGGGATTACTGTAATGGATTAATATTATTTGGAAATGTTTATTCCAATTGCATTTAAATTCTTTTGTGTTATCTATTTGGTTATCAGTGTTGTAGAATAAATGTGTTGTGTTATTCTTAAACTAAAAATGGATTTTGTTGAATTAAAATTTGGAAAGTTTTTAACACCAGCTTAATTGGGTATTGGGTGAGTTGAAAATGTTTTCGACAGTGATGCTCAGAATGAGCCAACTATATATTCTGTTTTAATTTGGTATGGGACTGGACACCCGATATTTAATTAGGCGGGGTGTTACAGGTGGTATCAGAGCATCAGGTTATAGTTTCCTTTAGGGTCTGTACGGCTTATTGTGTTTCCAGCTTAGCGTTCTTTGATGTAGAGCCCTATGTTTAGGATTGTTGATTTCTTTGGTAAGATTCCGTATATATTAGTGAATCGTATTTGCGTTCGGGCGTGATCGAACAAAGAAGTATGACACATGAGGGCCATTGGACGGATAGCGGAGATCGTACCTAGGAGGTTATGAAGTATGTTCGAGTATGATGACCGTAGTCGAGGTCACCCCTATTATGGAAAATTGAGGAGAGTCATCAGTAAAAGTTCTTGAAATGCGGGAATTTTGTGTATTACCTAACGAAGGCAATATATTCAAAGGCTTGGGCATATAGTGGAGTGTGGTTAACTAGAACTGAAAATTTGGGGTAAAATTTTTCTTGACTTATCGGCGCAAAGTTATAATTTTGGGATTCAACAACCACCACCCGCGAATGAGGGTCTATTTTCTATCTAAGGAATTTGAGGCGTATATTGATTTTTGTAGCGATTAATATTGTATGGGCAAAAGGGTTGCTAAACTTATCCTATAGCACTGTTATTTACGTAGACTCACCGAGGGGTGTGGGACACCTATATTTTACATGTCATCACGTGGGTCTGACTTTTATCATGAAATTACTTGCTTTAGGCATGTCCGAGCATGATATGACTATCGGCGTGGATTGATTTGTGGTATATGAGAGCGTATAGCCAACATATTGTCTTTAATAAGAGAGTAGATGAGTAGACTTTTATTTGAAATCGACAAAACCTGTAGAGAGGTTATAAACTATTGACTAAAGACCTGAGGAGTTTCGATGACGACTACTTTAGGTAGTAGTGTATCGGGGGGGGGGGGGGGGTCCTTGTGTGCATTTCGCTTGCGAGACACCCCACGCATGAAACTAATAATCGTTGGGAGTCGAAATAATTTAGGTCTTTGGGATATGAGTTTATAACCTTTGCGATAAATATTATTATTGTGGAAGTGGTACGATAGGGTGTATGGGCTCCCTGGATGGTTGGATTGTAGTAGTTTTCAAAATTGTGAAACTATAAGGATCATTTTTCCGAACTTGGTTACATCAATGGTATAGGGAAGATTGGGTAAAGTTTATATTCGATTCAGTTGAAACTATATGGTGAGGTTGGGCGTATAACATCAATAGGGATTTTTAATAATGTACTATATGGGCGGTACGTCTTAGATTTCTTACGATGTGAGATTTATACTCGGAGTTGACCTTACCGGTATGATCTATATTCCTGAATTTCGGGACGAAATTCTGTTATAAGGGGGGAAGTATGTAATACCCCGTGATTTTAATGACTTTTAAAATGGGCTATATTTTAAATTAATGGATTAATTGGATTTTATTATTAATTAATTCATTTAAGTTTCATCCGAATTGAGGATATTAAAATGTATAATTCTAAATATTACTTAAAGATATTTAGGTAATATATGAATATGATGCTATTGATATGGCAGTGTGTTATTAATTCAGTAGTTTGGATTTTTAGTCGGACGCGGTATGGAACGTGTCGGGACTAAATTGTTAGATTAAAAAGAAAATTTATTTTCTATCGACCTTATAGTCATTTTGACTGTGTCGCTGCGTCCGTAAGGTTCGAAATAGTAAAAAAAAAGTCTATTTGGATGTTAATTTTGAGTCTCGGGTCATTTGGAAATGAAAAGATAACCCAAAAGGGCATTTTGGTCATTTTTATAGTGGGGATGAATAGTGATTTCGGATTTTGTCCTATTATAAGTATATGGAGATTAAGTGTACGTGGGTTATTCATCTCCTCTACACAAAATAGAGAAGTCATCTTCCTAGAGAGAGTGAAAAGTTGCTTGGGAAGAGAAAAGCTTACTTGGGAAGGAGAAGAACCAAGAACCAAGGGTCACCACCACCAACCACCACCAAAGGTTAACCGGAGAAGGGATAACCACTTGAGTTATACTACACCAAAGGATCAGACCTTCATTAGATGCAAGTGTTTGATAATGGCAATCTAAGTTTGTATATTGCGCATGTTAGAATAGTTATTAAAAGAGATGATTTTTTTTTCAAGTTTAGAAGAAATCATGGAGTTATTAAATGGATTTCTGGAAACTGAAAATATATAGGAATCAAACTCATGTTGTAGGTAGATAGTAATCCACGAAATAATCATGAACCTGTTGAATAAATTCTGAAAACCATTGTTGTGTTCTTGAAGATATCATGTTGATGATTTTTTTGGAAATAAGGATAGAAACATGCTTTTAATTCAATCTCTTGATGATTCTAGGATGTTTAGATCATTAGAAATCATTTGTATATGTTGGTATATCATGTAGTAAGGTTTATAAGTCATTTGGGTTGTTAAAATGATGGTTTGAATGATAAAAAATGGCTAAACCCGTTGTTGCAGAAATGCAGAAAAACTGGGTTGTTACCTGAGTGATCGATCGATCGACCCCCTGCCTTCGATCGATCGACCTCCCCAGAATCCTTGAAGTTGTTTCTTTTTAATGTTGATTCTTATCCCAAACCTTTTGTAGATCTTTGGTGATTATTAATTGGTTATAATGGGACTTAGAAAAGATAGGTAAGCCCTAGTTAAGATTTGAATTAATTTGATTGGGATTTAATTGATTAGAATTATGTAAATTAAATCGGAAGAAATTTCGGTTGCTAGATTCATGTGTTGAATTCTAATTGGTATGAATGAGGATTAAGGATAGGTACAGTAGGGAAGATTGAATATAACACCTGGGTAGCCTTAGGGTTACAATATGAACATCAAGGTGTGAGTTTAAGCTCATTATTAATTGTGCAAGGACTGAGTGTAGTACAAGCGCTTAGTGGTATGGCTCCTGGATAGAGATGGGAGTTCAGACCACATTTGGTTGAAAGAGGGGATCTGTGACACCCCGCCTAATTAAACCTTGGGTGATCAAGCCTTATTTTAATATAAACAGGTTTCTTTAATGGTTCATTCTTAGCATCACTGTCGAACGCCTTTTTAAAAAAAGTTTACTAATCACCTAAGTGAAATTAAAACGGATGCCAAATTTTAACTTTCTTAAATAAACAAATAATCCAAACCACACATTACCAAAACTAGATATGACTATGCAGTAAGCAAAAGAAATCTGAAAGCAGTTAAAGTTTTGCCGTAAACCACGGCCCAAAAGACAACTACAAATCCATAACTAGAATAAACTGTAATAGAAAAGGTGGAACGACATGTTCCAACAAGGAATGATACAACTGAGATCCTGCACTAGAACTGAAAAGAAAGAAGCGTCTAAGCAATCCCTACAACCTCCACTCTGGCTGCAGCTCCCAAATCTCTGACAGGAAATCAAGCTGGGTGTCCTTGTGGCTGGGCACCTAAAAGGTTTTTAAAATTTTACATTGCAAGAGTTAGTACTCAAAACATTTGAAAATATTTTGCAAGCGGTTATCACAATTAAGTTATTGATTACACATTTTAAGGTTTCGCACGCTCCCTGGAACCTCCTCACCTCCCTTACATAGCATGTAACTATCGAGGAAACTAAGTCTACCTAGTCATACTAACCATAACTGAAGTTAACTCATTTACCGTTCATTACCTTATTCTCGTAATAATTTCAACATGCTATAAATTATTATCAGGACATTTACTTATCATAATCTTGTCTACTATTCTCAATTGGTAGATTTAGCACGTATAACATTTTATTCCCCGACAATGTATATAATATATGTTACCACTAATATATCCTTTTATTACACACAAAGGACTCTTGGCTCGGAATAATTCATCGACTCCAAGTGAAAGTTGGTTCGGAATGTCACATCGACCCCAACTATATATAATTATAAATATATACACATATTCTGGTTCGGAACTCTTTCATCGCGGCACCAGTACAAAATTTGGTTCGGCATTTATCATCGACCCCAAATTTAATATAACTTTATGTTAGTTCGGAATGTCACATCGACCCTAACATAATTCATTTAGGTAGTGTTCTCTTTACCCAATATCATTTATATAAATTTAGTAGGTACGCACCCGACCTAATCATTCATACCCGTACGTAATATTTCTTTCTTATATTCTCCGTACTTATTAACTACAATATAGCTCACTATTGTATTTATTTGAGTATTCGCGTAACTCTAAGGGTCCTAGTTACCCCTCCCTTAATTCAGTAGTTAAGTAAAAGTTTAACCTACTGGTATTTTCTTTCCGGAAATCAAGTCTCACTTTAACCGAAATTAGATTAACCATCTCAACTCACGGCGAAATCAATCGTTCTTTAGTCATTCCACTTCTCCAACATTTCTACTCAATCATAGGTGGAGGAACCCTATGGTACACCTACTGGTAATTTTCAAGTCTCCTTATAGGAAAAATATCATTTCTAAGGTTCCCATTAAGTAACGGCAATTAAAGAAGTTTATACACAAATTCTCTATAATTCAGACAGGGTCGATCGATCGAAGGAAGAGGATCGATCGATCGACTGCTTCGATAGATCGACATTCAATGGTCGATCGATCGATCGAGCAGTGACAGACCCAGTTCGTCTTCTTCCTACGGGTTTCACCATTTTTACATCTCTAGCTTTCATGATAGGCCATCAAAATCACAACCAACAATTTCTAATCATACCTACATGTTCTGGGATGATTACTAACGATTTAAAACATCAAAATCAATATGATTCTTGGCTAAATTCACTAAAAATCTCTATAATATCCAAGAACCCTAAAAACTGCATTCTTTATCTTTTTTTTTCATCAAAGTTCCAGATTTTCATACGAATTTCTCATCAAGTTTTCTATGATATAAACATACTTAGGAATTCAAAAACGTTCTACATGAAAATCCTAATCAATCATGGATTTTTCTAAACAGTTTATTTCCAAGAATATCATAAAAATCATGTTCTTCCTTAATCTTAAACATGGGTATTATAACTCAATTATTTCTGCAATAAACCACTTGCCTTAAGGTTTGTAGGGTCTGAATTCGTGGTTGTTGATGATGATTGATGATGTTGGTGCCTCAATCCTTCCTCCCAACAATCTTTTGATGAAATCTTCCTAAGATGATTTCTCCCTCCTTCTTGCCTAAGGGATTTGCCTCTCTCTCTCTCTAATGGCTATGGTGTAACTCTAAGTGTCTAACCCTAGCCACCATTCTTATAATCAGATTTAGGGTTACAAAAATTCGTAGGTCATCTTTCCCTTAATTGCAAAGTGACCAAAATGCCCCCGAATGGTCCCGGTTTAGCCCAAAAATGACCCGGCACTCAACTAGTACCCCCGGGTACACTATTTTGACTAATTCGACCCTTTCGGACTCAACCGTGGACTCTAAATTATCATTTGAGTCTCGTAAATATTTTTCTACTCTCAATCTTAAATTTTGTCGAGCTACATCCGGTACGTCCGTATAGTCACTAAACCGAACATATCGTCATTGAAAATTTATATTCACCCTAATAAATTTTCTATAACACATTTTCATTTTATTAACATAATATCTGTTTAAATTACTCT
Organism: Sambucus nigra; assembly: GCA_949130495.1. Classification (NCBI taxonomy): domain Eukaryota; kingdom Viridiplantae; phylum Streptophyta; class Magnoliopsida; order Dipsacales; family Adoxaceae; genus Sambucus; species Sambucus nigra. The sequence goes on along the minus strand of OX422210.1, from coordinate 529,061,417 downwards.
ACTCACGTAATTTAAATCAATCATATTAAATTACATTAAGTTATTCTACTTACGTAATTTAATTAAAGCGTAATTAAATCCTATTAAATTACTCTACTTGCGTAATTTAAAATTAAGCAGAATTACGGGGTGTTACATACTTCCCCCCTTACAAAAGGAATTTCATCCTCGAAATTAGGAAAAAAACCTGCAATGAATAGTTCTGGATATTGTTCGCGCATATCCTCTTCCCGTTCCCAAGTGGACTCATCCATATTGTGATGTCTCCACTGTACTCGCACTAAGGGTACCACCTTAGATCTTAGTTTGCGCTCACTATAATCCAGGATAGTCACGGGTCTTTCTTCATACGAGATATCTGGCTGCAAATCGATCTCCTCCAGTGGAATGTGCCAGAAGGCTCTCTCGCTCCTCTTGTATTTCTTCAGCGACGCTACATGGAACACATCGTGTATTCGCTGAAGATGCTCAGGGAGTCCCAATCTGTAAGCCACCGGTCCCACTCTCTCAATGATAGGAAACGGCCCTACATATCTTGGCGCCAACTTCCCCTTTTTGCCAAACCTCGTAACCCCTTTCATAGGAGATACTCGAATCAATACCTGATCTCCCACATCTAACTCCACATGTCTCCTGCCGGCGTCAGCATAACTCTTCTTCCTATCCTGGGCTATTCGAATACGTCCTCGAATCAACTCTATTTTGGAGGAAGTCTCCTATATCATTTCTGGCCCTAAAAGCTTGTTATCCCCCACTTCTAACCAACAAGCGGGTGAACGACAAGGTCTCCCTTAAAGCGCTTCGAATGGAGCCATACCAATAGTGAATTGGTAAGAGTTATTATACGCAAACTCTACCAAAGGAAGGTACGGTTCCCAATTTCCCCCAAAATCTAGAATACACATTCTCAGCATGTCCTCTAGCATCTGGTTTACTCTCTCTGTCTGGCCGTCCGTCTGTGGGTGATATGCCATACTTAACCGTAAGTCGGTGCCCATGGCCTCCTGAAAACTCTACCAAAAGTGCGACACGAATATCTTATCTCGGTCCGATACGATATTAATGGGAACTCCGTGCAGCTTAACAATCTCTGAAATAAAAAGCTGCGCGTACCGCATAGTATCATAATCCGTACGAACCGGTAAGAAATGTGCGACTTTAGTCAAACGATCCACTATCACCCAAATGGAATCGTGGCCCTTCTGCGAGGTTGGTAACCCGGTAATAAAATCCATAGAGATACTCTCCCACTTCCACACGGGAATCTCTAGTGGTTGTAGCATTCCTGAAGGCCTCTGATGGTCAACCTTTATGAGTTGGCATGTAGCACACTTCGAGACAAATTCTGCAATATCTCGTTTCATACCTGACCACCAATATACTCGTCGCATATCCTGATACATTTTGTCCCCACCTGGGTGGACTGAGAATTTTGACCCGTGCGACTCTGTCATAACGGCATTTCTCAAATCATCATCCTCGAATCGATGACTTATTCGACCAGTTGAGAGGAGCTTCTTTCTTCTCGAAGATTGATTTGAGATCGGGATACCATCAGTTGCGTATCAGGGAGGAGGATGTCTCGAAGACTGCGTTCTTGTCGAGATATGGTTCTTACGAGTTTCGGGTTATGCCTTTCGGCTTGACCAACGCTCCAGCAGTGTTTATGGACTTGATGAACAGGGTGTTCAGAGATTTCCTAGATCAGTTTGTCATTGTCTTCATTGATGACATTCTGGTTTACTCTCAGACAGAGGAGGAGCACGCCGAGCATTTGAGGCAGGTTTTGCAGAAACTTCGTCAGAAAAAGTTGTATGCAAAATATGAGAAGTGCGAGTTTTGGTTGAAGGAGGTCCAGTTCTTGGGTCACATTATTTCCGACCAGGGAATATCTGTCGATCCGGGGAAGGTGACAGCGGTGAGGGAGTGGGGACAGCCCACGACACCAACAGAGATTCGTAGTTTCTTGGGCTTAGCAGGATACTACAGGAGGTTTATTCGGGGTTTCTCGGAGATAGCAGGTCCTTTGACACATCTTACTCGTAAGGGTGTGCCATATATCTGGAGTGATGCCTGTCAGTTGGCATTCGATGAATTGAAGGACAAATTGACCTCAGCACCTGTGTTAGCATTGCCGAGACCGGGAGTTGAGTATTTGGTTTACACCGATGCGTCCTTGCAAGGGCTTGGAGGTGTTTTGCAGCAGGAGAGATAGGCCATAGCTTATGCTTCCCGTAAGCTTAAGCCTCATGAGAAGAATTACCCCACGCATGATTTGGAGTTGGCAGCAGTGGTATTTGCCTTACGGATTTGGAGGCACTATCTTTTGGGGGAGAAGTTTCAGCTGTTCACGGACCACAAGTCCCTACAGTATCTGTTCACGCAGAAAGAGTTGAACATGCGGCAGCGTAGGTGGCTTGAGTTTGTGAAGGACTACCAGTTCGACATCCAGTACCACCCGGGTAAGGCTAACGTGGTAGCAGACGCGTTGAGCCGCAGGCCAGCAGATGAGGTGGCAGAGGTGTGGAAGGCTAAGTGGAAGGAATTGGGACACCAGGATGCAGTGGCCCGATCTTTCATGTCTGTGATGACCGTTACACCGTAGATTGTCACGAAGGTAGTACGGGCACAGGCCGATGACTCGTTCTGTCAGGAGCAGATAGTTCGATTACTAGCAGAGGGAGCCGAGTCCTATACCGTTAGCTCAGACGGGGGATTGCGCTTCAATGGGAGGTTGGTAGTTCCGGAAGGGGAAGAATTGGGGCACGATGTTATGGCAGAGTCGCACGGCTCACGGTTCGCGGTACATCCCGGAGGGGACAAAATGTACCAAGACATGAGACGACAATATTGGTGGAGCGGTATGAAGAGAGATATCGCTGAGTTTGTCTCGAAATGCGCCACTTGTCAGCTTGTAAAAGTGGATCATCAGAGACCAGCAGGATTGCTACAGCCGTTGGAGGTTCCGGTGTGGATGTGGGAGAGCATATCCATGGATTTTGTCACGGGGTTGCCTACGTCGCAGAGGGGTCACGACTCCGTTTGGGTAATTGTGGACAGGTTGTCCAAGGTCGCTCACTTCTTACCCGTAAGGACTGACTACACTACGGGACAGTATGCCCAGCTTTTCATTTAAGAGATTGTGAGACTTCACGGTGTGCCCCTGAATATCGTGTCTGACAGAGACAAGATATTTGTTTCGAGGTTTTGGGAGAGTTTCTAGGAGGCCATTGGAACGGAATTGCGGTTGAGTACGGCGTATCACCCGCAGACCGATGGGCAGACAGAGCGCACCAACCAGATGTTGGAGGACATGCTACGCATGTGCATTATTGACTTCGGGGGTGGATGGGAGCAGTACCTTCCACTGGTGGAGTTTGCTTACAACAACTCCTATCAGTTCACGATTGGCATGGCTCCGTTTGAGGCATTATACAGCAGGCCTTGTCGTTCCCCAGCATATTGGTTGGAGGTGGGGGACAACAAATTACTTGGGCCAGAAGTGATCCAGGATACTTCGGCAAGGATTGAGTTGATTCGGAGTCGCATTCGGGTAGCTCAAGACAGGCAGAAGAGTTATGCTGACGCGAAGAGATTTTTCAGGGAGTTCCAAGTAGGGGACCAGGTTTTGCTCAGGGTATCTCCGATGAAGGGGATTATGCGATTCGGGAAGAAGGGGAAGTTGGCACCGAGGTATGTGGGGCCGTTTCCTATTATTGAGCGGATAGGACCGGTTGCATATAGACTTGGACTACCGGAGCACTTGCATCGGATTCACGACGTGTTCCATATTTCCTCGCTGAGGAAATACCTTAGGGACAATTTGGCTCATTCTCACATTGCTGTGGAGGACATCGATCTCCAGCCGGATAGCTCTTACGAGGAGGGGCCAATTGCTATTTTGGACCGAAGCGAGAGGAAACTGCGGTCAAAGATAGTCCCGTTAGTGCGTGTTCAGTGGCGACATCACAATGTCGAGGAGTCCACATGGGAGCGCGAGGATGAGATGCGCGAACGTTATCCAGAACTGTTTTTAGCAGGTACTTTCTAGTTTCGAATTTCGGGACGAAATTCAGTTATTAGGGGGGGAGTATGTAATACCCCGTATTTTTGACTATATTTATTTTTGGGATTAATTAATTAATTAGCGTATAAATTGGAAATTAATCCGGGTTAAAAAAAATACTAATGTGATGCGAGTTGGTATTTGATTATGTGCATATATGATTATATATGAACTAGGTATTATAAAATTTGTCGTGGAATTTATATACGGCATTTTAGAAATTTTGTTGAGACGCGTGGGACCGCCGCGTCACGGTATATTATTTTGTTAATAAAAGTGAATTTAAAATCTATAATCCGTATGGTCGTTTTGAGTGCTTCAACGCGTCCGGAAGGGTCGAGATAGTCAGAAAACACTAGCCGGGGGTATAGTTTGGGTCCCGGGGTATTTTTATACCATACCGGTAACTTAAAGGGTATTTTAGTAATTTGGTATTTTTGGGTAATTAAAAGTGACGAAAATTGAGAGTTGTAATCTGATAAGGGATTGACCCAACCAACCCTTTATTAACCCCATAAGCTACGTAGGTTATCATTTAGTCTTCCAACTCTCCCAAAGCAAACCCTAGCCACCATAGCCTTTTGGAGAAGAAAGCTTGGAGAAGGAGAGAGAGAGATCAACACCAAATCCGAAATCAAACCAAGGCAAGTGATTTATTCCATTTAAATTTCAGAGAATGCTTCTTCCATGTTAGATTATTCATAAACTTTGTATGTTCTTGGAAGATAATGAAAAACCCATAAGATTGGAGTTATTAGTTTGAATTTTGGGATATAGGTTGCATGTAGAATGTTACTGGACGATCATATTATGTGAATTACTGCCTTTTGTAATACCAAAAACGGATTTAAGATGAGGTTTATGAATGTTCTTGAGATAAAATCTGGAAACTAGGTTTTTGATGAAAATTGATCCATATGTAGCCTATAGTTGTTGAAATATTGATTTATGGACGTTAGTAATATTGTAGGATTGTTATATGACATTACTATAACGTTATATTTGAGAATCACACGTTAGAAATAAGTTTTGGGACGTTTTTACAATCTGCAGAACGAAGCAGTCCGTAGCCATACCTGTTCGATCGATCGATCGACATTCATCAGTCGATCGATCGACTAGATCGATCGATCGATATTCATAGGTCGATCGATCGACCTTCCCAGAATGAGTAAAATTTTCCTTAATTTGATTTTAATGGTGGAAACCCTCGGAGAATATTTTTGGAGAACTTATGAATACCCTCAACCTTAAGGAGACCAGTAGGAGTGATTATTATAGTGGACTTTAATTAGAATACAATTCAAGGAATTATTCTAGATTATTGAAATTCGTGAAGCGAGATAACGTTTAGGTTAATAGTGTAATATTGTGTAATTCGATGAAATAAGGTTTAGGGCAGAAGTAAAGACCTTAGGTATATAGATGTCATATGTGGGAATTATGGGAACTTAATAGTCTATTCAAGATAGGTTTTAAGGATAAGGGACTACGGCGTGAGACGTGTCGGCAATTTAACTTTATATTAACGGGAGACTTGAAAAATATATAAGTTTGGAAATGGTATAATGATGTAGAGTATTACAATTATACTACGGTGATTACTAAGATGCGTGTATACTTAGTATTGATATAGTATTTGTGTGTATGACATACCTACCATACTTGCTATCACGGGAGGTTTGCGTTCGCTTAGGACCCTCTAATCCTTGTGTGCCTACGGGGGGGATTTAGACTGGTACCTTGATGAACATAGATCATAGAAGGACTTATTGTGATATTAATAAGTCTGCATGACCATGGGAGCGTAGGTATGTGCGTGACCCATGTGATGGTGACTGTGTTCGCCTCCATTATTTGTGATGTTGTTATCGGTAAACTATTCCTGAGAGATTCGGAATATGTAATCCTTATGTACGTGATGTACCGGGATGGATAGCAGAGTATGTGTGCACTACAGCTTAGATTGCGGGGTGCTTGTATTGTATATTTATGATGTGAATAATATACATTAAATTAATGGAAAATCCTCATGTTAATGTTGTAAAAATATTACGGTATTGTTTCGAGATATATAATGAGTTAGCTGATACTTATATCAATGGCATAGTTAGTAACTGAGTTTACGTTAAACCTCTATTTAATTACGAGCGTTGTTATGTTAATTGGAACCGAGTAATATGGGTAGAACCTTTGGCAGTTTAGCTAGTTATGTTGTCAGTTAGCTAGTAATGTGGGTCGTTATAGATGGGTACTTACGTTAGGAGTGCACAGTTAGTCGAGAGGTGAGAATTTAATGTGAGTGCACGTCCTAACATGTACTTTGCATTTAATGTTTTAAATGTTTTTAAAGCACTTGCAGGTTTTTAAAATGATTTCCACTTTCGGGCTCTGACCCATTTGCTTTCAAATATATTTTCTTGTAAAACCATTTTAGGTGCCCAGCCACAAGGACACCAAGCATAGGATTCTCATTCAGGTGACGAGCTGTAGCTGTTTGTGGAAGCTACAGGGATTTGCATGTAGACGCTTCTCTCATTTGGATTCCAGTCTCAGCATCTATCAGTTGTAGGGCATGTTGCCCATTTCTATTTAGAGACATCATTTTTACATTTCAGTTTTCAGACTCTAGCATGTATTGCTCAGTATTCAGTTTTAGTTATTTATTTCAGTTTACTTATCAGTTGTGGGATTTGTATTGAGGAGTTTTTCCTCCAGAGTTTATTTACATTTTGTGATGGTTATTCGTTTTACTTCAGTATGGTGAATGGTGTTATTTAGTTATGCATTACTTATGTTGCATGTTAATCAGATTTAATAAAATTTGGCACTTACTTTTTAAATACTAGGTGGTTAGTAATAATAAAACGTTTTCGACAGTGATGCTATTAACTGAGCCAACTTGGCATTTTGAATTAATTTTATAAAGGAGTAGCTACCCGGTGTTTAATTAGTCGGGGTGTCACAGGTATGTAACACCCCGTAATTCTGCTTAATTTTAAATTACGCAAGTAAAGTAATTTAATGGGATTTAATTACGCTTTAATTAAATTACGTAAGTAGAATAACTTAATGTAATTTAATATGATTGATTTAAATTACGTGAGTAGAGTAATTTAAATAGATATTATGTTAATAAAATGAAAATGTGTTATAGAAAATTTATTAGGGTGAATATAAATTTTCAATGACGATATGTTCGGTTTAGTGACTATACGGACGTACCGGATGTAGCTCGAAAAAATTTAAGATTGAGAGTAGAAAAATATTTACGAGACTCAAATGATAATTTAGAGTCCACGGTTGAGTCCGAAAGGGTCGAATTAGTCAAAATAGTGTACCCAGGGGTACTAGTTGAGTGCCGGGTCATTTTTGGACTAAACCGGGACCATTCGGAGGCATTTTGGTCACTTTGCAATTAAGGGAAAGATGACCTACGAATTTTTGTAACCCTAAATCTGATTATAAGAATGGTGGCTAGGGTTAGACACTTAGAGTTACACCATAGCCATTAGAGAGAGAGAGAGAGAGAGAGAGAGAGAGAGAGGCAAGTCCCTTAGGCAAGAAGGAGGGAGAAATCATCTTAGGAAGATTTCATCAAAAGATTGTTGGGAGGAAGGATTGAGGCACCAACATCATCAATCATCATCAACAACCACGAATTCAGACCCTACAAACCTTAAGGCAAGTGGTTTATTGCAGAAATAATTGAGTTATAATACCCATGTTTAAGATTAAGGAAGAACATGATTTTTATGATATTCTTGGAAATAAACTGTTTAGAAAAATCCATGATTGATTAGGATTTGCATGTAGAACGTTTTTGAATTCCTAAGTATGTTTATATCATAGAAAACTTGATGAGAAATTCGTATGAAAATCTGGATATTTGATGAAAAAAAAAAAGATAAAGAATGCAGTTTTTAGGGTTCTTGGATATTATAGAGATTTTCAGTGAATTTAGTCAAGAATTATATTGATTTTGATGTTTTAAATCGTTAGTAATCATCCCAGAACATGTAGGTATGATTAGAAATTGTTGGTTGTGATTTTGATGGCCTATCATGAAAGCTAGAGATGTAAAAAATGGTGAAACCCGTAGGAAGAAGACGAACTGGGTCTGTCACTGCTCGATCGATCGATCGACCATTGAATGTCGATCTATCGAAGCAGTCGATCGATCGATCCTCTTCCTTCGATCGATCGACCCTGTCTGAATTATAGAGAATTTGTGTATAAACTTCTTTAATTGCCGTTACTTAATGGGAACCTTAGAAATGATATTTTTCCTATAAGGAGACTTGAAAATTACCAGTAGGTGTACCATAGGGTTCCTCCACCTATGATTGAGTAGAAATGTTGGAGAAGTGGAATGACTAAAGAACGATTGATTTCGCCGTGAGTTGAGATGGTTAATCTAATTTCGGTTAAAGTGAGACTTGATTTCCGGAAAGAAAATACCAGTAGGTTAAACTTTTACTTAACTACTGAATTAAGGGAGGGGTAACTAGGACCCTTAGAGTTACGCGAATACTCAAATAAATACAATAGTGAGCTATATTGTAGTTAATAAGTACGGAGAATATAAGAAAGAAATATTACGTACGGGTATGAATGATTAGGTCGGGTGCGTACCTACTAAATTTATATAAATGATATTGGGTAAAGAGAACACTACCTAAATGAATTATGTTAGGGTCGATGTGACATTCCGAACTAACATAAAGTTATATTAAATTTGGGGTCGATGATAAATGCCGAACCAAATTTTGTACTGGTGCCGCGATGAAAGAGTTCCGAACCAGAATATGTGTATATATTTATAATTATATATAGTTGGGGTCGATGTGACATTCCGAACCAACTTTCACTTGGAGTCGATGAATTATTCCGAGCCAAGAGTCCTTTGTGTGTAATAAAAGGATATATTAGTAGTAACATATATTATATACATTGTCGGGGAATAAAATGTTATACGTGCTAAATCTACCAATTGAGAATAGTAGACAAGATTATGATAAGTAAATGTCCTGATAATAATTTATAGCATGTTGAAATTATTACGAGAATAAGGTAATGAACGGTAAATGAGTTAACTTCAGTTATGGTTAGTATGACTAGGTAGACTTAGTTTCCTCGATAGTTACATGCTATGTAAGGGAGGTGAGGAGGTTCCAGGGAGCGTGCGAAACCTTAAAATGTGTAATCAATAACTTAATTGTGATAACCGCTTGCAAAATATTTTCAAATGTTTTGAGTACTAACTCTTGCAATGTAAAATTTTAAAAACCTTTTAGGTGCCCAGCCACAAGGACACCCAGCTTGATTTCCTGTCAGAGATTTGGGAGCTGCAGACAGTGTGGAGGTTGTAGGGATTGCTTAGACGCTTCTTTCTTTTCAGTTCTAGTGCAGGATCTCAGTTGTATCATTCCTTGTTGGAACATGTCGTTCCACCTTTTCTATTACAGTTTATTCTAGTTATGGATTTGTAGTTGTCTTTTGGGCCGTGGTTTACGGCAAAACTTTAACTGCTTTCAGATTTCTTTTGCTTACTGCATAGTCATATCTAGTTTTGGTAATGTGTGGTTTGGATTATTTGTTTATTTAAGAAAGTTAAAATTTGGCATCCGTTTTAATTTCACTTAGGTGATTAGTAAATTTTTTTTTAAAAAGGCGTTCGACAGTGATGCTAAGAATGAACCATTAAAGAAACCTGTTTATATTAAAATAAGGCTTGATCACCCAAGGTTTAATTAGGCGGGGTGTCACAGATGGTATCAGAGCATCAGGTTCTAGTGTCCATAGGATCTGTATGGCTTACTACGATTCAGCGTTACGTTTGTTTATAATAGAGCCCTACTATTAGGACTGTTGATTTAAATTCCACTGTTGCGATATCGTACTTCTGCTCTTAAATTTTGTATAAATTGTGTACTTATACAATTTGAATCTTATTTCAGATGCCGCCAAGGAGAATGAGAGCAGAGAGGGATGAAGCTAGAGAGGAGGTGAGGGAGGCTCAGCAAGAGCCACAGGTACCGATGCCACCACCCCCACCCGAGCTAATCTCCACTACTCAGGTCGCAGTGATAGTGGCTCAGGCAGTTGAGACAGCGATGAGGGCAATGGCAGCCGACTTTCCTCAGCCCCAAGTACCTCCCCCTGTGGCACCGGTAGCACAAGTCCCGACAGTACTATCTACTTGGCAACGAGTCAGGGAGGCATTTCAGAAGGGGCATCCACCCGAGTTTCAGGGCAGTACTGATGTAGTGGAAGCGTGCAACTGGAAGAAGAATATCCAGCGCCACTTGCGCATGCTAGAGTGCACCGGAGTGCAGGAACAGATGCTAGCCACTTTCCGTCTGTCAGGAGCGGCCCTTCAGTGGTGGGAGTCAGTTACCACCATCGAGGAGAGAGATACTTTGACTATTTCTGAGTTTTGGGTGCGGTTTGACCGCAAGTATTTCCCTCCAGCAGTAGAGTTAGAGATGAGAAAGAAGTTCAGCGAAGTGGTCCAGGGTGAACGCTCGGTTGCAGACTACGAGGAGGAGTTTACCCGCTTGGCTAATTTTGTGCCAAACGAGGTGAGCAATGAGGAAAGGAAGAAGTCCAAATTTATGGAGGGCCTAGCCTGGAGAATCAGGCAACACTTAATTGGTAATCCGGCATTGGTAACCTACACAGATGTCGTCAATGCCGCTCTACTACACTGTCAGGATCACCGTTTTCATACTAAGGGAAGTAAGAGGGGTGAACCTAGCCAACCGGGAAAGGTAGATGGAGGTGGTGGCAGCAGCACTACACAACAGCAGGCAGCAGGGCAGTTGGGACAGGATTCCAGACAGGGGAACCCTGCCAAGAAGTTTAAGCACGGGAAGTATCGCTTCAACCGACAGGGCCAGGGAAATCCAAATGTGGGACAACAAGGCCAAGGGCGACAGGGTCAACGTCAGGGCCAACAGGGCCAAGGACAAAGACAGTTCCAGGGACAATGCTTCACTTGTGGTCAACAGGGTCACAAGAGCAGAAATTGTCCACAGCAAGACCGGGCACAACAGCAGGGTGCCCAACAGGGGCGACAGGCACCATTAGCCCCAGCAGCAGTACAGGCCCCACAGCCAGGACAGATGCAGTACGGGCGTGTGTTCAACATACGAGACATTCCATTTCAGCCGGCACCGCCAGCACCGCCGGCAGTTGCGGGTATGTTTCCTATTCATGGGCTTGAGGGGAATATTTTGTTTGACACCGGGGCAACGCATTCATTTATTTCCACTAGATTTGCATGGGCAGCCGGCCTATTAGCGACAGCAGACACTCATCTTATGTGTGTGGAATCACCGATGGGTAGTGGGTCCCTCATACACTCGATTTGTAAGGGTGTGGACATTATGGTCGGGAGACTGAGCCTGGCGGCAGACCTTCTAGTGCTGGATATGGAGGGATATGACGTCATCCTAGGCATGGATTGGTTGGCACATAATAGGGCAATGGTGGATTGTTATGAGAGGACCATCGTGTTCTCTATTCCGGGACAGGAGATGTTCCTTGTGGCTATGCCACTTCCCGAAGGAGGATCACGAACTCACTTATATTATATTGAGGAGGAGACCTCACATGGGGTGGCCATTTCTCTGGACTCAATCCCAGTTGTGAGAGATTTTGAGGATGTCTTTCAGGAGATACCAGGGTTACCACCTAGCAGAGAGATAGAGTTCGTAATTGATCTAACACCGGGGACGAGACCGATTGCCAAAGCACCTTATCGCATGGCTCCATCAGAAATGCGGGAACTGAGAGAGCAAATCCAGCAACTGTTAGGACAGGGTTTTATTCGATGGAGTACATCGCCATGGGGTGCGCCAGTACTGTTTGTGAAGAAAAGGGATGGTTCACTTCGTCTGTGTGTAGATTACAGAGAGCTGAACAAAGTAACGATACGTAATAAGTATCCGTTACCAAGGATTGACGACTTGTTTGATCAATTGAGAGGGGCTGCATACTTCTCAAAGATCGATTTGAGATCGGGATACCACCAATTGCGCATTCGTGAAGAGGATGTACCTAAGACCGCTTTCCTGTCGCGGTACGGGTCATATGAGTTCAGAGTGATGCCTTTTGGGCTTACTAATGCACCGGCAGTATTCATGGATCTCATGAACAGGGTATTCCGGGAGTTTTTGGATCAGTTTATGATTGTGTTCATAGACGACATTCTGATTTACTCCCGTACGGAGGAAGAGCACGCAGAGCACTTACGATTGGTCCTACAGACATTGTGGAACCATCAGTTATACGCCAAATTTGAGAAGTGCGGATTTTGGCTCCGGGAGGTTCAGTTCCTAGGCCACGTCGTATCTAGCAGGGGCATTGCAGTTGACCCAAGTAAGGTATCGGCGGTGAGGGAGTGGGGACAGCCCACGACACCGACAGAAATCCGCAGTTTCTTGGGATTGGCTGGTTATTATCGTCGCTTCATCAAGGGATTCTCAAAAATTGTCGGACCGTTGACGAATCTAACTCGGAAGGGAATTCCCTTCGTATGGAGTGATAGTTGCCAGTTAGCTTTTGATGAATTGAAAGACAAGTTGACATCAGCCCCCGTTCTTACCTTGCCGAAGAGCGGAATGGAATACCGAGTCTATACTGATGCGTCCTTACAAGGACTTGGGGGTGTGTTACAGCAGGAGGAAAAGGCTATAGCTTATGCGTCACGAAAACTTAAGCCACATGAGAAGAACTACCCCACCCATGACCTCGAGTTGGCAGCGGTTGTTTTTGCTTTGAGGATTTGGAGACACTATCTTCTGGGCGAGCAGTTTACGCTATTCACGGATCATAAGTCATTGCAATATCTGTTCACCCAGAAGGACCTGAACATGAGGCAGAGAAGGTGGCTTGAATTCGTGAAGGACTACTAATTTGATATACAGTATCATCCTGGTAAGGCTAACGTGGTAGCAGATGCGTTAAGCAAAAGACCTATCGGAGAGTTAGCTGAAGTTTGGAAGGCAAAGTGGAGTGAGCTCCGACACGAGGATGATATGGCAAGAGCATGTATGGAAATTCTAGCTATCACTTCCGAGAACGTTATACGGATAGTGAGGGCACAAGAAGAAGACCCATTTTGTCAGGATAAAGTACGACAGTTACTGGCCAAGGGGGCAGAATGCTACTCCATCAGTTCGGAAGGTGGACTACGTTTCAACGGTAGACTAATAGTACCCGAGGATGATGATTTGAGACATGCCGTTATGACAGAGTCGCACGGGTCAAAATTCTCAGTACACCCAGGTGGGGACAAAATGTATCAGGATATGCGACGAGTATATTGGTGGTCAGGTATGAAACGAGATATTGCACAATTTGTCTCGAAGTGTGCTACATGCCAACTCATAAAGGTTGACCATCAGAGGCCTTCAGGAATGCTACAACCACTAGAGATTCCCGTGTGGAAGTGGGAGAGTATCTCTATGGATTTTATTACCGGGTTACCAACCTCGCAGAAGGGCCACGATTCCATTTGGGTGATAGTGGATCGTTTGACTAAAGTCGCACATTTCTTACCGGTTCGTACGGATTATGATACTATGCGGTACGCGCAGCTTTTTATTTCAGAGATTGTTAAGCTGCACGGAGTTCCCATTAATATCGTATCGGACCGAGATAAGATATTCGTGTCGCACTTTTGGCAGAGTTTTCAGGAGGCCATGGGCACCGACTTACGGTTAAGTACGGCATATCACCCACAGACGGACGGCCAGACAGAGAGAGTAAACCAGATGCTAGAGGACATGCTGAGAATGTGTATTCTAGATTTTGGGGGAAATTGGGAACCGTACCTTCCTTTGGTAGAGTTTGCGTATAACAACTCTTACCAATTCACTATTGGTATGGCTCCATTCGAGGAGCTTTACGGGAGACCTTGTCGTTCACCCGCTTGTTGGTTAGAAGTGGGGGATAACAAGCTTTTAGGGCCAGAAATGATACAGGAGACTTCCTCCAAAATAGAGTTGATTCGAGGACGTATTCGAATAGCCCAGGATAGGCAGAAGAGTTATGCTGACGCCGGCAGGAGACATGTGGAGTTAGATGTGGGAGATCAGGTATTGATTCGAGTATCTCCTATGAAAGGGGTTACGAGGTTTGGCAAAAAGGGGAAGTTGGCACCAAGATATGTAGGGCCGTTTCCTATCATTGAGAGAGTGGGACCGGTGGCTTACAGATTGGGACTCCCTGAGCATCTTCAGCGAATACACGATGTGTTCCATGTAGCGTCGCTGAAGAAATACAAGAGGAGCGAGAGAGCCTTCTGGCACATTCCACTGGAGGAGATCGATTTGCAGCCAGATATCTCGTATGAAGAAAGACCCGTGACTATCCTGGATTATAGTGAGCGCAAACTAAGATCCAAGATGGTACCCTTAGTGCGAGTATAGTGGAGACATCACAATATGGATGAGTCCACTTGGGAACGGGAAGAGGATATGCGCGAACAATATCCAGAACTATTCATTGCAGGTATTTTTCCTAATTTCGAGGACGAAATTCCTTTTGTAAGGGGGGAAGTATGTAACACCCCGTAATTCTGCTTAATTTTAAATTACGCAAGTAGAGTAATTTAATGGGATTTAATTACGCTTTAATTAAATTACGTAAGTAGAATAACTTAATGTAATTTAATATGATTGATTTAAATTACGTGAGTAGAGTAATTTAAATAGATATTATGTTAATAAAATGAAAATGTGTTATAGAAAATTTATTAGGGTGAATATAAATTTTCAATGACGATATGTTCGGTTTAGTGACTATACGGACGTACCGGATGTAGCTCGACAAAATTTAAGATTGAGAGTAGAAAAATATTTACGAGACTCAAATGATAATTTAGAGTCCACGGTTGAGTCCGAAAGGGTCGAATTAGTCAAAATAGTGTACCCGGGGGTACTAGTTGAGTGCCGGGTCATTTTTGGGCTAAACCGGGACCATTCGGGGGCATTTTGGTCACTTTGCAATTAAGGGAAAGATGACCTACGAATTTTTGTAACCCTAAATCTGATTATAAGTATGGTGGCTAGGGTTAGACACTTAGAGTTACACAATAGCCATTAGAGAGAGAGAGAGAGAGAGAGAGAGAGAGGCAAATCCCTTAGGCAAGAAGGAGGGAGAAATCATCTTAGGAAGATTTCATCAAAAGATTGTTGGGAGGAAGGATTGAGGCACCAACATCATCAATCATCATCAACAACCACGAATTCAGACCCTACAAACCTTAAGGCAAGTGGTTTATTGCAGAAATAATTGAGTTATAATACCCATGTTTAAGATTAAGGAAGAACATGATTTTTATGATATTCTTGGAAATAAACTGTTTAGAAAAATCCATGATTGATTAGGATTTGCATGTAGAACGTTTTTGAATTCCTAAGTATGTTTATATCATAGAAAACTTGATGAGAAATTCGTATGAAAATCTGGAACTTTGATGAAAAAAAAGATAAAGAATGCAGTTTTTAGGGTTCTTGGATATTATAGAGATTTTCAGTGAATTTAGCCAAGAATTATATTGATTTTGATGTTTTAAATTGTTAGTAATCATCCCAGAACATGTAGGTATGATTAGAAATTGTTGGTTGTGATTTTGATGGCCTATCATGAAAGCTAGAGATGTAAAAAATGGTGGAATCCGTAGGAAGAAGACGAACTGGGTCTGTCACTGCTCGATCGATCGATCGACCATTGAATGTCGATCCATCGAAGCAGTCGATCGATCGATCCTCTTCCTTCGATCGATCGACCCTGTCTGAATTATAGAGAATTTGTGTATAAACTTCTTTAATTGCCGTTACTTAATGGGAACCTTAGAAATGATATTTTTCCTATAAGGAGACTTGAAAATTACCAGTAGGTGTACCATAGGGTTCCTCCACCTATGATTGAGTAGAAATGTTGGAGAAGTGGAATGACTAAAGAACGATTGATTTCGCCGTGAGTTGAGATGTTTAATCTAATTTCGGTTAAAGTGAGACTTGATTTCTGGAAAGAAAATACCAGTAGGTTAAACTTTTACTTAACTACTGAATTAAGGGAGGGGTAACTAGGACCCTTAGAGTTACGCGAATACTCAAATAAATACAATAGTGAGCTATATTGTAGTTAATAAGTACGGAGAATATAAGAAAGAAATATTACGTACGGGTATGAATGATTAGGTCGGGTGCGTACCTACTAAATTTATATAAATGATATTGGGTAAAGAGAACACTACCTAAATGAATTATGTTAGGGTCGATGTGACATTCCGAACTAACATAAAGTTATATTAAATTTGGGGTCGATGATAAATGCCGAACCAAATTTTGTACTGGTGCCGCGATGAAAGAGTTCCGAACCAGAATATGTGTATATATTTATAATTATATATAGTTGGGGTCGATGTGACATTCCGAACCAACTTTCACTTGGAGTCGATGAATTATTCCGAGCCAAGAGTCCTTTGTGTGTAATAAAAGGATATATTAGTGGTAACATATATTATATACATTGTCGGGGAATAAAATGTTATACGTGCTAAATCTACCAATTGAGAATAGTAGACAAGATTATGATAAGTAAATGTCCTGATAATAATTTATAGCATGTTGAAATTATTACGAGAATAAGGTAATGAACGGTAAATGAGTTAACTTCAGTTATGGTTAGTATGACTAGGTAGAATTAGTTTCCTCGATAGTTACATGCTATGTAAGGGAGGTGAGGAGGTTCCAGGGAGCGTGCGAAACCTTAAAATGTGTAATCAATAACTTAATTGTGATAACCGCTTGCAAAATATTTTCAAATGTTTTGAGTACTAACTCTTGCAATGTAAAATTTTAAAAACCTTTTAGGTGCCCAGCCACAAGGACACCCAGCTTGATTTCCTGTCAGAGATTTGGGAGCTGCAGCCAGTGTGGAGGTTGTAGGGATTGCTTAGACGCTTCTTTCTTTTCAGTTCTAGTGCAGGATCTCAGTTGTATCATTCCTTGTTGGAACATGTCGTTCCACCTTTTCTATTACAGTTTATTCTAGTTATGGATTTGTAGTTGTCTTTTGGGCCGTGGTTTACGGCAAAACTTTAACTGCTTTCAGATTTCTTTTGCTTACTGCATAGTCATATCTAGTTTTGGTAATGTGTGGTTTGGATTATTTGTTTATTTAAGAAAGTTAAAATTTGGCATCCGTTTTAATTTCACTTAGGTGATTAGTAATTTTTTTTTTAAAAAGGCGTTCGACAGTGATGCTAAGAATGAACCATTAAAGAAACCTGTTTATATTAAAATAAGGCTTGATCACCCAAGGTTTAATTAGGCGGGGTGTCACAGTTATCCCGATTGCGTATTTGAAGTTGACGGACCACCTCGATCAACAAAGTTAAGTAGTAGTGTATTGGAGGGGTTCCTTGTTTGGATTTCGCTTTGCGAGACGCTTCACACATGAACCTTAATGACGTCGGGAGTGGAGAGATGTTATAGGATGCGAGGATGTTGGTTTTGTTGATAATTCATACAATGTGAATGAAACACTATAGACTATGAGTCATGTGATGAGGGTATTCAATCCTAGTGATATAAGATGTGTTTACAAGAGATTAGAAACCATCGATTTTAACCCTAATTAAAGGGAGAGTTTAATTCGTGGTAATTCGGGAGATAAGATGTTATGGATCAGCAGGATATTAGTGATTTCTTACTGAAAAAAATGTTGTGGAAAAACCTATTTGAACCTTGAGTAATGAGTGAGGCTCCGGGATTATTAAATTAAGAAGTAAAGTCATGATTGTAATACCCCGTATTTTTATGGATTTTAAATTTAGGGATTTATTAAATTTAATTGAGATAAATTAACCTAATTTTAATCCGAAAAGTTGTTTTAAATATTTACTAGCGTGACGGGAGTTAGTAATTATTGGAAATTTGTTATTTGTTGAATATTACTGGATGAGTATAGTAATATATGAGATTTAATTTTTATAAAATTGTCACGTGTGAATAAAATGGCAATTATGGAAATTTAAGTCGGGACGCACCTGTGTCGCGTCGGGAATAAATGTTGATTAATAAAATTGAAATATTTTTAAGTTATCCGTATGGTCGTTTTGAGTGCGCCAACGTGTTCAGAAGGGTCGATATAGTCAGAAAAGTGTACTCGGGGGTTTAGTTTGGGTCTCGGGACGTTTTTAGGCATATTTAGCACCCCGGGGGGGGGGGAATTTGGACATTTTGCATTTTTGGGTAATTAAACCCACGAATTTTCAAGGGTTATATCAGATGTATAAGGTTGTCTTCTAGGGTTAACACAACCAAAGACAAGTGACAGCCATAGGAGAGGAAAGGAGAGAGCTTGCCAAGGTGTTCTAGGCCGAAAATACATCCGATTGCACCGCCACCACTACCAACGCATAGATCGCGCGACGGGGAACGCACCCACACCAAAATCGTCCACAAATCAGAACTTTGAAATTTCCAGGCAAGTATTTATCTTGCTTATTTTCGTTAATGCATCGTTCATGTTAGTCTAGGGTGATTAGGATGAGTTTGGTAGAAGAAAATCCATGTTGGAGATAGGATAATCGCATGTAGTAATGATTTGAATGATAATCTGGAACCCCTTCACATGTAGAGGCTTAACCACAAATTTATGATGAATTAGGAGTAGAAATTTCTGGAAAAAGACTGATTAGAACCGTGTTAAAGAAATTATAGGGTTGTTGAGATTTATATGAGTTTTGGCCTATTAATCTATGGTTATTGATGAAAAATTGCATGCTTTATGTTGAAGATGTATAATATGGGTTCATACCATTTGTAGTACAAATTTTAGGGAGTTTGGGTGTGAAAAATCTGAATTTGATTGAGGTTAGATTATGAAACCCGTAACTGGTAATCTACAGAATTCGTATACCTGTTTGATCGATCGATCGATCGAACCAGGGGTGTCGATCGATCGACGATCGATCGAGCTCCTACCATCGATCGATCGGCCCCTTCGAGCAGACTCACATTTCTCCTTTGAAAATAGTTAAATTCAAATTAAATGAGTAGAAATATTTGGGCATCCGTATTTAAAATAATTTGGAAGGTAAAGGAGACCAGTAGGACTTATTAATAATTATGGGACCTTTAAGGTAAGACGAGATGTACATTTTTGGGATACTTACATATAAGGGACGATGAAATTATGCATTAAAGGGAGAGACGCGTAAAATAGTTACGTTGGAAAATTTTGATGAGTACCTACTAAAATTCTACACTTGGGAGGATAGAGTCCATGAGTGTTACGTAGTGAGTTGGATTAATCCCTCAAATTAAAGTAAGAGACGAACCATTATAAGTGATGACTAAATAATGAGAAATAAGGATAAATGTTATGATTATGGGTTACGAGATGAACCTAAATTTGATATAGTAAAAGTAGTATATTTATATGACTGTGTGTATGCATGTATTATATACGTGTGAAAATCATGCCCGCGCTACTTGCTATCCCCGAGGTTACCGCCCTGGGAAGGTCTTATCTCGAATGGGCCTTCATGGGGGATATTGACTCGTACCCTAGAAGATAGGAATCCTAGGTACAGACTATCGAATCGATAGTCACGGTCCTAAGAGACGCGAGGATATGTGCTGACCTCTTGGACTTGGAAACTATGCTTCGCCTCAATATTGTTTGTATATGTATTAATACAGTTCAAGAGTGATTCCGAACTTGTACTTCCCTTAGTACGATTGATATGGGGATTGGATAGCAGAGTATGCCCGCACCATAATTTTTATGTGGGGTGCTGATAGAATATATATATTATGCGAGTATTTAATATATATATGAATTTCTGAAATTTGAAACTTCCTATTGTGTTTATGGTAAGTAAGAAGTGAATAATGACTTCAATTTGGAAATACTTGATTTGAAAAGTGTAATGTGAAACTTTACTAGCAATTAAGGTTTAAATGAGAACTTTGTGATCAAATGAAATTATCCTCTTAAACAATTAAATTGTTCAGTCTTAAATCTTACGAGTAACCTAAGATAAGTCCGTTGGGAAGGTTAGTACGATAGGCGTGCACATTAGAAGAGAGGTGAGAATTTCTCAAGGGAGTGCCACACTAATATGTTGTTGCATTGGCCTGTAAACATTTTAAATACTTGCTAAACTATTTTTAAAACTGTTTTACATTCGGGCTCTGACCAGTTTGTTGTTATTTCTTCTCTCTCGTGTGTATATATATATGTACTACAAGTGCCCAGCCACATCGGTGTCTTGCTTAGGATTCTTTGGATGGAACGTGCTGTAGCTTTTGTGGAAGTTGCAGGCCATTGCTTAGACGACCTCATTGTTGACTCTACTCCTAGTTCAGCTTTATCCAGCAGGGGCATGTGCCGCCCTTTTTCCATTATTTAGTTGGTATTGTCAGAGATTGTAATTCTTTTACTTTCAGCATCTTTATTTCAGGATTTATTACTGTCGGGATGTTTCCCTTTTAGTGTTTTAATTGTTGGGAATTGTTAGTTATGGTTAAACTCTTGAATGTTCATTTTTATTCTATACTTAAGGTGTGACTCTTAAAATGTAAATGGTTAAAGGTTTTATAATTGGATTTAAATAAAATGGAAATAAGGTTTTAAATGGTTTTGACACTTAGCTTAATTATTTAGGGTGTTTAAATTGGAAAAAGTATTTTTACGACAGTGATGCTAAGAATGAACTAGCTGTTCACCTTGATTTTAATTTAATAAAGGAGTGATCGCCCGGTATTTAATTAGGCGGGGTGTCACAATGATATTTTAAAGAGATATAATGCTACGTATGGGAACTATCTAAGGGTAATGTGAGTACCTTGTTGATATAATATTATAGGTATGATAATGCCTATTTGATTGGTTGATGATTTATGTGTATGACATACCTAGCTTACTTGCTATTGACGGGAGGTTTGCGCGTGAGGGGAGTCATATCCTGATGAATCCATGGGATCTTTGATTTGTCGCTCGAGAACATAGGTCGATGAAAGACTTATCGGAGAGTTGATAATGTAATACCCCGCATTTTTTATTGAATTGAAAAGAAAAAAAAAACTGTCAGTATATATATTCAAAATGTTTGGAAACAAAACTATGTCAGTATATATATTCGAAATGTTTGGAAATGAAAATCAAAATGAATTCATTGAGATACAAATGTGCGACTTAAATATAAGAAGCGAATTAATGCGTAAAAGGATCGAGAGGGTTAAATTTGGGGGCAATGGCATTTTTGTAAATAAACTAACCCTAAGTATAAATAGAAAATAAGAGATGAAGTCTTCATTTTATCATTTCATAAATGGGGGCTAGGGTTTGGTAGAGAGAGAAAGAGTAAGAAGAGAAGAAAGCTACGAGGATTTCAAGAAGATTTCAAGAGGATTCAACTTCTCCATACAATCCAAGGGAAGTTAATAACCTATATGTGTATAATATGTATCTATAATGAAATTTCACATGAACATGTATTTGGATCCCTAAATTAATATGAAATTGATGTTAAAAATGATATGCAATGTATTAGGATCATCCTCCATGTAGATTCAAATGCAATAACATCATTATAGGGATTGAATTGTTGAACAAACCCTTGAATTTGAGAAATCTATGAAATTGAGTAAATCGTCATATTAAAAACTGTTTTGAGCCATTTTAGTTTCGAAAATGGATGTTTCGTCCGCTTTATCCAGTATAAAATCATATTCTGGACAACTTTGTAGTTTTAAGTTTTTTTAAAAACGGATCGGAAAATCCTCGAATATGCGCTTTAAAATTCTGCGTAGAAAATTATCGTGAACAGGTCCGAACTGTATATGTTAATTTCGGGTCTGTTTTATGCAGGCTACGGTAGCATGATCGCGTGTCCTTGTAGAAAATCACGTTCCGAACAACTTTGTAGTTTTAAGTTTTCCCAAAAACGGACCGAAAAAGCCTCAAATCGGCATTTTAAAATTCTGGGCAGAAAGTTGTCGAAAAGAGGGGCGAATATTATATGTTAGTTTCGGGTCTGTTTTAAGACGGCTATGGTAGCGTGCTCGCGTGACCTTGTAGAAAATGACGTTCCGAACAACTTTGTAGTTTTAAGTTTTTCCAAAAACGAATAGGAAGAGCCTCAAATCTGCATTTTAAATTATGGGCAGCATGTTATTGAAATAAGAGTGATAATGTTTTTCATGTTGTTAGTAATATAATTATGGTGTTGTGCCTAATATCCTAACTTGATCACATACTTATGGTTATTAGGGATATATAACCTTGAAATGATTTGATGTTGAATTAGTAAATTAATGATGGAAATTATGTTATATTGTAAATAATGACTATGGTATAACTCGAGTAAGAGACTTGACACGATTGTATATATACATAAGCGTGAAATTGTTTTATATGTATATTGTCGAGTATACACTAGACTAGTCCTCCGATCGACGTAGGCACATGTTGAATGCAATTTTTTTTGTGATTGATCCGGTTAGGTTCCGCTCGAGTGCCGTGTCGGAGATAAACCACCGGAACCGGACACATAGTTGTAATGCGGGTAGGAGAGAAAGACCTTGAAACGCCATATGATTTAGGACATAGTATGATTGCCCTTGCCACATAATATTGGGGAATATTCGTGTGTAGGCCTAGTGTTACGACTTGTTCCCCCGGGTAACGATAGTGACCCGATATGACTTGTTGTGTGAGATATTATGCTTGTGTCTTAAAGTAATATCCCGAATCGATGTATATGATATTATACTTGAAGGAAATATTTTGATACATTAAATACTGAAATGAGATTAATAATGATTAATCATGATACGATATGAGACTACACGTTACTCGAGTTTGGGTTGGGTAGTCACGACATAGGAGCATTGGTTGGGTAATTGAACAACTTAATTACTGGAGACGAGTAATGACTAGTGTGCTTTCATTATAAGTACATCTTATAATCTTATAGCTTGTTTTCTTGCTTTGACGTTCGTTTATCTTGCTTCTTGCTCCTCTCCTATATATATAATATATGACAGGTCCTCATCCCGATGGACAATAGACCATGGAGCTTGATGAGATCATATCAATCTTAGGATTCATTTAGCTGTGGAGTTATTCTATTTTAATTTATGTCGCTTGTTTCCCTTTTCTTGAGGGTGGTATCAGAGATTAATATCACGTTGTTTATACTTGGTATTTGAGAGATTTTTTGTATTATTCTTTCCCGTTTTGTGTTGGGCCGCATGTATTGGCATTTTATATTTTCAGTTTGAGATTACTCATGGATTATTACAGTTAATAGTTATGAGTTGGTTTCACTTGTTATAGTTGTTATTATATGATTTGGTTACACATATGAGAGTGTACATGTTTACTTGACTGCATTTACTTAAATTTTGTTTCTAATGCCAACATATTGACGCTCCGCTTTAATTTAATTGGGTGTAGCTAACCGAATTAGATATAAAAAGCAGGGTTGTCACAGATAAGTCCGCTGACTGTGGGTACATAGGTATGTGCATGACCCATGGATACGAGAACTATGTTCACATCCAATTGTATGTTGTTGTTTGTGGTTCGTGGAATCCTTACCGAACCTTTAGTCCCCTATTCGGCGACCAGCGATGATGGGACATGATAGCAGAGTAATGCATTGCACCGCAGCTGTGACTCGGGGTGCCGTATTATATATGAATATATATATATATATATATAATGAATTAAATGAATGAATGGATATATATTGTGGTTAAATCATCTACTGCGTGATAATTGTAGATAACGGTGAATTGAGAAAAAGAATTGACATAAGTTAATGAATATTTATTGAAAAGCTTAATTCATATTAATGAGAAACGATTCATATAAATGAATAACGTAAATGAATGATTATGTGACATATGGTATGGGACATACGAGGTTATGATATGGGATGGAATCATAATATGGAAACTAGTGAAGGGGAACCATTAACTAGGAGGTTAATAAGAAACGTTAAGTGTGCACTCTAGTTGAGAGGTGAGAATAGCAAGTGAGAGTGGGATGCTAACATCTACATAATAAATGCTTTATTGCACTTGTTAAATACTTTTTGTTTTATAAATTGTTTTTACAATCGGGCTCTGACCTGTTTCCTTGCATATTCTCTTTTCTATTGTATCTTCTATATCAGGTGTCCAGCAGTAGGGACGCCAACCTTAGTTGATTTTGACGAGCTATGGAGCTATGGAGTATTGCTTAGACGCTTATCTTCTTTTGATTCACAGTGATCTTTAGTTAGGGTATGTCGCCCAAAGGATTCAGTTATCTTTTTCTATCGGGATCAAATACTATTGTATTCGTGTCTTTTTAATACATTTAATATTGTTGGGATTACTGTAATGGATTAATATTATTTGGAAATGTTTATTCCAATTGCATTTAAATTCTTTTGTGTTATCTATTTGGTTATCAGTGTTGTATAATAAATGTGTTGTGTTATTCTTAAACTAAAAATGGTTTTCGTTGAATTAAAATTTGGAAAGTTTTTAACACCAGCTTAATTGGGTATTGGGTGAGTTGAAAATGTTTTCGACAGTGATGCTCAGAATGAGCCAACTATATATTCTGTTTTAATATTATTTGGAAATGTTTATTCCAATTGCATTTACTGTAATGGATTAATATTATTTGGAAATGTTTATTCCAATTGCATTTAATTTCTTTTGTGTTATCTATTTGGCAAGTCTTTAAAATACTTTAACATTTAAAATATGATATTCTCCATATTTAAATTGGTGTCGCACTCATACACCACACCAAAATGGTAAAATTGTCACCTTTTTAGCGGCCAGGCTTGTTACGGTCATTAACCGTAACAAAAAAACACCCGTTTTTATCACGATCACTGACCGTGAAAAGTGTGTGACAAAGACTTGTCACGGTCATTGACCATGACAAACTTGTCGTGGTCAATGACCGCGA
This sequence comes from Sambucus nigra, assembly GCA_949130495.1. Taxonomy (NCBI): domain Eukaryota; kingdom Viridiplantae; phylum Streptophyta; class Magnoliopsida; order Dipsacales; family Adoxaceae; genus Sambucus; species Sambucus nigra. The sequence continues at coordinate 529,036,345 of OX422210.1, read as the reverse complement.
CACGTCTGTGATAATTCTGTCAGTAAAAAATCCCTCCCCCTTCTTTTTTTCCCACCGAATTTGTTCCCTCAATTTCTCTCTCTAGCAGCTGATCTCTCTCTCTCTACAACTTTGGTATGTTTTCTCTCTATTTCTCCCCCATTTATGTATATGTGTATGTATATTTGCGTGTGTGTATATATGTGTGTAAATGTGTGTGTGTGTGTGGGGGGGGGAGGAAGCAGCACTGGGGGGAGGGGAGGGGGGTATGTGCGTGTGTGTTTATGTGTGTATATATGCGTGTGTGTGTGTGTGTATGTATATGTGTACATATATGTGCGTGTGTATATGTGTGTGTATGCATGTGGTGGGCAGGGGCAGCGGGGAGGGGATGGGGGTGGTAGTGGGGCAGGGGGTGTATATGTGTGTGTGTGTGCATTTGTGCGTGTGTATTTTTTTTTAATTAAATTTTTATTGATTTATTAGATATTGCCCTTCATATTGTAGTGCCCCTTGTAAAAAAATTATTGATTTAATATTGATTGGTTGTTAATTTTTTTTGTAAATTATTAATTAGTGCCCCTTTCATATGCAAATAGGATTGCCCCTCATTGTAATTTAGTAAATTAATAATTTTATAGTTTAATTGATGAAAAGAATTAATTGAGTAGATGAATTAGAAGGAGTACGAGATACACATTTGTTCTTGCCATTGTGGTTGGATTATAGTGGATCTATGTTGGGTTGTTTAATTTTAAAAGTGACATGACCACTGGACTATTGTCCATATGGGGGTGGGATTTTTTAACTTTATTTGAAAATTACTTTATATAATGAACACACTACACCAAAATGGCCAAATTGTCACCTTTCAGCCGGCCAGCCTTGTCAAGGTCATTGACCGTGATAAAAAACACGCATTTTTTTGTCACGGTCATTGACCTTGACACGACCGTGACAAGGCCGTGACAAATTTACTTATCACGGACTTGTCACGGTCATTGACCGTGACAATTCTTTAAATAATTGTCACGGTCAATGACCTTGACACGACCGTGACAATGTTAACAGCAAAAACCCTTTCCCCCTTCTTTTTTCCCTCCGCGTCGTTCCCTCCCTCTCTCTCTCTCGACGCTGCTCTCTCTCTCTCTCCCTCTCTCTCTCTCTCTCTGTCTCTCTCTCTCTACTTTCAGGTTTAATTTTCTCTCTCTCTCTCTCTCTCTCTCTCTTCCATTTATATATATGTTTGTGTGTATATATATGTGTGTATGTGTGTATATATGTGCATGTGTGTGCATGTGTGGGGGGCAGGGTGAGGGTAGGGGGTTAAAAATGTAAATAAATAAGTAATTTTCTATAAATTTCCAAAAATAATATACAAAAATGTAAATGTAAATAATATCCAAAAATAATATCAAAAAATGTAAATTTGTAGTAATTGTCATCCGAAGTTGCTAAAAGCATCCGAAGTTTAAAAAGCATGAAAAATAAAATATTTTTTAAGATTTGTGGTGAATAACTAAAGTTAAAAAAAGTATTACTTTAGTCATTAAATTACTTTTTGAATTCGGGCGATGCGCATAAATTTGTAGTAATTGTCTTATAATAAAGATCAATTAGTCTATGTTGTTGAAAATTTTGATCAAATTGGTGAGCCCTTCATATTTTAAAAATGTTGTTTTTATTCCTATAGAACAGCTTAGATAGTGTGTGTGTGTGTGTGTGTGTGTGTATGTGGTCAATACATGAATTTATTTTTGTATTTGAATTAACCCATGAATTTATTTTTGTATTTGAATTAACCAATGAATTTATTTTTGTATTTGAATTAACTCATGAATTTATTTTTGTATTTGAATTAACCCATTATATGAAACATACTCGAAATTAAATATAGTGCGCATAGATACTAGCATTCTAGTTCTTATGCGTACGCATTCAATAGCCCTTAGACCCGTTCGAGAGTCATTACCCCTGTAATGAGATCTCTCGAATTGCCTCGTTTGGACAGTTTGAGACTGTATAATTTCTGTATAATATGCTTATTGGCTTAAAGTTGTTACTTTTGGAGGAAGTTCTGCAGTCGTATCTTAATGTTCTCTGGGTACATACTAGATTGACAAGTGTGACTGTTATTTCAATTGACCAATTGAAATAACACTCACACCTGCCAATCTACGTCGTGTACTTGGAGAACTAAGGGGATATGCTGTCGAATTTTTTTTAAATCGTAACAATGTGCATGAGCTGTTAAGTATATTACAGAAAAATGCATTCTTGAATGGGATAGGACCACTTACCCTTTAATAGGATAATTAAATGATGGGAAAATTAAATAAAACATACTATAAATCTAAGTTTTATTTACCTTTAATAGGTGTTTAGTTGTGGTAGCTGTGATGGGATATCCGAAATACAAAGAGTGGATGGGTGAGACTAATAGAATGGGGGATGTGTTTCGCAGAGGTGCTAACGAATTTGTGAAATATGCAAAGAGATGTCGTAATGATGAAGAGTTTCCGTGTCCGTGTGCTAGGTGTAAGAATGGTAAGGTGTTTGAGTGGAAAACAGTTGAACTACATTTGTTAAGATCGGGTATGCAAGATAGTTATCGATTTTGGAGTTTTCACGATGAATTGAAAGTTCCTTTTGTCCCCGACCAACCTTCACAACAACCTTCAACAAGTAGAATAGATGTAGAAGGGGACGACGTAGATCATAATATGTTAGAGGATTTAGTTAATGATGCGTACGGAGTTTATGAAGCTGAGGAGAATGAGGTTACTGATGATGTAGAAGATTCAAGTGCTCGTGAAGATAACACGATAAAACTTGACGATGACTACCAAAGTTTAAAATTTAGGGCGACCCAACCGTTATACTCTGGCTGTGAGAAAGATTAAACAACTTTACATGCCATGGTTGGTTTGCACAGTTTGAAGACGCAGTACGATTTGTCTGGAAATAGCGTGACGGGAATTCTGAAATGGGTGAAGGGCTTATTACCCAAGGTGAATACACTTCCAAATAGCTATCCTGTTATGAAGAACAGTTTAAAAGGTTTGGGAATGAAGTATAAATTGATTCATGCTTGTGTGTATGACTGCATACTATACCGAAAGGAGTATGAAAATCTCGATCGTTGTCCGGTATGCGATGCACCTAGATATGTCCAATCTACTAGTAAGGAAGGCACAAGCTCAAAAGTGCCTCAAAAAGTATTGAAATATTTTCCCGTTGGGCCTAGATTAAAGCGATTTTTCACAGTACCATGGATTGCAGAGGCAATGACTTGGCATGCTAGGGCAGAAGTAGGGGGTAATATCATGCGTCATCCTATTGATTCTACTTCCTGGCGGAGGATGAATTTTGAGTATCCCGATTTTGCTCGATAACAATGGAACATTCGTTTGGCTATATCAACAGATGGTTTCAATCCATTTTGAAATCTAAGCACCAATAAGAGTGTATGGCCAGTGATCCTAGCCCCACTCAACCTCCCTCCTTCACAGTGTATGAGACCTAAATTTTCGATGATGCCTTTATTGATACCTGGGCTAAAGGCACCAAGTGAAGACATTGATATCTACCTGGCTCCTTTGGTAGAAGAATTAATTGAGTTGTGGGAAGAGGGTGTGCAATCATTTGACTCTTTTAGAAAAGAAGAGTTTACACTAAAAGCTATGTTGATGTGGGCAATTCATGATTTTCCAGCTTATGGGACATTATCCGGATGTGTAGTACATGGTTATTTGGGGTGTCCTATTTATGGAGAGGAGACTGAATCTCTTCGTCTATCCTCTAGCTTAAAAAATGTATACCATTGCCACAGGAGGTTTTTACCCCCAGCTCATAGTTTCAGATTTGAGAAAGGTTCCAATTTTTTATTGGGCGGAGTTGAACGTAGGCTACCGCCGAGACAACTTTCGGGTTCAGAAATTGAAAGTAAATCTTCTGAATGTGGCCCAAATATTCCAGGTAAGAATCCCAAATTTAAGAATGTCCAGCATAAGAAGACCCCAACTGGGAATGAAACTGAGATAAGAAAGGCATGGTCTCGGAGGTCAATTTTATTTGACTTGCCTTATTGGAAGAAAAACCCGGTGCGCCATGTATTGGATGTGATGCATGCAGAGAAGAACTTCGCTGAACATATTGTGGGTACTTGCCTTGGGGGGAGTCATTCGAAGGATGGAGAAAATGCACGAAAAGACCTTAAAACGTTAAAACTTAAACCACAACTATGGTTGAAAGAAGATAGTAGGGGAAGGACAATAATTCCCCCTGGTGCGTTTACTTTGACGAGTGACGAAAGGAAGGTGCTTCTAGACACAATATATAATTTGAAGGGCCCATCTACTTTTTCGTCCAACTTGCAAAGGATTGTGAATTATGTTACTCATGATTTACATAAGTGTAAGTCCCACGATTGGCATGTGATCATGAAATTGGTTCCTCTATTGTTTAAGCACTGTTTCTCCAAGCACAAGGATTTGCATAGGGCTATTATGCAAATTAGTATTACCTTCTCCCTCTTGTGTGAGAAGGTAGTGAATCGAGAACACATAGTGGCCACAAAATTGGCTGTGAACGAAGCGATTTGTGTATTGGAGAAGTACTTTCCCCCAGCATTCTTTGACATAAGTGTTCACTTGTTGGTACACCTATGCGATGAGGCACTTCTTTGTGGTCCAGTTAGATATCGGTGGATGTATCCGTTTGAAAGATTGATGAAAGTTTTTAAAGATTACGTCAAGAATACGCGATATATTGCAGGATCAATCGCAGAGGAATACATCACCTTGGAGTCATCAATATATACTCCGAAATATATGCCTGACTCGACCAGCGTTGATGACAATGATGAATTCCTCGATGATGGTGGTAATGTGATGGGAAAACGAGTGAAATTAACGAGTTTGCAACATGAACAAGTAGCTCGTTATCTATTTGACACACATGAAGATGTCGAAGAATGGAAAAAGTAAGTTTCGAATATTATAACGTTTAACATTATGTTAGATTATTTTATACATGATTAATTTTGTAATATGCAGTAAATATGAAGCCTGTGAGAACAATAAAATACGAAAAATAATGGTATAATCAGACAGCGAATTTAGGCTATGGTTGACACAAGAGGTAATTATAATGAAAACAGCCGTTATATAACGTTACATTACACTAAAATTTTACCACTAATATAATTAATTTATCTATATTCTCAGCTCCTAAAGATGGGTGATGCGACATCAAGGCTTGCTCGTCTAGCCACTGGACCCTTGTTTGTAGCACAAGAGTACAAAAAGTATCGATTGAACGGTTACATTTTCGACGCTAAAGTGTACGAGGAAAGTACAAATGTACAGAACTCGGGAATTTCATACAAGGCTCTTACTTTCTTTCGAGCGAGCGCAAAAGATAAAAACCTCGTTGAAGCTGAAATGACTTACTATGGTGTAATCCAAAATATATTTGAATTGGATTATATAAGCTTCAAAGAGGTTGTATTTTACTGTGAATGGGTAAGAGTTGAGGATAAAAATGCTTGTAAAGTTGATCCTGTCACCAATTTGATCATGGTTGCCTTGTCCAAGTTGAAGAGCAACGACCACGTGAGCGATGAGCCGTTTGTTTGTGCATTTCAAAAGGTTAAGCAAGTGTTTTACTCGGAGTATATCAACAACGAGACGTGGTCAGTTGTCCAACATGCGCCAAGGCATCTAAATAGTAGTGTGGATGACTTGACTGCTCCTACCGAATATCAATCCATTTTTGATGATAACCCGAATTTGAAATAATTTTTCAATTTGTAATAAATATTTCAATTTGTACCGAAACATCCTTTTTTAATGCTTTTACTTAATCTGCACTTTATCATTTTCACTCTTGTGTAGTGTGCGTGTGTGGAGAGGAGATTAATACATAAATATTCCATCTACATCTAAGTTTTGTTTATACTATTCCATGAATATACGCTTCTTACCTTTAATAGGTGATTAGTACATAGTTATTTGGGGTGTCCTATTTGTGGAGAGGAGACTGAATCTCTTCGTCTATCCGAACACTAAGAAATGCCATAATCCTATGGAGCGATGCTCTGCAAATTCCTCCCAACCGTTATGTAGCCAAGCATCACCAGTTGAAGTTGTCAATTCCTCTTTCCATACCCCACCACTTGGAACTTCTAGCAAAACATGGGAGACCATTGAAAGGTGGAATTGACAACTTCAACTGCTGATTTTTGGCTACACAACGGTTGGAAGGAATTTGCAACGCATAACTCCATAGGATTATGGTATTTCTTAGTGTTTAGATATGAAGAGAATTATAATTGACACGATTGCCCGAGGTACATTAGTTGGAAGGAGGTGCCATATGAGCTCAAGTTAGCTGTTTGAGTGACACTATAGGTAATGTATTTATATTTATATGTCAATTTCGATTTCAATTTCACTTACGATTTATATTTATCTATATTTGAGGGGCGGATACTAATTTTACTTTATTTCAATTCAGGGGACAGGGAGTGGCCCTAAGGGTAGGCCACATATGCTCTATACTTATGTGGCTATTCGGACGAGAAGGGAAGGATAAGGAGGTGTTCCCGAGCGTCGCGGTACAAAATCTCTTTTCCATGCAAATAGTTTGTAGATTTGAGATAAAATGATGGTGGTTTTGTTTCTTTTTAAATAGTTTCTTATTTGAATATATATTTGCATTATCTTTAGTTTGTTCGGATATATGATGTTTGGAATAGATACAACGTTGCTATAACAGGTACAAATATACTGCTGGGCAGTGGCAGTGGCCATACTGCCCAGCAGATTTTTTTAAATTCTGCCCAGAATTGTCACGGTCAATGACCGTGATAATTTTTTTTAAAAAGAGTCACGGCTTTGTCACGGTTTATAACCGTGACAAACGTGTCAGGGTCATTGACCGTGACACGATCGTGACACAAAACGTGAGTTTTGTGTCAAGGTCAATGACAATGACCATGACACGACCGTGACAAAAAAAGTTGTCTCGCCTCGAAATGTCACGGTCATTGACCTTAACAAGTTGGATTTGTCAAGGTCAATGACCTTGACAAATGGGCAGATTTGGTGTAGTGACAATATATATATATATATGTATATATAGTATGATAATTAAATAAAACATACTCGAAATTACATATAGTGCGCATAGATACTAGCCTTCTAGTTCTTATGTGTACGCATTCAATAGCCCTTAGACCCGTTCGAGACTCATTACCCTTGTAATGAGATCTCTCGAATTGTCCCGTTTGGACAGTTTGGGACTGCATAGTTTTTGTATAATAATATTCTTAGTGGCTTAAAGTTATTACTTTTGGAGGAAGTTATGCAGTCGTATCATAATGTTCTCTGGGTACATACTAGATTGACAAGTGTGACTGTTATTTCAATTGATCAATTGAAATAATACTCACACTTGTCAATCTACGTCGTGTACTTGGAGAACTACGGGGATATGCTGCCGAATTTTTCTCAAATCATAACAATGTGCATGAGTTGTTAAGTATATTACAGAAATATGTGGTCTTGAATGGGATAGGACCACCCACCCTTTAGAGGAGATGGAGGAAATAGAAATTAAATGAAATTAAATGAAACATACTATAAATCTAAGTTTTGTTTATACTAATCCATGAATATACGCTTCTAACCTTTAATAGGTGATTAGTTGTTGTAGTTGTGATGGTATATCCGAAATACAAATAGTGGATGGGTGCGACAAATAGAATTGGGGATGTGTTTCGCAGAGGTGCTAATGAATTTGTGAAATACGCAAAGAGATGTCATAATGATGAAGAGTTTTCATGTCTGTGTGCTAAGTGTAAAAAATGGTAAGGTGTTTGAGTCGAAAATAGTTGAACTACATTTGTTAAGATTGGGTATGCAAGATAGTTATCAATTTTGGAGTTTTCTCGACGAATTAAAAGTTCCTTTTGTCCCCGAACAACCTTCACAACAACCTTCAACAAGTAGGATAGATGTAGAAGGGCACGACGTATATCATAACATTTTAGAGGATTTAGTTGATGATGCATATGGAGTTTATGAAGCCGAGGAGAATGAGGTTACTGATGATGTACAAGGTTCAAGTGCTCGTGAAGATATCACGATAAACCTTGACTATGACTACCAAAGTTTAAAATTTAAGGCGACCCAACTATTATACTCTGATTGTGAGAAAGATCAAACAACTTTAAATGCCATGGTTGCTTTGCACAGTTTGAAGACGCAATACGGTTTATTTGGCAATAACGTGACATGAATTTTGAAATGGGTGAAGGGGTTACTACCTAAGGAGAATACGCTTCCAATTAGCTATCCGCTTATGAAGAATAGTTTGAAAGGTTTGGGAATGAAGTATATATCAATTCATGCTTGTGTGTATGGCTGCATACTATACCGAAAGGAGTACAAAAATCTCGATCATTGTTCGGTCTGCGATGAACCTAGATATTCCAGTCTACTAGTAAAGAAGGCACAAGCTCAAAAATGCCTCAAAAAGTGTTGAAATATTTTCTCGTTGGTCCTAGATTAAAACAATTTTTCACAGTACCATGGATAGCGAAGGCAATGACTTGGCATGCTAGGGCAGAAGTAGGGGGTAATCTCATGTGTCATCCTATTAATTCTACAGCTTGGAGGAGGATGAATTATGAGTATCCCGATTTTTCTCGAGAATAGCACAACATTCATTTGGCTATATCAACAGATGGTTTCAATCCATTTGTAAATCTAAGCACCAATCAGAGTGTATGGACAGTGATCCTAGCCCCACTCAACCTCCCTCCTTCACAGTGTATGAGACCTGAATTTTTGATGATGTCTTCGTTGATACTTGGGCCAAAGGAACCAAGTGATGACATCGACGTCTACCTGGCTCATATGGTAGAAGAATTACATGAGTTGTGGGAAGTTGGTGTGCAATCATTTGACTCTTTTAGAAAAGAAGAGTTTGCGCTGAAAGCTTTGTTGATGTGGGAAATTCATGATTTTCCAGCTTATGGGACATTATTCGGTTGTCTAGTACATGGTTATTTGGGGTGTCCTATTTATGGAGAGGAGACTAAATCTCTTCGTCTATCCTTTATCTCAAAAAATATATACCATTACCATAGGAGGTTTTTACCCCCGGCTCATAGTTTTAGATTTGAGAAAGGTTCCAATTTTTTATTGGGCGGGGTTAAACATAGGCTACCGCCAAGACAACTTTTAGGTTCGGAAATTGAAAGTAAATCTTATGAGCGTGGCCCTAATATGCCAGGTAAGAATCCCAAATTTAAGAATGTCAATCCATTTTCTATCATGGTTGACTCGTCCAAGTTGAAGATAAATGACCACGTGAGTGATGAGCCATTTGCTTGTGCATTTCAAAAGGTTAACCAAGTGTTTTACTCGGAGTATATCAACAACGAGCCGTAGTCAATTGTCCTACACGCGCTAAAGCGTCTAAACAGTAGTGTGGATGACTTGGCTGCTCCTACCGAATATCAATCCATTTTTTATGATAACCCAAATTTGAAATAATTTTTCAGCTTGTAATAAATATTCCAATTTGTACTTTATCAATCCATTTTTAATGCTTTTAATTGATTTGCAGTGTGCGTGTGTGTGGGCAGTAGGGGTGGGGGTGGGGATGTTTCGAATTTTTAGTAATTGTACATATTATGATCTAGATGCTGTTGTTTTGGAATTCAAAGGTGTTAAACAGTAACAATTCATTTGGATTTGTAGTAATTATACATATTTGCATGTCTTCTTATAATTCATTTTTATTTGTGCTAATAACAACATTTTTTTACAGCAAATGTCTCCTTCAGGTATTAAGTCGAGGATGATGATGCTGATTGTGATGATGTCGTCAGGGCTCGGTGGTAGAGGAGGCAAGGAGGGCTCCTCGGCCCCTAGGTTCCCGAAATATGGAAAATTAGGGATGTCCATCGAGAAGAGGGGTCTATTAGCGAGATCCCTCGAGCTGGTAAAGACGATCATCGACCCGCGGTACACTAGTTGGAGGGAGGTGCCAAATGAGCTCAAGTTAGCTATTTGGGTGGCACTACAGGTAATGAATTTATATTTATATTTATATTTATATGATTATTTCAATTTCAATTTCGATTACAATTTCAATTTCGATTTCATTTTATATTTATATTTATATTTATATTTATTTGCAATTAACATTGTATTTGTTGGACAGGAACAATTCAGTCTGGATCCAAAGCTATGCGATTCTGTCTTGGAGGAGTTGAGGGAGAAACACAAGACGTGGATGAAAAATATGCGGACCCGATACTTTAGGAAGACCCGAGAGTCTGTTATCCGAATGCATGAATCCGTCCCACCAAAGCAGCCGATCTCATTGGCACAATGGCAAAATTTCATTGCCAATGAGATCGGGGAGTGACAATTGACATCTTGCCAATCGGGGAGGGAAAACTGGGCAAAAAAGACAGACGTTTACTACTTCGGCCGGACGTCTTACGCCGAGGTGGATCATAGGATGATGGTAAGATTTAATTTTTCTATAACTACAGAAATATATTATTCTGCATTATTTACTTTGCGAACCCGATACTAATTTTACTTCATTTTATTTTAGGGGACATGGAGTGACCCTAGGGGTAGGCCACATAGGCTCGATACTTATGTGGATATTCGAACGAAGAAGGGGAAGGATAAGGAGGTGTCCCCGAGTGTCGCGGCCACGATTGTAAGTAATCCGACAGTTTACTTTCTGTTAATTACTTTATAATTTTTTTATTTACTTATTTTACTAATCTTGTGCTTTTTGTCGTTTCAGGCAAACCTTAAGGAAGTACATGAGTTGCAGTCTGATGCCGACAAAGAATTTTTGTCCACAGACGCACTCAGCCAAATTCTTGGTGCTTATCGCAAGGGGAGGACAAGGGGGTGAGCTCGCGGGTGGCCAAATCTAGGATCATCGGATTGGAGACAAGCGACAACGGGTTGTCTCGAACGGTGGACTCGCATGATACGAAGCTGTCCCGTTTGGAGGCGAAGGTCGAAGACATATTCTTATTCATGAAGCATTCATTGGGCGAAAACAATAAGGGTAAAGGGAATGAGAAGGTGGTGGAGGATGAGGTGCAGGATAACGAGGATGTGGACCGTGCTGCTTCATCGCCAACACGTGCGGACATTGATGATCCACTCCCCTATTGGGCACCCTTCAATCGACCAATGTCGACACTTGGTTGGCCGAACGTGTTTATATTGGACATATTTGATGGCCAGCGAATAGGGCGGGGGTTGAGGGACCCGAATACCATCCAGGGATGTCAGTTCATGGACGCTTGCTTCAAGACATCGAGTCCAAGGTGCTTGTCACGCATGTGATACCCGGGAAGGATAACTCCCCCTTGTGGTTGCGCGAACAATGCGGCATGATGTATATTGGTGGGTGTGTCAATTCGTATATCGTGTGTACTACTCACCTCCTCATAGCTAACCTTACCCCAGACATGTAGTGACATTATTTGAATTGAACTGTTTTAAGTTGTTACGTTTGAATTATATTTGGAATATATCGTTATGCATATTTTTTTGAATGTATATTTGCATTCTCTCTATTTTATTTGGATATATGATGTTTGATTAGGTATAATGTTGCTATAACAGGTACAAATATACTGCTGGGCAGTGGCCATACTGCCCAACATATTTTTTTTAATTATGCCCAGAATTGTCACGGTCACTGTCAATGACCGTGACAATTCAACAGATTTGGTGTAGTGACATGAGATATCCCTCACCTCTCATCTAACAGTGCACACCTAACGCATGTATTGTAAACACACTAGTTACGCTACCCTGCCTAACTAGCATCTCACCAAACTTCAAAACACCCATACGCTATCTCATACCCCTCGTATATACTATCCTAAGCTTTCGCACGAGCTTATGCATATAATTCTCACTTAAATTTTTTTATCCATTCATAACAAATAACTTTCACTAGTTATAATACACTATTCTCATTTTAGTGTCATTAATCCCTTATATAATATTCTCATCTTCATATACGTAACTCACATTTTATTCCGAATTTTATCCTCCCGGATGTAACAATTTACTTCTCACTTTATTCTTTATTATATATATATATATATATATATATATATATATATATATATATATATATAAGTCTAATAACAATCCCTCGGAGCTATAACTCAATGGATGTAGTCGCCATAATACTATAATCTTTCAGAGAATACACACATCATCCTGGGTACCACTAGTCGGGATCTCACACCGGCCTGATAAACATTATAAAAACGTAGGGGAAGTGGTCATAGTTCCTGACCTCAAGTGAGAACGAATCATACCCAAGACATCTCACCCATGATAAAGCGCCACACTGAATAAGTAACTGGACGCTATGACTTGGGGACTATACTCACCCTGCTCCTCAAGCGAGGGGATTCACGCACATTGCGCAAGTTCCCATGATAGCACAATAGGGATATGTTTCACATAAATATACCATTCACACACGTATATATTTATAATCATATCATCTATATACTATCTTTATACCCGTATATATATATATATATATATATATATATATCATAAAATTCGGTTATTCCTGCCTAACTCACGTGGCATTAACCTATAATCCCGAATAAACCATTCGTATTAATTCATAAGTATACACACAACTTATTTTTAATCCCATAAGTATTCAATCACTTATGGTAAAATTATCACATAAATATATTCCCAAATATTAGCTTGTCAAGTCTCGCTAGTATTCTAGTTTCATCCTACTGACACATTCGAATTTCACTCACATATTATCGACATATACATTCTACATGCATAAATGTATATATATACCCACCAAAATAATTTTCTCGAGTGTCGTTCGTCCCAAACACTCCTAAAATTTATAATCCGGATCTTATTCCCACTAACCCGAGATTTATACATCACTCATTTAATCTTTTGGAGGCACTCACACTCTACTTAGGGTCCCCTATTATTCATCTCCAAAAAGAATTCTTTTCCAATCCTTCAAGTCCAAGAAAAAATTCTCATAATTTTCTATCATAAACGAACCAAACCGATGGCCATAAAAACGAACCGGTTCGGTGACTAAAAATGAACCGAACCGATGGCCCCAAAAATGAACCGGTCCGATGACCCAAAACGAACCGCATTTTATCGATTCGACGTGTACAGTTTTGGGAGTTTCATATTCTCCAACTCTAAAATTGATGGTTTCTAACATCACCAACCATCACTATAAACATCTACACACTTATTTCTACCCAACGCATTAATTCATTCATGGGTTTCATCAATTTAACTAAGGTTTAAACCCTAACTCAGTTAAATCCTAATTTTATCCAACTCTTCCAATTTCTCACCAAAAATTGCACCATAAACATGGATTTAAACTCGGATTTCATATGGAGTTGTTATCACCTCAAATTTATATGAAATCATTTTCAAAAACCAATTCTGATTCAAGAATCCCATCCCAAATATCATATAGTTTACACTAGCTAAAATATGAATAATAAACACACATAAATAATTAAAGCAAGTTAAACACTTGCCTCGTTGGATAAATGGGACGACCTCGCGCCGAAATCCGTCGGAGCTTGGACGAAATCTCCTCTTCTTCACCCTTTTCTTCTTCCTTCCTTTCTTTCTTTCTTTCCTTTGTATTATTTGTTTTACTTCTTTTCTTTCTCTCTCTCATGGCTTATAATGGGATAATAAGGCTTTTCCCCCTTTAAACCCAAAATTGACTTGAATACTCAAATGTGAGTTCCTACTAGTCCAAAAAGTCTATGAAACCCAAGAACTACCCTGGGTACTTCATTACGACTATTTCAGCCCATTCAAGACCAACCGTGCACTCGAAATCCCCATCCGAGTCACTTATTAAAAATTCACCTTTTTAAATCCAACACAACTCCACGCATATTTTCTAAATAAAATATTATTACTTGTCTCTTTTCCCAATCGCGACATGATATAAAATAATCCAACTTTATTTACATATTCCCGTAAGTAAATATTGAAAACATAAATAATAATAAAAAACTCTACAATTAATATTTAATCCACACTTCAAATTCTCTTTCACTTTAAGTTCTCAAATTATTAAATTACACCCACATATGTAATTTAAATATCCATAAAAGTACGGGGTATTACAAAATTCGATTTACTTGGGTATCCTTTTCATTTTGAACACGTAAAAGAATTTTAAAAAATTCATGAAATGTCTCGAATTTTTGTTTAAGGAAAGCTACCCAATTGAATCAAGTGAAATCATCCACTATTACCAAAATGTAACTATCACCACAAGGGCTTACAGTTCGTGAATGACCCATTAGGTCCGTGTGGATAAGCTCTAGTGGTTTTGCTGTTTGAGTGTCTTTAACTTTCTTGTGAGCAGTTTTAGTTATATTTCCTTCTTGGAAGGACCCACAAACAACATTTGAAATAGATTTTATTTTGGACAGACCCATAACTATTTCCTCGAAGCTTAATTTTCCAAGGCTATCGTAATTTATGTGACCCAACCTATTGTGCCAGATTTCATTATCTTCCATCCTTGCTATAGTACAAATCTCAGTACATAGATTTACTGTGTAATAGTTATTAGGAGTTCTGAGACCTATAATAATGCAGTCTCCATTCTCGTTTAAAATATTATAGTTTGTTTTTGAGAATGTAACTACGTGGTTGGAGTCTCAAAATTGCAATATACTTGACCCGTTTTCTTTAAGACCTTTTACTAAAAGGATGCCTTTGAGAATAGGTAGTCCCTTTCTTGGAGTGTCCCTTTACCTATGATCTAAGATGATACTCCATCTCCAAACAAAACTTTTCCTCCTAAGAAGTCAATTATGTTGGTTACTTTAGTATCATCTCTGGTCATATGTTTAGAACAACCAGAGTCTAAATACCATCCAGAGTCAGTGCGTTCATCTTTTAAAGTGCTAATCACAATGTTAAACTTCATCTAGGGTATTAGATCATCTTTTCTAACCCAAGTTGCTCTTATTTTAAAATGTTTGTGGGCATTTTCTCGAATCTTAAAAAATTTGTGAGCATTAGCCTTTTTTTCAAAAGGTTTGTGTGCATTTACTTGAGTTTTGAAGGGTTTGTGAGAATTTGGTTTAGTCATGAATCTGGGACTCTTTCTCTTGGAATTATTTTTAGCATTAGATCGTTTATTCTTATTTCTATAGTTAGAGTTCTTGTCGAGCTGCCAAGGAAGTACGTAGTTATTTCTGTTCTCTCTAGAATAGTTAATTTTTTTATAAACTGGTGAATTAAAGACAAGCTTATTCAGACGCTTTTGAAAACATTCTTCAAGGCAGTGTCCTTAAACATCGCAATAAGAACAGTATAGACGGCTAAATGGTTTCTTAACATTTTAAAAATATTTGAGAATAGGGTTGTCCATTTGTTGGACTTTGGCTTTATGTCTAACTGCAACAGGTTGAAACAATGGGTCTCCTTGCCTTATAGGGGGCAGACATACTTAGCCTTAAGCTCAACATTTGCCTTAGAACTATTTACCATAACAATTTTTGGTCCTTTCTATTTTTTTTATCAAAGTCATTTTTCAATGCTTAAAAATCTTGACATAGGTCTTTAGGTTTTATTCCACCAGGAACAAATTTCACATTTAGAAAAGTTTTATTTGGTTCCTTAGTTTTTTGTTCAAATCCTATGCCAGTTTTATCATCATAATTAGTTTTACTTGACGCTACACATTCTTCAAACAGTTAGCACTATTTTCAAATTTAGAGAATGTTTTAAAGATTGTTAAGACGTTCTCTTTAGATTGTTCTAGTTCCAGCAAAGTAGCTATGTAATTCTTTTCCAAAATATCATTTAAATCTGAAAGATTTTTTATTTTTTCAAGAAAAGACTTAGTTTTATTTTCATGAGCCAGACATTGGGTGGTGTAATCCTCAACACTATGTTTTTCCATAAGACTTATGACTTATATTTTCTCAGTAAGGTCCTTGACTATTTTTAAAATTTTTGTGCTCTTCTTAAGAGTTTTGGTATAGGGTGTTTGAATATTCGGGAGATCGTCATTATAGGAGTCACTAAGTGTGGTGTGTGGATTGTCCCCCAATGCTTCATTTTTAGGACTCGTGCACACATTAAATTCATCATTCAAATGTTACCTTTAACTCACACACCCTATTGAAGAACTACTAACAATATCATTAACATAATCTAGACATAGAGAAGATATACCAGTAGGCAGACTATCACAAAACATATCAAGATTAGGCATTTTAACATCAAGTTCAACATGATTTATAAGCATATCATCAGTTTATATAATCTTTGCAAAAAAGGACATGCAATGGGTCAAATGTATTAGATGATTCAAGCTCATCTTCATTAGAATCACCTGAATCATCCTAAGCCTTACAAAGATTCGCCTTGTTACGGTTGTTTTTCAACTTAACCCTATAATTAGTGGCAATATGACCTAATTTTCCACATCTAAAACATTCAGTCTTCTTAGGATCTTTGTCAGGTATGTTATAGTTCTCAGTATGGTTTCTATCTTGTCTTTTCTCATGAGGTTTGTTGTTAGAGAAATTTCGATAATTAGCCTTTCCATATTTAAAAGAAATTTTTTTTCTAAACATAAGAGCGTTTTTAAATAGTTTAGACATAAGGACAAGCTGAATGTAGAAATTATCTAAGTTACACTCCTAATCAGAGTCCAAGTCCAGCTTAGGGGCAACAAATTGTGGTTTGGTCACTTCGGATTGAAAAACAACATTAGGACTGGTATGGTTATTTTGATTGTTTGAGAGTTGTTTATTAAAATATAATTCCATTTCCACACTTCGAAGCTTTCTACTGAGGATTTCTGGAGTTCAATTAGGATCGTCCATCTCCTCAATTACATAGAATTTGTTGTCAAATTTTGATGGAAGTGATCTTAGAATTTTAGATATAATCTCTTGTCTATTATACATTATACCATTGGCATGAAGTTTTGCAACAATATCAGTCAATCTTATGTAAAAATTGTCAAATTTTTTAGACGCATCATTTAACATAGTGTTATAATATTGGATCAACATTTGGGTCTTGGCAGCCTTAACATGTGTGTCACTTTCATGGGCAGTGACCATCGTGTCCCAGGATTTCTTGGAGGTAAAACAAATAGATATTCTTTTGAATTCAAGTTCATTCACTAACATAATAAACCATTATTTCCTTTATTGTTACTCAGAGAGGTATCTTTTTCTTCTTTAGTGAACTCGCTTAGGAGTTTTTTTAATTCTTATAGTACCACCCTCTCCAGTAGGCTTAGTTAGATGTATATAGCCATTTTCAATAGCATCCCAGGCATCATCTCCCAAAGTCCCTTGGATGAAGGCTATCATCCTTACTTTCCAGTAAGGAAAAATAGTCCCTTCGAAGAGGGGAGACCGAGACAAGATTCCCAGTCTCTCAAATTTCTCGTCTATAGTTGGTTGTTTTTTAAAATAGTTTAAAAAAACACAGGATCTTAGAAAGTTTTGAAAACAAAGAACTCAACTCTGATACCAATTGAAAATACTCTTACTAAATTGTTCAACAAAAGTTAAATTAGTTAAGTAGGATCCGAGTTGTTTTCTTAAGAAGACTCTTTTCTAAAACAATATATGAATACCAGATGTGTTGGATTATTATGAACGAGATATTTCAGTTACTTGAAATCAGGTTTTAAAATCCCACCAACTAAGTTTATCTATGCAGTAGTAGGTATGAAGAAATAAAAAACACACATGCAAGAGATATTTTTAACGTGGTAAAACCCCACCCAATTGAGGAAACATCCACGGAGGTCTCTACACCTCAAAACAAAAATTCACTAGAATAGAGTTTAGGTTACAATGTAATACCCCGTATTTTTAATGACTTTTAAAAATGAGATTAATTAGAATTAATTGTGATATAATTGGAAATTAATTCGAATTTACATATTACTCGAGAATATAGTAATATGTGATTTATGATGAATATTACTTAGTGATTAAAGTAATATATAGGATTATAACTTTACCATTGATTATGACTTTATAAAATTTTCGCGAATTATGTGTACAACAATTATGGTAATTAAGTCGGGACGCGCATTTCAGTCGTGTCGAGATTATAATTTAATGAAATAAAAATGAATTATTATGTGATCCGAATGGTCATTTTGACTGCGCCAAAGTGTCCAAAAGGGTTCAAATGGTAAAAAAAAGTCTACTCGAACTTGTGTATAGGGTCTCGGGGCACTTCGGAGGGGGGTAATATGGTCATTTGACTTGGAAGGTGAATAGTATGCACAAATTTGGTAGATTATTTATAAGTCTAAAGGGTTTAGATTATTGATTCATTCTATAAAATTTAGAGAGAAAGAAATTAAGAGAGAGTGAGGAGTTTCTCTGGGGAAATAGAAGAGTCATTGTGGGAGAACCAAGAGCCAAAAGACACCACCACCAACCACCACCGAAAGTTGACCGGAGAAGGGAAGAACCACCAGTGGACAATCTTCCCCGATGGATCATACCTACAATCTAAAGGTATGTGATTAATTATTGTAAATTTAGCATATATACTGTCCATGTTAGGTTGTTTAGAAAACTCTAAAAAGATGCATAATCAAAGATGAATTATAGTGATGTTAATTGAATCTTTGAAAGGAGAATGATGTAGGATTAATTTTATTTTGAGTATAGAATTTAATCCATGAAATTTGGGAATTATTAGTGAAGAAAATCTTAGTTTATATGATGTTCTTGGAGAAATAATAAAATATGAGTTTTCTGGAAATTATGAGAAATAATATGTTTAAGTGCAAACTTCTTGTTGATTTTAGGTTGTTTGATTATTAGAGATCAATTATATATCTTGGTATATCATATGGGATGATTTGTGGGGAGTTTGGGATTAATTGATAAGGATTTTGATGATTAAAAAGTATGAAACCCATAGGAATTTTATGCAGAAAATCTAGGCAAATAACTGGTCGATCGATCGATCAACTCAAGACCGATCGACTAGATTCATTGATCGATCAACTCCCCCTGGAAATGTGAACTATTTTTCTTTTTAATTGTTAATTAAATTCCAAACTTTGAGGAATCTTTGATGATGATTAAATAAACTCAATGGGACTTATGGAAGTGCAGTAGAATATACTTAAGACCCAGAAAAAATTATTTTGGGATTGTGAATGAGGGGAAATTAACGAGTGATTAATTAAATGAGTTATTTTGGAGAATTATATTACTTGGGATTTAAATCAGATAAATGATAATTTAAGGTTAGGACCAGTAGTAAGAGAGTCATAAAGTACCGGTATAACCTTATGTGTAATTGTGATTAACCTCAAGAGATGGAATAAAGGGTTAAGAGTGAATTGGATATTATCGAGGAATAAACCTAATTGAAATGAATTTAATTCATAGAAATTCGGGAGTCGTGATGCCATGGATTCATAGGACGTGATGTTTACCTACTGAATTTATTTGAGGATTAAATGATCACCATCGTTCGGTTAGATAAGTTCGAAAATATATACTTTGAGGATTAAAGTCATAGTCGAAAAATACGTAGGATATTTGGGATATAATTATACTACGTATGGGATTTATTATATGGGTTGTGCGTATACCCTATGGTTATATATAGGTATGATGAATACTTACTATTATTATATATATAGGTGAGATGATTGCTTATTATTATCATATGGTTGTGTCAATACCTTATTGATGTTATATTTATATAGGTGGAATATATACCTATATTATTGTTTATTATGTGTATGACATACCTACGTTGCTTGCTATCGGGGTGGGGTTCCGATTTGTGGATGATCTTATCCTTGTGCGCCCAAATTGGGAGGGATTTTAGATTCGTACCCTGAGCATAGGACCTTGGACACGTGCTATCGGTGTATATGATAGTTTCGATGGTTGAATGGGAGACTAGGTATGTGCGTGACCCATTTGGCCGGGGAGTATACTCGCCTCCAATATATTTGTGTTATGATATGATTCGTTAGAAATGCCGAATCAATAGTCCTTTACACAGTGACATTATGTATCAGGACATGATAGTAGAGTATGCATGCACCACAGTTGTGACTGGGAAGGTGCCGTATTAGTATATATATATATATATATATATATATATATATATATATATATATATATATATATATATAATTAGTGTGATATTATATATAAATTGTGTGACATTGTAGATATAGAGATGTAATCTTCTATACGAAATTGTAGATTAAAAATATAATCTGTGATTTAATCTACTGTGTAATGTTGTGGATAGAAGTAAATAATGAAATCTGAATTGAATTAAGTAAGTGAACACTTAATTCCAAGGTTGTAACAATACTAAAGAGAAATGAATATGAATAATTATATTATGTATGGTATGGGACATACAGGTTTATGATATGGGTTAGAATCATAGTGATATTAAGGCTACTCATGAGGGAACGTTAACTAGGAAGATAATAAGATACGATATGTGTGCACTCTAGATGAGAGGTGAGAATTCTCAAGATAAAGCTCGAGAAACTAACATGTACATAATAAACGATTATTTATAATTGTTAAGCATGATGATGCTGGAAACAGCACCACCAGATAAGATTTGAACAAGCTCAAACAATTAAAACAATGGCATCAAGAGTATATGTATGTATAGTAGGAGAAGGAGATGAGGAGAAGAGGATGAACACTTCAGCCAATCTGGCCTACGTCCATTGTCAGTGTGTGTGAGTAATATCACTGAATGAATGCACTAATGGCCATGGATAAAATCTCTCAAGCTTTCTCTCTCTACTACATAAAATGATAGAGTTTCAGCTAGGGTTGCAAATTATCTATCCTTTACAATGTTGAGGATGACCTCTATATATAGTGCTTGGGGGGTGTAATGTACCACCCAAGCATGCAATGTGCAATATTCATGAAGATCCAACCAGTGTAAGGATGACACCTAGATGATCTTAACTAAATAATGATGACCTCAATATTCCCTCATGTGGAGGGAATGATTCAATTATAACAGATTTGTTCACTTGTTCCAATCTAAACATATGCGTATATAGGCTCGGATGTCTTCGATTGGTGCCAACCTCGGCCTAGATGAGTATGAGGTTTGTGTTACTGACCCCCTCCATGTCTGAGATAATTATATGATGACCTTGGCTGTGATGTTAGCCGAGGTTAGATATCTGGAACGCCGGTCAGGGTCGATGTTATCTTGGCACTTGATGCTGAGCCTACGAGGATTTGATAACCTCAAGTGATAACTTGTAACGTCGGCTAGGGCTGATGTTGATGGTGATGCTGATGAAGGGTTGATCCTATCCATACTAACATCGGGTAATGTCCAATCGAGGTTGATGTAGAGGTTGAAGAGATATCTGCTGAGGTCGACCTTATGATTGACGGCCCTGATCATGGATGGCATAGGCTTTTGTCACCTCTGTTGTAAGACTAGGTGAGGTTAGTAGCCCTGAGTATGAGGGTGCACTTAGGGCATATCAATCACCCCTATCCCTTAGTTACCTATGTAAATAGGTGACTAAGGGGTATGCATGTCCGAGGCTATATTTATTTTTGTGCTAATATTTCTTTTGACAAGTGTCAATTTCTAAAGTGGATACCGTGCCTGACAATGTGTAATGATGCTGATTGTCTTTTGGTCTCCCAAGGCAGTAGTGGGCTTTGGGATGCGTGCAACATGATTTGAGGGTTTAAAACCATTTTCTTCTCCTTATTCTTCATTTTTTTCCATTTTCCCGTCTGTGCTTTCCTCTGTAATTTCTCTCTCTTCAAGAGTTGTTATTGCATTTTGGGGTTTCTTCGATTTTGATCTTCTTCTTCATTTCACATTCAGACAGGTATCATCCTCATCTTATTTCATCATTTTCAGCCTTTAATTTTCATTTTTGCTTTTTTCGGTGAGGATTTAGGCTTTCTGGTGACGGTTTTAGGGTTTTCCGATGATTCCTTACATTTTTCGGTGAGCCTGTTCTTGAGTGTTCTTGGTTTAAAATCTTTGAAAATCCAAGTTTGATCTTTCATTTGCGTTGAATTGAGTTTCTTGGTTGTGGTTTAGAGTCCGAAGTCTAGGGTCGTCTGTTTTATTCTCAGACCTCTGTATAAGCTCATAGAAGAGTTCCCTTCACTTAGAGAGAGGACCTTAGAAAAAAATAAGCAGATAGAGCTAGCCCAAGCGAAAGCTAATAGGGCTAAGGCCTTCCCCCTCAGACCTATATTCCCTCCACCTCTGAAGGTAATATACTCTGAGCCAGCTGATCCTGACGAGCTAGCAGAAGATCTAATAGACCCCACTCCCATGTCTGAGTCTGAGTCATCTACCTCAGACCCTACGTTCGTAAACTCTTTTCAAGAGGCTATGGACTACTCTATTAGGAAATATTAGGTCCCTGATCAGGCCGAGGTTGAGATTCATGACTCATCTCACAATAGTGCTAGTACATCACAAACTTCTTCTGATGTTGAAGTTATAGGTACAAGTGTGGCCATTCCACCCATTTTTTATGCCATTCCCCTGTCAGCCGTTACAGGGACTGAGTTCGCCCAAAAAATTCCTAATGGTATCCCTACATCTGCCCAAGCCGATGTTAGTAGGGATGATGATGATTGCCACGGGAGCTATGTCGATATCTCTGAGGTAACCGAGATAGAGAGCTCGATCACCGAGTATGACCTCTTAGCTTTTAGGCACCTCTATTCTATAGGTCCCTTCATTAAGCTTAGGAGACCCCTGAGGGGTGAAAGGGCCTTTCATGGCCGATATGGGGAGATCTGTGTGTACGAGCAGATGTTTAAGTTAGGATTCCGTCTCCCCATACATACTATAATTAGAGCCATACTGTCCCAATCAACCTAGCCCCTTCACAATTATCCCCCAATGCCTGGAGGGTGATGATTAGGGCCATCGTCCTCTAGAAGGCCATCCACCACTCAAACCTTCCATTTAGAGTCTTCACGAGTTACTACGTCCCATCCTCTGCCAAAAACCACCCCAACTACTATCACTTCCTAGGTAGGAAATCAGACAAAAATATGTTATTGGTTACCGAGACTTCAAATCACAACTGGAAACCACGATATTTCTTTGCCTCGGGGACATAGGAATTTGTTCAATGTGCTTCCTCTTTATCGCCTGATTCGAGGACACCTCTGAAGTGGGGGAAGGTGTTTCTTGCGGCCAAAGCCTACCCTGGCCTTAGCCAGGATAATTTCCAAAAGGTTAAGGATCATCAAGATCAAGGAGAACGAGGTCGTCTTGTCAAATATGAACATCTGATGACCCCTTACTACCTCTCTCAAAGAGGGCTAGGTGGTAGTCCTCTAACCCAGCTTCGTAATTACTATTCTCTATAGTTGTACCTCTGATTTACTAACTCAGATGTTTCTTTTCGCAGAATGTCCAGAAGGTATTTCTGACGAGCTCTGGGAGATGTCTGCCCCGAGCCTGGTAAAGCTGATGAAGAAGGCAGGGAATAATGCAGCCCCTCCTCCGCCCAAATAAAAGGTCGGCACGTCCAAGGCCGACGCTACTAAGAAAATAAAGAGCATAATAAACTCATAGAATCAGAGGCCGAGCAAAAATTAGAAGGGTGATCATGCCATTCCGATCTCCTCAGATGATGCCCTTGTAGTTCGTCTGGACTAATTGAAGATCAGCTATATCTTGATTGGCCATGGTCTGAAGGCGATGGATATTATTGGCTCTGTAATGACTGATGAGGATAAGCATTTCCTATGCTCTCTTAATATCCCCTTTCTGGTAGAGTTCAGCCTTCATAGGTCCATTCAGGTACTAGTTTTCGCTATTTTGAAGTGTAACTTTAGCTATATTTATAGGATACAAAACTTTTACATCCGACTTTTTATTACAGGGTGTTTTATCCATGCATCAATTTGTTAATTGGACTCTGAGGAAGATGCCCCTTATTGAGAAGGGAAAAGAAACCTTGAAGGCCCAGGCCTCTTTGAATACTGAAGTTGAGCGTCTGAAGAAGGAGTTAAAAGAGTCTGACAAGATGATTAAGCAGAGGGATAGGGACATTGTCAACCTAAAATAATATCATGAAGTAGCCCTGAAGGCCAAAGATGATGTCCTTCAGGACAAAGTGGATGCTGCAGTCAAATACTCACTAGAGGATGCCTTAGAGAAGATCCTTACAGATTACAAGGTCTCTGATGAGTTCATCAGATTCGTCTTTTAATACCTTGAAAAAAGTATTAAAGCCACTAGGAAGTGGGAAGCTTCTAAAGAACATGAGTCAGGGAGCTTAACTGCCTCAGACTTTATCGGTCTAGGCTTTGGCGACCCTCATTTTTCTCAGGCCTTACAAGAGGTTGAGGAGGATGGTGCTGCCCCTGCAGAGGCTCCCTTGGAGGTTACTGAAATTGAAGAGGCCATTCATCAGGACGATGTTGTAGAGGTGACTAACTTCGATTAAGAGGATACCATT
The DNA here is from genome assembly GCA_949130495.1 of Sambucus nigra. Taxonomy (NCBI): domain Eukaryota; kingdom Viridiplantae; phylum Streptophyta; class Magnoliopsida; order Dipsacales; family Adoxaceae; genus Sambucus; species Sambucus nigra. The sequence continues at coordinate 529,011,769 of OX422210.1, read as the reverse complement.
CCAACTGCAGATACCTAGGTCTTTGTGAAGATTTTAATTTGTATCTTCTGCTTATTTTTGCCTTAATTTTTCTAAACTCTGATGGAATTTCAGCATAATTGATTTGTAAATTTGACTACTCAATGTAATACCATCTTCTTCAGAAGATTTTGCTTCTTTCAATGAATGCCTTCTCTTGCATGTTGTCTTGGTCATATAATGATGTTATGTTTAAGATCTGAGGTCATCATAGTACGATGTTCTACCCCATAATTTATCATCAAATTAATGATGTTTAAGGTCTGAGGTCATCACAGTATGATTTTAACCTCATAATTTATCATTAAATTAATGATGTTTAAGGTCTGAGGTCATCATAATACGATGTTAACCTCATAAATTACCACCAAATTAATGATGTTTATGGTTTGAGGTCACCAAATAATGATGTTTCACCTCATAATTTATCACCAAATTAATGATGTTTAAGGTCTGAGGTCATCACAGTATGATGTTAACCTCATAATTTATCACCAAATTAATGGTGTTTAAGGTCTGAGGTCACAAATAATGATGTTTCACCTCATAATTTATCACCAAATTAATGATGCTTAAGGTCTGAGGTCATCGCAATACGATGTTAACCTCATAAATTGCCACTAAATTAATGATGTTCACCCTCATATTTGTCACCAAATTAATGATGTTTATGGTCCGAGGTCATCACAATATGATGTTTCTTATAATTTCACCAAATTAATGATGTTTAAGGTCCGAGGTCATCAGAATACGATGTTAACCTCATAAATTACCACCAAACTAATGATGTTTAAGGTCTGAGGCCATCATAATATGATGTTTCTTATAATTTCACCAAATTAATGATGTTTAAGGTCCGAGGTCATCACATTATGATGTTAATCTCATAATTTATCACCAAATTAATGATGCTTAAGGTCCGAGGTCGTCATAATACGATGTTCATATCATAAAGTGCCACCAAATTAATGATTTAAGGTATGAGGCCACCATAATATGATGTTTCTCATAATTTCACCAAATTAATGATGTTTAAGGTCTGAGGTCATCCAAGTATGATGTCCACCTCAGACGTTGTCACCAAATTATGATGTTTTAAGGTCTGAGGTCATCATAATACGATGTTAACCTCATAAATTGCCACCAAATTAATGATGTTTAAGGTCTGTGGTCATCAAATTATGATGTTTCTCATAATTTCACCAAATTAATGATGTTTAAGGTCTGAGGTCATCATAATATGATGTTAACCTCATAAATTGCCACCAAATTAATGATGTTTAAGGTCTGAGGTCATCATAATACGATGTTAACCTCATAAATTGCCACCAAATTAATGATGTTTAAGGTCTGAGGCCACCATAATATGATGTTTCTCATAATTTAACCAAATTAATGATGTTTAAGGTCTGAGGTCATCTTAATACGATGTTAAACTCATAAATTACCACCAAACTAATGATATTTAAGGTCTAAGGTCACCAAAATATGATGTTATACCTCATAAATTACCACCAAACTAATGATGTTTAATGTCTGAGGCCACCATAATATGATGTTTCTCCTAATTTCATCAAATTAATGATGTTTAAGGTCTGAGGTCATCATAATACGATGCTAACATCATAAATTACCACCAAACTAATGATGTTTATGGTCTGAGGTCACCACAATATGATATTCTACGTCACAGATTACCACCAAACTAATGATGTTTAATTAAAATGAAACAGTATTGACACAGGAATTGCTCTTTTCATTAATATCCTCTTCATAAAATGATTCATGTATTAAAAAGAAATAACTGCAACATCATATGTAATATTTCTTCAAGTTGTCAACATTCAAAGGGTTTGAAAAAGGTTCCCCTTCTAGATATTCTAGTCGATAAGTACCAGGCACAACCTCATCAATCACTCTGTAAGGATCATGCCCGTTTGGGTGGAGCTTGTTTGTCTTCTGCAACGTCTTCTTCATCACTAGGTCTTCTATATCTATAGGTCTTGATTTCACTCTTTGATTATAGAACTTTGTTGTTCTCTGCTAGTAGTCTGCCTATCTGATCTCAGCATCTTCCCTTCTCTCTTCAATTAGATCCAAGTCAAGTCTTATTTCTTCCCCATTCCTCTGAGGTTCATAGGTCTGAACTCTGTGGGTGGGGAGTCCTACTTCAGTAGGGATGACAGCTTCTGAACCATGTGCCAGCATGAAAGGAGTCTTTCCCGTTGGCATTCTTACAGTCGTCCTGTAGGCCCATAACATAGTGTATACCTCTTCTGTCCATCTCCCTTTTGCCTCCTCCAACCTAATCTTTATCCCATTAAGGATTCTTCGATTCATGACCTCAGTCTGCCCATTTTCCTTGGGGCGGCCAGGAGAGGAGAAGAAATACTTAATCCCCACTCTTTAACAATATTTTTCTAAGGAAGAATTATTGAAATGGGTTCCATTATCTGATATGAGGGTATTAGGAAGGCCATATCTGCATATGATGTTCTTCCAAATGAACTGGAAGGTCTTCTGCTCCGTTATCGTGATCATTGGCTCAGCCTCTACCCACTTAGAGAAGTAATCAATTTCCACCACCAAAAATCGATAGTTGTTTTTGTAGCTCTTAGCAAAGGTACTATTAAGTCAATCCCCCAAACTGAAAATGGCCAAGGTGAGCTAATTGATGTCATAGACTGATAAGGTTGATGGGGGATAGTGGAAAATCTCTGGCACTTATTACACTTCTTTACGTAGGCAGCAACATCTTTGGCCAAGGTCTGCCACCATTATCCCTGTGTAATTATCCTCTTAGATAATGGTCTTACTCCTATGTGACTTAAGCAAGAACCCTCATGTACACCTTTCAAAACTTGAGGAACCTCTGAAGGGATCACACATCTAAAGAGAGGGAGTAGGAACCCATTCTTATACAAGACACCCTCTATAATTGATAACTTTGCAACCCTGAACCTCAGCTTTCTCCTTTCCAATTTTGATTCTAGAATCTCTCCCTATTTTATGTATCTGATGAGTGGGTCCATCCATGAGGCTCCCATATTCAGATTGAGGCAAATTCTGGCAACCTTTTCTTCTTCGATGGTTGGTTAAGGGTGGATTTCAACGGGTACCATTTTTCTTATATCTGTCCTCGTTGCTAAGGCCAGCCTGGCTAGCGCATCGGCTCTACTGTTGTCTTGCCGAGGTATCCTCTTCATCTTCACCCCTTCGAATCCTTCTAGCATCATTCTTACCCTCTTCAGGTATTTTGCCATCCTTTTATCCTTGGCCTCATATACTGCAAAAACTTAGTTGACAACTAACCTTGAATGACTGTGGAGTTGGAGTCGGCCAAGTCTAAGGGATTTTGCCAAGGAGAGCCCCTCTATCAGTGCCTCATACTCTGACTCGTTGTTTGAAGACTTGAAGTTAAACCTCAGTGCATATTCAATGTTGGTACCGTACGGATCTGATAGTATCAGACCTGCACCACTTCCACTTTCACAAGAAGACCCATCAACAAAGAGGTTCCAGACATCTTCATTTGAAGAGAAATTCCCCTCTGATAGGATCCCTTGCTTGAAGAGGTACATGTCTTCCTCATTCTCAACAACACTTTTTTCGGAGTTGCTTGACCCAACCTCATTCGGATCACGGAAGACGTTACTGTCTGGTTCTCCTGCAATCTCTTGACTATTTTAAATATCAACCTCTCCCCAGGTGAATTCTGCTACAAAGTCTACAAGACCTTGCCCTTTGATAGCAAACCTTGGTTGATAGACAATTCCATACTCCCCCAACTCGATAGCCCAAGTCATCAACCGGCTAGACTTCTCAGGCTTGCTATTTTTAAAATATTTTACATCGAGCTCTGTACCATTTCTTTGCGTATTCTCTTCTCTATTATATCTTGTACATCAGGTATCCAATAGCAGGGATGACCAGCATAGATTACAAATGTTTAGATGGATTACAGTTACTAACATAGATGCCGATTTTGTTTAGACACTTCCTTTATTTTGATTCACTCATCTATAGCGTCTACTTCATTCAGGGCATGTTGCCCAGGATTCTAGAGGTTGTAATTGTTTAGTGTAAATGTAAGCATTATGGATATCAGTTTTATTTAGTGTAAATGTTATAATTGAACTGGATAGTTATTCCAGTCACATTTATTCTTGTTGTAGTTAATTCAGTTGTGATGTGTTATTGCAAATTATTATTCTGTGACGTGGAATGGTTTTAATGAAATTACAAATAGAAAAAGTTTTTGACACTTAGCTTAATTAACTATTACATGATTAATAAAGAAATTGTTTCGACAATGATGCTGAGAATGAACCAACTGGATATTCTGATTTAATTAAATAAAGGACTGATCAACCGATATTTAATTAGGCGGGCTGTTACATACAACCAATTAACGAATTATACAAACAAATACAAACCTATTCTAAGTTCAGAAGATATACCAGCTCCGTTAGGTTACTATGACTTATTTAAGGCTCTGATGTGGTCTTTATCATTCCTTAGCTTGTCTTCTTCCTCCTTCAGCTTTGGGTCAACTCAAATGGTCAAGTTATGAAAACCAACAACACTATTTTAGTGACGCTGTGTGGCAGCGTTGTGAGTGAAATGCCTAATACACATGCATGTACTCACACACACTTATACAAACAAACTCCTACGAATTACAGAAATCTTTCCAAGTATGAAATGCTATTTTTCACACTACTGAAATTAGGTTTTGATTTTGAAGTCTTATTTTCGGATCTGTGTACACAAGAATCTTTTAAAAAGAAATCTTCAAAACCTATTTGATTACAAGTTTTTCAAAATGAAAAACTTCGATCCGAAATATGTAAAAATTTATTTCACTTTTGAATAATAGAGAGATGTTGGATAAACGAAATAATATGAGTAAAAATCAGATCTAGTATTAACAAGGTTTCTTAAATAGAAATCAACTTAAACAATTATGTGAATGCATCACTTGTTTAATTAGATATAAGTTTCAAAATAAGAAACTAGAAGGTTTTTAAGTGAGTATGTTAGTTAAGAGATAAAGACCAAAGAGGATTTGTAATTTCGAACCAGAAACCAAAAAACCCTAACTCTCTCCCTTTTTCTAAAAAAAATTTGGTCGAGTTTTGTTTGGATTTTGAAATTTCCTCTCGATTTATTTTCCTCTCTTCTCTCTCTCTCTCTCTCTCTCTCTCTTTTTCCTCTCAGACCTAAAGTCTCCCAAAGATTATAAATGAGGGGATGATGGTCTCTATTTATAGGGAGGTTAGAAGGACCTGGAATTTAAAATGAAATCACCGGTGGAGATTGGATAAATAATTCGAATGATTAATCCAATGGTTCACAATGCATCGCTTTTAAAATGTGTAGGGGGAGTCCCCACCAATGAGTGATTAACTTAGTCAAACAGATTGATTGACCTACGAAGAAGGAAAATGAAGGCCACTCAAGCTAGTTACCTCAAAGATTTTTCATAGAGGTGGCTCGAAGGACCTACATCAAAGACTCCTTAAAAGTGACTCAGAGGACCCACCTCGAAGATCTCCACAAAGGTTGATCGAAGAACCTATCTCAAAGATTCTCCAACAAACCTAGTTCGAAGGATCCAACTTGAAAACCGGAGTCACCTGGATGGCAATAGTTTGTAATAAGAAATAGAATAATCTGTATCATTTAATTTATGTTATGAATATATGTGGAGTGAGGTTGTTTGGTACCCACGAGGGACCATACCTGACAGGGCATGGGATAGTTAACATACTCTATTGAGCAACCTCCTCTTGAAAACTTCACGAGGACATGTTTTTGAGGATTGAGAGCAATGAAAAGTTAGGAATACAGTTACCAACCATCTTGGCACAATTGGGAAAAACTTCATTCAGCACATATAGTCGCTCGAGCCACTACAACGAGCCACCTCAACTCTTACCTGTTCGAGGCAACCTCCTCGAGGCACCTCAAACGTGCACCATAGTTTTAAGATAACACTTAACCAATAAATACAAACTAGGATACTCGAGTTGACTATTAGCTGACCAACATTAGAACAGACACCAGCCTGCCTGACTGATGTGATCATGTGACCGTGCACCTAACAGAGTCACTATTTAACCACTTTCTTACAACATAATGTCTAGCATTAAGGGGCTTGAAAATATAGCACTTAAGTGAATTTATCCTTAGTACGGCAGGTCTAGTTCACCAAACCTGGACCTTTAGCCATCCTTAGGTAAGCCCCAAGCTGACGTATCATGCTCCTCATTAATGCCCACAATACTTCCAGCCAATAGAACGACTTCCCGCCAAACTAGGAGATCCCATGAATTTAATGCAATATCTTATGCATTTAATGAACCCAATTAGACCAATAGCAAGCAAGATTACTCAATCATCGTTGCCCCCATATAAATACACTAGATGAACAAATTAGAAGAGAGAGAATTCTGAGCCTAGAATTACTGCCCAAATTCCTCCATGCACGAGAACTATTGTGAGAGTATTAACTCCCCATTCCCATTTAATACCCCTATCATTGAGCATTAACTGAGCTTGAAGTTCCCGCTTTGCCTTTATTGTGCCTAAATTGCTTTCTCTTTCTCCCTCTGACCACGCTACTTGCTGGTCCCATCCATTTATTATGCCTGTTATGTGTCTCCTATGATAATATGTCATTTAATACAAGTCTGAATATTTAATCCTTTCATCTCATTTACCTGTGGTCACTGCCAACACTTAATACTGAACGACGTCATTCCTGGTATTGATAAGGGGTTATGCCTCGCTTGATACTAACTGTATTCCAAGAACCCACATCTTACGTTTGGCGACTCTACTGGGGAGGTATTCTCTTTTGAAAAGATGCCAGAGGATAAGACTGCCAAAATCATTGATTTTGATGCCATACAGCCTGAAGAAAAGGCAAACAACTATGTGCCGCTTGATAGGACAAGAGTGGTAAGGACGGAGCCTAGTGCGCCCAATATTGGCATGCCAAAAATAATGGTTGCCCAGACAGGAATATGCCCGACGAAAATTAAGGGACTGATGGGTTTGTTCACGGAGTTCATTAAAACTCCAGTAGCCCAGGCGATGTTGGGAGTTCCCATGGGAGTGAGCTCTTTCACTACTCCACCTACGGCTATACTAGCTCCTACTGTTACAAGGGGTGTTGTTACGCCCGCCTTTAATAAATCTCCCCCACTACCTTGCCAACCTTGGGTAGTGTGACCCCTACCACGGTCCCACCTATGATGATAAGGCCAACGTTGCAAAGTAGAGGAGCAGCTTCAGCGATTCTAGCCCTGTCGGCCAGCCAAGGAGCAAGTACACCACCTGCCCCGACGATCCTAGTGATAACAACACTGCAGCCCTTCACCAACCATCTTGGAGGAAATAAAGAAAGAGATGTTAAAGCTCATAGAGGTATCCAAAGGATATAGTTCTTCGGTGTACGATGACTTTCATACTCCCTACCCATAGGCATACAATAACGAACCCTACCTAGTAAGGTATATTCCACCGATTTTTGAGAAGTTTACGGGAAAAGGTGATAACTCGAAGGACCATGTGAAAAGGTTTATTAAAATCCTTGGGGGACATTGTAACGATAAAAACCTAAGGTCGAGGGATTTTTTAAAATCTCTAACGGAGAAAGACTGCACGTGGTATTCCCACTTGGCCCCAGGTAGTGTAGGCTCTTGGGAAGAATTGCATGTTTTTTCGTACAAAAGTTATTTTTGGTTGAGGATGAGTTTACACTCATGCATCTAGTGCATGAGAAACAAAAGTCGAGGGATGACGTTGTGACTTATGTCAGGAGGTTTCACGAGCATTCCCTAGACTTAAGGGAGGAGACACGAGAAGACAAACTTTTGCAAGTCTGTGCAGAGGGCTTATTTCCCAAGTATATATGTCATCTGATTAACGAAACGTGAATAGGGATGTTTGTGTCATTTTTGAAAGCAGCAAGGAACATTACTTTGGTGGTAAAACCCGTTGCACTCCTCGCCTTCTTTGTCAAGCTTGCTACTGAGGCCAACAGTTGCCTCAGGGAAGGGAAATACCCTTGAGGGTCAACTATGCAGACGACGGGGCTAAGAAGGAAAGTAGTGGCGTCGGTGGAGGCAGAAGGGGGAGAAACAACAAGAGAAGGTTCGAAGATCAAGAGGATCCCCCTGAGCTACCTTGCCCGGTGGAGCAAGATTTTAACCTGTATGACCTCATGGTTCATGACAAAGTTTTCAGTTTGATCAACGTCAACACGACACAACTCTACCACGAGGATAGGGATAAATCTCATTATTGTGCACTTTATAATAGGGTAAACCACCATACCAAAGTGTGTTTTTCACTGAGGAGGTTAATCGACCGTCATGTGAAGAATGAAGACATCGAGTTGCCACAAACTAACATAAATGATAACCCTCTATTGCCCCATGGGGCCTATATGGGAAGCACTTTCCATAAGGAGGCCGAACGATTAATGATGGGGCAGTGGTTCGAAGGGAGTGACTCTGAAGAATCTCTGGAGGAAGACTACGAATAATCTTTTGAATAATGCACTCTTGAGTTGGCCCAGCTCCATTTAGGTGATGGGAGTGAAGAGACGGAAGAACCAAACAAAGAATCATATGACCCTATTGAGGGACTTAGTAGTCAGTTAGGAGCCTACTCCCTAGAGGAGGTAAACGCAGTGATAACGTATGATGGGACTGCTTATAGAGATGTGGAGAAAGTCTATGAGTTAGAAGATGATCAGATAGACCCATGGATCAAATGTGCAGTAGTTTCCCACTCTCCAAAGTTTGGCGGGTTATTTGATCAGGTTGGCCTCCCTAAGGACTCTCGACTGGAAGTCATGCAGGCCATCTTGGAGATTGCAAAGAGAAACATAATTCCACACCTAAAGTGGAAGGGGACTATGGCTAAACTCATAAGGACGTACCTCTCAGAAGTTACATTTTTAGAGGCTGATAGATTGATCAGGTTTCCCCACAATAGTCCCTTGTATGTTATCACATCAGTGAATGATTGTGTTTTCTAGCGAGTCTTATTAGATGGGGTAGAATCCATTAATATAATGGCCATTGGATCTTCTTATGATACTAGACTGTAAAAAAAAAGGATAGTACCCCACTCGTTGGCAATATTAGGGTATGATAATCAGTCTTCCAAATCGATGGGCTATGCTGACATGGGCATCAAGATGGGGAACATCACTTCCCACATAAAATTCCACATCATGAACTGCGAGCCATCGTACCAACTACTGGTGGGTAGGGTGTGGATGCATAAACATGGGTTTGTACCCTCAACTTATCATCAGTGCGCTAAGGAAAACATAAAGGGTAAGGAGGTGGTGATTCGAGCCACTAAGAAACCCTTTGCGAAGGAGGAAGCTTAAATGGTGGATGACTCTTTCTATAAAAATATGGAAGAAGAATCTACAATGGTAACAAGGTATATTGAGGGAATAAGGGTCCCATCCACTCGAGAGAGGGTGCGAGCACCTTCTCGAACGGTGGTGACTTACGAAGAAGAGCGTGACATGGTAGAGACGAGTCCCCCTAGTCTGTCAAGGAAGCTCCGTGATCGAATGACCCTACTCATTGACCTTATCGAACATCAAGTCCAAACCTAGAGTGTTCTTAGTAGACGAACGGTGAGAGAGGTGGGCGAGAATCATAGGAATAGGCCTTTTAAATAGGAAGTTTCTCGGTAATGCAAAAAGGTGTTTTTTCCTAAAGGTAGAATTATCAATAAACTATGAAGGTATGAGCGGGTAGCCGTGAGTCTAGACGATAAAGCTGACCCGGTCTTTGAATGCTTCCTAGTGGATAACCAATGGAAATTCTTGGTGATTGATAACTCCGGGGTATAAAAGTTTATGGAATAGGTAGAAGAAGAACCAGAATGCATGAAGGATAGTCCCAGGCCACAGATCCAAGAGTTAGAGAAGGTCGACTTAGCTAGAGAGGGTGAGGATCCAAACCCTATTTTTATCCCTAAGGAATTGGAGGGATCTCCTTGAGAGTAGCTGATCAAACTACTGTTGGAATTCAAAGACGTCTTCGCATGGAAGTACAGCGAGATGCCAGGGGTAGATAAGGAGGTGAGTTTCCATAGGTTGAGTGTTTTTCCCCTAGCCATCCCGGTAAAGCAGGCCACTCGAACATATAAGGAGGAGTTAGATCTAAAGATTAAAGAACAAGCTCAAAGGTTCCTTACAATCGGTTCCATAGTCCTGATCCAACATCCGATCTGGATCTCTAACATTATACCTGTGGGGAAGAAAGATAAGAGCCAAATAAGAATATTCATAAACTTCAGATATCTAAATTGGACATGCCCGAAAGATGAATTCCCGTTGCCTTCCATTGATATCTTGATCGATGCAACAACAGACAATGAGATATATAGTTTCATGGATGGTTATATGGGATATAACCAGATAAAAATGGATCCGACCGATGCTGAGAAGACAACCTTTAGAAAGCCTTTGGGCAACTTCATGTACACAGTCATGCCTTTCGGATTGAATAACATAGGTGCTACTTACCAGAGGACGATGATGGCCATCTTTCATGACCTTTTTCACAAGACTATGGAGTTTTATGTCAATTATTTGGTGATTAAATCCAAGAAGGAGGGGTCCCACCTGGACGATTTGAGAAGAGTGTTCACTCGTTGCAGGAAGTACAAACTAAAGATGACCCCTCTCGAATGTGCATTCGGTGTAACAAGTGGAAAATTTATGGGGTTTGTGGTAAATCGCCAGGGGGTAGAAATGGAATTGGACAAGCGGTGAGCCATCCTTGATATGCCAAGAGAAAAATCGGTGAAGTAATTGAAGATCTTCCTTGGTAAAGTCGCCTACTTGAGGAGGTTATTCCCCAGCCTGTCCGAGGTGACACACCCAATGATGGAGTTACTGAGAAATGGCATGAAGTTTGCATGGGAAATAATGCATCAAGATTCCATGGACAAGTTGAAAGCACTCCTTATTTCTCCTCAGACGATGATCCCCTCGAAGGCAGGTATCCCTTTACGTTTATACCTTACATCAACTGAACGGTCTATTGGGGCTTTATTGTCCCAAGAGATGGAAGGTAGAGAAAAACCTATTTATTACTTGAGTAGAATCATACATGGGCCTGAGGCAAGATATACTAGTATTGAGAGGCATTGTTTAGCCCTTGTATTTGTAGCACCAAATCTTAGGCATCACCTGTTATCATTTATAGTTCATATTATAACTAGGTGTGATTCTATAAAGTGTTGGCTTGCTAGAACTGTGATGATATGTAGGGCAGCTCGATGGTTTTTAATCCTCTTAGAGTATGCTCTCAAGTGTGTGGTCCCTCGAGCTATCAAGAGCCAGGCATATGAAGATTTGTTGGCCATCTTCCCATCAGGGACGTTCAATCCGCCTGTTGAAGAGCTTTCGAGTGATGATATATAAGCTAATTTCATAGCATCCAACCTGGATGAGTGGAGTATGGAGTTCGACGACTCTTCAGCCAAGAAAAAAGGGGGAGCTAGAGTCATCCTACAAAGAGGTGGCAAAAAATTTGTCTATCTTTCAAGATGGAGTTTGAATGCTCAAATAATGAGGCTGAATACAAGGCACTGGTCTTAGGATTACTCAAAGCGCTGGGAAGAGGAATCCAAGTCCTGATAATAAAAATGGATTCCAACTTGGAGGTAAAATAGGTGATTGGGGAATTTGCTTTGAAGCACATGAGCCTAGCGCCTTATCGAACGATTATTCAATGAATGATTGGACTATTCGAGGTGGTGAAGATGAATAGGCACCCTCTAATGATGAATCGACATGCGGATGCCTATGTCACCATTGCCCGAAAGATTGCCTTTAATGTATAATCAACTGTTATTCGAATCACAAAGAGAACAACCCCTCCACGGTGTTGGAAATGCTACCCTGAGATGATAGAGATGATTGGAGGGGTTAGATTAGAAAGCCGGTGGAGAGAGGTGAAGGTACATTAGGCGTAGCTGATTTGGCGCAGTACTTTGTTACCAGAGGAAACTTATACTATAAGAATAAAGGGCATTATCTGTCCAGATGTGTAGATTCTGAGGAAGCCAAAAGAAGGTTGATTGAGGTACATGAAGATAACTGTCAAACCACCGGGATCCCTTTGTATAGAAGGATACAATGGGTAGGGTACTTCTAGTCTTGAATTAGATAAGATGCTATCATAGTGCAAAGAGAGTGTTTGAAATGTTGTCTGTTCTATTAGGCAGCATAATGCAATTTTATTTACAAACCCCAAGATTGGAGGCAGCCTTATATGGATTTATTTATAGGCGAAGTGATGCCTATAGAAAAAGAGGACGCTACCAAGATAAAGAGACAAGCACCAAGGTACTTCGTGCACGATGGTCAGCTGTACCAACGAGGCTACCATGACACACCCCTAAGGTGCATAAGAGGAGAGGATGCTGAAGAAGTTTTGAAGCAAGATCATGAATCAGGGCATATTGGAGGTGACAAGATTTACGGTCAACTAATGACTTTGGGTTATTATTTTCCTTTGATGGAGAAAGATTTAGCAAAATTTGTTCGAAAGTGTAAAGCTTTTCAACTACATGGGAACATGATCCACGCTCCTTTAACGGACCTTCATTCTCTTTCTACACCATTTTCGTTCCATACTTGGACATTTGATTTGGTAGGGGCCATAAATTTCATCGCGATGAAATATATGGATTTTGGTAGCCACAGAGTGTTTTACGAAGTGGGAAGCTTATTGGGTTTTTGCCATGTCTTCTTCAGTACCAAGTCTCCTACTTTCATTGGTCGCGCTTTCACCGGCTTATTATAGAATTTTGTTATTCTTTACTGGTAGGCAGCTTGTCGAACTTCGGTATCCTCTCTTGTTTCTTCCACAAGAACTAAATCAAGCCTCCACTTATCACTATTCTTCTCAGGGTCATAAGTCTGATCCCTATGAGCGGGTAAACCTATTTCCGTTGGTACGACCTCCTTCGATCCGTAAGCAAGCATAAATGGTGTTTCCCCAGTAGGGGTTCTCTCTTTAGTTTTTTAGGCCCATAAGATAGTGTAAACTTCCTTGATCCATCTCCCTTTTGCATCCTCTAGCTTCTTTTTAATTCCATCAAGAATCGTTCAGTTTGTCACTTTCGTCTGCCGATTAGCTTGGGGTCTGCCGGGAGAGGAGAAGAATTATTTAATGCCGACTCTTTCGTAATACTTTTTCAAGGAAACATTTTTTTAATTATGTTCCATTATCAGAAATCAGGGTGTTGGGTAGGCCATATCTGCAGATGATATTTTTTTGGATGAACTAGAAGGTCTTCTGTTCCGTGATTGTAATCACTGGATCAACCTCCACCCAGTTCAAAAAGTAATGTATTGCTACGATCAGATAACGATAATTATTCACAGCTTTGGGTAAACGTCCTACCAGATCAATTCCCCATACTGCAAATATCCAAGGAGATGTGATTGATGTCAAAGGCTGATGGGGAATGGTAACAAACCTCTAGCAGTTGTCATACTTCTTAACATATGCTGCAGCATCTTTGGCCAAGGGCAGTGACCAATACCCCTGGGTAACAATCCTCTTAGTCATAGATCTACCCCAATGTGACTTGAGCAAGGGACTTTATGCACGTCCTTAAGGATATAGTCTACCTTAGATGGGTGGACACACCTAAGGAGAGGAAGAAGAAATCATTTCTTGTACAAAGTGTCTCCTATGATGGAGAACTTAGCAGCTTTATACCTCAACTTCCTTTTCTCGTTCTTGGAATCTGGTGACTCCCTGTCCTTTATGTATCTGATGAAGGGGTCCATCTAGGAAGCCCCCGTGTTCAAATTCAGACAAGACTCTACAACACCGTCTTCCTCTTTAATGGTCGGTCGATGCAGGATTTCTACTGGCACCGTCCTTCTTATCTTTATTCTTATAGCTGAGGTGAGTCTCATAAGTGCATCAGCTAGGCCATTGTCTAATCAAGGTATTCTCTTCATCTTTACCTCCTCTAAGCTCTTTAAGACTGATCTTAATCTCTCCAAATATTTAGCCATTCTATCGTCCTTCTCCTCATATGCCCCCAAAATTTGGTTCACCACCAATTTTGAATCACTATGAACCAGGAGTTGGACAACATTCAATGCTCACACCAGGAAGAGGCCTACTATAAGGTATTCATATTCGAACTCATTATTTGAGGGTTTAAAACTGAACGTCAATGCATATTCAATGTATATCCCATCTGGTGCCGACACTATTAGCCCTGCACCACTTCCACTCTCGTAAGAGGACCCATCGATAAAGAGGCTCCATACTACTCCATTCTCAGAGAAATGACCTTCTGATAAGGTCCTTTTTTAAGAGGTATCGCTCCTCTTGATTCTCATATATCTTCCTCCTTGCTGAACCTGCCCTCGTTAAATCCGGGGGAGAGCTTAAGCTTTTCCCTTGCTCAGAGCCAATCATCTCAAACCTTTCCCTATTGGCGTCATCCTAAGTAAACTCGACTATGAAGTCTGCTAGTGCCTTCCCTTTGATGGCCTCTCTAGGATGATAAATGATATCAAAATCCCCAAGCTCTATTCCCCAAACCAATAATCTCCCTGACTTCTTAGGTTTGTAGATGACCTATAGTAGTGGAGAGTCTGTTAGGATGACCATTGCATTGCCCTGGAAGTATGGCTTCATCTTCCTCGAGGCGTGAATTAAAGCATAGGCCAATTTTTCAATCCTAAGGTACCTCTGTTTGCCCACTTGGAGCACTTTATTGTTGAAGTACACCAGTTTCTATACTCCATCCGCGTCTCCTATGATGGCAGCGCTAATAGGCGGCTCCAAGACTGCTAGGTATACATAGAGCTTTTCCCCTGGGATCGACCGTGACAGTAACAGGGAGGATCCTAGGTAGGACTTTAACTCTTAGAAGGCTTTGTCATATTCCTCATTCCACTCTAAAGCCTTTCTAAGAACTTTAAAAAATGGAAGGCACTTGTCAGTGGCCCTAGATACAAACCTGTTAAGTTCCACTACTCTTCCCGTCAGCCTCTGCACATCCTTGATTGAAATGGGGGTCTTCATCTCAATTAATGCCTTGATTTTATCACGGATGGACTCTATTCCCCTCTAATTTATGATAAAGACCAGGAATATACCAGCCCCTGCATCGAACACACACTTCGTGGGGTTGAGCTTCATCTTATACTTATCCATCATATCAAAGGTTTGCTTGAGGTCGGCCACATGGGAGTCGGCTTTGAGACTCTTAGTCAGTATATCGTCAACGTAGACTTCCATCGTCTTCCCAGTCTAATCCTCAAACATCTTATAAATGAGTCTCTGATAGGTAATTACAACATTCATCTGACCAAAGGTCATGACTTTGTAGCAGTAAGTTCCCTTATCGATTATTAAGGCAGTTTTCTCCTCATCAGTCGGGTGTATGGATATCTGGTTATTGCCCGAGTAAGAATACATGAAACTCATCAACTCATGTCCTACTGTGGAATCAACCATCTGGTCGATCCTAGGCAAAGGAAAACTATCCTTAGGGGAGGCCTTGTTCAGATCGATGAAGTCTACACACATTCTCCACTCCTCATTGGCTTTGGGAACTATACCAGCATTGTCCAGCCACTCGGTATATATCACCTCTCTTATGAAGTCGTCCTTTTCCAGCTTTTTTACCTCTTCTTGGATGATCTCATATTTCTCCCAAGAATAAACTCCTCTTCTATCGTATCGGCCTAGCATCATCGGTTATATTTGATTTATGGCAAAAGAGTCTCGGATCAATGCTCGACATATCCTCATGACTCCATGCGAATACACTCTTCCTCTCTCTCAAGAATTTGATTAGCTCTTCCTTTATATCTCCTCTCAGGGATTTGCTGACTTTGATGATTTTTTCAGGTCGTCCTCACTGAGGATGATGGATTCTACCTCTTCTGTGACCTCTCCTTTCTTCAGTTTGGTCTCATCCCTGGGATCATGGGTATCAATATTATAGGTCGCATTTGCTTTCTTGTGAGCTTCCCTCTCCTCAGCTGAGTTGAAGTAGCATTCATGTTCCAGCACTTGGTCACCTTGGACTTACCCTACCCCAAAAGGGGTTGGGAATTTTACCATTTGGTGTACAGTGGATGGAACGACCTCAAATTCCTTAAAGGCTACCCTTCCCATGATGATGTTATAAGCCGAGTATACACTTTCATCCATCATAAAGAAATTGACCATCTTCATTAGCCTCTTAGGCCAAACATCTCCCATTTTGACCACCATTTCATACATTCCTAATGGGTGCACATTTTCTCCGCTAAACCCTATCAGCGGATGATGGTAACGGACAAGCCCCTTCTTGCTAAGTCCCAAACCTTTGAAGCACGGCCAGAACATAACATTGGCAAAACTTCCCCCCATCAACTAATATCCTCGGCACGTCAGACCCATGCACTCTGGTTGTAATCACCGAAGGGTCATCCCGAGGATCTAGGATTCCCTTGAGGTCAAGTCTTAAAAAACCCATGATTAAGGTGTCCATATATACCTTTTTTTTCTTCTCGGGCTTTGTACCTACCTCGACTGAGTTAACGGCTTCAACCTTGGGTAGGGCCTTATCCTCAACCACATGTACCTTACAGTCAACCACTTCCACTCCACCACCTGCCAAGTTTCCACAGATCATCTTCACATCAAACGAGATCATATGGAGTCGACCTTTTGGATCATCATCCTTTGGCGGCAGGTATGGGTTTTTATCATTATTGTCATCTGAGGCTTCGTCCCTATTCCTTAGGACATTTTCCCTACACTTGTCATCTATTCTCCTTCTGGGGTCTTTTCGTCCCCTTTTTGGGCCATCACTGCTCATATACTTCCTTAGTTTTCCTGCCTTGAGCATATTCTCAATCTCGTTTTTCAGGGCGAAACACTTGTCAGTTAAGTGCCCGTGATTTTGGTGAAATTCACACCATAAGCTCTCATTCCTTTTGTGAGGGGGAACTTTCAGCTTCTTAGGCCATCTTAAGGTTTGATCATTCTTGATCTCGTTTAGAATGTGCTCGCAGCTGACCGTGAGAGGAGTATACCCAGTAAACTTATCATTGGCCGACCTTTTCTTTTTATATTTATTCTTCTTCTAAAACTTGCTCCCACTGTTATTCCCATTCTCATCTTCATATTTTTGTTTCCATAGCTTCCTCGACATTCATGACCGTTCCAACCGTTGCCAATAGCTCGACCATAGACTTTGGCGGGCCTTTAACAAGTTTCCAAAGAAATTTCCCTTTCTGCAAGACGACTATTAATGCGATCATCGCAATACTTTCCTCCTAGTCTTATACCTACAGTTTCTCCTTATTAAACCTCAAGATGTATTCCCTAAGACTCTTGTTCTTTCCTTGCATACCGTACAATAGGTGGGTTGTCTTCTTCTGGGGTCTTACCCCCCCAAAAAAGTTGTGGATGAACCGTTTTGCAAGTTTCTTGAAATTTTTGATAGAGATCTTTGGCAGTGAGGTGAACCAGATATGGGCAACTCCATTCAAAGTGCTCGAGAATGCAAGACACTTCATCTCATCTGAGACGAAGTAGATATCTGCAGCTGACTGGTATATCTATACATGGTGCACTAGGTTGGTACTCCCATCATACTTTGGAGTAACCATCGGCAGCTTGAATTTGGTAGGGGTTGGGATGTTGACTATTCTTGCCACGAAAGGAGAACCTTTAGAGTATCCACTATGCAAGGGTAACGGATATTAAGGATGTCTCCAATCCTGTTTTCTAGCCTTTATATGGAGTCCTTTTAAGGCCTCTCGACGGCCACTTTAATAGCATCAGCCTAGCCGATGTTATCCCCTGCTGCCTCCATTGAATGAACCATGGGTTCCCCGACTGCTGATCTGCATCGACTGTTCACCTCTTGCTAGCCGTCATCTCGTCCACGGGGGTGTCAACCATCTTCCCCATCCCTTTTTGAACCAGCATTGCTCATTGACCTGGATAACCTTTATCTCAAATCTCCAATTGGGACGAGCCTTTCAAAGGCCGACCCTCTACTTAATCTATCAAAAGCTGAGCCCTTGGGTTGGGAATCTTGGCTCATCCTCCTATCACGGCCTTGTCTTCCTTACATGGGGTCTACCATGTTCCCAAATACTTCATATGGCTCCCAGTAGTCCATTTGAGCATCTTCAGCTTCATAATCATCATACCGGTCCTCGGGGTAGGGTTGGTCTTGCCTCCCTAGGTGTAAATGCCTATGGTCAGCAACGTCTCTCCGCCGTTGAGGAGGAGGTAATTCCTTTTGAGGTTCCTAGGTGGTCCTCTAGACCCCTCAGGAGGATCCCCATCTACCGGAATAATCATCTTCGACGTGACCCCCGTTGGCCTGATTACTAAATTCTGGATGAAGGAAACTAACTTCTATTGTATCGCCTGTTGGCTTGCTACTAAGAATTTCAATGCAGTCGCCACTTCAGCCATTTCTGACTGATGAGGAGCATTACTGGAACTAGGGCCACCAACTGGTGGTGTTGGCGATGGAAATTCTGATGCCATGCTACAACTTGGTGGATGAGCTTAAAATCGAAGACTGAAAGCCTTACAGCTCACCAGGAACTCTTTCAATGATGAAACAGCTCCACAAAAGAGGAAGACTCGTTCACCACTAGAGAATCCAGCAAGGACAAGCTGAGTAAGGGAAGAGATGATGCTTCTCCATACCATAGATGGTGTCAGACTAATGATACCAAAAATGGAATCACCGGGTCAAGATGTATGTAAGATCAAACCAAACAACAATGATGTAAAATAGATATAAATGTATAGACAGAAGGATATGAGGCAAAAAAGAATATGATACCAAATATAAGTTATTCGGCCGGAGCATACGTCCACTGTGTAGTGTGAATGGTGGTTTTCAATATGAGTATGGCACTAATGGCCTGTAAGTACAATACTCAAGCTTTTCTCCCTCTTCTGTACATTTTGACAGAGTTTGTCTAGGGTTGTGAATAATGAGAGATCCCTCTACATTGTAGAAGATAAAAGGTTTATATAGTTCTTAGGGGGTACAATGTCCTCCCCCAAGCATGTAGTATGTATGAATGCGCTGCTCTTAGCCTATCTAGTGGTGACACCTGGTTGTGATACATGTAGAATATGATGGTCAAATATTCCCCCACGTGAGGGAATGATCCGATTATAATGGTTTCGCCCACGTGGAATATATGTCCTACGCGCACTACTCCACGCATCTCCTAATCCACGCGCTATGCTGATGTCACCCTTGGCCGTCATATAGAGGCCGAGGCCGAGGTTAATCTTTATGGGTATCTATACGACGGATTATGCGGTGTATGGGTAGGGTCATCTGAATCCTTCCGTGTGGACGAGCCGAGACTTCAGACAGGCCGAGGGTCCAGGCTGGACCGGGTGCCCAAACCAGTGCTTGATACATAGAGGGTGGGCTAGGGTGACTCTAGTCTCTGGTACGACCCAATATCCTTGGTAATCTGGTTCACTTGCTCCCTCGTCCAAGGCTGGAAGCACCATCGTCCCAAATGAGGGTATATTTTTGGCATATCACAGACTAAATGGGTTAAAGAATAAATACCACAATTGTGAACAAAAATAAATCAAAGAAATACTTAAATATGAGATCAATACATGAGAGTTGTAAACAATATAAAAAGAATTAGGATTCGGGGTCCATTTTCACGTAACTAATATTGCACACTAATTTAATGTTGTCATTCCCTTTTTATAACTCAAATTAAATCAATTATCATCGCGTTTAATTCGAAAAATAGAACGGTCACATCTGAAATATTTTTAGCATCTCTAATAGATGGCTAAAATTCGTATTCCCTTAAAAAAATAACAAGTTCTATGTTTTGCGCATGTATTTAAGTATGGACTATCAAAACATCTTAGTGCAAGCATAACCCATAAAAAATTATGATTTTTAATTTTCAAAACTTGATTTACAAACACCTTAGAAGGTTTCTAGATGCACTTTCGTGTCACTTTAAATGAATACCGAATTTTCAATAACAATTAAAATGAGTAGGGAAGAAACAAACAATTAAACTAACATGACAATATTAGTTTAACATGACAAACTTCACCCTAATCTTAATAAAGAAATTAAGTTACCATAATTGAAAGAAATAACAAATTGGAAGAATGAATGACATATTTCATTAATAAACGGAAACTCACAATTAGTATCTCTTAATAATCTTCAATCGTCTTAAAATAATAAAAACATAGCCCTCAAATTAAATATTATCTCTCAAAAATTTGTTCCCAAAATTTATGTTTAAAAAATATTTGCGAAATGGTGAACCCAGGGGACTTTTAATAGGCCAAGAGGTGACTCATTTTGTTTGGGGTAGAACTCTTTTTGATTGGTCGAAAAGTGTGCAATCACCAATATAATAATGTTAGAATCGAGCACTCCACCTCCTTTAGTCTATGGATTGGAATAAGGACTCCATATTCCCATCTAGGGACTCCTATTTTGTCGTGCTGAACATGCTGACTAAATTTCGTGAGATAGAAACAGTTTTTTTTAACGATCGTAAAAATCAACCTTTTCACGCTTTTCTCCAGTTAATCTTCAATTTTCTCCAAATTTCATCATTCCATGCAAAATTTACACTAGGCAACTTTTCAAAATTAACTAAAGAAAATTATAAAATTATCTAAATGTCCTTTTTTCCTTTAAAATTATTGTCTCGAATTCGAATTTAATCATTCTTGCATTTTTTTTTATTTTATTTAATAAAATGGCCATAAGAACTTAAAAATAAAATAAAATGGGACTAAAAAAGTATAAATTTTGGTATAAAATATAAAAAAATAGTGCACTAATCATAAATCAAACATTTACTTAATTGTATGACAATATAGGAATTAGGTTAGGACCTTATGAACTAGAGCCTTTGTGAACAAATCAACTAATTGAAGATATGTGGGCAAATACATAATTTCCAATTCCTTGGATTCTACTAATTCACGAATAAAGTGATATCAAATCTTGATATGCTATGTGCGAGAATGTTACATAGGATTTTTGGAAATATTAATTTCACTTTGATTATCACAATAGATATGCAACTTATCTTTAACTATGCCATACTCTTTTAACATCTGTTTATCCAAAGTAATTGAGAACAACAAATTCCTGCTGCAATATATTTCGATTCAGCATTGGATAATGATGCACAATTTTATTTCTTACTAGGGCATCCTACCAAATTATTTCCTATGTAATAATAGCCTCCTGGCTTACTCTTGTAGTCAATAGAACACCCAACCCAATCAACATCGGTGTAACCAATACAGAAGTGGAAGTGTCATTTGTGTACCAAAGACCTAAGTTAAGAGTTCCTTTAACATATTTTATGATTTGCTTAATGCACTATAAATGACTCTTTTTAGGTGCATTCTGATATCTAGCGCATACACAATCAGCATACATAATGTCAGGGCATGAGGCAGTTCGGTGTAGTAAGCTTCCTATTATACTAGGAGAAGGAGTGGGATCAATAGATTTCCCATGTTCATCCTTAGACATTTTTATCGAAGTACTCATGGGTGTCCAAGAATCTTATGCATTTTCTAGGCCGAACTTCTTAACAATCTCTAAAGCATATTTGGATTGCGAGATGAATAATCCTTCTGTATTTTGTTTGACCTGAAGTCCTTGAAAGAATTATAACTCCTCAATAAGAGACATTTGAAATTTTCCATGCATAACTTTGGAGAAATTTTCAACTTCGGTTAAGGATTTGGATCCAAAGATTATATCGTATATGTAGACTTGGTCTATAACTACAGTTTTGTTAAAATGTTTAACAAATAGAGTTGGATCATTACCACCTCTCCCATAGACGTTATTTAATAAAAACATAGACAATCGATCATACCAAGCACGAGGTGCTTGTTTTAGACCATATAGATCCTTTTCCAGTCGAAAGAAGTGATTCAGATGGTGAGGGTCAATGAACCCTTTGGGTTGTTTTACATAGACTTCCTGAGTTAAAATACCATTAAGGAATGCAGATTTCACATCCATTTGATAGAGGGTGAATTGAAAATGACAAGCTATTGTTAAGAATAAGCGAACAAACTCAACATGAGTTATTGGTGAAAATGTTTCCTCAAAATCTATTCCTTCAATCTGAGAATAGCCCTGAACAACTAATCTAGCCTTATTTCTAATGACCATCCCAGTCTCATTTGTTTTATTTTTAAAAACCCAACGTGTGCCAATAACCTTTTTATTTTCTAACCTAGGTACAAGTTACCAATAGTCACGAGTGACAAATTGAAGAAGTTCCTCCTGTATAGTACTTATTCACAAGGAGTAACTTAGGGCTTCATTTACATTCTTTGGTTCTATGAGAGACAAAAAGCATGCATAATGAGCAAAATTACGTAGCTGGGATCTTGTATGAATAGGCTTGGTAAGGTTACCAGCCACGCTGTCTAAAGGATGATCTTTAAAAACCCAGCTAGGGACATCGGGTATCTGAGGTGGTAAAGGATCATCTATCTCTAGAGAGTCACAAGTTAAAATATTTTCAGACTCATCAACGATAGTTGGTCCCGTGTGTGTACTCTCAACATTAGTGTCATTAACAATCACAGTAAGGGATTCCATTAGTGTTTTGGTATGAATATTATAGACATTATAGGCTCTTCTATTGGGAGAGTAACCTAAGAAGATTGATTTATCACCCTTAGTTTTGAATTTGGACAAATGTTCTCTATCCTTACACATATCGCAAACAATGCCAAAGGTTATAGAATATTTCAGGTTAGGTTTCTTACCGTATCAAAGATCGTAAGGTGTCTGTTTGGTATCTTTTTTAAGGTAGATTCGGTTTATAATATTACAGGCAGTCCTAATAGCTTCAACCCAAAAATAGTTAGGTAGGCTTTTGGCTTGAATCATTACTTGTGCCATTTCTTGAATAATCCTGTTCTTTCTTTCAACTATATCGTTTTTCTGAGGGGTTTTAGGAGCATTAAATTTGTGTTGATATTCATTATAGGCACAATATTTAGTTACTCCCGAGTCTTTAAACTCTCCACCGCGATCACTACGGATATGATTTACTTGACTATCCTTTTCGTTCTCAATACGTAGGAGAATTTATAGAAATTCTTGAAATGTGTCGGACTTTTGTTTAAGGAAATCTATCCAGGTAAAATGGGTAAAATCATCAACCATCACTAAAAATGTAGATGTTGCCACATAGTCTAACCTTTCTAGCAAGACCCATTAGGTTTATATTGATGAGTTCTAGAGGTTTAGTTGTTAATACATCTTTGACGTTCCTATGTGCAGACTTAACCATTTTTCCTTCTTGGAAAGGCCCACACACAATGTTTAATATAGGCTTTATCTTAGTAAGACCTCTAACTATTTCTTGAGAGCATAATTTACCAAGGCTATCAAAATTTATGTGACCCACCTATTATACCAAATCTCATAGTCATCCATTCTGGCAATGTTACAAACCTCATTACATGGATTAACTGTGTAACAGTTATCCGAAGGCCTGTAATAATGCAGTCACCATTTTCATTTAAAATTTTATAATTATTCTTTGAAAATGTGACCGTATGGTTAGAGTCCCAAAATTGTGATATATTTAGTAAATTTTCTTTTAGACCTTTTACTAGAAGTACATCTTCTAAAGTAGGTAACCCTTTTTCATGAAGTGTCCATTTACTAATGATTTGGGATGATACCCCATCTCCAAAAAAAATTTACTTCCAGAGAAACAAGTTTTATTTGAAAGTTTGGTATCATCTCTAGTCATGTGTTTAGAACATCCGGAATCTAAATACCATCCAGATGTTGTGTCCTCAGCTTTCAAGCACTGATCACGATATTACATCTTATCTGGGGTATTAATTCATCCTTTCTAACCTAAATTGCTCTGGTGTTTAAATTTTTGCTCCTAGTAGCTTGAATATGGTAACATTTGCGAGCATTAGACTTTAAATTATTTTTGCACATATTTTATGTTTTCTCAAATATCTGAGCATCTGGTTTAGTCATGAATCCAGGGTTCTCTCTTGTTGATGATCTTTTAGTACTAGATCTTTTCTTCCTATTAGGATACTTAGAGTTTTATCTAGTTATCTAGGAAGAATATAGTTGTTTCTGCCTTTTTTAGAGTAGTTAAAGTTATGACAGGTAGGTGAATGAAAGACTAGTTTATATAGACGTTTAGAGAAACATCCATCAATAGAATGTCCATAGACATCGCAATATGAGCAATAAAGATGGCTCGTAGGAGGCTTATCCTTAGGAAAGCTGTTAAACATGAATTTGCCTAAAAGTTGGGCTCTAAATTTATTTCTAGAGGGTAGAGGTTTGAAAGACGGATCACATTTTCTTATGGGAGGACAAACTTATTTAGCCTTACGTTCAACATTAGACTGATAAGTACTGGTCTCACCAATGTCTATCATTTGTTGTTTTAAATCAAAATCATTTTTTAAGGCTTCAAAGTCTGGACAATTTTCAATAGTTTTTTTCCACCGGACACAAACCTAATAGTTTCAAGTTTTTTAGTTTGTTTCTTAGTACTTGGGAAAAATCCTATTCCAGTTCTGTCATCAGAATTTGTTTTACTTTCAGCAACAAAGTCTTCAAAACAGTTTTCATTATTTTCAAATTTAGCAAATTTTTTGAAGGTTGTTGATGTCTTTTATTTAGTTTGTTCCAATTCTAAAAATGACCCTTTATATTTCTTTTTAATAATTACGTTTGATTCAGATAATTCTTTGATTTTTTGAAAAAAAAGTCTTAGTCTCATTCTCATGATCTAGACATTGAGAGGTGTACTCTTCAACATTCTATTTGACCATTTGGCTTAGGACTTCTATTTTTTTGGGTAAGGTCCGTAACTACTTTTCAAGTTTAACACACTTCTTAAGGGTTTTCATGTATAATGTGTGAAAGTCCGAGAGATCCTCATTGTCGGAGTCACGAAGTGTGCAATGTCCCTTAGCGATTCATTTTTAGGACTCACACACATGTTTACATCATCAATAGTACGTTCCCTTTGACTCACACACACGCCATTAGAACTACTAGTAGCATTCTCAAGTAACAAGGAAGATAATCCATTAGGAACATTATCATTCAGCATATCATGATTAGAGATACTACAATTAGATTCAGTACTAGTCATAGGCTTATCAGTGTAAATAAATTTGGCAAAGAATGACATACAAGGGTCGAAAGAATTAGATGACTCAAGCTTATCAGTTTCTAATTTTCTTGAATCATCCCAGGTCTTGCACAAATTAATCTTATTATTTTTGTTATTCTTATTCAAATTGAATCTACAATCATTGGCCATATGTACTAATTTCCCACACTTAAAACACTCAATATTTTTGAGGTCTTTTCCAGGTTTATTTTTGTTATGAGTCTGGTGTTTTTCCCATCTTTTCTCATGAAGCCTATTATTAGAAAACTTTCAATAAGCAGGTTTTCCTTGTCTATTTGCAACCTTATTTCAAAAGTTTAATATTTTCTTAACCCATTTAGACATTAAGGAAATATGATTATCCAAATTGTCTAAATTATAGTACTCATCAGAATCTAAGTTAATATCAGGCAAATTGAACTCAGGTTTGGTCAACTTAGAGGAAAAGAGAAGATTAGAGTTGGACTGTTTCTTTTGGGACTGAGTTAACTATTTCTTAAATTCCAATTCCATTTCCACTTTTCTTAGCTTACTACTGAGGAGTTCAGGTGTTAAATTCGGGTCATCCATATCCTTAATGGCATAGCGCTTGTTATCAAATTTTTATGGAAGTGACCTTAGAATTTTAGAAATAATTTCCTTCATATCATAAATTATTCCATTAGCATGTAGCTTAGTCACTATGTCTGTTAATCTAATATATAAGTCATCAAATGACTCAGTCTCAGTCATGACCAAAGTGTTATACTGTTGGGTTAACATTTGGGTTTTAGCCGCTTTAACATGTGTGTATCCTTCATTTGCAGTAACTAAATATCCCATGCTTCTTTAGAGGTAGTAGAGAAAGATATCCTCTTAAATTCGTGTTCATTGATAGATATGAATATGGATTTTTTCCCTTTATTATTATTAAGAGAGGCCTGTTTCTCTTTTTAGTGTATTCACCTAGGAGTTTCCTAATGCTCACATTACTTCCTTCTGCAACTGGTTTAGTTGGAAAAGTTTATCCATTTTTAATAGCATCCCAAACATCATCTCCCAATGCACCTTGGATGAAAGCAACCATCCTCACTTTCCAGTAAGGGATGTTGGTTGCATTAAAGAGTGGGGGTCTTGAAAGGTTACCTAATTTTTCAAATTTCTCATCCATTGTTTGTTTTGAAAAAAAAAAATCAGAAACTCAGGATCTAAAAATATTGTATAAAACCAACGCTATGATTCCAATTGAAAAAATAATGCCAGTTGTTTAAAAGGTTTAAAATAGTTTAAACGGCTCCGAACAGTTTGTTTAAGAAACTCTTTTTTGTACAAAAAAAATTACCAACACAAGATGTGTATGAAAATTGTTATGAACGAGACATTTTGGTTATAGATGACGAAGTTTTGAAAACCAAAACTAAAAGCATCTAAATAAGCGAAAT
Organism: Sambucus nigra; assembly: GCA_949130495.1. Classification (NCBI taxonomy): domain Eukaryota; kingdom Viridiplantae; phylum Streptophyta; class Magnoliopsida; order Dipsacales; family Adoxaceae; genus Sambucus; species Sambucus nigra. The sequence continues at coordinate 528,985,051 of OX422210.1, read as the reverse complement.
ATTAGAAGGGGATGAGGGGAAGATTAAACATGCAAGTACAAATGTATTTTAACATGGTAAAATCCCACCCAATTGGGGAAACATCCACGGAGGTGTCTACACCTCAAAAATAAAATCCACTAAAAATGAGTTATAAGGTTACAAACTATTAACAAACAAAGCAGACAACTAGACCTATACTAATACAAGAATTTATACCAGATCCATTAAGTAAATCTAACTTCTCTAAAGGTTCTGAAGTTGTCCTAATTGTTCTGCATCTTTGTACCTCCTCCTCCTTTTAGCTTTACGTCGACTCTAAGGTCAGAAATCTCTCAAACAACACTGTGTTAGTGTTGTAGTGTGAAACATGTATTGTGGTGTTATGCGTAACACATGCATGAACACACACACACTCACACACACACACACACACACACACACACACACACACACATATACAGACCAATAGTCCTACAAATTACAAATTTCTACTAACAATGTTATGCAAGATTCTGGATCACAATTTATTGAAAACACGACTTCCTTTTTTTTGTAATAGATTGAGTGACAATCTTGCTATTCAAAAAGATCCAAGATCCTATACACTTTCTCTTATTTATTTGCAAATCTATTTCACAAAATGTGAAATATGAACTAGAAAGTCTAAATGTCTCAAGATTTGAAAATGTTTTGAAGTCCTTTTTTTCTTAAAACTTGAAACAAAAACAGTATTTGTTGGTAGAACGTTAAATAAAAATTTGAGTACAAAAACACCAACAAATAATGATTTATAAATAAAGAAATCAAACTAAGCAGATTTAAGTGATTTATATCATAAAAAATCAGATCTACACTCTCTATAAAAAAGAAACCAGATGTAACTCAGTGACTGGTAGGAAAAGAGATTTAAAACCAAAGAGGAAATGATCTTCGAACAAGAATCACTCTCAAATTCACACGAATTTGTCTAAGAAATTTTTTCAAGAGTTTGGCTAGGTTTGTAATTTCTCTCTCTCTCTCTCTCTCTCTTTTTTCTCTCAAACTCAGACTCACTAAAAGATTGTAATCGTATACCCAAGGGTCTCTATTTATACAAAACGATGGAAGTATTTGGAACAATTGACCAAATCAATGGCCATGATTAAACCTTACAAAACGAATGCAAGTCTTATAGCTATAAATGCACCGCGTTTAAATGCATTCTTAATGGTCCAATGGGTTAAGACTTGGATTGAGTTAGGAAAAATGCAGACCATTGATGAGTTTGATCCAAAGGTTGATAATGTCTCTCAGTTATGTGAGTAAGAAGGAACACAATCTTAGCCGGTATATAGAAGACACGTGTAAGGGTGAGATCACACATAAATTGCGTGTTTTTGAATACTTAAAAATACCAATTTCTACGCCACATTTTCTTGCCTCTTTTGGTTTCTACCCAACCAAGTTTTGAGGAATTAAAAGATATTACCAATCACCCCAAAATATTTTAAAACCTAAATTTTAAATGTTTAAATTTTGTTAAAAAATTCCAAAAAAATTTAAAAAATCCCAAAAAATATTAGAAAATTATTTTGATGGGAATTAACACTCACACACCTAAAATGATATAAATGCTACATAAAATATACAAGCTTAGGTGCAATGTTGGTGTACTACCTTTGAGACCATTATAGGATCATTGATGTAGTGTATGATGTTCTTTGGAAGCAAGGGGTATGATTCTGATTTTGTCGTTATTTCTAAACTAGATAAGCGCCTATATAGTATAGACTCAAGTGAGTAAAAAATATAGGGTGTTTCATGCGTAAGGTCTGATTATGAGACAAATTTTTGTAAGTTTTGTTAACCAATTCCAAACCTGTGGAAGGTTGCATCAAGAATATGTGAGCAATGGAAGAGGCCTTAATGGATCTAAACTATCATTTTTCCTCTTTTGGCAATGGTTGGAGCATGAGATAATTCTTAGAGAATATAGATGGGGTAGGGTGATGAATGTAAGATGAGCATTTTTTTTAATATGTGGTTAAGGTGTACGTTAAGATATAGGTATGCATGATACTTATGTCAAATTTATATGTGAAAAATGTAAACACAAAGCGATAGGTCGAAATGTGATTTGTCTCGAATATTGAATTTACTTATGCATTTTAGCTCCCTCGGGTATTTTAATTCCTATTTTCAGAAAACCTCTTTTAAGTATGTTTATTTTCTTTATGAGGTATAATTGAGCTTTTGTAGATATTAAAGTGCTTAGCGTATAGTTCGATCGCATTTCGAGAAAGTTTCATTGTAAAGCGAACATTCAAGGGCATTTTAGTTATTTTATCACTTGGGTTTCTGGCCCAATGTCCTTATGGAAGTTGTATCCCTATGAGTTAGCTTCTCATAGCCTCTGACCATGCCTAATTTTGATGTATAATGTAGAAGTTACGATGTTTTTCGTATGTTGATCCCGGGATGAAGAATCAAACATGTTAGGGGTGGATTGATTCAACCATTTTGGCGGAATACATTAGGGTACAATAAAAGTTCGAAAATATCTATTTTTAAGGTGGTTCTGCTTTGTTATATATGAGAAAACATTATCTTAAGTTGGGGGATTCATTTACATAATATGTTTATAATTTAGCTTAGGTTAGTCTTGGTTTTGGAGCCTATCTCTTTCTCTCTCCTAGAGTTCCATTCCTTTTATATGTAAGTATACTACTGTCCATCTTCTTCCTTATATAAGTTGTTTATTATTCTCTTTTCTTGTGTTCTAGCCTTGTTTAATTAGTTTATTTTGTTTGTTAACTACTTGTTATTGGTTAATTAGTTATTTTATTATTTCATTAGTTCTATTTATTGTTCTTACCATGTGTAATACTTAGATTTTAGTTTGAAACACTTTTAATTTAAATCTTGTGTATTAATGTTGTAATATTAGGCATTTAACTTCCTTCGTCACGCAACAGTAGTGTTTATAGAGATATTGCGACATTAATTTATTTGTGACCATTTTCTATTGAAAGTTTATTCTTTCAATATTGAATTAAATTTCTTCATGTTTGATGTTTATAATAATTTGAGTATGCTTGGTTAAATGTTTTCTAACCATCATCCATTTGACGCGTTGTTAGCACATGGTAGAGATGTGGTCTTAATCTTGTTTTCTTAATCTTTATTTAATTTTAATTACGTAGTTAACTTCTTATGTTCCCTCTTTGTACAATCACCCATATTATCTTTTAAACTTTCCCTCCTTTTTCTAAGTACTAAACCATTTTAGTTCCAAATATCGTTCCACGTGGATTCGATCCCTACATGCCGCTACACTTTCATATATAAGGTGTCAATTTGTGATATATTTTTGTATAGGGCATAAACATCCAACACAATATTTTACATACGAAGTTTATGCCTCATAAAAAATGGCACCATTGTCGGGGAGGAGTTCATTCTAGGATTTTAGTGTTTTAATATTTTGTGTATAGATTATATATTCTTTTTACCTAATTTACGCCTTGTACTAAATTATTTTGAAAACTCAAAATTTTGGTGCCTGTCACGTATTTGAATTGTCCACTTTGAAATTTCTCATTCTAACCCCTTAGATTGTTTTAATTGTTTTTGTAATGGTTATCAAAGTTACACTCCCAAGACTATGCGTGAATGTCTATAAATTCTTGAAGATGAAAGAATTGAACGTGAAATTCAAGAATTTATATGTAATCACTCGTCTCCTTGGGAACAAATATTGTGAAATAGGGAATCCTCTAATTATGACCAAGCCTCCCATTTTATCTAAACCCCCCATCATCCACCTAAAAAATTTAATTGGTGATGGTTCATTTTCTCTGTCCAAACCATGTCTTCTGTTGTTAAAACAGACTTCTTATGTTTCAAGAGGCATTCACTCAAATGAGGGACCATCTTTGATTTATCAAAGTCAAATCATTTTTTGGGTGGACCCTAAAAAATTTCAACTTCTAGTGTATAGTTAGTTAGAAGTTCAAATTGTAGGTTGTAAGTAGTTAGTTTGATTTTTATTTTTACTTATAATCTAGTGTAATTAGTTAAACATATTTTTGTAGAATCTTTGGACATTTATAATCCGGATATCACTCCATTTTGGGTAATATCTTTATTTTCCACTCATTATATTGATTCTATCGTTTTGTATAATATAACTAGGCTTGTGATATATCCTCTTTTTTTACAAAATGTTCTTATATATTTTTGTGAATGTTATATCATATTTTAGGATGATGAGCACTTGAATTCCCTCCACCGGAACTATAGCTAAATAGACCCAACTGAAGGAATCATGTGATGCCTTCAAGAATTGACATCCCTATCACGACAACAATAAATTCCTCACCCATCTCTAGAGGAAATCTCAGATGAGAACAGTAGAATGAATGCCCTCAAAGAATTTTTGAGACAACGACCTCCTGCATTTTTTGGAAAGCTATGTGCCAGTGAAGTTGAGAAATGGATGCGTCAGATTATGAAAATTCTTAATGGAGTGGGGATGGTTGCCAGCCTTCGATTAATTCTAGTTGCCTACATGTTTGAAGGTGAAGCTAATTTCTGGTGACAAGCCGTGTCTCATTATCATAATGTCACTATGCTAACTTGGGAGAAATTTGAAGAAATCTTCTTCAAAAGTATTTTTTTGAAACTGAACGAGATCAACGAACTGTAGATTTCTTAAGGTTACAACAAGCAAATTTATCCTTAGCTCAGTATGAAGCCAAGTTTATCGAGTTGTCAAGTTACGCCATTGAATATGTGGATACCAAAATCAAGAAATTCAAGAAGTTTTAAAGAGGACTACATTCGAGAATCAAGACTTATGTCTCCCCTTCGCAGATCTGAGATTACTCTCAACTTATCAATGTTGCAGCCATTATTGTACGAAATTATTCTAGTGTTGCACCTCATCATATTACTATAAATAATCATGTTTATTAGGAGTTTACCTCAATCTCGACCCCAGCCTTATACAAATCATAGTGGATAAGTTTATTCCCAAATTTTTCGTAACACTACCCATCCGTTGATTCGTTGTCATGAATGTCAAGAAGTAGGACATACGCACTCGTAGTGTCCAAGCTAAAACTTCCTCTAATCTTCCATAAATTAGGTAATCCCTATGAATTCAAAATCCCGTTATATCCAAAACCAAATTAAGCCAAATCTTATCAGGAAAATTTTACTAGTTCCTCTTTGTGGAAAGAATTATGCTACACTGCCGATACAAAATTCGCATAATGTGATAAAAGGTACAATATTTTTTCATAATCTTCCTGCTCGTATTTTACTTCATTATGGTTCGACACATTCATTTGTAACTCCTAAACTAGATAAATTCTTACAATTATTGCCTACATCATTGGCTGTTCTATTAGAAATAGACTTATTTACAGGTGATATTAATACACATACCCAAGGATATGAGAATTGTAAAATTCATCTAGATTTAGGTATGCTCTTTATAAATTTGATAGTTTTAGATATTTGTGGATTCGATATTATTATCGGGATTGATGTTTTGTCAAGACATTACGCTTATATTGATTGTTATGCAAAATAATTATTTTCGAGACCAAGAAAATTGTTCCTCTATATTTCAAGGATCAAGTCATTCTGAACCATCAACCTCCTAAATCTAAAACTTCTCATCCTTAATTCCTAGAATTTTGGAACTATTCAAAGATGTTTTCCCATAATAATTACTAGGAATACCCCCTTCCCGAGAAATAGAATTTAGTATAAATTTGTATCCCAATACTTGCCCTACTTTGATACCTCCATAATAGATGGCTCCTTCACAACTTTGAGAACTCCGTACCTAGCTAGATGATCTTCTTGAAAAGGTTTTTATCCACCTTAGTTCATCTCCTTAGGGAGGTCCCATGTTATTTGTCATGAAAAAAGATTGAAGATTTAGGTTATGCATAGATTATTATAAGCTAAACTTGATAACAATTAAGAATAAATATCTTTTACCCAGAATAAAAGATTTATTCGATCAACTTTGAGGAGAGAGGGTGTTTTCTAAAATAGACTTACGGTCTGGTTACCCTCAATTGAGAGTAAGAGAATAAGATATTCCAAAAATTACTTTTTGAATTCTTTATAGTCATTTTGAATTTATCGTAATGGATTTTGGATTACACAATGCACTCGCATCTTTTATGGACCTTATGTACAAAATATTTAGAACTTTTCTTGACTAATTTGTTATCATATTCATTGACGATATTCTTGTTTATTCCCCAAAACATGTCGATCATTCCCAACATTTAGAGACTTTATTAGGCATTTTAAGAAATCACCAGTTATATGCAAAAAAGAGCAAATGTGACTTCTCAATAAAGGAAGTACAATTCTTAGGACATGCGATTTCTGAAAATGGAATCCAGGTCAATGCCGCCAAAATTTCATCCATTTTAGAATGAAAAAATCCTACTAATGTCACCGAGATAAGAAGTTTTCTAAGATTAGTTGGTTATTATCGCTATGTTGTGGTAGGATTTTTTCGCATTGCCTTTCCCCTCTTAAAACTAACTAGGAAGTAACTACCATTTGTATGGACTACTGAATGTGACCAACCATTCCAAAATTTGAAGGAAAAATTGACTACTGCTCCTATCATAACTATTCCTTCTAATGATGTAACCTATAATGTATATACCAACGCTTCGTTGTATGGTTAGGACGTGTTTTAATGAAAAGAGTAGAGTAGTAGAGTATGGATCATGACAACTCAAAATCCATGAGTTTAATTACCCTACCCATGATCATAATTTAGTTGCTTTAGTTTTTGTTTTAAATATTTGGCGTTGTTACCTTTATGCTGAATAATTTCAAGTCTTTTCCGTTCACAAGAGCTTAAAATATATCTTCACCCAAAAGGATTTGAATATAAGATAATGACGTTGGATTGAATTATTGGAAGATTAATGGTTTAAATTAAACTACCACCTAGGAAAAAGTAATGTCGTATTCGATTCTCTAAGTCTTAACCTCATTTGAAGACTCCAGACTTTGATCTCTTATGATATTATTGGTACCATGGAGCAATATGATCTTCGATTAATACCGCCTTTCTTGAATTTTTCCAATATAATTGGATATCCATGTCTGAGAAAGAAAATCTTGGCATAACAATCCAAAGATCCTTTTTCACAACACATTTAGTATAAAAACGATGGCTTCTCATATGATAAGGAAACTTGCTTACTATTTAAAAATAGATTGTATGTGCCTGATAATTCATCTCTTTGAGAAGAAGTATTGTACGAAGCCCATAGTTCTAAGTTTAGGATTCACCCTGGAAGCTCTAAGATGTATCACACATTGAAGAAATAGTATTAGTTGCCAAATATGAGAGCTGATATTGTGAGTTTTTTCAGAAGATGTCTTACTTTTCAACAAGTAAAGATAAAACACCAGCATCCTGGTGGACTTCTCTAATCCTTACTGATTTCTAAATGGAAATGGGATCACATCACAATGGATTTTGTTAGTGGACTACTTTGCATGTCTCAAGTATATAATTTCATTAGGGTAATAGAGGACCGACTTACTAAATCTACCCGTTTTCTACAAGTAAAAACCACTTATTCTTTTCAAAAGCTCAAAAACTATACATTCGAGAAATTAACCGATTACATGGAATTCCTCTATCCATCATGTCATACAGAGACTTCCATTTTATAGGATGATTTTGGTAAGTACTTCAGACAACAATGGGTACTAAACTTCATTTGATTACTTCATTCCACCCTCAGACAGGTGGAGAATCTGAATATACATTAGATATGCCTAACAATTAGGATGAACACTTATCCATTGTTGAGTTTTCTAATAACAATAATTACCAGTCAAGTGTCAAAGTTGCCCTATTTAAAACTTTTTATGGAAGATCGTTCCAGCAGTAATGAATTTGGTCCCGAGATAATCGGGGAAACCATTGAGAAAATATAAAAAATCGGAGAGAGATTAAAGATATACCAAGATCTTCAGAAAAGTTATGCAAATCAGCGCCGAAAGCCCCTAGAATTTCAAGTTTGTTACCAAGTAATTCTGAAAGTTTCATCTCGAAAAGGGATTTTATGCTTATAAAAGAAGGGGAAGTTAGCCCCTAAATATATTGAGCCCTTCACTATTTTTAAACATATTGGATCTATAGCCTATCAGTTATAATTACCATTGGAATTATCCAATATTCATAACGTATTCCATGTATCCCAAATAAGCCAGTATATTCCTATTCCCTCCCATGTCATTACATAGCAAGATACGTAACACCCAGACCTGATTTTGGATCACCATTGGGTCAACCTGCACTGAGCCGGGAAGTTAAAAGGGGGAGGGGGAAGGATTTAACCAATTTATTTAAGAAAACCTTCAATTTGATTCATAAGTTTGGTGTTTTAAAATATTATTTTGTAAAAAGGTGTTCATTATAAGATGTCACACCCCGCCCAATTATCGATTGATCAGTCCTTTATTAAATTAAACAAGTTTTCCGTTTGGTTCATTCTTAGCATCACTATCGAAAATTATATTAATTGTTATTCACCTATTTGACAATTAAATCGGTGTCAATTTTTCATTCATTAAACAAGTCATAATCATAACCGGAACTAATTTAAAACATTCACATCATTAATAGAGTTCTAAACCATCACAAGGAGTAAATGAATATAAGACATGCCGAATAAACCATCGGCTACAAATCCAAATCCCAAAATAAAATCAACAGTAAATGACTGAATCCCAATATAAGTCTAAACAGAATAACTGACTAAATAAAGTCTAAATAGGGAAACATGCCCAACTGAGATATTGAAATGAAATCCAACACTAGGAATGAAAGATGGATGCGTCTAATGGAGTCCTGCAAGCCTCCACAATGCTACTGCTAATCATCCCTGGAATGGATTGTCAGCTCTGGCATCCGTGTGGCTGGACACCAAAAGGTTTTAAAATATTTTGACACGAGTCAGAGCCCGAGTAAAACATTTTCAAAATATTTAAAATGTATTTAGATAACAATTTAAATCAGTTATTTATTGTACATGTATTATCCACGTACACTCACTTGAGACCCTCATCTTTCAACTAATGTGCATGCCTAACTTAGTAAACCTAACTAGTATCAATTTCTTGACTAACTATTCTCACTAAGTCTCGTTCCCTCATATTTCCCCATGCGACCCAATATTACAGTCTTACACAAAATTTATTTATTCTCATTTTAATATTGAGTCAATCATTTAGGTTTCAGTAATTAAATTCTTTCAAATATACTTCATCTATCAATTCTACCATTTCACATAAGTAGATATATTACATTAGTATATATATTCATCACACATATAATATATATAAAAAATATATCATCTCCGTAATGACCCCTCGTGATGATGGAATACTCTGCTATCAAAGTTAGGTACCTCTCGTACTCAATATAGGACTATTGGTTCGGTAGGTCTCCTCGAACCCAAAATTAATCATCACAACAGTTGAGGAAAATATGGTTCTAAGACTTTCGGATATGCACATACCTAACATACACAAACGACCTGCCAATCCTACTAATACACGACACATAGTTCCATGTTCTGGGTATCTAATCCAGTCCTCACTAGAATCGTCAAGGTGTGATCGCCCTCTGCACGTACACCTCGTGATAGCAGGCAACGTAGTTATGTTCACACACATAATCAAATCATATCTATAGGTATTCACACTACCTATTTATATCTATAGGTGTGATTTTCAATTTAGGGAAAAATATAATCGATTCGCCCTTGGGCCGAATTGATTCAAAGTGTATTAGGGGAAAATGCTATTACGAAATTTCTACACTTTCCATTTCTCAAACTTTCATATAATCATCCCCAAATTTCAATTTAACCTAACTAATCATCAAGGATACATGTAAAGAGAATTACCAAATTATATTATGTGAAATTTCATTCAATTTCATCCTAAAATCAAATTACAATCCCATTATTTTCATATCCAAAAATCCGATTAAAACTCCATTAATCATTAACCATATATTTTGATGTTCTTCATCTAGAATCACCAAAAATCTAGATTTATACCATGATCTAAATCTCCAAATTTCAAATTTCCATTTAAATATGCAATTGGGTTTATTCTACATAAAATCTTATTCCCAATTAGATATATGCATCAAATCGCATGAATTGTGTTAAAATTCCTTAATTCAAAGATCCTACTCTACATGAGTGTTATAACTCATAAATTTGCAAGTGAAATGCTTGCCTTATATAGAAGTGGTCTGATTTGATCCTCTTTGATGATGCTTCTCTTCCAATCCTTCCTACAAAAATTATTGTGATGCTAAAATGAATTTGAATTCTACAAAATCCTCTCTTAGGTTCCAAGAAAACTCATCCTCTCCTCTCTACAGGCCTCCAATTATTTTCTACTCTTTTTAACCTAGACTCTAATTACCACAACTATATATAATCCTTCAAATTTCGAAATCCCTTTAACCCAAGGTTATAAAATGACTTAAATGGCCTCTCGGGGTGCCGGTTTGGTCTAAAACTATCCCGGGACCCAAACTACACACCTAAGTATAAAATTTTGATTATTTTGGCTCTTCCGAACTCATCTGTGACCTAAACATTATCATCAAAATTGCTCATAATTTATTTCTTATCTTGACCTCATTTAGTCCACTCATGAGATTACATATTGTTATGTCACTGCCACACATTATAACGTCAAATATGTAATTACTATTTACTTAGTAATTTTATTCAATAACATTAATCATTTCTTTTCGATTAATAGTTTAATGAATCCCTAATATTTAATTTCCATTAAATTACGTCACACGTGTAATTTAAATTTAACTGAATTAATTCACTTTTTATTCTTTAAAAATACGTGTTATTACGTACTTCCACCCTTACAAGGGAATTTCATCCTCGAAGTTCGAACATACTCGCGGTGAATAAATTTGGATACTTCTCATGAATGTCATCCCCCCGCTCCCATGTCGATTCATCTACATTATGGTGCCCCCACTAAACTCTCACTAAAGGTACCACATTTTACCGCAACTTCCACTCACTACGATCAAGTATCGCCACTGGTATTTCCTTATACGAGATGACGGGCTGCAAGTCGATATCTTCTAATTAAAAGGTCTAAAAAGTTCTCTCACTCCTCAGGTATCTCTTCAGCGATGACACTGAAGCACGTCATGAATCCGCTGAAGATTCTCTGGTAATCCCAATCTATAAGACATTGGTCTGACCTTCTCAATGATCGAAAATAGTCGCCATATCTCGGTGCCAATTTCCCTTTCTTGCAAAATATCATCACCCCTTTCGTAGGAGACACTCACACCAATACTTGGTCACCAACCTCAAGCTCAATATGTCTCCTATCTGCATCCGCGTAACTCCTTTGCCTATCGTGAGCTATCCGGATGCTCCCTCAAATCAACTCAAACTTGGTAGTTGTTTCCAGAATCATCTATGGCCCCAATAAATTATTATAGCCAACATCCAACCAATAAGTAGGTGAATGATAAGGCCGATCGTACAATGCCTCAAAAGGTTCCATGCCTATGGTGAATTGGTAGGAGTTATTATACGCAAACTCCACTAATGGAAGGTACTGCTCCAATCCTCCCCTAAAATAGAGTATACACATTTATAGCATATCCTTAAGCATCTGATTAACCCTCTCAGTCTGCCCATTTGTCTGTGGATGATACGTTGTACTCAATTGTAAATATGTTCCCATCGCCTCCTAAAAACTCTGCCGACATAAAGATTTTATCCTGATCGGACATAATATTAAGCGGGACCTCATGTAAGAGTACTACTCATCTATAAATAATTTTTCAAACTTATTTGTCTTAAAATCAGTACAAAATGAAGAAAATGAGCCACCTTGGTCAACTAATCAAATAGCACCCATATAGAATCGTGACCTCGCTGCGATAACGGTAATCCAGTGACAAAGTCCATAGAGATATTTGAAAAATGTTGCTAATGCCGTTTAATATAATGATTAAACTGTATAAGCAACTCCGAGATGTTTGTTGAAGAAACCCTTTTCTTTTGAAAAGAAAAATGATAAACAACAAGATGTGTTTACAAAAACTTATGTACGAGAATAACCAAGACTTTGTAATCAGTTTTAAAACTAAGATAGTTTCAAAAATTCAGCACACTATAGAATGAGATGAGGAGATGAAGATAATCAGAACACATAATTTTTAACGTGGTAAAACCTCTCCCAATAGAGGAAACATCCACGGTGACTTCTAAGTCACGAAAGTAAAAATCCACTAAAAACAAATAGCAGTTACAAATAATACAACATACATGCACACAACTCAGCCTATTCTAAGTTTAGGAATATACCCCACTTGGTGTCCTTCTAACTTCTTTATAGATCTGATTGTTGATGATGTTCATCCAGTTTGATAACTTCCCTTTTTCTTTAGCTTTCCTTGCGTCGACTCAATAATCTTTGATCTTATACCCAACACTTTCAGTGTGGTAGTGTGTCAAGTGTTTGTGATGTGATTCCTATCAACATGCATGAACTCACACACACTTAGTTTTTACAGACAGTCCTAGAAAATTACATATAAAGACTATATGCTGTGATTTTCTTTTCTTTCTTTCTTACAGAACTTGAAACCTTTTTGACCTTTAATTTATCCCAGATTCCACGGATATCTTGCTTCAAAATCGGTCAAGATCTTAATCAATCTCTGTTTTAAAAATATTTTTGAGATTGAAAATCTCCAAGTGAGAATCCAACTAGGTCAAGGTTAAGTTTCATAAGAACAGAAACCATAAAATCTTAACAGATCTAAATCAGCAAAGATTTTCACAAAATGAGAAACAAATATACAGATCTAGTGAAATATAACATGCAAAGTTTAGATCTAAGATTTTAATGATAAAGAAATACAGATCTTCACTAAAAATGTTTAAGTTGGTAATAAGATCACAGATCAAGAGGTTACAGCTTCAAATGAACAAACCAGTAACACCACTCTCTCTCAAACACTCAAGGTTGTGTTTGGGGTTTTGTATATACGAAGGTTTGAAGATGATTTGAAGTTTTTTAGGGTTAGGGTTAGGTTTTCTCTAACACAGTTTCAATTTCTCTCTCTTATCTCTTTTCTTTTCTCTCTTCTCTCTCACTTCTCTCTTCTCTCTTTTTTTCTCTCAATTTGGACGACTGCCAAAAGTTTCCAAAGGTTGAGAATATGAGGGTTTATATAGGAGCCAAAGCAGGTTATGGATTGCTGATCGAAATCAATGGTTGAGATCCAGTCTTCCTTATGTTGACTTGATCCAAGGGTGGTAAAATAGCGGTGGTTAAACTGAATGTGATTGGTCCATAGAGATAGCACAAGGATAGACTTAAAATGCATGCAGGCCATAGATAAGGTTTGATTAAACGATCCACAATACACCAGGCAGTTCTCTCACAAAACAAACACAAAATGAGATATCAGGAACGTGACAAGTGTTGGCATTCTGTTGGCTGGCAAACGCGCGTCAAAAGTAATTACAGGCAACACCCTGAAGTCTCTAGTTCTTTGATATTCTACCCAATCAAACATTCTAATGAAAAACATATTTTTCATAATAGCATTTTAACCCCACAAAGTTTATAAAAACACTTTTTATTTAAGAAATCATTCTTTTAAAAATGTTTAAAAATTCCCAAAAATTATTAAAACAACATTTTAAGGGGAATTTAACACACAATCAATTTTAAGCAATATATACACATGTATGCACTTCTAATGTGTGTAGTGTGATTCAATTATACCTTGTTTGGATCATTGAAGAGGATTAGAGAGAATAATTCTGAGGTTCTTTGGATTCTAGGTTAGACAACCAATTTTGTCACTATTTCCAAATTAGTTGAGCATTTATACAATATAGACTTAAGTAAGTCAAAGGTATAAGGTGCTTCAATCTCCCCCTTTGGAAATATGAGACAAAATCTCCTTTGAGTTAACTTAAACTCTCAGGGAACCAAAAAAACAAAACCTAGTCCTATACAAAAGATACTATCTACCCATTTCCTAGAAAGTCAAAAATTACATAACTCAACTATTTACAAAATTGTACACTAGAAATGGTAGACAATCAGTAGAAGAGGTTCCTGCAAATATGCACACTAAGATCAAGCAGTTTAGATGAAATGTGAACAAAATAATGAACCCGTAAGACTCAAATTTCTCCCCCATTTTGTCTCAAATGGACAAAGGGTAAAAAATTATGGTCTTAAGAGATTTAATCAGCACATACCATACCTATAGAATTACGCAAATACAAAAATCTGTTATAGTCTAGAGGTTTAGTGAACATGTCTGCGAGTTGCAAATCAGTAGGTAGGTAATGAATTTCTAACTCCTTAGTCTCAACAAGTTCGCGTATAAAGTGATGTCTTATTTTGATATGCTTAGTTCGCGAGTGTTGAACCGGGTTTTAAGATATGTTAATAGCGCTTTGATTGTCACAATACAATTGTAACTGATCTTCTTTAATCCCATAGTCGCTTAACATTTGTTTGATCCATAACAATTGAGCACAGCAACTTCCTGCTGCTATATATTCGGACTCAGCCGTAGATAAAGATGTGCAATTCTGTTTTTTGCTACTCCAACCTACTAAATTATTGCCGACATAATAACAGGCACCTGATGTACTTTTACTATCATCAGTACAACCGGCCCAATCAGCATCACTATACCCTATGATGGTGCTGCAGGTATCATTAGTATACCTAAGTCCAAGATTAAGAGTGCCTTTTATGTACTTTATTATACATTTTACACAAGATAAATGGCTCTCTTTAGGGTTATTCTGGTAACGAGCACACAGACATACAACATACATTATATCTCGTCGTGAGGCAGTTAGATAGAGTAGACTACCAATCATACTACAATAAAGTGTGGAATCAACTGACTTTCCATTTTCATCTTTACATAATTTAACAGTAGTACTCATAGGTGTTTTGGCAACTTTAGCATCATCTAAACCAAATTTCTTAACAAGATCTAAGGCATACTTAGTTTGAGAGACAAATAATCCATCAGAATTCTGTTTTACTTGAAATCCTAAGAAAAGCTGTAGCTCCCCCATAAGGGACATGTGAAACTCCTTATGCATAATAGCAGAAAAAAATTTAACTTCAGATGTTGAAGTAGACCCAAAGATGATGTCGTCTACATAGACTTGGGCTATAATAATGTTTTTGTCAAAATGTTTGACAAAGAGGGTCTGGTCATTTCCTCCTCTCTTAAAACCCTTATCCAACAAAAAATTGGAAAGGCGTTCATACCAAGCTCTAGGAGCTTGTTTTAATCCATACAAAGCCTTTTTTAGACGAAAGACATGGTCTGGGTATTTTGGGCTAATGAACCTTTGGGTTGTTCTACATACGTTTCTTCGGACAGAATTCCATTGAGGAAGGCAAACTTGACATCCATTTGATAAAGTGTAAATTTTAAGTGACACGCTATGGCGAAAAAAAGTCGAACAGATTCAAGATGAGTGATAGGGGCAAATGTCTCGCTAAAATCTATCCCTTCTATTTGTGAGTAACCTTGAGCAACTAGTCTAGCTTTGTTTCTAAGGATTACCCCATTTTCGTTAGATTTGTTCTTAAAGATCCAACGTGTGCTAATAACATTTTTGTTTTGAGGCTGCGGTACAAGATACCAGACATCGTGAATGACAAATTGTAAAAGTTCTTCCTGCATAGCAGAAATCTAGTGTGTGTCATTCAATGCTTCATTCACATTTTTCGGTTCCACAAGGGAGACGAAACATGCATAATTAGCATAATTTCTTAACTGGGATCTAGTACGGACTGGCTCATTAGGATTACCGACCACGTTGTCAATGGGATGATCTTTAGAGACCCAGCCAGGTACTTCTGGACTCTTAATAGGTAATGAGTCATCTATTTCTGGTGAATCAGTTTTGAAATCATTTTCAGATTCAACCACAATAGGTGATTCAGATATCTTATTTTCGACAATAGTGTCGCTTACAATTACATTTATCGATTCCATAAGGGTCTTAGTACGCAGATTGTATATACGATAAGCACGACTGTTTGAGGAGTAACCTAAGAAGATGGCTTTATCACCACGCGTCTCGAATTTAGACAAATGTTCTCTGTCTTTACAGACATAACACTGACTTCCGAAAGTTCTTAGATATTTCAGATTAGGCTTCTTACCGTACCACAACTCATAAGAGGTTTGTTTAGTGTTTTTCCTAAGGTACACACGATTAATGATATGACAAGCAGTTCTAATAGATTCTACCCAGAAGTACTTAGGTAGAGATTTGGCATGTAACATGACACGTGCCATCTCTTGAAGAGTTCGGTTTTTCCTTTCGGAAATATCGTTCTGCTGAGGAGTCTTAGGGGCACTAAATTCGTGTTTGTAACCGTTCTAGTCACAATATTCAACTATTCCCGTGTCTATAAACTCTCCCCCTCTATCTCTACGAATGCGATTGACTTGTGTGTCCTTCTCATTTTCAATTCTTAGTAAAATTTTAAAAAATTTCTGAAACGTGTCAGATTTATGTTTCAAGAAGGCAACCCAAGTGAATTGTGTAAAATCATCAACCGTGACAAGGATATAACTGTGTCCACAAAGACTAACAGTTCTAGAGGGACCAATAAGGTCCATATGGATGAGATCTAAAGGTCTAGAGGTGAGAATGTCTTTAACCTTTTTATGCGAAGTCTTAACTATTTTTCCTTCCTGGCAATGACCATAGACAACACTGGAAATAGGTTTAATTTTAGGAATTCCTCTAACAATCTCTTGACTAGACAATCTACCAAGGATATCATAACTTAGGTGACCCATACGATTATGCCAGATTTCATTGTCATCCATTCTGACAATGTTATAGGTTTCAGAACTAGTCTTGACAGTATAACAATTGTCAGGTGTTCTAAATCCGGTAATAATGCATTCACCTTTATCATTTAGAATTTCGCAATTGTTTTTGAAAAGGTAACAGTATGGTCCGAGTCACAAAATTGTGATATACTTAGGAGGTTGGCTTTAAGGCCTTTAACTAAAAGTACATTTTCCAAAACAGGCATTCCCTCTTCTTTTAGGGTTCCTTTACCTATGATCTGGGATGAAACTCCGTCACCAAAAACTACTTTACCTCCAGAAAATTTGGTTTTGTTTAAGAGTTTGGTTTCATCTACTGTCATATGTTTAGAGCATCTTGAATTTAAATACCAACCAGATGAAGTGTGTTCAGCTTTTAAGGCAGTGATAACAATGTTACACTTCATTTGGGGTAAAAGATCATCTTTTCTAACCCAAATAGCTCTAGTTTTAATTTTGCGCAAGTTTTCCCTCATTTGATAAAATTTTTGAGAAGCAGTTTTTTGTCGAAAAACATTTGGAGCAACAAACTGATTATTGTGGAAAAGTTGAGCTATTGGTTTAGGAAAGTTTCTAGGAGCCTTTCTCTTAAATGAACTCTTAGTTTTGGTCTTTCTAATCCTGTAGTTAGAGTTCTTGTTAGGTTGTCTTGGAAGGACATAATGGTTATGATTTTGCCTAGAATAGTTAAAGTTCTTGTAAACAGGAGTGTTGTACACAGGGGTGTTTAGACGCCTAGCATAACAACCTTCAAAGGAATGACCATAAATGTCACAGTAGGAGCAATATTGATTGCTTGAGGGATGTACTTCCTTAGGAAAACTTCTAAAGATAGGTTTAACAGGATTCTGTTCAGAATTCTTATTCCGAGGAGGTATGGTCTTAAAGGTAGATTCAGCCTTTCTGATCAAAGGACAGACGTATTTAGTCTCAAGTGTAGTGTCAACCTTAGAGTTACTAGACTCTCCAATGTCTTTCTGTTGTTCCTTTTGATCAAATTCCTTTTTAATAAAATGAAAATCTGGACATGTTTCAATTGGTCTTTTGCCCCCAGACAAAAACTTAATAGGTTCAAGATTTGTAGTTTGTGGTTTATTCTTAGGGCAGAATCCAATACCGGTTCTATCATCAGAATTGGTCTTGGAGTAAACAACAAAGTCAGTGAAACAATTTGAATTGTTTTCAAACTTAGAATTTTTTTTAAAAACAGTAGCTGTCTTTGTTTTTGCTTCCTCCAGTTCTAATAATGTTCCCTTGTATTTCATTTCCAGGGTTTCATTAGTTTTAGTCAACTCTTTTAATTTTTTATCAAAAGTTTTAATTTCAGATTGATGTGACAGACACTAGTTAGTGTACTCTTCGGCATTCAGCTTCACAATAAGACTTAGATCATCTAATTTCTTAGTCAGGTCTCTAACAGTCTTCTCCATTCTAGTGCTTTTTTTAAGAGTTTTAGCATACACAGTATGAATATCTGGGAGGTCATCTGTGTCTGAGTCGCTAAGTGAAGTGTGTGTAGTGACCCCTAACGATTCAGTTTTAGTACTCACGCACCCATTTACATCGTCATTATCGAGATCTCTTTGACTCACACACACGAAACTAGAGCTAGCAACATTTTCAGATAACAAGGCATCTACGCCAATCAAAGCAGTATTCACAAAAGCAGGAGTAGAAGTATCATTATCACACACAGGCATATCATCATTGTAAATGATCTTAGCATAAAAGGACATGCAAGGGTCTAATACATTTAATGACTCAAGTTCCTCTTCATCAGAGTCACTTGAATCATCCCAAGTTTTACAGACATTGGCTCTATTGTGTGTGTTGGTTTTATTCAGATTAACTCTGCAATCGTGAGCAATGTGACCTAGTTTCCCACATCTAAAACATTCAATCTTTTTAAGGTCTCTGTTAGATCTGAAGTTGTTGTCCTTAGGAGGTTTGTAAAGACCTCTCTCATGAGGTTTGGTATTAGACACAGTTGGATAATTAGGCTTGCCTTGTTTAGATGCCTGTTTGTTTCTAAATTTAACAATTTTCTTAAATTGTTTTGACATTAAGGCAATCTGATTATCTAGTTTGTCTATATCACACTCCTCATCAGAGTCACAGTTTGTCAAATTAGTCTCATGTTTAGATATCTTAGAGGAAAAACTCAAGTTAGAGTTGGGCTATTTTCTTTGAGACTGATTTAATTGTTTCTTAAAGTCTAATTCCATTTCCACAGTCCTAAGTTTGCTACTGAGTAACTCAGGGGTGAGGTTTTGATCACTCATCTCCTTAATAGCATACCTTTTGCTGTCAAACTTTTGTGGTAATGATCTTAGAATTTTAGAAACAATCTCATTCCTGTCATATGTAATACCATTAGCATGCAACTTAGTAACTATATCAGTTAGGTTCATGTAAAAGTCGACAAAAGACTCAGAGTCAGACATAATCAAAGAGTTGTACTGCTGGGTAAGCATTTGACTTTTAGCAGCTTTAACTCTTGAGTCTCCTTCATGGGCAGCGATTAATGTGTCCCAAGCTTCCTTAGAAGTGGCACAAGATGAGATTATCTTGAACTCATACTCATTAATAGACATAAAAATGACATTCTTGCCTTTATTGTTATTACGAGAAATAGTTTTCTCTTCTTGGGTAAACTCACTTAAGATTTTCTTTACCCTCTCATCACTTCCTTCAGTGGCTGGTTTAGTAGGATAAGTATATCCGTTTTCAATAATGTCCTAGACATCATCTCCTAAAGTCCCTTGGATGAAGGCAACCATTCTTACTTTACAGTAAGCAAAGTTGTTTCCATCAAAGAGTGGAGGTCTGGACAGATTACCAAACCTTTCATTCTTCTCGTCCATAGTTAGGATTTTTCCGAAAACGATTTCAGAAACACAAGATCTTTTTGAAATAAAAGTTTACAGGGCTCTGATACCAATTGAAAAACGTTGCTAATGCCGTTTAGTATAATGATTAAACTGTATAAGCAACTCCGAGATGTTTGTTGAAGAAACCCTTTTCTTTTGAAAATAAAAATGATAAACAACAAGATGTGTTTACAAAAACTTATGTACGAGAATAACCAAGACTTTGTAATCAGTTTTAAAACTAAGATAGTTTCAAAAATTCAGCACACTATAGAATGAGATGAGGAGATGAAGATAATTAGAACACACAATTTTTAACGTGGTAAAACCTCTCCCAATATAGGAAACATCCACGGTGACTTCTAAGTCACAAAAGTAAAAATCCACTAAAAATAAATAGTAGTTACAAACAATACAACATACATGCACACAACTCAGCCTATTCTAAGTTTAGGAATATACCCCACTTGGTGTCCTTCTAACTTCTTTATAGATCTGATTGTTAATAATGTTCTTCCAGTTTGATAACTTCCCTTTTGCTTTAGCTTTCCTTGCGTCGACTCAATAATCTTTGATCTTATACCCAACACTTTCAGTGTGGTAGTGTGTCTAGTGTTTGTGATGTGATTCCTATCAACATGCATGAACTCACACACACTTACTTTTTACAGACAGTCCTAGAAAATTACATATAAAGACTATATGCTGTGATTTTCTTTTCTTTCTTTCTTACAGAACTTGAAACCTTTTTGACCTTTAATTTATCCCAGATTCCACGGATATCTTGCTTCAAAATCGGTCAAGATCTTAATCAATCTCTGTTTTAAAAATATTTTTGAGATTGAAAATCTCCAAGTGAGAATCCAACTAGGTCAAGGTTAAGTTTCATAAGAACAGAAACCATAAAATCTTAACAGATCTAAATCAGCAAAGATTTTCACAAAATGAGAAACAAATATACAGATCTAGTGAAATATAACATGCAAAGTTTAGATCTAAGATTTTAATGATAAAGAAATACAGATCTTCACTAAAAATGTTTAAGTTGGTAATAAGATCACAGATCAAGAGGTTACAGCTTCAAATGAACAAACCAGTAACACCACTCTCTCTCAAACACTCATGGTTGTGTTTGGTGTTTTGTATATACGAAGGTTTGAAGATGATTTGAAGTTGTTTAGGGTTAGGGTTAGGTTTTCTCTAACACAGTTCCCTTTCTTTCTCTTCTCTCTTTTCTTTTCTCTCTTCTCTCTCACTTCTCTCTTCTCTCTTTTTTTCTCTCAATTTGGACGACTGCCAAAAGTTTCCAAAGGTTGAATAGGAGGGTTTATATAGGAGCCAAAGCAGGTTCTGGATTGCTGATCGAAATCAATGGTTGAGATCCAGTCTTCCTTATGTTGACTTGATCCAAGGGTGGTAAAATAGCGGTGGTTAAACTGAATGTGATTGGTCCATAGAAATAGCACAAGGATAGACTTAAAACGCATGCAGGCCATAGATAAGGTTTGATCTAACGATCCACAATACACCAGGCAGTTCTCTCACAAAACAAACACAAAATGAGATATCAGGAACGTGATAAGTGTTGGCATTCCATTGGCTGGCAAACGCGCGTCAAAAGTAATTACAGCCAACACCCTGAAGTCTCTAGTGCTTTGATATTCTACCTAATCAAACATTCTAATGAAAAATATATTTTTCATAATAGCATTTTAACCCCACAAAGTTTATAAAAACACTTTTTATTTAAGAAATCATTATTTTAAAAATGTTTAAAAATGCCCAAAAATTATTAAAACAACATTTTTAGGGGAATTTAACACACAATCAATTTTAAGCAATATATACACATGTATGCATTTCTAATATGTGTAGTGTGATTCAATTATACCTTGTTTGGATCATTGAAGAGGATTAGAGAGAATAATTCTGAGGTTCTTTGGATTCTAGGTTAGACAAACGATTTTGTCACTATTTCCAAATTAGTTGAGCACTTATACAATATAGACTTAAGTAAGTGAAAGGTATAAGGTGCTTCAATATTCTCCCATTTCCACACAGGAATCTTTAATGGTTGCGACATCCATATCAGCCTTTGGTGGTCCAACTTTATGATCTAACAGGTAACACACTTTGAGATAAACTCTACTATGTCTCGTTTCATCCCCGACCACTAATATTGTCTGTGCATGTCCTGGTACATCTTATCTCCACCAAGATGTACTACAAATCGGGACCCATGAGCCTATGACATCACTGTATGTCTCAAATCATCACCCTCTGGAACCATAATTCTCCCATTAAAATGTAAGCCACCCTCTGAACTGATCGGGTACCCATTTTCCCCATCAGCTAATAACTGGAGAACTCCATCTTAGCAATATCGATCTAATGCCTATTCTTTCACTTCCCTTATCACAATCTCAGGCGTTATAGCTAATACAAAAATACAAGCTATATCAATATCACCATTGTGTATAAGCTCTATCGACTTTTCTTTCTAAAAATCTTCTAGCTCACCTATAGGTCTCTGACTTAACGCGTTAGCCACCACACTAATCTCTCCAGAATGATACTACATATCAAACTGGTAATCCTTCACGAACTCCAACCACCTCCTCTGCCTCATGTTCAGATATTTCTATGTGAACATATACTGAAGTGATTTATAGTACGTGAATAAAGTAAACAGCTCCCCCAATAGATAGTGCCTCAATATCCTCAAGGCAAATGCAACCGTGGTAAACTCCAAATCATGCGTGGGGTAATTTTTCTCATGGGTATTAAGCTTACGAGACGCATATGCTATGGCCCTCTCCTCCTGCTACAACACACCCCCAGGTCCCTATAAGGGCATCAGTATAGAACAACATGCCACTTTTCCCTTAGGCGGTGCAAGTATGGATGTTGAGGTCTATTTGTCCTTTATCTCATCAAAAGCTAATTGACAATGGTCATTCCAAATAAATGGCACTCCTTTGTGAGTCTAGTTTATCAATGGGTCTGCAATCTTTGAGAAACCCTTAACGAACCTCCCATAATATCTTACCAACCCTAAAAAGCGGCGAACGTCGTTCAGTGTCGTGGGTTGTCCCCACTCCCTCACCACCGATGCCTTATTTAGATAAATAGTTATACCCTTCTTAGATATAATATGGCCCAAAAAGTGCACCTCCCAAAGACAGAACCCATATTTACTAAACTTTTAATATGACTAATGTTATCTAAGTGCCTGTAACACCCTCCGTAAGTTCTCGACATGCTCATCATCAGAGCGAGAGTACACCAGAATATCATTGATGAACACAATCACAAAATAGTCAAGGAACTCTAAAAAAAATTGGTTCATCAGATCCATAAACACTGCTGGCGCATTGGTGAGTCCGAATGGAATCACCCTAAACTCGTAAGACCCATATCTAGTTAGAAAAGGAATTTTGGGAATGCCCTGCTCTCTGACATGAAACTGATGATAATCGGACCACAAATCTATCTTGGAGAAATAAGATGCTCCCCTCAAGTCATCGAATAAATCATCAATACGAGGCAGTGGAAAATTATTTCATATTGTGATCTTATTCAACTCCTTATAGTCAATACACAACCAAAGCAACCCATTCTTCTTATTGACAAATAACACCGGTGCGCCCCACGGTGAAGTACTCCGTCGAATAAAACCCTTCCCCAAGAGCTGCTGAATCTGGTCTCTTAACTCCTTCATCTCAGATGGGGCCATGTGATAGAGTGCTTGAGCTATAAGTCTCGTATCCTATGCTAAATCAATATTAAAATTAATTTCTCGACTAGGCGGCAATCCGGGAATGTCCTAGAATACATCCTTAAACTCCCTCACAACTGGAATCGAGTCTAACGAAACTACCACCTCCTGTGAGGTCTCATATTCTATGTAATATAGATAAGTGTGAGATCCAACCTCAGGAAGAGGCATCGCCACTAAGAACATCTCCTATCCAGGTATCGAGAAAACAACAACCCTCCCTTAACAATATACCCACATCAATATCCACACCCCTACAAATCAAGTGTATAAGCGACCCACTACCCATCGGTGACTCCACACACATAAGGAGACTACTAACTGTCTCTAATAGGCTGACACTCATGAAAATCTAGTTGCTATGAAAGAATGTGATGCCCTAGTATCAAATAAAACACTACCCGCAAGCCTATAAATATGAAATGTACCCGCTACCGAAGGTGGTGCCTGTTGGGCTTGATGAATGGTGTCATCTCAGATGTTATAGACACGCCCATACTGAAGATGTCCTTGGTGTGGTGGTGCGTGTGGGGCTAATGCCATATGTGACCTCTATGCTTATTGCTGCTGTGGGGTACCTTGCTGCTACGGAGCTCTCCCCTATTATGGGTAATACTTCCTCTTGTGGACCATCTGTCCACTAATAAAACACTACCTTAGAAACTCTCTCTGATGCTGGACCTGATTTCCTTGGTGATACTGACC
This sequence comes from Sambucus nigra, assembly GCA_949130495.1. NCBI lineage: Eukaryota > Viridiplantae > Streptophyta > Magnoliopsida > Dipsacales > Adoxaceae > Sambucus > Sambucus nigra. The sequence continues at coordinate 528,960,753 of OX422210.1, read as the reverse complement.
CTGCTATTGGCCCTATTAGCCTCGTCCCTACTGACTACCTCTAATGTTCCCTCGGCCTTTGCGTGTTTGAGGAACCCGCTGCTGCTGAGGAACCTACTGGCCCAACCTATAACCACCCTTGGGTTGAAAGCCCCCTAATTTGAACCTCTTGGCCTGATTCCCCTATTGGGAATCCTGCCCTGGAGTCTTCCTAACTGATGCTATTGTGGTGCACCACTAGAACCTCCCCCTCTTGCCTTACTGGCAGAGCTCACTGCCTCATTTGCTCCCTTTCATATGGAAATGATGATCCTGACAATGTAACAGTGAGACATTGAGGACCTCCGTATAAGCCACCAATGCGTGATTACTAATCAAGTGCGGGCAGATCCTATAACCCAAACCATCCATAAACCTATTTTTCTTCCTTTCTTCATTGTTCACCTCGTCTGGTAAAAAATTATCCAAACGAGTGATCTCTTCCTTATATTAAAAAATAGAACGAATACCCTGAGTCACCTCACTAAACCTTTTTCTCATCTCAGTTTCTACGACTGGTGGAAATTATTTGCGATGAAACCGCACCTAAAAATCAACAATAATCACAGTATCCCTCTGAGCAATGATGGTCACTGACTCACACCACTGAAATGCTTCCCTAACTAACCTAAACGTAGTAAGCATATGTTTCTGCACCTCACTACAGTAAACCATACACAAGTGGCACCGAACATCTTTCTTCCACTAACACGCCGTAATCACATTAGAAATCCCCTAAAATTCAGGTTGGTGGGCCTATTGGAAAGCCTCCCTAACTCTCTGCCACTCTGTCCGTCCTAGGTGTGCCAGAACCGCTAGTGCCACTAGTTTTGGGGGTTGCTGAACCAGAGGAAAATTATGAGCTAATACAGCCATAACTACTTTCACTGCCTATGCCACTATCATTGCCACCTCAGATGCTGTCACTTTCCCCTGTGGTTCTGGTGGTTGTGGAGCCCGTGGCTCTTGCTGAGCCTCCCTTGCATTATTTTGAGCTGCTGCTCTCGCTTCTCCTCATCTCCTAGGTGGCATTTGAAAATATATTCAAATTATATGAGTTAATAATTAATACAATTATAAAAGAAGAAAAATGAATCTCAAAAGTGTAATCATCAATGCAATAGTCGTAGTCAAAGAATGCTATGCTGAAATCGTAGTAAACCGTACATATGTTATGCACACTAGAACCCGATGCTCTGATACCATTTGGTTCATTATTAGAATCACTGTCGAACTAATATTAATTACAAATCACCTATTAGTTAATTAAGTCAGTGTCAATTTTTCTTTCATTAAACATGTAATAATCGTAAGAAAAACTAATTTAAAATTTTCACATCACTAATAAAGTTCTAAACCATCATAAGGAATAAATAGATAAAAGTCTTGTCGAATAAACCATCGGCTATATGTCCAAATCCCAAAATAAAATCAACAGTAAATAACTGAATCACAATATAATTCTTAACTGAATAACTGAATAAATAAAATCTAAATAGGGCAACATGCCCAACTAAGATACTAAAATGAAATCCTACATTAGGAATGAAATATGGATGTGTGTAATCAAGTCCTTCAAGCCTCCACAATGATGCAGTTAATCATCCCTGGAATGGATCATCAACTCCGGCGTCCGTGTTTCTAGACACATAAAATATTTTGACATGAGTCAGAGACCAAGTAAAACATTTTGAAAATATTTAACAAGTATTTAAATCAAAATTTAAATCAGTTTTTTTATCATACATGCATTATCCACGTACACTCACATGAGACCCTCATCTCTCAATTAATTTGGACGCCTAACGTATTAAACTTAACTAGTATCACTTTCTCGACTAGTTATGTATTTGACTATTCTCACTAAGTCTCATTCCCTCGTATTTACCCATACGACCCAATATTACAGTCTTAGCACTAAATTTAATTATTCTCATTTTATTATTATGTCAATCATTTAGGTTTTAGTAATTAAATTCTTTTAAATATACATCATCTATCAATTCTAACATTTCACATAAGTAGATATATTACATTGGTATATATATTCATCATACATATAATATATACACAAACATAGCAACTCCGTAATGACCCCTCGTGATGCTGGCATACTCTTCTATTAAGTCCAGGTACCTCTCGATAATGGGAAATGGTCCCACGTACCTCGGGGCCAATTTCCCTTTCTTCCCGAACCTCATCACTCCTTTCATAAGAGATACACGCAGTAACACTTGGTCCCGCACATTAAACTCCCGGAAGAACCGTTTCGCATTGGCGTAGCTCTTCTGCCTGTCCTGGGCTACTCGAATGCGACTCCTAATCATCTCAATCCTCGCGGAGGTTTCCTGAATTACCTCTGGTCCTAGCAACTTGTTATCCCCCACCTCGAGCCAACAAGTTGGAGAACGACAAGGCCTGCCATACAAAGCCTCAAATGGAGCCATACCAATCGTAAACTGATAAGAGTTATTATAAGAAAACTCTACCAGTGGAAGATGTGGCTCCCAACCTCCTCCAAAATCAAGAACACACATGCGTAGCATATCCTCTAACATCTGATTAGTACGCTCTGTCTGTCCATCTGTCTGTGGGTGATAAGATGAACTCAACCTCAACTCAGTACCCATAGCCTCCTGAAAGCTTTCCCAGAAATGTGACACGAAAATCTTGTCTCTATCTGACACAATATTTAGGGGCACCCCATGTAATCTGACAATCTCAGAAATGAAAAACTGAGCATACTGACCCGTGGTATAATCTGTCCACACCGGCAGAAAATGAGCCACCTTGGTCAAACGGTCTACAATCACCCAGATAGAGTCGTGGCCCCGCTGTGATGTAGGCAACCCTGTAATAAAATCCATGGAAATACTCTCCCACTTCCACGTGGGTACTTCCAATGGCTGAAGCAATCCTGACGGTTTCTGATGGTCCACCTTCACCAGTTGGTAGGTCGAACACTTGGACACGAACTCAGCAACGTCCTTCTTTATCCCACTCCACCAGTATTGCCTCCTCATATCCTGGTACATCTTATTTCCTCCAGGATGTACCGCAAATCGGGACCCGTGAGATTGGGTCATCACTTCATGACGCAATTCTGCTCCTTTAGGAACCACTAACCTCCCATTAAACCTCAAACCCCCATCAGAACTAACATAATAGGACTCAGCACCCTCGGATAAAAGTCGTACAATCTGCTCCTGGCAAAATGGGTATGTGGTTTGGGCCTATATTACCCTCGTAACAATCTCGGGTGTGACTGTCATAACAGATATGAAGGAACGGGCTACTGCGTCCTGGCGACCCAACTCCTTCCACTTCGCTTTCCAGACATCCGCTACCTTATTTATCGGTCTACCACTCAACGCATCAGCAACTACGTTGGCCTTCCCCGGATGATACTGTATATCGAACGGATAGTCCTTCACAAACTCTAACCATCTGCGCTGACGCATATTCAGCTCTCGCTGAGTGAACAGGTACTGCAGTGATTTGTGGTCTGTAAAAAAACGGAACTTCTCCCTCAATAAATAGTGTCTCCATATCCTCAATGCAAAGATGACCGCTGCTAACTCCAGGTCGTGGGTGGGGTAATTCTTCTCATGCGGCTTAAGCTTGTGGGAGGCAAAAGCTATAGCCTTCTCTTCCTACTGAAGTACTCCCCCAAGTCCCCGTAAAGAGGCATCGGTGTAAACCAGGTACTCCACACCCGGCTTCGGTAAAGCAAGGATTGGTGCTGAAGTAAGACTGTCTTTCAGCTCGTCGAAAGACAATTGACAAGCATTATCCCAAACATATGGTACCTTTTGCGAGTCAGGTTCGTCAATGGACCCGCTATTTTGGAGAATCCCCGAATGAATCTCCTGTAGTATTCGGCTAACCCCAATAAACTACGCACTTCCATCGGTGTCGTGTACTGTCCCCACTCCTTTACCGCTGACACTTTACTCGGGTCAACTGCTATCCCATGTTCAGAAACAACATGCCCCAAGAACTGTACCTCTCGCAACCAGAATCCACACTTCTCGTACTTAGCATATAACTGATGCTCTCGTAAAGTCTGAAGAACCTGCCTCAAGTGCTCGGCATGCTCCTCCTCGGAGTGTGAATATATCAAAATGTCATCTATGAAGACGATGACAAACTGATCCAAGAACCCTCTGAATACTCGGTTCATTAAGTCCATGAATACGGCTGGAGCATTTGTGAGACCAAATGGCATCACTCTGAACTCGTAAGACCCATATCTTGTCAAGAAGGCAGTCTTTGAAACATCCTGCTCTCTAATACGTAGCTGATGGTACCCCGACCTCAGATCTATCTTCGAAAAGAAAGTTGCTCCCCTCAGCTGGTCGAACATATCATCGATTCGAGGCAACGGATATTTATTCAGTATCGTGACCTTGTTCAACTCCCGGTAGTCCACACATAACCTCAGTGAACCATCTCTCTTCTTCACAAACAAGACTGGAGCGCCCCAAGGTGAGGTACTCCTGCGAATGAAGCCCTGACCTAAAAGCTGCTCTATCTGATCTCGTAACTCTCGCATCTCCGCCGGAGCCATACGGTATGGAGCGCGTGCTATAGGTCTCGTATCTGGCAATACATCTATGACAAAGTCTATCTCTTGACTGGGGGGTGGGCCTGGTATCTCCTGAAACACATCGGAATACTCACGAACAACTGGAATCGAGTCTAACGGAATCATAACCTCCTTAGAGGTATCCTTCTCTATATAATACAAATGAGCGGTCGAGCCTCCCTTTGGGCGAGGTATCGCCACTACAAACATCTCTTACTCCGGAATGGAAAAAATAATGCTCCCACCGAAGCAATCAATCATGGATCTATAAGCTGCGAGCCAATCCATACCGATAATAACATCATGCTCATGCATATCTAAGACTAACATGTCTGCACGTAATACCAAACTACCAATCTCTACCACCACTCCCCGGCATATAAAGAAAATAAGTGACCCACTCCCCAATGGTGAGTCTACACACGTCACTGTGCTCTCTGATGTGGCAAATAACCCTAAGGCCTTCGTAAAATGCGTAGCTATAAAACAATGCGTCGCCCCAGTATTAAACAAAACCCGACCCATAGTACCATGGATAGGAAACATACCCTCAATCGCGGGTGGTGCCTGTGGAGCTGCTGCCTGGTGGATGTTAAAGACACGTCCGTACTATAACTGCCCCTACTGCACTGGAGCTGCTGGAATGGCTGGTAGGGCTGGCACCTGGGCTGGAGCTGGGAGGGCAGGTGGAAAAAGTGGTCTCTGGGCCTCATTACGGGCACCCTGCTGTTGTGAGGCCCTATCTCCCTCCGGACAATCCTGGCTCCTATGGCCGTGCTTACCACACCCAAAACATCGGCCTTTGAAGTTGCCTCCCCTCTGACCCTGCTGACCACGGCCCTGCTGGCCGTTACCATTACGCCACTGGCCCTGTTGTCCCTGATGAACACGCTGTTGGCCCTGCTGCTGACCCTGTTGTCGGTGTTGGCCTTGCTGGCCCTGCTGATTAGGCTGGCCCTGCTGACCCTGCCTATAACCCCCAAATCCCTGCCTGGAATCACCTGAACGGAATCGCTTAGCAGGGTCCCCCTGATGGGAACTCTGCTCGTGCTGACGAGTCTGTCCATGAGATGGTTCCCCACTAGCACTACTACCCCCGGTCCTGCCCTGCTGGCTGGACTCTCCTGCTCTCTTGCTTCCTTGCAGATGGAAGCGGTGATCCAGGAAATGTAGTACCGCAGCATTGAGTACATCAGTGAAAGTACTCAGAGATAGATTCCCTATAAGATACTGACGGATCCTCCAAGCTAACCCATCCACAAACAATATAATTTTCTTACTCTCAGTAGGTGCCTCATCTGGCACTATGGTGAGAAGTCTCGTGAACTCCTCCTCATACTCAGCAACGGTAGAGTTCTCCTGTTTCAAATTCAGTAATTTTCGCCTCATCTCAGTCTGCACGGCGAGTGGAAAGTACTTGCGGTCAAACCGCTCCCAGAACGACTGAATAGGGATCGTGTCGCTCTCCTCCAAGGTGGTAGTGGACTCCCACCACTGCAAAGCGACCCCCACCAGCTTAAAGGAAGACAATAACTGCCTTTGCATGTCAGTGCACTCATACATACGAAGATGCCGCTGGATGTCTTTCTTCCATTGGCTGACTGTGACGATATTTGAGCTACTAGAGAACTCAGGGGGAAAAGCGTCCCTAACCCTCTCCCATGCAGATGGAAGCTGTGCTGGTACTGGCGCCACTGCCTGAATCTGGGTGGAGCCTGCTGAACCACCGCTAGCGTGACATTCACCGCTTGAGCAACAATGGCGTCTACTTCATTATCATTCATAGTGCCTTGTGCTGGAGCTGCTGGATGCTCGGCCTGGGCATGCCTATCCTTCTGTGCACATCTCAGAGGCATTTGAAACGTGAAGTAGTTTATTAGTCTACAGTCATTATAAAACCTCAAATAGCTGAAGACGTAATGTAAAAACAGAAATACAACAATCCTAAAAATAGGGCTCTATAGCAAAAACGTTAAGCTGAAAGTGAAAATAAGTTGTACAGATCCTAAAGGACACTAGAACCTGATGCTCTGATACCACCTGTGACACCCCGCCTAATTAAATACCGGGCGATCACTCCTTTATTAAATTAAAATCAAGGTGACCAGTTGGTTCATTCTTAGCATCACTGTCGTAAAAATAAATTTTCCAAATTTAACACCCTATTTAATTAAGCTAAGTGTCAAAACTATTTTTAAACATTACTTTCCAAATTTTATTTTGAAAATAAAGATTTAATTATCTACAACAATTCAATATTTAAAGAATCACACCACAATAACCCTGGAACATATAATCCAATTAATTTAAACATTCAGCAACTAAATCCCAGCATTTAAAACTTAAAGTAAAACATACATGCTGAATAAATCCCAAAGTAACAGTACTAGAAATAACTGAAATACAAATGTCCCAATAAAACAGATCAATAGTGGGAAGGGCGACACATGCCCAATAAGGAGAATGATAGAAGTGGAATCAAGTAAATGAAATCGTCTAAGCAAGTGGCCTGCAACTCCCACCTAAGCTGCAACACGTTCCTTCCAAGGGATCCTAAACAAGACGCCCCTGTGGCTGGGCACCTGTAATATATACATATATATACAAGAGAGAAAGAGAAATAGAAACGGGTCAGAGCCCGATAGTGTATATGATTTAAAAATTCGTTTAGCAAGTATTTAAATTGATATAGGCCAATGCAAAAACATATTAGTGCGACACTCTCTTGAGAAATTCTCACCTCTCTTCTAATGTGCACTCCTATCGCACTAACCTTCCCAATGGTTTATCTCATCATATATCACACTAGCTTTCCCCAAGGATTTAACTTCTCTTAGGTGACTCTCAAGATTTAAAATTGAACGATACAATTGTTTGAAAAGAATATTTCAATTAGTATCTAACTTTATTAATTTATAAAGTTTCCAGTGTCATATCATACTTTCTCAAAACAAGTATTTACAATATGAGTCATCAACCATGTCCTACTTACCATATCACAGTAGGCAGTTCCAAATTCCAGAATTTCATATATATATTAAATACTCGTATAATATATATATATTATAACAGCATCCCAAATAAAAACTATGGTGCAGGCATACTCTACTATCCAATCCCCGTATCACTCGCACTAAGGGGAATACAAATTCGGAATCACTCTTGAATTGTATTAACACATACACAAACAATATTGAGGCGAAGCATAGATTCCAAGTCTCTAAGAGGATGGCACATACCCGCGTCTCTAAGGACCGTCTGAACTATCAATTCGATAGCCTGTACCAAGGATATCTATCTCCTAGGGTACGAGTCAATATCCCCCATAAGGCACACGAGATAAGATCGTCCCAGCGCGGAAACCTCAGGGATAGCAAGTAGCGCGGGCATGATTTTCACAAGTATATAATATATGCATACACAATCATATAAATATACCACTTTTATTATATCAATTTAGGTTTATCCCATAACCCACATTCACAACATTTATCTTATTTTCTCATTATTATATATCAAGTATAATGGTTCATTTCTAACTTTAATTCGAAGGGTTTTTCCAACTTACTACGTGATTGGACATAAATATTGTATATTTATTCCCCTAATTTCAGTGCATTTGTGAACCCGAGTGATGTAACCTATATGGATTTGACACACATTTATGCTACTAATCTTCGTTGGCAAGTATTTCGTGTTTCGTGCTTCTCTTATTGGTTTTACAGGTTAATTATGCAAGCAGCGCAAAAGAGAAAGCGAGACAATGAAAGAAAAGCTAAGAAGGCAAGTTCAAGGGCATTTTGGTAATTTTTCAGCCAGATCCCGAAGGAAGAGTCAACTGGAAAGTTGAAGAGCTCGGAACAACGAGAACACTGGAAGAAACGGCACCCAAATCCGAGCTACGGTTGATGAGTTATGACCCGTTGAAGTTGAAGAAAAATCCAAGGAAGAAAGGAAAGAAAACAAGAAAAAATTCTAAGTGTTGAATGGAAGAAAAAGCACCCAAGACCAGCAAACATTCGCGAACCCAGGGGAAAACCGGTTTGGGGGGCGAACCGGTTCGAGGAACATGCGAACCGGTTCGGGGGTCCTGAAGCGCGATTTTTCTCCTTTATTCTGATTGGCTCTAAGGTTTCCTTCTTATACAACATCAAAATTTCGTGGTTTAATCCTCTACATCACAAAAGGTTTCCAGAATATCATTTAAGTCATCACTACATGCAATTTCCTATCTCAAATTGGGTTTTTCTTCCATACAATTTATCCTAATCATTCCTAAACCAATATGAAAGATGCATCAACGAAATAAGCAAGATAAACACTTGCCTGGGATTTTTAGAAATCTGGTTTGGTGTTGAATTTGGTGTGGTTGCATTCCCCGTCTCGCGATCTACGCATTGGCGGTGGCGGCGGTGCAAACGGTTGAGTTTTGAGCCTTAGAATGCCTTGAGAGCTCTCTCCTCTCCTCTCCAATGGTCGTTCTAGTGTTTTGAGTTATCTAACCCTAGGAGATAACCTAAACATCTGATATAACCCCTTTAATTTTCGTGGGTTTAATTATCCAAAAATACAAAATGACTAAAATGCCCTCCCGGAGTACTAATTAGGCCTAAAAACGTCCCGAGACCCAAATCAAACCCCTGGGTATACTTTTTTGACTATCTCAACCCTTTTGGACGCGTTGGCTCACTCAAAACGACCATACAGACAACTTATAAAATATTTACTTTTATTTATCAATATTTAGTCCCGACGCTACACGGGCGCGTCCCGACTCAAATTTCTAAAATTGTCATTTTATTCACTCGTGACATTTAATATGACCACTATTATATATTACTTTGCTCATTAGTAATATTCAACAAATTTTCCCATAATTACTAACTCTCATCACGTTAATAATTATAACATAATTAATTTCTGGATTTTTATTAAATAATTAATTCACATTAAATTTAATAAATCCCCAAATTAATATAGCATAAAAATACGGGGTATTACATTTGTAAGGACATTTTTGTCCATTAGCAATTTGTTATGTCGCACGTCGTTACACCATTGAAGAAAATCAAGATTCATACAGTCATCAACGGATCCGAATATCAAAAGAAGAAGAGGAATCAAAGTCTGACAGGCCGGACCGGTTTGCCCAGAATAAAAGAATCGATCCGCCTGCGGACCGGTCCACCTCAGACCCCGACCGGTCCTCCTGCTAAAAGCCAGTATACCCCGGACCGATTGCGAACCGAAGAGGCCAAATATAAAAAGAACCGATCCGCCTACCCGGACCGATCCGCCTCAGACCCGGACCGGTCCGCCTGGGATAATCTCAAACAGATCGTGCAGAGATTTTTTAGGCCATGTTATTCCTTTATAAACCCACTACGGGAAGTGGTTTTCCAAGACTTACATACACGATTTTCAGAGTACAAAAACTCTAAGTCTTCACCTATTGAGCCCAAGACTCTAGGTTTTTGATTCACACAAATTTCAAAACACTTGTGAATCACTTTGCAACCCAGGAACGCACTTTTGCTGTTCATACCATTGTGGAGAAGACCGTTCTTCTTCTTCATTGCAGCCCTCCTGGAAAGGGACATTTCCAGCCGCCGACTACAGAATCCGACACCTGAGGGTAATTCTTAGTCACTTGTATTTTCATTGTAATCCGAAATTATACAGTTACAATATTATAATGAAAATAAATGGTTTTGCCCCTTTGGGGGATCTTTCCTCACAAGCATGTGTTGGAATGTTCTTGCTTAGTTCATTATCTTATTCAATCACATATTGTTGCATGTTTAGGGTTTGTTTGAGTTAAAAGGTGTTTAATATATAAGTTTATCATTCGAACGCAAGCACATACGTTCTCAGTATCCGAAATTATTTTTTACCACGTATGCCTTATTTTCTAAATTTTGGGACAAAATTTCGTTATTAGGGGGGAAATATGTAATACCCCGTATTTTTATGGCATTTAATTATGGGATTAATTAAATTAAATTGGGATAAATTAATTTAATATTAATCCAGATTTTATAAATAAATAATTGCTAGCTTGATGAGAGTTGTTAATTATATCTTGAGTATTACTAGATGAGTAAATTAATATATGAGATTGAATTTATTAGAAATGGTCGCGAGTGAATAATATGACAATTATAGAAATTAAGTCGGGACACACATGTGTCATGTCAGGACTAAATTAATGGAATAGAAAGTAATTTTATTATAGTCGTCCGTATGGTCGTTTCAAGTGCGCCAATGTGTTTGGAAGGGTTGAGATAGTCAGAAAAGTGTACCCGGAGGTTTAGTTTGGATCTCGGCACGTTTTTAGGCCTCATCGGTACCCCAGGAGGGCATTTCGATAATTTTCCATTTTGGCCTTAATTAATGATGAAAATAGAGAGTTTATATCTGTGGGAATGGAGAGTCCTCGAGGGTTAGAAACTTTGGAGTTTCAGAGAGGCTAAGGAAGAGAGAAGAGAGAAGGCTTCCAATGGAGAGAACCACCTACCCAACACCATCTTCACCAATTCCACCACCAACGCGTAGATCGGGGAACACGGAATGAAACCGTACCCATCATCATCAACGATTCAAATTTCCATTTCTAAGGCAAGTATCTAAGTTGATATTATTTAGTTGATATCACCTCTATGCTAGTGTAGGAGAAAATTATTTATGTTTCCATGAAAATTAAATGATGTCTGGGAAAATTATGATGAATTTGAGAATAGAAGTCATGTTAGGATGACTCCCTTCTTGTATGTAGATCGGTGAACACAGAATTGGATGCCCAGTAGAGATAGGAATTTGAATATCAATGGATTTCTTATGAAATAAAATAAACTAAGGTTAACGGATAAATTCTTGAATTAATTCATTTGATGACGGTTCTTGATGAATTAATGGAACTTTAACGCTATTAATCATTTATAAGTGCTTATATATTGTTCCTAATGGTTGGTTGGGAGTTTAAGACTTGTTAATGGTGATTTGCAGAAGTTAAATGGAAGAAACTAGTAGGTAGAGAATTGCAGAATCTGGGCAAGAAATACTCAATCGATCGATCGACTCAAAAATGTCGATCCATCGACTGGATCGATGGATCGACCCCTTCTCATCGATCGATCGGCTCCTCCTGAAAACTAAAACTTCCCCCCCCCCCCCCCCTCTTTAATGTTAAGACAATTCAAATGTGTGAGGACCCTTAGATATAATTTAAATGTCATAATGGGACATGGGAAGGACCAGTAGGGTATAAGTAGGGTCCGGGTTTTAAGGACATAATTTTATAAATGTTCGGGGTAGAATCTAGGAATTTTCTATTTGTCCTATATCACAGTACATATGTATGATACCTCTACATTCGGCACGTCAATACGATCATCCACGATAGCCTTGATTCGAATCCACGCATCCACCATCTTCACACGTGCATCATACTTCATGCAACGTGCTTCTCAACTCATTCCCATCACTTCACTATGTACTATTGGCAAACGATTTATTGGACTTGTTTATATCTGCATAAATATTGGGAATTTTTTTAAAAATATTTTTTGAAGTCTGAATTCTTTTTTATCAAAAGAAGAAATTTTTCTAATTGTAGAAGCGGACTGTACCCGGTCGATGAGCTCGTTCAAACGACACCACACTGTCGTTCGAGCGATATAAGCAAGTCATGCGATCTCATTCGAGTGACACGTGTCCTTCGTTTGAGCGACATGTGTATCTCGTTCGAGCGATGTCGCCGCCTCGATTTTCGTATAAATATTTGAGTTTATTCTACACGTTTTCCAAGTCTTTTTCGCATACGTTTTTGCGTTTCACAGCCCAGAAAAAGGACTTCATGTTTTAAGTTTTTATACCTTGTTTATTCACATAACCACTCCCATATATGTATGTGAATCTTTAAACCTTCAAGAGGATCCTTTTTACTCATTTGGAGTAACTTGTGGAGAAGTCATCTCTTTTCCATTATTGCCCATCTGGAGTTCTTGTGGGAGACTCCAGTCGACGACATCGGAACCAACACCTGAGGGTATTTCATATGTCACTCTTATTTTTATTGTAATCTGTGTAATCCGTTCATTACAAATTATAGTGAAAATAAAAAAGGTTTTGCCCCTTTGGGGGATTTTTCCTCATTTGTGTGTTTGAATGTTCTTGTATGATTATATCATCTTCAATCACACCTAGATGCATGCTTTAGGGTTTAATTAAAAAACTTGGTTTAATTAAATAATTTCTTGGTTTGAACAAACGCGCACGCTACAAATTGGTATCAGAGCGGGTTTCGCTAATTTATTGCGTGATCCTGATTTTTCAAGGATTTATTTTTTTTATACAATTTGACTTCTCACGTCAACAAATTAGTATAAAAGTGGGTGGCGCTAATTTATCGTGTATTCCTATTCTCCGCAAAATTTGTGTGATATTGATTTTTTTAAAAAATCAGTTTTGTGAAAAATCAGAATTTTTTCGATGGAGCACTTATGTAATCGGATGACCCCCTTTGATGACACGAGTCAGATGTTTTGATGATATAAATCATTTGAATTTGATGTTTGCTAAAAGAATTGATTTCTTCGAAAAAGAAAATTCTTTTTTTAAATCCGCGATGGATATTTTGCAAACGGTTAAAAATCAAAGAGCTTTTTATCATGAGAAACTTGTTTCCTTGGACCATGACTTTGTTGCTTTAAAAATGTCCAAGAAGGAGAGTGATTAGAGGGTCCTATTTTTAGAAAAAGAATTAGGGGACCTAAAAAATTCGATGGTTTGTGTTTGTGCCAAAGAGGATAAAAATATTTTAGTCAATGAGTTTGTGGCACGTGAAGAGACTCTTAGGGAAAAGTTTTCTTTAATTAAGGGAGAGAGAGATAGCCTTTTAGAAATTGTCAAAAACTTGAAAAAGAAATCCCTGTCTTTGGAAGAGTCTAATTTGTTGCTTGAATCAAATATTTTGAAGTTGAAAAATGATTTAAACGATTCAAGTAGGTTTGATAGTGAAGGTAATGGCTCATCTTGTTCTCATGCTTCAGGTGCTAAAGCCAGAACCATTATTTGTTTTAGAGGGTCAATTAATTCCAAGGATGTTAGAAAACATCACACTTTGGGCAACACTCCTCCCGTTTACAGATGTTCACGTTTTGGTAGGAAATGTCACCTGAGGAGATTTTGTTTGGATCTTAGAAGAGGTCCTAGGAAGTCAAAGTCCAGTGTTTTATTGGTTCCCAAAACCCCGTGTCGACGTGTTACATCCGTTTGGGTTAGGAAATCATTTTTGGATATGCTAGATTTTAGAATAGTTGATTCTCGTTTGCTTGCACATGATTCTTCTCTTGCCTTATAATATAGATGATTGTGTTTGCATTTTCTATCATACACTAGTTGTGGTTTCATGATATGTATATTTGCTAGTGTAATGACATGTACTTTTTGTATAAATTTTTACTTTCGAAATATTTTGAAAAAAACAAAAAGATTTTATTTTGATAAAATTTTTGAAATAAACAAAAAGAGTTTTGTATTTTGTTTGCACCTTTTATGGATGGACACTTAGGATGATCGAGCCACAAAATCATTCCATATTTTTTATATGTGACTATTTGATAGTGTTTTGAGATAATAGGTCAATTCATCCATGTACTTTATAATGATTTGAGTCATTAAGATGAAATTAAGTGTTACTTCCTACATATTTGACTCATGATTTCCTTTAATGCACACATGCACAGATTTGTTTGATTATTGTGCTTTTCTTATCACATGTTAGTTGGGCATTTTTACTTTAATCCTGTCCTTAAAACGAACCAAGCGCGATAAAACTTGATAAAAAGTTGTGCATGAAATAGCCGTTTGTTAGTTTGTGTGCTTTATTTAAAAACGGGGAAGGGTTGCTAAAGTTTCATTTACCTTTGCGAATACTAAGCCACCGTTATATCGGACCTAAAAAATTGAGGAATTTTATTATCTGGGGTCCAAAGTGGTTTATAAGAGCCCAAAAAAACCTAAAAGAAGTATATGCCAAATATGGGCCATTAGGTTTCACCAATAATCCTCCAATGTTTAAGAATTTAGATCACGTCTATTCAAAATATAAATCTGAGGGAGTTTGGTTCGAGAATTTAAATGGGTATGCACTTCCTTGACAGTCCTGAAAAAGCATTAAATTGTTTTGGACGTTATTGGTGTGGAAATCACTTTGAACTTTGACTTGCTGATACGATTGAGTCAATGTCTCATATTTCCATCTTTTTACACCTAAGGAAGATGTTGAGTTTATTCGTTAAGAGTATCCAATATTCATCGTGCACATATGTTATGTTTGTATGCATTGATTTTCCTATCGAATTTGCTCACATCCCTACATATTCTCTATCATCGACTTCGATGTTTTTGTGTTCCTTCATGGTGTGATTCTTTGTTGTATATTTTGTGTGAAAAATTTTGAAAAATTTAAAAATAAAAAGTTTATTACCTTGTGAAATCCTCCATTTGCATTTATTTGTGCTTCTCATATCTTTCTATTTGGGGACATCATAAAAAGAGAGAGAATGAATTAGGGGGGAGAATTTTTTGTTGATTTATCAATGATTTGGTGAAGCTTAATTGTTTCAATTTTTGCATATCATTATATTTCAAACTATTGCGTGTCATGGGTATCTGCTTTATCTCATGTGTGTAGGTACAAAATTGATATTCATTGGATTGCACACCCTGATGAGAAAAGATTTGAGAGTTTCTGAAAAGTTGAAGCTGAAGATGTTGAAGTTTGATTGACGACATGTCATCTAGTATTCTCAGTTTGAGGGTTTATTGGGGATATTATCTTTTATGTCATTTGATTTATTGAGATAGAATAATCCGGATTTTTTATGCATGTACCGGCATAGACATAGGTGGAGATTTATAAGGACATAATTTTATAAATGTCCGGTGTAGAATCTAAGAATTTTCTATTTGTCCTAGATCACAGTATATATGTCTGATACTGCTACATTCTGAACATCAACACGATCATCCAAGACCGCCTTGATCCAAATCCATACATCCACCATCTTCATACCTGCATCATGCTTCGTGCGACGTGCTGCTCAACTCATTCCCACTACTCCACAACACATTATTGGTAAAATGATTTATTGGAGTTGTTTATATTCGCATAAATATTTAGAAATTTTTAGAAAATATTTTTTGAAGTCTTAATTATTTTTTTATCAAAAGCAGAAATTTTTCTAAGTGTATAAACGGGTTGTCCTCGGTCGATCAGCTCATTCAAATGACATCACACTGTCGTTCGAGCCATATAAGCATGTCACGCGATCTCGTTCGAGCGATACATGTCCTTCGTTAGAGTGACATGTGTATCTCGTTCGAGCGATGCCGCCACCTCGATTTTCGTATAAATATATGCGTTTATTCTACACGTTTTCCAAGTCTTTTTCGCATATGTTTCTTCGTTTCACAGGCCAAAAAACACACTCCATGTTTTAATATTTTATACCTTGTTTATTTACATAACCACTCCTATATATGTATGTGAATCTTTAAACCTTCAAGAGGATCGTTTTTACGCATCTGGAGTGACTTGTGGAGAAGTCGTCTCTTTTCCATTACTGCCCATCTGGAGTACTTGTGGGAGATTCTAGCCGATGACATCGGAACCAACACCTGAGGGTATTTCATATGTCACTCTTGTTTTTATTGTAATCCGTTCATTACAAATTATAGTGAAAATAAAAACGGTTTGGCCCCTTTGGGGAATTTTTCCTCATTTGTGTGTTTGAATGTTCTTGCATGATTATATCATCTTCAATCACACCTAGAAGCATGTTTCATGTTTTAATTAAAAAACTTAATTTAATTAAATACTTTCATGGTTTGAACAAACGCGCACTCTACAAATTGGTATCAAAGTGGGTTATGCTAATTTGTCGCGTGATCCTGATTTTTCTAGGATTTTTTTATACAATTTGACTTTTCACGTCGACAAATTGGTATTAGAGCGGGTTGGTCATTTGGTAGGAAATGTCACCCGAGGAGATTTTTTTTGGAACTTAGAAGAGTTCGTTTTTATTTGTTCCCAAAACCTCATGTCGACGTGTTACATTCGTTTGGGTTTGGAAATCATTTTTGGAAACACTAGATTTCAGACTAGTTGATTCTTGTTTGTTGCACGTGATTCTTCTCTTGCCATATTTTATAGATGATTCTGTTTGCATTTTTTGTCATACACTAGTTCTGGTTTCATGATATATATTTGCTAGTGTAATGACATGTACTTTTTGTATAAATTTTTGCTTTTGAAAATTTTAACAAAATACGAAAAGATTTTATTTTGATAAAATTTTTGAAAAAAACAAAAAGAGTTTTGTATTTTGTTTGCACCTTTTATGGATGGATACTTAAGATGACCGAGTCACAAAATCATTCCATGTTTTTTTCAGGTGACTATTTGATAGTGTTTTGAGACAATAGATCAATTCATCCATGTGCTTTATAATGTTTGGAGTCATTAAGATGAAATTAAGTGTTACTTCCTACATTTTTGACTCATGATTTCCTTTAATGCACACATGCACGGATTGTTTAATTATTCTTGTCTTATCACATGTTGGTTGGATGTTTTCACTTCAATCCTGTCCTTAAAACGAACCAAGCGCGATAAAACATATTAAAAAGTTATGCATGTAAGAGCCGTTTGTGAGTTTGTGTGCTTTATTTGAAAACGGGGAAGGGCTGCTAAAGTTTCATTTGACCTTTGAGAATTCTAAGCCACCGCTATATCGAATCTAAAAAATTAAGGAATTTTATTATCCGGGGTCCAAAGAGGTATAAAAGAGCCCGAAAAAATTTAAAAGCAATATATGCCAAATAAGGGCCATTAGGTTTCACCAAAAATTCTCCAATGTTTGAGAATTTAGATTGCCTCTATTCAAAATATAAAGCTGAGGGATGTTGGTTGGAGAATTTAAATGGGTATGCACTTCCTTGACAATCCTGAAAAAGCATTAAATCATTTTGGACCTTATTGGTGTGGAAATCACTTTGAGATTTGATTTGTTGATATGATTGAGTCAATGTCTCATATTTCCATCTTTTTACACCTAAGAAAGATGTTGAGTTCATTCGTTAGGAGTATCCAAAATTCATCATGCACATATGTTATGTTTTTATGCATTGATTTTCCTATCGAATTTGCTCACACCCCTACATTTTAGTTATCATCGACTTGGTTGTTGTTGTGTTCTTTCATGGTGTGATTTTTTGTTGTATATTTTGTGTGAAATTTTTTTGAAAATTTAAAAATATAAAGGTTATTACCTTGTGACAACCTCCATTTGCATTTATTTGTGCTTCTCATATATGTTTATTTGGGGACATCATAAAAAGGGTGAGGATTTTTTGTTGATTTATCAATGATTTGGTGAAGCTTAATTGATTCCATTTTTGCATATCATTATATTTCAAAATATTGAGTGTCATGGGTATCTGCTTTATCTCATGTGTGTGGGTACAAAACTGATATTCAATGGATTGCACACCCTGATTGGAAAAGCTTTAAGAGTTTCTGAAAAATTGAAGCTGAAGATGTTGAAGTTTGATTGATGACATGTCTGCTAGTATTCTCAGTTTGAGGGTTTAATGGGGATATTATCTTGTATGTCATTTGATTTATTGGGATATCATAATTCGTATTTTTATGTACGTACTGATGTAGACATAGGGGGAGATTTGTAAAGGCATAATTTTATTAATGTCCGGGGTAGAATCTAGGAATTTTCTATTTGTCCTAGATCACAGTTTATATGTCTGATATCGCTACATTCAACACATCAACACGTTGATCCACGAAGGCCTTGATCCGAATCCATGCATCCACCATTTTCACACGTGCATCATGCTTCATGCGATGTGAAGTTCAACTCATTCCCACAACTCCACTACGCATTATTGGTAAAATTATTTATTGGAGTTGTTTATATTTGCATAAATATTTGGGAATTTTTTAGAAAATATTTTTTACAGTCAGAATTGTTTTTTATCTAAAGCAAAAAAATTTCTATGTGTAGAAGCGGGCTGTCCTCGGTCGATGAGATCATTCAAACGACATCACACTATCGTTCGAGAAATATAAGCATGTCGTTCGAGCGACATGTGTCTTTCGTTCGAGCGACATGTGTATCTCGTTCGAGCGCCGCCGCCGCCTTAATTTTTGTATAAATATTTGGGTTTATTCTACACGGTTTCCAAGTCTTTTTTTCATACGTTTCTGCATTTCACAGCCCAAAAAATAGACTTCATGTTTTAAGGTTTTATACCTTGGTTATTCACATAACCACTCCCATATATGTATGTGAATCTTTAAACCTTCAAGAGGATCATTTTTACTCATCTGGAGTAACTTGTGGAGAAGCCGTCTCTTTTCCATTGCTGCCCATCCAGAGTTCGTGCGGGAGATTTTAGCCAACGACATTGGGACCGACACCTGAGGGTATTTCGTATGTCACTTCTGTTTTCATTGTAATCTGTGTAATCCGTTCATTTCAAATTATAGTGAAAATAAAAAAGGTTTTGCCCCTTTGGGAGATTTTTCCTTATTTGTGTGTTTGAATGTTCTTGCATGATTATATCATCTTCAATCACACCTAAATGCATGTTTTAGGTTTTAACTGAAAAACTGAGTTTAATTAAATAATTTCTTGGTTTGATCAAATGTGCACTCTACACGGGTAATGAGACTTTATATGAGATTTAACCGTGGGAGTTTGGGGGGTATATATTGGAATGGAAACCGTGCGTACATTTCAATAAGTTTTGTGAGAATCAAGGACTTAGACCAGTAGCGTAGTGAGCGTACTCCTACTGATATTATATTTAGTCAAGATGAAACACTTCGAGAGACGAGAAGTACTTAGAATGTGGCGGTAATTGAGAATAAAAACAAAGGGTTTAATTCTACGTAGGACTCGGGCGTTATGTGCCACGTATGATTAGAATATTATTATGGGTCTTGGGGTACTTAAATGAACAATGTGAACATACACACACACACACATATATATATAACTGAGTTCATGTATATATGTATATAGGTAACATGTGAATGTATGTGTATAGTCATACCCACTTTACTTGCTATCACGAGGGTTTCCGCTCCTGGACGGTCTTATCTCGATTGGACCTTTATGGGGGATATTGACTCATACCCTAGAACATAGTGTCCTTAGTACATGATATCTGAGAATGATAGTCAGGCGGTCCTAAGAGATGTGAGGGTATGTGCTGACCTCTTAGTGACTTGGAACTATGTTTCGCCTCCAATATGTGTGTTTTATGTTAATACGGTTTGGGAGTGGGTCTGAACTAGTATTTCCCTTATTGTACGAGAGTTACAGGGACTAGATAGCAGAGTATTTCAGCACCATAGATTTATGTGGGGTGATCTATTATATATCCATATTACGTATCAAGAAATATATGTACCGGTGATTCTTCTATTGTGCGTGTAAATAGTGTGGGGGGGGGGGGCTTTAAGATAATCTCGAGATTATAATTAATCCCCCCATCTAACATAACAGACTCAAGGGATTAAGGCAGCGATGCAGCTCAGCGAGGCAACCCAAGCAATGCAGCTCAATTAGGAAAGCGATGAAACTCAGTACGGCAGTGATGCAAGGCATCTCAAGCGATCTAGTTCAGCGTGGTAGTCTAGAGGGATCTCCCGACGAAGAAGCTAACCGATAGAGACGATCCTTTCGTCCTATTATTTTACGTAGTCATATTGAATATTTTTATTTGTATTGACTATGAGTTGTAAAGATTATAATTCTTTTTAGTGTGAGGTCGAACGCTACTCACGAGAGACCAGGCTTGGCAGGTCCTGTGAGAGCTTTCATGCTCTATCGAACGACGTCGTCGTGGGAACTTCAGAGGGACTTGGTTGGGAGGATTGAGAAGTGATGCACCGTTGGTTCTTGTCCTGGACATCTTAAATACACCTGGTAAAACACCAAAGGACCTTGACCGTGGAACCTTGAGGAGAGAAGCCTTGAGTTCCATCGGGCATTACGTTGTGAATCAAATAACCCTCTACTTAATGCCACATCAACTTTATATGATGTCACTAGCCATCTAGGCAATGCCAAATCTTCACTTGAGTAAACCACCATGGTATTTGGGGCAGTTAGACAATTAGTAAGCCACCTCTGTGACGACATCCCCTGACGCACAGTGGTTAGTCAAAAAGCATGTCTTGGCATTTAATGTTCATACTGTGGAGCTGACTAGTCCATCAGGCATTTAATGTTTATGACATAAAGTATGAGGGATGTCTTTCATAGTTATTAAGGATGGAGTCATCTCGGGAGTGGTGAGGGGGGGTTAATTATTGGCCTCAACCAGTTCTGAGAGAGGAGAGTTATTTTCTAGGGATTTTTTTGCTAGAGAAAGAGATTTATCATCAGCGAGAAAGAAGTTATTGTAAAAAGCAGAGATTTTACTGATCCACCATTGTCATTTATTACGAAGATTTTAATATCTGAGTGGGAACCTTTGAGAGTTGGTGTGTTTGGATGACTGCCAAGGGGTATCTAGGATGATTACTTTTCTCTCCCTCTAAACGAGTTACTTCTCAGTTCATTATTATCTTTTGACTTATACATGAGAGATTTGTGAGTTCAAACTGAGTTCATATTCACCAGATCGTTATTGTGTGTCTTGTAATTAATCAAGTGTGTCCTCGGTTAACTTCCCATTACTATACTCAAAAGGGGTTACACCTCCATCTAATCTAAACTACCCTCTTACATTTGGCGACTCTACTAGGGAGGCATTCTTCTAAGCAAAGAGTATGGCGTATGATAATGTTAATCGAACACTTAACTTTGATGATATTCAATGCAATGAAGAACAAGCAGAGTGAGAGCTGGAGGCTTCTAGAGATGGAGTTCCTTTAGTGGAGGTACCTCCAGTTCAAACGGTGACAACCGTTCCAGGGGTGACACAAGCTTCCACAAGTACCCGGTTGGGACTAGCTCAGGTGGCACTCCTCATGAATAAATTTTATGAGTTTTTTAACACTCTTATAGATTCAATGGTGCTGGGGGGATTTGAGTCCAACTCCTTCGTAATGCCAGTGGTATCCCCAACGGCCCCACCAAGCATAGTTCCATCAAGAACTGCCCCAGCAATCATACCCCCTATTGCAATTCCAACGGTGGGAACCCCAAGAGTAACCAGTTTTCCAAATTTGGTGGTTACTCCAGGTGCAATGGGCGTCCCACCAATGGTACTTCAGGATGTTCCTTCAATGGTACGGTTATGGAGGAGATGAGAAAACAGATGCAGAAGAAGATGCTGAAGTTCATGCAAGCTTCCTCGCAATCTGCTCGAAAGGTAGCTTCTGTTTATGAAGACTTTCAGATTCCTTATCCTCGGGAATATAACGTTGAGCCTTACCCAAAAGACTATATTCCTCCTATCTTTGAAAAGTACAAAGGAAAGGGGGGAACCCAAAGGAGCACATCAAACGTTTCATCTAATATCCATGGGCTCACTGCAACGACAAGAAGCTCAGGTTAAGGGTGTTCTCAAAATCATTAACTAATAAATCTTTTAGTGTTACTCTCATTTGGCGCCAAAGAGTGTTTCAACGTGGGAGGAGATGCATGTTTTATTTGTCCAAAAGTTATTTCTGGCAGAAGATGAGTTTATATTAACACAGTTGGGCAGGGAGAAGCAGGGCCCGGGAGAGGATGTGGTGGCTTATGTTCGAAGATTCAGGGAGAGGTCCCTCGACGTGAAGGAAGAAGCCAGCGAGTCCAAACTGTTATAACTATGTGCTAAGTTTTTGCTCCCAGAGTCCATCTGTCACCTAATTAATGAAACTCGAGAAGGGACGTTTACGGCATTTCTAAAAGAAGCAAGGAACTTATCGTTGATAGTTCGATCGAACCCCATTGTGGTACCAATGATGTTCAGGCATTCCCGAGCCACCTGCTACAGCTCACGGACAGTCCCCATGGGTGGATACGTCGGTGGAAGTGAAGGAATCAAACCGTCGAAGAAGGATAACAAGATAAAGTTTGGAAGGTATAGGGAGGACCCACCACCGTTACCCTGTACAGTAGAGGAGGATGTTAGCTATTACAACGCCATGGTTCAAGGAGGAACATTGTATGAGCCTAAGGGCATCCCCGCCGTGGAACCAGATGCGGCGACCAGAGCGGATCCTAAGTATTACCATATCCATCGGAAGGCCCAAGATCCAACGAAAACTTATTTTATGCTAAGAAAAATCATTAATAACAATCTAAAGGCTGAGACACATCAAATCCCTCCATAAAATATTAATGACAACCCACTCCCAGTACATGGGGCCAACCTAGTGGTGGCCTACGATGATGAGGCAGAAAGAGAAGCGAGGGAGCTGACGATGAAGTAAGGTAAGTTTGAAGAAGCTCTGGTGGACTGTACCAGAGGAATGGCTCATGTGGTTTTAGCCTATGACGAAGTAAGTGCCAGAGATATAGAGGACATATACAACGTTGGAGGTGAGGAAATGGACCAAATTTTGGAGTACTGTGTAGTTTCACGATCTTCAAAGTTCGCCTTATTCTTTAACCAGGTAGGAATGCCAAAACAAAGTAGATTGGAGATAACCCAAGCAATACTGGGTATTGTGAGGAAGAATGTAGTCCCTTCGCTGAGATGGAAGGGACCTATGGCCAGGCTGGTGAAGAAATTTTTGTCAGCGATAACATTCAGCAATGTAAATAGGGCCATGAGATTTCCTCACAATTGACCATTATATGCGACTTCCAGCATCAAAGGAGTTAGCTTTGCAAGGGCTCTTATGGACGGGGGATCATTCATCAATATCATGACAATTATCTCTTTCCATGTAGCTAACATCCAAGAAGAAAGATTGATCCCCATGCCTTTGGTGATTTCAAATTATGGCAATAAGTCTTCCAAATCCATTGCTTATGTGAATATTAGGATTGTAATGGAAAATCAGAGTTCCCACATCAAGTTCCATGTGATAGATAGTACACAATCCTATCATACGTTGATAAGAAGAGTGTGGATGCACAACCAAAGACTAGTTCCGTTGATATATCACCAATGTGCCAAGGTAAATATTAAAGGAACTGAGATCACTATACGAGCTACGAAGAGGCCCTTCGCTATCGAAGAAGCTCACCTAGTGGATGCAACATTTAATATAGAATTAGAGGAGGATGTCAGAGTCCTAATAAGAATAATAAAGGGGGACTAGGTTCCCTTGATAAGAGAAAGGATGGGACCTGTGAATGGCCAAAATGATAGAACTGCAAGAGGCAGAGGATTAACAGAAAAATCCCACCAAGTGGTCCCTCAGCCGAAGAAAATCTCCAAGGAGCTAAAAGATAGGATGTATCCCATAATGGACCTGATGGAACACGAGGCCACACAAAAAAGTGTGCTGAGTCGATTCTCTAAAGAAAGAAGGGCAGAGGCTTTGAGCGAGAGGAAAAGGAAGGAAGTTGCAACGGCCAACAAACATTGCAAGAAGATTAATACCGATGAAGGGAAGGTGGTTTATCGCCTATGATGGTGTGAACGGGCAGCCGAAAAAGCTATGGAAGAGGCAGACGAGGAGGCTGACCCGATATATGAATGTTTTCTGGTGGATCAATGGGGACAATTTATGATGATAGACAATTCTAACATACAGGAGTTCATGGAGGATGTCACCGAAGAACTAGACTACATGATGGACCAACCAAAGCCATATGCACAAGAATTAGAGAAGATAAATTTGGTAAAAAAAGGGGAGGAGCCAAGGCCCATCTTCCTCTCGAAGGATCTCAGCATGGAGAAACATAAGGATTTAATTGAGGTAATTCAGGAGTTTATAGACATATTTGTATGGAAGTATACGGAGATGGAGGGGCTAGATGAAGAAGTAAGCCGCCACAAATTAAACATATGCCTTCAGCCATTCTGGTCAAGTAAGTAACGAGGACCTACAAGCCTGAACTAGACTTGAAGATCAAAAAAGAGGTCCAATGCCTATTGGTAGCAGGATTCATCAAACTGATACAACACCCACTCTGGTTGGCTAGCATTGTCCCAGTGGGTAATAAAGATAAGAATAAGATAAGGATCTACGTGGATTTTAGATACTTGAATAGAGCTTATCCCAAAGATGAGTTCCCTCTGCCCTCCATCGATAGCTTGATAGATGCGACAGCTGGACATGAGATGTATAGCTTCATGGATGGGTAGGTAGGGTATAATCAAATCAAGATGGACCCCACAGATGATGAGAAAACATCATTTAGAACCCCGTTGGGTAACTTCATGTACAAGGAAATGCCGTTTGGACTCAAAAACCCTAGGGCTACTTATCAAAGAACAATGATGGCTTTTTCCATAACTTTTTTCATAAATTTATGGAGTTTATGTGGATTATTTGGTCATCAAATTGAAGAAGAAGGGGTCCCACCTGAGTGATTTAAGGAAAGTATTAGCCAGATGTAGGAAGTACAAACTAAAGATGAACCCACTGAAGTGTGTTTTTGGAGTAACCAATGGAAAGTTTATAGTCTTTTTGGTAGATCGACAGGGAGTACAAATGGACCAAGACAAACAATGAGCGATCTTGGAGATGCCAAGTCCAAGAACTACGAAGGAGCTCAAGCGTTTCCTCGTCACAATCTCCTACCTTAGGAGATTTATGCCTGGATTAGCCGAAATAACACACCCGTTGATGAAGATTTTGCGAAAGAACACAAAGTTCAAGTGGGAGGAAGTTCACCAAGAGTGTCTCACCAGGCTAAAGAAGCTGCTCGTTTCGCCTCGAATCATGGTCCCTCCAAATGCAAGAATACCCTTGTAACTATACCTCACTTCCACCACGAGGTCCGTTGGAGATCTGTTGGCGTAGGAGATTTATGGGCAAGAATGACCAGTCTACTACCTTATTAGAATCATACATGGGCCAGAGGTCAAGCATAATAGCTTGGAAAGACATTGTTTAGCTTTAGTCTTCGTAGCACGAAAACGTAGACATTATATGCTATCTTTTACAATTCATATTGTAACAAGATGCGATCCTATTAAGTTTTTATTGGCAAGGACTATATTGATTCACAGGGCAGCTAGGTGGTTCCTCATTCTCTCAGAATATGACTTAAAATGTGTGGTCCCTCGCGTAATCAAGAGCCAGGCATATGTAGGCCTCTTGGCAATCTTCCCATTTGGGATATCTGAGCCACCACAAGAGACCATTTTGGGAGATGATTTGCAGGCCAATCACCTGGACGCAAGCGATGAAGAATAGATGATGCAGTTTGATGGATCTTCAACAGAAAAGAAAGGAGGAGCAGGGGTTATCTTGTCAAGAGGAACGGAAGAAATTTACATTTCCTACAAACTAGACTTTCCTTGTTACAATAATGAAGTAGAATATAAGGCATTGGTACTAGGGTTGAGGCCCTCTTAAGGGGGATTCGTTCATTTTGCATTAGGGGTGATTCGAAGTTGGTGATTCAATAATTAAATGCAGAATATGAATTGAAACACCTTAGTCTGACACTTTACAGAATAATCATTCAGAGGCTTCTCAACCAGTTCCATCAGATACAAGTCAAGATGCATCCTCAAACAATGAATTTCTATCCATACGCTTATGCCACCATCACTCAGAAGATGATCATGAGAGATGATATAATTATGGTCATGATCCATAAAAGAACAGCTTCTTGGTGGTACAGTCAATTTTGCCGATGGAGGATGACCCTCACTGGAGGGGAGAAATTAGAAAATAATTAGAGTCTCACGAAGGAGCGATGGAGCTGAGAGAGTTAGCCCAATACTTTACAAATCAGGGAAACCTTTACTTTAAAAACCTATGAGTATAGCTATCAAGATGCATCGGCCCTAAAGCAACAGAGCGTAGATTAAAGAAAACATACGAAGAGCACTGTGAAATAACTGAGAACCCTTTTTACAAGAGAATTCAAAGGGAGGGATACTTTTTTCCTATAATGAAGCAGGACACAGCAGAGCTACAAGGGAAGTGTGACAAGTGCCAACTATTATTCGAGGCAGTTGAATGCCATTTCCCTGAAGCTCAATCAGATTGGAGGTAGCCCTATATTGACTTCATTAAAGATGTGGTGTTCCCAATAGAGAATATGATGTTATGGGACACAAGATAAGGGCCCCAAGGTATTACGTTCAAGAGGGGTAGCTTCATCAAAGAGGGTATTTTAATAGGCCATTGCATTCCATCATAAAGGAGGAAGCAACTGAAGTCCTCAAATAATGTCATTAACCAACTCACATAGGAGGAGCAAAGTTATATAACCAGCTGATGACGTTGGGGTATTATTGCCCAACGATGTAGAAAGACTCTACCGAGTTCATTCGAAAATGTAAACATTGCCAACTGCATGAAAATATGATCCATGCCCCATCGGTGGATCTACATTCTCTGGAAACACCTTATCCTTTTCACACTTGGGAGTTTGACTTAGTAGGGGCAATACATCCATCTTCAAGGGGGAAAATTTGAATACTAGTGGCAACATAGTTCTTTACAAAGTGGGCTAAAGCGATTCCACTAAGAAGGGAAACAACGGGGGTGGTGTGCAACTTCATTAGAGAATACATCATTTACCATTTTGGGATTCCTAAGGTTATCCTCTCTAATAACAGAACCCCATTCGTCAATTCAGAGGTAATGATTCTCATAGACAAGTACTCCATTATTCATCATACTTCAACGGTGGCATACCCAAAGGTAAACAATTAAGCCGAAGCAACTAACAAAACATTGGTTAACATTTTGGCTAAGACAATGGAGGATTTCCCAGGATCATGGGATGATAAGATACCAGCTATATTGTGGGCCTATCGAATGATTACAAGGAAGCCCACTGGATATATCCCATTCTCCCTAGTGTATGGAGCTGAACCAATTCTCCTGATTGAGTTTGAAATTCCCTCTGCCCGATATGCCTTTCGATGTAGCATGATCCCCCCAAATAGACATGTGCATTTTGAATCGTTGGACGAACACAAAGATAATGAGATGAAACATTTTCAAATATACATGAAGAAGCTATCAAGGGTATATGACAACTTGGTGAGACCAAGGAAGTTTTTTTAAGGGGAATTTTTTTTGAAGGCGACAGTGAAACATATCAGAGGACTCCCCCTACCTAAATTTGCATCGAATTGTGAGGGACTTTTCATTGTAAAGGAGGCTCACGATTCAGGTTATTGTTTGATTTCAAAGATGGAAGAAGATAAAACATTTATGATTAACAACAAATGGTTAAAGGTCTATCATGTGTAAAACAAGTAACCTTAGAACATCGATGCATCTAGATTTTTTTGTTATGAATATATATAAGTCATTATTTTTCTCAAAAGTGGTCTTTTATTGTAACTAGAATGAGATGGAAGACGACAAAGTTGGTATTTTATGCAAACAATTATAACACAAAGAAGCGGCATGAAAATAAGATATAACTTTTGTTTCATTCATAAATTGGGAAGTTTTATAAAAATGGGAACTATTTCCCAGGAGTACGTAAGAAAGAAAACTGAAAAATTTATACAAGTATGTGAGAGGTCATCAGCCTAGGAGGAACCACAAGTGTGGAGGGGAGAAATAATCTTTAGGAAGACCCGAGGAATCTGCTAGGAATTCTTACCGAACGTTGATGGAACCTTCCAACCTTGTCTGAACTTGAGCATGCTCAATGAGGAGTTTCTCTCGCCTAAGCTTCGCTAGACGTAAAGTTTCTTCGATATCCTCCACTTATTTGTTAGAAGCTTCAAGTACAGATGTTAGTTCGACCAACCTAGATTCCTCAGCTCATCGAGCATCTTGGTACTTCTGTAGTAGTTCCCTCTGACTTATTAATTGTTGTTTCTTCAAGGTCTTCAAGTGTTCAACCATCTAGATAAATTGGAAGAATCCTCGGCCTAAATCCTTTAGATAGCATAAGAATTGGTTTAGTAGGGGCCTGGTAACTTTGGAAGTAGGGTTACTGACGATATCAGCAACAACGATCGCCATACCTCGAAGCCTGTGGCTCATCACGGGATGTTTGAGCGTAGGAAATTAATAGTAAAAGTCTCAAGGTAATGGTTTACGATCTGTTCAATCACCAATTGATGGCTGGCAGGTAGTTGGGGAGAGCGATGAAGGACCATGAGACAAAACTCATGAGGAGCTAGAGCTGGCATGGGAAGATCACAACCAGATTCACTATCGGCATGAGCAGCTATCATGGAACCTTGGTTGTTAGGACTCATTTCTTCAGATGCAGCTGGTTCCCATCTTGGTGAGGCGATAGGAAAAGGAATCACTAAAGATTGTTCTGCAATGCGAGGGGACTACCCAGTAACCTGGGGATAGACCAAGCAAATAATGAGTTAAGTGAAAAAATCTTAACAAGTGTTTATCATTGTTAAGTCACCGTTACTGGTGGTGTTTAACAAAAATCTTAATAAGTGTTTATCATTGTTAAGTCACCGTTGCTGGTGGAGTTTGACGAAAAAATCTTAACAAGTGTTTATTATTGTTAAGTCACCATTAATGGTGGAGTTTAACGAAAAATCTTAACAAGTGTTTATCATTATTAAGTCACTGTTACTGGTGGAGTTTGACGAAAAAATCTTAACAATTATTTATCATTGTCAAGTCACCGTTACTGGTGGAGTTTGGTGAAAAATATTAACAAGTTTTTATCATTATTAAGTCACCGTTACTTGTGGAGTTTGATGAAAAATCTTAACAAGTGTTTATCATTGTTAAGTCACCATTACTGATGGAGTTTGAATGTTGAAAATGAAGTTCTTCTAGATTGTACACTGTTAAGATAAAGGATAAACAATAAGGAATGAAGAAAAAAATAGGAAAATACCTCAACAATGATTGGAGTATGAACGGGAGTCACTAAAGAGGCTACAAAGGTGGGAACTCTTGAGAGCATATTCTTCTCCTCATAAGCCTTTACATCACCCTCAACCAGAGGAACCCCAGCTAGAGGTACCTCAATATTAGATGAAGCTCATGCGTTAAGAAAGGAACTAAGGCCAATATTGGGGGAGAACTTGAAGAATCTGTTAGACCTTCCATAGATGCACCAACATTAGTGGGGGTAGAAGAAGCACCAGGATGAGTAAAAGAGTCAACGGTGGCCTTAGAAACTGGTAGAATCCCAAAGGATAATGGTGGGACAAGACTTGGAGAAAGTTGTAAAAACAAAGCTAAATATTAGAGGAGGGGAATAATACAGAAAGAAGAGACACACTTCGCACTTAAATCACCTCAGTATTATAGTTGAAAAGGGGAAAGAAAGTTATAGGTCTTGTCAATGGAGGTGGAAAAATGATGTTGGCCAACGATGAATCCAAAAAGGAAGCTACCTCAACCTGAGATATATCAAGAGGATAAGAAGATTCACACAGTAGAAAATATAGGAAAAAAGATTTAGAAGGGTTTAGAACTTGTTACCTCAGGAGAGCTTAGCAAAACTGGAATCATAGCTAGAAGAACCACCGGCAAATAGGGTGTATTAGAAGAAGCTAGGGGATTCTCCTCTGAATGAAAGGAAACCCCCACAGACTCAACGGGCATAGCATACCTATGGTCAACCTCCTCCGCTTGACTGGAGGTCGAACGACTCGAATAAGTAAGACTTATCATATGCGAACGGGGAGGGGATGATTAGGTCATAAATCCACCAAAGCGTCCTCCCACAAAAGGGCTGACTGGAGGAGAAGTCCTTTCTTCATCAACCTCTTGACGAAAACAAGAAAGAAAGAACAAGTGTTAGAAAAGAGAAGAGAATTCACTAAGATATAAATGACTAAGTATGGGAAGACTAACCTCATGCTCAGAAGAAGAGTGTGGTTGTATGACAACGGGCGAAGCTGGAGGAGATGACTAAGGATAAGCCCTCTCACCGAGATGAGCTACAGTCTCAGGGCTATCATCAACTGGTATAACTGCATCGGGAGAAGGAAAAGTAGAACTCCTAGGAGTAGAGGTAACTTTTATGGGTTACACTATAAAGGCTTGTTTTTTACTTTCCTTGGTTCCCAAAGTTTTCTTCCTCTTAGCAGACGTGCCAGTACCTGCCCTTTTTCTTCACAAAGTCCTTTTAGTAGGATCCGACAATAGTGGGAAATGACTCAGGAGGAGGAACTGATGGCGCAGTTTGACGAAATATCTTTTGAAGACGTTCTACCTACTTTTTAACTACCTCCCATATTTGCTCAGGCACATCAGCATTGGGAGGCACGAAGGCAATGGGAAAAGCATCTAGAAGGGCTTGGGACTTACCTGGGGAATTAGGCTTCAAAGAGGCCTCGCTCCTAGTCTTCTTTGCTTTTCACAAAATGGGTTACGACGGACCTTCGCCAGAAGCTGTAGTGGCAGAAGTACCTCCAGCTGGGGGTTTAAACATTGAAGCTTTCTTGGATTTATCTACAACAACGGGGATTGCTGGATAGTGTGGAGGCAGCTCGCTAAGAGGATCCTTCGATGTTTGGCTGAGTGGGAACTTAATTATCAGAACAAAATTCCCCTGTAGCCCCAGCTCCAAAAGGGGGAAACTCTAAATAACGGGGTAAACAAGGGGACTTTGGATGAATTCGTGACTTTTGGCTGTTTGTATTGGCCAATATTTCATCACAAAATCACTGGGTACATCCCCCTTCCTAGAAAGTGCAAGAATGGTAACATGACCATTTATGGATGAGCATATCGTGGAAGCAGCTGACACGGTGTAAAAGGCACAGGCCTCATGGAAAGATGCCTTGGGCTAAGAATCTTGAAACACCGACCGAGGTACCCTTTGGTCGTACCCAAACTGATGGGTGCAACGATTGGGGTTGTAATATTTAGACGTATACCCTCAGTTAGTGTAAGAGGGCAAATAGCTAGGAGTTAAAGCCAAAACGATGGCAAAAGAAGGGTCCTCCATTATAAGATCCTCCAAAGTGGGCCCCATCACCCTAGGTATAGCATCAAAAAAATTCCAAGTATGGGCAAAAGAATCTTCACTATAGGTCCTCATCATGAAGCAACTTGCTTTGTCATAATGCCCAGAAGATCCTTTCTACTCTGTTTCTCATGAAAGAAAAAAAAAGCTATAGGGCTTGATGATTTCCCTAATACGAAGGGGAATACGGTTGGCAGATATCTCGTGAAAATATAAGTAAAGAAAACCATTCAAAATGATGGTGTTGGCAAAATTGGCTAAGTTATATCTACCCAAGGACCGTTCCATATCTAGATGGGTCCTGTCCAACCATGTATTAAGTTACTCTAAATCCATGCCTACCAAAGGAAGCTTATATCCTCTAGCCAAACAAACATACAAGTTAATCAAGTCCCTATGCAGTTGATCATTGGGCTTGCTAGGCAAGACAAAACAAGACAGAATCACAAGTATGTCGGCTGGTAACTAAATATGTACCTTTGCTTGGGACAAATCCAGTAGTGGGGTTTGTACGATATAAGTAGTTTATGAAGGGAGTGAAGATAGCCTTGTTGGAAGTACCGAAACACCTCTTACAAATATGATCCAAGTCTGCGCGAGCCTTTATCTCTTCGGCATCCAAAGCCTCACCGTGATAAGGCAAAATCCCTATGGGCTCAAGCCCAATCAGCTCACAAACATCCTCAAGTGTAACGAAGAACTCTCCCCATGAAGCAACGAATGTGTGAGTTGTAATGTTCCAACGAGAGACCAAGATTTGAAGAGAAGGATTCTGTTTGGAGAGAGCAAACTCCCCAAACCAGACAGTTCGATGGAGATCAACCTTGGAAAGATCGTTAGAGTAAGTGGTCTACATAAACGAGTTCCAAGCAGAAAAGTGGAAAGGGGAACCACCAGGTCCTTCGAAGTCAATATGGGACCAAGGGAAGTCACCTTTGTCAAGATGGAACCTCATAGTCTCATATGGAGGAAAATATCCCTAAGAAGTGGAATCTTGATCTTCATCACCCAGCAGCAAAGGGTCATACTTGGCTAAAAAATGGCTACTCGTGTACCCCTCAGAGAACTCATCATCTTTGACAAAGATGGGAGACCAACGTTAAAAGCATAGTTATTATTGGCGTGCCGCCACTAAGGAGGCAGCGTCCAAGGTGGTTACAAGCGGAGCGCTGGTGGTGGGCGTGATGGAAACAATGTAAGAGGCCATGGTAGTGGATGGTGAAAGAAGAAAAACTTAAATAAGAGGAGAGGGAGACAAAAATGGAGGAATACAACCACAAGTGGTAATGAAAGAGATGATGAAAGGAAGAGAATCAGAGAAAACCTTGTTAAAAATGGCGGTTTGAATATTTATCTCTAAAAAAGCTCTGGGAGTTTGAAGAAGATGAAGAAGAAATGGCTTAAAGTTTTTAAAAAATAAATGTTTGCAATCCTTTAAACATGTCTTTTGATTTTTTCCTCTAACACACGTACAAATCCGCCTATAATCATTTCAAGTGGACAGGTGGTACTTCGGGAAGTGTCCTGACAGTTAAAAAGATATCATCACATCATTAATGAAGTGACTCATGGGGAATTGAAAGTGTTTTCTTCCTAGGAAAGTTTGAGTTTTGGCACCAGAATTTTTATTAGACCTATCTAATCTCTCCCAACATAGAAGTTTTCCCAATAGTTCAAAGAGCTACGATGTTCCCTCGCCACAAGTCCAAACGTTGTTTAATTATGACTCAGATACATGGGGGGGAATTTTTCTTCATTTTCGAACATGAAGAAACGATGACACGATAGATCCCAAATGAAGTAGCACCTTCATATAGGGAGAATTTCCTAGGGAGAACTTTACAAGGGAGAATTCCATAAGTCTCAATGATAGGGGCAGTCCTAACGAAAAAACCCACTACATACAACTATACTCCACAACAGTACAAACGAGAGAATTCCACTTCCTAAGAGTAAAAACGGGTATTTAAGAAAGTCAGTAGGTGTTTCGAGAGAATTTTAATTATCCAAGGAAACAAAGACAAAAGCGTTGAAGCTCAGCAACAGGAAAAAATAGCGATGTCCCTTCGCCAATCGATGAAAATTCGTCGCTCTTTGCTTCAGGTACATCAGAGAGAATTTTACTTTTTCCTGATAGTAATAACGAGAGAGGTCGTAACGAAGACAAAAACACCAAGGTTCATCGGATTGAGAAGTTTTCGTGCAGAAATTTCTTGTTCCCACGATAAATCTCTTCACGAAGGGCAAAATGTAGGGGGGATTAAAGATAATCTCGAGATTAGAATTAATATCCCCCCAGCTAACACAACAGACTCAAGGGATTAAGGCAACGATGTATCTCAGTGAGGTAGCTCAAGCGATGCAGTTTAGTAAGGCAAGCGATGCAACTCAATAAGGCAGTGATACAGCTCAAGCGATGTAGCTCAAGCGAGGTAGTTCAGTGTGGCAGTCCAGAGGGATCTCCCGATGAAGAAGCTGATCGATAGATCTAATCTTTTAGTCCTATTATTTTACGTAGTCTTATTGAATATTTTTATTTATATTGACTATGAGTTGTAACGATTATAATGATTTGTAGTGTGAGGTGGAACGGTACTCACAAGAGACCAGCCTTGGCAGGGCCCGGGATAACTTTCATGCTCTATCGAACGACCTTGTCGGGCGAAATTCAGAGGGACTTGGTTGGGAGGATTGATAAGTGAGGCACCATTAGGGCTTTTCCTGACCATCTTAGATACGCTTGGTAAAACACCAAAGGACCTTGACCATGGAACCTTTGACAGAGAAGCCTTGAGTTCCATCGGGTGTTGAGTTGTGAACCAAACAACCCTCTACTTAATGTCACATCTTATTTATATTATGTCACTTGAGTAAACCATCGTGTTAATTGGGTCTGTAAGACAGTTGGTAAGACACCACTATGACGATAGCCCCCTGATGAACAGTGGTTAGGAAAAAGGCATGTCTTAGCATTTAATGTTCATGACGTGGCGCTGACTAGTCCATCAGGCATTTAATATTTGTGGCATAAAGTATGAGGGATGTCTTTCCCAGTTATTAAGGACGGAGTCATCTCGGGAGTGGTGTGGGGGGTTATTTATTGGTCTCAACAACTTCTAAGAGAGGAGAGTTCTTCTCTAGGGATTTTTTGGCTGGAGAGAGAGATTTATCATCAGAGAGAAAGAAGTTATTGCAAAATCCAGAGCTTTTGCCCATCCACCATTGTCATTTATTACGAAGCTTTTAATATTTGACTGGAAACCTTTTAGAGTTGGTGTGTTTGGATGCCTGCCAAGGTGTATCTAGGATGCTTACTTCTCTCTCCCTCTAAACGAGTTACTTCTGAGTTCATTTTTATCTTTTGAGTTACACACAAGAGTTTTGTTATTTCAAACTGAGTTCATCTTCACCAGATTGTGATTGTGTGTCTTGCAATTAATCAAGTGTATCCCCGGTTAACTTACCATTATTATACTCAAAAGGGGTTCTGCCTTCATCAAATCTAAACTACCCTCTTACAAGTAGATAAAATTGAATAAGTGATCCTAAATAAATTAAGTACATGTAATCCTAAATCAGTATTGAGGTATACTTATCTGACTTGATTAATTCATAAGAAAGGTTATTTTAAATAAATCCTGGCATATGGCCACACGAATAAAATTGATGAGAGGAGGATTGGGATAGACTGGTGCATTGAGTTAATCTTATGAGTCAGTATAGTAGTACGTTAGGCGTGCACACTAGTTGAGAGGTGAGAATTCTCAACTGAGTGTCGAGGTACTAACATGGTTGTAATATCAACTGGTAAGCATTTTAAATCCTTGCTAAACTATTTTTAAAGTTATTTTAAACTCTGGCTCTGACCCGTTTCCGGTTATCTTTTCTCCTTTATATATATATATATATATATATATTATAGGTGCCCAGCCACAGGGGTGTCAGGCCTAGATCTCTGGACAATTGACGTGATGCAGCTAGTGTGGGAGTTGCATGTCCTCGAAGTAGACGACTTCATCCTTGTCTTCTCATTCTCCTATTTAGTCATTGTTAGTTAGGGCATGTATCGCCCATTTCCATATTTCTTTTAGTTCAGAGAGAGACTTGTACTCTTTATTATTTCAGCATTCAACTATTGTTGGGATTATTTTACGTATTACTTTATCCTGCGATTGGGATTTATTATTTGGATTGGTTTATCTAATCTGGTCATTTTATTCAGGTGGTTTGGTTTTAATACTATCATTCGTATTCATGAAAATGGTTTCATAGTTAATAATGACAATCGGACATAATTTATAAAATTATATGTTTTGACACTTAGCTTAATTATTTATTAGGTGATTAATAAAGAAAATTATTTTACGACAGTGATTCTAAGAATGAACCCACCGGAAACTTTGAATTAATTTAATAAAGGACTGATCACCCGGTATTTAATTAGGCGCGGTATCACATAACCCTTAAGATCCTCAAGTTTTCTAAAAATCCCCTTTTTACCCCCTTTGTTATATTTTGTGAAAAAACATCCATTTATTTTATTTCTGAAAGACCAAGATCCCCGGAATGTGATTTTCTCAATTAAAATCAAAAGTTAATAATTTCCTTGATGCGGAAGCGTTGAGAATAGATGATGGTTCAACAATTAAACAAAACAGATTTTAGTTTAATAAAACAAAATTAAACCAATTCATTAATCCAATTCAAGTCCTAGAATTTGCCTAAGTCATAATTTTCAATTATCCAAAGTTAGGCGAAACCAATTTTAGCAAATGACTTGAATAAACCAAATTTACCCAATATTTAATTTAGTCCCAAATTAAATGAGTGTGATAATTAAACCAAATTTTATCTTGAAATTATCCTAAGCATGGATTCTAAATTATTGTGCAAGATAAAATAAACAATATCACACTACGCCGAGATGTACGAGGAAAAACCCAAGACGGGAAACAACCTCGAACGGCCCTAGCCACAAGTCCACTAGATATGGAATTACAAATACAAGACAGATAGACTTACAATGATTGACTCGATCCCTCTCAAACCTCGACGCTTCTTCTCGTAGAAACCTCTTCCTAGCGAACAACCTCGGAATTCCACCGCGGTCTCGGAATCCACCGATGGGACTTTATATGGTCACCGTCACCCAAGCATGGAGCCTTTATCCATGTGGGTAGAATCTCAACAAAAATCTTCTTTGTGATGGGGTGTAGAAGCAAACCCGAAACGTCTCTTCTTGAATTCGGTAGAGATAAACCGGTGCCAAAACTCCAAGTAAAGAATATGAATATAGAAACTTGGAATAAACAACTATTGGGTGTAAACTAGAGTGTGTATGAATTTTTCTTTAAAAATTAACACTCAAAACATGAACATTTTCCCTAAATAAATTTTCTCTCAAACTCTCTCTAAGAGATGGGTATGGAAAGGAAAAGTTGATTGGAAAAATGTGATTCCCGCACATATTAAGTCTTGAAAAAGTTGGTTAAAAACCAAGTGGGGAAAGTGGGAAAAAACTGCAAAAAACTGCTCAAAAATGTTCCCGCCCTGGCGTCTCGTTCGAACAAACTTGACTCTCGTTCGAACGAGGCTTCTAACGAGCGACCAGCCTGGGCTCGTTAGAATCTCGTTAGAACAAAAAACTCGTTCGAACGACTGGCCAGTTTAGGGTCGTTGGCAAACTCGTTCGAACGAAACCTGGTTCGAACGAAAAACTCGTTCGAACGAAACCTGGTTCGAACGAAAAAACTCGTTCGAACGACATTTCTAACGAACGACCAGAAAGTTTGTAAAATTCGATTTTGGCCCAGAAACTTTTATATACTTATTTTAAAGTTCTAATTGATTCTTTCTGAAAATAAAATGCAGTTTTTATTACACCTAACACCCAATACAAATTGTTCCAAGCTCCTATATAAATATAATTACATTCATACCTTGGGAGC
Organism: Sambucus nigra; assembly: GCA_949130495.1. Lineage (NCBI taxonomy): Eukaryota > Viridiplantae > Streptophyta > Magnoliopsida > Dipsacales > Adoxaceae > Sambucus > Sambucus nigra. The sequence continues at coordinate 528,923,170 of OX422210.1, read as the reverse complement.
GTGGAACCTTAGTTGATGACGTAGAAACGAGGCACGCAAATCGGCATTTTGATGAAGCTTTATATTCTTTGCCGCTACGTCTTCAACACACACTTCATAGGCTTGTGAATATTACAATTGAATACTATCCTATGAATAAATGTTTTAGTCCGGAATTGAGCCAAAACTATATATGGACTCAATTGGAAATTTGTGTCCTTACAAATCTCCCCCTTTGGCTATTCCAAGACAAAAACCAAACAAAAATCCTAAAGGGCCGTCAAGCTCTACTAGACTCAAAACATAACCCTCTCAAACTTGACTCAACCCAAGGATCAAACGCTTTGCCATTGAAAGATGCCTCTTTAGAATAATTCCTGCACACTTAAGCAAACTCATCAAATGCATAGGGAATATCAAAATATTAACTGCAATTAAATAATTACTCCCCCTAAAATAATTCTCCCCTTTATCAAACAAATGACATTTACTTAGAAAGACGTCTCCCCCTAAGATAAATCTCCCCCAAACTAAGATACAATAATAATAGGTTTAGATACCATTTCTCCCCCTATCATCATTCTCCCCCTTTTTGGTCAGGAATAGGGAAAGGATAAAGAACTAATAAACAGCTTAAAGTGATAAGACATGAAAACATATGGGCAATAAAAGCAAGGCAAAGACAAACAAATATCATATATATATATATATATATATATATATATATATATATATATATATATATATATATATATATATACTTTAAATATACCAATAAGTACGTGCATATATAGATAGATATAAACACACACATGACACAAAATACAATAAGTTTGCACACTCGTATGGCAAAAATGTGTCATATGGAAACGGAAGTGTAGGGGTGTGAACTAGCAACAATTAAATTTAGACCCAAACACTTAAGAAACGTTCACGGAGTTCTTATTTGATTACAAACTTCATCACAGTTAAATATAACCTCATGTGACAATATAGATTGAACTCAATGAACAAACATACACAATGCATACAGTCCTAGCATGATGATGATTCTACAAACCAAATAGAGTCATGATATTAAAGACAACTAGGATAAACGGACATTGTGCAAACCGTTGATATACCATCCAATTCTCCCTCAATGAGCATATATATTCTTTTGTTTTTGAATGAATATATCAAACACACATAGGCCTTGGCAATTGCTTTCTTTTAAATGCCAAATATTCTGTTTTTAGGCCTTTGGATCACGTATTTCTTTTAGATCCAATAAACGGGGGCTTACTATCGCAAAGTATTTAATTCATCCTTTCGGAGCCCTTCCCCGTGCATATATTAATTTATCATGTTTTCATTTTTCGCACAAATCTCACATGTAACGGATTTTGACATGCACTAGTCCTCCTAGGTCATAGATATGTAGATGACTAGATTGATAGGAGAACACCTCAAAAAGCTCCAATATAACATGTGACATTAAGATTTCAAAAGAGCTCGTGCATGTGTGAAAAGAGGCATATAGAAATAGAATCCAGTTAAACAATACAAAATCCAACTACTCCATAAAATATGGTAAAGAACATAATAAGGATTGAAAATCTAAACCAAAAGTTCTAGCCACGTGGGAGCGTAAATGATGGGATTCAAACACAAGTATATGCCACATAAAGTGTGTCAAACAAAAATACACACCAAACAAAATCTTTTTGAGTTTTTAACATTTTTAATCAAAAAGAAAGATATATACTCAAAAGACTAAACAAAAATCATTTGTATTTTTCATTAAGCATAAATGAAATAAATAAAACATGATAAAAAAAATCCTTTTATATTTTGCAGTTAAATCAAACACAAAAAAATAATACAAAAAGATAAACAAGGCAAAATTTCTAGCATGTGATATGAAATAAGGCAATGACTAGAAAATGACTAAACAAGCATACATTTAGCATATGAATATGGCATGAAGTAGAAACGTTAAAGCATGCAAACACTAACACATTTATCCTTTAGATTTAGCAAGAGAGGAAGCATGTGAAAGTAAATGAGAATCAAAATCCCTATTTTGTAAGGCAACCAAGTCGGATTGCCTAACCCAAATTAATGAAGAATTACTATCTTGGGGTGTAGGAACGTTAGCTATCGTGGTTACTTTACTATGGGATTTTCTAGGAATTCGTTTAAGATCTAAACAAAATTGCCTAAGATGACCTTTTCGGCCACAATGTGTACAAGTAAGAACATGTCGAAAAGATTTATCTAAGGAGTGATCATTAAATGCATTCCTAGAAGATTCTCCTAAAACATTGGTTTTGACTTTAGGGTTAAATTCATTACAAGAATTGAAGCCTAAACCAAAAGTGTCATTTTTAATTTGGACCGTTCCTAACATTTTATCTAGTTTTTCAGAACGACACTCCAAATCAAATTTGGCATTACTAGAATCTTTTAATTTATTTTCCAAATCTAAAATTTTAGATTCTAGTAAAAAATTTTGCTCTTCAAAAGCAAGAAGCTCCTTTTTCAAGGATTCCATTAAACCCCTAAGGCTATCTCTTTCACCTTCACATAATCAAGCTTCTCTTGAAGAGTCCTCACATGTGTCCTAAGGTCTTCTATTAAGGCACTATCATCAACGACCTTGACACTCTCTCTTAAACTAGCTTCTAACTTCAAATTAGCTCTTTTCAATTTAATAGATTCTTTATAAAGTTCTTGAAAAGCATTTTGAAGTTCACTCATATCAACCTCATCTTCATTTTCACTCTCACTATCATCAAAAACAAGAGAATCATGTACAATGACCTTGGAAGTGGCATGCGCTATCGTTTCATCGTTCGATGAGTTATCACTATCACTCACATGACTAGCCATAAAAGCCACAAAATTTTTCTTAGTGGGGGATTCGGGCTTCTCTTCCTTATCACTATCACTAAGGGTTGCATTATATGAAACGGGTCGCTTACCATAATACATCAGAATTCATCCGGTGCGACAGCGCTAAATAAGGCATTTAAACCTCGGGAATTAAAGTTAGCAAGTTTAAACTCATTTTCAGTCCATCTATCGGCGGGTTTGATAACATGTTCATTTTCAACTAAATAAGTTGGTGGGGAGTACCCGGTAACAACAGACATCCAAACTCTCTCTTCGATAGATTTTAGTGCCGATCTCATTCGCGCTTTCCAATACGCGTAGTTTGAACCATGGAAAATAGGAAATTTTGAAAATGGGGAAAAAACCATTTTAGCCAAAGATTATTTAAAAGATCGTTAACGAAATAATTTATCGCTTTGGCTCTGATACCAATTTGAATGACAAAGATCCCCGGAATGTGATTTTCTCAATTAAAATCAAAAGTTAATAATTTCCTTGATGCGAAAGCGTTGAGAATAGATGATGGTTCAACAATTAAACAAAACAGATTTTAGTTTAATAAAACAAAATTAAATCAATTCATTAATCCAATTCAAGTCCTAGAATTTGCCTAAGTCATAATTTTCAATTATCCAAAGTTAGGCGAAACCAATTTTAGCAAATGACTTGAATAAACCAAATTTACCCAATATTTAATTTAGTCCCAAATTAAATGAGTGTGATAATTAAACCAAATTTTATCTTGAAATTATCCTAAGCATGGATTCTAAATTATTGTGCAAGATAAAATAATCAATATCACACTACGCCGAGATGTACGAGGAAAAACCCAAGACGGGAAACAACCTCGGACGGCCCTAGCCATAAGTCCACTTGATATGGAATTACAAATACAAGACATATAGACTTACAACGACTGACTCGATCCCTCTCAAACCTCGACGCTTCTTCTCGTAGAAACCTCTTCCTAGCGAACAACCTCGGAATTCCACCGCGATCTCGGAATCCACCGATGGGACTTTATATGGTCTCCGTCACCCAAGCATGGAGCCTTTCTCCGTGTGGGTAGAATCTCAACAAAAATCTTCTTTGTGATGGGGTGTAGAAGCAAACCCGAAACGTCTCTTCTTGAATTCGGTAGAGATAAACCGGTGCCAAAACTCCAAGTAAAGAATATGAATATAGAAACTTGGAATAAACAACTATTGGGTGTAAACTAGAGTGTGTATGAATTTTTCTTTAAAAATTAACACTCAAAACATGAACATTTTCCCTAAATAAATTTGCTCTCAAACTCTCTCTAAGAGATGGATATGGAATGGAAAAGTTGATTGGAAAAATGTGATTCCCGCACATATTAAGTATTGAAAAAGTTGGTTAAAAACCAAGTGGGTAAAGTGGGAGAAAACTGCAAAAAACTGCTCAAAAATGTTCCCGCCCTGGCGTCTCGTTCGAACGAACTTGACTCTCGTTCGAACGAGGCTTCTAACGAGCGACCAGCCTGGGCTCGTTAGAATCTCGTTAGATACCTCGTTAGAACGAAAAACTCGTTCGAACGACATATCGAACGACTGGCCAGTTTAGGGTCGTTGGCAAACTCGTTCGAACGAAACCTGGTTCGAACGAAAAAACTCGTTCGAACGACATTTCTAACGAACGACCAGAAAGTTTGTAAAATTCGATTTTGGCCCAGAAACTTTTATATACTTATTTTAAAGTTCTAATTGATTCTTTCTGAAAATAAAATGCAGTTTTTATTACACCTAACACCCAATACAAATTGTTCCAAGCTCCTATATAAATATAATTACATTCATACCTTGGGAGCATGGAACCTTAGTTGATGACGTAGAAACGAGGCACGCAAACCAGCATTTTGATGAAGCTTTATATTTTTTTCCGCTACGTCTTCAACACACACTTCATAGGCCTGTGAATATTACAATTGAATACTATCCTATGAATAAATGTTTTTGTCCGAAATTGAGCCAAAACTATATATGGACTCAATTGGAAATTTGTGTCCTTACAATTTCTTTAGTGGCACAACATTTCACTATTTTCAAAATGTCAAATTTATCATTTTATGTCCAAAACCATATCCTTCCACTTTGTGTTTTTTTACATAAAATGTTATTCAACATGATTAAGACCATTTTTGTTAAGTTCATAGTCTTCTCTGATCATTTCATGTAGATTCCAACATTTATCCCATTTGTACTACATTAAATACTAACAAAATTGGGGTTGTTTTTCCTTATTTGTTAGTTTGGGAACAATGCCCATTTTAACATGCTTGTTTAAGCCAATATTAACACACTTTATCAATTTACATGTTTATACATGTTTATGGGATGCTTTTACCCTAGAAATACCTCAATCGTGCATTTACTCTACATAAATAATAACTTTAAAATTTGACATGCTTTCTTCCTATTTATCAAGGTTTTAAATAGCACATTCTTCATGTAAAAACTCACTTAAGGTTTAATTCGAAAATATTTCATTTTTTTGCAAGACAAAATATATTATGAATAAATTTACATATTTATGGCATGGAACTTCACTTAGCACTTCTTAAATCCATTTCATAGTTAGGAAAAACCTTGCAAACTTCGAAAGAAACCTACCTTTGATTTAAAGAGGGGAACTAGTAATGGATGACTCGAAAGCTCCTAAATTCCTAGCTCCGAGACTTTCAGTCCACAAAAGCTGCTCCAAGGTCTCTCTACAAGTGTGCTCCGCCACCTTATTCTTTAAGAAGAGATCTTGGATATAATAGGAAGGTGTATATATGGGTATACATGGTGTGGAAGTTCTTGGTACAACTCTAAAAATAGAGGAAAGACTTGAGGAAATGGGACAAGTGGCGAAGCTGTCGAAAGAGGGGAGGAAGATGGTAATGGTGGTGGATTATCATTATCCCATACCACCCTTAAATAACCCACAAAAAACCATGTTTAAACATATAAAATTCCCCCAAAAACTCATCGGATCTATCAGCTCCCAATGGGCTGACATATGCTTTCATTAAGGGTTGAAATAGTGACAACATTTTTGTCAGATTCTAACTCCGTCAGCGTCATTCGAACAAGATGGGTGTCGTTCGAAGGACTATGGCCTCTCGTTCGATGCTCTGATATAGCGAAATTCCCATGTAATACACTCTCCTAGTCATTTGAAGCTTCGTTACTAACGACGAAGACACTCGTTCTAATGAGTGAGAAAGTTATTTGAACGATTCCAACTTTGTTTGATGTGATAATATTTCTAAATTTTTCACATGTGCCCAAAAATAACTTAAAATTCATAGAAAGTTACCAACAAAACGAAATCAAAGGATAGAATTCTAAAAACAATAATTTATTTCACTTAAATTCTCATAATTATAAATTACACGAGAAAGAGATACATCATAGGCTCGGGGTATTACATGAAATTTTCATTCAATCGAATCACGAATTTGAAGGAAACCCTATTCAAATTGGATCAACAGGTAAAACCTCTAAAGAATAAAGAAATCTCCCCTAGTCAAAGTAATTTGGTAACATGAAAATCATCAAGAAGCTATATGGGGACTAGAACTAGATATGAAAGACCGATATCTTCATCTCTTCAGAGGTGAAATTCACGGATCAATTTTTTTTAGGTAGGTAGACTGTAACATTTGTACTTTTGAATCGAGTTAATTGATAATCCTAATCCCTATTATATCCCTTATAGAATATGCCAATTAAAAAGCATCCTAAATAAAGATAAAAATACTCTAAAAAACCAATAACTTTACTAAATTACCCAAGTACCCCTTGAAGTTTTAACATTTCCAAATTGATCCTTGAACTTTTCAAACGAGCATAACTTGACCTATTATTAACCTTTAGACCCAAAATTTATATAAAATTTATACCTATAGACTTCATCTAACTATAAATTACATTTTAGCCCATACGTTTCCCTGAAATTATAGAAATGCCCCCAAAACATACCAAAATACCATATTTTGAGCCAAATAAGTGTGTACACTTCCAACCAAGGACTAAAAACTAACCAACCAAGATTTTCACATTCTACCCTCACAACATCAACCTTCATATTGACAGTAGACTCCAAAAACACATGGAAATACCATGCATACATGTGAAGACAAAATTCTCACCAACTTATCTTTTTAAACTTGGGAAGAATCCACCTCCCAAATGATCCAATACATTCTCCTCTTCAAACCCTATAAATTCCCCATGATCAAAAGCTACAATCCCACCCCTTAAGCCTATCTAAAATATAAAATTTTCCCTCTAAACTAGTATTCTGTCATTTTATGTATTATACTCATTCTTTCAATTTCAGCAATTTTTTGTGTTGATATTATACACATATAAATCTAAATATTAGAGATTTTACGTCCAAAATGGGGTCTATTCAAATAAACAATAAAAACCTCCATTGAAGCTTGAGTTACAAGGGTGGAATTTGATTCCTTAACTTTGAACTAGTTTCAAAGTGACGAAATGGTTCCTTATGAACTCAGGAGATCTAATACAATGATCGTTTCCAACAAATTATAAGTTTTGAGCTCCAAAAAGGTGTTTTTAGTTTTAGAAAAATAAAAACCTTAAATTCTCCACAACCAAACCATCTCAATCCTTTGAACCCAAACTAAATACTTCCTTAGGATAGCAAAAACACACCCATATTCATAAAAACCTCTGCCATATTCAATAGAGCTTTGAAAGTTCAGTCAATTTTTCTAAAAAAACACGCAGTTTTGTTACTCGATGAATACTGGACCTCAATCCACAAAACATATAATAATGAATTCCTTGTGAAAAATTAGGTTGGATTGGTTCAGTAATCATCTCAAATGGTTTAGTAAATCAAGAGTTATTTCAGGTCAACATTTTCAAACCCTAGGTCAAGAGTCGAGAGGTTGAAGATGAAACTTTTCAACCAGAACCATTAACCAAGCGCGTGAGGGCGCGTGGCCAATAATTTTTTTTTAATTTTTTTCTAATATTTTAATTTTATTTTTCTGGTGAAACTGGTATAAGGTAAGACTGTGTTTGGTCAAGCCTAGCCAAAGTTATAAAAAAAGGCATTTAGGTAGAAATATTTTCCCAAAATTGCAAATTGGCCATTCCTGACTTTTGAAGTTATGAATTTTGATCCCAATTTTTTCTACAAACACTTTCAGTAATTTTGAGTCAAAAAGTCTTCTGCACCAAGTTTCAAATTAACTCTAAGCCTAAGATTTTAAAGTCCTAAAATATTTACAATTTATTCCCTCAAACTTTAATACACATAAGATTTAGTATAAATTTACCAAAACCAATGTTATTTTCAACTATACTTACTCACAAAAATATTTGTATACAGATAATCATGCTTCATCCCCTCCCGACATCCTCTTTTTACCCCAGTTAAGCCTTCTAATACTGTACAAGTAGGTCTTTTACCTGTGTAATAGTAAACTTTTGCGTACTTGTTCAAATACTATTGATATCATTTCATGATATACCAATTCGATTCTAAGCATGTGTAGAGATTACCATACTCATATGTTATTTTATCACGAATTGTTTTATTTATGATCATTTAGATCAACTTAAACATTTTTCACCGAATAACTGATATAATGAAAATTCGTTGTAATGATTGATTTATTTCACCTTGCACCTCTGTGCATTATTATTTATTATAGAAGCATCAATATTAACTAGGGCATATACTGTCGTATTATCCCAAAAAAATTTCCACTAGGCCTATAGTCCCATATGTTTGAGAGACTGATTTTTTAGTTACATACATATGAGTGCCGCTTTAATTGTTTGCCTAGTCGGTTACTTGGTTTATCAAATTATATCATTTTACTCATGATGCTTCCCTTAATTCTACACCCATTTTATAATCTTGTAATTATGGGATTATTGGTTTTAAATCCTTGACTTTCTTATTATATAGTTATGTTTCTTGTGATTTATTAGAATTCTATGCGTACTCCACTTTCCATCTAAACATATAAATCCTTATAAAATTGATAGAACCTAATTAGCATATTTTTTATAATTCCTTTTTCCTCTAGGTTGCCCAGGAAAATGAGAATAGTCTCTCTTCCTTTTTTGTGATGCACACGGGTCATGTGTTTGCATATGTAACTGTTTGGATGGAGACTAATCTAGATGGGAGAAAAGAGTGTCACTTTAGTATTACCTACTTAATATTTCGTGTTGAGAATAAAATGTAATTCACCCATGTGGTGGTGGTAGTACACTATATCCGACATTTTTTTAATGAAAAAAGTTATGTTTTTTGCCTTAACTTTAATTCATTTCTTTAGTTATACTCTCTTGTACATTCATACTAAAAAGCAGGGTATGACAGATATATGTCATGCCTTATGCACATAAGAAGGACTTGGTATTGTGCTTATGTACTCATGGACCCCAGGTCCAAAGCCTACATAGTTCAGTTGGATAATTTCCATATACGTGTTTGTACATTTGTATGTAGGGATATGTTTAGGAGGTACCACCTTGAGATAGTTTTATATCTTATTTTAAGTTAATTAGGTGTAATGGATGAACCTAAAAATTAATGCATCTCGATGGAGACAATATATCAAGAGACATATTATTGAGGCTCATGCTCACAAGAAAGACTCAAAATTTTGCTTACGTACCTAAGAGGACATAGGATCAAAGCCCATGTAGTTCGGTCGTACACGTGTTCCAACATAATGTGTGTGCAAGTGTAATACTTATCTTATGAGGGGAGGGTTGTGGTATGGCATATCAGTGAACCCTAAGATGTTGGATATTGGCACATAACCCAATAATAATCGAGTGATCACTAGACGAAAAGTGTTGTCATGTAGACTAGTGTGGAGGTGTCGTCCTAAGGATATCATGTTTTAGACATCCTTAAGTAGGTAGGTAGAGGAAGAAGTCAGGGGTTTCGGATTGGGGACTTCCCTAGTAGATAATACGTCAAGAGATGTACTATAAGACTTGGGCTTCACAAGTTTATCTTAGTAATGTGCCTACGTACCCAAGGGGACATAGGATCAAAGCCAATGTAGTTTTGACAAACGGGTTCAGATTATATATAGGGATGTTTGTATTAGAGATGGGGGCATCCTTATGAAACAATATGTCGAGAGACGTATAATGAGTCTTGGGCTTCATGAGTTTAGCTCGGTATATCGATTATATACCCAAGGAGATTTGGGATAAAAGCCAACGCAGTTTGAATAAATGGGGTTGGCTTAGATGTATGGGCTTTTGTATTTGAGATGGAGGCATTCCTAAGAAATGATATGCCAATAAAAGTATTACGAGTCTTGGGATTCACAGCTTTAGTTCAATTTAGTTCTTACATACCCAAAGAGACTTAATGTCAAAGACAACGTAGTTCTAACAAATGGTTTTGATTATAGATAGGGGTGTTTGGATTATAGATAGAGGCATCCTAGGGAAATAATATGACGAAAGAAATATTATTATTATTAAGACTTCACGAGTTCAGTTAGTTATATAGCCTACATACCTAGGATACTTCGAATCAAAGACAATGTAGTTCTAGCAAACGGGGTTCGATTATATGTGGGGTGTTTGTATCCCTAAGAAATAATGCATTGATAGAAGTATTATAAGTCTTGGGATTCATGAATTTAACTCGTTATAGATCCTTTGTACCAAAGGAGACTTGGGATCGAAGCTAACATAGTTCCAAAAAACATGACAATTACGGGTGTAAGTAATGGGATTCCAGGTATAGAAGGTACAACATTATGGTATTTAAGGAGACTAGTCCTTAATATAGCCTTTAAGTTTTGTGGGTTTGATATATATATATATATATATGTGTGTGTGTGTGTGTGTGTGTGTGTGTGTTAATAAAATATATTGATAAAATGATGATGTTTGAAAAGTATTTGTATGAAAACACATATTTGAGGTGCCATCGTCCTGACGAGATTAGTTCACTAAAGAATTGGTGAGAGTAATAGGATTTTAGACTTTAGCCTACAAAGTTTCACGCTAGCACATGTTAATGGAACTTTTTGGAGAACGATTTCGAAAAGTATGTTTTCATGTTGATGTATTTTAATCACAGCATTTGATTAGAATTTGTTTAACAAATGAGCATGTAAATATAATACACAAATAGAGGTGTTGGATTACAAACCTTACTTTTGAAATATAAATGTTGTACTTTGCATACGCGATCCCTTAAATGGAGGTTGGGCTAAAGAAGATAAAGAAACACGTACATTCGATCATCGTATATATGTGGGTTATTGCTCCAAAACTTATGCCGAGGTTCTTTACCCTGGTGGGGAAAGACAATTTTTTTCCAAGGGGTGTGTCCCGTTATTTTGATGTTTTAGTCGAACATAACTTTGTTTAGAAGTCCTGGATTTGGTGGAATTTTTGCAGAGGTTAGACTCGATTTATTTCTAGGATACGAGTTTTCATAAGTACGAAACTATTTTTAGGACTCAAAAGAGACGTGGAAAAAATACGAGCTTTCCTTGAGGGTAAGAGACTTTTCTGAAGTACGAGCTTCTTCAAGACTTTCAGAATAAGTTCGAGTATTTCTTATACTCGAGGGAGAAGAAATTTAGAAAATCCAATCGAGGTTAGGTTTTGGGATGCTTTCAAATGGTGGGTGGGGACCTTTATTTATAGGAGTTTGGGACAGGCCTTTAACAGATCGATTAAAGGGGCCATTAATTTTCTGCAGTCGACATGTGTACAGCACATAATAGACTTTCAAAGATTTAGTAATGATGATTTTCTATTACGGATACACGATCAATTATTTATGGGTAAATAGTTAACCGATCGGTTAACTATTTGGGGGCCTTTAACCAGTCGATTAAAGGTTCTAGAGGAATTTTCTGTTTGTTCTTTATTGGAATTTTTTATTTCTGATTATTTTCACTTTAGACCTATACACTTTAGCTCTTGGAGTTTTTGACCCCTTGAGCTTTGGTTGAAGGTTTTAAAAGTTGGTATTTTTGCAAGTTCTTCTGGGATTAATGCATTGGGATCATTTGTGATGTGATGAATCATCCTCAAACCTCGATTATGGATCGAGGTGTCCACATGGTATTTGACTTTGAGTGTGCACATGCGGGTACTCTTCGACAAAATTTAAAGGACTCTAGAAATAGATTTGCCTAACTTTGGAAAGGATTGGGTTTTCTAGGGTCTATATCATGAATGTTTTGGGGAGAGAAGTGGAAGTTTTGGCAAGAGATAGCCATAACCTAGAAATTTGGTCGACAGATCTTCTTTTTCACTTCAACTTCACATTCCTTCATTTTTCTCTACTTTCTCTCAAGTGTTAGGACTGTTGTGAGTGAATTTTGGTATTACATTTTGACTACGGACCCATATCATCCCATCCTAGAAAAGGATGATGATGTTTTTGAGCTAAATCCGAACGTGGAGGTCGTGGGAGGTGTCAGAGTGGCTAGTGAGACAAAGGGAGTTGCTTTCTTAGGTGACGGGCTGGAGGTGTTCGTCCTAGCCCCAAGGAGATACATGCCTTTTCCCCTCACGATGATGACTCGACTGAGTTTGACTGAAGGGGTGAGGACATTGTGACTGGGGCACATATGTTGGTGTACTAGGAACCTTTTCCAGTTGATGTGTAGGACACAAAGGTTCTCTTATGAGAGTAAAAGAGGCATCATGTTGTTGGGGAGCATCCTAAGGATGCTCCACGTGTAATTAGTCCTATTATTTACAATTTTTCCTATGTATATGCTTATATGGCTTTAAAAATGGTATGTTGCTCACTTTTAACATGATAAATGGAAATAATGACAAAGTCTAAAATTTGGTAAAAGTGATAAAATAACAATCATAACCATGATAATAATAGGAGGATTTGTTTTTATGAGACAAACACGGTGTGGCCTAATAAAAGGATAGTAGGGGTATTCTTGGTTTTATACGACAAAGAATGATACGGTAATGACTATAAATCTTATATTGATAACGTGGTAAAGATGATGGCGGCAAAAAATAATAAACAACTTTAATAGTAATTATAGTAAAAAATAGTGGTATTTTAGGACGACGGTGATAAAGTAAAATTGGTAATGTGATGATATGTGATAATAATGACACCGTGATGATGTACTAACGACCATATTATGATAATGATAATATAACTATGAAAAATGTAATAACGAGGATAATGATATAATAATAGTAGGATAATAATTGATAAAGTGACGATGATAATAATAATAGTGAACATAATGATTTTTAAAAATAATATTAATGAAATAATAGTGATGAAAATAATGGTAAAAATGATGATATCATCATGGTATTAATATAAATGCACCTAATGATTAAAATACTAGTGATGATAATGATGATATAAATGAGAATGTTTAATGATGATGATAATAATAATAATAATAATAATAATAATAATAATAATAATAATAATAATAATAATAATAATAATAATAATAATAATAATAATAATAATAATGATGATGATGATGATGATGATGATGATAGTAAAATTAATAATGATAAATAGGAGGGGTATCTTTTATGGGGGTGATTTAGAAGGAGAAAATGAGACGATCTTAGTCAGGTATGGTAAAAATAAGGATAATAATAAAATTATTAATAATAATGATATATACTTATTAGTAATTATATATATGTTATTAGTATTATTATGATATTTGTAGAGGGGGCTTGAAGGTAATCCTAAGATTATGGATAATTCCTTAATTGGCAAAAGTGTTTGAGATTAAGTAATCGAAGCAACTCAGGCGTGGCAACTCATACTTTGGCTTATTGCATTAATCATATTGTATTTCTATTTATGTTAACTGTAAGCTATAACGGTTGTAATGTTGTAACGAGATTAATAAGGAGTTTTAGTGTGAGGTCAAATGATACTCGCGAGAGACCAGGCTTGGCAGGGCCTGGGAGAGCTTTCATGCTCTATCGAATGACCTCACCGTGGGAACTTTAGAGGGACTTGGTTTGGAGGATTGAGAAGTGAGGCACCATTGGGGCTTGTCCTGACCATCTTAGATACACCTGGTAAAAACACCGAAGGACCCTTACCGTGGAACCTCGGGCGGAGCAGCTTGGAATTCCATCGGGTGTTGAGTTATGAACCAAACAACCCTCTACTTAATGCCACATCTACTGTAGGTGATGTAACTAGCTAGCTAAACAATGTCAGTCCTGCACTCGAGTAAACAACCGTGGTATTTGGTGCTATCAGGCAGTTGGTGAGCCACCTCTGCGACAATAGCCCCTAACGCACAGTGGTTGGGAAAAAGGTATGTCTTGGCATTTAATGTTTGTGACGTGGAGACAACTAGTTCATCAGGCATTTAATGTTGTGCCATAAAGTGTGAGGGATGTCTTTCATAGTCTTTAATGACTTAGTTGCCTCGGGGGTGGTGTGGGGGACTATTTAAGGTCCCGAACCACCTTTGAGGAGAGGATGGTCTTTTGAGAGTTTAAGAAGTTATTACTAGAGAGAATACACATCAGAGAGAGAGTTATTACAAACTAGAGGTCTCATTCACTCACCATTGTCATTTATTATGAAACTTTAATACGTGACAAAGATTCATGAGAGTATTTGGGCGTGTTTACCTGCCTGCCAAGGTGTATCTAAGGTGCTTACTTCTCTCCCCCCCTAGATAATCTACTTCTGAGTTCATTACTATTTTCTGAGTTATACACGAGAGATTTGTGAGTTTAAACTGAGTCCTATCTTCATTATATTTGTGTTTGCATGTCCTATCACTAATTCAAGGTTTTAGTTAATTAGCTTATCATCACCATACTTCAAAGGGGTTACGCCTCCATCTATAATCTAAAGTACCCTCTTACATTTGGCAACTCTTCTGGGGAGGCTTTCCTCTAAGTAAGGAGTATGGCGCAGGATAATGCTACTCGAAGGATCAACTTCGATGACATCCAGCATAATGAAGAATAGGTTGTGAGAGAACTAGAGGCCACAAGGGATGGGGCTCCTCGAATAGAGGTACCTCCTATCCCAAAGATGACAGGTGTTCCGGGGGTGGCACAAGCTCCAATGAGTGCGGGGTTGGGACCCACTGAGGTCGCACTCCTCATGAGCAAGTTTTATGAGCTGTTGTAAACCCAAGTAGTTTCAACTACGCTGGGAGGATTGGAGGCTAATGCCTTCGTAACACCAGGGGTAGCTCCAACGGCCCCTTTAGGTGCGGGTGTCACAGGTATGGTCCCGATAAGAATACCCTCTGTTGTGAATCTAGCAGTAGGATCCGAAGGAGTATAAATAGCCCCAGCTATAACGTTCATTCCAGCTCCAACGAGCATTCAACCTATGGCCCCGTTACTTATTTCTCTGGTAATATCCCCCATGGAGGAGATGAGAAAGGAGATGCAAAAGGAGATGCTGAAATTCATGAAGGCTTCCTCGCAATCTGCAGGCTAGGTAGTTTCGGTTTTTGATGACTTTCAAACACCGTATCCCTAGGAATACAATGACGAGCCCTATCTGAAGGACTGTATTCCTCCTATTTTTGAAAAATACACGGGAAAGGGTGGGAACCCAAAGGAGGATATTAAGCGCTTTATTGAGCATTTGGGGGATCATTATAACAATAAAAGTCTTACGTTGAGGGAGTTTTCTAAATCCTTGACCGATAAAGCATATACCTGGTATTCCCATTTAGCTCCTAATAGCGTTTCTACATGGGAAGAGATGCACGTGTTGTTTGTTCAGAAGTTCTCTCTGGCGAAAGATGAGTTTACTTTGACTCAACTGGGTAGGGAGAAGAAAAGACCTGGGGAAGAAGTGGTGTCCTATGTTTGAAGGTTCAGGGAAAGATCCCTCGATGTGAGGGAGGAGGCCAGATAATCCAAACTATTACAGATCTGCACTGAGGGGATGCTTCCTGAGTACATCTCCCATCTCATCAATGAGACGTGCGAGGGGACTTTTGCGGCATTCTTAAAAGTAGCGAGAAATATCTTTTTGGTGGTGCGACCCAATCCGGTGGTGGTGCCCATGATGTTCAGGCAGCTGATGCAACCCGCGGGGGGAGGTCCTAGCCCCCATGGGTAGGGTACACCGAGAGGGAAGAAAGGGGAAAAGCACCGAAGAGGGACAATAAGAGGAAGTTCGAAAGAGATAGGTAAGACCCACCACCGTTGCCTTGTACAATGGAAGAAGCTGTCAGCTATTACAAAACGATGGTCCAGGGGGGTTGGTCTATAAGCGAAAGGATGTTCCCATTGAGGAGCCCGATGCGGCAACGAAGACGGATCCAAAGTATTGCCAGGTTCATCGGAGGATTCAGCATCCAACAGAAAGTTGCTTCACACTAAGAAGAATTATTGACAAATATATGAAGGCAGGGACGTTGTAAATCCCTCCACGAGACGTCAATAACAACCCATTACCAGCACATGGGGCCAATCTCGTGGTGGCCTATGATGAAGAAGCAGAGAAAAGAGATAGAGATGAGTATGAGGAAGCTTTGGAGATTTATACCAAGGGAATGGATAATGTCGTGTTGGCTTATGATGAAGCAAACGCCAAGGATGTGGAGTATGTATATGGTGTCGAAGGGGAAGAGGTAAACCCAACCCTAGAATATTGGGAAGTTTCAAAATCCCCGAAGTTCACTTGGTTCTTCTAACAAGTGGGGATTCCAAAGGAGAGTAGGTGGGAGATAACCCAGGAAATACTTGATATTTTGAGGAAGAACGGGGTCCCTTCACTGAGATGGAAGGTACCCATGGCCAGGTTAGTAACGAGGTTTCTGTTAGAAGTAACCTTCAGCGATGCAGGTAGGGTTGTAAGGTTCCCTTACAACAGGCCGTTGTATGTGACTGCTAGTATTAACGGAATTAGCTTTGCAAGGACTCTCATGGACGGGGGAGCTTCCATCAATATCATGCCAATTAACTCCTTTCACGCAGCTAATGTTCCAGAAGAAAGGTTGGTCCCCATGCCTTTGGTAATTTCGGGGTATGATAACCAATCCTCCAAGTCCATTGGGTATGTTAATGTGGGGATTATGATGGGGAATTTGAGTTCCCATATAAAATTCCGCGTAATAGAGAGTACAACTTCATATCATCTGCTAATAGGGAGGGTGTGGATGCACAACCAAGGGCTAGTTCCTTCTATGTACCATCAATGCGCTAAGGAGAATATCAAGGGGACAAAGGTGACTATCAGGGCTACAAAGAGGCTATTGAGGGAGCTCACTTGGTGGATACAACGTTTTATACTGAGTTGGAAGAAGATGTCTGGGTCCTAACGAGGAGGATGGAGGGAGCATGGGTTCCCTCAATTAGAGAAAAGATGGGGCCCGTGAATGAGCAAAGTAAGAAGGTTGCAAGTAGCATGAAGGTAATAGACGAAGAGGCTCACCAGGTGGTCCCTCGGCCCCAAGGCATCTCGAAGCAGTTTAGAGACAGGATGAGGCCGAGAATGGATCCAATGGGGTATGAGGCCCAACGACAAAGTGTGCTGAGCTGGTTCTCAGGAAAAAGAGTGGATGAGGCGTCTAGAGAGAAGAAGAGGAAAGCAATCACCGCTATCAGTAGACAGTGCAAGAAAGTCATTACCGAGGAAGGAAAGGTGGTGTATCGATTATAATGATGTGAGTGGGCGATCAAGGAAGTTGATAACGAGGTTGACCAGATAAATAAATGCTTTCTGGTTGATCAATGGGGACAATGCATGGTGATAGACAAATTCAGCATACAAGAATTTGTGGAGGAAGTCGTCGAAGGACCAGAATACATGACAGATCGACCAAAGACATAGGCACAGGAGCTAGAGCAGTTGGACCTGGAGAAAGAAGGGGAGGACCCAAGGCCTATTTTCATATCAAAGGATCTCGGCAAGGAGAAATGAGGGGCCTTAGTGGAATTGATTCAGGAATTTATAGACGTCTTCGTGTGAAAGTACACAGAAATGGAAGGACTAGACGAGGAAGTGAGCTGTCACAAGTTGAACGTGATGCCTTCAGCCATTCCAGTAAAACAGGCAATGAGAACATACAAGCCTGAGCTGGATTTGAAGATCAAGGAAGAGGTTCAACACTTACTAAGAGCAGGGTTCATCAAGCCGATACAACACCCGATCTGGCTGTCTAGTATTATCCTACTAGGGGAGAAGGACAAAAACCAAATAAGGATCTGTGTGGACTTTAGAGATTTAAACAGAGCTTGCCCCAAAGATGAGTTTCCTCTACCCTCCATCAATAGCCTAATAGATGCAACGGCGGGTCATGAGATGTATAGCTTCATGGATGGGTATGTGGGGTACAACCAGATCAAGATGGACCCCTCGAATGCAGAAAAGACAGCATTCAAAACCCCGTTGGGTAACTTCATGTACAGGGTGATGCCGTTTGGACTCAAGAATGTTGGTGCAACTTACCAAAGAAAAATGATGGCCATTTTCCATGACTTCTTTCACAAGTTTGTGGAATTCTATGTGGATGACTTGGTCATCAAGTCGAGGAAGGAGGAGTCTCATCTGAGCGATTTGAGGAAGGTGTTTTCCCGTTGCAGGAAGTTTAAACTGAAAATGAATCCTCTGAAGTGCATTTTTGGAGTGACAAGTGGGAAATCCCTAGGCTTTGTGGTTGATTGACAAGGGGTACAGATGGACCAGGATAAACAACGAGAGATCTTAGAAATGATGTGTCCGAGAATGGTGAAGGAGATGAAGAGTTTCCTCGGTAAAGTCTCCTACCTTAGGAGATTTTTGCCTGGCTTAGCTAAAATAACACATCCCCTGATGCAGCTGCTATGAGGGAACGCGAAGTTTAAATGAGAGGTAATTCACCAGGAGTCTCTGGATGGACTGAAGAAGCTGCTCATTTCACCATAGACCATGGTTCCACCAAAGGCAGGAATACCGTTGCAACTGTATCTTAGATCCACCACAAAGTCCGTGGGAGCTTTGTTGGCACAAGAGACCGAGGGGCAAGAAAGTCCAGTTTATTACCTCAGCATGATCATCCATGGGCCAGAAGCCAGATATAGTAGCCTAGAAAGATATTATTTATCCGTAATATTTATAGCGCAAAAACTTAGATATTATATGGTGTCTTTTTCAATTCATATTGTAACAAGATGTGATCCCATTAAATAATTGCTTGCAACAACTATATTGATTGGAAGGGTAGCTAGATGGTTCCTTATTGTCTCTGAATATGGCTTAAAGTGTGTGGTTCCTCACGTAATCAGAAGTCAGGCGTACGCGGATCTATTGGTTATTTTGCCTTTAGGAACGTTTGAGCCTCCCAAAGAGAGCATTCCAGGAGACGACTTACAAGCCAATCATCTAGACGTAACAGATGAAGAGTGGACAATGCAGTTCGACGGGTCATCGATAAAAAAGAAGGGAGGAGCAGGGGTTATTCTTTCGAAAGGAATATAGGAGATTTTCCTTTCCTACAAGTTAGACTTCCCTTGCTCTAACAATAAGGCAGAATATGAAGCATTGGTGTTGGGATTGCTAGAGGCTCTTCGAAGAGGGACCCGTTCACTATGCATCAAGGGGGATTCAAACTTGGTGGTTTAGCAAGTAAATGGGGAGTATGGGTTGAAACATATGGGCTTGGCACCATCTAAAACAATTATCCAGATACTTCTTTGTCAGTTCCATCAAACCAAGGTCAAAAGGTAGCCTAGAACGATGAACCGACATCTAAACACCTATGCCACCATTTCCCAGAAGATGATCATGATAAGCGATACAACTACCATCGTAATCCAACGAAGAACAGATCCTTCGATGGTACAGCCAATTCTGCTAATGGAGGAGGATGTAGACTGGAGGGGAGAAATTAAGAGACAACTGCAGTCTAGTAAAAGAACGATGGGGCTCAAAGAATTGGCCCAGTACTTTACAAACTAGGGGAACCTTTACTTCAAAACCGCAGGAGGATGGATGTCAAGGTGCATCAGCCCAGAAGAAGTAGGGCAGAGATTAAAGAAAACACATGAAGAACACTGCGAAATAACTGAGATCCCCTTTTACAGAAGAATTCAAAGGGAAAGGTATTTCTGGCCTAGCATGAAGCAGGATGCAGCCGAGTTATAACGGAAGTGAGATAAATGCCAATTGTTCTTCGAGTTAGCAAAATGTCATTTCATAAAGACTCAGCCTGACTGGAGACAACCCTATATTTACTTCATTAAAGATGGAGTTATCCTAACAGAGAAAATTGATGCGATGGGACTCCGACGAAGGGCCCCGAGATTCTACGTCTAAGAGGGGCAACTTTATCGAAGGGGGTACTTCAACAGTCCATTACGTTGCATCACAAAGGAAGAAGCGACCGAGATTCTCAAACAGGCGCACGATCCAGCTCATATAGGAGGGACCAAGTTGTATGACCATTTGATGACTTTGGGGTACTATTGGCCAATGATGGAGAAAGATTCTTTTGAGTTCGTTCGAAAGTGCAAGGCTTGCCAGCTTTATGGAAATATGATCTATGCCCCGTCAGTGGACTTACACTCCCTAGCAACGCCTTATCCTTTTCACACATGGTTGTTCGACATGCTACGGGCAATACATGCCTCGTCAAGGGGGAAGATATGGATCCTAATAACAACGGAGTGTTTCACAAAGTGGGCCGAAGCGATACCGCTGAGAAGGGCAACAACAGGAGTAGTGAGCAACTTCATCAGAGAATACATCATTTTCCGTTTTGGGATCCCAAAGGTCATCCTTTGAGATAATGGAACCCCTTTCGTCAACTCAGAGGTAATGATGCTCACAGAAAAATACTCTATTATCCACTACACTTCGATGGTGGGGTACCCAAAGGGGAACGATCAAGCCGAAGCAACTAACAAGACTTTGGTCAATATCATGCTAAAACGATGGAGGATTTCCCAGGATCATGGGATGATAAGATACCAGCTATTTTATGAGACTATCGGATGACTAAGAGGAAGCCTACGAGGTATACGCCATTCTCTATTATTTACGAGGCTAAGGCAATTCTCCCGGTAGAGTTAGAGGTTCCCTTGGCTTGATATTCTCTGCGAAGGAGCATGCTCCCTCAGAATAGACACGTACAGTTCGAAGCGTTGGATGATCATAGGAATAATGCAATGCAGCACTTTCCAATGTATACGAGGCAGCTCTCCCGGGCATATGATAACTTGGTGAGACAGAGGAAATTCGTTGAGGGAGATCTCATATTAAAGGCAACAGTTAAACATAGTAGGGGGATTCCTCTACCTATGTTTACAGCGAATTGGGAGGGACCTTTCATCGTAAAGGAGGCTCATGACTCAGGTTATTACTTAATTTCTAAGATAGAAGAAGACATGCCGTTTAAGATTAACAACAAATGGTTAAAGGTCTATCACGTGTAATCAATTACGTTTGGGGTCACCGATGTATCTAATTGATATGAATATACAAGTTCATTTTGTTTATGCAAGTTATCTTTATTTTAATTCAAGTAGAGATGAAAGAACTACATAACTTCATATTCCACAAGCTATGTAAACAGAAGTGACACAAAGAAAGGGTATGAGAATAAGTATTATTTTTCATTCATATACTTCGGGGTATTACAAAATTGGGAACTATCGCCCAAGAAATTACATGAGAAGAAAGGAAAATACATATAAAAAAACTCATTGACCCAAGAGGAACCACAAATCTGGGGCAGAGAAAAAATCTCCGGAAAGGCTCGAAGAAGCTTCTAAGCAAGACCTTTGAGCATTAATGGAAACTTCCAACCTAGTCTGTCCTTGCGTACGTTCGATAAGAAGTTTTTCCCGTTTAACTTCGCCAAATGTAGAGCTTCTTCGAGGTCCTCCACCTCTTGGTCAATAGCTCCGAGGAGAGGTTCTAGCTCGACCAGTTTGGCTTCCTCGGCCCCCTGACCCTCCCGATGTTTTCGTAAAAGCTCCATCTGACTGTCCAACCGCTAGCTTTTCAAAGTCTTCAAATGTGCAATGATCCAGTCAAAATGGAACCTGCCATAACCTAGCTCCCTCAGATAGCCAAAGACTTGGTTGAGGAGGGGCCTAGTCACGTTTGCAGTTGGAGTATTGGCAATATCAGCAATAACGGTGGCCATGCCTTGGAGCCTGTAGCTCATAACTGAGAGGTTGGAATGAAGACAGTTCACCGTGAAGGTTCCAGGATGATAACTCACAAGTTACTCGATGAATAAACGATGATTAGTGGGTATTTGGGGAGAACGCTGGAGTACCATCAGGCAAAAGGCGTGAGGAGCCAAGTCAGGCGGGGGAAGCTCATACCCAGATTCGTTTTCCACCGCAGCACCGGTTGTTGAACCTTGATCATTATGGTTAGACTCTTCGGATGAGACAGGTTCACGAAGGGGCGAGGCAATGGGATAAGGAATTAGTGAAGAGTCTTCTCGAGCAACATGAGAACATGTAGGAGAAATAATGAGTTTACAAAAATCTTAACAAGTGTTTTCAATGTTAAGTCACTGTTATAGGTGGAGTTTTTGGGAAAAATCTTAACAAGTGTTTGCATTGTTAAGTCACCCTCATGGGTGGAGTTTATGGAAAAATCTTAACAACTGCTTGCGTTGTTAAGTCACCGTTACAGGTGGGGTTTAAGAAAAATCTTAACAAGTGTTTTCGTTTTTAAGTCACCCTCATGGGTGGAGTTTATGGAAAAATCTTAACAAGTGTTTTCGTTGTTAAGTCACCGTTACAGGTGGAGTTTACGAAAAATCTTAACAAGTGTTTTGGTTGTCAAGTCACCATTATAGGTGGAGTTTGTGGAAAAATCTTAACAAATGTTTTTATTGTTAAGTCACCGTTATAGTTGTGAAGTTTGTGAAAAAAAACCCTTAACAAAGGTTTTTCATTGTTAAGGCGCCGTCACACGTTTAACTTTATGAAGCAATCTTAAACAAGTGTTCTCATTGATTAAGTCACCCATGCAGGTGTATTTCGAGAAGCTAAGAAATACAGAGAAATTAAAGAAGTACCTCCTCAGCAGTAGCAGGGGCGAGGGGGGGTAGTCACCACGGGAGCCATAATTCTAGAAACCATGGGAGGCAGGCTCATTACCTCAGTAGCCTCAACGGAGCCTTTGGATATAGAAGCCTCGAAGGTAGGAACACTTCCCTCTCCAGCATAGGGCACTATGGCCAACATGGGCACATCATCATAAGGAGATATTGAACCTTCGAGAGATGCCCCAACTAGAGCAGCTACTCCCGCCTCCTCAATTCTTCAGCTAGTTTCGGAGATATAGAAGGGGGAACGGAGGCAATTGGGAATTCCTCTAATGGAGTTTGCATTTGAAAATGGGCCTTAGGTTTCTTAGACTTGGACTTATTGGCCTTCTTATCAGGTAGATGAGAAGGCCCTTCTCCCGTGGCAGCTTCGATCGTGGGGACATATGGTTTGGGGATCGTAGTGGCTTTTGCTTTGGGCGTAGCAATAGGGACCATGGGGCAGTATGGAGGAAGTTCCGTGGGAGGTGATTT
Organism: Sambucus nigra; assembly: GCA_949130495.1. NCBI lineage: Eukaryota > Viridiplantae > Streptophyta > Magnoliopsida > Dipsacales > Adoxaceae > Sambucus > Sambucus nigra. The sequence goes on along the minus strand of OX422210.1, from coordinate 528,899,793 downwards.
GGGGGTCTGACTCAGAGGGAACTCAACCCCAAGAACGGAATTGTCTTTCAGGCCCAGCTCCAAGGTAGAAAAAGAAAGACCTGGGGGTTACACGGGATCACCCTCGATGAATTCAGCAATCTGGGCCAGTTGCCTTGACCAATACTTTATGGAAAATAGAGGGGTCATCTCCCCTTGCCTAGTGATGCTGGGGATGGTGACTCGTCCAGCCAATGTCAAACTCACTCCCCACGCATTCGTCGGGGAGAATAGAGAACATACTTCGCTAAAGATACCTTGGGTTAGATAATTGAAACACTGGGCAATGGGCCCCTTGATCAAAGCTAAATTAATGGCTACATCGATTGGGATTGTAATGTTCGCTGGTGTATCCCCACTTGGTGTATGAGGGAAGGTATCCAGGCAATAAAAGAAGCACAATGGTCAATGAGGGGTCTTCGGTAATGAGGTCTACAGTGGTTGGTTGGACCATCTTGCCCCATGATTGAAAAAATCAGAAGTATGGAGAAAAATATCCTCCCCATAGGGCCTCATTACAAAACTTGAAAAGTCATCAATAAAGTAGGCCAACTCCTTTCAGCTCTGCCTCTTATGGTAAACAAATGAGCGAGGGGGCAGGATTATTTCCCCCGAGGGAAGAAGGTTAGTCTTAGCGGCCACGGTCGGGAAGCGCACATAAAGGAAACCCATCAGAAGAACACAGTTGGCAAAATTTTTTAGGTTGTAGCAGCTTATAGATTGCTCCATGTAAAAAAGGACCCTATCAAGCCATGTGTAGAGGGACCCCAAGGCGATTGAAGCCAGAGGGAGACCAATCGGAGAGATAAGTTAATGAGATCCCTCTGAGGTTGGTCATTGGGTTTTTCGATTAAAAAGAAGCGAGAAAGGATGACAAGGATATAGGCAGGAAGCTCTAAAGATGTACCTTTTCCAGGGGCGGCATCGGAGGAACTTCCGTCCGAGGGGTCTTTGAAGAAGTAGTTGATGAGGGAAGTGAATGTGGCTTTATTTGAAGTACCGATACACCTTCAACATATACGGTCCAGCTCCAAATGATTAGTTGTTTCTTGGGCATCCATGGCTTCATCGGAAAAGGTCTCATGACCTATTGCCTTAAGGCCTAAGAGCTCGCAAATGTCCTCCAACATTATTGTAAATTCTCCCCATGCAGCGATGAATGTGTGAGTAGTAACATTCTAGCGAGATACCAGAACAGGAAGAGCAGCATTATTTTTGGAGAGAGTGAACTCACTAAACCACTTGGCTCGATGAAACCCAATCTTAGTAAGGGTATCAACGTGGGAACTCTGTATATGAAAATTCCAAGCAACAAAGTGAGCAGGAGAGACCCCATGACTTTCAAATCAATGTGGGACCATGGAAAGTCCCCTCGCTCAAGACGAAATCTGAGAGTCCCCTCGGGAGGTAGAAAGCCCCATTCATCAAAACTCTCGTCTTCATCACCAAGCGTAAGGGCATCATACTTGTCGTTAAAAATGCAGCTCTTACAAAACCTAACAAAGTCATCACCTTCGCCAAAAATGGGGGATCGGTGGTAGAAATTCAACTGTTCTTCATGAGCAGCGGTCAATGAGGCAGCAGAAGGGGCGACGACAACAGGGGCGGCATGAGGAGCACTGGTAGTAGTAGTGTCAGGGTTACTTGATGAGGCCATTACAAACAATAGAAGTATGAAAAGGTCTGGTAAAATAGGAGTTGGAAAGGAAGAATGAGGGGCACAACTGTGGATGGTGGTGCAAAAGATGAGAGGAGGAGGCGACTGAAAAAATAAGAGGGCAATAATGGAGGTCGCACAGAGGTTGCACAAACTTTCTCTCTCTAAAGGAAGCGGGGAGTTTTGAAGAAGATAAAGAAGGCGAAGATATAAAAGAGTTTTGAAATAAAAAAGAGACGTTTGAAGGGTTTCAAACTCGACGGTTGACGTTTCCCACGAGCGCACATGCAAGGGCGGTCTATAATCATTTCAAATGAACACGTGGCACATCGAGAAGGGTTTCGATAGCTGAAAATACAGCGTTACATCGAATACGAAGCGACGTCTGGGGAATAGAAGGGGTTGCCTTCTTAACCAACTTTATATTTTGACGCCAAATTGGTGTCAGACATATCCATCAATTCCTAACGGACGATATGTTTCAACGATTCAGAAAAAGCCATGATTTCCCCTCTCTACATGTCCAAACCTTGTTTGAAGGGTGACTCAGTTACATCAAGAAGCATTTTTGCTTTTTCAAACACAGCGAAGCATCTTAAGGGAGAATTTTACTTTTTCCAGGAGATTATATCGTTGCGGTTCTAACGAAGAGAGGAACCTAGAATTTCTTGACCTAGAGAGGGTTCATCGGATTGAGAAGTTTTGTGCAGACATTTATTGTTCCAACAAATCTCTCCCCGAAGGGGCAAATGTAGAGGGGGCTTGAAGGTAATCCTGATATTAGGGATAATTCCTTAATTGGCAAAAGTGTTTGAGATTAAGTAACCGAAGCAAACTCAGGTGTGGCAACTCATACTTTGGCTTGTTGCATTAATCATATTGTATTTTTGTTTATGTTGACTATAAGGTATAACGGTTGTAATATTATAACGAGATTAATAACGAGTTTTGTGTGAGGTCAAACGGTACTTGCGAGAGACCAGGCTTGGCAGGGCCTGGGAGAGCTTTCATGCTCTATCGAATGACCTCACCGTGGAAACTTTAGAGGGACTTGTTTTGGAGGATTGAGAAGTGAGGCACCATTGGGACTTGTCCTGACCATCTTAGATACACCTGGTAAAAACACCGAAGGACCCTAATCGTGGAACCTCGGGGGAAGCAGCTTGGAGTTCCATCGGGTGCTGAGTTATGAACCAAACAACCCTCTACTTAATGTTACATCTACTGTAGGTGATGTCACTAGCCAGCTAAACAATGTCAGACCTACACCCGAGTAAACCACCATGGTATTTGGGGTTGTCAGGAAGTTGGTGATCCACCTCTGCGACAATAGCCCCTGACGCACAGTGGTTGGGCAAAAGGCATGTCTTGGCATTTAATGTTTGTGACGTGGAGACAACTAGTGCATCAGGCATTTAATGTTGTGACATAAAGTATGAGGGATGTCTTTCATAGCCTTTAATGATTGAGTTTCCTCGGGGGTGGTGTGGTGGGCTATTTAAGGACCCCAATCACCTTTGAGGAGAGGATGATCTTTTAAGAGTTTAAGAAGTTATTACTAGAGAGAATACACATCCGAGAGAGAGTTATTACAAACTAGAGGTCTCATTTACTCACCATTGTCATTTATTATGAAGCTTTTAATACGTGACAGAGATTCGTGAGAGTATTTGGGAATGTTTGCCTGCCTGCCAAGGTGTATCTTGGGTGCTTATTTCTCTCTCCCTCTAGCTAAGCTACTTTCTGAGTTCATTACTATTTTCTGAGTTATACACGAGAGATTTGTGAGTTTAAACTGAGTCCTATCTTCATTAGATTTGTGTTTGCATATTCTATAACTAATTCAAGGTTTTAGCTAATTAACTTATTATCACCATACTTCAAATGGGTTATGCCTCCATCTATAATCTAAAGTACCCTTACAATATTAAGAAATAATAATTAGAAAAAAGGCAGGGAGTACTAGGTGGGAATTAATCGGGGGATATTATGACGGTTGACCGGGTGTGTACATCACATATGTACCCTTCTCTTGATGATAATATATAGGATGTAAACACTAGGATGGAGAAAGATCCACGAGGTTTTTTCTGGTCACCTCATGTCTTGTTATCCTTCCTAGTTAGCAGGTACCGAGGGTTAGGAGATTAGGTGTGGGAATAGCGTGATCCAAACTCCTGGAGGGAGAAATATCTAGGGGGTTTCTCATCATATCACAAATAGTTATCCTTCCGAGTTAGCGGAAATCAAGGGTTAGGAGATTAAGTGTTGGAATAGCATGACCCAAACACCTGGATGGACAAAGATTCCTGGAGTTTCCTAGTCACCTCATGACTGGTTATCCTTACTAGTTAACAGGAACCTAAGGTTAGGATATTAAGTGTGGGAAAATATTAACCTAAACACTTGATGGGATAAATCTCCGAGGGGATTCTTGGCCACCTCTCCACTAGTTATCCTTCCTAATTAGTGCGAACCGAGGGTTAGTAGATTAAGTATGGAAATAGTGTCACCCAAACATCTAGTGGGAGAAAGCTCTAGGGTGTTTCCTGATCACCTCAAGACTGTTTATCCTTCTTGGTTAGGGGTAATTGATATTTAGGATATTAAGTGTGGAAATAGCATGACCTAAAGAACTAGAGGGGGAAAGCTTTGGGGAATTACTTGGTCACCTCACGACAGGTTATCCTTTATGATTAGACAAAATAAGGGTTAGGAGATTAAGTTTGGGAATAACGTGACCTAAACACATGGAGGGAGAAAGATCTAGGGGTATTTCCTAGTCACCTCATGACCGATTATTCTTCCTAGTTAGAAAAAATCGAGGGTCATGAGATTAAGTGTGGGAATAGCATGATCAAAACACATGGAGGGAGGAAGCTCCAGGGGGTTCCTGGTCACGTCACTACTGATTCTCATTTCATGTTAGTGGGAACTGAGGGTTAGGAGATTAAGTGTGGGAATAGGGTGACCCAAACACCTGGAGGAAGAAATCTCTGGGGGGTTTCGGGATCACCTCAAGACTAGTTATCATTACTCATTAGTGGGAACCGAGGTTTAGGAGATTAAGTGTGGGAATATAGTGACCGAAACACCTGGAGGGAAAATCTCATGAGGTGTTCTAGGTCACCTCATGACTGGTTATATTTCCTAGTTGATGGAATTAGAGGGTTAGGAGAATAAATGTGAGAATAACGTGACCCAAACACCTGGAGGGAGAAATCTCCATGGGGTTTCCTCTCAACTCACTACTGATTATCCTTCCTAGTTAGTGGGAATCGAGGGTTAGTAGATTAAGTGTGGGAATAGTATGGACTGAACACCCAGAGGGAGAATCTCCCGGGGGTTTCATGGTCACCTCATGACTGGTTATGCTTCCTATTTTGCAGGAAGTGAAGGTTAGGTGATTAAGTGTGGGAATAGGATAACCCAAACACTTGGAAGGATAAATCTCTCGGGGGCTTCCTGGTCACCTCACAACTAGTTATCCTTCTTATTGAGAGGGGGATGAGGGTTAGGAGATTAAGTGTGGGAATAGCATGACCCAAACACCTGGAGGGAGAAAAACTATGGCGGTTTCTTGGTCATATCACGACTAGTTATCCTTCCCGGTTTGTGGAAACCAATGGTTAAGATATTAAGTGTGGGAATAACGTGACCCAAATAATTGTTTATATAGAGTATATTTTCCATATAATCGGCATGTTTTTTGTGTTTCCTCTTTTTGTATCTGGGATGGAGTGTGTTATTTAGGGGTTCCATGGCTCTAGTTATTAGGGCATTGGTGAGGACTCATCCTTTTGTCCGCACCTTCATATACGCAATAGGTTTTGGTTTTTTACTGGATTGCTTGACCACTGACCACTTTAGGAGGTCTGGGACGATTACTTCTGTGCTGGGAGAGAACTAGTGAGATACTACTTTTACTTTTTATTTGCCGATAGGAGAGATGATGACGACCCTCTTGGACTTCTTCACTTTTACAGAGGTGCCGTTTTCTTTGGTGCCATTTATGGTGGATCGGGTGGTGGCTAATACTGTATATGTTCTGCTAGGAGCTCTGGGGATATTAGTTCCTCCTGGTCGGGGAGAGTACATAAAGTCCATGACTTTGACTACTTATTTATGGATGGTGGATGACCCAAGTTTGGAGGTGGCTGCAACGAAGGTATGCTCAGTATTTGTTATTGCTTGTAATAGGTGAGATATTAGTGTTGGGGACTGCTGGTGGGATCCATCTTTGGTGGTTGTCATTTTGATGGAACTTTCTTGGGTTAATTGGGGTTGGAAGATATGTACGACCAATGTACCTCTTCTCGAGGTACATTACTGAGAGTTTCATGGGATTGTCTTGTCCGTGGAAGGTATGCATTTTACAACCATTCTTTTCTATTTAATTTATTCTATTATTTTCTTTGTATATTTCTTAATGTCATTTTTTATTTATGCGTTTATGCAATTATGGGTTTTTTGCTTACGTGGACATATATTCGAATACATCTAGGATTTCAATGTTGATGGAGGGAATGTTTCCCCTATTCACCTTCTATGCTTAGGGGAATCTGGGTGAGGGGTTGTCTATGACTTTAAGGGAAAATAGGGGATGCTGACCGGGATGATCATTGACATTGTGAGTACTTTTAGCGATTTATACATAAAATGTTTCTTTCTGTATGGTTCAGTATTTATATGTTTATACTGAATTGCTTTTATTTTTTATATTTTTCCTATTTTAGGCTCCTTGGGGATTGACTCTCCACGTGTCAGGGGCTAGGATAATGGCGAAGGAGATTTCTGGGAGGAGGTTGCTAATGGAGGATCCCTATGGGGGTATTTTTTATTTGGGTGAGATGGTGAATTGCTAGTACAAGTGGGATACATCAGTCAGTGTAACATTCCCCCTCCTTAATGTGGGAGGTACAATAAGGGGTTAATTAAGGAGGATAAATATATTTTTGTGGAGGGCTTGCCTGTGGTGGAATCTTTTAGGGATGACCCAGACTATCAAGTTTTTTTTGGAGAAGTGGGTGATGTCGATGCCGCTCTGTGTGGCTAGGGTAGATTTATTTGCCCCGGCTAGGGTGGTGCTAGTGGGGGAGGTTCTCGAGGGAGGGGAGGGGATTAGGAAATATGAGAAGGTGAGACAAAGAGTTTAGGTGGATAATAATAGGGGGATGAGGAGGTTGTGGAGCCGAAGGATAAGGATGCAACTCAGGGGATAGTGCCTGAGATGGACATGGATGCATAGAGGGAGGCCTTGGTGGTGGTTTCGAGGGCTTAGGTGGTGATTCTGAAGGTGAACTCGAGGGTTCAGGGGGAAGTTTCTAAGACTGGTGTTATAGGTTGGGATGTATTAGCATCCGACATAGCAGGGGTGGAGTGGAGAAAGGATCCTGGACCTTTAGGAGATCTTTGTAAGAGTAGGTGCCTTTATAAAAAAATAAAAGAAGTTTTTCCTTCATCATCTTTACACATATATATTTGGTTGTAAATTTTGTATCCATCCATTAAACTCATGAGTTTATGTTCGGTAGTGGCATCAACTATTTAATTTATCTAAGGCAAAGGGAAATGGTCTTTTGGGAAGACCTTGTTTATATTAGTAAAGTCGATGCACATACATCATTTGACATTTTGTTTTGGTACGAGAACCATATTGGAAAGTCATGAGTAATAGTTGACTTACTATATGAAACCAGTATCTAGTATATTCTTCCCTTGTTATTGTATAATATGGTACCGATCTGGGGAAAATTACCTCATTTTTTACTTAACTTCATCAGTCGAGGAATTTAGATCTAGATGATGACATATAATTTTATGGTCTATTCCCGACATATCCTTATGTGACCATGCAAATATTTTCTTCTTGTAATTTAAGATATTGGCCATACTAACTTTGACATTAGGTTTTAAGGTCAAGCTAATTTGCATGATTTTTTTAATTTCCTCTTCATCGAGAACCACCTATTCTACCTGCTCAGCTGCCTCGCATTTCATTAATGTCTTCTCATCCCTTAGGTAAAGGGTGTTAATATTGTATGAAGTAGTCTTCCACTTATAATCCTCCATCTATTTCGCATATATGTAGTAGTATTCTCGTACTTCAACTTGATCAACATATACTTCTCCTACTATAAAATGAGTAGGAAACCTTATCATTTAATACACAATATAAAGAACAACTTTAAAATTATTTAAGGAAAATCCTCCTGGAATAATGTTATAAGCTAAGATAATATGTTGATCCATGACAAAGAAGTTCACTTTTTTCGTCAATCAGGTCGGCCAGTTGCCTATACAAATGTCCATCTCCTCCATACGGAGTGGGAACACTTTATTCCCACTAAAATCGATAAGGGGTTGGTGATAAGGTTGGATTTTCTTCATAATTAGCTTTAAAACTTTGAAAGGGTCCCATAAAATTATATCTGCTAAGTTTCCTCCATCAACAAGGATTCAAGAAATATTTTATTATCGAACCATGAGGCTCAAGACTAATGGATCATTATATGGGTAAAGGATGTTCTTGAAGTCCATCTTACAAAATTCGAAAATTATCTTATCAATGTTAACTTTCTTAGGATTGGTTTCTTCATCCTTTTTCATTTTTTGATTTATATCCATTCGTCGAGTGCCGACTCTTTATTATCCCACATATGTTTTTCTATCGATTGGCTCAGTTCCTCCACCAGCAACTCCTCCTGAAATCAAGTGCATACTAAATGAGATAAAATTCAAGTCTCCCTTTAAATATTTAGGATTCTTAGGTAATTACATTTCTTCGTCTCTAGGGTCTTCATATCATCCCCCATCTTTTGGATTTTTACCTTCTTTCTTGTTTGCTTAATCTCGTACAGGAGATACCTTCCTCTTTTTTCTTAGGGATGGCCATTCCTATCGACAAATCTTTTCAGTTGAACCTTTTTTATGATATTTTCGATCTTATACTTAAGGCAATAACATTCACAGTACTTTATGAAATTCACAGTACTTTTTGATATCATCCATGGCCATTGGTATCATGGGCATGGCCTTTATGAAATTCAAAGTACTTATTTTGTTTCTCTTGTTGATTGGGGATTTCAGTTTTCCTGGACATTTGTTATCTTCCTCATCCTTAATTTCATTCAGGATGTGATGAACTTGTGTAATGAAGGACGACTAACTGTAAATTTCTCTTGAGACTTCTCACCTCCTTTATCTTTTTCCTTGCTCTGAGAATACTTTCTCAAACCATATTTTTTAAGTTTTTCCTTATTTGCCTCCATTTCTTCTATGGCCGCCATAAGCTCCCCAACTTCTTCCTTAATGTCATTCATTATGGTAGGAGGTTTTGAAAATGTATCCACATAGTTTTTTGGGTAAGAATGCATTAATGAGGGTTTTCATTGCAATTTTTTCATCATAGTCATCAACTTTAAGCATTCGTTATTATCTCTGGATATAAAGTCTCTGAGAGTTTCCCCTTTCTTTTGTCAAATGCTAAGGAGGTGGGTCACCCTCCTATAAGGTTTTAGCCCAAAACATAAGTGGTATATGAACTTATTATCAAGGTCCTTGAAGTATCTAATTCGTCCCTTAGGCAAGCTTGTGTACCACACGTGTGTTTCCTTAACGAGAGTGACTGAGATTGCTAGACACCTCATTTTCTATGACACGGAATAGATATCGATGGTTGACTAATATATCTTGACATGATGGATATGATTTGAGATTCTATCATACCTTATCGTCTCCACCATAGGTTTTAATATTATAGGAGTTGGATATCTAATAATCTCTGGGGGCAAAGTTAGATACTTCCATATATCCACTCTCCAAAGGGTTCTCACTCTTCATCTGATCATCCAATTTACTTTCTAGCATCTCAGTGGAATTTTTCCAGGTCCTATCACTTTCAGGATGATTATATTCAGAGTCATATATCCTCAATCCTCTATACTCTTATTAGTCATAGTATTAGGAAGATCTTGAGGTCCAACATAGGTCGAACCCCTTAAGGTCGTTGTTCTCCTAAGTTTTTCAAAATATTGCCTCATGTCCCCCTGACTGTGAGAAATAGGTGGAGCATGGAGTCTGGGTCCTAGACTTTCAAAGGTTGACTACTTCGCAAACCTGGTAAAGGTACTAACCCTCTATTGTGATGGATGCTTTGTCCATGTTGTTGATATCATTATTGGGATAGATGATATTTATCCTAGTTGATAACAATTAGTCTCTGGTTTTGGGTTGTAATTTAGCATTTGCATCCTCATCTTCTTGGATTTCACTGCACTGATTTTGCTTAAATCCTAATTTGATCTATTGATAATCTTTAACATATCTAAATTTTTTCGTTGATGGCCTAGCTATCAATTTTTTTTGCCCTGGACATGGGGCTATAAAGGTTTATAAATCCCTTTGATGGTTTTCTTACCAATGTCTGGGTAATATCCAACATCCGTGAATGTTTTTGGTCTTGATTTGCAATCTTCATTCTCAGCATTTCGGTGAGCTATGCTATGTCTGATGGTGGTGTTCTACTTAAAGCATACATCCCATTGGGAAGCGACAATAGTTGTAAGTTCAATGACATTTTGGTTTTAGGGAGAAGAAATTCAACCTAGAAAACATTCGATAAGAGAGTGAAAAGTAATCACAAAATTTATCGATATGGGCTAGTGTTTTTACCCAAAATGTCCATATCTACCGAAAAGCATATTTAGGGATAAACTAGTGGTCATTTTTGGATCAAAGTACTAGTAATAGGATAATGAATAGTGATTTTCACCCATAATTTTCACTTAAACTAAAATCAAGTTCATAAAATACCTAAAAAATGTGTTGAAGATGAGAAAGGGGAAATGTTTTACCCAAAACCTTAAATTATAGATCTAGATCTGAGTTAGCTCTAATATATGCCTATAATCAGGTTATATGCGAGTTCACCAATGAAAAATAACTAAGTTAACAAATATTTCCCTTAGACAAAACCAATCTGATTTTACACTGAAATATAACATCTAGATAATAAAATGAACTAAGTCAGATATGAACATGAATAGTAACTGGGCATGATATTGAATCATAAAAGTGCGATAAAAGATATAAGAAAAAATATCAACACATATAGTTTAGAATGGTTTAACCATTAGGCCTAGATCCACTTTGGTGCAACTCATTTCTCACTATATGACAAGTGTTTTACAAGTTACAAGTGTACTATCTCTCATTAGAGGGTATTTTTACAATAGTGTGTTTTTACATTGATCTAACTTATGGAACAAGTAAAGAAGGACCATTGTATTTATAGGTGGCTTGGGGTGTAAATTTCACCCTAAGTCACATGGAGAATTCTAGTTGATGTGATCTTATTTATTATTGATACATGTCCTTCTAGAAGTTACATAAAATGTGTGAACCTTATCTTCATGTTCAATACAAACATGTGCACCCACTTGCACAGGATTGATATGACTAAAATGCCCATTCTAGTGAATTTTATGAATTCTTAGCATTTTGTCTAATTTCGCCCGCCCCTATGAGGCTAAGGGTATGAGGCCAACCCAAGGTGGGTATGAGGCCAAATCTATTGGGTAGAGGGTCCCAAAATGTTCATAGTATAGATGATATCACTCTAGAATCATCACTTGTGGTTAGTCTTCTCTATCTTACTTCTTTTACTTTTGCATTTAGATTGTTTTTCCACTGCCTACCTCTTGGGTTTATATGATTGGTTCTTAGGCTTGCATGAATCACACCTAAAGAGTGAGTATGTACCCATAAAAATGGAATGCGATATTTGGCTTGTATAGTTTTTCTTGGTGTGAATTCAAAGTGTGAAAAAACATTCCTAAGTGGGATTAAGAGACCTTGATTTGGAAAAATGTGTGAACACCTTTAAATGTCCTATAGTGGGATGAATAAGACACAATCAAATCCTAAGTAATTGAGTCCAATATTGACCTAGTTATGAAAATAGAAGCTTGTTTTGTGAAAACTCATATAATTAATATTTTAAACCTTTAATATGAAAATGAACATGTGTAAAGTGTTCTTAATTCATAAAAACGTAATTTGATCATAAAAATTACAACACACATGTCAAGATATGCCCTATCTCATATCGATTAACTAGGTTCGAACCTTTAAAAGTTCAATCCCCTACCAAGTTATGTATAAAACCTAGACCTAATACTCTATGTGTGATCTAATCTACATTATCAATTCAAATGACAAACAACACATAAGTCTAGATCTACGAGGAAAAAAATCGAGGTGCATGATCTTTCTCATTCAACTTGAAAGATAATCTTACAAAGTGTAGTAAAACATATCTCACGCGATTCTCACCTATATATATAAATATATATATATATATATATATATATATATATGTGTGTGTGTGTGTGTGTGTGTGTGTGTGTGTGTGTGTGTAAGAATCAAGCTTTAGCCTTGATTATGTAAGTCATGTTTTGACACGATGAGTAGTCAACTTCATATTAAAATAAATATAATACAGAACATATTCAATCACCCCCTTTAGATATTTCATGGAAAAACTCCAAAACCCAAATTTATATTAGCCATGGCTATTAGAAAAATCCGACATAATCCAATAATGGGAATGACAACCACAAAACCAAATAATTCAAATAAATTACACAAACAACAGAGTATGTTTAAAATCCAGGTCGAGTCTGCAAACATCGAGTCAATACCTATAAAAGCATGAACAAAACCAAAAGATCACTTAGGTATGAAAATATGAGAAAAAAATTCCCCTTATTGGGAATTTTCAATAAAGAATTGTCAATATGAATGAGAAATAAAATTAATATAACTTCCAATAAATTGTATCAATATAAGTGATGATGCGTCTTTCTCCCCCTTTTTGTCACATCGATAAAATTATCTCATATTTTCCTCCTTTATTTTAATACGAACTATTCAAAGCAATGTAGATGAAACATAAGTAACGGACACAAGTGAATATAACCCAACAATAAATACAACATGGAAAAGGCAGAATAATAAGAGATCCCAACATAAAAGAGATTAAGATGCATGCTAACATATAAGTAAGTCAAGAAAATCTTGATAAACATCAAAAGACGTCTGATAACCAATCTTAAAGATGATAAACATTGATGATACCCTATTAAATCATTGACATTATAAAGGGTTCTAAACCCTTCAACAATCCTCAGGAAAGGAAAGAAGTTCCACGACCAATATCTGACCCCAAACAGATCAATACTTTATTTTAAAGACCTTTACTGCTATAAAAGGTAATCCATAGAACTATAGAAGACCTCAGTTGTGCCTTATTCCTATCATTCGTTCCAACACATCTCCTCAACTAAGCTCAAAGACCCAAAAATCATGGTTCGATCATGATTTATGCTTAGAGCGAACCTCAGAATGAAGCGAAATGAGCTTTCAAGATCAACCGAGCCTTAGTGAAGGGTAAATTAGTGTGTAGTACCTTAAGATCAACTCAAAACAACTCCAATATCATTCCATACCTCCTAGACCTCCGGTAAGTTTCCAGTAACCAATTTAGTGGGTAGTTGAAAAGCGCAACATTTTGTTTCACCTACTGCCACTACCTAGTTCAACTTCCATTGAATAATGCCATAAGCACTAAATTCGACTAATAACTCTCTTACACCACCTGAAAAAACTTTGCCCAATACTCCTACACTTCGCTGACACCAGTAAACCTTAGGGAAATTATTGTCATGATGCACCAGTCTAGTCGTTACCTTTTTGGGTGTTTACGTATAAGTTAAGGGGTTCGTTGAAGGATGAAGACGGGTTCAAGCAATCAGACTTACAGAGAATCAAAAGTTTAAGAAAGCCGTGTGATATCAGTTTAAATAAATTCGCAAATTCCAATTACAAACTTATTTAATTAGAGTAAATTTTTAAGCCAAATTAAATCAACTCCTAAATATGCAACTACGCGTGTTTGTGTGTGTCAAACCATCACAAATAAAATTGCTAACTCGTAGATTTCAGGAAAAAAAACATTTCGGGAAAAACCTTTTTATTTCACTATAATATATAATATTTACACTTACAATGAAATTCACAATGAGTTAACTGCAGAAAACTCACATAGACAGCAACCTAGAGTCAGGAAGAAGCGTAACTCCAAATCAGCATAGGAACGCCCACGAACACTCCTTATTGACCTGCAGTCGTAGTTATCCCAATACTCCCCTCAAGATCACCTAAATCAACAGTAAAGATCCTCTTTACAATAGAAACTTGACATAATATGTGTTCTTGTGTTCCAAAACAATTCACACAAACTATTAGGATCTTGTGAAGTGAAAACAAAAAAAAAATTAAAACCATAAAAGTGAGAAGACAATGTATTCTGCCAAAGCAGTTTCGTCTCTTGAAAATTCTCAGGTCTTCTAATAAAAAACAAAGTTGGAAAATCTATTTATAAAAAATCTAAGGCAGTGCGTCGCTCAAACAAAACAGGGTTGTCGCTTGAACAAGGCCAGCTGTGGCTAGAATGACTTCGCACGAGATGCCTCTGTCTCTCAAACGGCATGGCAATCTCGCTCGAATGACTGGACCGTAAAATAATATTTTATTCCATTTCGCCTCAATACTTAGAAAAAATATTTTGATGAAAAACTCGGCTCCAACACTTAGAAATTTTTTTAGAAAAAATATGCCAACACCTTAAGTGAACTGTTAAGGTACTTAAACACAACCTTACCAAAATCTGTCTCGCGGAGGCTTTTCTTGTTGAAGAACTTGATATTCGGAATCTTCCTTGATGCAAATGTGATCTTGAACATTCTTCGACGTTTGTAGCGGTATACGACATACTCAATTATGAACGGGCGTTTATAAAATCATGTTCTTATAAATCTCCCCCATGTCTACGCCGGTACAAAATAAAAAAATAACTGAATTATCAAAACAAACTGCCTATAAAAATCTAATGCCCTCCCATGAACCCAAAACTAAAAAGGTACTAAACATGCAAGTATCAAACTTTTCTTCAAAAAAATCTTCAACTTCAAAACTTTAAGCTTTTGTCACCAGGGTGTGCAACATAATGATCTTCAATATTGTACCTACACACACGAGGCAAAGCAAATACCTTCGTGACACATCGAGTTTGAAATGATAAAAGAATAAATGAATAAATCAAATCTCCCCCATAATGCAAAAACTCCCCCATAATTCCTCCTCCCCCTTTTTATTTGACCGAAATAGACAAGGAAATGAATAAACAAAATAAACATGGAGTTGTCACGATAAAAATGCATGACAAATATGAATTAAAGCACGCTCATGCAAAGAGCAACTCAAAAGTATCCCATAAACTATTTTTGATTTTTCAAATTTTCATACAAAAATGCAAAAAAAAATAATTTTTACAAAAATCACACACCATGAATTTACACTAAGACAACCAAATCATGGAAACGGAATGAATGGGGGTGAACATATTGGATAGGAAAATCAAAGAAGTCAAACATAACATATGTGCACGATATGTTCACGATGAATATGCGTACTCCTATCGAATGAATCTCAAAATCGTCCTTAGGCATTGAAAAGTGTTGAATTTAAATAACATCGACTCAATCCATCAACACATCAAAGTTAAGAATGATTACCACACCAATAACGTCTAAAACTATGAATGATATTTCATGACACTGTCAGGATGTGAAAATCCATTTTTCATTTCTTTCCATCCCAACTCCCTGAAAAATAATAATCATTTATATTTTCTTTTGAGGTGGCCCCTTTTTGGAATATTTTTCTTTTTATTGCCTTTAAAATTTTCGGGAATGGTACGATGAGTTAATTTTGTACTCTCGCAGCCATTTCTCGTGATTCACTCATCAGATTTGTTGCAATTAAATTTCTCATGGTAAATGATTTTTACATGCACTAATGTAAGGACATTATTTTATAAGTCCATTATCAATTTAGTATGTCGCATACGCTATATCGTCGAAGAGCATTCAAGCATCAAAGACAGATCCGAATATCAAAGTTTTTCATCAAAAGACTCCGCAAAGTTTACTTTGGTAACGTTATGTTTTAAATACCTTAACTTTATGTAATACCCCATATTTTTTATGATTTAAATAATTATGGGATTAATTATTACAATGGGATTAATTGAATTTAAATGTGAGAATTAAATTGTTAATTAATCTAGATTTAAAAATAAATATCAACTAGCGTGCCAAGGATTAACACTGATTGATTTAATATTACTGTGTGATATGTAATATGGAAATATACACTTTGATAAATTGTCGAGAGTGAATAATACGATAGTTTGGTAATTTAAGTCTGACGTGCATGTGAGTTGTGTCGGGACTAATTTAATGGAATAAAAGATTAATTATTTTTGGGTAGCTTGTATGATTATTTTGAGTGCGCCGTTGAGTCCGGAAGGGTCGAGATAGTCAGAATAGCATACCTTGGTGTTTAGTTTGAGTCCCGGGGAAATTTTAGGCCAAACCGGCACCCCGAGAGGGCATTATGGTAAATGGTATTTTTGGGCTTAATTAATGGACTAAAATTAGGAATTATTTTTATCAGCCAAAAGAAGTCCATTAGGGTTACGAGATACAAAAAACAAGAATGGCCATAGAAAGTGTGAGGGAGAATCAATTTCCAAGAGGGAAGGCTCGATTAGCACCACCTTGCACAACCATCACCACCACCCTGTAGATCGGGACGAGGGGAACACACCCATACCAACAACGTCAAGAAATCAGATGACTAATTCGAGGCAAGTGTTTATTACTTGCTGTACCTTAGCAATTATCGTAGTCATGTTAGTATAGGGTTGTTTTAAGCGTGTTTTGATTCATAAAAGTGATGAAAATTGGAGAATTAGGATGTGTAAATTGAAACCCTCCAGGCATGTAGATTAGAAATCACGTTTTGTTGAAATTATGTGAAGAACGAATCTGGGAAACATGTGTTCTTGAATAAGAAATTTAAGAACTAGGGTTTTAATGAATAAAATTGGGGATTTCATAATTCTATGATGATTCGTAATGCTATAATGACATTAGGATGTTACAATCCATGTGAAATTGTTAGGATTCATTTTGGGATTGATTGATTGGAGTTTGGGATGTTAGTTTAAAGGTTTTAGGGTTAAAAATGGTGGAAAAATGCTGAAATTCTGGAAAGGACACGAAACAGTGGGTCTAGTGCGAAGTCGTTCAAGCGAGACTGCATCTCGCGCGAATTCTCTTGAGCGACATGTGGCAGTCGTTCGAACGACATGCCATCTGGTTCGAGCGATAGGGTGAATTTCTGGGAAATTTCTTAGGGGCAGTTTGGAAATTTTCCAGTCTGTAGGAGTGAGAGAAATTACCAATTACCAGAAATGAAACGAAGCAGGTCCACGAGAAAGTATGTGAGTTTTATACGTAAATTAATCCGGAAAGAAGAGTTACTTCGAAAACTACTAAAAAATTGTGGAAATTTAGTAATATTGTAAAATACGTAATAATGAGAATGAAATACGTATGAGACATGTACAAGAAGGTTAGGGAGAATACCTAATATTATTAATAGGATGTGTGAATGCTTATTACTTATTTAATATTATTTGTATGACATACCTAGCTACTTGCTATCACGGGGGGTTGTGTAGAGACGGTCTTATCATGGGTGACCTTTCGGGGGGATAGTTTACATGTATCTCAGAACATAGTACTATGAAGACTTATTGTGAGTTGATAAGTCAGCTGACTATGGGAGCGTAGGTATTTACGTGACCCATAGATATGTGAACTATGTTCGCAGCTACTATGTGTGTTTTATGTATATGGTTCGTGGGAGACTTCCGAACCGACAGTCCTTATTAGAGTACGAGATGTACTGGGACATGATAGCAGAGTATGCAATGCACTACAGGTTTAGCCTTGGGGTGCTGTATTAATATATGTATATCATAGCGGTGAATGTATATATATACTTGTGATATTCTTATTGTGAGATAATTGTAGGTATTAGGAGAGTATAGTCTTAAGTGATGTAAGCGGTTAATACTTAACTTAGCATGTTAAGACTTAAACGAACTAATAAATGATGGTATTAATAAGGTGAAAAATTGGGAATGATGGGTTACTACCACGAGTTATAAAAAGAAGTATAAATAGTCATCTTATTAGAAGTGTTGTGAATGGCCAGGTGAGAATAGATGTACGTTAGGCGTGCACAATAGACGAGAGGTGAGAATCTCATGTGAGAGTTCGAACTAACATGCATTTGACACTTGCTTTACTGAAAATTTATATACTTGCTAAAATAAATATTTTTACACATCGAGCTCTGACTCGTTTCTTGCATCTCTTCTCTCTCTTTCTATATATATGTATTATATCAGGTGCTCAGCCACAGGGATACCAGACTTAGAGATTTGGATTGCTTGGGGTGCTGTAGCTGTTGTGGAAGCTGTAGGTATTTGCATTATACGCCTCCATCATTTTACTTCCATTCTATTCAGACTTTCTATTTAAGGCATGTGTCGCCCGTTCCTTAGACAATTATTTGAGATTGTATTCAGATTATTTCCTTTTCATTTCAGTGGGATTTATTGTTTCTATGGTACTTGATTTAGATTTTTAAAGCTGGAATGTTTTATCCAGGCTTATCTATTTCAGTTTATGATTCATATTTAGTATTTACATTAATTAGTTGTGGTAGATGATTGATGTTTATATTCTCGGATTAATAATTGAAAGATTATATAAAAAATATATATTTCGACACTACTTTAATTAATTAATAGGTGGTTAATAAGGTTATTGTGTTTTCAACAATGATGTTAAAAATGAACCAACCGAACATTCTGTTTTAAAATTTATAAAGGACTGATCACCCGATATTAAATTGGGTGGGGTCACAGGTGGTATCAGAGCGTCAGGTTCTAGAGTCTTTTAGGATCTGTACGTCTTACTATGTTTCAGCTTTACATCCTTTGATATAGAGCCCTATCTTTAGGACTGTTGTGATCTTAATTTTGTGGTATCGTCTTCAGTTATTTGATATTTAGTAATAACTGTGGGCACATAAATTCTTTCTCTCCTCAGATGCCTCCTCGACGTGCACCAAGAAACATATAGGCCCATCCAGAACAGCCGGCAGCGCAGACTCAGGGGACAATGAACGTAGCAGAGGTTGCTGCAATAGTTGGGCAAGCGGTGAATGCAGCCATAGCGATGGTGCAGCAGGCCCCACCCCAAGCTCAGGCAATAGCACCAGTTCCAGTGCATCCATTTCCCACTGCATGGGAAATAATGAGATAGTCCTTTCAGAGGGCATGTCCCCTAGAGTTCACTGGCAGTTCAGATGTGGTTATTGCTAGTCAATGCAAGAAGGACATACAATGACACCTTCGTATGTATGAGAGCACTGAAGTTCAGAGGCATGTTTTGGATACCTTTAAGCTGAAAGGGGCGGCCTTACTGTGGTGGGAATCCACTACTATAACCAAGGAGCGAGATTTGATGAGGATCATTGATTTCTGGGTGCGGTTCGACCGCAAGTACTTTCCTTCTGCCGTCAAGACCAAGATGAGGCAAAAAAATTTAGACCTCACCCAGGAAGGGAGAATAGTTGCAGAATATGAGGAGGATTTCACGCGATTGGCAAACATGGTACTGGATGAGGTGCCTATTGAGGATAAGCGCATTCAGATGTTTATGGATGGCCTCACCTGGAGGATCAGGCAACATCTTCTGGGTAACCTCTCATTACAGACTTATTCTAATGTACTTAATGCAATACTGCTGCATTTCCAGGACCACCGCTTCCATATGACTGGCAGCAAATGAGCGGGGGAGTCTAGCCAACCGGGCAGGACAGGAGGTAATGGTGCCAGTGGAGCACATCCAACACAGGGTCGGTAGAGGTAAGTTGATTAGGGTTCCAGCAGGGGGATTCTAAGCAATTCAATCCAGGGGGTTTCCCTCAGGTTCAAGGAGGTTTTAGGACTGGCCAGTAGGGTCAACATGGCCATTAGGGCCAACAGGGCATTAGGGCCAGCAGGAGTTTAGGCCAGGCCAACAGGGCTAAGGGGGAGGTGGGAACAGTCAGCAGGGGCAGCGAGGGTAAAACTTTGGTGGGAAGTGTTTTATATGTGGCAAGACTGTCCATAAGAAACATGACTGTCCTGAGATGAGCAGGGCCCCACAGCAGCAACAGGGTGCTCGACAGGAGCCCAAAGACCGATTTTCCCACCTCCCTCCTAGAACCACCTCAGATGCCAATGTTTCCATCTATTACAGCAGTTCCAGTTCAATAAGGGCAACTTCAGTATGGACGGGTTGATAACCTCCATCAGGACGCAACCCCATAGGCACCACCCGCGATTGAGGGTATGTTTCCAATCCATGGCACTATGGGTCGGGTTTTATTTGATACTGGGGCGTCCCACTATTTTATAGCTACTCATTTTGCAAAGGCCTTAGGGTTATTAGACACAGAAGACAGCACGATGATATGTGTAGACTCACCACTGGGGAATGGGTCATTGATATTTTTATATGCCGAGGTGTGGGAGTAGCGATTGGTAGCCTGATTTTACCAGCTGGCATGCTAGTCTTAGAGATTCATGAGCACGATGTTATTATTGGCATGGATTGGCTCATTACGTACAGAGCCATAATAGATTGTTTCGGTGGGAGTATCATCTTTGACATTCCGGGGCAGGAGATGTTTTTGGTGGCGATGATTCGTCCAGAGGGAAGCTCCTCCACCCATTTGTACTACATAGAGGAGGATACCTCTAAAGAGGTCGTGATTCGCTTCAATTCGATCCTAGTCATTTGTGGGTATTTCGATGTATTTCAGGAGATACCGGGCCTACCCCCAATCGAGAGATACATTTCATCATAGACTTGATGCCGGACACTCGAACGATAGCACATGCACCGTACCATATGGCCCCAGCAGAAATGAGGGAGTTTTGAGATCAGATAGAGAAGCTGTTAGGTCAGGGCTTCATTCGTAGGAGCACATCACCTTGGGGTGCTACAGTCCTTTTTATGAAAAAGAGAGATAGTTCACTAAGGTTATGCGTGGATTACCAATAGTTGAACAAGGTCACGATATGGAATAAGTATCCGTTACCTCGAATTGATGACCTGTTCGACCAGCTAAGAGGAGTAACCTTCTTTTCGAGGATAGATTTGAGATTGGGATACCATCTGATGCGAATTAGGGAGAAGGATGTGTCAAAGACTACTTTCTTGACGAGATATGGGTCCTATGAGTTCAGAGTCATGCCATTTGGGTTGAAAAATTCTCTAGCCATATTCATGGACTTGATGAACCGAGTGTTCAGAGAGTTCTTGGATTAGTTTGTCATCATTTTCATAGATGCCATCCTGATATATTCACACACTGAGGAGGAGCATGCCGAGCACTTGAGGCAGGTTTTTCAGACTCCACGAGAGCATCAGCTGTATGCTAAATATGAGAAGTGCAGATTCTGGTTACGGGAGGTACAGGTTTTGGATCATTTTGTTTCAGAATTTGGAATATCAGTTGACCCGAGCAAAGTTTCTACGTTGAGGGAGTTGGGATAGCCCACAACTCCGACGGAAGTGCGTAGTTTCTTGGGGTTAGTTGGGTACAATAGGACATTCATCCGAGGCTTTTCGAAGATAGAGGGTCCGTTGATGAATCTGACTCGCAAGGGAATTCCGTATGTTTGGAATGATACTTGTCAATTGGCTTTTAATGAGCTGAAAGATAAGTTGACTTCAGCACCAGTTCTTATTTTCCCCAAGCCGGGAGTAGAGTATCTAGTGTACACTGACTCTTCTTTACAGGCACTTGGGGGAGTACTTCAGCAGGAGGAGAAGGATATAACTTTTGCCTCCCGCAAGCTAAAGCCTCACGAGAGGAATTACCCCACCCATGACCTAAAGCTAGTAGCGATCGTTTTCGCATTAAGGATTTGGAGACATTACTTGATGGGGGAGAAGTTTCGCTTATTCAAAGACCATAAGTCACTGCATTACTTGTTCACTTAGTGAGAGATGAATATGCGTCACCGCAAATAGTTGGATTTTGTTAAAGACTACTAGTTTGAGATACAGTACCATCCGGGAAAGTCTAACGTGGTTGTTGATGCGTTAAGCCGTAGATCGAAGGGCGATGTAGCGGACATCTAGAAAGCGAAATGGAAAGATTTGGGTCACCAGGACGGGTAGCCATTCCTCTGTATCGGTCATGACAGTCAAACCAGAGATTGTTACGAGGGTGATACAAGCACAGTCAGTGGATATGTTGTGTTAAGAGCATATTGTATGACTTTTAGCTGAGGGTGCTAAGTCCTTCTCAGTAAGTTTTAATGGAGATCTGAGGTTTAATGGGAGACTGGTGGTCCCATAAGGAGAAGACTTACATCATGCAGCGATGACACAGTCTCACGGGTCCAAATTTGGGGTACATCGCGAAAGAGATATGATGTAACAGGATATGAGGCGACAGTACTAGTGGAGTGGAATGAAGAAGGACATTGCTGAGTTCGTGTCCAAGTGCTCTACTTCCCAGATGGTAAATGTAGACCACCACAGATCATCGGGGTAACTTCAGCCATTGGAGATACCTACGTGGAAGTGGGAGAGTATTTCCATGGACTTCATTACTGGGCTACCTACATCACAACGCGGTCACAACTCCATATGGGTTATAGTGGATCGGTTGACCAAGGTGGCTCATTTTTTGCCATTACAGACAAACTATACCATGGGTAGTATGCACAGTTGTTCATTGTCAAGGTTGTTAAGCTACATGGGGTTCCCCTGGAAATTGTGTCGGATAGAGATATGATTTTTGTGTCGCACTCCTGGGAGAGCTTTCAGGAAGCCATGGGTACAGATTTGAGATTGAGTTCATCTTATCACCCACAGATGGATGGACAAATAGAGTGTACAAATAAAAAATTGGAGGATATGTTACGCATGTACGTCCTTGACTTTGGAGGAGGATGGGAGACGTATCTTCCACTGGTGGAGTGTGCTTACAATAACTACTATCAGTTCACGATCGGTATGGCTCCATTTAAGGCATTGTATGGCAGGCCTTGTCATTCTATCGCTTATTGGATAGAGGTGGGGGACAAGAAATTTCTTGGACCTGAGGTAATTTAGGAAACCTCAACTAGGATTGAGCTCATCAGGAGTCACATTCAGGTAGCATAGGATAGACAGAAGAGCTATGCTGATGCGAAGTGATTCTTCAGAGAGTTTAGCATCGGGGACCAAGTATTACTACGGGTATCTCCTATCAGAGGGGTAATGAGGTTTGGAAAAAAAGGGAAGTTGGCTCTGAGGTATGTGGGACCATTTCCCATTATAAAGAGGATTGGGCCGGTGGCATAGAGATTGGGGTTGCCAAAGCATTTGCACCGCATTCACGATGTGTTCCACATCTCGTCATTGAGATAATATTTTTGGGATGACATGGACCATACTCACATCGCGATAGAGGAGATTGATTTACAGTCTAATAGATCTTACGAGGAGAGACCAGCGGCTATCCTAGACCATAGCGAGAGGAAATTGAGGTCGAAAGTAGTCCCACTTGTTTGGGTGCAATGGTAGCATCACAATGCGGAGGAGTCTACTTGGGAGCGTGAGGAGAATATGCGTGAGAAATATTCAGATTTATTCGTACCAGGTATGCCTTATTTTCTGAATTTCGGGACGAAATTCCATTATTGCGGGGGAAGTGTGTAATACCCCATATTTGTTATGATTTAAATAATTATGGGATTAATTGAATTTAAATGTGAGAATTAAATCGTTAATTAATCCGGATTCAAAACCAAATATCAACTAGCATGCCAAGGGCTAACACTGATTGATTTAATAATACTGTGTGACATGTAATATGGAAATATTCACTTTAATAAATTGTCGAGAGTGAATAATACGGTCATTTGGTAATTTAAGTCCGACGCGCGTGTGAGTTGTGTCAGGACTAATTTAATGGAATAAAAGATTAATTATTTTTGGGTAGCTCTTAAGATCATTTCGAGTGAATTGTGGAGTCCTGAAGGGTTGAGATAGTCAGAATAGTATACCTGGGTGTTTAGTTTGGGTCCCAGGGCAATTTTAGGCTTAATCGGCACCCCGAGAGGGCATTATGATAAATGGTGTTTTTGGGCTTATTTAATGGACGAAAATTAGGAATCATTTTTATTAGCTAAAAGAAGTCCATTAGGGTTAAAAGATGCAGAAAGCAAGAGAGGCCACTGAAAGTGTGAGGGGGAACTGATTTCCAAGAGGGAAGGCTTGATTAGCACCACCTTGAACAACCATCACCACCACCCTGTAGATCGGGACGAGGGGAACACACCCAACCAACAACGTCAAGAAATCAGATGAATAATTGGAGGAAAGTGTTTATTACTTTTTGTACCTTAGCAATTATCATAATCATGTTAGCATAGGGATGTTCTAAACATGTTTTGATTCATAAAAGTGATGAAAATTGGAGAATTAGGATGTGTAAATTGAATCTGAGATTTGTTAAATTGAAAACCTCCAGGCATGTAGATTGGAAATCACGTTTTGATGAAATTATGTGAAGAACGAATCTGGGAAACATGTGTTATTGAATAAGAAATTTAAGAACTAGGGTTTTAAGGAATAAAATTGGGGATTTCATAATTCTCTGATTATTCGTAATGATATAATGACTTTAGGATGTTAGAATCCATGTGAAATTGTTAGGATTCGTTTTGAGATTGATTTATTGGAGTTTGAGATGTTAGTTTAAAGGTTTTAGGGTTAAAAATGGTGGGAAAACGCTGAACTTCTAGGAAGGAGACTAAACAGTGGGTCTCGCGCAAAGTCGATCAAGCGAGATTGCATCTCGCGCGAAGTCGCTCGAGCAACACGTGGCAGTCATTCGAACGACATGCCATATGGTTCGAGCGACAGGGTGAATTTTCAGGAAATTTCTTAGGGGCGATTTTGAAATTTTCCAGTCTGTACGAGTGAGAGAAATTACCAATTAATAAAAATGAAACGAAGCAGATCCACGAGAAAGTATGTGAGTTTTATATGTAAATTAATCTATAAAGAAGAGTTACTTCGAAAACTACTAAAGAATTGTGGAAATTTAGTAATATTGTAAAATACGTAATAATTAGAATGAATTACATATGGGACATGTACAAGAAGGTTGGGGAGAATGCCTAATAATATTAATAGGATGTGTGAATGCCTATTTCTTGTTTAATATTATTTGTATGACATACCTAGCTACTTGTTATCACAGGGGGTTGTGTAGAGACGGTCTTATCATGAGTGACCTTCGGGGGGATATTTTACTTGTATCTTAGAACATAGTACTATGAAGACTTATTGTGAGTTCATAAGTCAGCTGACTATGGGAGCGTAAGTATTTGCGTGACCCATAGATATGTGAACTATGTTCGCAGCTACTATGTGTGTTTTATGTATATGGTTCGTGGGAGACTTTTGAACCGACAGTCCTTATTAGAGTATGAGATGTACTGGGACATGATAGCAGAGTACGCAATGCACTACAGGTTTAGCCTTCGTGTGCTGTATTAGTATATGTATATTATAGCAGTGAATGTATATATATACTTGTGATATTCCTATTGTGAGATAATTGTAGGTATTGGGAGAGTATAGTCTTAAGTGACATAAGCGGTGAATACTTAACTTAGCGTGTTAACCCTTAAACGGATTAATAAATGATGGTATTAATAAGGTGAAAAACTGGTAATTATGGGTTACTACCACGAGTTAAAACAAGAAGTATAAATTGTCATCTAGTTAGAAGTGTTACGAATGGCCAGGTGAGAATAGATATACGTTAGGCATGCACAATAGAAGAGAGGTGATAATTTCATGTGAGAGTTCGAACTAACATGCATTTGACACTTGCTTTACTGCAAATTTTAAATACTTGCTAAAACAAATATTTTTACACATCGGTCTCTGACCCGTTTCTTGCATCTCTTCTCTCTCTTTCTATATATATATGTATTATATCAGGTGCTCAGCCACAGGGATACCAGGCTTGGAGATTTGGATTGCTTGGTGTGCTGCAGCTGTTGTGGAAGCTGTAGGTCTTTGCATTAGACGCCTCCATCATTTTACTTCCGTTCTATTCAGACTTTCTATTTAAGGCATGTGTCGCCCGCTCCTTAGACAATTATTTGAGATTGTATTCAGATTATTTCCTTTTCATTTCAGTTGGAATTATTGTTTCTATGGTACTTGATTTAGATTTTGAAAACTGGAGTGTTTTATCCAGTCTTATCTATTTCAGTTTGTGATTCAGATTTAGTATTTACATTAATTAGTTGTGGTAGATGATTGATGTTTATATTCTCGGATTAATAATTGAAAGATTATTTTAAAAAAATATTTTGACACTAGCTTAATTAATTATTAGGTGGTTAATATCGTTATTATGTTTTTGACAGTGACGCTAAGAATGAACCAACCGAACATTTTGTTTTAAATTTTATAAAGGACTGATCACCCGATATTAAATTGGGTGGGTTTCACACTTTACACTTAGAGCTTTTGGGATATTTTTATAAAATATTTTCCAAGTGTTGGAGCGGACTTTTTCGTCAAAATTTGAGAATGAATATTTTTTCTATGTCCTGAAGCGTACCTCGATTTTGACGCCCAGGTCGTTCAAGCGAGATGTCATCTCGTTCGAGCGGCATGTGAATGTCGCGTGATGTCATTTGAATGACATCTGAACTTCGTTCGCGCGAGATAGCTTTCTCATTCGAACGAGATCGAATATCGAGGCGACGCAATTTTGTATAAATACTCATTAAGTGGTTTCATTTTTATTAGAAGTCCCGGTATTTTGAAAGACTGAAAATAGCGAAACTGCAGAATCCTTTTGACTTCTTCTTTTAGGGTTTAATCCCTTTTTTCTTTCAATTCACAAAAATCCCATATGCTTTGGTGAATTGTTTTGGTGTTCAAGAACATTGTTTTGCTTTTGTTCATCCTTTCCAGGGAGATCTCTACAATCAAGAGATACGTGCTATTGTGGAGAGAGTCTCTACGGAGTTTTTGGGCTGCGGTCCTTGTGGTATAGCTGTGCGTGAACCACTGCAGATTTCTTGCCGTTACTTTGAAGGTTTGACGAAGACACTGTTCGTTACACTTATGGGAGATTATCAAGTTGTATGTAAGTCAATTGTCTTGTAAACTTTTCAAAGTTCTAGAAATAAAAAAGTTTGGCCCTTCGGGGATTTTTTCTGAATTTTGTGTCACATGCTTTATTTATTTATGGGTTGACACATGCATACACATAGTTGCATGTTTAGGGGTTGATTTTTTTTATTTTTAAAATAGACTCTAATTAAAGAAGGTTTACTTCGAAACTTGCAAATTAATTTAAATTGGTATCACACATCACATTTATTAGTTTACAAATTGGTATCAGAGCGGGTTACGCTAATTTATCGCATGATCCTGATTTTTCAAGGATTTTTTTTATACAATTTGACTTCTCACGTCGTCAAATTGGTATAAGAGCAGGTTGCGCTAATTTATCGTGTATTCTTATTTTCCGCACAATCTGTGATATTGATTTTTTTGAAAAATCATTTTTTGTGAAAAAAATCGTAATTTTTCGATGGAGCAGTTATGTAATCGGATTCCCCCCTTTGATGACACAAGTCAGAGTTTTGATGATATAAATCATTTGAATTTGACGTTTGCTAAAGGAATTGATGTTTTGGAAAAATAAAATTCTCGTTTTAAATTCGCGATGGATCTTTTGCAAATGGTTCAAAATCAAAGAGATTTTTATTGTGAGAAATTTGTTGCCTTGGCCCATGACTTTGTTGCTTTAAAATTGTCCAAAAAGTAGAGTGCTGATAGGGTCCTATTTTTAGAAAAAGAATTAGAGGACCATAAAAATTTGATGGTTTGTGTTTGTGCTAAAGAGGACAAAAATATTTTAATTAATGAGTTTGTGGAACGTGAAGAGACTCTTAGGAAAAAGTTTACTTTAATTGAGGGGGAGAGAGATACCCTTTTAGAAATTGTCGAAAATTTGAAAAAGAAATCCTTGTCTTTGGAAGAGTCTAATTTATTACTTGAATCAAATATTTTGAATTTGAAAAATGATATAAACGATTCAAGTAGATTTGGTAGTGATGGTAATGGCTCATCTTGTTGTCATGCTTCTAGTGCTAAAGCCAAAACTATTATTTATTTTAGAGGGTTAATTAATCCCAAGGACATTAGAAAAGATCACACTTTAGGTAACATTCCACCCGTTTACACATGTTCATATTGTGGTAGGAAAGGTCACCTTAGGCGTTTTTGTTTTGATCTTTGAAAAAGTCCCAGGAAGTTTATGACTAGTGTTCCCTTGGTTCCTAAATCCTCCACACGACGTTTCACATCTATTTGGGTTAGGAAATCACTTTTAAAGGCACTAGATTTTAGACAAGTTGATTCCCGTTTGTTTGCATATGATTCTTCTCTTGCTATATCATATAGATGATTGTGTTTGCTTGTTTGTCGTACGCTAGTTGTTTTTGTTTCATGATATTTTTGTTTGCTAGCGTTGTGACATGTACTTTTTGTATAAATTTTTGCTGTTGAACTTTTTTTGAAAAATACAAAAAGATTTGGTTTTGATAAATTTTTTGAAAAATTCAAAAAGAGTTTTGTATTTTGTTTACATCTTTTAGGAATCGACACTTAGGATGACAAAGTCACAACATCATTCCATTTTTCATGTGACTATTTGATAGTGTTTTAAGACAATATATCATGTCATCTTTGTGCTTTATAATGTTTGGAGTCATTGAGATGTAATTCGTTGTTACTTCCTACATGTTTGACTCATGATTTCCTTTATTGCACACATGCACGGATTTGTTTGATTATTGTGCTTGTCTCATCACATGTTGGTTGGGTGTTCTCACTTTAATCCTGTCCTTAAAATGAACCAAGCGCGATAAAACTTGACAAGAAAGTCGTGCATGTAAGATCCGTTTATAAGTTTGTGTACTTTGTTTGAAAACGATGAAGGGCTACGAAAGGTTATCATTTATCCTTTACGATTAAGCCGCCATTTAATTGGACCAAAAAAATTGAGGAATTTTATTATCCGGGGTCTAAAGAGGTTTAAAAGAGCTCGAAAAATTTAAATGCAATAAAAAGAAATTCATGCAAAAAAGGGTCATTAGGTTTTTGAACCATTTCTCCAAAGTTTGAGAATTTAGTTTATACACCTCAAAAAGAAAATATATATGTGGGAGTTTGGATGGAGAATTAAAACAGGCTTGCACGTCCTTTCTTTTAAAAAAAAGTCTTGAAAAAGAGTTAATTAGTTTTGGATTTTATTGGTGTGGAAATCACGTTGAATATGATTTGTTGATTTGCATAAGACTATGTCATCTAAATTCAACAATTTTTACACCTAAGGATACTTTTGATGTTCATTCGTTAGGAGTACACGTATTCACCGTGCACATATGATTGAATGAGTTTATTTACCTACTGAATGTGTTCACACCCATTCATTCCATTTCCATGACTTGGTTGTTTTAGTTTAAATCCATGGTATGATTTTTGGTATCTTATTTTTGTACCAAAAATTTGAAAAATCAAAAATAATTTGTGAATGTTTTTGAGATACTCCTTTGCATACGCGTAGTTTGATCCTTGTTTACTATGTATTTTTTCGTGACACTCCATGTTTTGATTGTTTCTTCTTATATGTCTATTTGGGGACGTCATAAAAAGGGGGAGAAAGAATTATCATCTTATGGGGGAGTTTTTGCATTATGGGGGAGTTTTTGTTGAAAATCTCTTTAAAGTTATAGAAATTTGTTGAAAAATAGACTCTAATTAAATAAGGTTTACTTGGAAACTTGTGAATTAATTTAAATCGGTATCACACACTGCATTTATTAGTTTACAACTACTTCCATTGTCAAGTTTTATCGCATATGGTTCGTTTTAAAGATAGAATTGAGATGACAACACTCCCAATATGTGACAAACAAGTACAACAATCAAACAAATCCATGCTAGTGTGCATCAAAGGAACTTATGATCCAAATATGTAGGTAGTAATCCCAAAGTACATCAGAATGACTCCAAGCATTGTAAAGTACAAAATGAAATGATGACGCATATCAAAACACTATCAAATCGTCACAGGATATGGAATGAAATTGTGACTAGGTCATCCTAAATGTCCATTCATATAAGGTGCAAAACAAAAAAAAAACTCTTTTTGTCTTTTTCAAAAATTTTATCAAAATAAAATCTTTTTGTCTTTTTCAAAAGGAAAAAAAACTAATACAAAAAAAATACATACAAACAATAGGCAAAAATATCATCATGCAAATCATCCTTTGCTTGCAAACAAGTCTAAACTGTCACACCCCACTTAATTATAGCGTCGACCTCCACTAAAACCAAGTCGGGTGTGAGTAAATAAAATACCATTCTTAGCATGAAACAAATTTGAGACATATATAAATCAATCCACATGATAAATAATTGAATCAATCCCAAATGATAATAACCAACTGTGCGATAAGATAGCCATCACATGCTAAAACTCCAAATAATAATCCAATCTCCAATAATATGAAACTGAATAAAATCCAACTGAATCCACAAAGAAATATAAATAAAACCCATAACAACTTTGGAGCCGAATGGCCAAATCAATATCATAAAATTTGTCTCAATGTAAATACGACAGAAAGGAAGGTAAACTAAATTCCTAAGGAGTAATATAAAATAAACTCCAGCTGCACCTCTATAGGATAATCTCCAAATAATCCTATGGAGATTCTCCAGACTTATCCTGAAAAAGTTAGTCAATGCACGAGGTCAGAGCCCGGAGCATGAATACACACTACTCCCCTCCAATAGGATCCGTGAACCTAGGCAGTAGCATTATACGCAATAAATATCACAATAGAGTATTTTAATCACTACGAGATAATTAAACGCAAGAAGGGTAAATTACTAACCACCCCCAAAGATTCTTTATAAATATCACACCAATATCATTTTAAACATCCCACACTCCCAAATTGTTAATTTAATTAAATTAACCCAAATTATCATTATTCTCAGTTTTTATTATAGTGGTCCTCTCGCCCCAAATGGTAATTTCCACAAAAGTTTTACGCATTCCCTTGCCAAAACGCTAGCCGAATCTGTTTAAGCTGTCGATCCCCCGTAATTTGACAAGGCTCCACACACGACCCGACAGAAAATCTCAGTTGGTCCATTTAAACTATCGGCCCTCGCTATTTATGTCACCCATATTTTAATACCCGTCTTATTATCTTAGGCATAAATTCTCATCTTATCAATTTCACAGTTATCAAGTTACCCCACTCTTTTAATCGATCTGAGATCCTCAAAATACCCCTTAGTCCCATACCTAAGGGTCCCCAAGTACACATACATCCTATCCTATATATAGGATGAATCACCAGTATAAAACACGTCCTAGTTTCATGCATAGGCAAATGAAATGACAATATAACGTAAAAATCTTCCTCACACCGAAATATAAAATCCCCACGAATTTACACTAACTAGTCGCATACCTAGCAAGTATAAATTTTAACCAAGACCTACTCCCTACTTCCATACCTAGTATGCATCCTATAAATAAGGTGAGCAATATACTACCCAAAGTCCCCTCGTCCCCGCGATGAAAAAAGTGACTAATAATAATTAACATAACACATAATTTATATGAGCAACATAGCAATTCAAACGTAAATGCCCTGATTTATTTAAATTCCAATAATAATATCGTCGTCGATTTTCAACACAATTATTTCCATTAAAAAATATTAAATTAATCAATGTGCCAAAAATATTCAACTCGTCATAATTGTCCTATTTTATAAGTCACGCAATTTTTATAGGTGTATACACGTCCCACATATCATATAAATAATCCCATAAAAAATCTACATGAGAACCTATACCCAAAATTATAAAAACCCAATAATCTCACCTACGTACTCACGAGTTTCAAAGATTTATTCATACTTAAAAATTTAATAAAAACAGTCCCAAATTTTGGTGTCCACTATTTCTAATTACGTTGCTAATTGCTTTTAAGAAAAGCATGCAATTAAGGGTTTAGGCGACACTTAAAATGCATAATACTAAAGGAAATGAATAGAGTATTCATGCCTGAGATGAAGATGAAGAAATTATGACTACACGACTGGATTCCTCTCCAAAAATTAGCAAAGAGACGTTCTTGAACAATCTTGAGAAAACCCAGTTTAAAGCTTCAAAACTTGGATTGAAAATAGCTCTCTAACGGAGTTAAGGTTTTGAAGGATGAAGAATATGTAAAAGAGGAGATGTATACACTTAGGGTTTAGAAGAAAGTATTTTTAAAAGTCCTAAACCCATCATTTTGTTTATATACCAAAAAGAATTTGAGTCATAATCAAATACAAACACTAAAAAAATTATTACGGATGATCAGACCGTCATAATGCCTTAAACTTTTAATAAGTTGTAGAGAATGGAGAGACGAAGCCGATGTGAAAAATTCAGCTCGATCGGACTGTCGGATTTCTAAAAATCTTATTTATATCCACCTTTGCTCGGATCCTCCCCCGATTTTTATACAAAATGTTATAGTTTCCAAATTTTAATCCCTATTTAAATTCCACTTAAAACCTTATTTTTATATATAAAAACCAACATATTTAATTACTAAGAATAATTAAATCCGAAATTTTATTTTTCTCGAATTTCCCAATTAATTAATTTAATTAACTATTAAAAACACGGGGTGTTACATAAACCTCAACCATTAGGTACGATGGAGTTTTCCAAAGGTGGTGACATCCTATGAAAAACCTCCATTAAATCATGTGAAGTCTTGACAAAAAGCTTTACTTACTCCCAAATATCTGTAAACTCTCTCGTGTAGTCATCTGGAGCATCATGTGTGGGTGCATGTGTGTGAACATGTGTAGTAGCAAAACTTGACACATGACCCAACTTCGAGCAAAACTCCTTAAGTTGTCCTCTCTTTTGTAGTGTGTGAAAATATAAACAGGACTAGGTACACCTCTCTCAAAACGTCTCCTATGCTCTCTCCTATCAGGTATGGGATGCCTAGGTGGGTTAGGTTGAGATCCATGTGAATCAAACACTAAAGCGGGAACCGGCTCGGGTGCAACATGTGAAGTGACGCACCTTCATGACTTATTCCTAAACTCTCACCTCTACCCAAAATTGGATTGAGAACCATCTTTCCAACCTTCTTAGACGCATTCTCTAAAGGGACTTTGACCTCCCGGGTACGTTCGAGATCACTCTCGAGTTGGGATACACATGTCGTCAGACTAGACACTGTGCTGGTAAAATCACTCTTTTTACGACCTAAAGTTATCAACTGTTCACTCAAAGAAACCTTCACCTTCTCGAGTTGACTCGCTTTTGCCTCAAACTCCCTCAAATTCTCTAACTCTGTCTCCAAATCTCACAAACTAATACTTAACTCCTTATTCAATTTTTTAGTCTTTAAAGTCTCGAAGTAAAAATATTTGAATGCGATTTGGAGATCACTATCACCTTTTTTAGTGAACTCACTCTCAAACTCGCTAGAAACACTCAAATCATCCTCGGGGGTCTCACGTGCACAAGTATACTCATTGTCGTGGGATAAAACGATTGTTCTTACTTTACTAGCAGAAAAAGCAACAAACTTCCCTTGTGCGACTCAGCCCCATAATCTTTCACCTCTTCCTCACTATCGCGAAGTGTGACTGGCATGGCAATATTTTTGCTCTTTCTCTTTAGCCTAGTGGGAAACTAAAATTCTCTATAGCCTCTCACCTCATACTCAAAACACTTCTCTTCCTCTTTCTCACCTTCTTTTTCATCGCTCTCTTTAACCTTATTTTTATTTTTCTCAAAATATTTTTTATTGGAAGAATTTTATTTTGAAAATTTGAGAAATTCTTTGAAATTCATTGCAAGCATGGCTATATCAAAATCAGACTCGTCCTTGCACTCGAACTCATAAAAACTCACTTTTTTTCTTCTTAAACTGGGATTTAAGTGATATCCGTCCATCCCTAGGCTTGACAGTGTCAGGAAATATGTCAATCTCATATGTCTGAAGGTCTCCTACCAACTCTTCTAATTTCAGACAATTCAAATTACCTAAGGTATTTAAAATAATTACTTTAGGGTTAAAACGTTTTGGCAGCGATCTCAAAATCTTTTTAACCACTCCTACGTTAGGTATAGTCTCACCAAGATTGAAACTAGTGTTGATAATGTAACACAAACGTGCATAAAGTCATCAAAACACTTAGTCTCAAGCATGGTAATTGTTTCATATTGAGTAGTTAAATTATGAATTTTAGACTCTTTGGTCACGTTAGTGCCTTCGTGGGTGAGTTGTATAACATCCCATGCTTCTTTAGACGTGGTGAACATAATTATATGTCGAAACTCGTCAGGGGTGACATGTCCGAAAATTTCACTAAGCCCACATAAATTAAAAATTCTCCACCTAAACTCATCCTCAGTCCAGTCTGGCACAAGTTTTTAATTCGTGACATTATTTGCAGTGACAGTGGGAGGAGTCCAACATCTTTCACAAAAAACCCAAAATCTCTCACCGATTGTGATTTCATGCGGGCTTTCTAATAATCCTAAATAGACCCGTCAAAAATTGGCAACCAATTATATAAGTTTTCATTCAAAAACATTGTGATAATTTTTTAAAAAATCCAATTTTTCAAAAAAATAAATATCATAAATTTTAAGGAAATAGGAATACTCAGTAAATTGAGTAACTTTCTCTGATATGAATTTGATAAAGCATTGTGATATCGATTTAAATAAATTTGCAAATTATAACTACAAACTTATTTAATTAGAGTCAAATTTTAAACCAAATTAAATCATCCCCTAAACATGCAACTACGTGTGTGTTGTGTGTGTGTGTTAAACCATCACAAATAAAATTGCTAACTCGCTTATTTTAGGAAAAAAAAACTTTCCAGTCAAACCTTTAATTTCACTACAATATGTAACACTTACACTTATAATGAAATCCGTAATGAGTTAATTGCAGAAAACCGACATAGACCGCAACCTAGAGTCAATAACAACCGCATCTCCAATTCAGCCCAGGAATGCCCACGAGCACTCCATGTTGACACGTAGCCATACTCAATCCAATTTTCCCCTCTAGAGCACCTAGATCAGCAGTAAAGATCCTATCTACAAGAGAAACTTGACACAAGATATGTTATTGTGTTCCAAAATAATTCACACAAACTATTGGGATCTTGTGAATTGAAAACAAAAAGGTTTAAAACCCTAAAAGTGAGAAGATAATGTATTTTGTCAATGCAGTCTTGTCTCTTGAAAATTCTTAGGTCTTCTAATAAAAAATGAAGGTGGAAAAATCTATTTATAAAAAATCAAAGGTGGCACGTCGCTCAAACAAAATAGGGTTGTCGCTTGAATGATGCCAGCTGTCGCTCGAATGACTTGGCGTGAGATGCCTATGTCACTCGAACGACGTGGGAATCTCGCTCGAAGGATTGGAGCATAAAATAATATTTTATTCCAGTCCGCCTCAATACTTAAAAAAAATTGACAAAAAAATCCACTCCAACACTTAGAATTTTTTTTAGAAAAAATATCCCAATGCCTTAAGTAAATCGTTAAGCGACAAAAACACAACCTTACCAAAATCTGTCTCACACAGGCTTTTCCTGTTGAAGAACTTGATATTCAGAATTGTCCTCGATGCATATGTGATCATGAACATTCTTCGGCATCTGTAGCTCTACATGACATACTCAATTATGAACGATCATCTATAAAATCATGTCCTTACAAAGTTCTCGACATTCGTAAGTGTTGTACTCTTTATTTCATGATCACAACCCATTGTTGTGAATTCATATTTGTTACTTGATCATTACCCTTGTTTACACAATGTGTATATCTCATCGAGTCCTAAATAAATACTTAGCTACCCTTAGATAAGTTAACTAGTTACTTCCTAAAGTCCATAGGATTGTTCAGAAAGGTCGTAAGATCTCATACTCTCTTTACCAAAGCTTAAGAGGTCTCATAAATTATAATAACCCATTTGCAGTCTAATAAACACGTACAACACCTTTGACAGTGGATATAGGACCCTCACTTGAGGTTTGAACCACTTTATATCACTGTCTAATACTTTGATATTCCTCTCCTCTTGCCCATTTGAGGTCCATAAGGGAGCATATGTAGGTCCAAAGTCACTTACGATTTTAACACTCATCACTTTGGCACCTTTTGTGGGAATGAGAAGTTCCATTTCCTTCAAATACTCTCTTAAAAATGTCAACTAATAAAGTTTGGCACACTCTCCTAAATAAGAAAAAGACATAGCTATGGACTTATTAAATGTGGTTACCTTAGAACCACGAGATGAAAAAAAGAGCAGAGGGGTGAGCCTAAAGTATCATTTATCACCATATGTATTGATACAAAGGGACCATACAAAGAAGTCCATATTGGAGTTGGCCTAAGCTCATCCTTTAGAGAAGAACTCATTCAGTTCCTAAAAGAGAACAAAACGTCTTCACTTGTATCCACTCAGACATGATTGGGTTTATCATAACCATGGTCCATCACCTCAGTATGGACCCCAATCATAAGCGAGTTCGACTAAATAAGAGGTTCTTTGGCCCTAAAAGGAAAAAAAAATATTGTGGAGGAAGTTGACAGAATCCTAGCATCTAACTTCATTAGGGAGATAAAATATTTGGAATTCCTCTCCAATGTAGTAATTATTCCCAAAGCTAAGAAAATGTGGAGGATGTACGTTGATTTGACCGAACTCAACAAGGCATGTCCTAAGGAGTACTATCCTATACCTCAGATTGACACAACCGTTGACTATATAGTTGGCCATGATCTCCTCTCTTTGATATATGTTGTTTTGGGTACAGCCAGATCAGATTAGCACATGTTGATGAAGAGAATACCTTATTCATTACAAGAAAATATATGTACTTTATAAAGTTAAGCCCTTCGAACTAAAACATTTAGGGGCTACCTATCACACGGTGGTGTAATACCCTTCCCCAATAATTGGATTAAATTTTATATGGATTATAAATTGACGAGGAGTTAATAATAAGTGTAAAATAATTGTGGGTAAAATTGGAAAAAAATAAAGAGAATTAGTATTTAAGAAATTTCTACCCTTCCATTCGATTTAGTGTGGTGCCTCTTGTAAGATTTTAAAAAGTTGTTGGGTTAAATCTGCAAAATTTAGAAACTTCATGCGTTCTAACAACATCTCTTATCATTTGAACGACAACCCCATATCGTTTGAATGACGAAAGAGGTCATTCGAAGGACGCCTAATGAAATCAGACCTTCTAATTATGTTGTCAAACTTTCAACCATGTATCTAGAATTTATGTCAGCTCTTGAAGCCAGATGGTGGGGTAAAACATCATAGGCATCTTACAAGAATGTATGAATTGTTGGTTGTGTATAAGAGAGGAACGTAGGTTAATGTCAGAGGCAACAAACATTTATTCTTAGCCTCTTTCTCAAGAAGTTGACATCTCCCTATCCCTATCTCAAAATACCTTCATCCATTTCCTTAAGCCTTGGTAAGTTGTGCTCATCCAAATATCCATACTCATCCAGTATATTTCCTCAATCCACTTCCTTCTGAAAAAGTCAGTTAGTAGTGATGCATATCTTGAAGAAGCTAGGGTTTTATGGGGTTTGAGTTCTTAAAGCTTAGGAGTTGGAGCTTGTGTGGTAGAGCTTTTTGTGACTTACTTTAGGGACACCTTTGGAGGTAGTGAAGTCATCCATCTTCACCACCACCACAATCTTTGAAGACTTTTTACGTGGGAAAAATGAACTTTTCTATAATTTGAAAGTATAGTATAAAATCAGTGTGTGTATGGACGTATATTAGGCTAAATATATGTAGGATACATGTTAGATTTACACCCATGTGTTGTTTGGTAAGCATCTTAGCATTTGTGTGAAAATGGATTTCAACGGATGATTTAAAAAGGGTTTTGAAAGCATAGAAAGTTTCAGAATATATGTCTTGAACATTTTATGAATTAAAATGTGTTATAATGGTGTTTAAAAGCTAAATATTGTGATTTCATGCAAATAAATACATTAGGCTTACTAAACCATTTTATGAGATTAAAAGTATAATTTCCTACATGAATAAATGAAGATATATGAAAAAGAGAAACTATCAGTTAAATGGGACTTTAAAGTGTGTGAAATTTATGTAGGGAGCAAAACTGGTTTAATGCTTAATTGTATGATAGTGAGGTTTTACACTAATTGTGGTGTAAAAGTTATATAATAGAAGTTAAAGGTTTTAAATGTGTGAGTGGTAGAAAATTGGCCGTTAAGTTGCAAAATCCCATAAATAAAGCGTGTATCTCAAAAGTACAAAAAATGTGGCTTTATTGTGTAAAAGGGTTTTCTTTTATATATTAAAGGTAATAAAGTGGAAAGTGTGAAAGATGGGTAAAAGTCTCACTTTAAACTAGTGTTAAAATGGTCAAATATGTTTTAACTATTAAGTCGAAAACTTAATAACCATCTTGGGAAAACGACACTTGTTAAAGGATTAAATTGCAAATTTTGCAACAAAAGGGTAAATTGATAATTTACTTAAAATGGAAAATTTTTATGGAATAAAAATGTTAATGAATTCTTTTATACTAGTATGGGTGAAATTTAATTAAGTCCTAAAAGCGTGAATGATTTTGGTATAAAATTGACACGTGTGTGAACAAAGGACTTAATGGAGAAAGAAACAGTTTTCCAAGTTTTAATGGAAAAAAGAATGGCCAAGTCCGTTCTTTTGGCTTCGACTGTAAATGGGGAATAACGTGGACATGTGAAAAATGTTAAAGACATCAATAAAGACTCAAATGCAAACGAAAAGTAAGCAAGGAGGGCCCGGAGCCCTAGGGTGAAAATCCCAAAATCACTGGCCAGAGTATATGGTGGCATTACCGGTGGTGTGGAGCCTGTTAGAGTATGTGGATTATTGGGAAATTCCAAGAAAACATAATAGAATATGGAACTTGACAAGTAAAGAGTTGTGTGGTTAGTGTATAAAGACAAACTAACTTGAATTTATTAATAAATATTCCGGTAAATGTAATGTGGAGAGGTAAATTGAGAATAATGACTAATGTTAATAACAATAGCGAACTGGTTAAGTAAGGTAACTTAATGAGTAATTAAGGTACCTAACGAGGATTGAACTCATAATAGCGAACTGGTGTGTGCATGTATTGAAAAAAAGTTTTATGTAGTGTTTAAGCAACTCTAATGTTAGTTAATGAGGGTTGGGTAATAAGCATTTTCAAAAGTAGGTGAAGAGTTTTCCTAACAATTACTAATTGGTTAACCATGTGCGTTAATGGGAAGGAATGTTAGTTTTAAGCATAATGATACAAAATGACTACTTTGTAAGGACAAAGAGAATAAACGGTACTATATATCATTTTTGAAATAAAGTGGCTTCATTAATTGAGTTATGTATTCAAAGGTCAACTCTTCAGCTCAAACGATCCTAAATGAATCTTCTAAGGGCACTGGATACCATTTCCAACGGCTCGCCACATGCACGAACCAGCCTTCCAGTATGGGCGAATGACTCGTTTTACTCTGAAAGGTCACGGGGCACATTCGAGCCCCGGTTGAAAAAATTCAACTCTCCAAACCAAGTTAATCTCATTGGAATGTCGAATTACCTTGCATAACCTGTGTCCGATTCTGACGTATGGGTTGGATGAACGATCCATTTCCATCCAACGATCTTCCGTCTAAAATATCGACGAGAATTTTCGAGCCCCATTTGACCCAAAGTCAACTATAAGACCCGAGAATGTCCCCAAGTACTCTTGAAGGTCTTAGAATTACGTTTCTAACGGTATGGCCCATGAACGATTTGGATTAACAGATTGCGTTCTACTACCAGTTTTTCAAAAAAAATCTACACGAGACTACTGATTGGCAGGTCCATTTCCCTCCCTATTGGCAGTG
Source organism: Sambucus nigra (assembly GCA_949130495.1). Classification (NCBI taxonomy): domain Eukaryota; kingdom Viridiplantae; phylum Streptophyta; class Magnoliopsida; order Dipsacales; family Adoxaceae; genus Sambucus; species Sambucus nigra. The sequence continues at coordinate 528,859,986 of OX422210.1, read as the reverse complement.
TTTCTAGGGTTAATTGTTGATAGGTAGCACTAGGGCTATATTGATTGGAACCAACCTACCCTATAAATATAGGTCATGACCTCACTCCCAGACAGACCTTAGATCCATCAATATCAGTGATTTCAGCAACATTATCTTGCAATCATCAAAGTTTTCTTGTGTGAAATTCCTTTTCATCTTCCATTCCCATCATTTTCATACCCAATTTATCAAAATCTCTTTCTTTCTCCCAACATTCATCTCAACATTCAGGGGAGCTCATCAAGTCTCAAATCTCCAAAGAAAGTCCAAAAATCCTTCTCCCTCTTTAAATTCTTTATTTTTGCATTAGTTAAATAAATTCTTAATCTTTCTTTTACTTTATCTCATACACATTAATACTTCATCATTTATTAGTTATATTTCACATACTTTATTTTCTATAAAGAAAACCAAGAACAAATAAAAAGAGGGTTACACGTACAAACTCCAAGGGGATTATCCACCACAATTTCTCAAAACTAAAATACATTTTCTACCCACACACATTTAATAAATCCCCGTTCGAATCTATGGGATAAACCCCACCCTTATGCTGCATGTGAACTACGTGGACTTTGATGCCTTTATAGGCTACATAGGCATCTCGGGTTAAAACCCGAGGCTCGAGTTCAATTTTTCCAATTCTCCATTTTTCGCATTTGCATCCTTTTCATCTACACATTATTTTAAGATATTTTATATTTGTGTTCCATACTGGCATTTTATCCAACGTATATTATCATTTCATCATAATAATAAATATCTCAATAAACGCATACATCGTATTTTCTAAATATTATTTTTGGGAACATTCATATGGATGACCTCACTTGATCTTTTCCATGATATGAGTTGAGGGATTCCGATCTCCATTTATATATACACGCACACACACACTTTAAGGAATGATTAAGGAAAATAGTAACATAAGCCCATGAGAGACTGAAAGGGAGAGATGGATGACTAACACCTTCCCATTCTGTAACTTAGCCACCGAACCTTTGAACTATTGGTTTCGTAAGCATCAGTTTGTCTTTGATGCCTCTCTCTCGAGGTGATGAGATGTTATTTTTCCTGTTTTGTGCAAAATAGGTTGGTGACTCCATAAGCGCTCCTAGAGGAAGAGGGCACAAGACCTTTATCTTCCCCCTCCCCCGAGAAAAAAAGAGAGATGCGCGAGGGATGGCCACAGTGGTGACTCCGTTGGGGATATCTTAAGAAGGCTAGACTCTATTTGCATGAGTGTTATTGTTTTCTACTTGTGTGCGTAGGCGCTTATCCCTATGTCCCATTTTTCTCGTTTATTATCTCTTATATATATCTACATCATGCTTATATCACTACTCACTCACACACTTGTAGATACTTCCCATGTACACTTCACACTACTTACACTTAGGATCATTTATATCCATATGTTGCACACGCCAGTTAGAATATCCATGCTTATGTGTCACTAACATACACCCCCACTTATAAACTTCTATATTCTTGCTCATTCCCACATGTCACACACCACTTGTAGTTAATCCATGCTTATGTTCACTACCACACAATCACTTAAAGATATTCCAGCATCACTCACTCTCACATATCCATGCTTAGTGTAATCTTCATGATCCATTTTAGATTTACTTTTTATACTTATACATTCTTTCTTATTAGTATAGTGATCATCATGCTAAATAAAATACTATGTGCATAATATACTAATAAAGAATCATGCATTTTGCACACTACATCACCAAAGACCATGGCTATTGACCAAATTTTCTCCCATAACTAGGGGTAATTTTTGTCATGGCGTTGGTCCAGAAGGTCGTGGTTAGCCTAAGCAATATGGCTCTCACCTTTCATTATCAAAGTACCTTCTACGTATATCGAATGGTTCCCCCCTCATTGTACCTCTTAAACATAGTCATGATGGTAGGTATATCGGAGGGAACTCGTTCGCGAGTATATCAAATTAGCTCTCACATGTAATGACCCCATGAGGTATATAGTGAGGCAATTCACATAAATTAAGGTATATCAAATGGCTTGTCCACATATACCGATTGCCTTCAAATCAAAACGTATATCGTGGAAGTTATGCCAAAGGGTGAACCCTTCCAATTAACCCTACAACCGCATACCCTCATATAGGCGTCAAACCAAGATCACTCATATTTATTTTTCACTTACTACCCGAAACTCTCTCGAAATGACGAGTCAGCAAGCCACCCAAAAATTTCCACGATTTAGTCTTTTTAAAAATGGGACCCTGTCCGCGAGCCTTGCAACAAGTCAAAACATGTTTTACATATTTTTAAACCCAATTTTCCCAGGCTCGAGTGATGTTTGACATTTTTTCTGCATTTAGGTAAACCTAATACAAGTGAGAACATAATAATAGTAAAAGTAATCATGCTGAGACCTTTTTTTCTTGTTTTTCCTTTTTCTTTGACAAAAGTGTCAAAAATATTTTCCCCCCTCTTTTATTAAAAACTAAAAGAATTTTTCCTTCTTTTGCCATAAATATTTTCCCTTCGTTTTACCCCAAAACATTTTTTCCTCCTCTTTTCAAAAAATGTCAAAAATATTTTCCTCTTATAATAAAATACTTTCCTCTTCTCTTTTAAAAATAAATTCAAATATTTTTCCTCTCGGGTCAATCACATACCCAACCCTTTGCCTAGCTCCCTATTGGATTCGATCTTCCGTCAAACTGCCCTGAACCTCCACCATTCCTCCAAATACTCCCTCTGAGTCCAAAATTAACTTTCACCCACTTTCTATGGAGAACGTGGACCAAGTACCGAATGTGCAGCCGAATTTGATGACGGTTCTAACTCATTGCCATGTTTGACAACCTTCAAATCGAGGTTCATGAGATGCAACGAAATTGGGTCTCTATTCTTGAAGAACCCAAGGTCCTCTTCCCTCTCACTATGGGTTCGCCCGTACCTGAGCCTATTGGGTCCTGAAAGAATTTAAGCACGCTCTACGTGCGCCTCTTGCTAATGGGCCACTGCCAGCTCAGCTGCTTATGCTGAATCTGGCCCAGCTAGGGGATAACCTACCCGTGACCATTGATCCAAAGGAAGAAACACTAAGCAAGGTCAGGGTGGACCTTAAGTTATTGACCAATAAGTTTAACAAAGTTTGAATCTCTGGGAACCACATGGATTACACCCATATGTCTCCCTATCCTAAAGAAAGGTTGTTAGAAAAGTTTAAGATTCCTAACATTGAGAAATTCGGGGATAGTGGACCACCAATTGTTCATATCTGAAGTTATCGTCGAGCCATGACTCTCCTAGGTGCCTCCGAGGAAGTAATGTCCCATATGTTCCAACAGACCTTGAAGGACAACACTCTTCTTTAGTTCTTATCTCTCGAGGACTCCAGGATTCGCAATTGGGAGGATGTTTCTTGTGAATTCATGTAATAAAATAAGCATAAAGAAGAGTTGGAGGTTTCCAATAGTGATTTGGAAATTCTGAAACAAAATTCTAGAGAAACTGTTAGTAATTTTATAGCCAAATGGAGAGAAAAAGCAGTCACCATGACCAATCGTCCTTTTGAAGAGAAACTAGTCAGTATTATCAAGAAGAACTTATTACCCCATGCCCTAGCAATGATGGGAGGATAGTACTACCCCCATTTTCACGCCCTTCGAGAAGTATGAGTGGAGATTGAAGAAAGTCTTGCCAAGATAAAAGTTGAGCCGAAGAAAGCATCCGGACAATTCACTCCCGAAAAGTATGAGAAGACTACCAATACCACAGTTTCAACCATCAATAACATCTCTCAACCTGCCACTTAATGGGCACAAGAAAGTCTCCCTAACCCAGTCAAAAAGGAATATACCAAGGTTCGTGCTCCCCTCTCCAAAGTATACCAAGCTCTTTTAAGCCGAAATATTACTAAGCCGTTGGACCCTCGTCCATTACCAAACCCACATCCTAAAAATTTCAAACCTGATGCCCACTGTGATTGCCATCAAAATTTTGGCCATATCATTGATCAGTGTTTCCACCTCTGAAATGTAATCTAAGGTCTAATTGACCAGGTTATCATTGCCCCACTAGAAAATCCTAAACCAAACACTACCCACAATCCACTCCCAAATCATACAAATGCCATCTTTCTAGAAGAAGAACCAAAATTTGATCCATCTACCCAGATTATACCCATTAAATCACTCATCATACCCATATATTCCCCTAAACCCCTACAAGTTTGCCCATATTTTCTCTTACATCCTACCTCATTTGCCAATCAGCCTTTTTCACTCCTTACAAGAGCATGGATTATTGTTCGTAGACATTTCATAGGGAAAGATATGGAATTATCAGCAGTATTGAACCAACTTCTAGGGTTTGGGATGAAATTTCCCTTAGAGATGACCATTGAATGATAGAGATTTAGTACATTGTTCTTGGAAGCTCAGAATTGGGCTCAAGAGTCAGATAATTGGGTGATACCTACCGATGAAGTCACCTTAAATGATGTCATCCAAATCATTGTATACTTATTCTGACAGACCGGTGAAATTTACAATATGTCTGAGATACTTGATGCTTTGAAACTATAAGGGCGTCTGGTCCCTTCGCGTCTACATCTCCCCCGTCGAGTGGGAGGATTTATACTAAAAGGTTGTCGAGGTTGTGGAGTGCATTGAATTTTTATGGAAAGATGATGTCATTTCCAATGAATGGGGAGACAAATTTGATAGTGTCACATCCCGCCTAATTAAATCCCGTGTAATCTGTCCTAAATTAAATTAAAATAAGTTTATCAGTTGGTTTAATCTTAGCATCACTGCCGAAAACTTTTTAATTACAAACCACCTAAGTGAAATTAGACTGGTGCCAAATTTTGTCTTTTATTAACCCAAGAACAATAATCATGCAGAAATAATTAAACATTCACACTATACCATAATTCAAACCACTACGCAATATATAAAGAATAAAGTCTTGCCTAGTCAACAATCGACAAAAATTGAAAACTGCTAAATAAAACCAATATAATCCAAAACTAAAAATATGAAATAAAGACAATGGAGAACATGTCCCAATAGAGAGTACTAAGATGAGATCCTACACTAGATCTGAAAGAATGAATCGTCTATGCAAAGTACTGCCAACCTCCACAATGCTGCAGCAATGAGTCCCTGGACTGAATCCTCAAGTCTGGCATCCCTGTGGCTGGACACATAAAAGGTTTTGAAAATATTTTTATAGCAAGAGTTAGTACTCAAAACATTTTGAAAATATTTAGCAAGTGTTTATCACAAGAAGATGAGTTATTGATTATACATGTTAAGATTTCGTACATTATCTTGAGTTACCTCACCCCTCATCTATAGTGCATGCCTAACATCATATACTTAACCCACCTAGCTGTACTACCCAAGCTAACTAGACTAGAACATTCAACTGAACATATCTACATGACTAAGTTCCCATACCGCCCATACAGTATTTTAATAGTAACACCTCCCATATGTTACATACTTAGATAACTTTTCACATCTTGTTATTTTTAACCTTTTATAATTAAGTTTCACTATTTAATTCATTCTTAAGATATTATCCTCTTCCATTGAATCGTGATAATTAAGTTTCTCTACTTAATTTACTTTTAGATGTATTCGCTACATCTTATTATCTACCATCCCATATAAGTAGATTATTTATACAGTATACATTTCACACACAATACATACTTATAAAACCATTCCTCATTATTACGTCCTCGTAGCCACATTAAGGACTCTTGGTTCAGAATAGCTCATTGACCCCAAGTAAAAGAATTTGGTTAGGAATATTACCACAACCCCAAATTTTATTTCATATATTAGTTCTGAATCCTACCTCAACCCTAATAATGAAATTTTATATATTGGCTCAGAACTATTTCATCTCGACCCCAATTTACTATTTCCATATATTAGTTCAGAATTCTACCTCGGCCCTAATATAGGCAAATATACATTAGGTTTTCTCTCCACCTAATTTTCTATGTAATTCAGTAAGGATACACACAACCTAATGATCATACTCGTACGTAAATATATTTCTCTCAACTATTCACCGTACTCTTTAGATTACATTATTTTCACATACTAGTTTGGAAACCTACCTCGACCCTAGTATGATCAAATGTACTTTAGGTATTCACTCCACCTAATTAATTAATATAGTAGGTAATCACACAACCTAGTAATCATTCTCATACGCAATATTTTCTAATATTCACCGTACTTATTAATTTACGATTTATCTCACTATCGCATTTTAATTGAGTATTCACACAACTATAAGGGCCCTAGTTACCCCTCATTTTATTTTAATATTCAATCTATCTCTAACCTACTGGTATAATCCTTGGATTGATGTTCACTCTCTCCATAACTGAAATCCCAAATTCCCGATGCACTACTCGATCGGTTTATTCTCGTCGATCCATAGTCCAAGTCTTACTCTCAATGGACGTATCAGACCTAAACAATATACCTAATGGTCTTGCCTAAGTCCCTATATAGGTATAATATTGTCACCAAAATTCCCATCAAGAGCAGAGAAATAAATTGGAACTCAACCAACAAAATTTCCCAAAATCTGCTGGTGTCGATCAATCGACATTCATTAGTCGATCGATCGATCGACCAGGTGCAGAACGTTATTCGTCAATTCATGCGTTTATTCACTTATTCCAATTACCAAACTCACATGATAATACATCAAACTTTCCATCAATGATTCCTAACCATTCCTATACACTCTAGGATTATTTCTAGCGATTTAAATATCATAATCCCCACAAATTAGCCCAAAATAATTCAAATCCTCTAATTATTCAAGAACCCTAAAAATACGTTCTTCCTGTATTATAAATCATAAACCCAGATTTTAATTCATATTAACAATCATGTTTCCTCCGATTTTCAACCCTCTACAGATATAAATCTAACTGCATGCTATTTCTACCCAAACATGCAATTAATCAATTCTTTTTCTCCAAGAATATTCATCAAAAATCAATTATTCATAAATCCTACGCATGGATATTATAACTCAAAATAATTTGTAGATAACCACTTGCCTTATTCAGAGATTATATGATTTCATGATTATTGTTTGTGATTGATTGTCTTTCTCCTCCAATCTTCCTCCCCAACTAGTTTGTGGTACAAGAACCCTTTGAATCCTTCACCAATTCTTCCTTAGGCTTTGAGAATTGTTTATCTCTTCCCTCTAATTTATTTTGTGTATTTTTCTCTCCTTTAGACCTAGCCTCCAACACTTATAATCTAATTTAGAGTTTGTAAATTCGTAGGTCTCCTCACCCTCATATTCCAAAAGACTAAAATGCCCCGTACGGTCCCAATTTAGCCCAAAAATGTCCCGTTACCCGACTAGTATTCTCGGGTATACTATTTTGACTAATTCGACCCTTTAGGAATCATCTTTGACCTCTAAATTATCATTTGATTCACTTAAAAATAATTTCCTATCTCACCTTCCATTTAGTCTAGACGCGACACTCGATTGAGATATAATCAAGTACGTCCATATCACTCGCTATGTCATACAAATTAACTATCAACATTTATTATTCACACACAGAGTAAATCTCATAATATAATATTAATCAGTCTCTGTATCTCGATGAATATTTAATCATCACATTTTTTATTTAATCACATTAAATTACGTCACACATGTAATTTAACTAAAATGTATTTTCCCGATTAGTTTCTCAATTAATTAAATCGTAAATACGTAGAAATATGGGGTATTGCAGATAGTTTAGATGAAGAGAAAAGCCCAGACACGACTAGCCCAATATCAGTATATATGGAGTGATATCATTTGAGGAGATGCTAGGAGAGATCAACAAAGTGGCAGAATATCTTGTGATAGATGATGAAATGGTGTTTCTATTGTTACCCTCTTCTTTGAACCACATGACTAGATTAGGGAGGCATTAACAGGTTTCAAATCAATAATCATCGGTAATCAATAAGGGAAAAGGTGTTGCGAAACTTCTTATACCAGAAATGACCCTCGAGGAGAGCAAGATCCTCAATAAATTGAAGAAAACCCAAGCTAACATCACTCTGTGGGGACTCTTTATGTCCTCCCAAATGCACCGACATGCCTTGATTAAACTACTCACCGGCCCACAGTCCCTCCTTCCACCATGCTAGAAGAAGCAGTGAATCTGGTCAGATCTCTATCATCTACTAGAATGCTCTCCTTTTCCGAAGAAGAAAACACTAAGTTTGGTACAAATCACAACTATGATTTAAATATCTCTGTCAAAGTCATGGGAAAGATTGTCCCACTTTCCCTTGCTGATAATGGATCATCTCTTAATGTCTGATCGTTAAGAACCCTCAATTGCTTGGGACTGAAAGTAAGCAACCTTGATTCGATTTTCTTCTTGGTGATTTCTTATGATAACACTCGTCGGGAAGTGATAAGATCTATAAAGCTTACAATAAAGGTTGTTCCTATAAATCTCGTTGCTGAATTATAAGTCATCGATATCCCAACTTGTTTCAACATGTTGCTCACACGACCACGGCTCTATAGTATAAAAGGCGTGTCTTCATCCCTCCATTAAAAACTAAATTTTTTCGCTAATGGGTAGGTCATAACCATCTTGGGTGATGAAGATAACACTGAGAATGCAAGTAATAGTAATTCGATACTATAGATACAATATAAGGCAAATGATATGCTTTTGTCAGGTTTTCGAGTCGAACCACTTTCCCTCCCAGCAGGGGAGGATTTCAAAGATAGAGTTTGTCCAGAAAATAGCCCTCACGACAATGTTAATGTGATACAAATGTTGAAAAACATACACTTCATATCCGGGCTTTGGTTGGGAAGAAGACAAAAAGGAATAATTGAACCCATAGTACTAAAGAAAGCCTTTCCTCATTATGGTTTGGGTTATCAACCATCAACAAAGGAACTTATAATGATCCGCTAATCTCAATTGAAGAGAAGGATATAAAGTGACATGAATTTCTCAAGGGATTCCTTTAACGAAATATTCATCAAATAGTGTGAATATTTCCCCTTTCTTGGCTTTCCCTAACTGTGGTATGATTATGTGGATAAGAAGATAAATTTCAGAATGGAGATATTTTTCCATGACAATTACTCATGGGCCGAAAATCCCCAGCATCCTGTTCAACCACTCACTAAGATAACTATAGATATTACTAGAGATTCTGAGGGAAGTGACTCCGAGGATTCGTTTAACATGCAGACACTGGGGTTGACACTCTGCATGGTCAACTTAAGTGCTACATCATTGGATCCATCCCGCCTGATCAAAGCTGATGATGCGCCTATCCTCAACTGGAATGCTATATCATTTTCACCTACTGAAATGCAACCCAACTCTGATGTTTATCCCATTTCCTCTTCTTTTGTTAGTACTCCCTGGTTATAATGTAATAGAGACCTCCTTTAATGATGTTCTCAACTCTGTTTTTCCCAAATATGAAATAAATGAAGATTTTGAGTACCTTGCTAAGCCTTAAATTAATTGTCTTGATTCTAATCAAACTCTTGATGATGATGGTTTTGCAAATCAACAAATCATAACTGATCTTAATAAGGTTAATAAAAAATAACATAACTACGTTCATGTTAATGAAGATTAAATTATTATTATTAATCTCGGTTCTAGTAGACAACTACACGAGATTAGGATAGCGTCCACCCTTTATGGGCAAGAGTGTGCGCAACTCGAGGAATTACTGAAGGAATTTGTGGATGTCTTCACCTGGTCCTATGACGACATGCCCGACATTGATACCAAGATAGCTCAGCATGAGATTTTGACACTCCAAGAATGAAAGTTGATCAAACACAAATTGCGAAAGCTCTACACCAAATGGTCATTCAAGGTTAAGGAAGAAGTGGTCAAACAATTGAATGTAGGCTTTATATACGTACTCTAATATCCCACATGGCTAGCCAATATTGTACATATGCTGAAATTCAGGGGAAAGGTTCCCATGTGTGCTGATTATCGAGATTTGAACAAGGCATATCTAAAGGATAATTATCTACTACCTAATATTGATATGATTGTGGATAACATGGCCAGTCACAATCTTAACTCATTTTTTTATGATTTTGTTAGATACAATCTGATCAAGATGCACCCATATCACCAAGAGAAAATCGAATTCATCAACCCCTGGGGATCATTCTGTTACACTGTTATGCCGTTTGGTCTCAAAACCATAAGGGTTGCCTACCAGAAAGCTGCAATAACCATCTTGCAAGATCTGATACACAAAAAAGTCGAGGTCTACATGGTTGATATGATCATCAATTGAATGACTCAAGAAGGTCATGTTCCCACTTTTTAAAGAGTCTTTAAGTGACTACGACGATACCAAATGTGACTAAACCCATAAAAATGTGTTTTTGGAGTTACCAAAGGAAAGATCTTGGGACTCATAGTTAGTGAAAAAGAGATAAAAGATGATTCTACCAAACTAAAAGCCATACTCGAAATGCCACCACCCTGAATGAAGAACGAAGTCTGAGGGTTCCTTGGAAAATTATAGTATATCAGTCAGTTCATCACCCATTTCACTTACATTTGTGAACTGATATTCAAACTCCCCCGAAAGGATTCAACGAAGGTTTAGAACAAAGCTTGTCATGATTCCTTTGACCAAATCGAGAAATATATGACCTGACCTCCGGTACTTATGCCACCACAACCTGGCCTACCCCTACTCCTATACTTGACTGTAACAGACACCGCATTTGGGGCTTTGTTAGCCCAATACCTTAAAGAGTGCAGCAAACAGATAGTGAACTACTACTCCAGTTGTAAGTTAGTCGGGTATGAAGTTAACTACACTTCGTTTGAGAAAGCATGTATCACCCTTATCTGGGTTACCTAAAAATTATGACACTACATGCTCGTTTTTCCCATCAAACTTGTATCACGAATGGCTCCTATCAAATACTTTCTCGAGAAACCTATCTTATTTACCCAAATGGCCCGATGGTTGATGTTGTTAGCTGAATTTGATATTAAGTCTGTCACACAGAAATCCATGAAAGGAAGAACCATCTCTTACTACATCATTGACTACCCTATGGAAGAAAATAATGTTTGGATTTTTGAATTCTCGGATGAAGATATCATTTATACCTACTAGGAAGACCTCTGATGGAAAATGTTATTTGATGGTGCTTCCATTAAGAAAGGATATGACATTCAGATACTCCTAATCGCCCTTGATGACTCTCTCACTCCCATTATTATAAAACTAGATTTTCCCTGCACCAACAAAATGATTGAATATGAGGCAGGCACCGTAGGCCTTAGAATTTCCCTCGAGAAAGGAATCCAGTGCCTAGATTTCTACGGGGATTCACCCCTAATCATCGGTTAAGTCCTTAAAAGATGGAAAATCAAGGACAAGAAACTCTTACCCTTCCATGTCCACCATGAAGATCTGGCCTCCCAATTCAAAAATATCACCTTCCACTACTTGCCCCAAGCAAAGAACAACTTAACCGATGCCCTTGCTACCTTAGCCTCATGCTAGAGATGTAGACTAAAACCATGCTTTATGTAATAATATTATTTATGGATTTATTGTTATAATCAATTATTTCTATTTTAATGAGAATCGTATATAGACATAATGTTTTCTAGTATTTTATATATTATTGGTGTCTTTTGTTCTGCTCAGTACATGTTCTGGTGTGTAGAGTACGACATCCACAAAGAGGATCAGATCACCAGTTCTTGTGGAATATAAGTTTTATCATTCACATTCTTATATGGAACTAGACACACCATCAGTAGGGTTGTATCACAATATTTTAGTAGGTCTATCTTGATTACACGAAACTGTATAGTTTCAATTTATTGTGCTAGTAGACTTAGTGTGTATTGAACGAGACCAATTTAAAGTCATTTTTGTATACAGATTTTATAAGCCAATGTACACCTTGTGATTATTAGGTTTACTTAAGTCTCTTAATTCGTATATGATTGATGGACAAATGCACTAGTTATTTATTACTTTGACTTTTCGGGTGAGATTCATTATTGGATAAAAAATCTTGATAAATTGGGAAAAGGTGATTAATGTATGGTGTGTAAGAGGGTATTTTAGATAAGATGGAGGCATAACCCATTTTGAGTATAGTAATGATAAGTTAAACAGCGACACTATCGATTAACCACAAGACTATTGATTAACCACATGACATACAAACATGACTCAATGAAGATAGACTCAGTCTGAACTCATAAATCTCTCGTATATAACTCAGAAGGTAGTAATGAACTGAGAAGTAACTTAGATAGAGGGAGAGATAAGTAAGCACCCTAGATACACCTTGGCAGGAAGTCAAACACACCAACCACCCTCAACAATCTTTGCCAAGTATTAAAAGCTTCATAATAAATGACAATGGTGGGTGAGTAAACTCTCTGGTTTGTAATAACCCTCTCTGATGTATATTATCTCTAGTATTAACTCCTGAACTCTAAAAAAGATCATCATATCCTCAGAGGTGGTTGGGGTCCTTAAATAGCCTCCCACACCATCCCCGAGGCGACTCTGCCATTAATGCCTATGAAAGACATCCATCATACTTTATGTCATAAACATTAAATAATTGATGCACTAGTTGTCTCCACGTCATAAACATTAAATGCCAAGACATGCCTTTTGCCTAACCACTGTGTGTCAGGGTTCTGTTGTCACAGAGGTGGCTCACCAACTGTCTGACAGTCCCAAATACCACGGTGGTTTACTCAAGTGCAGGTCTGACATTGCCTAGCTGGTTAGTGACATAAGATAAAGTGGATGTGACATTAAGTTGAGGGTTGTTTGGCTCACAACTCAACACCCGATGGAACTCAAGGATTCTCCCTTCCCGAGGTTCCACGGTAAGGGTCCTTCGGTGTTTTGCCAAGTGTATCTAAGACGGTCGGATAAGCCCCAACATTGACTTACTTCTCAATCCTCCAAACCAAGTCCCTCCAAAATTCCCACGGCAAGGTCGTTCGATAGAGCATGAAAGCTCTCCCAAGCCCTGCCAAGCCTGGTCTCTCGCGAGTACCTTTTGACCTCACACATAATCATTATTCTTGTTACATCATTACAATCGGTATAGCCCATAGTCAGTACAAACAAAAGATACAATATGGCTAAGTAACACAACAAGCTAAAATATGAGATGCCACTCTAAGCTGCCTCGTTGAGTTGCCACGCTAAGAATCCTTAACCCCAGATCCTATTATAAATAGGAGAATCATCCCTAATCTCAGGATTACCTTCAATCCCCCTCTACATTTGCCCCTTCGTGGAGAGATTTGTTGTTGGAACAAGAAATGTTTGCACAAAAACTTCTCAATCCGATAAACCTTCTCTATGTGAAAAAAAATTCTGGCATCTTTTCCTTCGTTAGAACCACCGTGTTAGAATATCCAAGAAAAAGTAAAATTCTCCTTGATGTACCTGAACCGAAGCGCTACGGCTTATTGGTGCTTTGACGAAGGGACATCGTCAATTTTTCCTTACACTGAGCTTCAACCGTTCTATCTTTATTTTTTGAAATTCTCCCGAAAGGCCTTCTAACCTTCTCAAATACTCATTTTGACTCTTGGTAAGTGAAATTCTCCTGTTCATGCCATTTGTGTAGTACAGTTGTGAGCAGTGATTCTTTTATTAGGGCTTCCCATATCATTGGGCCTTATGAAATTATCCCCTATAATGTTTCGCTATATTTAAAAAAGTATAAATTCTCCCTGATGTAGCCGAGTCACAATTAGACAATGTTTGGACTTGTGGCGAGGGGACATCGTAGCTTTTTTGACCCATTGAGGTAGTGTCTTCGTTGGGAGTTAATGGATACGTCTGACAAAAATCTGGTGCCAAAACTCAAACGTGCTTAAAAGAAGGCAACCCTTTCCATTCCCCAGGCATCACTTCATTAATGACGTGGAACTATCTTTTTTACTGCCAAGACACTTCCCTAAGTGCCACGTGTCCATTTGAAATGATTACGAGCGGTCTTGCACGTGTGGTGGTGGGAAACTCAACAGACGGGTTCCTTAAAAGGTTTCAAACGTCTCTTTTTTCAAAACCCTTCTCTTTACTCTCTCTTATTCAATCTCCCGTCTTCTTTTAGAGAGATAACTTTGTGCAAAAACTCCATTGTTGTTGAGCTCTTTACTCAGTTTCTTCCTTCTCTCATCTTTTACACCACTGCCTACGGTTGTGCTCCTCCCTCTTTGTTCCTATCCCTTCTTACCAAGATGTTTCATTCATCTCCACTCTAATATGTCTTCTTCAAGTGCCTCAAAGGTTTACACCACCACCGCTCATCCACGCTCCCCTTCTTCCACTTCTGGCGCCGCTGCTATCCCTAGCGCAATTATCCTGAATGTTGCTTATCAAGAGCAACTAAGCTTCTACCACCGATCTCCCATCTTTGGCAAAGATGATGAATTATCTGATGCATGTAAGACTTTCCATTTCTCAGCCAAGTATTACCCTTTACTGTTGGGTGATGAGGTTAAGGATTCGTCAAAGTGGGGAAATCTTCCCCCTAGAGGGCACTCTGTATTTTCGATTGGATCATGGTGACTTCCCCACTTCTCAGATCGATTTTGAAGCACCTGGGGGGTCGCCAGACCATTTTTTCACCCGACACAAACATATGCAGAGTTTTTACGCCGCTGGGCTTGCAAAGGTTGGTCTTCATGGAGCCTACTGCTTTGGGGAGTTCACACTTTCTAAGCATAATGCTGTGCTCCAAGTACTAGTTTCCACACGTTCTTTGCTGCGTGGGGAGAGTTCACCATCACCTTGGAGGACGTCTGCGAGCTACTTGGGCTTGAGCCCATGGGTGAGTTTGCATACCACGATGAGGCCTTAGACGCCAAAGAGAATGCCGATCGAGCTGAGCTTGATCGAATCTCCCTTAGTTGCACTAGGTCTTCAAATAAGGCCACTTTTACTCCCCTCATCAGTTATTTGTTCAAAGCTCCAACTCCAAAGGATGTCACTGCTGCAACGGTCCAAGGCAGAGGTACATCTATGGAACGACCAGCCTACATTATTGTATTACTTTCACACTTCTTCCTGACTCAGAAACCCAACGACCATCCTTGGGGGGACCTCGTAAATATTTCCATCCGTTTGTCTAGGGGTTTCATCCTTCCACAGGCCGCCATTGCCTTAGGGTCGCTCTACACCTGGCTAGATCAAACTCATATCGACATGGCACGGTCATTGGGTCGTTATAACTTGGCCAATTTTGCCAACACCATTATCTTGATGGGCTTTCTTTACACCCATTTTCTTGCCATTGCCGCCAAGTCTATCTCTCTCCCCGTGAGCCAAGGTATTAAGCCCCCACGCCTCTTATATTTCCATAAAAAATAGAGTCTAAAGGAGATAATGGGAGTTTTTTTTATCATTTTGACTCCTTATAATGAGGCCGTATAGCGAATCTACTTTTGCCCATTCTTGGGATTTTCTTCCTTCTACGGCTTTAACGGTCAAATTTATCCTAGTTGTAGAAGATCCCTCGCAGGCCGTGGTGCTTGTGTTTACCCCTGGGTTTCTTCTTTCCTATACTAAATGGGGATACACCTTATAACCTTACAACCCTGATAGACATAGTAGGTAGTTTGGGTTTGATTAGGGGGCCCTCGACCTGTGTTTTAACAAAACCACACAAGGGCCACTTTCGGTGAAGCCTTCACCTTTTACCTTGTCGCAGTGATTCTTGGTGTGACTTCTACCATCGATGGGTGATTCACCCTTCCCAGTGTCACTAAGAAGGGGGATGTATCCACCTCCTATGCCACCAAGTTTCGATTGGTGCAGGTGACCAGGATTCGTGAGTATGTTAAGAGTCCCCCCAAGATCCCCCGATACTTTCTTTGTCTGCCTCTGAACTGGGTCTCAAGGGGAAATTCGTTCTTGGAGTTGAGTTTCCTTTGAGTAAAACCATTAAATAACCTCCCCGAGAGCTTCCCCTTATTGCCCTATGATCCCTACTGCCACCCCGAAGCCCAAGGCCATTCCAACTGCCAAACAACCTTCCCCCTTAGCCGAAGTTTCTATTGGTAAAGGGCCTTCCTAGACACTAGCCAAAAAGACCAGGAAGTCCAAAGGTGGGACTTCCTCTAAATCTAAGTCCCAAGCCCAAGCTCCTTTAGAGGCATTCCCCATTGCCTCTGTTCCTCCTCCTATGTCTGCAGAAATGGTCGAGAAGTTGAGAAGGCAAGTTTAGGCTGAGGTAGAATGGATAAATGCTGAGTTTCAGTGACACGCCCTTACTGTTCCTCCTTCGACAGCCTTTCCCACAGTCATAGTTGATCCAACTGAGCCAATGGAAAAGAGGAGAAAAATTTTGAGGGTACCTCAAGGTGCTAGTGGAACGGGCACGAGGAAAAAAACTTTGGGTACCATGTCCTAGAAGAAACGGATGCCCGAGATACATCCCACCTCATCTCCTTCTGTTGATGCCTCCTCTTCACTTTCACTAGTGGTTATATATTCTCATTCTCCTTCCGAATATGAGGTATGTGTGCATTTTTTATTCTTGTTCCCCTTTTCTTAAAGCAAGCTTCATCTTCTTATTTCTTTGATAACTTTGGTGCAGGGAGTTGAAGAAAAGCCCATTCCCCCCATTAGCCATTTCGTGAGGGGAGTTTTGATGTCCCTCAAGTAGATACTACTCCTCCTCGTTCCCCCATGATAGGTCTTACCTACTCTCACCGTTTGTTCTCCCAACGGGCTAAAGATGCTACTACGGGGGGTGATACAATTGAATCTGTTGGAATATCTTCCCAACCAGAGACAACTCCCCCATCTTCTTCTAAATTAGCACCTTAGAACTTGGTTCTTCTGCCCCTTGTTCCAACTCCAGAAAGTTCCCTCGATGTAACATATTATCTATTACTTGTTAGGTCTCACATCTTTTTTCTCTCTTCCACCCCTTTTCTTTTTGTTTAACATGCTGAACTTTTGATATGTTGGGATGACTTAGGTTGAAATGGCATCCTTGTTACTGACCTTCTTCTTCCCACCATGATGACGAGACCCATAACTGCGGTTCCCCTTTTTGGTGGCATAATAGGGGTAAGTAACGCTCAGATGTATTCCTGCCTTTTTCCTATACTTGCTCCTTGCATCTAACACTTGGTTTCGTATTTGCAGCTTTCGCTAAGCCTTACCCCATGCTTTGCTCTTAGTGGTTTTTATCTTTCCAAGGCCAAGGTTGATGCTGCTGCCCCGCGTGGTGGTTCTTCGGTGCCTGCCCATGATGAACATCAATTGGAGGTTGCTCATGTTCTTTAAATGAAACTCCATCGTTGGCCTTGGTACCATTTGTTGGCGAGGGAACTTTGCCGACTGTTGAGGCTTGTTCAGTTAGGGGCATCATTGAGGCCTCCATGGTGGCTCCTATTCTCCCTGTTGCTACTTTTGAGGTACTTTGCTAATTTCTTTGCATTTCTCAGCCCCTCAAACTTCACCTATGTTGGTGACTTAACAACGAAAATATTTGTTAACATTTTCCATAAACTCCACCTATATCGGTGACTTAATAACTAAAACACTTGTTAAGATTTTTCATAAACTCCACCTATATCGGAGACTTAACAACGAAAACACTTGTTAAGATTTTTCATAAACTCCACCTATATCAGTGACTAAACAACAAAAACACTTGTTAAGATTTTTCATAAACTCAAACTATATCGGTGACTTAACAACAAAAACACTTATTAAGATTTTTCATAAACTCCACCTATATCGGGGACTTAATAACGAAAACACTTATTAAGATTTTTCATAAACTCCACCTATATCGGTGACTTAATAACAAAAACACTTATTAAGATTTATCATAAACTCCACATATAGTAACGGTGACTTAATAACGAAAACACTTGTTAAGATTTTTCATAAACTCCACCTATATCGGTGACTTAACAACGAAAACACTTTTTAAGATTTTTCATAAACTCCACCTATATCGGTGACTTAATAACAAAAACACTTGTTGAGATTTTTCATAAACTCATTATTTCCTCTAACTATTCTCAGGTTGCTCGGGAGGATTCTCCACCAGTTCTTTCGCCTACCTCCTCATCCCGTCGGGAACCCATTATTTCAGAAGACTCCAGTAACAACGATCAAGGTTCCACGACCGGTGATCCTGCTGAGAGCGAATTTGGATGTGAGCTTCCTCTGCCCGACTTGGCTCCTTATTCCTTCTACCTAATGGTGCTTCAACTTTCTCCTCAGATGCCTGCCAACCATCGCTTGGTAGTTGATCAGCTTGTAAACCACCATCCTAAAATATTCACCGTGGATTTCCTGCGTTCCAACATCTCTCCAATGAGTTACAGGCTTCAGGGCATGGCTATCATTGTGGCTGAGATTACTAGTACTCTGACCTCAAACGTTACCAGAGCCCTCCTCAACCAATTCCTAGGCCACCTGAAGGAGTTCGGTTGTGATGGCTTTCATTTTAATTATCTTATCACGCACTTGAAAACTTTGAAGAGACAGCGACTGGATAGCCACAAGGAACTACTCCGAAAACATCAGGAGGATCAACGGGCTGAGGAAGCTAAGTTGGCTGAGTTAGCACCTCTTCTTTAAGCCATTGACAAAGAGGTGGGGGACCTCAAAGAAGCTACGCACTTGTCAAAGTCTAAGCAAGAGAAGCTCCTCATCGAGTATACACAAGTGCAAAAGAGGCCGAAGGTTTCTATAAATGCCCAACAGTCTTGCTTGGCAGCTTCTTCAGGCCTTTCTAGAGATTGTTTCTCTGCTAAAGATCTTTGGTTCCTCTTAGGTCAATGATTTGTTGTAAATATTTTCTTTTCTTCTTTCTATGTAATTCTTGGGCAATAGCTCCAAATTTTGTAATGCCCCAAAGTTTATGAATGAAGAAAAAATGTATGTTTTCCATGACATTTCTTTGTGTTACAATTGTTTGCGTACATTATGAAGTTCTATAATTCTTTCATCTCCACTAGAGTTATAATAAAAAGAACTTACATACTCATCATAAAAAGAAGTTGTGTATTTATAACAACAGCTAGATGCATCAGTAGTCCGAACCTAATTGCTTACACATGATAGACTTTCAACAATTTGTTATTAATCTTGAATGGTTTATCTTCTTCTATCTTAGAAATTAAGAAATAACCTGAGTCATGAGCTTCTTTTACAATGAAAGGTCCCTCCCAATTTTTTACAAACTTGGGTAGGGGCAACCCTCTAATGTGCTTCACTGCTACTTTCAACACGAGGTCTCCCTCCACAAACTTCCACGATCTTACCAGGTTATCATATGCCCTGAAAAGCTATTTCGTATACATTCAAAAATGTTGCATCGCATTATCTATGTGTTCATCCAATGCTTCCAGCTGCACATGTCTACTCTGAGGGAGCATGCTACTTCGCAAGGCATATCGAGCAGAGGGAACTTCTAACTCCATCGGAAGGATTGCCTCAGCCCCATAAATGAGGGAAAATGGAGTATACCATGTAGTCTTCCTCTTGGTTGTTCGATAGGACCACAATACCGTTGGTATCTTATCATCCCACGCTCCTGGGAAATCCTCCATCGTTTTAGCTAGGATATTAACCAAAGTTTTGTTAGTTACTTCGTCCTAACCGTTTCCCTTTGGATATGCCACCGTCAAAGTATGATGAGCAATGGAGTACTTGTCCCTGAGCATCACTACTTCTGAATTGATGAAAGTGATTCCATTATCTGAAAGGATAACCTTTGGGATCCCAAAATGACAAATGATGTATTCTCTGATGAAGTTGCTCACCACCCCCATTGTTGCCCTTCTCAGTGGTATCGCTTTAACCCACTTTGTTAAGCACTCCGTTGCTACTAGTATCCATATCTTCCTCCTCGAAAAAGGGTGTATTTCCCTACCAGGTCGAATGCCCCAGTGTGAAAAGGATAAGGTGTTGCCAAGGAGTGTAGGTCCACCGATGAGGCATGGTGATACGACGTAAATATTGCGTATTTCATCCCTCGAACCTATGCATTTGAGCCCCCTTGAGTATCTTATTCCCTATATTTATGCTCGTTAACTATACAACCTCGGATTTTTACCGTAACATGTTTTGCAGGGGTTAAATGAGTATTTATAGGTATTTGGATGCTAAGTGTGAAGTTCGAATGCATTCCGCTCGATTTTTGTACGCGATCGCATGTTCAAGGGCATTTTAGTCTTTTCACAGATTGGGCACCTGTTCCAACATCTACATGGAGTTGTAGCCCTCCTCGCAAGCTTCACGTGGCCATGAACGGTGCGCGATTCCAATTCAGAACGAATAATTTACGGCGATTTCAGCGGACAAGAAAGGTAAACATCCCAAAACAGGAGGCAGGGGGCTCATACCTGCTTGATCGATCAATCGACCAAAGGAGTCGATCAATCGATCCTTCTTATTTTGCTAAATCGTGGGAGACAGTGGGATGAATTTATGAGCATCGATCGATCGAGCCCAGGGGATCGATCGATCGATCCCCTGTTTTCTGCAGATATTTTGGCATTTTCTTTTCTTGTTCCTTTTCTTTTTAAATTTAATTCCTTTTACTATATAAAGGAATTTTTGTGTAAAAACTGAGATATCTTTCATTTTATCTTAGTTTAGGGTTTGGTTTTGGGAGATTTTCTTCATTTCTCCTTGGGGTTATGCCCTTTTTGGGTTTTGTAAGTTGGTTTTCATTGTCCATTCCATTAATATAGTTGCATTTATTTCTTATTTCCATTCTTGTCATTTAATTCTTATCTAGATAGTTTTAGTTAATTATTCCTTGCTTAATTAGTTTATTGCTTTGTTAATTAGTTTATTCATGCTTAGCCCTTAGATAAATAGGGTCAGGGTTGTGTTCCGCCATTAATGGGTTTGGACCTCGAAAGTTAGGGTTTCGTGTAAAATTGCATTTTATTGAAAGCTCGCATATTAAAGTTGGATTATTATGCATTTAATTTTCTCTGTCATGCAACGTTAGTGTTTATATAGATATTCTGAAATTAATCCGTGTGTGACCATTTTTCGTTAAATGTTTAATCTCGCAACTTTGGATTGAATTCCTTATTGTGTGATGTTTATGCTTAATTGAAAATGCTCGATTAAATTTCTTTCAAGCTTTAACTCTAATTAGTAGTTGTTTCGATTAGGGGTGCACACGGTTCGATTTGGGTCGGTTTTGGTACTAATTCAAGAACCGAAACGAGTTGGGTCGGTTCTGACTTTTTGGAACCGGAACCGAACCGACAATTATGCAGAACCGAACCAACGGTTCTCAGATCGGATCGGATCGGTTTTCGGTTCAAAAGTCCTATTTCAAACTTAGTAAAATCTTAAGATTAATGTATTTCATAAATATTTTTTTTAAGTTCAAAATTAATTTTGATCCTCAATAACATAAGTTAATAACTCAGGTAATCACAAAACTATAAATTACAAGTGTTAAATATATAAAAATAAATATATATGTAATTATAAATCGGTTTGGTCCCGGATTGGTTCAGATCAGATCGGTTTTCGAATCGATTTGTTTTTATTTTCCTAGAACCGAACCGAAGTATCGATTTTTTTTTAACCGGAACCGAACCATTGAGCAAAAAAACCGATCCAAACCGAACCATTGCAGTCGGTTTGGTTCGGTTTATCAGATTTTTGGCTTCATTGTGCACCCCTAGTTTCGATCTGTGTGGTAGAATGAGATCCCGATCCTCGCTTTACTTTTGTGTAGCATAACTTATTCTTTTCTTTTTCCACCATTCCCAACCATCAACTTTTCTTTTATTGATTTTACACTTTTATTCCTGAAGTTTTAAAGCAATTAAAATCCAAAATTCAATCACTCCCTGTGGATTTCTTACTATACCCAACTTACCGTTGTGCATGCTTGTCAAGTGTAGTTGTAGTTTAGGTTTTTGTATGTAGAGTGGGACCTGAAATCAACGACAGTGTCCCTACACGAACACTCGGTTCCCGTCGCATTAAAATGGCATGGTTGTCGGGGAGTGTGTTTTAGATCATAATTATTTTATTATTTCGTAGTATTTTTTCTTTTGTATTTGTATTCTTTGTTTTAACCTTTTTTTGCAGGATTGACTATTTGAGCGCTAAGAAACTTTGATTCGCGGTTGCTCACTTTTTTCCATTGGATTCTCCATCCACGAACAATTCGGTAATATGTCTTTCTTTTATAGCTATTATGGTCATTCTAATGACTCTTACTTTGGGGATAGTTTTCAAGTTTTCCATTTTGAAGATTTTTTTTAGATTAAAAGACTTGAAAACAATTATCGGAATGAAAATCGTTATTAGGAGCTTGAGTTGGATTCATTTTTTGAATCCAATGACAATTCTTATTCTGATACTTTCAAAGACAAGTTTCAACCAAATCAGGAATCCGAGGCTCTTGAACCGAGGAAGCCTACTTCGGAAGAAACTTTTCTTCTTTACTCCCAAGGTTCGAAAAGCCTAAATGGTGCTGGAATGAGACTTGGAGCACTTTGCGATGACATGAATTCTTATGCACAAAACAACTAGGAGGTGGAAATTTGTGTTTCACCTTAATTTTTCAAAGAATATCTCATCAAATGTGATTCCTTCTCTCCTGAAATTCAATCTCCTTCTGACGATATGTTGACGGATATTGAATTTATTTCATTACCATATACATTTTCCATCATTGAACCATTAGAATTGCCGCTTGATTCCTATGAGTAGGTAGAAACTTTTAAAACTTCTACACTTTTTACTGAAGAGGACTCTTTACCGGACTTGTTTTCGATGGATGTTATCCCCACGTGTGCACCATCTCCCATTCCTGTTGAAAATCCTTTGGGAGATGAGTCAATTTTTCTTGGACCTTAAGTGTACCCTTCTCCCTTGTTATCCAAATCCCCCATCGTCCGCCCAAAATTTCAAATTGGCGATGGTTCACTTTTTCCACCACCCACATGCCTTCCGTTGTTCAAACAGAATTCATATCTCCCGAGAGGCATGTTCGCTTTGGAGGGTCCACCGTTGATCTTTCAAAGTCAAATCCCTTTTTGGGTGGACCCTCAACTATTTTGACTTCTAGTGTATAGTTAGTGTGAAGCCTACATAGTAGGTTATAAATAGTTAGCTTTTTAATTTTCTTTCTTTCCTATTTTTCTTTCCTTTTTATTTAGTCTAGTATAATTACTTAACTTTTTGTTATTTGTTTTTTATATGCTCGGTACTAACTTATTTTGTAGATTTCATTGAACTCATGCTTATGGAGATCGCTCCAATTTTGGGTAATATCGTTACTTTCCTCTCTTTGTGTTGTGTTCTTAATGCCCATTGAGGACAATGCAACATTTAAGTTAGGGGGTGCAGGATATTCTATCCATTTCACGTGTAGTCCATGTTTTTGCTCACATGTTAGTTACCTAGTATGCTTTTCATAGAAAAATTAAAAAAAATTCAAAAAGATTTTCTTTATTTTTTCTCCTTTTTTGGGCTTTTTGCCTTTGTTTCCGATGATAAATTTCAATAATTGCCCGATCCAATTGACAACCCAATGATGCATGTTCTTGATTTTAGAAGTTATTAGACTTTAGTCTCAATTATTGATATTATGAATAACTTCATGAATTAGACTTTATTCCCATGAGCACATGCACTTTTATTGCCTTATTGATTTGGTTTAAGATTTTTATAACTCGGTAATCTTTTGTTGCATTGTATATACTTAAACCGAGTAAGCTTTGTATCTTTCGTCGTTTTTGAGTGTATACATTATTCTTTTCTCATTGAAAACGTTGAATTCGTTGGTAATCTCTCCATTCTTTCATTTGACCATTCATTAATTGAGTTCATACTTGAAATGCGTTACTTGAGCATGATTTTCGTATATTGTTTTGACTCGAGAATTGCGTAAAATTTTGGAAATGATCATAGGCCATCCTTGTTATATCACCCACATTGACCTTGACCTCACCCTTATATGTTTACCCTCGTTAACCCCTTTAAGCCTAAATATAGCCTTTCGTTTCATAACCCAATTCCCATAACCAACTCCGAATTGGAGTTTTATACCATACGTACACTTTCCATACCTTCGTTTGGAATGGTACTTGGGATTGAATGTTGTTGTTATGACGTCGGTTGCAATTTAGGCATGTGAGAGTGAGAAAAGTAAAGAAAAAAGAAGTAGTGAAAAAAGAGAGAAAAAGAGAAAGCAAAAAGCAAAAGAAAACAAAAGAGAAAAATGAGAAAAACAAGAAAAGAAAAAGAAAGAGAAAGTTGTAAATGTTTTATAAAGTTCAATAAGCTTTGATTACTCTCCCCAAATGATATATCCAATGCTTGCTTGAAACTTGTTTTCCAATTTTTATATTGCGCGCATTCTTCCATTATCTTGAGTTTTCATTTCCGAACACTTTGAATCCGTACATACATTCATTTCATTTCGTACCCTAGCCTAACCTACATTACAACCCTATTAAAGTCCTGTGTTATCTTAAGTAGATGTAATTCAAAGGTTTAAATAGATTTGATAATCTGTGAAAATACATTTCGCCTCCTTTAGTGAGCGGTATCTTTCATTGAGATTACAGTGTTTAATTTCATATATAGCGTTCTTCATTTGTGACATGTGTGTGGACTAGTTTCCATTTACATTTACTCCTTATGCCCGCATGTTCCGTGTGTTACTTCCCTATTTCAAGTGATTTCATTTGTTGAGTGTAATGCCCATGAGGATTGAATATATGCATGCTTTAATGTTAATTATTCGATTTATATAAGTTTTTTTCCAAATCATACTTTGCATGTGCTCTCTCCCCCTCCCACATTTTAAGGTTTCAATTCTATGAGGTGCATTCTATAATGTTAATGATTTCAGAATTTTGTTTGAATCCGTTCAATGTGCTAATAATGCATATGAAATCTTGTTCTCTAGTGTTGGGCTTGTCGCATGTTGGGTTGGGCATATTTTCAGGAAACCATGTGATGTTTTTGGGTAACATCCCTTAAAACCCTCACGAGACGACACTCGTCCACTAGGGTGACCAAGGGGTTTAACGGCTTATTGCATACGCTAAATGCAATCGAATCTCCCGCGAAAGTGGCCTTTTGCTTTTATACCATATTTTTCTACTTATCCTGCTTTTGGTTTGCTTGTAGTTCTTGTTGCATCCTATTTCATTACTAGGTACTAGCAATGTGTAAGTTAGGGGTTTGTGATACGACGCAAATATTGCGTATTTCATCACTCAAACCTACGCATTTTAGCCCCCTCGGGTATCTTATTCCCTATATTTATGCTCGTTAACCAGAAAACCTCGAATTTCTACGTTAACATATTTTGCAGGGGTTAATTGAGTTTTTATAGGTATTTGGATGCTAAGTGTGAAGTTCAGATGCATTCCACTCGATTTCCGTACGTGATCGCATGTTCAAGGGCATTCTACTCTTTTCACAAATTGGTCACCTGGACCATCTACACGAAAGTTGTAACCCTACTCGCAAGCTTCGCGTGGCCATGAATGGTACGCGATTCAGATTCGGAATGAAGAATTTACGGCAATTTCAGTGGACGAGAAAGGCAAACATCCCAAAACAGGAGGCAGGGGGATCATACCAGCTTGATCGATCGATTGATCGACCAAAGGGGTCGATCGATCGATCCTTCTTATTTTTCCAAATCGTGGGAGACAGTGGGATGGATTTTTTAGCATCGATCGATCGAGCCTAGGGGATCGATCGATCGATCCCCTGTTTTCTGTAGATATTTTGGCCTTTTCTTTTCTTTTTCCTTTTCTTGTCTAATTTAATTCCTTTTATCATATAAAGGAATTTTGGTGTAAAAACTGAGATATCTTTCATTTTAGCTTAGTTCAGGGTTTGGTTTTGGGAGCTTTTCTTCATTTCTCCTTGGGGTAATGCCCTTTTTGGGTTTTGTAAGTTGGTTTTAATTGTCCATTCCATTAATGTAGTTGCATTTATTTCTTATTTCCATTCTTGTCATTTAATTCCTTGTCTAGATAGTTTTAGTTAATTATTTCTTGCTTAATTAGTTTATTGCTTTGTTAATTAGTTTATTCATGCTTAGCCCTTAGATAAATAGGGTCGGGGTTGTGTTCCTCCATTAACGGGTTTGGACCTCGAAAGTTAGGGTTTCATGTAAAATTACATTTAATTGAAAGCACACGTATTAAAGTCAGATTATTATGCGTTTAACTTTCTCTGTCATGCAACATTAGTGTTTATAGCGATATTCCGAATTTAATCCAGTGTGTCCATTTTTCGTTAAATGTTTAATCTCACAACTTTGGATTGAATTCCTTATTGTTTGATGCTTATGCTTAATTGAAAATTCTCGATTAAATTTCTTTCAAGCCTTAACTCTAATTAGTAGTTGTTTCGATTCGTATAGTAGAATGTGATCCCGATCCTCTCTTTACTTTTGTGTAGCGTAAATTATTCTTTTCTTTTTCCATCGTTCTCAACCATCACCTTTTCTTTTATTTATTTTACACTTTTATTCTTGAAGTTTTGAAGCAATTAAAATCTAAAATTCAATCACTCCCTGTGGATTTCTTACGATACCCGACTTACCGCTGTGCTTGTTTATCAAGTGTAGTTGTAGTTTAGGTTTTTGTATGTAGAGCGGGAGCTGAAATCAACGATAGTGTCCCTATACGAACATTCGGTTCTTCTCGCATCACATGGATTATATTTCCATGAAGTTGGCAAGCCTTGCACTTTCGAACGAACTCAGCAAAATCTTTCTCCATTTTTTGCCAATAGTATCCCACCATTATCAATTGGTTATACAACTTGGCCCCTCCTATGTGAGCTGGAGCGTGCGCCTATTTGAGTACTTTGGATGATTCTTCCTTTATGATGCAACGCAACAGCTTGTTGAAGTAGCCTCTTCGATAAAGATGCCCCTCCTGAACGTAGAATCTCGAGGCCCTTCGTCGGAGTCCCGTCGAGTCAATTTTCTGCGTTGGGGCAACTCCATCTCTGATAAAGTTAATATACGGATGTTTCTAATGATGTTAAGCTTCCACAAAATGACATTCAGCTGTTTCGAAGAATAGCCGACCTTTGTTGCACTTTTGTTATAGGTCAGCCGCGTTTTATTTCATTATAGGCCAAAAGTACCCCTCTCTTTGAATTCTATGGTAGAGGGGTATCTCAGTTGTCTTGCAGTCCTCTTCATGTGTTCTCTTAAATCTTCGCTCTTCCTCTTATGGATAGATGCACCTTGATAACCGTCCTCTTGCATTCCTAAAGTAAAGGTTTCCTTAGTTCGTGAAGTATTGGGATAATTCCCTCAGCACCATCTCTCCTTCCCATATTCCAATTTCCTTCTAATCTCTCCCCTCCAGTCTGCATTCTCCTCCATCGGTAGAATTGACTGTACTATTGAATTAGATGTTCTTCGTTGGATCATGACATTAGTTTTATTGTTCCTCATGAACATCTTCTGGGTAATGGTGGCATAGGCGTTTAGGTAACGGTTCATCATTCTCGGCTGTCTCTTGATCTTGGTCAGATGGAACTGGTAGAGGAGCCTCTGAATGATTATTCTGTTTGGTGCCAGTCTCATGTGTTTCAACGAATACTCTCCATTCATTTATTGAATCACCTTTGATGTAAAGTGAGCGAATCCCCCTTCGAAGAGACTCTAACAACCCCAGCACCAATGCTTCATATTCCACCTCGTTGTTAGAACAAGGGAAATCTAATTTGTAGGAAAGGCAAATCCACTCCATTCCTTTTGAAAGAATAACCCCTGCTCCTCCTTTCTTTTCCACTAAAGATCCATCGAACTGCATTTTCCATTCCTCATCCGTTGCGTCTAGGTGATTGGCCTACAAATCGTCTCTCGGAATACTTTCTTTAGGTGGCTCAAACATTCTCGAGGGGAAGATTACCAACAGATCGGCATACATTTGGCTTTTGATTGCACGAGGAACCACACACTTCAGGTCATATTCGGAGAGGATGAGGAACGAACTAGCTTCCCTACCAATCAATATGGTTCTTGCCAATAAATACTTAATAGGATCACATCTAGTTACAATATGAATTGTAAAAAATAACATATAATGTCTACGTTTTTGTGCTACAAAGACTTAGGCTAAACAATGCCTTTCCAAGCTACTATATCTGACCTCTGGCCCATGTATGATTCTCCTGAGGTAGTAGACCTACCGTTCTTCCCCATCAATCTCATGTGCCAATAAAGCTCCCATAGACCTCATGGTAGATGTGAGGTATAGCTGCAACGGTATTCCTGCCTTTGGGGAAACCATGGTTTGTGGTGAAACAAGAAGCTTCTTTAGCCCAGCGAGAGACTCCTGATGAACCCCATCCCACTTGAATTTCGTGTTACTTTGCAAAAGTTTCATTAATGTTTGTGTCATTTCAGACAATCCAGGCACAAATCCCCTAAGATAGGAAACCTTACCAAGGAAACTCTTCAGCTCCTTCGTCGGTCTTGTACTTGGCATCTCCAAGATCGCTCGTTGTTTATCCTGGTCCATCTGCACCCCTTGTCGATCAACTACAAAGCCTAGAAATTTTCCACTTGTTACTCTAAAGATGCACTTGAGTAAGTTCACCCTCAATTTATACTTCCTTTATCGGGCAAACACCTTCCTCAAATCGCTGAGATGGGACTCCTCCTTTATTGATTTGATGAACAAATCATCCACATAGAATTCAAAAAATTTGTGTAAGAAGTCATGGAAAATGGTCGTCATTGTTCTCTGGTAAGTAGCCCCATCATTCTTGAGTCCAAACAGCATTACTCTATACATGAAATTCCAAATGGGGTCCTAAACGCTATTTTCTCTGCATCCATGGGGTCCATCTTGATCTGGTTGTACCCTACATACCCATCCATGAAGCTATACATCTCATGAACAGCCATTGCATCTATCAAGCTATCGATGGAGGGTATAGGGAACTCGTTAGGGTAAGCTCTGTTCAAATATCTGAAGTCCATATAATCTTTATCTGGTTTTTGTCTTTCTTTCCCATCAGTACAATTCTAGACAGCCAAAGCGGGTGCTATATCGATTCGATGAATCCTACCGCTAATAATCATTGGACTTCTTCTTTAATCTTTAAATCTAGCTCAGGTTTGTATGTTCTCGTTGCTTGTTTCATCGACATGGATGAAGGCATTACGTTCAATTTATGGCAGCTGACTCCCTCATCCAGCCCTTCCATCTCCGTGTATTTCCATGAAAAAACATCTATGAACTCCCGAATAAACTTAACCAAAGCCTCTCGTTTCTCCTCACTGAGATCTTTCGTGATAAAAATAGGCCTTGGGTCCTCCTCTTCTTTCTCCAGGTTCAGCTTCTCCAGTTCTTATGCCTGCGGTTTCGGTTGATCCTCCATGTATTCTGGTTCCTCGGTGATTTCCTCCCACAATTCATGTATGTTGGAGTTATCTATCACCATACATTATCCCTGCTAATCCACTAAAAAGCACTCATATATCGGGTCAGCCTCATTGTAAGCTTCTTTAGCCTCCCGTTCACACCATTATAATCGATATATCACCTTTCCTTCTTCGGCAACAACCTTCTTGCACTGTCTACTAGTAGCTGTAGCTGCCTTCCTTTTCTTCTCTCTAGAGGCTTCAGCCACCCTTCCTTCTAAAAATTGGCTGAGCACGCTTTGCCGTTGGACCTCATGTTCCATCGTATCCACTATGGGCATCATCATGTCTTTAAGTTGCTTCAAGATGTTTTGGAGCCGAGGGACCACCTAGTGAGCTTCTTCAGTCATCACTCTTGCACTGCTTACAACCTCTTTATTTTGCTCATTCAATGGGCCCATCCTTTCTCTTATCGAGGGAACCTATGCTCCCTCCATTATTTTTATTAGGACCTAGACATCCTCCTCTAATTCTGTGTAAAATGCCGTACCTACCAAGTGAACTTCCTCGACAGCAAAGGGCCTCTTCATAGCCCTAATGGTCACCTCTATTCCCTTGATATTTTTCTTGGCGCATTGGTGATACGTCGAGGTAACTAGCCCTTGGTTGTGTATCCACAATCTTCTTATCAATAGATGGTAGGAAGTTCCTCTCTCTATTACGTGGAACTTAAATATGAGAACTCAGATTTTCCATCACAATTCCAACATTCACGTACCCAATGGACTTGGAGGACTAGTTGTCATATACTGAAATCACCAAAGGCATGGGGACTAACCTTTCCTCTAGAATATTAGCTATGTGAAAAGAGTTTATTGGCATAATATTGATGAAAGCTCCACCATCCATAAGAGTCCTGGAGAAACTAACTCCGTTAATGCTGGCGGTCACATACAATGGCCTATTATGAGGGAATCTTACAACCCTATCTGTATCGCTGAAAGTTACTTCTAACAGAAACCTATTTACTAACCTAGCCATGGGTCCCTTCCATCTCAACGAAGGGACTGCATTCTTCCTCGAAATGTCAAGTATTGCCTGAGTCATTTCCAACTTACTCTCTTTCGGTATCCCCACTTAGTCAACCAGGTGAACTTTGGGGACTTTGAAACTTCACAGTACTCTAGGACTGGGTCTTCTTCCTCACCTTCAACGCTGTATACATCCTCCACGTCTTTGGCGCTTGCCTCATCGTAGGCTAGTACTACATTATCCATTCCCTTCGTACAATCTTCCAGAGTATCTTTGAACTCTCCCTGATTCGTAGTTGGCTTTCTTTCTTCTCTCTCTGCTTCCTCGTCATAGGCCACCACCAAATTGCACCTATGTGTTGGGAGTGCATTGTTGTTAACATTCTATGGAGGGGTTTTCAATGTCCCTTCCTTCACATACTTGTCGATGATTCTACTAAGTGTGAAATAGCTCTCTATTGGATGCTGGATCTTTCCATGAATCTGGTAATATTTGGGATCCGCCCTCGTCATCGCATCGGGTTCCCCCATAGGAATGCCCTTTGGTTCGTAGACCATTCCTCCTTGGACCATTGCGTTATAACAACTGATAGCCTCCTCCACTGTACAAGACAATGGTGGTGGGTCTTCCCTGTCTCTTCCAAACTTCATCTTATTGTCCTTCTTCGGTGCCTTGCCTCCGTCTTCTCCCTTGGTGTACCCTACCCGTGGGGGCTGAGACCTCCCTCCCAGAGGTTGTATTGGCTGCCTAAACATCATGGGCATCACCACTGGATTAGGTCACACCACCAAGGAGATATGTCTTGTTGCTTTTAAGAACGTCAAAAAAGTCCCCTCATGAGATGACAGATGTACTCAGGAAGCAGCGCCTCCGTACAGATCAGTAGTAACTTGGATTCTTTAGCCTCCTCACTCACATCGAGGGACCTTTCCCTAAACCTTTGAATGTACGCCACCACTTCTTCCCCGGGTCGTTGCTTCTCCCTCCCCAGTTGGGTCAAAGTAAACTCATCTTCCGCCACAAAGAACTTCTGGACGAACAAAACATGCATCTCCTCCCACGTGGGAATGGTCTTGGGAGCCAAATGATAATACCAGGTATATGCTTTGTCAGTTAAGGATTTAGAAAACTCCCTCAACCTGAGCTTCTTATCATTATAATGCGCCCCAAGTGTTCAATGAAGAGCTTAATGTGCTCCTTCGGGTTTCCACCTTTCCTTGTGTATTTTTCAAAAATAGGAGGAATATAATCTTTTGCATAGGGCTCATCGTTGTTTTCCTGGGGTAAGGTGTTCAAAAGTCGTCATAAACCGAAGCTACCTCGCCAGCAGATTGCGAGGAGGCTTGCACGAACTTCAGCATCTCTTTCTGCATCTACTTCCTCATTACCTCCATGGGTGATGCCACTAGAGCAAAAACTAACGGGACTATAGGCTGAGTGCCCGTTATGGCTGGAGAAATCGTTATAGTTGGGGCCGTTGATACTCCCGAGGATCCCACTACTAGATTCACAATAGAGGGCATACTTGTTGGGACCATTCTCGTTGTGCCTATGCTTGGTGGGCCCGTTGGGGCTTCCACTGGTGTCATGAAAGAGTTGGATTCAAATTCTCCCAACACCGTTGAAGATACCGGAGATTGCAAGAACTCGTAAAACTTATTCATGAGGAGTGCCACTTGAGCTGATCCCAACACAACACTCATGGAATCTTGTGTCATCCCTGGAATGCCTGTTGTCACCTGAACTGGAGGTACCTCTATTCGAGGGGCCCCGTCCCTTAGAGCCTCCAGTTCTCTTACTGCTTGTTCTTCATTATGTTGAATGTCATCAAAGTTGAGCCTTCTATTAACGTTATCCCGCGCCATACTCCTTACTCTAAAGAATGCCTCCCCAGCAGAGTCGCCAAATATAGGAAGGTAGTTTAGATAAGATGGAAGCGTAACCCCTTTTGAGTATAGTAATGATAAGTTAAGTAGCGACACTATTGATTATCCACAGGACTATTGATTAACCACATGACAAACAAACACTACTCAATGAAGATAGACTCGGTTTTAAGCCATAAATGTCTCATATATAATTCATAAGGTAGTAATGAACTTAGAAGTAACTTAGCTAAAGGAAGAGATAAGTAAGCACCCTAGATACACCTTGGCAGGCATCCAAACACACCAACCACCCTCAAGAATCTCTGTCAAGTATTAAAATCTTCGTAATAAATGATAATAGTGGGTGAGCAAACTCTCTAGTTTGTAATAACCCTCTCTGATGTATATTATCTCTAGTAATAACATTTTAACTCTAAAAAAGATGATCATCTCCTCACAGGTGGTTGGGGTCCTTAAATATCCTCTCACACCATCCCCAAGGCAACTCCGCCATTAATGCCTGTGAAAGACATCCCTCATACTTTGTCACAAATATTAAATACCTAATGCACTAGTTGTCTCCACGTCATAAACATTAAATGCCAAGACATGCCTTTTACCTAACCACTGTGTGTCAGGAGGCTGTTGTCACAGAGGTGGCTCACCAACTGTCTGACAACCCCAAATACCATGGTGGTTTACTCAAGTGCAGGTCTGACATTTCCTAGCTGGTTAGTGACATCAGATAAACTAGATGTGACAATAAGTAGAGGGTTATTTGGCTCACAACTCAACACCCGATGGAACTCAAGGCTGGTCCCCCCCCCCCCCCCGAGGTTCCACGGTCAGGGTCCTTCGGTGTTTTACCAGGTGTATCTAAGATGGTCGGACAAGCCCTAAAGGTTCCACACTTCTCAATCCTCCAGACCAAGTCCCTCCAAAGTTCCCACTATGAGGTTGTTCGATAGAGCATGAAAGCTCTCACAGGCCCTGCCAAGCCTGGTCTCTCGCGAGTACCGTTCGACCTCACACATAATCATTATTCTCATTACATCATTACAATCGTTATATCCCATAGTCAGTACAAACAAAAGATACAATATGGCTAAGTAACACAACAAGCTAAAATATGAGTTGCCACGCTAAGCTGCCTCGCTGAGTTGCCATGCTAAGCTGCCTTAACCCCAGATTCTGTTATAAATAGTGGAATTATCCCTAATCTCGGCATTACCTTCAAACCCCCTCTATATGGTGAAAGTATTTTATGGATGAAATCCACGTCTCGATACATATATTGGTGATACCTCCTTGAGATGCTTATAAGTTTTGTATGCGTCAAACCCTACAGGTGGATTATATTAATTCGACACTATAAATAAGTTAATTTTGATATCAAATAAATTATCACTAATTTTTTTTATTAATGGGTATCTGTAACCTTAACGTGGGGAGAATTAAATAATTAATAATAAGGAACTCGAAATATAATTTTGAGTTAAGGAGTGGAGTTGTAATTATAATTATTTAGTGGTTTTAATTATAATTATGGGACTAAGATTAGGATTTATGAAGGATTAGGTTTTCTCAGTCCCATTAGGAGCCACATACTTATCTCTCCTTACGGTCCCTATTGTAGACTATATATATGCACCTAAGTCTTATTCTTTCTTAACCTATCCATCACTCTTGGATACTCAAAAGGCCTGAGTTCATACTTGTGAGAAAGAGAGACAGCGAAGAAGAAAGAGGAGACAAGTATGTGGTCACGAAATAGGAGACCAACCTCTACTCATGGCTGTCCATATCGGGAATACATTATAAGATCATGAGGTGAATTGAGCCATCATATATTTTGTTCATGATAAAATCGTATCAAATTAAAGAGATCTCACACGTAAATCTTAAATCTTCCTTGTAGAATTTCACATATGTGTAGTTTTTTTTTTGTAGTTCGATCTATACGCATTCTTAATAGACCCTTGGACTTCCTTTCCAACACCTCCATGGTCGGTGCCCGAGGGAATAAAAATGGCCCCCTTCCTAGTCCAAAAGCAAGCTAAACCTCCCACTACAACCTCATTGAGAGAGCCACATAAAAAGATCCTAATAGAGCCGATTATTGATACTATGATGTTTGGCACCACCTCGAGTATGATAGGTGTCCTCAATAGATGAGCTTAGTACCTTAATGGACCTCTTTCAATGGTGAAACAGCTCCACGCAAGGGGTGAGGCTTGGTTCACCACCAGAGTCTCCGGTGAGGTTAAGTAGAAAATGAGGAAGAGATAGGTTCTCGTTCCCACAGACAGCGCCAAAATGATGATGATGGAAACAACACCACCCGTCAAGGTGCTTACAAGCTCAAATTAGTTATAACAATGGTAGAATATGGACATACAAGTATAAGAGACAAAGACGAGGAGAAGAGGATGAACACCAACATATAAGTGGTTCAGCCAATTAGGACTACGTCCACTGTGCAAGTGAGTGAGTAAGGTCACTAGAATAAGGCATTAACGTCCATGGATACAATCTCTCAAGATTTCTCTCTCTTATGTATAATTGGACAGAGTTTCAGCTAGGGTTGTTGATTTTGGATCCTTATAAAGGTAGGAGAAGACAAGTATATATAGTGTGTGGAGGGTGTAATGCACCCCCCCCCCCCCATACAAGCCTTGAGCAGGTGTGTGTTGATCTAGCCAATCTAATGAAGACATCTATCACTGTCACATGTAGAGAATGATGATAAAATATTCCCCCACGTGAGGGGATCGATTCGGTTACAACTGATTTTGTCCACGTGTTCCTACCCTTGCATACACTTGTTAATACTCGGCTGTTTTTGTTTGGTACCAACCTCGGCCTGAAAGAGTACGAGGTTGGTGAAGTTTGGCTACTGCTCAACCTAAGGTAATTCACGATGATCTCGGCTCAGTAGGAAAGTCGAGGTAAGGCAGGCGATGTTATAACGTCAGCCTGGGCCGAGGTTATCTTGGAGTAGCTGGAATGTCGACTGATTCCCAGTCGAGGTTGATCACGATGGTGGTGGTCCTTGCTACCTTGGCTTATTCCGGGCCGAGGTTGATGAATGAGGTGAATGTGATCTCTGATGTTACTCAACAATGAAGTGACCAGTAAATGTCGGCCATAGCCGACCTTATATAGGATGAGAGCGCTGGTTGCCAATCAGGAGACTTTGTTACCTCGACCCTCTCATATATCGAGGTTGGTGTTTTTGAGTTGTCAGGTACATTTAGGGCATATCAATCACCCACTAGCCCTTAGTTACATATGTAATTAGGTAATTATGGGGTAAGCTCTGAGGCCATTCTTCCTGATGTGCCAATACCTCCTTGACAAGTGTCAAGAATGGAAGTGGGTAGCGTGCCTGATAAGTGCAAAGATGTTGATTGTGGCAATGATGGGCCTTGGAATGTGTGCAATCAGATTTGAGGGTTAAAACCCTTCTCTTTCTCATTCTTCCTCATTTCTTCACTTTTCTCGCCAGACCTTTCCCTGTGATTCTCTTTCCCTTCAGGTTTTCTATTGCTATGATTGTCAAGGTTTCTTCAATTCTCATCTTCTTCCCCCTTATTTCACGGTCATCCAGGTATCCTCTCCACCATTTTTAGCCTTTAATTTTCATTTCTACAATTTTTGGCGATAGCTTGTGTTTTTCGGTGAGAGTTTATGAGTTTTCCGATGACTATTCTTGCGTGTTCATGTTTGTTATTTCTCTAAAATATCTGTTAGATCCTTTATTAAATCGTGCCCATTCCATGTCTATGGATTCTTTTCAAGAAGCCATGGATTATTCCATCAGGATGGATCAAGCCCCTGACCAAGCCGAGGTTTTCAGCTGTGCCTCGTCTAATAAGAGTTCTAGAACTTATCACTCTTCCTCCGATGTCAAAATTGTAGGACCTAGTGTGGCTATTCCCCCAATATTTGATGTTATTCCCTTGTCGACTGCCACAGGGCTGAGTTTGCTCAGAGGTTCCCTGATGGTGCTCCCACCCCTGCCCAAGATAATGTTGCTCGGGATGAGGATGATGGTAGCTAAAGTGATGTTGACACCTCGGAGGCAGCAGAGATCGAGATCACTGTCAGCGAACTTGACCTCCTAAATTTCAGGCATCTTTATTCCATAGGCCCCTCCATAAAACTTAGGAGGCCTCTGAGGGATGAGAGGGCCTTTGGCAGCCGAGATGGTGAGATATGCCTATATGAGAAAATGTTTAAGTTAGGGTTTCATCTTCCCATTCATCCAATAATTAGGGCCATATTGTCCTATATTAACTTGGCTCCCTCCTAACTCTCCCCCAATGCCTAGAGGGTGATGATTGGGGCTATCGTCTTATGGAGGGCATTCTATCATTCAGACCTTCCCGTCCAGGTCTTCACAGGGTGCTACGTGCCATTCCCTGATAGGAATCATCCGAGTTACTACCACTTTCTAGTTCGAAAGTCTACTAAGAATATGTTGTTGGTTACCCAGACCTCGAACCATAACTGGAAACCACGATACTTCTTTGCCTCAGGGGCATGAGAATTTGGTTCCTGTGCCCCCTCTTCATCTTTAGAGCCGAGAATAACTCTGAGGTGGGGAAAGCTGTCAATGACTGCTAGGGCCAACCCTATATTAAGCCAGAATAACTTTCAGAAGGTCAAAGACCTTCAAGATCAGTGGGAGCATGGTCTGCTAGTCAAGTACGAGCATTTTATGACCCCCTACTACCTCTCTGAGACTTCTTGGGGGGAGTCCTCCGACCGAGCTTCGTAAGTTACATTATTTTTTCAACAAGTTGTACTTCTGATTTTTCTACGTATCTGATCTTCTAACTCAGACCTTTATTTTTTACAGAGCACCCAGAAGGAATATCAGACGGTATTTGGGAAATGGAAGCCCTAGCCTTACAAAATTAGTTAAGAAAGCAGGCCTGAATGCGCCTCCTCCTCCCCCTACCACTTCAATGGTCGATACCTCAAAGAAAAGGAAGTCCAATGACCCTGCCCCTGAGAATCAGAGGCAGAAGAAAACCTTCGAGGGGGATCACGCGATCCCTATCTCCTCTGAGGACGCATTAATTACTCGTCTGGAGAAGGTGAAGATCGACAAAAACCTTATTGGCCAGAGTTTAAAGGCCTTGAACGCTATTGGCTCCGTAATGACTGACACCGACAAGCGATTTCGCCGTTCTCTGGACACTCCTTTACTGGACGAGTTCGCTCTCCACCAATCTATCCAGGTAATACTTTCGCTGTTTATGTTGAAGTGTAATATCAGCTTTGAATTATATCACATCTTTAACTGATATTCCTGAACATGTTTTGCAAGGTCTCCTCACCATGCACCAGTTCGCTGACTGGACCCTGAGGAAGCTCCCTGTGGTTAAGAAGGGCAGAGATGCCCAGAAGGCAGAGGCCACTCTGAACGCTGAAGTGGAGCGTCTGAAGGATTCCTTAGAGAAGTCTTAGGCTAACGTTAAGCAGCTGGAGAAGGACATGGGAAAGCTTAAAAGGGATCACAACTCTCCTCTGAAGACCCAGGCTGACTCTCTCCAATATAAGGTCGATGTTGCTGTGAAGACTGCTCTGGATGATGCCTCAGAGAAGATCTTGGAGGACTATAAGGTCTCTGATGAATTCGTCAACTTTGAGTACCTCGAAAGGGGTGTTAAGGCCACTGAAAAATGGGCTGCGATGAAAGAGAAGGAGTTAGGGTGCTTGGCAGCCTCGAACTTCGTGGGTCTGGGCTATGCTGATCCTCGATTTGCCCAGGCCTTACAAGAGGTCGATGAGGAAGGATGTGATGCGCCTACCGAGACTTCTCAACTAGAAGATACAAGGACTGAAGACGTTAATCCTCAGGATGATGGGGTAGAAGTAACCAACATTGGCCAAGGAAGTGGGGCCATTGCCACTAACCCTGAGATTACAGACACTTAGGCTACATTTTGTGAAGCTCATCAATAATTTTTTGTTTCTAATTTATAACGGTTTGTAAC
Source organism: Sambucus nigra (assembly GCA_949130495.1). NCBI lineage: Eukaryota > Viridiplantae > Streptophyta > Magnoliopsida > Dipsacales > Adoxaceae > Sambucus > Sambucus nigra. Next base: position 528,821,595 of record OX422210.1, on the reverse strand, counting down.
CTCTGAACACATTTTCTATTAGCTTTTGACTTATAATTCTGACTTCTTTATGCTATACCATTCTCTGAGGAGAACTTTGCTTCTCTTGCCTTCAAATGTTTTTATATGTCCTGCATCAGTGTCTTCATTACTAAACTATGATGTTAACCTTGTAACATTTTACCAAATTAATGGTTATTAGGTCTGAGGTCAACCAAGTATAATGTTACCCCATAAATTTTTCACCAAATTAATGATGTTTAAGGTCTGAGGTCATCCATATATGATGTCCACCTCAGACGTTGTCACCAAATTATGATGTTTTAAGGTCTAAGGTCATCAAACTAAGATGTTACTTCCATAAAATGTTCAGTAAATTAATGGTGTTTAAGGTCCGAGGTCATCCAAGTATGATTCTCGCCTCAGACCTTGTCACCAAATTATGATGTTTTAAGGTCTGAAGTCATCCAAGTATGATGTTCACCTCAGACATTGTCACCAAATTATGATGTTTTGAGGTCTGAGGTCATCAAACTAAGATATTACCCTCATAATTTTTTCACCAAATTAATGATGTTTAAGGTCTGAGGTCATCCAAGTATGATATTTACCTCATACCTTATCACCAAATTATGATGTTTTGAGGTCTGAGGTAATCAAACTATGATGTTACCCTCATAAATGTTTCACCAAATTAATGATGTTTAAGGTCTGAGGTCATCCAAGTATGATGTTCGCCTCAGACCTTGTCACCAAAATATGATGTTTTAAGGTATGAGGTCATCCATGTATGATGTTCACCTCAGACCTTATCACCAAATTATGATGTTTTGAAGTTTGAGGTCATCAAACAAAGATGTTACTATTATAAAATTTTCACCAAATTAATGATGTTTAAGGTCTGAGGTCATCCAACTAAGATGTTACCCTCATAATTTTTTCACCAAATTAAGGATGTTTAAGGTCTGAGGTCATCTAAGTATGATGTTCACCTCAAATCTTGTCACCAAATTATGATGTTTTGAGGTCTGAGGTCATCAAACTAAGATGTTATCCTCATAAATTTTTCACCACATTAATGATGTTTAAGGTCTGAGGTCATCCAAGTATGATGTTCACCTCAGAACTTGTCACCAAATTATGACGTTTTGAGGTCTGAGGTCATCAAACTAAGATGTTATCCTTATAAAATTTTCACCAAATTAATGATATTTAAGGTCTGAGGTCATCCAAGTATGATGTTCACCTCAGACCTTATCACCAAATTATGATGTTTTGAGGTCTGAGGTCATCAAACTAAGATTTTGCCCTCATAAATTTTACCATTAAAGTATAATGAACCAAGATTTGACACAAGAACTGATCTTCTCATTAATAATCTCTTCATAAGATGATACATTTACATAGGAATCATTGCAACATCATATGTAATACTTTTTCAAATGATCAGCATTCAATAGATTAGAAAAAGGCTCCCCTTCAAGGTTTTCCAGTCTGTAGGTCCCAGGTAAAACCTCCTCGGTCACTTTATAAGGGCTATGCCAATTTGGGTGAAGCTTGTTTGCCTTCTGCAATGTCTTCTTCAGCACTAGGTCTCCCATGGCTATGGGTCTTGATTTCACCCTTTGATTGTAAAACTTTGTTGTTCTCTGTTGGTAGGCTGCCTGTCTGATCTTTGCGCCTTCCCTTCTCTCCTCAATCGAATCTAGGTCAAGTCTTATCTCCTCCCCATTCTTCTCATGGTCATAGGTCTGAACCCTATGAGTGGGGAGTCCTACCCCTGTTGGTATAATGGTGCTAACATAAATGGGTTTTCCCCCGTTGGTGTCTTAGCCATTGTTCTGTAGTCCCATAACACAACATAAACCTCTTCAGTCCATCTCCTCTTAGCTGTTTCTAACCTTTTCTTGATCCCGTCAAGGATTGTTCTATTCATGACTTTTGTCTGACCGTTTGCCTAAGGTCGGCCAGGAGAAGAGAAAAATTACTTGATTCCAACTCTCTCGCAATACTTCTCCAAGGAATAATTTTTAAACTGAATTCCGTTATCTGAGATGAGGGTGTTAGGGAGGCCATGTCTGCATATGATGCTTTTAAAGATAAACTAGAAGGTTTTATGTTCTGTGATCATGATCATTGGCTCGGCCTCCACCCACTTAGAGAAGTAGTCAATCGCTATTATCAGAAATCGGTAATTATTCGTAGCCCTTAGAAAAGGACCCACCAAGTCAATCCCCCATACTGTGAATGGCTAAGAGGAACTGATTGACGTCATAGGTTGATGAGGTTGATGGGGGATAGTGGAGAATCTTTGATATTTGTCACACCTCTTTACGTAGGCTGCAGCATCCTTGGCCAAGGTCGGCCACCAGTATCCCTGCGTGATAATCCTTTTAGACAAAGGTCTTCCTCCTATGTGACTGGAGCAACAACCCTCATGTACCTCCTGTAGGATGCGGGGAACCTCTGTGGGATGAACGCATATGAGGAGAGGTAACAGAAATCCTTTTTTATATTGGACATTACCTATTATTGATAACTTTGCAGCTTTGTACCTCAGTTTCCTCCTCTCTAACTTCGATTCAGGAAGCTCTCCATTTCTAATATATCTAATGAGGGGGTCCATCCATGAGTCCCCTAGGTTCAAGTTAAGACATGGGCTCACAACCTCCTCTTCCTCAATGGTCGATTTGAGAAGGATCTCGACTGGTACTGTCTTTCTAATGGTTGTCCTCGTTTCTAAAGACAACCTTGCTAGTGCATTTTTGTGGCTATTATTTTGTCGAGGTACCCTCTTCGAAACCTTCTAGCATCATTCTTATCCTCTTCAGGTATTTGTCCATCCTTTCATCCTTGGCCTCATAGACCCCAAACACTTAGGTGACAACTAACCTCGAGTCACTGTGAAGTAGGAGTCGACCAACCTTAAGGGTCTTTGCCAAGGAGAGACCTGCTATCATGTCCTCATATTATGACTCATTATTTGATGCCTTGAATTTGAACCTTAGTGCATAATCAACGTTGGTACCATCCGGAGCTGAGAGTATAAGCCCTACACCGCTTCCACTTTCGTAAGAAGAACCATCAACAAAGAGGTTCGAAACGTCTTCATTCATTGAGAAGCTCCCCTCTGATAAGGTTCTTTACTTGAAGAGTTACTTGTATTCCTTATTCTCGGCCACTCCATTTCTGGCTCTGTTGGACACAACCTCTTCCGATTCTCGGAAGACGTTACTATTTAATCCCTTTGCGATCACTGGATTGTTCTCAACTTTAGTCTCTTCCCACGTGAACTCAGCAAAAAAATCTGCAAGTGCCTTTCCTTTAATGTCCACCCTGGGTTGATAAGTAAGGTCATACTCTCCCAACTCAATGGCCGAGGTCATCAATCGCCTGATTTCTTAGGCTTGTGGAGGACTTACCTAAATGGGGAGTCAGTGAGGATGACCATAGAGTGTGCCTGAAAATAGGTTTTCATCTTCCTTAAAGCGTGTATTAAAGTGTAAGCTAATTTCTCCATCAGAGGATAGTTTTGTTCAGACCCCTGAAGGGCCTTACTATTGAAGTACACAGGCCTTTGCACCCCAACGTCCTCCCGTACTATGGTCGCACTTATAGCTCACTCAGAGACTGCTAGATAAACATACAACTTTTCTCCCACTATGGGCTGAGATAAGAGCAGGGGAGATCCGAGGTAGGACTTGAGCTGATTAAAAGCCTCATCATACTCTGTGTCCCATTCAAAGGCCTTTCTAAGTACCTTAAAGAACTAAAGACACTTGTCCATTGCTCTAGAAACAAATCTGTTGAGTGCAACTACTCATCCAGTGAGCCTTTGAACGTCCTTGATACTTCTTGGTGTCTTCATGTCAATTAAAGCCTTGATCTTCTCAGGGTTCTCCTCTATTCCTCTTTCATTGATAATGAATTCAAGAAATTTTCTAGCTCCTATTCCGAAGATGCATTTTGCGGGGGTGAGTTTCATTCTGTACATGTCCATGGTATCAAAGGTATTTTCTAGGTCTGCCATGTAAGCGCAGGCCTTTAATCTCTTCGTTAACATATCGTCTACATACACCTCCATAGTCTTACCTATTTGATTTTCAAACATCTTATTCATAAGACGTTGATACATTGCCCCTGCATTTTTCAAGCAGAAGGGCATAACCTCATAGCAATATGTTCCCTTGTCGATGATGAAGGATGTCTTCTATGAGTCTTTAGCATCCATGAAGATCTGGTTATAGCCATAATACGCATCCATAAATCTCATGAGCTCATTCACTTCCGTGGCATCTACCATCTGATCGATCTGAGGTAAGGGATAACTATCTTTAGGTCAAGACTTGTTCAAGTCAGTGAAATCTACGCACATCCTCCATTTTCCATTAGCCTTGGGCACAATGACGGCATTTGATAACCATTCTGGGTATGTAACCTCCCTGATGAATTCTTCCTCTTCCAATTTCCTGACCTCTTCTCTAATAACGTCATACTTCTCCCGAGAGTAAACTCTTCATCTTTATTTTATTGACCTATCATCTTCTGCCACATTGATTTTGTGGCACATAACCTCTGGGTAGATGCCAGGCATGTCTGCATGGCTCCAAGCGAAGACACTCTGACTCTTCCTCAAGAAATTTATCAGCTCTTCTTTGATCTCCGCTTTTAAGGCCTTACCAACCTGGACAGTTTTTTTCGGCTCATCCTCATTGAGGACGATGGATTCTACCTCTTTCGCAGCCTCTCCTTTCTTCAACTTCGTTTTATCTCTAGGGTTAAGTGTATCAATATTATACGTGGTGCTTTCTCTCTTATGGACCTCTCTTTCTTCGGCTGAGTTGAAGTAGCATTCTGGTGCTATGGTCTAGTCACCTTGCACTTCCCCTACCCCATAGGGGGTCGGGAATTTTAGCATCTGGTGGACCGTCGATGGCATGGCCTCAAACTCCTTAAGGGATACTCTTCTTATAATGAGGTTATAGGACGAGAAGACGTTTTCATCCATAACAAAAAAATTGATCTTCCAGGTCAACCTCTTAGGCCACTCATCTCCCATTCGCACGTCCATCTCATACATGCCCAATGAATGGACTTTTTTGCCGCTGAATCCCATTAATGGATGATGATAGGGTGTCATCCTCACTCTGCTAAGGCTTAAGCTTTTGAAATAAGGCAAGAACATCACATCTGCTGAACTTCCTCCATTTATAAGAATTCTTTGTACCTCGCATCCATGCACTCTTGTTGTAATTACCAAATGATCATCATGCGGAGCTAAAATTCCTTTGAAGTGGAGTTGGGAAAACCCGATTATAAGAGTGTCCATATCCACTTTCTTTCTCTTCTGCTTGGCCTCTGAATATGCCAGATTTACCACCTCTACTTTGGCCACTGACTTGGCCTCTTCCACATGAGCTTTTCGGTCAGCCACTTCAGAGCCACTCCCTACAAGTCCTCCGTATATGGTTGTTGATGTAAAAAATTAGATCACTCTAATTATTCAATCACAGATAAATAAATGAGACAAATAATTTTAAAGTGGTTCAGGCTTATAAGAATGGCCTACGTCCACTGTTATGTTATTGCTCAGTGTTTGGGAATTCTCGATTACAAGTTCTATCAAGAAATTCCGGTCCCTTTGAATGAGGGTGATACAATGTACTTATAGCCTTTAGGCTGTACATGTGAAAGGGTAAACAATTAATGCCCTTTAAGAGTATACGTCTGTATGATAAGCATTCAATGAATAGTTGAACTGTTGATTATCTAGCAATCAATGATGTGGCCGAGATGCAGCTCGGACCGCCTTAGTTGCTCGTTGTTCAGGAGTTCCTCGGAGCGCTGGAGTTCCTCAGAGTACACTCGCTGCTCGGAGTGAGTATGATTTGGTCGGGGAAATAAACTTCCTCGTTGTTATTGTGCCACATAGATCGACACGTGTCTTCTTATTATTCGTCTATATCAGCATATTAATTTTGGTATCAACAGAAGCCCCCAATGTTTCATATTTCGAACTTTGAGGAGTATGGAACATTCTTTCTCGTTATATGGCAATATTAAATGACCTTCATGGTTTTTAGGACCATTTTCTCCGTTATTCAAATTTCTTTCCAAATTCGCAGAATCCGCCTTTTTGAATTTTTATAAGCGCTTCGATCTTCGCGCACTTTTTGTCCTTTTAGCCGCCGGTAGCGTAATAGTTTCTTTTTTGTAATCATTTCTTTCGCCGTTTCCCGAGGCAAAGTATTTAAGCTTCCTGGGCAACCCCATAGTCTTCTACCTTTTCCAATTTCTGCTTTCGAGTTTTCCATAGTCTTTCTCTCTCTTGTGCGTTCATCCTTTTCTTCGTTCGTTGTCAACAGATCTCCCTTTTTTCCTGTAAGATCTTCTTCCTTCTTCTTCATTTCTTTTATTCACCATGGTTTATGTTATTGAATCTCTTGAGAAATTCCGTTCTGATTTTTCTATTCCATCTTGGGTAACTCTGGAAGATCTTTCTGAGCCTTTTGATTATTTTCATTTGGCTGAGGGACAATGGTTCCCCAGCCTATTTATTGCTGAATGTGGATTCTCCTTTCCACCAAACCCTTTGTGCTTAGAATTCTGTCATTATTTCGATGTTGTTCCTGGAAAAATAGCCCCCAACACATGTAGAATAGTTAATCGGGTGTATAGGTTAAATCAAACTCATGGAACCCGTATAGGAATTCCTGAGATTATGTACTGTTATAGATGGGCTGTTCTAGATAATGTTTTTTTATTTAAAAACAAGATTTTTGAATAGGGCTTTAGTACTCAACCTCCCTGATGCCAATTGGGATTATTTTGAACATGGGGTAGTTATAAAAAATTGGCAACATGCCCATTTGATTGGAGATGAAGTATATAAAGGTCCCAGATGCCCTCCATATGGCAATGGGATAGGTTATTTTCATTTTATTTTATTTCTGAAATTATGATTTCATTATGTTTGAATAAATGTGTGATTGACATTTCAATATGTATTTGTTTGCAGTTAACAGCAAAAGAAAGACTCCAAAAGAATCAGAAGTTAATATTAAGCATTTGAAACATATCTGGAGTTTGCATCAGAAAGTTGCAGATGAGCACATCAGGTCTGCTTCATATTTGTTGCAGTATAGGAGTTATACAACCTCTTTCACTGCTCGCCCTGTAATTAGCACTGGTGAACCAGCACCAGCTTTTGAGGATTCTTCACCAGACTCTCATATTCCTTTGAGTCAGAGGATGGGCAAGAGAAGAGTTCCTGCTATCTTTGAGGAGACTACCTCTGCTGGAGATGGAAAAAGAAACAAAACTGATGTCCAAAAGGGGATAAAGAAGACAGATGTTGCACCTCAAAAAGCTGTCGAGAAGCCCCCAGTGGCTCCTAACAAGAAGGATGCACCTGTGGAAGTGATCACCATCTCCCAAACCAAAACTCTTCTTTGGTTGAAACTGTTGAAATGCCACCGAGGAGACTAAAGAAATCCTCCTCGGTTAATTTGGCTGAAACTATTCCCCAGCTCCAAGTTAGTGGAGCTGGTGTCCCAACTATTATTCCTCCGAGCTCTGCGATGAGCTCGGTAAAGACTTGGATCATTCCTGAGGTTTGAGGAATTGAGGAGAATATGTCTAGGGATATGCTTACATCCCTGGATACTCGTCACATTGCTTCAGTAAGTTTCTCTCATTCTGAATTTTCTTTCTTTCCATTAATACATATATCTCTGTGCTGACTTATCATTATCTCCTTTTTTTTCAGATGATGAGTTGCTTTAACACCATTATGAAGAAGGATGAAGCGATCAAGGCTTCTAGCTCCTCGTCCGTAGTGGAGGATACTTTACTAGGTTTGGCCCAGTCTTTGAAGGATTCCCGTCAAAAGTATGACGAGGATATGGGTGATTGGGAGAAAAAGTTGGATGTAGTTGAGGCAGAGAAGGTGCAGCTCGTTGAAGTTTCCAAGGGTTTGGAAAATAAATTGAAAGACTTGGAGGGAGAGAAAAAGAAGTATGACGAGAAGCTCAAGAGCTTCGGGGAGCTTGAAAACAAGATGAAAATGGCAGAAGAAGAATTGTCCCTTCTGCGAGAAGTGAATCGTCAGAAGGAGGAGGTGGAAGCTAAGTTGAAGTCCACTGAGGATCTTCTATCCGAGAAGCTCTCCTCGGAGAAAATAAAAAGAAAAGTGGTACTGAAAAAATCTTTCTGCACTGGTTGGGATAAAGGGTGGAACAGGGGGGTAGCAGCAATGATGACCCAGGTGCAGTATGGGAGTTTGAAATACTTCCGAGATGGTTGGGTGGCTGCCCTGCAAGAATTGAAGGTTAATGAGGACTCAAAACTGTTTCAACAGCATCTCCCTGGTCCTCCCGCAAATATTGAAGATGAAGAAGAGGACGAAGCTGCCTCCGAAGAATCTTCAATGGCAGTGGGTGCTCCAATCCTTACTCAGCCTGCCGAAGAGGAGCTTTCATCTCTACCTTCTCCTCCCGAACAAGTTCCAGCTCTAGCCGACCAACTCATTGTTCCAACCGAGCAACCAAGCTCCTCGTCCCAGCCTCCCGAGAAAGTCTTGGGAGATAAGGAAAAGGTGTGAAGTTGTTCGGTATTTCTTTTTATTTTATCACTTGTACTCTTTACTCTGAACACTGTACTCCTTTCTATGATGTAATAAAAAATCACCTTTTTTGTTCCTCTATGTTGTTGGTGTTTTGTCTACTTTTTTATTAACTCTTGCCTTCTCTTCTTTACTAGTTTATGGCTAGAATGGAATTGTTGTCTGCCCATGACACAACTCTGCTTCGACAGTGTAATGAATATTTTAAGGTTGGCCACACTGACTTGGACAAATCCCAGATTGTAGATTTTCTTGGTCGAGATGCTTCAGACCAAGCAGTGGAGGCATATCAATACTTGAAGTTTCTTCTTGATCGTGCTGTAGCCAATAATGTGGATTATTACGAAATGATTGAAGACTTGCAAGGTACTCTCGATGAACTTTAGCAGCAGTATAGAGAATCAACTGCCCTGTTGCCTGAGGGGTATGAGAAGAGGTATCAGCAGCTTTCTACCGAGAAGGGCCACGAAAAGCTCCTTGATGGGTACGATGTCAGAGAGAGAACCCTAAAGGGTGAAGTTGAAGCATGTAGACAGATTGCTGAGCTACTGGAGCAAGAGAATAACAATTTGCAAAAAGAGCTAGCACAGTATAAGTCTGCAGCCTCTTCTTCAATAGCTGTAATCCCAGTGACTGACGAGGGATTTTCATTTTTAGAGGTTGAGAATTCCAAACTGCAAGAAGAGTTAGAGGCTTTGAGAAGAGCTGGGCCTTTTACTGCTATTCGGGGACGAGGAAGAGGTTCTCGTGGACAAGGAAGAGTTGTTCAGAATATTGTCGAGGAACAAAGTACTCAACCTGCTTGGGGACGATCAAGAGTTCTTCGTCGTACTATTGAAAAAGCTCATACTTAATTAGCGTTGGAAAACCAAGAATTCCAATTGATGGCAAAGAATCAAGCCTTGTCTGACATGTCAAAGAAAATTAGAGAACTGGAAAATAACTCTCTTCAAAGAAATCAGTGTTGGAGACTAATGAACTTTTCATCCAGAGTCTTCACGAGAAGCTTGAGAGGTTAACATTTTAATTTCACAAACAGCCCAGGGAGTTCTGGATGGCTGGATACAACGAATCACTATTCCATTTGGATGATCGTATCCAGAATGCCAATAATGAGGGCTACAAATAAGGCTCGCTGAATGCTTTGTGCGTGCTGAAGCTCGAACAAGGACACTACCTGTGGGACTATTATGATCCTGGGGTACTTGACTTGCCTGTGCCACCGTATAATTTGGACATGGAATGGATCCCAGCTCGCGCCATTCCTCGGAGCTTAATTGCAAAATACCTCGGTGATTACAATCTTCATTCTCAGATCGAGGTATCTCGTCCTGAGCATCTTCTAGATCGACCTTCTGTGATGAACGTCAGGATGATGAAGGATTTAAACTTCATCAATTCCCCTGAGTCTTTAAATGATCCTCCTGCTGGCGAGGAACCTGTATCGAAAGCTGAGGGGAAAAAAACCAATAGAATAGGAATTTTTGATGTAACAGTTAGTATACATATCCATGTAACTTATAATTTATTTTGAATTTTATGAAAGACTTTCATTTTTGTTTGCAAATCTGTATTTCTATTGTCTTGTACTTGTCAAACACTTTATATTCGTGCTTGCATAACAATATTGTGTGGTTCATCGACCAACTTAGTAATAAAAATTACAAGTATCAGTAATGTTGCTCAATCACTTAATAATAATGTAGTGAGTATAAAAATGTTGAAAATTTTTCCAACCAACCAAGGTTGTTAAATTGTGCTTGTCAACCAACTACAGTTAGTGGGTTTTTATCCCCGACCAGCCATTTTTGGTTCAGTTTGGGATATTTTCTTTTCGAGAAACTTTTGTATTTTCTGTAATAATCTTACCTCCCGACCAACATAAGTTGGCATTTGAGAGCATATCTTGTTTCCTAACCAACCGAGATTGACTGATGAAAATAGGCGGCAAACTCCTCGTTATCAAATTGTGTTCCATGGTCTGTGATGAAGGCATGAGGGAGACCATATCGGCAGATGATGTTCTTCCAAACGAACTGGTACACCTTCTCGTATGTCATATCAGTAAGTGGCTCAGCTTCTACCCACTTAGTAAAATAATCCACTGCGATGACGAGATACTTGAATCTTCCTCGGGTCGTTGGCAGTGGTCCAACCAAATCAATTCCCCACATGGAAAATGGCCAAGGGGAAGTTATGGGTGTCAACAATGCTTGTGGAGTTCGTCGGATGGAGGAAAAACGTTGGCATTTATCACATCTCTTGGCATAGGCTATACAATCAGCACTCATCGTTGGCCAGTAGTATCCCTGCGTCATCACCCTTTGCAAAAGTGTCCGACCTGCTACATGGGCTCCACAGGACCCTTCATGGATCTCTTCAATCAATTCTTTCACCTCGGAGGGATGTACACATCTTTGCAAACCTGCCATAATTCCTCGTCTATACAAAACACCATTAGTTAGTACATACCGAGCAGCCTTAAACTTCAATTTCTTGGCAGCGAGCTTATCCTCCGGTAATTCTCCCTCCTCAATATATGCCCTGATGGGACCCATCCAAGATGGTCCTAAATCAAGGGTAATAATATTCATCGTCAGGTCTTCATCTATGCTCCGACTTTCTAATACTTCAAATTGTATCGTTCTTCACAGCTCGGTGCGAGTAGCTGATGCTAGTCGGGCCAGTGTGTCTGCTCGTGCATTCTCCATTCTTGGTATTCTGATCAACTGAATAGCATTAAATTCCGCCAATAATTCCATCGCCTTTGCATGATACTTGACCATTAATTCTCCTTTAATTGCATATGTTCCCATCATCTGATTCACAATTAATTTAGAATCACTGAATACCATCACTTGTTGCGCTTCCATAATCTTTGCTAAATTAAAACCTGCTATCATGGCCTCATACTCAGCCTCATTATGGGAAGCTTTGAATTGGAATCGCAGGGCGTATTCCATGTCAATCTCGTCTGGGGTGTTCAAAACAATCCCTGCTCCACAACCTGTTGTGCAAGATGACCCATCTATATATAATCTCCATGTAGGTAACTCGTCTTCAAATTTCTTATCTGACAAGGTTCCTCGGTGAAATATTTGTTTTTTCCTTTCATCCTCCCCTGATATTTTTCGCTCCTCGTCGATCATCTCTTCTCGCCCTTTTACCAACCGGAGTTGGTCTGAGCTCGAATTTGATGATCCTTCAACATCCACAAGCTTTTTTACTAACCGGAGTTGGTCTGAACTTGTGTTTGATGATCCTGTAACATCCACAGGTTGATCAGCGAGCAATTTATGTTCCTCGAGAGTATCAGGATAAGTAAACTCTGCTATAAAATCTGCCACAGCTTGCCCTTTTAATGATGATCTGGGTTCATACACAATATCCTATTCACCGAGCTCTATTGCCCAGTACATCAGTCTCCCTGATTTTTCTGGCTTATGAAGGGCTTGTCTCAACGGCATGTCTGTATACACGACGATGGTATGGGCCTGGAAATATGGCCTCATTCTTCTTCTTGCCTCAATTAATGCCAATGCCAATTTTTCCAGCTTTGGGTACCTGATCTCTGCACCTCGGAAAGCCTTACTTGTGTAATAAATTGGCTTCTGGACTCCATTCTCCATTCTAATCAATGCCGAGCTGATTGCATTCTCTGATACTGCCAGGTACAAGTACAACTTTTCTCCCATTACTGGCCTGGACAACAGTGGAGGTGCTCCCAAATATTTCTTCAAGTCTTGAAAGGATTTTTCACATTCATCATTCCACTCGAAAGTTTTTCGAAGTGTTTTGAAGAATGGGAGGCATCTATCAGTTGCTCGGGATACAAATCTGTTGAGCGTTGCAACTCGTCCTGTAAGACTCTGCACCTCTTTCTTCATCGTTGGAGATCGCAACCCTAAAAGAGATTTGATCTTTTCTGGATTCGCCTCAATGCCTCGTTGGTTGACGATGTACCCGAGGAACATTCCTTCTCGTACTCCAAATGTGCACTTCGTCGGGTTGAGCTTCATCTGGTATTTATCCAGTTTATCAAAGGTCTGACCTAAGTCAACTAGATGATCAACAGCTTTCTTGCTCTTTGTCATCATATCATCGACATAAACTTCCATATTGCAACTGATTTGTTCGGCAAAAACCTTATTCATCATCCGCTGGTATGTCGCTCCTGCATTTTTCAAACCAAAAGGCATAACATTAAAATAATAAGTTCCCTTAGGGGTAATAAAAGAAGTACTTTCCCTGTCTTCAAGTTTTATTTTGATCTGGTTGTAGCCAGAGTAAGCATCCATGAAGCTGAGCAGCTCGTGCCCCGAGGTAGCATCCACTAGCTGGTCAATTCTGGGCAATGAAAAGTGATCCTTTGGGCATGCCTTGTTGAGATCGGTGAAATCAACACACATTCTCCATTTATTGTTTTTCTTCTTTACCATCACCACATTTGCTAACCAGTCTGGATATTTCACATCTTCAATGAATCGAGCTTTCTGGAGCTTCTCAACCTCCTCTTGTATAGCTTGATTCTTTTCAGGACTAAATACTCTTCTTCTCTGCTTTATGGGTTTGATCTCCTTATTCGCATTGAGCTTATGACATAAGAAGTTTGGATCTATTCCTGGCATGTCTTCATGACTCCATGCAAAAGTTTTCTTCTTGTTTCTCAAGAAAGTTATCAACTGCTATTTTATTGAAGCATCCAACGTCGAACCTATCTGGGTTATTCGTTCAGGGTGCTCATCGTCCAGAATAACATTTTCTGCAGATTCCACCACCTGTCCTTTTACAAGTTGGGATTCATCTCTGGGATCCAGTGTTTCAATTTCTGTACCTTCATTCACCTGGTAGGTAGTAGACTTTTTCCTTGACTCTTCAAGCTCCCCTTGCTCGGCAGATGAATAATATCATTCCTGAGCTACTTTTTGATCACCTTTCACAACTCCTACTCCGAAATTTGTTGGGAATTTTAAGCATTGATGTACTGTAGATGGAACTACTTCGAATTTCTTCAAACCAACTCTTCCCATGATGATGTTGTAAGCTGATTGCACATTCTTATCCATCACAAAGAAGCGTATTCTTTCTGTTCGACAAGCAGGCCAAGTTCCAATGAATATATCCAACTTGATCGTCCCAAGTGGAAAAACCTTCTCGCCAGCAAAATGTAATACCCCGTATTTTCGTAATATTTAATTTTGGGATTAATTAAATTAAATGTGTATTAATTAGAAATTAATCCGGATTAAAATACTAATGAGATATGAGTTGGTATTTGATTATAATTTGTATATATGGCTTTATATGAATATTGAATTATGAAACTTGTCGTGAGATTGAAATAGAGCGATTTGGAAGTTTTGTTGAGACGCGTGTGACAGTCGCGTCAGGAATATAATTATTTTAATTATAAAACTGAATTTTATTTCTATTAACCGTATGGTCGTTTTGAGGGCGCCAACGTATTCGGAAGGGTCAAAATAGTCAGAAAACACAAGTCAGGGGTTTAGTTTGGGTCCCGGGGCATTTTTAGGCCATACTGGCAACGTATAAGGGTAGTTTGGTAATTTTGGATTTTTGGGAATTAAAACCCACGAAAATTAGGAATTGATATCTGATTTGGCAATTACCCACTAAACCCACTAATAACCTAATGGGCTATGGAGGTTATTGGAATTAGTTCCAAAAGAGTTCCTAAGGCAAACCCTAGCCACCATTGTCACCTTGGAGAAGAAGAGCTTGTAGAGAGAGAAGAGAGGAGAATTCTGCAGAGAGAGAGAGAATCATTCATCAATTCGACATCAAAATCAGAGATACACGTAAGGCAAGTGGTTTCATTTCGTTTACTACAAAGAATGTTTCTTCCATGCGTAGGAAATTGACAAAATTTGTATTGTTCTTGGGAGTTTGATAAAAACACATTAATTGGAATTAGAACTTTATATTTTGATGAAAGGATTGCATGTAGAATTGTGTTAGGAAGATTATTCTGATGGAAATACACCTTGTTCATAAAATAAATGGATTTAATTATGCCCATTGGTGACTTTAAAATTTTAGGGTTCATATTCATATGATTTGGGGATAAATGAAGGGATTTGATGATTCAATGATGTTTAGGAAGAATTGGCCCTATATAAACCTTAATATATGACCTAAGTATGTTTAGGAATGATTAGAACCCATGAACAATTGTTGGAATGATGTTTAGATGAGATTAGAGGTGAAGAAAAGTTGGAAAAACGAAAATAGGAAATCTGGGCTCGAAACTGGCCTCTCGTTAGAAGACCTACCCAGGTCGTTCGAACGAGCTCGTTCGAACGAGATTCTAACGAGTTGACCTTTGACCTCTAACAAGGGTGATGTTCGTTTGATGACTTTCATTCGAACGGGATCTCGTTAGAAAGCCCACTTCGTTCGAACGAACTCTCGTTCGAACAGCCTCATTCGAATGAGACTTCTAACGAGCTGACAGTTTAGGCTTTTTAACCTGTTTTGATATCGAGTGTCCCGTAACCTTGTTTATATGTAGAGATAACACTTCCTTGTGGATTAATTGATATATTTGGGATATTTGGGATATAATGAGGAGTAAAACCTAGAAGTGTAGTTTGAACCTAAGGGAAATTATTAATTAGAACGTGAGTGTCTATTACGATGCGAGAACTATTGACGGCCTAAATAATTATATTAACTGGGAACATATAAATTGTGTAGAATTATATGTCGGTACGAGAATGATAAGTGTACCACAAATAAATTATGGTGATTACTAAGATGTGTGCATACTTAGTATATGTATATGATTTTATGTGTATGACATACCTACCATACTTGCTATCACGGGAGGTTTACGTTCGCTTAGGGCCCTCTAATCCTTGTGTTGCCCGGATTTAGATTGGTACATCGAGAACAAAGGTCAGAGAAGGACTTATTGGGATGTTAATAAGTCTGCTGATCGTGGAAGCGTAGGTATGTGCGTGACCCATGTGATGTGACTGTGTTCGCCTCCATTGTTTGTGATTGTTGTTATCTGAGAACGATTCCTGAGAGATTCGGAATGCCTGATCCTTATGTACGTGATGTACCGGGATGGATAGCAGAGTATGTGTGCACTGCAGCTTAGTCTCGGGGTGCTTGTATTGTATATTTGTGACGTGAATAATATACACTTAATTAATCGGAACTTTCATGTTGGTATTGTGAATATAATTATGGTAATGTTTTGAGAAAACATAACAGGTTAATCGATAGTGAATTGTATTGCTAATGGAGAATCTGAGTTTAAGTAAAGCCCTCTATTTAATTGATAGCGCTAGAATGTAATATGGGAATCGAGTAGTAAGGGGTAGAACTTATTACGGTTTGGTTAGATATGTATGTCTTTTAGATGGGTACGGTACGTTAGGAGTGCACATGTAGTCGAGAGGTGAGAATTTCATGTGAGTGCACGTCCTAACATGTATTTTGCATTTAATGTTTTAATGTTATTAAAACACTTGCTGTTTTTAAAATGATTTCCACTTTCGGGCTCTGACCCATTTGCTTTCAAATCTATTTTTGTAAAAACCATTTTAGGTGCCCAACCACAAGGACACCATGCTTAGGATCCTCATTCAGGTGACGAGCTGTAGCTGTTTGTGGAAGTTACAGGACTTTGCTTGTAGACGCTTCATCTATCTTGACTCTATATTCAGCATTTATCAGTTGTAGGGCATGTCGCCCATTTCTTTTAGAGACATTTCATTTATTTCAGTTATTCAGACTTCTGGCATGTAATTAATTCAGGGTACTTTGTTTTACTCATTTCAGTTGTGGGATTGTTGTGAGGAGTTTTCCTCCGGACTTCTTATTATTATTTTGTTGGTTATTCTATTGCTTCGTTATGGTGAATGGTTGTTATTCTTTCATTATTCTTTTACTGTATGATAATCAGACTTAACTTAAAATTTGGCAACTTACTTTTTAAATACTAGGTGGTTAGTAATTATAAAAATGTTTTCGATAGTGATGCTATTAACTGGACCAACTTGGCATTTTATATTAATTTAATAAAGGAGTAGCTACCCGGTATTTAATTAGTCGGGGTGTCTCGGGTGGTTTCAGAGCATAAGGTTCTAGCGTCCTTTAGGATTTTTACGACTTATTATGTTTTCGTTGAGCTTTATTTGATGTAGAGCCCTATATTTTAGGACTGTTGTATTCTTTTGTATATGCTACGTTCTTCAGCTATTTTGAGTTTATAACTGCGAACTTATAAACTTTATTCTTATTTCAGAATGCCTCCACGACGTGCTCAACGGGTTCCCAGGGATGCAACGCCAGAACCACAACCCGCACCAGTTCAGGGCACGATGAATGCCGCCGAGGTTGCAGCCATTGTGGCCCAGGCGGTAAATGCCGCACTTGCCGTAGTTCAGCAGGCACCACCTCAGGCGCCGATAGCCGCGCCAGTTCAAGCACATGCATTCCCGTCTGCTTGGGAACGTGTACGTGATGCTTTTCAGAAAGCACACCCTCCGGAGTTCGCAGGTAGCTCCGATGTTGTGGTTTCGAGTCAGTGGAGGAAAAACATTCAGCGGCACTTGAGGATGTATGAGTGCACCGATGTCCAGAAGCAGATACTAGCTACCTTTAAACTAGTGGGGTCTGCACTGCAGTGGTGGGAGTCTATTACCACCGTGGAGGAGAGAGATACTCTCACTATCCAGGAGTTTTGGGTGCGGTTCGACCCCAAATATTTTCTGTCAGCTGTTCACACGGAGATGAGGAGGAAGTTGATGAGCCTTAGACAGGAGGGTAAGACTGTGGCCGAGTATGAGGGCCAATTCACTGATCTTCTGAACATTGTTCCGGATGAGATACCAACAGAGGAGAAGAAGATACATAAATTTACAGACGGGTTGACTTAGAGGATCCGTCAGCATTTGTTGGGGAATCTATCGTTAGCCACTTACTCTGATGTGGTTAACGTTGCACTGTTACAATGCCAGGATCACCGCTTTCACATGGCTGAGAGCAAGCGATCGGGAGAGTCCAGCCATCAGGGCAGGACTGGACGACATGGTGCCAGTGGGGCACAATCTATTCAGGGGCAGAGATAGGGCGACCAGGGTTCCCAGCAGGGGGATCACAAGAGGTTCAGGTCAGGGAATTTCAGGCACGGACAGGGAGGTTTCCGGCAGGGCCATTAGGGTCCGAACGGCCATCAGAACCAGCAGGGTCAGAATGGTCAACAACAGTTTCAGCAGGGCCAGTGGAGGAACGGTAACGGCCACCAGGGCCGAGGGCAGAACGGACAGAGAGGGGGGAACTTCCTGGGGAAGTGTTTCGTTTGTTGCAAGACTGGCCATAAATGCCAGGACTGTCCAGATAGGGGAAGGGCCCCGCAGCAGCAGCAGGGTGCTCGACATGAGCCACAGAGGCCACTTTTTCCACCTGCCCTCCCAGCTCCAGCCCAGGTGCCAGCACTACCATCCATTCCAACAGTTCCTGTGCAGCAGGGGTAGTTACAGTATGGACGTGTCTATAACGTCCACCAGGCAGCATCTCCACAGGCACCACCCGTGATTGAGGGTATGTTTCCTATCCATGGTACTATGGGTCAGGTTTTGTTTGATACGGGGGCAACCCATTGTTTTATAGATACACATTTTGCGAAAGCCTTAGGGTGGTTAGTCACAGCAGAGATTACAGTGATGTGTGTAGACTCACCATTGGGGAGTGGGTCACTTATTTTCTTTATATGCCGGGGAGTGGGGGTAGAGATTGGTAGTTTGGTATTACCTGCAGACATGTTGGTATTAGATATGCATGTGCATGATGTGATTATCGGTATGGATTGGCTCGCAGATTATAGAGCCATGATTGATTGCTTCGGTGGGAGCATTGTTTTTGCCATTCCGGGGCAAGATATGTTTGTAGTGTCGATGCCTCGCCCAGAGGGAGGCTCGATCGCTCATTTGTATTACATAGAGGAGGATACCTCTAAGGAGGTTGTGATTCCTTTAGATTCGATCCCAGTTGTCAGGGAGTATTCCGATGTGTTTCAGGAGATACCAGGCCTACCCCCCAGTCGAGAGATAGACTTTGTCATAGACTTATTACCATATACGAGACCTATAGCACACGCACCATACCGTATGGCTCCGGCAGAGATACGAGAGCTACGAGATCAGATTGAGCAGTTGTTGGGTCAGGGGTTTATACAGAGGAGTACTTCACCGTGGAGTGACATTGTGTTTTTCGTGAAGAAGAAGGATGGATCGTTGAGGTTGTGTGTGGTTTACCAGGAGTTGAATAAGGTCACGATACGGAATAAGTATCCGTTGCCTCGAATCGATGACTTATTCGACCAGTTGAGAGGAGCTTCTTTCTTCTCGAAGATTGATTTGCGATCGGGATACCATCAGTTGCGTATCAGGGAAGAGGATGTCTCGAAGACTGCGTTCTTAACGAGATATGGTTCTTACGAATTTCGAGTTATGCCTTTTGGTTTGACTAATGCTCCAGCCGTGTTTATGGACTTGATGAATAGGGTGTTCAGAGATTTCCTAGATCAGTTTGTCATTGTCTTCATTGATGATATTCTGGTTTACTCCCAGACAGAGGAGGAGCACGTCGAGCATTTGAGGCAAGTTTTGCAGATGATACGTCAGAACGAGCTGTATGCAAAGTATGAGAAGTGAGGGTTTTGGCTGAAGGAGGTTCAGTTTTTAGGACACATTATTTCCGACCGGGGAATATTCATTGATCTGGGGAAGGTATCCGCGGTGAGGGAGTGGGGACAGCCCACGACACCGACTGAGATCCGTAGTTTCTTGGGCCTAGCAGGATACTACAGGAGGTTCATTCGAGGATTTTCGAAGATAGCGGGTCCTTTAACACATCTGACTCGTAAAGGTGTGCCGTTCATCTGGAGTGATGCCTGTCAGTTGGCATTCGATGAGTTGAAGGATAAGTTGACCTCAGCACCTGTGTTAGCATTGTCGAGATCGGGAGTTGAGTATCTAGTCTACACCGATTCGTCCTTGCAAGGACTTGGAGGTGTGTTACAGCAGGAGAGTCAGGCCATAGCTTATGCTTCCCGTAAGCTTAAGCCTCATGAGGAGAATTACCCCACTCATGACTTGGAGTTGGTGGCAGTTGTATTTGCCCTTCGGATTTGGAGACATTACTTTTTGGGGGAGAAGTTTTGATTGTTCACGGACCACAAGTCCCTACAGTACCTATTCACGCAGAAGGAGTTGAATGTGCGGCAACGGAGGTGACTTGAGTTTGTGAAGGATTATCAGTTTGATATCCAGTATCACCCGGGGAAGGCTAACGTGGTAGCAGACGCGTTGAGCCGTAGGCTAGTAGATGAGGTGGTAGGGGTATGGAAGGCCAAATGGAAGGAGTTGGGACACCAGGATGCAGTGGCCCAATCGTTTATGTCTGTGATGACCATTACACCACAGATTGTCACGAAGGTAGTAAGGGCACAGGCAAATGACTCGTTCTGTCAGGAGCAGATAGTTCGATTACTAGCAGAGGGAGCCGAGTCCTATACCGTTAGCTCAGACGGGTGATTACGCTTCAATGGGATATTGGTAGTTCCGTAAGGGGAGGAATTACGACACGAGGTGATGGCAGAGTCGCACGACTCACGGTTCGCGGTACATCCCGGTGGGGACATAATGTACCAAGACATGAGACGACAGTATTGGTGGAGCGGGATGAAGAGAGATATTGCCGTGTTTGTCTCTAAATGTGCCACTTGTCAGCTAGTAAAAGTGAATCATCAGAGACCGGCAGGACTGCTACAGCCGTTAGAGGTCCCGATGTGGATGTGGGAGAGCATATCCATGGACTTTATCACGGGGTTGCCTACGTCACAGAGAGGTCACGACTCCATTTGGGTAATTGTGGACAGGTTGACCAAAGTTGCTCATTTTCCACCCGTAAGGACAGACTACACTACGGGACAGTATGCCCATCTCTTTATTGCAGAGATAGTGAGACTTCACGGTGTGCCCCTAAATATCGTGTCTGACCGAGACAAGATATTTATTTCACGGTTTTGGGAGAGTTTTCAGGAGGCCATTGGCACGGAATTGCGGTTGAGTACGGCGTATCACCCGCAGACCGATGGGCAGACCGAGCGTACAAACCAGATGTTGGAGGACATGTTGCGTATGTGCATCATTGATTTCGGGGGTGGATGGGAGCAGTATCTTCCACTGGTGGAGTTTTCTTACAACAACTCCAACCAGTTCACCATTGGCATGGATCCATTTGAGGCATTGTACGGTAGACCTTGTCGTTCCCCAGCATGTTGGTTGGAGGTGGGGGACAACAAACTACTTGGGCCGGAAGTGATTCAGGATGCTTCGGCGAGGATAGAATTGATTCGGAGTCGCATTCGGGTAGCTTAGGATCGGCAGAAGAGCTATGCTGATGCGAAGAGGTTCTTCAGAGAGTTTCAAGTGAGGGACCAGGTTTTGCTCAGAGTATCTCCTATGAAGGGGATTATGCATTTCGGGAAGAAAGGGAAGTTGGCACCGAGATATGTGGGACCATTTCCTATTATTGAGCGGATTGGACCGGTTGCGTATAGGCTTGGATTACCGAAGAATTTGCATCGGATTCATGATGTGTTTCATATTTCCTCGCTAAGGAAATATATTAGAGACGATTTGGCTCATTCTCACATTGCCTTGGAGGACATCGATCTCCAGCCTGATAGCTCCTATGAGGAGGGGCCGATTGCTATTTTGGAACGAAGTGAGCGGAAACTGCGGTAAAAGATAGTTCCGTTAGTGCGTGTTTAGTGGCGACATCATAATGTCGAGGAGTCCACATGGGAGTGCAAGGATGAGATGCGCGAACGTTATCCAGAGTTGTTCTTACCAGGTACTTTCTAGTTCCGAATTTCGGGATGAAATTCTGTTATTAGGGGGGAAGTATGTAATACCCCGTATTTTCGTAATATTTATTTTTGGGATTAATTAAATTAAATGTGTATTAATTGGAAACTAATCCGGATTAAAATACTAACGAGATGTGAGTTGGTATTTGATTATAATGTGTATATATGGCTTTATATGAATATTGAATTATGAAACTTGTCGTGAGATTGAAATACGGCGATTTGGAAGTTTTGTTGAGACGCGTGTGACAGTCGCGTCAGGAATATAATTATTTTAATTATAAAAGTGAATTTTATTTCTATTAACCGTATGGTCGTTTTGAGGGCGCCAACGCGTTCGGAAGGGTCGAACTAGTCAGAAAACAATAGCCGGGGTTTAGTTTGGGTCCCGGGGCATTTTTAGGCCATACCGGCAACGTATAAGGGTAGTTTGGTAATTTTGGATTTTTGGGAATTAAAACCAACGAAAATTAGGAATTGATATCTGATTTGGCAATTACCCACTAAACCCACTAATAACCTAATGGGCTACGGAGGTTATTCGAATTAGTTCCAAAAGAGTTCCTAAGGCAAACCCTAGCCACCATTGTCACCTTGGAGAAGAAGAGCTTGTAGAGAGAGAAGAGAGGAGAATTCTGCAGAGTGAGAGAGAATCATTCATCAATTCGACATCAAAATCAGAGATACATATAAGGCAAGTGGTTTAATTTCGTTTATTACAAAGAATGTTTCTTCCATGCGTAGGAAATTGACAAAATTTGTATTGTTCTTGGGAGTTTGATAAAAACCCATTAATTGGAATTAGAACTTTATATTTTGATGAAAGGATTGCATGTAGAATTGTGTTAGGAAGATTATTCTGATGTAAATACACCTTGTTCATAACAAAAAAGGATTTAATTATGCCCATTGGTGACTTTAAAATTTTAGGGTTCATATTCATATGATTTGGGGATAAATGAAGGGATTTGATGATTAAATGATGTTTAGGAAGAATTGGCCCTATATAAATGTTAATATATGACCTAAGTATGTTTAGGAATGATTAGAACCCATGAACAATTGTTGGAATGATGTTTAGATGAGATTAGAGGTGAAGAAAAGTTGGAAAAATGAAAATAGGAAATCTGGGCTCGAAACTGGCCTCTCGTTAGAAGACCTACCCAGGTCGTTCGAACGAGCTCGTTCGAACGAGCTTCTAACGAGTTGACCTTTGACTTCTAACGAGGGTGATGTTCATTCGATGACTTTCGTTCGAACGAGATCTCGTTAGAAAGACTACTTCGTTCGAACGAACTCTCGTTCGAACAGCCTCGTTCGAACGAGACTTCTAACGAGCTGACAGTTTAGGATTTTTAACATGTTTTGATCCCGAGTGTCCCGTAACCTTGTTTATATGTAGAGATAACACTTCCTTGTGGATTAATTGATATATTTGGGATATTTGGGATATAATGAGGAGTAAAACCCAGAAGTGTAGTTTGAACCTAAGGGAAATTATGAATTAGAACGTGAGTGTCTATTACGATGCGAGAACTATTGACGGCCTAAATGATTATATTAACCGGAAACATATAAATTGTGTAGCATTATATGTCGGTACGAGAATGAGAAGTGTACCACAAATAAATTATGGTGATTACTAAGATGTGTGCATACTTAGTATATGTATATGATTTTATGTGTATGACATACCTACCATACTTGCTATCACGGGAGGTTTACGTTCGCTTAGGGCCCTCTAATCCTTGTGTTGCCCGGATTTAGATTGGTACATCGAGAACATAGGTCAGAGAAGGACTTATTGGGATGTTAATAAGTCTGCTGATCGTGGAAGCATAGGTATGTGCGTGACCCATGTGATGTGACTGTGTTCGCCTCCATTGTTTGTGATTGTTGTTATCTGAGAATGATTCCTGAGAGATTCGGAATGCGTGATCCTTATGTATGTGATGTACCGGGATGGATAGCAGAGTATGTGTGCACTGAAGCTTAGTCTCGGGGTGCTTGTATTGTATATTTATGACGTGAATAATATACACTTAATTAATCGGAACTTTCATGTTGGTATTGTGAATATACTTATGGTAATGTTTTGAGAAAACATAACGGGTTAACCGATAGTGAATTGTATTACTAATGGAGAATCTGAGTTTAAGTAAAGCCCTCTATTTAATTGATAACGCTAGAATGTAATATGGGAATCGAGTAGTAAGGGGTAGAACTTATTACGGTTTGGTTAGATATATATGTCTTTTAGATGGGTACGGTACGTTAGGAGTGCACATGTAGTCGAGAGGTGAGAATTTCATGTGAGTGTGCGTCCTAACATGTATTTTGCATTTAATGTTTTAATGTTATTAAAACACATGGTGCTTTTAAAATGATTTCCACTTTCGGGCTCTGACCCATTTGCTTTCAAATCTATTTTTGTAAAAGCCATTTTAGGTGCCCAGCCACAAGGCACCATGCTTAGGATCCTCATTCAGGTGACGAGCTGTAGATGTTTGTGGAAGTTACAGGACTTTGCTTGTAGACGCTTCATCTATCTTGACTCTATATTCAGCATTTATCAGTTGTAGGGCATGTCACCCATTTCTTTTAGAGACATTTCATTTATTTCAGTTATTCAGACTTCTGGCATGTAATTAATTCAGGGTACTTTGTTTTACTCATTTCAGTTGTGGGATTGTTGTGAGGAGTTTTTCTCCGGACTTCTTCTTATTATTTTGTTGGTTATTCTATTGCTTCGTTATGGTGAATGGTTGTTATTCTTTCATTATTCTTTTACTGTATGATAATCAGACTTAACTTAAAATTTGGCAAGTTACTTTTTAAATACTAGGTGGTTAGTAATTATAAAAATGTTTTCGACAGTGATGTTATTAACTGGACCAACTTGGCATTTTGTATTAATTTAATAAAGGAGTAGCTACCCGGTATTTAATTAGTCAGGGTGTCTCACAAAACCGAGGAGAGGTCTGTGATACGGCTCCAATTGAGATAATTTTAAATTTAAACTGTCAAAACATGAGTAGAACATGATGTCTGCCGAACTACCATCATCTACCAGAACCCTTGAAATCACTACTTCTTTCATCCTCATTTTGATCACCAAAGGGTCGTCGTGAGGGTAAAGAACACCTGCAAGGTCGTTTTTTGAAAAACCAATGACCAGCTTCTCTTTGTTTATCTTCCTCGGGCGATCCTCCTCAGCCAAATTTATCCGTTGAATGTATGAGCAAGCCTGAGCCTCACCGACGTAAGCTTTTCTTTCTGCAGTAAGATCTCCTCCTCCTGCATCTCCACCTGTAATGACATTACAATCAAATGACCCAAAGCGTGTTGAAAATACCTCTCGGTCTGGTTGCCTTGGTTTCTTGGGAAGATCGGGGTCATCATCTGGGTCATCTTCATGGTTTCTCTTCTTTTTATCCTCTGCTCAACGAGGAGATCTAGACCTCTCTCTAGTTCGGTCATTATTTCTTCTTTCACCTCCCCGATCAACATACTTTGCTAGCTTCCCTCTTCGAATGAGTGTTTCAATCTCGTTCTGAAGAGCTATGCAATTTTTGGTCGTATGGACATGATCCTTATGGAACTCGCAATATTTCTCCTTATTCCTCGTGTCAGGGTCTGACCTCAGTTTCTTTGGCCACTTTACTTCCTCGTTATTCTTGATTTCTTCCAAGACATGATTAATACCCATTTTCAAAGGAGTATAATTATCGAATTTCTTCAGGACTTCCCATGAAGACTTATTATTCTTGGAATGCTTGTCACCGCCATTTCCCTTATGCTCTTTCTTCTTAGATTTGTCGCCTTCCTCCTTGGTTTCTTTATCCATATTCTTCTTCGCAGACATAGCCTCCTCCGCATTCATGATTTTGGTCGCTTTTGCCATCAACTCTGACATAGTTGTAGGTGGATCTTTGGCCAAAGTGTAATACAACTTGTTAGGCAACAACCCACTCATCAATGCGGTGATTGTTGTCTTTTCTTCATAATCTATGACTTCCAACTTCTCATTATTGAAACGAGTTATGTAATCTCTAGTACTCTCACCAGATTTTTGTCTAACAGTTAACAAGTGTGCTACTCATTTTACTGGCTTTGCTCCAAAGCAGAAATTGCCAATGAACAACTCGGCCAACTAAAAGAAAGTTGAAATCTTACCCCGAGGAAGATTGTTGTACCATATCTGGGCAGATCCAGTAAGAGTTCCTGAGAATGGTCTGCATCTCATCTCGTTGGGGACAGCATAGATGTCAGCAGCTGCTTGATACTGCTCTATATGCATAATAGGATCTGTCTTTCCATCATATTTGGGGGTCACCACAGGGGCTTTAAACTTTGACGGTGTAGGAAAATCCACAATGGCCTGGACAAAAGGTGTCCCTTGAACAAAAGTTCGTTGTAGGGGATTCTTCGCCTTAGCCATTTCTCCCAGTCTATCCTCCAACCGCTGAATGGAACCTTTCCACGCATAATTTCCTTCCTCAGGTCTATTAGTTCGAACAATTGATTGATCTGATGTGGCCTCCTGAGATCTATCTTGACGAGCAACTGGTCGTGATTGTGCTGATCCTTCTCTTAGATCTGATGGTTGTCGAAAACTCCTCGACATGGTCTTAGGTGGACTCCTATTCCTCCTAGGGACTAATCGGTTGAAAGGAGATACCCTTCTCAATCTTTCCAAGGCACTGGGTCTCTCTGGAGAGAGAGTGATACGTTGCTAAGTATCTGTAGCCCGCATTGACGAAGTTCGCCCAGGTTGATAAGAGGAATCATCAGATCCCTCATTGCGATATGACTCAGTATGCCTGGATCGTGAAGAAAGTAAATAGGTTTGCCTCTGACCACTTCGTTGTCCCGAATGTGCAGGTGCACCGCCATGAAGAGTTTGTATGAGTTGCCGCATTGTCTCTTGCATGGCGGTTTGTCCTTGAGACAGATTCGTCATAATTCTAGCCAGATCTGGAGGTGCAGAAGGATTTGGAAGATTTCTAGCATTTCCAGCGTTTCAATTGCTGGATTCTGGATTATCTCCCATTGATGATGAATGATTTTTGGTGAAAAACGATAACAACAGTCGATTCCCACAGACGGCACCAATCTGTTGATGTAAAAAATTAGATCACTCTAATTATTCAATCACAGATAAATAAATAAGATAAATAATTTTAAAGTGGTTCAGCCTTATAAGAATGGCCTACGTCCACTGTTATGTTATTGCTCAGTGTTTGGGAATTCTCGATTACAAGTTCTATCAAGAAATTTCGATCCCTTTGAATGAGGGTGATACAATGTATTTGTAGCCTTTAGGTTGTACATGTGAAAGGGTAAACAATTAATGCCCTTTAAGAGTATACATCTGTATGATAAGCATTCAATGAATAGTTGAACTGTTGATTATCTGGCAATCAATGATGTGGCCGAGATACAGCTCGGACCGCCTTAGTTGCTCGTTGTTTAGGAGTTCCTCGGAGCGCTGGAGTTCCTCGGAGTACACTCGCTGCTCGGAGTGAGTATGATTTGGTCGAGGAAATAAACTTCCTCGTTGATATTGTGCCACGTAGATCGACACGTGTCTTCTTATTATTCGTCTATATCAGCATATTAATTTTGGTATCAAAAATGGTGTTAACACCGAAGGAGCTCATACCAACCCTCTTTACTGGGGCATTGTAATCTTTTGGGGAGAGGTCTGGATCATCTTCATCATCACCATCCGAGTCATCATCTATTCTTACTGGAGTATCATCACAACATATGTCATTTCTCTTCTTTTTAGGGTCATCTCTTCCCCTCTTATGAGCCTTGCGATCAACATACTTTCTTAACTTTCCAGATTTCAACGTCTTCTCGATTTCATCCTTTAAGGCGAAGAACTTGTCTGTCATATGGCCATGGTCTTGTTGGAACTCGTACCACAAGTTCTTGTTCCTCTTATGTAGAGGAGCCTTCGGCTTCTCTATCCATCTCAGAGACCGATCATTCTTGATCTCATTGAGGATTTGTTCGCAACTCACAGTTAGAGGGGTATAACGTGCAAACTTGTCGTCAGTTGACCTCTTCTTTCCGTCCTTATTTCTTTGGAGCTTCCCGCTGCCACTGCCGTTATCATCCTCATACTTTTCTGCCATGGCCTCTTTAACATTCATGACCTTACCTGAAGTTGCCAATAACTCTGCCATGGACTTGGGGGGGGGGGGGGGGGTCTTCTGTGAGTTTCCATTACAACTTCCCTTTCTGGAGACCTCCTGTGATAGCGGTCATAGCTATGTTCTCTTCGTAATCTTCAACCTCCAATTTTTCTTTGTTGAATCTTGCTATGTAGTCTCTTAGGATCTCATTCTTCCCTTGTTTGACATATAGCAGATGAGTGGTCTTCTTTTGAGGTCTTACCCCAAAACAAAAATTGTGGATGAACCGTTCATCCAAACCCTTAAAGTTCTCTATTGAGTTCTTTGGAAGAGAGGTAAACCAGATGTGTGCAGCTCCCATCAAAGTCCTAGAGAAGGACCGACACTTTATCTCATTTGATATTGAATAAAAGTCCACCGCAGACTGGTACATCTCAATATGATGTACAGATTTGGTGTTACCATCATAATTGGGAGACACCATATGTGGCTTGAACTTGGCAGGGGTTGGGAATCTCACTATCTTGGCCACAAATGGAGAACCCTCTGAGAACCCTCTTTACAATGGGTCTTAGCTTTTGATGAGGTCTCCTGTCTTCTCTTTGAGGCATTGGATGGTTTCATTCCATGGTCTCGCAACGTCGACCTGGCCGAGGTTATCTCCTGCCACCTCCAAGGGGTGAACTGAGGGTTCCCCAGTCGTAGCACAATGTTGGTTGTTGACCTCCTCTTGATCCCTGTCTCGTCCCTGATGGGGTCAGCCCTGCTGAGGTCAGCCATGATGAGACCAATGTTCCCCATCTCCCCTTTGAGAGCCAGCGACACTTCGTAACCTAGATAACCTCTGCTTCAGGTCATTTACTGGACCGAGACTTTCAAAGGCCAACCCTCTGCTCAGTCATTCAAAAGCTGATCCTCTTTGTTGGGCACCTTCATCTCTTCTTCCTCCACGGCCTCAGCTCTGCTGGATAGGATGCACTATGTTATTTGAAACCTCATACGGCTCCCAACAATCTTCTAGAGCATCTTCTGCCTCCAAATCATCATACATATCCTCTGGGAGAGGGTGTCCTTGCCTCCCCAGATGAAAACGCCTAGGATCAGCAATATCCATCCTCCGTTGAGGTGTAGGTTGGTCTTTTCGTGGTGCCTGGGGTGGTTCCCTAGCCTCATGATGGAGTTGAGCAGCTGTCGGAGTAATCATCTCCGGTGAGACCCAGGTGGTCTCATCATATTTTGACTGAGTTATGCAAATTTCTCCTTCATTTCTTTTTGCGTTGCATCCAAAGACCTCAAGGCTACTGCCACCTCAGCCATTTAGGACTGGGTGGTGCCTGTCAAGAACTAGGTCCTCCAGCACCAGGTGGTGGAAGTGGTGGTGGAAACTTCGGTGCCATATGTTAAAACAAAAGAGCTTGTGAAGTAGATGAGCTTAGTACCTTAATGGACCTCTTTCAATGGTGAAACAGCTCCACGCAAGGGGTGAGGCCTGGTTCACCACCAGAGTCTTCGGTGAGGTTAAGCAGAAAATGAGGAAGAGATACCTTCTCGTTCCCACAGACGATACCAAAATGATGATGCTGGAAACAGCACCACCCGTCAAGGAGCTTACAAGCTCAAATTAGTTATAACAATGGTAGCATAGGGACATACAAGTATAAGAGATAGAGATAAGGAGAAGAGGATGAACACCAACATATAAGTGGTTCAGCCAATTAGGCCTTTGTCCACTGTGCAAAAGGTCACTAAAATAAGGCACTAATGGCCATGGATAAAATCTTTCAAGCTTCCTCTCTCTTATGTATAATTGGACAGAGTTTCAGCTAGGGTTTTTGATTTCGGATGCTTCTCAAGGTATGAGAATACAAGTATATATAGTGTGTGGAGGGTGTACTGCACCCCCCCATGCAAGCCTTGAGCATGTGTGTGTTGATATAGCCAATCTAATGAAGACATCTGTCACTGTCACATGTAGAGAATCATGATAAAATATTCCCCCACGTGAGGGGATCGATTCGGTTACAACTGATTTTCTCCACATGTTCCTACCCATGCATACACTTGTCGATGCTCGGCTGTCTTCGTTCGGTACCAACCTCGTCCTGAAACAGTACGAGGTTGGTGAAGTCTGGCTTCTGCTCAACCCAAGGTAATTCATGATGATCTCGGATCAGTAGGAAAGCCAAGGTAAGGTAGGCGATGTTATAACGTTGGCCTGGGCCGAGGTTATGTTGGATTAGCTGGAACGTCGGCTGATTCCCAACCGAGGTTGATCGCGATGGTGGTTGTCCTTGCTACCTCGGCTTATTCCAGGTCAAGGTTGATGAATGAGGTGAATGTGATCTCTGATGTTACTCGATAATGAAGTGACCAGTAAATGTCGGCCATAGCCGACCTTATACAGGACGAGAGCGATGTTTGCCAATCAAGAGCCTTTGTTACCTCGGCCCTCTCATCTGTCGAGGTTGGTGTTTTGAGATGTCGGTACATTTAGGGCATGTTAGACATCATAGGGAAATTTACACCCAAGGACTCCAACGGGAACAAATTCATCTTGGTTGTCGTTAATTACTTCACCAAATGGGTCGAAGCTGAGTCATACGCAATGCTGAATGCCAAAAAGATGGTCAAGTTCATCCGAAAAAAATATCATCTACTAATATGGGGTCCTGCAGAAGCTAATATCAGATAATAGGTTGCATTTAGAAGCAGAATTCTTATAATTGGTCGACGAGTATGGGATTCAATAACACATATCTTCTCCCTACCGAACTCAAACCAATAGGGCAGTTAAAGTAGCCAATAAGAACCTCAAAGAAATCATCAGCAAGATGATTGAAATCTGACGATATTGGGCCGATCGAATCCCTTGCGCCCTCAAGGAATACCGTACTTCAGTTCGAGCATCTACTGGGGCTATCCCTTTCTCTATAGTATATGACATGGAAGCAGTCTTGCCCGTTGAGCTTAAAATTCCTTCACTACGCATCATGCATGAAAGAAAAGTCAGCGAGGAATACTAACATCAGATTTGTCTTGATGAGTTTTCACTCCTAGATGAAAGGAGGTTAAAATATCTATATCATATACAAGGGTACCATCACCGAATATCACAATCATCAAATAAGAGAGTCAAGGATCGTGGTGTCCGAGAAGGGGACTTAGCCTTTAAAGAAATCGTAGAGCCCATTTGGGACCCGAGAGGGAAATTAAAGACCAATTAGAGAGGCCCCGACATTGTCAAAAAGATTCTATCCGGTTGTGCTGTTATGCTCACCGACCTCTATGGGGAAGTGATGGACCGTTTAGTCAACCTAGACCGTCTCAAGATATTCTACCCTTAGTCCAAAATCTCGACGCACTACGAATCTTCTCACCTCCCTTCTATAAAAAAAAATCTTGATTTCCCACTGCTCAGAACTACATGGGGCCTGATCCTCCAAAAATCTTTTTACTTTCAAAAAATGAAACTCAAGAAATTTTCAGAACCTCCAGAGGTACGTAGGCATCTCATATGCCTTACATGAGCACGACCCCCTTCTTTTTCACAAAATTCTACTCTTTTCTTATCTCCGAGAATGACGGTTCATTTTTTCATTTACATGAACAAAAGGATTATGTATGCCTTAGTGATTGGTATAGATAATTCAAATGCAAAACACATTAAGAGCCACAACGATATAATTAAAATCTTTTTTTATTCTATTTCAGTACGATTACAAATATTAGCATAAGGAGTCAAACATATTCCCCCACCAACCTAACTTTATTGTCATAAAAATAAAATAAAACCAAACCTCACTATTCTTAAATTTCCTAATATGTTTCCCCAAAACCAAATACATAACCAAAATACACAAAATCATCACAAAAAACACCATCTTCACAAAGGGTCCTACCCGCAACTGCCAGAAGAACTAGCCCCATCATCATCTACATACTGGGGACCCCAAACTTCCCCTACTTAAATGGAATACCAAAGGCACTCCATAGAACAATATCCCTGGACCAGCCTAGGGAAAATAGTAACACCTCCCTCCCTGGTGTCAAACATGGAAAGCCACCTTTGCCCAGTCTCCTCGTCCATCATTTTAGTAACTACCATCCTCCATAACTATTTTATGCAATCCCTAGAAACATACCTAAGCTCTACCAATAAATTAGGAAGGATGGTTCAAGGGTCGATGATTCTCCCACAAAGAGCCCAGTCACATGCACACGCCTTTTGTCAAATCCTCCAAAGAAAAAAGTCCAGAACATAGTAAGGAACGATGTGTTCCCATCCAACTTGGTGCAGGAGCCGCAAGGGAAAGTAGAAAGAAGTATGTTGGAGGCTAACCAACCAAATATACTAGTATTCTCCCAGTTCTATAATGGACTATAAATCCCCCTATGAGGGTACCGATAGGTGCAGACATAGAGCCCCATGCTCTACAAACTAGTTCCCCCAGTTCTTAAAATTTAGGTCAAAATTGATAAGGTAGCGAGTAAAGAAATTCAGCACAACTTCCAAGGGATATTTAGGAGGGATCACCAAATGGAATCTCTCAGACAGCCTCGTGAACAATATAAATTGGTTTCCCGCATCACTAACATCCTATAGATGCATGGAATATAGCACAGCCGGGAGAGAGATCATTCCTCCCATAACCAATGACTGAGCTATGGAGGGTGAAATATGGAGAAGTACTTCTAATATCTCCCGAGGAGACCGAGAGAATTCAGTCATGGCCATCGCAACACTGGGTTTACCCTACTAACATGGAAGCGAACTTGTAAGAACATATTTTACAAAGTCCGTTTTACATTGAGTATGTTGTATACTATTAGAGACAGCTCGTAGTCTCCTTATGTGTGTGGAGTCACTGATGGGTAGTGAGTCGCTTATACACTCGATCTGTAGGGGTGTGTATATTGATGTGGGTAGATTATGTTTATTCTTCGATTTGTTGGTATTAGACATAGAGGGGTATGACGTTATCTTGGGGATGGATCGATTAGCTGTATATCGTGCGATGGTTGATTATTTCGGGAGTACTATTGTATTATCTATATCAGGACGTGAGATGTTCTTAGTGGTGGTGCATATACCTGAGGGTCGACCACACATCTATATTACATTGAGTAAGAGACCTCACAGCATGTAGTTATTTTGTAGACTCAATTCCAATCATGAAGGAGTTCAAGGATCTATTCCAGGACATA
The DNA here is from genome assembly GCA_949130495.1 of Sambucus nigra. NCBI lineage: Eukaryota > Viridiplantae > Streptophyta > Magnoliopsida > Dipsacales > Adoxaceae > Sambucus > Sambucus nigra. The sequence goes on along the minus strand of OX422210.1, from coordinate 528,788,732 downwards.
CCCCGGTTATCGTCTAATCGAGAAATTGAGCTTGTTATTTACCTAGCACTGGGTGTGAGACCAATAGCTTGAGTGCCTTATCGCATGGCCCCATCTGAGATGTGAAAATTGAATAAGCATATTCACTAGCTCCTAGGCCAGGGTTTTATTTGATGAAGTACTTCACTGTGGGGCGCACCGATGTTGTTCATCATAAAGAAGGATGGGCCGCTTCAGTTGTGTATTGTCTACAAAGAGTTTAATAAAGTCATGATTCTAAATATGTATCCACTGCCTCGTATCGATGATCTATTTGACCAGCTGGGGGGGGAATCATATTTCTCTAAGATAGATTTGAGGTCTGGATATAATCAGTTGCGTGTCAGGGAGGAGGACTGTAATACCCCGTACTTTTGGCTATATTTATTTTTGGGATTAATTAATTAAATGCGTATTAATTAGAAATTAATCCGGGTTATAAATACTAATGAGATGCGTATTGGTATTTGATTATGTGCATATATGATTATATATGTACTTGGTATTATAAAATTTGTCGTGGGATTTATATACGGCATTTTAGAAATTTTGTTGAGACGCGTGGGACCGCCGCGTCACGGTATAATATTTTGATAATAAAAGTGAATTTAAAATCTATAATCCGTATGGTCATTTTGAGTGCGCCATCGCGTCCGGAAGGGTCGAGATAGTCAGAAAACACTAGCCGGGGGTATAGTTTAGGTCCCGGGGTATTTTTAGGCCATACCGGCAACTTAAAGGGTATTTTTGGTAATTTAACGTTTTGAGGAATTAAAAGTGACGAAAATTTGGTTAATTAAATCTGATGTGGATAAGACCCACTAAGCCCATAACCAACCTTTATTAACCTAGAAAGCTATGTAGGTTATCATTTAGTCTTCCAACTCTCCCAAAGGAAACCCTAGCCACCATAGCCACCTTTGGAAGAAGAGAGCTTAGAGAGGAAGGGAAAGAGGAGGAATTCTGCAGAAAATCTGCAGAAAAAAGCTTACAAATCCAACACCAAATCCAGAGACAATCAAGGCAAGTGATTTATTCCATTTAAATTTCGGAGAATGCTTCTTCCATGTTAGATTATTCAAAAACTTATGTGTTCTTGGAAGATAATGAAAAACCCATAAGATTGGAGTTATTAGTTTAATTTTTGGGATATAGGTTGCATGTAGAATGTTACTGGAAGATCATATTAAGAGAATTACTGACTTTTGTGATACCAAAAACTGATTTAAGATGAGGTTTATGAATGTTCTTGAGATAAAAAAAAAAAACTAGGTTTTTAATGAAGATTGATCCATATGTAGCCTTTGGTTGTTGAAATATTGGTTTATGGACGTTAGAAATATTGTAGGATGGTTATATGACATTACTATAATGTTATATTAGAGAATCATGCTTTAAAAATTAGTTTTGGGATGGTTTCAAATCTGCAAAACGAAGCAGTCCGTAGCCATACCTGTTTGATCGATCGATCGACATTCATCAGTCGATCGATCGACTCAATCGATCGATCGACATTCATAGGTCGATCGATCGACCTTCCCAGAATGAGTAAAATTTTCCTTAACTTTGATTTTAGTAGTGTTAACCCTTGGATAATATTATTAGAGACTTTATGAATACCCTTAACTTTAAGGAAGACCAGTAGGCATGATTATGAGATGGGACTTTATTTGGAATGTAATTTGAGGAATTATTCTAGATAAATGAAATTTGTCATGTGAGATAATATTTGGGTTAATAGTACAAATTTGAATAAGTTGATGAAATAAGGTTTGGGGCAGAAGCAAATACCTTAGGTATAAAGATGTCACATGTGAGAATTATGGGAAACTTAATAGTCTATTTGAGATAGGTTTTAAGTTTAAGGAATTACGACGTGAGACGTGTCGACCATTTAAATTATATATTATCGGGATACTTGAAATATATGGATTAGGAATAATGTTATAATGATGTAGAGTATAACTTTATTAATATTGAGATATCTAAGATGTGTGAATGCTTAGCATAAAATCTTGTGTGTATGACATACCTACCATACTTGCTATCACGGGAGGTTACGTTCGCTTAGGACCCTCTAATCCTTGTGTGCCTACGGGGGGGATATAGACTGGTACCTTGATGAACATAGGTCATAGAAGGACTTATTGTGATATTAATAAGTCTGCATGATCATGGGAGCGTAGGTATGTGCGTGACCCATGTGATGGTGACTGTGTTCGCCTCCACTATTTGTGATTTGTGTTGTCTGAACTATTCCTGAGAGATTCGGAATATGTGATCCTTATATACGTGATGTACCGGGATGGATAGCAGAGTATGTGTGCACCATAGCTTAGATTGCGGGGTGCTTGTATCGTATATTTATGATGTGAATAATATACATTTAATTAATGAGAATTATCATGTTAATGTTGTAATTATATTACGGTATTGTTTCGAGAAATATAACGAGTTAATTGACAGTTATAAATATTGCACATTGAGTATCTGAGTTGACGTTAAACCCCTATTTAATTACGAGCATTATTATGTAAATGGAATCAAGTATTATTGGCAGGACCTTTGGCAGTCTAGCTAGATATGTTGTCACTTAGCTAGTAGTATGGGTAGTTATAGATGGGTACTTGCGTTAGGAGTGCACAGTTAGACGAGAGGTGAGAATATAATGTGAGTGCACGTCCTAACATGTACTTTGCATTTAATGTTTTAAATGTTTTTAAAGCACTTGCAGGTTTTTAAAATATAACTCCACATTCGGGCTCTGACCCGTTTGCTTTTCAAATATCTTTTTCTTTGTAAAACCATTTTTAGGTGCCCAGCCACAGGGACACCAAGCATAGGATACTCATTCAGGTGACGAGCTGTAGCTGCTTGTGGAAGCTACAGGGATTTGCATATAGACGCTTCTATCTTTTGGATTCCAGAATTACCCTCTATCAGTTGTAGCGCATGTTGCCCATTTCTACTTAGAGCATCTTTTACATTTCAGTTTTCAGACTTTAGTATGTATTGTTTCAGTTTATTTATTTCAGTTATGGGATTGTAGTGAGGGGCTTCCTCCAGACTTTATTTACTCTATTGTGATGGTTATTCATTTTACTTCAGCATGGTGAATGGTGTTATCTATTTCTTCATTTTATTTCTTGCATGTTAATCAGACTTAAATTAAAATTTGGCAACTTGCTTTTTAAATACTAGGTGGTTAGAAATAATAAAATGTTTTCGACAGTGATGCTATTAACTGAGCCAACTTGGCATTTTGAATTAATTTTATAAAGGAGTAGCTACCCGGTATTTAATTAGTCGGGGTGTCACAGGTGGTATCAGAGCATCAGGTTCTAGTGTCCTTTAGGAACTGTACGGCTATTATGTTTCTGCTACGTTTTCTTTGATATAGAGCCCTATATTTTAGGACTGTTGTATTCTTTTTGTGTGCTTCGTTCTTCAGCTATTTTAAGTTTATAAACCGTGAACTTATAAACTTTGTTCTTATTTCAGATGCCTCCACGACGTGCACGACGAGTTCCCAGGAATGCAACGCCCGAACCCCAGCCCGCTCCAGTTCAGGGTATGTTGAACGCCGCTGAGGTTGCTGCTATAGTAGCCCAAGCGGTAAATGCCGCGATTGCCGTGATTCAGCAGGCACCGCCTCAGGCGCCGGTTGCCGCGCCAGTACAGGTTAATGCATTCTCGTCTGCTTGGGAGCGTGTACGTGACGCTTTTCAGAAAGCGCATCCGCCAGAGTTTGCAGGTAGCTCAGATGTGGTTGTCTCGAGCCAATGGAGGAAAGACATGCAGAGGCATTTGAGGATGCATGAGTGCACAGATGTTCAGAAACAGGTGCTAACTACTTTCAAGCTAGTGGGATTAGACCTGGCAAAATGAGGCACGACACGATAATACGACACGAACCGACACAAAGTTATAAGTTAATGGGTTGACCGTTAATGGGTTCGGGTCATATCGGTTCCAACCCGATAAGACACGATAGTTAACGGGTCGGGTTAGGGTTGACCCCCTTCACCCGTTAATACCCGATAAAACCCGTTAATACCCGATAATTTAAGTAAATGAGATATTTTTTTGGAACATATAGATAATTTATGTAGCATAATGTTAATTTAATCATAATGAATTTTACTAAATGAGAGATTTAGTAATGTCAATGAATTAATAGATCTATTTGGGTTCAAATATGAGTTAATATGTCAACTTGTATACAATTAAAAGTAATTCATTATCTTAATGGGTATTAACAAGTGAACACGACACGAAACGATAACATAACGGGTCGGGTTTGGGTATGATTTTTTCACACGATAAAAAAGTCACCCGTTTAGACACGAACCCAATAAGACCCGAACACGATAAAAAACGACACGAACACGACTCGAAACGACCCATTGACAGGTCTAAGTGGGATCTGCACTACAGTGGTGGGAGTCTATTACCACCGCGGAGGAGAGGGATACCCTCACGATTCAGGAGTTCTGGGTGCGGTTCGACCGTAAGTACTTTCCGTCCGCAGTTCATACCGAGATGAGGAGGAAGCTGATGAGTTTGAAACAAGAGGGCAAGACAGTGGCCGAGTATGAGGCCGAGTTTACTAACCTGTTGAATATCGTTCCAGACGATATTCCAACAGAGAAGAAGAAGATTGAGAAGTTCACAGATGGGTTAAATTGGAGGATCCATCAGCATCTGCTAGGGAACCTATCGTTGGCCACTTATTCTGATGTGGTTAACGCTGCATTATTACACTGCCAGGACCACCGTTTTCATATGGCCGAGGGCAAGCGGTCAGGGGAGTCTAGCCATCAGGGCAGGACTGGAGGACATAGTGCCAACGGGGCACAAACCGGTCAAGGGCAGAGACAGACTGAGCAGGGCTCCCAGCAGGGGGATAATAAGAGGTTCCGGTCAGGGAACTACAGGCAGGGACATGGAGGTTTCCGTCAGGGCCATCAGGGTCCAAACGGCCATCAGGGCCAGCAGGGGAAGAATGGGCAGCAGTTCCATTAGGGCCAGCAGGGCCAAGGGAGGAACGGTAACGGCCACCAGGGCGGGGGACAGCAGGGGCAGAGGGGAGGGAACTTCCCAGGGAAGTGCTTTACTTGTGGCAAGACTGGCCATAAGAAGCAGGATTGTCCTGATAGGGGCAGGGCCCCACAGCAGCAGTAGCAGGGTTCTCACCAGGAGCCACAGAGACCTATGTTTCCCGCCGCTCTTCCTGCACCGCCACAGATGGCAGCTTTGCCACCCATTCCAGCAGTCCCAGCTCAGCAGGGGCAGCTACAGTATGGACGTGTCTACAACGTTCACCAGGCTGCAGTTCCACAGGCACCGCCCGCGATCGAGGGTACGTTTCCTATCCATGGCACTATGGGTCGGGTGTTATTTGATACGGGTGCTACACATTGTTTCATAGCTACACACTTCGCAAAAGCTTTAGGATTGTTAGCGACGGCAGAGAGCACAGTGACGTGTGTCGACTCACCATTAGGGAGTGGGTCACTTATTTTCTTTATATGCCGGGGAGTGGGGGTAGAGATCGGTGGTTTGGTATTACCTGCAGACATGTTAGTGTTAGACATGCATGTTCACGATGTGATCATCGGTATGGATTGGCTCGTAGCATATAGGGCCCTGATTGATTGCTTCAGCGGGAGCATTGTTTTTGCCATTCCGGGGCAAGAGATGTTTGTAGTGGCGATGCCTCGCCCAGAGGGAGGATCGACCGCTCATCTGTATTACATAGAGGAGGATACCTCTAAGGAGGTTGTTATTCCTTTAGATTCGATTCCGGTTGTCAGGGAGTATTCAGATGTGTTTTAGGAGATACCAGGCTTACCGCCCAGTCGAGAGATAGACTTCGTTATTGATTTGCTACTGGGTACGAGACCTATAGTACGTGCACCGTACCGTATGGCTCCAGCTGAGATGCGAGAGTTACGGGATCAGATAGAGCAGCTGTTAGGGCAGGGCTTTATTCGTAGGAGTACCTCACCTTGGGGCGCTCCAGTTTTGTTTGTGAAGAAGAGGGATGGTTCACTGAGATTGTGCGTGGACTACCGAGAGTTGAATAAGGTCACGATACGGAATAAGTATCCGTTGCCTCGAATCGATGACTTATTCGACCAGTTGAGAGGAGCTTCTTTCTTCTCGAAGATTGACTTGAGGTCAGGATACCATCAGTTGCGTATCAGGGAGGAGGATGTCTCGAAGACTGCGTTCTTGTCGAGATATGGTTCTTATGAATTTCGGGTTATGCCTTTCGGCTTGACCAACGCTCCAGCAGTGTTTATGGACTTGATGAACAGGGTGTTCAGAGATTTCCTAGATCAGTTTGTCATTGTCTTCATTGATGACATTCTGGTTTACTCTCAGACAGAGGAGGAGCACGCCGAGCATTTGAGGCAGGTTTTGCAGACACTTCGTCAGAACGAGCTGTATGCAAAATACGAGAAGTGCGGGTTTTGGCTGAAGTAAGTCCAGTTCTTGGGTCACATTATTTCCGACCAGGGAATATCAGTTGATCCAAGGAAGGTATCAGCGGTGAGGGAGTGGGGACAGCCCACGACACCAACGGAGATTCGTAGTTTCTTGGGTCTAGCAGGATACTACAGGAGGTTTATTCGGGGTTTCTCAGAGATAGCAGGCCCTTTGACACATCTTACTCGTAAGGGTGTACCCTACATCTGGAGTGATGCCTGTCAGTTGGCATTTGATGAACTGAAGGACAAATTGACCTCAGCACCTGTGTTAGCATTGCCGAGACCGGGAGTTGAGTATTTGGTTTACACCGATGCGTCTTTGCAAGGACTGGGAGGTGTATTACAGCAGGAGAGACAGGCCATAGCTTATGCTTCCCGTAAGCTTAAGCCTCATGAGAAGAATTACCCCACGCATGATTTGGAGTTGGCAGCAGTGGTATTTGCCTTGCGGATTTGGAGGCACTATCTTTTGGGGGAGAAGTTTCAGCTGTTCACGGACCACAAGTCACTACAGTATCTGTTCACGCAGAAGGAACTGAATATGCGGCAGCGTAGGTGGCTTGAATTTGTGAAGGACTACCAGTTCGACATCCAGTACCACCCGGGTAAGGCTAACGTGGTAGCAGACGCGTTGAGCCGCAGGCCAGCAGAGGAGGTGGCAGAGGTGTGGAAAGCTAAGTGGAAGGAATTGGGACACCAGGATGCAGTGGCCCGATCTTTCATGTCTGTGATGACCGTTACACCGCAGATTATCACGAGGATTGTACGGGCACAGGCTAATGACTCGTTCTGTCAGGAGCAGATAGTTCGATTACTTGCAGAGGGAGCCGAGTCCTATACCGTTAGCTCAGACGGGGGATTGCGCTTCAATGGGAGATTGGTAGTTCCGGAAGGGGAAGAATTGCGACACAATGTTATGGCAGAGTCGCACGGCTCACGGTTCGCGGTACATCCCGGAGGGGACAAAATGTACCAAGACATGAGACGCCAGTATTGGTGGAGCGGTATGAAGAGAGATATCGCTGAGTTTGTCTCGAAATGCGCCACTTGTCAGCTTGTAAAAGTGGATCATCAGAGACCAGCAGGATTACTACAGCCGTTGGAGGTTCCGGTGTGGATGTGGGAGAGCATATCCATGGATTTTGTCACGGGGTTGCCTACGTCGCAGAGGGGTCACGACTCCGTTTGGGTAATTGTGGACAGGTTGTCCAAGGTCGCTCACTTCTTACCAGTAAGGACTGACTACACTACGGGACAGTATGCCCAGCTCTTCATTTCAGAGATTGTGAGACTTCACGGTGTGCCCCTAAATATCGTGTCTGACAGAGACAAGATATTTGTTTCGAGGTTTTGGGAGAGTTTCCAGGAGGCAATGGGCACGGAATTGCGGTTGAGTACGGCTTATCATCCGCAGATCGATGGGCAGATAGAGCGCACCAATCAGATGTTGGAGGACATGCTACGCATGTGCATTATTGACTTCAGGGGTGGATGGGAGCAGTACCTTCCACTGGTGGAGTTTGCTTACAACAACTCCTATCAGTTCACGATTGGCATGTCTCCGTTTGAGGCATTGTACGGTAGGCCTTGTCGTTCCCCAGCATGTTGGTTAGAAGTGGGGGACAACAAACTACTTGGGCCGGAAGTGATTCAGGACACTTCGGTAAGGATTGAGTTGATTCGGAGTCGCATTCGGGTAGCTCAAGACAGGCAGAAGAGTTATGCTGATGCGAAGAGGTTTTTCAGGGAGTTCCAAGTGGGGGATCAGGTTTTGCTCAGGGTATCTCCAATGAAGGGGATTATGCGTTTCGAGAAGAAGGGGAAGTTGGCACCGAGGTACGTGGGGCCGTTTCCTATTATTGAGCGGATCGGACCAGTTGCGTATAGACTTGGACTACCGGAGCACTTGCATCGGATTCACGACGTGTTCCATATTTCCTCGCTGAGGAAATACCTTAGAGATGATTTGGCTCATTCTCACATTACTATGGAGGACATCGATCTCCAGCCGGATAGCTCCTACGAGGAGGGGCCAATTGCTATTCTGGACCGAAGCGAGAGGAAACTGCGGTCAAAGATAGTTCCGTTAGTGCGTGTTCAGTGGCGACATCACAATGTTGAGGAGTCCACATGGGAGCGCGAGGATGAGATGCGCGAACGTTATCCAGAGCTATTTTTAGCAGGTACTTTCTAGTTTCGAATTTCGGGATGAAATTCAGTTATTAGGGGGGAAGTATGTAATACCCCGTACTTTTGGCTATATTTATTTTTGGGATTAATTAATTAAATGCGTATTAATTGGAAATTAATTCGGGTTATAAATACTAATGAGATGCGTATTAGTATTTGATTATGTGCATATATGATTATATATGTACTTGGTATTATAAAATTTGTCGTGGGATTTATATACGGCATTTTAGAAATTTTGTTGAGACACGTGGGACCGCCGCGTCACGGTATAATATTTTGATAATAAAAGTGAATTTAAAATCTATAATCCGTATGGTCGTTTTGAGTGCGCCATCGCGTCCGGAAGGGTCGAGATAGTCAGAAAACACTAGCCGGGGGTATAGTTTGGGTCCCGGGGTATTTTTAGGCCATACCGGCAACTTAAAGGGTATTTTGGTAATTTCACGTTTTGAGGAATTAAAAGTGACGAAAATTTGGTTAATTAAATCTGATGTGGATAAGACGCACTAAGCCCATAACCAACCTTTATTAACCTAGAAAGCTACGTAGGTTATCATTTAGTCTTCCAACTCTCCCAAAGGAAACCCTAGCCACCATAGCCACCTTTGGAAGAAGAGAGCTTAGAGAGGAAGGGAAAGAGGAGGAATTCTGCAGAAAATCTGCAGAAAAAAGCTTACAAATCCAACACCAAATCCAGAGACAATCAAGGCAAGTGATTTATTCCATTTAAATTTCGGAGAATGCTTCTTCCATGTTAGATTATTCAAAAACTTATGTGTTCTTGGAAGATAATGAAAAACCCATAAGATTGGAGTTATTAGTTTAATTTTTGGGATATAGGTTGCATGTAGAATGTTACTTGAAGATCATATGAAGAGAATTACTGACTTTTGTGATACCAAAAACGGATTTAAGATGAGGTTTATGAATGTTCTTGAGATAAAAAAAAAAAAAAAAACTAGGTTTTTGATGAAGATTGATCCATATGTAGCCTTTGGTTGTTGAAATATTGGTTTATGGACGTTAGAAATATTGTAGGATGGTTATATGACATTACTATAACGTTATATTAGAGAATCATTCTTTAAAAATTAGTTTTGGGATGGTTTCAAATCTGCAAAACGAAGCAGTCCGTAGCCATACCTGTTTGATCGATCGATCGACATTCATCAGTCGATCGATCGACTCAATCGATCGATCGACATTCATAGGTCGATCGATCGACCTTCCCAGAATGAGTAAAATTTTCCTTAACTTTGATTTTAGTAGTGTTAACCCTTGGATAATATTATTAGAGACTTTATGAATACCCTTAACTTTAAGGAAGACCAGTAGGCATGATTATGAGATGGGACTTTATTTGGAATGTAATTTGAGGAATTATTCTAGATAAATGAAATTTGTCATGTGAGATAATATTTGGGTTAATAGTACAAATTTGAATAAGTTGATGAAATAAGGTTTGGGGCAGAAGCAAAGACCTTAGGTATAAAGATGTCACATGTGAGAATTATGGGAAACTTAATAGTCTATTTGAGATAGGTTTTAAGTTTAAGGAATTACGACGTGAGACGTGTCGACCATTTAAATTATATATTATCGGGATACTTGAAATATATGGATTAGGAATAATGTTATAATGATGTAGAGTATAACTTTATTAATATTGAGATATCTAAGATGTGTGAATGCTTAGCATAAAATCTTGTGTGTATGACATACCTACCATACTTGCTATCACGGGAGGTTACGTTCGCTTAGGACCCTCTAATCCTTGTGTGCCTACGGGGGGGATATAGACTGGTACCTTGATGAACATAGGTCATAGAAGGACTTATTGTGATATTAATAAGTCTGCATGATCATGGGAGCGTAGGTATGTGCGTGACCCATGTGATGGTGACTGTGTTCGCCTCCACTATTTGTGATTTGTGTTGTCTGAACTATTCCTGAGAGATTCGGAATATGTGATCCTTATGTACGTGATGTACCGGGATGGATAGCAGAGTATGTGTGCACCATAGCTTAGATTGCGGGGTGCTTGTATCGTATATTTATGATGTGAATAATATACATTTAATTAATGAGAATTATCATGTTAATGTTGTAATTATATTACGGTATTGTTTCGAGAAATATAACGAGTTAATTGACAGTTATAAATATTGAACATTGAGTATCTGAGTTGACGTTAAACCCCTATTTAATTACGAGCATTATTATGTAAATGGAATCAAGTATTATTGGCAGGACCTTTGGCAGTCTAGCTAGATATGTTGTCACTTAGCTAGTAGTATGGGTAGTTATAGATGGGTACTTGCGTTAGGAGTGCACAGTTAGACGAGAGGTGAGAATATAATGTGAGTGCACGTCCTAACATGTACTTTGCATTTAATGTTTTAAATGTTTTTAAAGCACTTGCAGGTTTTTAAAATATAACTCCACATTTGGGCTCTGACCCGTTTGCTTTTCAAATCTCTTTTTCTTTGTAAAACCATTTTTAGGTGCCCAGCCACAGGGACACCAAGCATAGGATACTCATTCAGGTGACGAGTTGTAGCTGCTTGTGGAAGCTACAGGGATTTGCATATAGACGCTTCTATCTTTTGGATTCCAGAGTTACCCTCTATCAGTTGTAGCGCATGTTGCCCATTTCTACTTAGAGCATCTTTTACATTTCAGTTTTCAGACTTTAGTATGTATTGTTTCAGTTTATTTATTTCAGTTATGGGATTGTAGTGAGGGGCTTCCTCCAGACTTTATTTACTCTATTGTGATGGTTATTCATTTTACTTCAGCATGGTGAATGGTGTTATCTATTTCTTCATTTTATTTCTTGCATGTTAATCAGACTTAAATTAAAATTTGGCAACTTGCTTTTTAAATACTAGGTGGTTAGAAATAATAAAATGTTTTCGACAGTGATGCTATTAACTGAGCCAACTTGGCATTTTGAATTAATTTTATAAAGGAGTAGCTACCCGGTATTTAATTAGTCGGGGTGTCACAAGGACGTTCTAAGACTAGTTTTTTTACATGATATGGGTCCTACGACTTTAGGGTGATGCCATATAGACTCACCAATACGCCACCAGTGTTCATGGATCTGACGAACTGGGTTTTGGGGAGTTTTTTGACCAGTTTGTGATTTTGTTCATTGATGATATCCTGCTGTACTCTCTCTCTAAGGATGAGCATGATAAGAACTTACGGAAGGTTTTACAGACACTTAGATAACACCATATGTATGTGAATTTTAGTAAATATGGGTTTTGTCTTTAGGAGGTGCAATTTTTGGGCCGCATTATGTCTGAGAAGGGTATAATTATTGATCCGAGTAAGGTATCGATGGTGAGGGAGTGGGGCCAGCCCATGACACCGACCGAGGTACGTAGTTTTTAAGGATTGACAGGACATTATCGAAGGTTCGTTAAGGGCTTCTCGAAGATTGTGGGTCCATTGATAGACATGACTCGCAAAGGGGTTCCGTTTATTTAGGACGAACATTATTAGCTACATTTTGATGTGCTAAAAGAAAAATTCACATCAACGCCTGTACTTGTACTTCCTAAGGGATGAGTGGCGTACTACGTCTAAACTGATGCATCCTTACAGGGACTTGGGGGTGTATTGCAGCAGGAGGAAAGGGCTATAGCATATGCATCCCACAAGATTAAGCCCCATGATAATAATTACCCCGCGCATGACTTAGAGTTAGCCGCAGTGGTATTTGGCTTGAGGATATAGAGGCATTATTTATTGGGAGAGCAGCTTACCTTATTCACGGACCATAAATCGCTTCAGTATCTATTCATACAGAAATATCTGAACACAAGACATAAGAGGTGGTTGGAATTCATGAAAGATTACTAGTTTGATATTCAATATCATTATATCATGGCTAACGTGGTGGTAGATGCGTTAAGTCAAAGGCATGCGGAAGAGCTAACAGAGGTTTGGAAAGTGAAGTGGCAAGAGCTTTGACACGATGATGAGATTTCTATGGCTTGTATGTCTGTATTAGCTGTCACTCATAATATTGTGATGAGGGTAATGAAGGCACAGGTAGAGGACCTGTACAGCCAGGACAAAGTTTTCCAGTTATTAGCTGATGGGATAAAGGAGTACTCAATCAGTTCAGAGGGTGGTTTACATTTTAACGAGAGACTCATGGTTCCATAGGATTTTGATTTAAGGCATGCAATGATGTCAGAGGTTCATGGGTCCAGATTTATGGTACATCTCGATGGGGTAAGATATGCACAGATAATATTGGTGGCCGGGAATGAAACGAGACATAACAGAGTTTATCTCTAGGTGTGGTACTTTCCATCTAGTAAAGGTAGACCACCATATCATCCACGGACAAATAGGTAGACAGAGAAGGTTAATCAGATGCTTGAGGATATGTTACGAACTTGACTTTAGTGGAGGATGGGAGCAGTACCTTCCTTTAGAGGAGTTTACATATAATATCTCCTACCAATTCACCATTGGTATGGAACCATTTGAGGTTCTATATAACCCGCCTTGTCATTCATCAGCTTGTTGGTTATAGGCGGGGGACAATAAGTTATGGGAGTCAGAGATGATTCAGGACACCACTTCTTAGATTGAGTTGATTCGATGGCTCATTCAGATATCTCAAGATAGGCAGAAGAGTTATGTCAATTCAAATCGAAGGCACATAGAGATTGAGGTGGGTGACCAGGTGTTGGTGAGAGTATCTCCTATGAAAGGAGTAATGATATTCGGTAAGAAGGGAAAATTGGTGTCAAGATATGTGGGACCGTTTCTGATCATTGAGAGAGTGAGACCAGTAGCTTATAGACTAGGACTACCATAGCACCTACAGTTGATTCACGATGTGTTTCATGTGTCATTGCTGAAGGTACCAAAGGAGTGAGAGAGTTTTTTGGTATGTTCCATTTGAGGAGATCGACTTGCAACTCGATATCTTATACGAGGAGAGACCGGTGGTGATACTGGATTGTAGTGAGCATAAACTGCGGTAAAAGGTAGTACCCTTAGTTAGAGTTCAGTGGAAGAACCACAATGTGGATGAGTCGACATGGGAGTAGGAGGATTACATGCGTGATCAGTATTAAGAGTTATTTACCGCAAGTACGTCCCAATTTCAAGGGTGAAATTCCTTGTAAGGGGGCAAGTATGTAACAACCCGTATTTTTTAGAAATAAAAATTTAATTAATTATATTAAATTAAATTACATGTGTGACGTGATTTAATGGAAATTAAATATTACAGGGTTATAAAATTATTAATCGACAAGAACTGATTAATGTTTATCGTATAAAATTAATAAGTGAATAGTAACTACGTATTTGACGAGCGTAATTAATTGGGTTAAATTATTTTACACGTGTAACACAATTTAATGGAAATTAAATATTATGGGTTGATTAAATTATTAATCAGAGAGAAATGATTAATGTTTATCGCATAAAATTACTATGTGAATAGTAACTACGTATTTGACGAGTGATAGTAACGTAGTGGTATTTTATCTCAATCGGGCATCATGTGTGGACTAAATGAGGTCGATATAGGAAATTATTTGTGAGTAACTTGGATGATGATTTCTAGGTTATGATTGAGTTCGCAAGGGTCAAAACAGTCAAAATAGTATACCCGGGTGTATAGTTTGGGTCTCGGGACAGTTTTAGACCAAACCGACACTATGAGAGGCCATTTTGGTCATTTGGCAACCTTGGGTTCAGGGAGCTACGAATTTATCAAGGTTTTATTAACTTGCATTTGTGAGACGCTAAGGTAAGAGGACTGTAAAACAATTGGAGGTCATTAGAGAAGAAAGGGAGAGCATTCCTGGAGCTTAGGAGAGAGTTCTTGGAGATTTTAACCTTGTGCTTACATCACCATCAATTTGGAGGGTGGATTAGAAGGGAGTCATCATCGAGAAAATGAAATCAAATCACTCCCATACAAGGAAAGTATTTATCTTGCAAATTTTTATGAGTTATAATACCCATGTAGAGTAGGGTCTTTGAATTAAGGATAATTCATGCTACCCTTGGGATTTGATTAATAAAACTCATTATTTGGAACAGGATTGCATGTAGAATGAATCCAATTATATAGACAAAATGAAATCAAGAGTTCTGCGATTAAGATCATGGAAAAAATCTGGGTTTTTGATCAATTCATGTGAAGAACACAAAATTGTAGGGTTTAATGATTTATGGATATTTTAATCTGATTTTAATATGATATTGGGAGTTTGGGATTGTGGTATAAAATATTGAAGGATTTGATAGTATGAAATTTGTAACATTAAAATGAAGAAGAGGATCCCGGACATTTTCGAATCGATTCGGCCATTGGGCGAATCGATTCGATTTTGCCCAGAATTGGAAATTTTCCTTTTTAAGCCCTGGAATTATGGATAATTTGTGAGAGGACTTTTGGGATATTTTTGAACTAAAATGGGATATATAAAAATGACAGTATGACTAAAGTGGAGATTAGGTTTACATAAATTGAGACGAGTTAATTATTAGGATAATTGAGAAACATAATTGATGAATGAATGAAATTCGAGACGGGTCACGGAGTGACGAGTGAACCTATATTTAAGACAAGTAGTGTATAATTGGACTAACTACGTATTAAATAATGGGTAATTAGGATCCTTAGAGTAGTGAGTGATACTCAAAATTATATGAATTGGAATTTTAATTGAAATTAATGGTACGTCGAATTTTGTGAGCGATATGTACTACATAAGATTTATGAAATTCGGTTGTGTGCTATAGCTTATGAATAAAATATATAAATAGGTTGTGTGAATACCTATAGATATGATTCGATTATGTGTGTGAACAGACCTACGCTGCTTGTTATCAGTAGAATTACGTGCAGAGGACAATCCCACCTTGACGATTCCAGTAAGGTCTGGATTTATGCCACAGAACATGAAGCTTAGGGTGGTCCACTATGTGTAGTGTATTAGTGGGACATGCAGACCGTTTGGATAAGTTAGGTATGTGCGTATCCCAAAGGCTTAGAATCATGTTCGTCTGCATTATTGTGTTGATTTATTTTGAGTTTGACGAGTCATGCTGAACCAATAGTCCTTGATTAAGTATGAGAGGTATATGAACTTGATAGCAGAGTATGCTAGCATCACGAGGGGCCATTCCGGAGATGCTATAGTTTTGTGTATATTATATATGTGATGTATATATCTACTTATGTGAGACAACATAATTTGATAGATAAGGTATGTCTAAAAGACTTTAAGTAGTGCAACTTAAATGATTGACTCAATAATAATATGAGAATAAATAAATTTATTATTGAGACCATAGTATCGTGTCGTATGGGGATATACTAGGGAACTAGACTTATTGTGAGTAATTAGATACCTTATCTAGTTGGACAGGGGATACTAGTTAGGTAGAATAAGTTAGGCGTGCACATTAGTTGAGAGGTGAGGATATCAAGGGAGTGTACGTGGACATTGCATGTGTAATAAATAACTGAATTAAATACGTACAAAATATTTTTTAAATGTTTTACTTGTGCTCTAATCCATATCAAAAATATTTTGAAAACCTTTTAGGTGTCCAGCCACAAGGACACCAATCTTAGAGATCCTATACAAAGACGCGTAGCTACAGTAGTGTAGAGGCTTACAGGAGATTACTTTAGACGCTTTAGCTCTTTCATTCTAGATACGAGATTTTCTGAGTAGTTCTTTTGGGTGTGTTGCCTTCAGACTATTTATTTTATTTAGTTATCCATCATACTGTATTTCGATTTTAGTTTTACTTATTATGGTTGGTTTGTGTACTGGAAAAATTGATGATTTATTCGGTCTCATTTTATATATCTGTCATATGATGGTTCAGACTATATTTATGGGTGAATAGTTTAGTCTATTTAATTTATTTCCATAGGTGTTCATAATAAAAGATAAAATTTGACACCAGCTTAATTGGACATAGGTGATTAGAAATTAAAAAGTTTTTCGACAGTGATGCTAAGAATGAAACCATTAATGATTCTTGTTTACTTCAATAATGGAGTGATTACCCAGGATTAGAATAAGCAGGGTGTCACACCGATAAAAAAAATTTATTGTCATAGACGCATGGAAAATGCAAATTTCTTGTGTAGAATTTATGTTCTTAACCAATTGGATAGTTCACTATACAATGTGTATTGTACCATTAAAATGACAAATGCATTATTGGAATCTTTAGACAAGAAATATAAAACAGAAGATGCCGGTATGAAAAACTTCATAGCCGATAGATTTCTTGACAACAAAATGATGGATTCTAAAGTAGTAATTATTCAAGTCCAAGAACTACAATCATTATTCATGACATTCATGCTGAAAGGATGTGCCTAAGAGACTCATTCCAAGTGGTTACAGTGATTGAAAAATTCTCTCCTTCTTGGAAAGATTTTAAGAATTATCTAAAGCACAAATGGTAGGAGATTAATCTTAAAGAACTAATTGTAAAGATTAGGATTAAATAATAAAATTATGTATTTGAAAAGAATAAGGGAAAAAACTACATGGAAACTAAGGCTAATGTTATGGAACAAGGGCCAAAAACCAATAAGAGGAAATGTAAAGACAAAGACACTTCAAAGTCTAAAAATAAGTTCGAAGGAAAATGCTATAATTGTGGAAAACGTGGACATCATTCAAATAAATGTCATAATCCAAAGAACTTCAAGAAACAAAATTCTCAAGCTAACATCGTGGAATGTGAAAAGCTTTCAGATGGCATAGATGATATCAATATCTCTGCAGTTGTATATGAATGTAATTTAGTGAGAAACCCCAAAGAATAGTGGGCGAATACCGGTGCTATGTGCCACATTTGTTCCAACAAATGGATGTTCTGTACCTACAAGCCTATGAAAAATGAAGAGAATCTATTTATGGGTAATTACTCAAGTTCTAAAGTTGATGGGAATGGAAAGATTATTCTGAAAAGGACATACGGGAAGGAACTCACTACAAATGATGTGTTTCATGTTCCAAACATTTGTAAGAATATGATTTTGGGTACCCCAATGAGAAAAAAAGGGTTCAAGGTGGTGTTTGTGTCTGATAAATTTATACTCTCTAAGAATGATACATATGTAGAAAATGGCTATATGACCGACGAGCTATTTAAAATGAATGTAATGACTGTTTTACTAAAATATATTAATACTAATAAAGTTAATTACTCTTATTTGTGTGAGTCCTTAAATATATGGCATGCTAGATTAGGACATGTTAATAATGATACGTTATGTAGATTAATTAACTTAGAATTTCTGCCAAAATTTGATATTGATAACAATTACAAATGTCATATATGTGTGGAATCAAAATTAAGAAGATTACCATTTCATTCCCTTTAGACCTAATTCATACTGGTATATGTGATCTAATGTTTTTATAAACTCTAGGAGGTAAAAAATATTTCATTAGATTAATTCATGATTGCACAAAATATTGTTATGTGTATTTGCTAAAAAGTAAAGGTGAGACTATAGATCAATTTAGACAATACCAAAATGAAGTTGATAATCAACTTAGGAAAAACATAAAGGCAATAAGAAGCGATAGAGGTGGTGAATATGAATTACCTTTCGAAGAAATTTGTACAGATGTCGGCATTATTCACCAAAATACCGCTCCTTACTCGCCTCAATCTAACGATGTTGGAGAATGTAAGAAGCATACATTGAAAGAAATGATGAATGCTATATTAATAAATCCTGGAACACCATAAAACTTATGGAGGGGATTTTTACTCTCTGCTAATTATATTCTATACAAAGTACATCACAAGAAAACCCAAAAAAGACCCTATGAATTATGAAAGGGTCGAAAACCTTACTATAAATATTTAAAAGTGTGGGGGTATTTAGCAAAGGTGATGGTTCCTAAACCTAAAAAGGTTAAAATAGGACCAAAAATCATTGACTACATGTTCATCAGTTATGCAAATAATAGCAGTGATATCATTTTTTAGTTTGGAAATTTGAGATTTCAAATATTCATGTTAATATGATTATTGAATTAAGGGATGCGTCATTTTTCAAAATTAAATTTCCCTATAAATGGACAGAGAATCAAGCCCAAACAAAAGGACAAATGATGCTACAACTAGCCATACTCATCAAGAGTCATTAATTTATGAGCCTAGATGTTGTAAAATGGAAAGAACACCGACTTCATTCGGTCCGAATTTTCTGACATATTTTTTGGAAAACGATCTGTAAACGTATAAGGAAGAGATATCTTCGGTAAAAGATTTAAAATGGAAGAAGAAATTAATAGTGAAATCAAATCCATAATGCAAAATCATACATGGGAACTAATGGATCTTTCAACAGGTTCTAAACATTTAGGGCACCAATGGATCTTCAATAAGAAGATAAAAGCGGATGGATCAATTGATAAGTATAAAGAAAAACTTGTTGCTAAAGGTAATAGGAAAAAAGAAGGGTTCGATTATATTGACACTTACTCATCGGTCACAAGAATAACATCCATTCGGATGTTGATAGAAATTATTTGTTTAAATGGATTAAAATACATAAAATGGATGTAAAAACGACATTCTTAATTGGCGAGTTAGATGAAGAAATATATATATATATATATATATATATATATATATAGATAGGTAGATAGATAGATAGATAGATAGATAGATAGATAGATAGATAGATAGATAGAGAGAGAGAGAGAGAGAGAGAGAGAGAGAGAGAGAGAGAGAGAGAGGGTTTATTGCTCCAGGATAAGAAAGAAAAGTATGTAAGCATGTTAAATCACTTTATGAATTAAAATAAGCACCTAAAAAATGGTGTGAAAATTTTGATAATACTATGTTAACAAATGGTTTTCAAATCAATGAGTGTGATAAATGTATTTATTCCAAAAGAACTCAAGATTGATATGTCATTATATGTCTTTATGTAGATAATATTCCAATAATGGATAGAAACCTTGATATTATTAAGGCTACCAAATGTATGTTGGCTAGTCAATTCGACATGAAAGATTTAGGTGTCACCGATGGGAATTAAAATTTCTTGAACATCCGACGGAGTTGTATTATCTCAATCTTATTAAATTGAAAAAATACTTGAAAACTTTAAGAAGTATAATATTAATCCTGATAAAACACCAGTTGATATAAATCTTTAATGTATGCCAGGAACTGCACTAGACCTAATATAGCATACTTAATAAGTAAGCTAAGTTGTTATATGAGTAATCCAGGTAAAGATCATTGGAAAATAATAATGAGAGTTTTAGGTTATTTAAAACATACTCAAAATTATGGACTGCAATATTTAAGATATCCAACTGTACTTGAAGGTCATTATGATGTAAATTGCATATCTGATACAAAAGACTCTAAGTCCACGAGTGGATATGTCTTTGCCCTTGAAGCTGCAATCGTGTCTTGGAAGTCTACTGCACAAACATGTATAGTTAGGTCTAAAATTGAATCTGAATTCATTGCATTAAACAAAACTAGATAAGAGCAGAATGGCTTCCAAACTTCTTGGAGGATGTTCCAAATTGGTCAAAACCATATGCCCACTATATGTATACACTTTGATAACCAATCGACAATTAGAAGGGCAAAAAAACACATGTACAACGGGAAGTCACGTCATATTCGACGTAGAAACAATACCTTTAGAAAAGTTCTCTCAAATGGAATTATCTCAATTGACTATATGAAGTCCAAAGATAATTTTAAGGATCCTCTTACCTAAGGTTTAACATGAAATCAAGTGAAAAGATATAAAACTTATACATTAAATAAGAATCAATATAGTGGCAACCTAACCTAACTGACTAGAGGTCCGAAGATTTAAGTTCAATGGGTCAACCAAACTATATTATATTCCATACACACTAAAGGATTTATTCTTAACCATTTCAAAGATGAGACAGTGAAAATATGCCGCGAGAAATAGGATAAGTTACACTTTTAATGATTTCTATACCTTAGAAAATGTATAAGTGGGGTATTGCAAGATACGCCTTATGGAAATCACCTATGTGAGTAAGAAGAGGACCACTTCTATGAGAATATTGAAAGTAAAATTATTTAAAATACTCACGGAAAGAGGGGTGTTCATATCAAAATGAACACAAACATGAGAACCAACTGTGTTTGGAAAAATATTATGTGAATATTATTGTCGAGTTTAACAAAAACGGTTGAGGGTTCAATGACATCAAGTTCATTGATTAACCAAGTAAATCTGATAGTATATATCTAGGGAAAGTTCAAGTCCACTAGGATACTTAACTCGATGAAATATATTCCCGTGTTTACTCGAATTAGTGTTTGGATTTCATTTGCATGTTGTAAAGACAATTTCATTCACATGGGGGATTGTTCGAAATGAGTTTTGGAAAAATAGTAAATGAGAAACTTTAAGCTCAATTTAATGTGGGATCCGCATTTCAATTTTTTCTAGACCACGCATAAATACGTCATCCTCCGTGTGGAGTATAACGTAATATACTTGTTTATCCAAAACAATCAAATAATTAATGAGATTTTTTTCTCAAAACTGACCCATATGAAATTAATGAAACTTAATTAGGTATGTAAACAACTTGTCCCAGATTGAAACTTGTCAAAAAAGTGAAGTGTTTATATACAAAATATTTTGTCTTAAGGCTTGGGCCCAAGGGAAACCCACTTTTGTGGAAGGGATACGACTTAGATGCATGTGGGTTAACTATACACGTAAGCACGCATGCATCGTCTGTCCATCCGTCCGGATGAATAAACTCCATCCTGTTCGGTTTGGTCTCGGACCTGGGCCTAGGCTTATAAAGATCCTTTCTTTTTGGGGCCAAAATAATTAAGTTTCTGATTCAGTTTTAACCCATTATTTTAACCCGTTTGTGTTTCTATTTGACCCAACAATCACAGCCATTTGTAATTATTCTATCTTAATAGTCAACTAGAAAATCTATAACTAGAATATCCGTATTCATTTCCTAAACACAAAATAATTTTCTTTCTCTCCTCCTTTTTCCTCTACATTCCATAATGTTTAGTTCGAGTAAAAACAAAGAATTTGAGCTCACCAGGGCTTCAAAGATTCAGGTTCTACTTCTTAAAACTCAAATTATTTTTATTTATTATCTATCATATAAATACTAAATTTCTTTTGTTGAAATTCCACTCTGTATATATATATGATTAGAATATTTTTCTATTAAAACTATTATTCTAATATTTTTACACCTCCTAAAATGACTCAAGCATATAAGGATTTTGTTTCGGCCGCCATTGCTAATATAAATAAAGTCCAAATATTAGCACTGCTGACATAAAAAGAAATCACCACCACATGACCCAAAATGTGCCATACACCACTATCAACACATGGATAGGGTATATAGATACCCCCTGGAAATTTTATACTTCTCAAATGTGATAAAAGCTAAAACTAAACTAAAGGGTTCAATAAAATTAATGTATCTATATAAATTCGCACCCAATCCTAATTTGGTTAAGTTAGTTAGTGGTTGCTATTTATAAATCCATGGTTCAATTGAGTTTAGTATATGTTAATGGTAAAAGCCTACATGAGAGCCTATTAAAAATGAATGGTTTCTAGTTAGTACCCCGATATATTTTTGAGGTCATGATACCTACCATAATTTGTCAGATAACTACCTTCCCTAGAATTGGTTTAAATGAATTTTCTCAAATCTAAATTACCAAATCAATTGTCTTTTGCTTTAAAATTTTGGTGTGAAGTTTTAACTATAATAGTTTATCAATTAATTATCTCTATTTATGGTGCCAAATATGGCGCCACCAAGTCAATGTAAATATGTGAGATCAATCTAGTATAACAATGGAGTATGAATAGATATATAAATGTAGAAGGAGATGAGGCAAAGAGAATCATGACAGCAATATAAGTGGTTCAACCTATCTAGTCCTACTCCACTTTGTATGTGTGTGTGTGAGAGTGAATTCCACTAAAATATGACTCCAATGGCCTTTAGATACACATCACTCAGCTTTCTCTCTCTATGCTGCAATTTCAGGAGGGTTTCAGTACGGTTTCAAATTAAAGTCCTTCTTAACACAGAATAAGGTGAGTATTTCAGGAGTGAAGTTTTAATTATAATTTGTCTTTTGCTTTAAAATTTTGGTGTGAAGTTTTAACTATAATAGTTTATCAATTAATTATCTCTATTTATGGTGCCAAATATGGCGCCACCAAGTCAATGTAAATATGTGAGATCAATCTAGTATAACAATGGAGTATGAATAGATATATAAATGTAGAAGGATATGAGGCAAAGAGAATCATGACAGCAATATAAGTGGTTCAACCTATCTAGTCCTACTCCACTTTGTATGTGTGTGTGTGAGAGTGAATTCCACTAAAATATGACTCCAATGGCCTTTAGATACACATCACTCAGCTTTCTCTCTCTATTGTTGGTGTTAGAGAAGTAGACTAAAATCATGATTTATGTAATAATTTTAGTTATGGATTTATTATTATAATAAAACCATTTATTCCAATTTTAATGAGAATAATATATGGTGTGTAGAAGTATGACATACACAGAGGATCGGATCACCAGTTCTTATAGAATATATGTTTTATCATTCACAGTCTTAGACGGAACTTGACACACCATTAGTGGGATTGTAGCACAATATATTATTAAGTCTAACTTTATTACGGGAAACTATATAGTTTTAACTTATGTGCTAGTACATTTTATGTGTATTAAACAGGACCAATTTGATGTCATTATTTTTATATTAATTTTATAAGAAAATATACACCTCATGATTATTAGGTTTAATAAAGGCTACAATCTGGATATGATTGATGGACACATGCACTAGTTATTTATTATATTGACTTATCGACCGAGATTCATTATTGGATTAATAATCTTGATAAATTGGGCAATGGTAATGTTCGGTGAAAGTCTTTTATGGATGGAATGCACGTCTGGGCATAGAGACTGGTGATACCCCCATGAGGTGATTATAATTTTTGTATGTGTTAAACCCAACAAATGGATTATGTTAATCCGACACTACAAATAAGTTAAGTTTGATCACTCAAGGACTTAAAGAAGCTAATCAAATAAATTATCAGTAATTTATTTTATTAACGGGTATCTATAACCTTAACGTGGGGAGAATTAAGTAATTAATAATGAGGAGCTCGAAATATAAATTTTTGTAATAACATAACACACCGCATAACAACTCGATATCTTTCTCGTATACGGGCGCATTCAAATCTACAAAAGCCTTCTAAAAACAAAGGGCTTGATTTAAAATTGAAGAAATGCATAAAGAGTCCAAGCAATCAAATGGTTGTTTAAGTAACTGAAGTTGCTAAAAAATAAAACACCCCTCATGATACATTGTGGTTACTCCTTAATTTGTAGTTTCATAGTAACTGAGACAAAACCCCAAACCTATAAGATTTATCTTTAAGAAAAAGTAGTTAGTTGGGAAAGAATTAACTTGTCAATGGAATCCATAAAAAGAAACTTCAAACTAATAAAAACCTCAAGGCAAAACCTTTAATTGCTTTCCCACAACCATAAGCACCACCCCTTGAACACAACAACAGAGAGAGGAAGAGACATCAAATTATGTAAGATGGGAGTAGACTGGTGAATAATTACTCTAGAGCTCTGTATTAATACTATATGCAACAGTAGTAACTAGTTAAACTATCTTATTATAAACGAAAAAAGATTACATGATTATAAGGTAAAAAACAATAACACCCCGAGATGTGCTATTGAAAAATATTGATAAATTAGAGACTTTATTTTTTATAAAACAATACCATTTAGATTGAGAATAAATTTTGCGAAAGCATAAATAATAAATCAATTGAATAAAATTTATCAATTTTATCAAATATCAAATGTCCTTTTACAAAATTATTTACAATAAACTAAATGATACAAATAAATTTTTTAAAATAAATATTTAGAGCCTCTAGTGACAGCTCCAATCCCAGCGATAGCATAAATATCATCTTGCATGAAACCTGAAATATAACAAACTATGGGGGATGAACGGGAAACTCAGTAGATCCTATAAATGCTCTAAGTGTAACTACACATACTCATGTGTGCGTGCATCATATACTAGAGTGTATGCAATATAAACACTCAAACTAAAAAATCAATAATATAGTCATCACCTCTGATCTCACCGTGGAACTACACAACCCATGATTGAGTATCAAAATTCCCGTCGCACTTCCCACAGTATGGTATGGACTACCGTCAACTATTCTTTTCATTATACTCGAAATAATCCAATGGACTCCAAAAATAAATAACATAACTTGGGCACATGACCCATCATAACATGGAATCACCGCCATAGTAAAACTTGGCATACTCGTCAACCAGGGTCCATAGCCTAGTCTTTGGATAATAAACAAAGTTATAGCCGACAGCACACCCCCTTCAGCGGGTTGGTTGGCTAAGGAATGCCTATGAATTCTCCAATAGTAATAATCATAATATCATTCTACCAATTAAAATAAGTTTCAAATCCAATTACCATAAATCAAGTTTACATATTTTCTACCCATTTCTATAACCCAACATGCTCGTAAAATCAACTACTTTGGTTACCCCAAACTACATGGCATGAAAATAACACATACAAATGGGTGCAAGAACGAATATAATATATGAGCATACAATATATATAAATGCAACACATAGCATGGATATAAGTATACAATCAAGGTTGAAAAGTGTGACACACTAAATTAACCGCGAAAGAATTAAACTACCTCAAGAGAGTTAAAATCCAAAATTGTAGGGTCATTTTGAAAATCCAAAAAATCATATCCATGCATTATCTAAACATCCAATCCGACTTCAGATTCGGATTCTACACGAAAAATTAGATGAGGTATGTTCTTTGAGTTTTTTTCAAATGTCATCCAAAAGCACTTAAAAAGAAGATTTAAACACTTTAAATTAGATCTTCTCATTCCACTCGTTTTTTACACTTTTAATTGTGGATTTTCATCTTCCTTTCCTTATATTCAACCATAATATTTCTTATACAACCCCTATCTCAAATCCTATCTTGGAGCCTAAGCTAGTGCATATTACTATATTTCCCTTTAATTTAAAATTGCCTACTTTACATATTTAACTCGTCACAAAATATCCAAAAGCCATTTAAATTTGAATTTCATACCAAAATAAATTATTTTTAAATGTAACAAAAAAAACATTTTCATTTAAAATAAAGTATTTCGACTGAAATCTTATAGAATATGCTCTCAAAATTACGGGGTATTGCATTCTTCCCCCCTAGAAAAGAAATTCCGTCCTCGAAATTTACCCAACATTTTCTTACCATAAATTCAAATAAAAAGTTCAACATCACCCAAATAAGATCGTACGCAAACCAAATCACTCTCAACGGACAACGTAATGGTCCAATAACCTCAATCCCGAGAATATGAATAACCTATACTCTAATACCACTTTTTAACACCTCGAGAGGTGCTACTGAAAATTATTGATAAATTAGAGATTTTTTTTATAAAACATTACCATTTAGATTGAGAATAAATTTTGCGAAAGCATAAATAATAAATCGACTGAATAAAATTTCTCAATTTTATTAAATCTCAAACATCCTTTTATAAAATAATTTAATATAAACAAAATGATACAAATAAATTTTATTAAATAAATATCTAGAGCCTCTAGTGATGGTCCTAATCCCAACGATACCATAAACATCAAACCTGAAATACAACAAACTATGGGGGGATGAGCGGGAAACTCAGTAGGTCATATAAATGCTCCAAGTGTAACTACACATACTCGTGTGTGCGCGCCTCATATACAAGAGTCTATGCAATATGAACACTAAAACTAAAAACTCAATAATATAATCATCACGTATGATCTCACCGCTGCACTACACAACCCAAGACCCAGTATCAAAATTCCCGCTGCACTTCCCATAGTATGGTATGGACTATCGTCCACTATCCTATTTATTATCCTCGAAAAAATCCAATGGTCACCAAAAATAAATAACATAACTTGGGCACATGACCCTTATAACATGGAAAAACCTCCATAAAATATTGACATCACCTCCATAGTAAAACTTGACACACTCGTCAAACGGGGTCCATGGCCTAGTCTTTGGATAATAAACAAAATCATAGCCAGCAGCACACCCCGTCCAGCGGGTGATTTGACTAAGGAAAGCCTATGAATTCTCCAATATTAATCATCATAATATCATTCTACCAATTAAAATAAATTTTAGATTCAATATCCATAAATCAATTTTACATGTTTTCTACACATTTCTATAACCCAACATGCTCGTAAAATCAACTAGTTTCATTACCCCAAACTACACGGCATTAAAACAACACATACAAAATGAATGCAAGAAAAAATGTAACATACGAGCATACGATACATACAAATTCAACACATAGCATGGATATAACTATACAATCTAAATTGAATAAGTGTAGCACACTAAATTAACCACGGGAGAAGGAAACTACCGCAAGAGAGTTAAAATCCACAATTGTAGGGAAGTTTTGAAAATCCAAAAAATAAGATCTAATCATGATGTAAACAACCAATCTGACTTTAGATTTGGATTCTACACAAAAAATTAGGTCAGGTATATGTTATGAATTTTTTTCCAAATCTCATCTGAAAGCAGTAAAAAAGAAGATCTAAACACTCTAAATTGTCTCTTCTCATTCCATTCGTTTTTTACTCTTTTGATTTTATTTTTGTTATTTGTTTTTCATCTCCCTATCCTTATAATCAACCATAATATTCCCTATATATTCCATCTCTCAAATCCTATCTTGGAGCCTAAGCAAGTTCATATTACTATATTTCCCTTTATTTTAAAATTTCCCACTTTACATATTTAACTCATCACAAAATGTCCAAAAGCCATTTAAATTTGAATTTAAATGTTTGATTCGATTTCAAAACCAAAATAAATTGTTTTTAAATGTAATATAAAAAAAATCATTTAAAATAAAATATTCCGACTGAAATCTTATAAAACATGCTCTCAAAATTACGGGGTATTACAAAAACTTGCAATACATTATGGTACTTGTGAACACATCTAAGATAATAAAATGGACTGCAATAATTTAAAAGAACTCGTCTTTATCTTTTATATGGTTTGCAATCTCTGTGAAATCATATAAAAGAATAAGAACATAAGTATGATAAAAATATAAAAACAAAATAGAGCTCGAGGAAAAAAGCAAAGCTAGATGCACAAAAAGATGAAAACTAACTTTTGGTTTAAAATCTGAAATTATGGATGAATCTTTGCCCAACTAAATACTTATGAAATAATAGAGGCTTAAATGACCCCAACTCAATAAAAAAAATTTAATTACTACATAAATATATGATGTGATAACAAGAGAATAACAAAAAAATTAATCAGAAAATATGGATGACAAATTTTGAAAATACATGAAACATGGCACAAAATGGGGCAAAATCGACCTAAAAATGACAGTGTTGTGTTCATGTTGGGACTTGTCAACACGAAGACATGTAGCATTATTCAAGATTTTACTCACGTTGATGTGTACATTTACTAATCGTGTTAGTGATATTGTGCTATGTTTTATTTGGGTTGTGTTCATGTTATATTTTAATGGTGTTCAAAAATATGACATCTGTTGTATGTAAAAATTATTCATCTACGTGAACCAATGAGAAATGTACACCTTTAATCGTACGTGGATATTCTCACAGTGCTTACTTTCTTAGTCGTCTCATGACACACTTGGTTGGCCAACCGATCGACCAACTTCAAAAATACGAACCATCAAGAATATCAAGAGTCACTCGGGTGGAATGGCTAACAACTTTTGTACGCGTATCGGTGAATATCAACAGTCTTATTTATTGTACACAAATGTAAATACCTGAATATATATAAAGGAATTACATATATTGGATTCCTGACCACTATAAATACACGATCTCCCTTAGCTCAAATGGATAATTTAATCAAACATAAACACACTCAACTATAAGCTATTGTAACCACCGGAAATACTAAAAACAGTGGGTTTAGGATTTTTCACATAGCTGAACCACTTTAAAAACCTTGTTTATTAGGCATTTGCCTTGTTTTATTTTCTATATATTATCTATAATTAAAAATTTGGAACCACTCCATTTTTAGACATCAAAGATTGGCGTCGTCTGTAGGAACGACTGTTAATCATCGTTCTTTACCTATTTTATTCATTTGTTCACCTTGGAAGTTCTCTGAGGAGTGATAACTATTTTTGAGAGGTTTCTTGCAATTATAGGTAATAATCCAGATCCATCTGCTTCTCCTAGTTTGGCATATCTTCTGGGAATTTTACTCAACTTTGCTAAAGTAGGAAGCCGTGCTAGAGTCAGTACGAAAGTTGGCTCAATTTTTGTAAGACAATTCCACAACTGAGCCATCCTGGAGGGACATACCACCTCCATCATCCAGAAATGAGAGAAGTAGCCACTCCAGATATTCTTGTGACAGATCTTACTTCTCGGGAGAAACGTCATCAATTGGATCAACATATTATTATGATGGTCGATCTTTCTCCTCTGAAGGGTCAAGTATGTCAGAACCCTTAAGTAAGGTAATTTCCTTTGATCTTCGAGCATCCAGAGGTCATCATAGGGAAGTAGATCGATCTTGTGAGCATAGTGAAGGATTTTTTAGGTCTAGGGCTATCATAAGAGTCTCTACGTGTCCCGAGCAAACTTCCCAGGTAGAGAGCTCACCACATGTGCATAGTAAAGCCACCAAAGCTGCCTCAACCAAATCTAAGACAAAGGATCAATCTTGGAAAGGGTCTGTGCAGCGACTAGAAGATTGACTAAGAGAAATGGTTAAAATTAAGAACCCTTTGCAAAGGAGTTTTGTGAAGGGATCCCCCTTCATCCAGGATAATATGGATTAACCCACACCTTTTAAATTCAAGCCACTAGTTATTATTTCCATGTATAATGGGAATACTGATCCAGTTCTACATACTGAGCAATATCAGGCTACTTCTGATAGATACTCTATCCCTGATGAGATGCGTTGTTGAGGATTTTCAAGTTTTATTACAGCCTCAGCCCAGATATGGTATAATAACCTACCCAGAAGGAATTTTTTTATTTTCCTTTAATTATCTGAGTTGTTTATCGACAACTTCTATTTTAGGGCCAAGTCGTTCAAGGGTGTTATTCATTTTTAACCATTCATCAAAGACCCAGAAAAACTACTCGGGAGTGTATAACTCGCTTCAACAGTAAGAAACTAGAAGTGATTGATTACAAAGATAAGACTGTCATTGCTGAACTGATGAGTGGGTTGCTCACCAAAGACCTTTTCTATGCACTGGCAAAAATTCTTCCTAAGACCATGAAAGAATTTATGGCCAAAGATGGGAAGATTATGAATGTCGAGGAGGTAATGGCTGCTAAAGAAGCTCAAGATGTGAATCTTGGATAATTCAGCCAAGAACGATCAGAAGGATAAGAAAGTTGATAAAATCAAGAAGTATGATGAATATATCCACTCATCAAAGGTGTGCATCACACATTGGAGGAGATTAGGGGTAATAAGAGTTAAACTGGCTTGGGAAATTAAATTCACCTCCCAACAGGAGAGATACATCCAAGTATTATGATTTTCAAAGAGATCATGGACACACCGCTGATAATTGCATTGCTCTGAAGGACGAAGTGGAAAATCTCATCCATCGAGGGAAATTAACTAAATTTATTGATTGGACTGGTGGTCGGGACACCAGAAGGAGGTATGAGTCACTTTATAGAGGAAAGGATGGTAAGAAAAGGGCTCACGATGATGATTATGAGGACAAACCCCACTCGCCGAAGAAACCCAAGGAGCCAGAAGTTAACGTGGAAATGATTTCTTTTATCTATAATTTCATTGCAGGAGGAGACATCAGTGGAGGATATGAGATAGCTGAGAGAAAGTTTTATCTAAATTAAGCCAAATCTTATCATTCTATTATACAAATTAACATGTCTGAGTACACAGATAGTTGGCCTAGGAAAGTGAACAAGGACATATTAGTGATCGCCTTCTCCAAGAATGATCTGAGCGGTGTAATATACCCTCATGACGACCCACTGGTCATCATTTATCAGTTTCATCATGGTAGAGTGGAATCCTAGTAGACAATGGGATTTTAGCTAATGCCATGTTCTATAACTGTTTCCACAACCTAGGGCTACGAGATAATAAATTAGAACCTTATCATAGGCCCCTCATAGGGTTCTTAGGAGAAAACGTTTATCCTTAGAGACAATCAAGTTAGATGCCTTGTTCGACACTTGGCTTGTTTGATGTATCTTCGACCTACAACATGATTCTCAATAGAGTTGGGATGAATTAGTACCATCTACAGTACATTAGTGTATGAATTTTCCTACTAATTATGGATTTAGCATAATTAATGGCAACTATATAGAGGATAGATATTGTTATTACACTTCTACTAACCAGCAATAAGTCTAGAAGAGCACTAACACATGTCATATCGACACTTTGGATCCTCTGGGAGGAAGAAGATCTGGTCAAGAGATAGGTTATAAAGGCAATAGAGACCATTATGCTTGATGATGAGAAGCCGAAAAGAATAATTCAAATTTGCTCGAACTTAACACCCTCTCTCAAAAGGTAATTGATTGCATTCCTTAGAAAATGGAAGAATGTGTTTGTTTGTAGCCATGAGTATATGCCAAGAATTGAACCTAATTTCATCTTCCATGAGCTCAACATTTACAAAGATGCTAAGACGATCAAGCAGAAATGAGAAGTGTTCAATCTTGGGAAGAACATATCCATCCAAGAGGAAGTAGAGAAATTACAAATAGCTCAATTTATAAAATATGTTAAGTATCCCAGTTGGTTGGCCAATATAATGATGATAAAAAAGAAGAATGACAAATGGAATATATGAATAGACTTTACGGATCTCAACAAAGCATGCCCAAAGAATCATTTTCCTTTACTAAGGATTTATCAATTGGTAGATGTAACTATTGGACATGAGTTACTTAGATTCATGGATGCATATTCTGGTTATAACCAGATTAAAATGAAACTAGAAGACCAGGAGACCATGTCTTTCTTCACTAGCTGAGCTACATACTGCTACAATAATATGCCCTTTGGGCTAAAAAATGCTAGAGCAACATACCAGAGGCTGGTGAATAAAGTGTTTGAAGAGAAGATTGGCAAGAATATGGAGGTATATATGGACGACATGCTCACTATGGGCAAGGTGGTCGCAAACCACATTAAAGACTTGGATGAGACGTTTGACCAGTTAGAGAAGTACCAGACGAAACTCAACCCGACCAAATTTATATTCGGGGTAAAATAAGGAATGTTCTTGGGGTATATTGTGAATCAGATAGGAATCGAAGACAATCATGACAAGATAAGGGATTTGATTGAGGTGAAATCTCCCATATGTAAGAAAGACATAAAAAATGACTGGAAGAGTAGCAACCCTCAACTATTTTACATCCCGAGTAAAAGATAAGTTCCTTTCATTTTTCAAGGTGATTAAAAATACCTTTGAGTGGAACGACGAAAGTGAGAAATGTTTCCTCGAGTTTAAGAAATATCTAAGATCTCCACCACTATTCTCTCGACTAGTTTTAGGAGAAAAGTTGTATTTGTACTTGGTTATTTCAGAGTCAACTCTTAGTTCGGCCTTGATCCAATAAGAAGGAGGAGTTAAAAAGCCTATTTACTACACCAAAAAAGCATTCTAAGGAGTAGAAATTAGGCATCCACACTTGGAAAAGATATCATTTGAATTTATTGAAGCCTTTAGGAGAATTAGATGATATTTTCAGGCACACACTATTATGGTGTACACTAATTTGCCCCTGCGATAAGCTTTGCACAAACCAGAAAAGTCAAAAATTTTAATGTCCTGGGCATTTGAACTAGGGAAATATGAGATTGTCAATGAGCCCAGGACTTCATTGAAAGGTCAAGCAGTAACAGATTTATTATAAAATTCACATACCCAGAGGTGACCAATAATCCAAGTTTGACTACTGAGCAAATTTTTTTAGAAGAAATCTTAGCTCAAAAGCAAACTGAGATCGTCATCGATCAATCGAAACATCGTAGCAAAAAGGTATTCGAACATAGAGTATTATCATAAGAAGACTTCAATAAAAACATTATAATTTGGAATTTTTTTATGGATGGATCTTCATACGCCACTGTAAGTAGAGCAATACTTATCACCAACACTCCAGATGACCTAGATATAGAATACGCTTTATATTTTCAATTCTAAGCTTCCAACAATGAGGTCGAGTACAAGGCGTTGGTTATGGGTTTGGAACTAGCTTTTATCACTAGGTTCCGAGAAGCTGATAGTGCATAGTGATTCTTAACTCATTATTAATAAAATGCTTCAGATATATGGAGTTGAAGGAGAAATTATGGTAAGATATTTGGACAAAGCTATAGAGGTTATCTCTCTATTTCCTACAATAAAAAAATGGTTCAAATTCCTAAACTATAAAATGTCTGAGCAGATGCACTTGCTCGGCTAGCCTCAGCAACTCAGATAGAACTCAGACGAACCATTCTAATATAGATCCTCACATATAGAAGCATTGATGTGGAATCTATCAATTATCTCTATGGAATTAGGTCCTTCCTAGATGGATCTGATCAAAGACTATATTGACAAAGGGTTACTGCCATTCAAATAGAAAGAAGCAAGGAAGATGAGATACAAAACAACCAATTATGTTTTAGAGAAAGGGGCTTTATGCAGAAGGGGATACACTGTATCCATACTTCATTGTGTTCATCCAATCGAAGTAGATTATTTGATCAAGGAGGTGAATAAAGGCTCATATGGAGCTCATTCAACCGATCGATCATTAGTATAAAGAATATCCATGTACGGCTACTACTGGTTGATGATGAAGGTTGATTGTGTTTCTTTCACTAGTAAGTGCGATAAGTGCCAGAAGTTTGCTACTATTCTTAGAAGATTTGGGGCTGTCCTAACTCCCAGCATGTCTCCTTGGTCATTTACTATTCGGGGGATCGACCTAGTCGGCCCATTGTTGACCACTAAAGGAAATTTTTAAGTATTTAGTAGTAACAATGGATTACTTCACCAAATGGGTGGAGGTTGAGAATTTGATTGATATGCCTTATCAGAGAGTCTATCAGTTCATATGGAAGCATGCCGCTATGGGATGCCTTATGCTTTCATCCCTGATCATGGTACTCAGTTTGACAATGAGGAGTTTTAGGAATATTGAATTTGATACAAGATTCTGAAACTTCATTCAACACCTGGACATCCACAATGCAATGGTCAGACAAGGATCACTAATAAGACTTTGCTTGATGGGTTGAATAAAAGTTGGATGATGCTAAGGGGAACTGGATCAACAAGCTGCCTAATGTCTGTTGGGCTTACAAGACTATGCCAATAATGGCACTAGGAGAAACTCCGTACATGCTTGCTTTCGATAGTGAGGCAGTGGTACCAACTAAAATAGGCCTACCGACTCACAGGGTGTTGAATTTTGACTCATTTAGGAGTGATCTTATAAGTAGAGTGGATCTATATATGATCGAAAAAGTCAGAGAGGATACTGTAATTCGAATGGCTACTTATCAATAAAGGACTGTTAGATTCTACAACAGGAGGGTTTGGCTGACCAACCTAAAGGAAGGAGACTTTTTCCTTAAGAAGGTAATTCAAAAATAAAATAAGTTAGATCCCAACTAGCATGGTCCTCATCACATCTCAACAGTTATCCGACTAGGCACTTGTCACTTGCAAACACTTAAAGAGGAAGAATTCCAGAATCCATGGAACGCCGACCACCTTTGAAAATATTATCAGTAATTTTGGTTCGATGTAATCATTTATTCAATTTAATGAAGTTGCAAGCTTCTATCAATTATTCATCCTTTTTATGTTTTTTTCCTAGGCATGTGCTATACATCAACCACTAATAAACTTTTCCAACTTCAAAAAAGTCAAACTTTTCCAACCTCAAAAAATCTAAGAAATTTCCTTTAAACTTCATGTATTTTTTCATCTTTGACAAGTAAGGAATAAGAAATCAGTAAAACTTCATATATAACTTAAAGTCCAATACAAGAAGTTTCACCCGACTGGGTTAAACACATGAATAAATATACATTCCTAACACACTTGGTCGCCAATGATAACTTATGCCAACACTTAGCACAACAAAACTGCTTATAGTTTTACCTAAGTGTTGTAGTAGAATCTTAGGCATTACAAATTAGGTTTAATCTTTGAACAAACATTTATCATTTAAGAAGCTTATCTAGTCGGCAAGCTAATTAACTAATCACAAGCCTAAATAAAGGCTGAAATGTATTGAGAAACATACATATAGAAAAACAAATTCTATTTTATTCCCTACACATTTTGTGTTACAATACAGAAATAAAAAAGTAGGAAATACAAGTCTATTATATTGGACGTTTTCCTTCATCTTTATTCATTCGAGTAGGAGCCTCATTAAGAGTGATAGGCATGGTTGTAGCTTTGAAATATCTTGGCCTATTACGTCTACTAATGCTTGGTCAATCTGACAGATATGGGGGGCTAACATATTCATCTTTACCTTAAGATCCATAATCCTAATGTATTTTCTCACTAGGCTCTGAGGAATGGCATTAGTCATGACCCAATTTACATCAATCTTAAAAGCGGGACCAGGGTTATCCAACATCCTTGGATCATATCAGTACCATAATTCATTTTTTCTCTGTAT
Organism: Sambucus nigra; assembly: GCA_949130495.1. Lineage (NCBI taxonomy): Eukaryota > Viridiplantae > Streptophyta > Magnoliopsida > Dipsacales > Adoxaceae > Sambucus > Sambucus nigra. The sequence continues at coordinate 528,753,097 of OX422210.1, read as the reverse complement.
TTTTAATAGCCCCAACAAGTTCAACCAACCCCATTTGTATCTTTTTTAGCGATCTTGATCCATATGGTCATCCAAGTGGGTTAAGTATTCATCATGTCTATCCATCCAAACATCCTTGGGTTTTTTATGGAAGTGGAAAGTTAGTCGGTCAACCCTGTCTTGGAGGTTTTTTATGGCTTTATCCTTCTCCTACAACAAAGCTGATTGATTAGCCAAGGTCTTCTTAATTGTATCTTCATGTATAGTTGGAAGAGCAAACAATACCTTCCTAAAGGATTGCCCAGGCTTGGTTTTTCTCTTCTTTAAGCTCTCTAGCTTTTCAAGCAGTCGGGCATTCTCTAGTTCTAGGAAAGAAGCCCCTTCATTTGGCCCAGTTCAGATGTCTTCTTCAAACTATCCAACTCATTTCTTAAGGCATTATTTTCCTTTTCTAGGAGTGCAATAATCTCCCGAGCAATTTTTACTTCTTTATTTAGCACAAGTTCATTCATCTTCAAGGCACATGTGATTTTTTGCAGCTTCTTATTAAACCCCTAACATGTGCTCAGGGCTTCATACTTTACTTCATAATCAGATTGTATCAATGCCTGATAAAGATTGTAATCTTCTTGCAGCTGTTCATTTCATTTCATTAATAAATCAAGTATTATAAGGGTGGTTCCATTACAAATGAACAAGGAAGAAAAAAAAAGGAAAATACATAAAGAGCAGGTAAAAACTATCTAAAAGAGTTAAACTTTATCTTTGTCCTTGACAAATGAGTTGGGATGAGGTAGGTTTGATATAACAATTGGCACCATGGAAGATTCCCTAGAACCCTTTTCATTATCAAATTCCTCATCTAAGTTGGGAGGACTTACTGGATTATACATTTAAAAAAGTTCAGAATCAACTTGGGTGCCAACCTCCTTCAAGGCATCCAACCAGCCATATTTGTAAGAGAGCTTCTTGGCATAATTAATTTTGATGGTTGCAGTAGAAAATTCCTTGTCCCATCCTTTGTTAGAGGCTTCCTCCTTATCAGATTTATTCTCGGCCTTTAGCTCCAAGAATTTCTTTTCCTTTTAAGCCACCAGAGCAGTTAAAGTGGTGACTTTATTTTCATTAAGTTTGACCTTGTTCTCGATCTCCTTTAATTTCTCCTTAATAGAAGCAGGTCTATCTTCAGCCTCTCGAATTTTATCTTCATAGGACTTTTTCTTAGTCTTAAGAGAGTTTTTAGAATCCTATAAAGACTTTTACAAGTCTTCAATAACTTTCTCCACTTCTGCCGAGGAAGCTTTCAGTTGGTCATCTTTCTCCTGCATTTAGTTATAATCAACTAAGAATTGTAAAAGAAGAAATATGCAACATCAATACATGATAAGTTCAATAGAAAAAATACACACAAATAAAGAAGTCAGGTATTTACTAAGGCCAAGTTTTGACTAGACCTTTCAACCAAATAGGCTCTGAACATCGAGGCTACTATCGACCTATCCGCTGGAAGAGTTTCAGCCTTTATCAAACCCTTGGCCAATCGAGGGTTAATTCCCACAGAGGAATCTTTAATATTTCCTTATTTAGTAAAGACATTCTGAGATAACTCTTGTTGGTTGGGCAGAACTCTTCTCAACCTTTTGAATTGAGGCTCAACAGTTATGGCTTCTTCCACATTAAGGACTTGAGGCCTCTTCTGAGTATCCTGACGCATCTTATTAGTAACAATGTTCTTCTTAGTAGGAGGTGGAGATCTAGATCCAGTCAACAAATTGGGTAATTTTCTCTTCATTATTTCTGTAGAGGGTGAATCGGGGATGGTTGTAGGGTCAAGTGATTCGAAGGAAGTTGATGTTCCTCCTTGCAAAAAATCTCTCTCTACTTAAGTAAACTTAGTAGCAGAGGAAGTAGAAACAGGTTCATCATCCAAGTTAATGGGGGACTGAGGTAAAATTATTGTTAGACAGACAATAAATGAGGTTAGAAAATTCTTGTATTCCAGTAGAATAGAAGCTTCTTGGGGATGCTCTTCTCCTACTCTTTGGTGGATGGCACACAAATATATAAGATCATCAATATTCACTTAACTTTCCTTTGGGCAATTCTTTTTATTCTTCTCTGCACAAAAATAAGATGAGATAGTTAATCGGAAAACCATCAGACAGTAAGTAAAAAAGAAGAAAATTGAAAATCAAAATAAATGAATGACTTATGCCACGCCCTTCCAGGGGACACCTGGGTCCAGTGTATGTTGCCCCCTCAGGAAGGGAGCATATTGTCAATTATTCACTACAACACCATAGGCCGAGTAATATTTCTTTGAATCTAAAAAGTTAACCACCAATGCCCTATTGGCCTACCCGGTATTCATATAATAGGTATTATCACTAGTGATTCCTCACTTGTAACATAACATCAACTTGGGAATCCCAATACAAATCCTGTGGATTTTGTTGAACCCATTTACAACCCTCCATGTATTGGGGGCTACTCTCATTGGGACTACATAAATACTATAAAAATTGAAGAAAAAATGGGTTCAGGGGAAAGGTAATACCGCACTCAGTAATTAACAAAGTTTGGATCTAGTGACCCTTAGACAATGACAACACACCAACAGGCCCACTATCTATTTCTAAACCTATCCAACTGGGGATCTTTATTCTTTCCCCAAATTCCTATAAAGAACCTTCGTCTACAATGTATACCATGATTGAAAGATATAAAAATCAAAGAAGGAAAAGGCAAGAAAGCTTATAGAGTTTAAGAAATGACAGAAACTGCAAAAGCAGAGAAAGAAAGCTTGAGAAGAGAGAGAGAGAGAGAGAGAGAGAGAGACTAAGTTCAATGTTTTGAGGTAAGGAGAAATGGAGGGAAAACAACCGTCCTTTTATAGGTTACCTCAAAATTAGAAATGAAATGATTAAACTGAACAAACGATTGAACTGTCGACGATCGCACAAGTCTCCAAACGTAGAAAGGCCATCATGCCCTTTAGCGGTTTGCTGAAGTTCAAACTAATTACGAAAATTCCATTTTCAAATATAATGGTGAAAGTTTTTACAAGTCCAGGAGGTCGATTTCCGACCAACACATGCCAAGAAATATTCTGGAACAAATACTCCATACTTTCAATCAGTCATCAAGCATGGAGAAATGGGGGTTTTGTTGTATGTAAAAACTATTCATCCATATGGACCAATGAGAAAATGACACATGCCCTACTACGTGGAAATTCTCACATGCTTACTTTCTTGGTCGGATCCATAGACACTTAGTCATCTAACCAGCCAATCAACTTCAAGAATACAAACCATCAAGAATAGCAAGAGTCACTCGGTGGAATAGATAACAGCTCTTGTACATGTACTTGTGATTATCAACAGTCTTATTTATTATATATAGATGTAAATGCCAGAATATATAAAGGCATTCCATCTCTTGGGTTCCTATCCACTTTAAATACAACATCTCCCTTAGCTCAAAGGGACGATTTAATCAGGCACAAACATACTCAACCCTGAGCTATTATAACCACCAGAAGTACTAAAAACAGTGGACGTAGGATTTTCTCATTGTCGAACCACTTTAAAAACATTGTTTGTTGTGTGTTTGCCTTACTTGATTATCTATATTTTATCTGTGATTATAAATTTGGACCCACTCCATTTTTAGACATCAACAACCCCTATAAAAAATAATTCAAGTATGCAAATAACATATATATGATAGTAGTTTGGATACTTCATTTTACCTTAGCCATTAATATAAAATATAATCTTCTTGATAGACACATAAAAAATGTTACACATATATCTCCATTTAATTACGAAAAAGGGAGCCGTAAAAACTCTAATTAAAAAATTAAAACCAAAGATTCAACAAATTCACTACTTCAACCCAATTGACAAAAACCTTTCCAAAATACAAATGTATCCTAAAGTAATGAACCCAAAGACAACCCTAATATTCTCAAACCAAAGTCTATGAGAAAATGTTTTTAAAGTAAAGAATAAAACCTGGAAATATTAACAAACTAACAAAAATAATAACTAAAAATAGAGGTAATGTCTATCATATTTACGAACAAAAAAACACCAACAGAGAATTAAATAGCCATTGAATTCATTTGATCTAAAACTTGGAAAAAAATATAAAATGAGTCCACCTAAAATACTCAAGTGTGAGAATCATTTTACTAAAATTTGGTTCGACGCCATTTCTCAGCAAATATATAACCAGTTAACTATGAAGATGTGCTATTAGCCTATTCATTTGTTATAGTTCAATGTCAGCGTAAAATGAAAATAAGGTAAAGATCAAAATCAAAAGACCATTATGTTAAAAAAATACAAATGTTAGAAATCTAATTAAAATAAAATAACTTACCAGTGGCATCAAATTCAAATACGAACTTAAAAGGGGGTATCATTCATTAGTTCTTAATTCTTTAAGAACTTTGAACCAAACCAATTAATTACATAAAACAAATTCATTCCAAATAACGCATACGAACCTCAACAAACAACTCAAATGTATGTTTTAAATTAAGATTGAAAAAGATCATACCCTGATTAGTTAGGATGCAAATGTGAATACCCTCAATTTCACCTTTATGTTGAAGAATGATTTATTTAAATGATCATTTCCATAAAACTTATGCTTCCACTTCATTGGAATCCATATATAACCCTTAAACTTCATCAAAATTCATCAACCACTAATGTACAAATTGTAAAAAATCAAGAATAAAACATATATAAATCGAAAGAAATTAAAAATCCATAAATCAAACTACAAAAATAGACATTAGTAACAACACCAAAATGGTAAAAACTAGTCATAACTTGAAGACATATATTAAAAGTGTAAACCATTGTGGGTTTAAATCCAAATGAACCTAACAAATGAAAGATGAATAAAGTTTATAGAAGGAGAGAGAACAAAGTACACCTGATTTCTATTATAGTGTGGTCAATCCAAGAGTAATACCTAAGAAAGAAGAAAAGGCTATGATTTAAACCACACAAAGAGCAAAAAATTAAAACGGAGTGAGATCTAACTGTGAGTGTATTTGATGTTATGAGATTTGGAAAATCAAACATAAAAGCCATATTAGAATTACCAAACATACTTATGGTAGGAAAAACTCGAAAATATGAATACCAAATCCAAAATACAAAAGGGCTTATAAGACCCAAATTGTTACCTGAAAATCCAATTAGTACCTCCTTAAGAAACTAGTACCTGAAAAATAATCCTATATTAGTAACTAAAAATTAAAAGATTAACCATTTGATCCCTCCAAAATCGTTATTGCTAAATGATGAAAATGAAAAGGATATCAAACCCATGAAATTTTTTATGAGATCTAAATGAGTGAAAACGAAAACAAAAAGAAAAATAGATGGTATTCCTGGGATTAAGATCATAAAAAATCTAGAGGGTGACTATCGAGAGTGAGAAACCTTATGCGTACTGATTCCGAAATGATGACGGATGGTGGGTTTGGTGAGCAACATACGCGAAGTGGGGTGTAATACCTCGTATTTTTTATGAATTAATAAATCGAATGAAATTAATTATTTGTTCTTGTTGTGACTAGAGATGTCACTATTTATACCTTTATGTGTAATTTAATTCGAATTTGAAATTGGATCTAAGAAACAACAACTAATTAATTAAATTAATTAGTATTTGGAATCGTATTGAGAATTTATTAAATAATTGAGTTGTTATTTATTTATTTGGGTATTCTTGGTAATAGGATTTTGGGATGCATAGAATGCTTATTTTTAATTTTAAATAATCATTTAAATGCCAATTGGTTTAGTTAAGGTTCGAACAATGCTTTAAGTTATATAGAGTTGAATTTGGGCCCTTTTAGGTGAGGCCTTTTTGGAGCTCAAGTATAATTTTGTGTTTAAAGGATTTTAAAGGATCATTAGGGGTCTCATTTATCATAAAAAACAACTGAAAAGAAACTTGAGGTGTTAGAGAGAATGCACATGGAGAGAAGATGAGGAATTGAAAATTTTGTCTTCTCTTCTTCGCACGTCAATTAAGGCAAGTATATATAAAATATAATTTTGATTATATATTTATCAAGATTGTAACTATTCACTAAAAATCTAAATCAAATTGTGTTGTAAATTTTATTTTTTGATAATTAAATAGTTAGTTTTCTTAATTTACCTAATCTCGGTGACAATTAAATTGATTTCCCCTTTTTCTTGATTGATTTTTTCATAAATTTCGATTAATACTAATAGGTAGTGATTTAATGATGTTTTATATTATGAATATTATAAAAGCCCCATATTTAATAGAATCAATACATGAGAATCAGTAGTTTATGGTAGAAGTTGTTACATGCAGAATTCTTGAATGGAAATTGGGTTTTGACTTTGAATCATGTTGAAGATTTGGGTTTTAATGATGGAAATAAGTTCCAATTGTGTAGATGATATGTTTTTAACATTTGGATGATTATTGGGTGCTTAGTAGAAACTTTTATGTTCATTAATGGAGGATAAAAAGAGAAATTAGGTGGTTAAAGAAGACAAATCTCGTAACGGAGATAAGTGTTCATTTTTTAGACTGGTCGATCAATCGAGCCCAGGTCGTTGATCAATCGAAAGTCTCATATATTTCCTAGTAGGGATTTTAGATTTTAGTTCGAATTTTTTGTATTCTGATATTGGGTTTAGTTTTTTGGGTCTTGAGATTAAAATATAACATTTTGAGGTGTTGTAATTTAGTTTTTGAGAATTAGTTGATAATTGTGATATTGTTGATTTCTAGGGAATTATTTTAAGGCTTTATTTTTACAGACCTAAGAGTGGAATGGGTTAATTAGGTATTTCATTGTTGTTAGTTGTGGAGATTGAATTGGATGCAATGTAATCGCTTTAAATTTATGATTTAAATGTATTGTTAACTGGAATTTTGGGATTCTTATAGATGGGACTTAATGCCCAGAATTAGTTGGGTCATTGTGTTAAGTTAGTATAGTGGGGGAGCCTAGGATTGAGTTAAACATCATAGAGTAGGGTGGTTAGTACATTGGATGTCTTTTATAATTTAGGTATGGGCTCATTACCTAGATGGGAAGCCTTAGGAGGTTGAACTAGGGATATTTAAGGTGATTGTAGTTGATCTGCGCATTTTTGGTGTGTAGTAAGGTGACGCTACTTAGATTCATGAACCTGGAGTGTTAAGGTTATCTGTAGGATGTGATGAATTTAAAGTTAAAGAGGTGTTATACATTTTCATAATAACAATACTAGTGTTACCCGATAGTGTTGGGTTAGAATGTTCATATGATTTAGATTAACCAGGAGGGCTATGTGTGTATGTATTTACTATAGCTCTTTAGTGAGGGTCGTAACTTCTTGTGTGTTTTATGTGCAATGTGACCATGTGTGAGTTCTTGTTGGCATACGTACTATGATGGATTTCGTTAAAAGGCATGAGAGATGAGGATAGCTATGGTGCCTTGGTGAGAAGACGGTTTTTCCACGATCATTCCTACCCTTGGGTCACACATCTAGCTACCCGTGACTGAGATATTTTACAATGATATTTCTTTCATAAGTATCGATTATGGTAGGATTTATGACTGACGGGTAGATGTTGTGATTTATCCCTTGTCGTGATGAGGCCTAGGGTTTGGGATGGCCTAAGACTATATAGTACATGCAAGAGATCCTTAAAGTTAATAAGTGTACGCCTTCTCTATGTGCGGGTGTGTGAGTAGCTCATTTATTTGTACATGTCAGGGGATGTACCTTTCAATGGATATTAGACGTGAGAAGTGTCTTTTTCCTACCATATATTATTATTATGTAGTGGTACCAGAGATAGTTATACCAATTTATATGTATATTAAAGATGAATATGACTTATAGTAGGGATTCCCACTTACATACTTATGTTTCGAATTTGTGCATTATATATAACAAAGATACGTATATTGCATTTTTGTTGTGATACTGCCAAATGTGAATATATTTGAGATATGAGCCTCTTACTAGTATCATGGTTATTTTATGAGAAGTTACATCACGTGATTCTTATTGAAAGAGATTAACCTAGAATCGTTAAATATTAGAGAGAGATGTTGTAAGACTTTAATCACATGGACTACATATGGGTATCGAATTTAGAACCGCGTGATATTTTAAGTTGTTGGGTTGGATAACTAAGAACCTTAAATATATTAAAAGAGGAGAGGAAGATGTATAGTTACAATGTGGACCAAATTCAATTATAATCAAATTCTACATAGACTTTTTGTTTATATTTTCTTTTAAAACTATTTTTACAGGTCGTTGTTACGTTAGTTCCTATAAACGGGGGATCCCAAAAGAGCATCTCTAGAGACTTCCCATTTGTTGACCCTAAGATTGTAGGAGTCGAACTAGTGTAGATCATTATTCTTTTATTTTCAGTCAGGATGTACATGTATGATTATAAGAGTTGGACTTTTGTATGTACACTTTTTATATTCAGAGATGGCTTATGTTGTATTGGAAGTTATTAGTATCAGAATTGGTTTTGTATTGATTTATTATTTCATTATCTTATCATTAGTCATTCAGTTTGATTATTTCTCATTCTTAGAATGTTCCCAAAAGATTTTGATTCGGGCAATTTTTATATAATTATTGATCAATCTATTTATCGATTTTGTGGGTATCATATTTGGTATGAGAGCATTCCAAGTTCCAGTGTCCTAGGGATCTTAAGTGAGCTTGTCACTTTTTCACTTTGTGTTCTTTGACTGCTTTAGATACCTATTATTTAGGGTTTTTAATCTTTATAACAAAGATATCTTAAGGCGTTTTACATCGTTGTTTCCTCATGAACGACTCGGATCGACCAAGTGTATTAGGAGGGTTCCTTATTTGGATTTTTCTTGTGAGGCATCCCGTGCATGAGGTTGATTTCGTTAGATAGTTAAAGACTTTTAGATGAGGAACCTTTAGCAAGTGCTTAACATATGGTTCAAAGGGAAATATTTTCACTCACCGTCAGTAACAGGATTAGAAGTAAGTTTTTAGAGACCTTATCTGTGCAAACATGGCGTAGATAGTATGAGTAGGAATTTCACTATCTTTATCTCTATTAATTGGTGGATATCAATACGAAAGCGAAGAATGATGTTCGTATTATCATTTACAATGCAAGAATTTGGCATAGGAAGAAACTTTGTGTGAAAGATTTGGCAGGTGTTACTAGGTAACCTGATTTTCACCACTTGTGCAAAAGTGGTTGGAGTTACCCTCCTCCTACATAAGTAGGAGAATCGTAACTATTATAGCGATAGATTCCTTAAGTTTTGGAAAATTGAGGCCAAAGTGGGTCAAATAAGTAAAGATAATTTAACTTGCACCCGAGTAGGGGGGCCTCACCGACATAAGGAATCGCATAGGGGGAGATGGCCCCAATAGGTTTCTAAAAGTAGACTAAGTGTTATGTGAGGTCGCGACCATGAAGAACGGGCCAAATGAAATAATTTTTAACCAAAACGATCAAAGATTTAAGGTCAGCAGGGCCTCCAGTGGGGATCCCTTTTAGATAGTTTCTTTTAGAAGGAGATGTTATACTCATGGAGAATGGGGACACCTTGTTGTTAGATGTATTAGCGGAAACTAAATTTTAGGGTACTTTTGAGGGAGGCTTATAGGTATGTTTATTGCTTGTGCGCGTGTATTTGACTTAGACATCAAGGCTTAGTCGTTCTTTATTATTATTGTGTGTGTACTATAATTATGAGGTATATATATTTTCTCTGAGATTTATGTATTTGTGGTTACCCCCAACAGGTAGGGGATAATTTATGTCCTTATTATTGAGACGTGGCAGTTTGTTTGGTTGGCTTGGGTTCGGCCACCTTGTTGACTCTTAGAAGAAATATCATCATATTGTTAGTAATCTTATGTGTATAGCTATGTTTTACATTATATTGACTATCGGGGGTAAGGTTTTATATAGCTACTTTGGGTTGGGATTTCCTTTGGATAGTTTTGAAGAAGCTCAGGAAAAAGTCTAGCACACTTGTTTATGTATAGATGTGAGTACATTAAAGGGGATTATGATTTCGTAGAGGAGTGATCGATTGTCCTTGTTTCCTGTAGTTTTATTTGGACGGTGTGGAGTTATAATCTACATACAAGATTTGTTTTTGCCTTAGAGTTGGCACTAACCTTGGATCCACGGTTAGGGAATTTTATGAATTTTACTTTTCCAAGGATAGTGGAGGTGTTGTCGAAGCAGTCACCATAATTTTTTAGCCAATAGAGTATTCAGGAATGGCGTTACCTCGAGGAAGCTTGAAAAGATATATGGTTCACTAAGTAGATGTGTGAACCCCCAGGAGTGGGATAAGGTCACAATACAAGACTTGTGTTTATTGAGCTATGGGAACATGTTAGGAGAGTGTTTTTCTTGACATTTAAGACTTCAATGAGTTATCAGCAATGGGAGAAATGGAAAGGAGAATATCCCAAAGGAAATTTTTTAACACAATAAGGATCGGGTGCGACATTAATGAGTTTTTAACACACGAAAGAGAAGTTTTCTATAATGGGGTGGTGACATCTTGTTGAAAAAGGAGTTGTGTATTAGTGTTGTTCACTACACCCCAATTTATGTTAGGGGTGGTTCAGGCCAAGTGTTGGAAGTTTTTTTTTTCAGAGACAATATGCGAGTGGTAAATTGGAGGAGGTGTACTTCTCCTACTAAGGACAAGAAAGGGTCACATTTTTGGGGAAATTTTTTGTTGAGGGTCCTCCCAAGCTACGAGAGATGGTATGGGCCATGGCACATTATTGGAATTTCATTTTACATCATAGTACGGAGAAGGGACCATTTGGGGTTATGAGATTTAGATTGACCAAGTTTCTTAGAGTTACGAGTGTAGTAAGCCATTCATTTCGGGTTGTGGTTAGGACACCTTAAAGGATAATGTGCGTGTTATTAATATTGATAACTTTCATTGGCACATGCAAGGGGAGTGAAGTACGGGAGGTCATGTGTTGTTAGTGGCCTCCGGCATGAGAATTGTGGAATCCAGGCTCCCATATGGGGTAGGAAATTCGATGAGAAGTTCCTTTTATAAGGTTTAGGTAGGGCGAGGCCGGTGTCATTTGACCTCACTTTATCACCGTCAGTATGCATGATACGTTTTTATGGGGACATGACAAAAGGACTCCTTAAGTGTCAAGTTTTTATTTTAGATATTATATTATTTTGGTTAAATATAGCTTAACGCAATTGACGATGAGAGAGACCATAAGTTATGTTAGGTCATAGATTGAGTAGATTCTTTTTTGCTAGTGTGAGGATGCTACGGTTGAAACATTCTTATACATTCAAATAGGAATATAATAAATTCCAATTTCAAGGAAGAAATTTCTTCTCTAAGGGGGAAGAATGTAACACCCCGTATTTTTTGAGAAGTAATAAATTAAAAAAAGTTAATTATGTGTGCTCATTGTGAATGGAGTTGTCTCTATTTATATCTCATGTGTTATTTAATTCGGATTTAAAATTAGATTTAAGACACAACAATTAATTAATTAAATTTATTAATTAATATTTAGACTTGTGCTAGGAACTAATTAAATAACTGAGCTCTTAGTTATTTGTTTGGATATTTTTGGTAGTAGGCTTTTGGGATGCAGGGAATGTCCGTTTTTAATTTTAAATGATGGTTTAAAGACCTATTGGGTTATTATAAGGTTTGGATAACGTTTTATGTCATTTGGAGTTGAATTTGTGATCTTTTAGGTGTACTACCCTGCCCCAGGAAAATTTATCAAAATTATATATTGTTTACATGTGAGGATAATTAGTTAAAAGTTATAAGAATTTTTGGGTAGAAAATTAAATAAAATAAAGGGGGTTAGTGGATTATGGAAATCATATGGATTATAAAGGTAGTGGGATTGACTAATTAAGTTAAATATACTTTTCTTAAGGGCCAGAAACTCATTGTGGATAACAAATGGAACTGTAAAGGAAAAATGATGTCGTCCCTAGCAGGTCGTTCGAATGACATTGTCCATCATTTGAACGAGAACCCGTTGTCGTTCAAATGACATGTTGTGTCATTTGAACGACATTGTAGATGGGCCAGACCTTCTTAGATTTTTCATGTTGTCTTGATGCCCGCCTTTAGATCAACTAAGTTGTGGAATGTATAGCTTCCTAAGACTTCATATGGGAACTTTGTGTGAGAGGGAGGTCTCCTTATTTAGTGACCTTCTCATCTTTCTTGGATTATAAGAGAAATCGTGTAGTGTGAAAACATACTCCATCGGAGTATAACCCCTTTCCCTCTCTAAAATCTTGGAGCTTTCATGGAGGGCAAAACCATCTGCACAAAACCGTTACCACACACTTCCACCCCAGCTAATCCTCATGACCATGATTTCGTGGATTGTTCCACCCCATGCCTCAACATAAAACCCTAGGTAAACTTGGATGGGTGTTAGGGGGGATATTCTTGGAGTTTATTGGGAACTGAAAGATGGAGTTTCATTCAAGATTTCATGGATCCAACTTTGAAGGGGCTTTTAGAGACCCCCTTGAGTCCACCTTTGGTGGTGGTGGGGGGGGGGGGGGGGGGTCCTCCATCTTCTTTAATGTCTCCACCATATTAGGGTTCATTAAGGTGGGAAAACTACTCTTGACCCCAGTTTAATTTGTACTACATTTCCAGCATGCTATCTACATATATTAGGTTAAATATATGTGTGTAGGGTATTGGCTTACATCTTAGTGTTGATTATTAGTCATCTTAGCATTTCATGGAATGAGTGTTAAAAAGACCATTCAATTGGGTCTTGAAACAGAATAAATTCATAATATAAATAATAAACATTTTTATGGGAATAAAAATGTAAGAAAATGATATTTTGATGTACTTCTAGTAAAAAGAAATAATAAACATTTTTCTTGAATAAAAATGTAAAAGAATGATTTTTTTTATGTATTTCTAGTAAAAAGAAATAATAAACATTTTTATGGAATAAAAATGTAAGAAAATGATGTTTGGTGCATTTCTAATAAAAAAATAATAAATATGTTTATCGAATAAAAATGTAAGAAAATGGTATTTTGATGTATTTCTGGTAAAAGGAAATAATAAACATTTTTATGGGAATAAAAATGTGAGAAAATGTTATTCTAATATATTTTCTAATAAAAGAAAATAATGGGCATTTTATGGAATAAAAAGTATGAAGATATTATTTTAGTGTGTTTTCTAGTCAAACTAATAATGGGCATTTTTATGGAATAAAAATGTAATGAAATATTAGTCTTCTTGAGAATAATAGGAAAATGCAGGCTTGTTATAAATGGTACAAATGGTAGGTTTGAAACATGTAAAAGGACTTTAGAAAATTTAAGTCCACTTTTTCATGCATATAACTTGTTGTATTTTGACAATAAATATGTGAACAAGTTTAAGAAAAGTTTTGACGGGTCTAAACATGAAATTAGCCAAATGGGATTTTTTGTCTTTAAACAATGTGTGAAAAATAGGAGTTGATTATGTAAAGGTATTATTTTATATATATAATGTGTAAAAGTTTCAAGTGTAACAGGTGGGTAACATCATGGTATTAAACAAGTGTTAAATGGCTAAAGGTGTTTTAAATATTAAGTTGGAACTTAATAACCATTTTGAGAAATAACACTTGTTAAGGTACTAAATGGTGAATTTGGCAAAATAAAGGGTAAATTGGTCATTTATTTAAAGTGAAACATTTTTATGGAATAAAGATGTCAAAGAATGCCATACACTAATATGTGTGAAAATGGATTAATTCCTAAAGACTGAATGAATTTGGTATAAATCACGTGTGTGTGTGGATAAGGGACTTAAAGTATAGAATAAATAATTTTCCAAGTATTAATGGAAAAATGGACGGTTAAGTCTGAATTTTGGTTTTGTCGGGGTAAAAGTATGGAAAAGGTAATAATGTGGACATTTTTAAAATGTTAAAACACATAAAAGGAACTCAGATGACACCGGGATAAAGTAAGAAGGCCCCGGAGCCCTTGGGTGAAAAGTCCTAAATCACTGGCCAAAGCGTATGGTGTGCATAACCGTCGGCATGGAGCCCGTGTAAGTATGCGATAAAAAGGAAGATTCTAAGAAAAGGTGAAAGGAATAAGGAACGTGTCAAGAAAATGGGTTGTGTGTTAAAATGTGCTAATACAACCTAACTTGAATGAGTGTAATAAATGTTCTGGTAAAGATGAAATGAACAAGTAAATGTGTAAATATATTAATGTCCATAAGTTAAATTGAAAAGGCTAAAGTAAAGTGGGAAAATGAGTGGTTAAGTAATCCTAAGTTGTTAAACCCATAATTTGCATAAGTATGTATTGAAAGGTTTTCAAATGATAAATAAGTATTTTTTAACATGGTGTATGTGTGTGTTGAAATGGTACTTTTCAATGAATATACTAAAGTATAGTTAAAGGAATATACATGGGTGATTTCTGTAAAGGAACGGTTTGGAATAAATCAAGCGTAATGGTTTTAATTGTGGAATCGGGTGTATTAAGAAAAGTGAGTAATGTTAAAGGGAAGTCTTTACAAGATTAAGGTAAATTAATCTGGATGAGTAAGGTTTTCGAAAGTAAAACGATTAATTCATTGAATATGAATTTTTCAAATATATATATATATATATATATATATATATATATATATATATATATATATATATATATATATATATATATTCGCATGCATGTGATTGTAGTGAGTGAGTATTCCTTTCAGACATTCGTTTCTATATTGTTTGTTTAAATCCCGCTGGACATAAGCTCACATTCCCACTTTGTTATGGAAGGTTGAGAGTGATTTCATATTTTAAGGGCGTTATACAGGTAAGTATAATTTATTTATTTACATTAGTAGCTCTGCTTACTAGGACTTGGGGTGCTTCCCATGGGTTCCACACGTAGTTTATCTTGAAACTTGAATCACATGCTAAACAAATGAAATGTTAATTAAAATAAAATTGTACTAGCAACATTATATAGGTTGTTCCATTGCACTTAACACCTAATGACTCGATTCAGATCGGGTTGACTCAAAGGGTAACCCATAAATCCGGCTCGGGGCGTTACAAATAGTATCAGAGCTCTAGGTTCAAGGTTCCTTTCGGGAGTGATGTGGTGAGTTCGGTAGTGGATCTTTCGACATTGGTGTTGGTTTGGGACAGTCGCGCTAGTTTGCTGATAGTTTAGTTCATGTACTCAACGGTAAGGTTAATGGGGTTAACACAAGAGGTAAGTTAGTTCTAAACGGCATACGATCAATTAATTGTTAAAAATCGCTTTCGCATTTCTGATTGAGTATGTTAAAAAATTGTGGGTGTCCACGTAAGCCAGTAAGTAGGGACACCATGGTGTATAGTGTCAGGTGTTTGTTTCAACCTTTAATGACATAAAGACTTTGAGAAATTGATGGAATGAGAAGTCTCCCATTGGGCAAGTGACACCAATTGTGTATAAATAGTTTTAGAGGTTGATTGTTAAAGTGTGATAACTAAGTAGTGATGAATCGTGATTTCAAATGATATGTAGCCTTAGGTGAAACACATATGAGGACTCCATATCAAAGTTATGATTAGGTAAATTTGATCCTTGGGGTGACACCATGATTGATGGATAATTGATAGGATATTGTCCTTGGGGAATAATGCCTTAGTGATTGTTAACATATAAGTATATTACATAAGCCTTCAGTGGGTTCACAGAGTGACATTAAGGAGTAATGTGTTTGAAAGTGTTAGTTCCATGGTAAGAACATATTGGGTCCCTGGGTTGTAGGATTGAATTTAGTATATCCCAAGTCATATGCCTTGACTACGATGTGGGTTTAGATACTCTTGATGATTGAGGTAACCTAGGTGTAGAACTAAATAATTGTGGTGACTTATTATTGAATGAATGAGTTATGATGATTTATAATAGGACCTCTTGGGGCTTCATTAGGGTGGGTCTTCTCGTGGTAAATACCAGACGTCCCATAACCTACCAGAACCTAAATGCTATTAATTTAGAGTTTGGTGATTTCATCATGACATTGACAAATAGGATCCCTTTTGGCATTCATGGGCGTGGGCCTTGGTGTTCATGGTAAATACCCGACGTCGCGTATCCTACTAATATATGTAAGGATATATATATATATATATACACACACACAATTGTGTAACTCGGTAAGTTAGCACGTTGTATAAGATAACATAGTAAGGAAATTTAGTTACAATGATGTGGCACTCATTTAGGATTAAAGAATATAGGCTTGTAAAATCATATTGAAAATTCCTTAAAGATATATACTAAGTTTTATGTAATGAGATATTAAGGCAAGTGATAGTTATTCCCTAGTAATAGTGAATCGAGGTTGTGTGTCACGGGTTATGGTGTGACTCGTGGTTTCTTATAATAGACGTGTCAGCTATTCAGAGAATAATTGAGTTAGACATCATCACCCATGAGGCGTTGGGAATAATTATTGTATTGAAGTTACATAAGTGATAGTAGACCATTGATGATTGTAGTACGGTTAGATTATGTTGACTTATGACGGCGACTTGGAGTTAGTGTTATGACTTTTGTTCATAGGCATGCGTCACAATATTACCTTTGAGGAAATTTCAAAAATAGGTTGATCAATGCTAGGTGGTGCACCTTGGAGACTCCGAACAAGATGACGTTCATCATGTCTTTTAGAGATAGCACTCAGAGTGAAGTGTTATTCTTGATTATAGAACCTACGGGTGCTACCCGCAGGGTTAGTATTGATTCCGGTGAAGGAAACCTTTAAGTCATAGGCATGGGTGATGCTTGAAATTTTAAGATGCCATTAGAATGATTATGATTTATAATCTTATAAGTTATTGTAAGAGTGGTAGCATTGGTTCATGAGTTGAATGTCAAAACCATGTGAGCGTTGTGTTCCACTTGATGAGAGTGATCTCGAAAACTAAGGTTAGTTATCACGAGTAAGAATTACGAAGGACTAGGTATGATGGGGAATGTAAATTCATTTGGTTCAGTTGATTGTACTTACCATTGATAGGAATGTGGCATTAGTCCTAAGGAGGGAGTCCTAGCAGTTCATCTTACCAAAAGAAGTAGTTTTTTATTTCGTACGCTCAGCATAGATGGATGATTCATGGTTAGAACTCGTCAGGATTAAGAGGCCAAGCCAGGGTGCTTGGAAAGACTAAGGTACTTAACAAGTACCGATAATAGTTAGAAATGTAAAGTGTACGTTGTGGGTTCGCACTTCGTATGGGTCGATTCATTGTCAAAATTTGACTGTTTCCTATAGGCATGGGAGTCGTCGGATTCATTATATGTTCTCGAGTCTTCATTGATACCGATGATGGGAAGTTATTGATTAGATAAAAATAGGATTTGGTATGTCATAATCTTAGTAATGATGCAGTCTAGGCCGGTTGTGGTTGATGTGTCACGATATCTGAGTGCATTTTTCTTCATATGTATCTTGTCTACACTAGTTTGTGTGTGCGCATGGTCTTGCGGTTGCTACATATAGTTTCCATGTGTTACTTGATTACTTAAGGTTAACATGCTTGTTAGTTAACCGTTATAACTAGTTACGACTTATCCGTGTGTCCTGAGGTTGTGACTTGAGAGTATGATGGATATTAGAAATTGGTAAAACATGAGGTGCCACTAGTGTTACTCCCCATTAAGAGTTGTACAAATTGGGAGTGTGATCTCCCATGTTCACTGTGATGTGCTGACTAGGATGACTCTTGGTTAGCACAAGGACCTCGTAAGAGATATCGATCGGTAGACCCAAGGGACTAGATGACTTCCTTATGATCGTGGATGTGAAGGACTGGGATGTTGAGGTTGTATAAGCCTAATCTGGGCGTGATTTAAATGTGTTCAAGAAATGTAGGTTGTGAATCCTATCGTAGGAATGATCCATAATGATAAGTTAATTAAAAACAATACCATATTTGGTGGATATCGATTATCTCGGGGTTTGTTTCGATAAATATATTAGCCATTCTTGAGATTTTGCAATAAGGCCTTCGGGCTATCATGATTGAAATTGTAATAATGGTTGATGAAATTGAAGCCCTTTGTTTTAAACCCTAGAGTTGAGGACACCTAGGATTTTAACTGATAGTGGATAGCCAGATATAAGTTGTGCTAATCCAAGAATTTCAAGGACTAAATTCCCTAAGGAGGGAAGTGTGTAATACCCTGCCTCGGGAAAATTAATCAAAATTATATATGGATCTTATGTGAGGATAATTAATTAAAAGTTATAGAACTTTATAGGTAGAAAATTAAATTAAATAAAAGGGGTTAGTGGATTATGGCAATCGTATGGATTGTAATGATATTGGTGATTGATTAATTAAGTTACATATATTTTTTTCTTAAAAGCCAAAAACTGATTGTGGATAACAAATGGAACTGTAAAGAAAAAACGATGTCGTCGCTAGCAGGTCATTCGATCGACATCGTCCGTCGTTTGAATGAGGACCCGTTGTCGTTCAAACGACATGTTGCGTTAATTGAACGACATCTTGGATGCGTCAGGTCTGCTTCGATTTTTCATGTTGTCTTGATGCCCACCTTTAGATCAACTCAGTTGTCGAATGTATGGCTTCCTAAGACCAGATATGGAAACTTTGGGTGAGAGGGAGGTCTCCTTATTTAATGAGATTATCATCTTGCTTGTATTATAAGAGAAATCGTGTACTGTGAAAATATACTCCATAAGAGTGTAACCCCTCTCCCTCTCTAAAAACTTAGAATTCTAATGGAGGGAAAAGTCTTCTACATAAAACTGTTACCACACATTCCCACGCCAACCAATCCTCATGACCATGATTTTGTGGATTGTTCCACCCCATGCCTCAACATAAAACCCTAGGTAACCTTGAAGGGGTGTTAAGGGGGATATTCTTGGAGTTTATTGGGAACTGAAAGATGGAGTTTAAAGAGGATCATTCAAGCTTCCATGGAGCCAACTTTGAAGGGGCTTTTAGAGACCCCCTTGAGGCCACCTTTGGAGGTGGGGGGTCCTCCATATTCTTCAATGTCTCCACCATATTAGGGTTCATTAAAGTGGAAAAAACTACTCTTGACCTAAGTTTAATTCGTATTACATTTCCAGCATGCTATCTACATAAATTAGGTTAAATATATGTGTGTAGGATATTGGCTTACATCTTAGTGTTGATTATAAGTCATCTTAGCATTTTATGGAATGAGTGTTAAAACGATGATTTAAATGGGTTTTGAAACATAATAAATCCATAATATAAATAATAAACATTTTTATGGGAATAAAAAATAAAAATATTTTTATGGAATAAAAATGTAAGAAAATGATATTTTAATGTGTTTCTAGTGAAAAGAAATAATAAACATTTTTATGGAATAAAAATGTAAGAAAATGATATTTTGATGTATTTCTAATAAAAAGAACTAATAAATATTTTTATTAAATAAAAATGCAAAAGCATGATGTTTGATGTTTTCTAGTAAAAAAATCATAAACATTTTTATGGAATAAAAATATAAGAAAATGATATTTTGATGTATTTCGGGTAAAAATAAATAATAAACATTTTTATGGAATGAAAATGATGTTTTGGTGTAATTCTAGTAAAAATAAATAATAAACATTTATATGGAAATAAAAATGTGAGAAAATATTATTGTACTATATTTTCTAGTAAAAGAAAATAATGGACATTTTATGAAATAAAATGTATGAAGATATTATTTTAGTGTGTTTTCTAGTCAAACTAATAATGGGCATTTTTATGGAATAAAAATGTAAGGAACTATTAGTCTTGTTTAGAATAATGAAGAATGCATGTTTGTTACAAATGGTATAAATTCTAGAATGAATGTATGTTTGAACCAGTTAAAGGAAATTTTTCACTAGGTCCAAACATGAAATAAGACAAATGAGAATTTTAGTCTTTAAATAATGTATGAAAAATGGGAATTTATTATGTAAATGTATTCTTTTATATATACAAGGTGTAAAACTATCAAGTGTGACAATTGGGTAATAGTGTGATATTAAACTAGTGTTAAACGACTAAAGGTGTTTTAAATATTAAGTTGGAACTTAATAGCCATTTTGAGAAATAACACTTGTTAAGGTACTAAATGGCAAATTTGAAAAATAAAGGGTAAATTGGTAATTTATTTAAAGTGAAACATTTTTATGGAATAAAAATGTCAAAGAATGCCTTACACTAATATGTGTGAAAATGGATTAAGTCCTAAAGTGTGAATGAATTTGGTATAAATTATGTGTGCGTGGGTAAGGAACTTCAAGAAGAAAAGAAATAATTTTCCAAGTATTAATGAAAAAAAGAACGGTTAAGTCCAAGTTTTGGCTTTGGCCAGGTAAAAGTAAGGAAAAGGTAATAATGTGGACATTTGTAAAATGTTAAAACATATAAAAGGAACTCGGATGATACCGGGATAAAGCAAGAAGGTCTCGGAGACATTGGGTAAAAAGCCCTAAATCACTGGCCAGAGCATATGGTGTGCATAGCCATCGGTGTGGATCCCGTGTAAGTATGCGGTAAAAAGGAAGATTTCATGAAAAGATGAAAGGAATAAGGAACGTGTCAAGAAAATGGGTTATGTGGTAAAATGTGCTAATACAACCAAACTTTAATGAATGTAATAAATGCTCCGGTAAAGATAAAATGGATAAGTAGATGTGTAAATGTATTAATGTCCATAAGTGAACGTGAGAAGGCTAAAGTAAAGTGGGAAAATGGGTGGTTGAGTAAGCTTAAGTTGTTAAACCCATAATTTTCATAAGTATGGATTGAAAGGTTTTCAAATGATAAAAAAGTATTTTCTAACACGGTGTATGTGTGTGTTGAAATGGTACTTTTCAATGAAAATACTAAAGTATAGTTAAATGAATACGAAGGGGTGATTATGGTGAAGGAAGGATTTGGAATAAATCAAGCGTAGTGGTTTTAACTGTGGAATTGGGTGTATTAAACAAAGTGAGTAATGTTAAAGGGAAGTCTTTACAAGATTAAGATAAATTAATCGGGATGAATAAGGTTTTCGAAAGTAAAACGATCAATGCATTGAATATGTATTTTTCAAAGGTACATCTCTCTCTCTCTCTCTCTCTCTCTCTCTCTCTCTATATATATATATATATATATATATATATATATATATTCTCATGCATGTGATTATAGCGAGTGAGTATTCCTTTATGTCGTTCATTTCTATATTGTATGTATAAATCCCATTGGGCATCTGCTCACATCCCCACTTTGTTACGACATGTTGGGAGAGATTTAGTATTTTGAGGGTGTTATAGAGGTAAGTATACTTTATTTATTTATGTTATCACCTATGCTTACTAGGACTCGGGGTGCTCCCCATGGGTCCCACGCGTAGTTTATCTTGAAACTTGAGTCGCATGCTAAACAAATGAAACGTTTATTAAAATAAAACTAGACTAGAAACATTATATATATTGTTCCATTATACTTCACACATAATGACTCGAT
This sequence comes from Sambucus nigra, assembly GCA_949130495.1. Classification (NCBI taxonomy): domain Eukaryota; kingdom Viridiplantae; phylum Streptophyta; class Magnoliopsida; order Dipsacales; family Adoxaceae; genus Sambucus; species Sambucus nigra. The sequence continues at coordinate 528,731,513 of OX422210.1, read as the reverse complement.
TCGGACCGGGTTGACTCACGGGTAACCCATAAATCCGTCTCAGGGCGTTACATTAGATGAGGCCAATTGTGGGGCCAAGTATAATTTAAGATTTTAAGGGTTTGAAAGGGCCATCAGGGGTCTCATTTATCACAAAACAAAATTGAGAAGAGACTTAGGGGGTTAAAGAGAAGGCACATGAAGAGAATAGGAGAAACTGTGAGATTTGGCTTGGTTTCTTCACACATCAATTAAGGCAAGTTTATATAGAAGTGATTATGATTGTATGTGTTTGAAGATCATCTCTATTCATTGCAAATATAAATCAAATTATTTTTTAATTATTTTTTTTAATAATTAAATAACTATTTTTTGTAATTTACCCAATCTCGATGTTAATTAGGCCGATTTCCTTTTTTATTAATTGATTTCTTCATAAATTTGCAATGAAACTAATAGAGAGTGATTTGATCATGTTTTATATTGTGAATATTATAAAAGCCCCATTTTTAATTTAAATAATCTATGAGAATCACTAGTTTATAGTAGGAATTGTTAGATATAGGGTTATTAAATGGAAACTAGTTTTTGACTTTGAATCTTAGTGCAGATTTGGGTTTCGATGATGGAAAAAGGTTCCAATTGTATAGATGGTGTGTTTTTTTTCTCATTTGGATGACTACTGGTTGCGTAAGAGAAGATTTTATGTTCATTAATGGATAATAGAAAGATAAAATGGGAGGTTAAAGAAGAGAAATCCCATTACAGAGATGAAGTGAAAATTTTCTAGACTAGTCGATCGATCGACCCAGGTCGTTGATCGATCGACAGTCTTTGATATTGCAAAGTTGGGCTTTGGGTTTTTGGTTTTTGGTCTTTGGAGCTTATGGTTAGTTTGTTTTGTCCGTGAGCTTTATTATGTAGTGGAATATAGTTATAATCTAATATTTAAAAGTATTGTATATTAGTTTTGGAGAATTAGTTGATTATTGTGAAATTGTTAATTTATAATAAATTATTTTAAGTTTAAGGCTTTAATTTTGCAAACCAAAGAGTAGAATTGGTTAATTGGGTATTTCACCATGTTTGGTTATATGGATTCAATTAGGTGCAATTTTATAGGCGTAAATTCGAACTTTGGCTTTATTGTTAAGTGGAAATTTTTTGGATGCTTGGAGATGAGACTTATTGGACATGATTAGTAGGGTCGTTGTATTATACTAGTAGGGTGTTATCCTTTGGGAGAACATAGAATTGAGTAAAAAATTCTAGAGTAGGGCGGTTAGTACATTGAATGTCTATTATCATTTAGGTATCCTAGATGGGACGCCTTGGGAGGTTGGATTAGGTCTATTTAAGGTGAATACAGTTAATGTACGCATTTTGCTATGTAGTATGGTGATGCTACTTAGATTTGGGAACTCAAATTGTTAAGGTTATATGAAGTATTTGATGAATTTAAGGTTAAAGATGTTTTATAACTTTTCATAACAGCAATGCTAGTGTGACTCGATAGCATTTGGTTAGTATTTTCATGTGATTTAAATTAACCTATTAGCGAGGGTTGTCTATGTATGTATTTACTATATCCCGTTAGTGAGGGTTTTAATTTCTTGTATGTTTTATGTGCAATGTATACCACATGTGAGTTCTCGCTGGCATATGTACTAGGAGGAATTTTGTTATGGAGCACGTGTGATGAGGATAACTATGGTGCCTCGGTGAGAATATGAGTTTTCGATGGTCATTCCTATTCCTAGGTCACACGTTTATGTAGCCTCAACTGAGATGGTTTATGAGGATATTTCTTTCATAAGTCTTGAGTATGGTAGGCTTTATGAATGATGGGTAAATTTTGTGATTTATTCTTTGCCGTGATGAGGTCTTAGGTTTGGGACTACCTAAGACTATACTAGTATGTGCGAGAGATCCCTCAAGTCAATAAGAGTAGGCCTTCTCTATGTGCGGTCATATAATTATCCCATTTATTTCTACATGTCGGGGGCTATAACTTTTTATGGACGTCAAACACGAGTAAAATCTTTCTCTTAAAACATGTGATTATTGTGTAACGGTACCAGAGATAGTTGTATCGATTTATATGTTATACTTAAGATGTATATGAATTATATTAAGGATGGCCACCTACATACTTATGTTTCAAATATGTGTATTACATATAATAGAGATATGCATATTGCATTTTTGGTGCGAGATAGCCAAATGTTGATATACTAAAGATATGAGCCTTTTACTTGTATCGTGGTTATTTTTTGAGAAGTACCTTTGGGTTTGAGACCTTATTACTTTATGTGATTCCTATTGAAAGAGATTAACCTAGTATAGTTACTGGTAAAAATTAAAGATTTATGTTTTAATACTTTAATCACATGGGCTACCTATGAGTTTGTGATTTAAAATCGCATGATATTTTAGGTTGTTGGATTGGGTAACTAATAACGTAAAATATATTAAAACATGAGAAGAAGAAGTGTAGTTATAATATGGCCCAGATAAAACTATAAGCCTATCTTACACAGACTTGATGTATACGTTTTCATTTAAAACTATTTTTATTGGTCCTTGTTGCAGTAGTTCCTATAGACGCGAGATCATTAAAGTAGCATCTCTTACGACACCTTATTTCTTACTCGGATTGTAGGAGTCAAGAAAGTGTATCTCGTTCTTTTATTGTAATAATTTATTTTCAGTCAGGTTGTACATGTATACTTATATTTAGAGTTGCATTTTGCATGTACACTTTTTATATTTAGAGATGGATTATGTTGTATTGGTAGTGATTGGTATTAAAGTTAGTTTTGTGTTAATTCAGTACTTCATTATCTTGTCATTGGTCATTCGGTTTTTATTATTTCTTATGCTTAGAATGTTATTAAAAGTTTTTTATTTGTTTGATTTTTATATTAGACCTGATCAATCCATTTATGGATTTTGCATGGTGTCAAAGGGAAAGTGGGGAGATTTGTTATGAGTAATGTTTTTCGAAACAAAATAGGTTTTGAATTAAAGTGGCATCATTGGGAAGGCAGGTACCTTGGGTAGTTGACATCAAAGTGATATCCCAGCAGAAATGATTTAAACAGTTGGCTTCTTGCCTTCGTGGTTGAATCACAACTGGTATTTGTCTTATGAGCTTATGGAATAGTAAAAGACCCCTACTACTACACACACACACACACACACACACACACACACACACACACACACACATATATATATATATATATATATATATATATATATATATATATATATATATATATATATATATATATATATATACACACACACTAGCGGAATGCCCCTGCCTGAAGGAACGACGTAAAATTCCAAAATACGTAATCACAAAGTAACAAAAAAATTCCAAAGTATGTAAATACAAAATGATAAATTTTATTCCCCGACAAAAAGTGTAATTTTAAAAAAATGACCGAAATTGTCCAACAACTTATACATAAAGTTGAATCAACTATCACAGGACGCAATCAGAATAGGTAAAAAAATCAAATGTAATAAATCATTCCATGTGGAACTAAATAATAAAGATCACATAAACCAATAATATCTCCAGCACGAAAAGTATCAATTAAACCACAGTTTTTTGAAGTACACTTAAAAAAGCAAATAATACTGTATGTATAGTTGTGAGAGTAGGTATTAACAAAACTCAACATTTTTCCTCCTCCCACACCACATACAACGCACATGTTTAGTTCAAGTTTAGTCCTTGTAGGCAGGCATATAATTGTGAGAAGTAAAAACTAGTGTATAACAATTATCATGGTTTTTCCTTGATCATTTGCTTTCAGTTCCAGTTCCAATAAAATCTGACTCCGCCCTTGTTGATCACTTGGTACAAAACAAATCATTCGGTCGAGATGCTCTCGATGATATGTGATCTGGTCAGGGTTCACTAATGTCGACTTATGGAGGAGCCGAGCCAAAATGGAAACGATAGGCTTAGTGCCAATGATGGTCTGTCTAGACACTGGGAGCAGAGAGAACAAAGTGTTGTCGCCCAAGTTGTGCTGCATGCTAGACCTACAATCTACCAAGCAGGTATCTGTTATGCCAAGGGGGCCATCGGGTGAAAGATTCAGTCCTAAGTTGTAACTGCTGTCGAGCAAAATCAGCATCGTGGAGGATCTCACTCACCACGATGCTGCCTCTGATATCTGATCCATGCAGCATAGGAGAGTCGGCTCCAACCATCACAACAGGTCCAATTATGTTAGATGCTAAGGTCCTTTACATGCTAAAGTACTCCACATATTTGAACCACCAACAGTGCTTAATAAGATAAAGAATTTCAAGTAAGCAAATGTATTTATATAAATATAAATTTACACAGTTAGCATAAGAATAGTCAGTACCAAATGGTATATGTAAGAATAGTCAGTGTGAATCTAGTGTCGATGGTATCTCAAAGACAAATCTGAAATTAAGATTCAACTTCCTACATCCCCAGGTCATGTACAAAAAACTTAAGGTTCAAATAGTAAACTTACACAAATTAAAATAATAGAGTATTAGCAAAATGTATAAATTAATAAAAACTTCTTACAAATCCATTTTCTGAAGATTTTAAACCCCACCGTATGGTAAATTAACTGCAACAGATGACTAACATTGACCCCAACCAAACACTGTAGGAAATGGTCATAAGTCGTATTAGACAATATGTATATGCACTAAAAATGTAACATATAATTGAGAGCATAAATAATTCAAGACCAATCAAACCCAAAACCCTTCTACTCTCTTCGAAAATCAAATATGAAAATCAGTCCTCACTTCTTCCTTCCAAAACATCAAAGTAGAAAAAACAGAGAGAAAATGAGAGATACCCACAGAGAGAGGTGAGCTACCAATGGTTGGATCCATTGTCGATGTCGACTGTTTAGAGAAACCCAAATGTTACCCAACAACTGATAGCATATAAAAGATGTCAAACACTTTCAAGATCCATTAGCTCCATAAATAATGTTATAAAATTTTAAAACAGTTAAAGTGCCTTGTGTTTTGTTTCCATATTGCCATGGGGGTGGGGTTAGGATCATCGCTCCAGCCGGGAGCAAGGCGAGGGAAACACTGAGAAGTTAGATGGAAAAAAAACATGCATATCATTTCAGTAGGATCAAATAAATTGGTATCCAAGTATATAGATCTGAACAAAAAAGAGAATGGGCAGATCTGAACAAAAAAAATCCCATTTAATAGATCAAACCCAACTTTGTTGGTAACTTCTCAATTAGTGTACACGCAACCCAATTTATGAAAGGATATTATTGATGGGGGAAAAAAAGAAAGTATACCTGATTTTTATCATGGTGTGACAAAGAAGCATGAGCATTCCTTAGCTTTCAGCACAGAGCCATCAAAGATGACAACTAAAAACTGATTAAATTATGGACAAAACAAACCATCATATGAAATGTTTTGATACTTTTGTGCAATGTTTAAAAACAACTTCGTAAACAGTTCATATTTATAAATAGCTTATATGTGTATTGCAAATAATCACATAAAGTTCAAGACCTGTTAAAATGATCGACGAAACCTGTTGAAGATTTTGGAGCATTTGAGGAGGATGGGTAGTGGGCCTGTGTTGGTCAGTGGTAATGAGCTCAGATGATCACTTCTTGATGTCTTTGATCCTACCAAGTGCATCTTTAATGGGAATGGAAAGCTTTTAGAGGATCTAGTACTGGCTGCCCAGGAAGGCTTCATTGTCAATGTTGATAGTGAATTTGATTTGAATAATATTGTTTTGGCTGGAAGAATTGCCGAGAAGAAGGTCAATGTACTTCTTCGAATTAATCCGTATGTAGACCCTCAGGTCCATCCTTATATTGCAGTTGGAAATAAGAACTCCAAATTTGGTATTAGAATTAAGAAGCTACAATGATTTCTAGATGTTGTACATGCACACCCTAATGAACTGAAGCTTATTGGGGTCCATTGCCATCTTGACTCTACCATTTCCAAGGTAGATATTTTAGAGATGATGCAGTCCTTATGGCGAACTACATCGACCAAATTTGTGTCCAATGCTTTGAAATTGATTACTTAGATAGCGAAGGTGGTTTAGGGATTGATTATTTTCAAACTGGACTGTCCTCCCCCCCCCCCCCCCCCCCCAGGGATCTTATTGGCACTATTCGGGAGATGGTTATTTCTCGAAATATCTATCTAATCATTGAACCAAGGAGATCACTTATTGCAAATACTTGTTGCTTTGTTAATCGTGTCACTAGAGTAAAAACTAATGGGGCAAAAAAATTTGTTGTGATTGATGGCAGCGTGGCAGAACTTGTCGTTTTATCCTTTATGGTTCTTATCAAGAAATAGAGCTGGTGTCTCCTTCACCACCTAATTCCGAGGTTTATACTTTTGATGTGTGGGACCTGTTTGTGAGTTTGCAGATATCCTAGGGAAAGATAGGCAACTTCCTACCCCAGCTTCGGGTGACAGCTTGGTAGTTAATGATGCAGATGCTTACTGAATGAGCATGTCTTCAACTTACAATCTCAAGATGTGATCACCTGAATACTAGGTTGAAGAAGATGGATCAGTGGCCCAAATCCAGCACGGGAGACATTTGAAGACAATATGAGATACTTCGAGGGTCTTTAATTTCATTTATTATGTTAATGAAGTTAATGAAGGCCCACTGAGCACCTACATAAGAAAACAAAAAATAATTAGATAAATGAAATATTAATTAAGATTTTTAAACTAAATGAACATTCATTCATTGATCGGATTAAGATAGCATATATGAAAAATGAATATTTCGAAAGTTCAAACACATCTAAGACTCCAAAACGACTATGACACATACTAAGTACTTGGGATAGAGGAGGCTCGAAAGAGACACGTAGAGAAATAACGTACTTTGATAATTACTTTCAAGGAAAATAGAGAAACAAAGAAAAAATGTGAATATAAACTTAGAAAAATAAAGTATTAAAGAATGTGAATATAAATTTAAATTATCAAATCTAAAAAATAGAGACCATAAGCTGAATAGACAAAGCTAATCCCTTGTCCTCTCTAATTTGTTGTTGATTACCCTGCATTCCTGCTCAATTGATCTGAAACTAAACCACATTAGGAATTTTAACTGAAACCCCTGCTTAATGTAACCCTCATATTTCAACCAATGGGTGAAGGTTGAGTTAGGGGCAGGGATCTCGAATAGAGCCATAAATTGGTAATTGAATGATTACGAGTGGGTGGATGGAAACAACGGTAGCTCGTTCTTGAACAAAGGAAACAAATAATGTAGGATAAATAGTTAAATCTCTAAATAAGAAAAAAGCAACTAGATTCATTGAAGCCCATGTGGTCTCCATATACAAATACATTCACCTGGAAAACTTTGAGGTGTGAGTGAAATCTATATCTCCAATAGACTTTATATATTGAATAATATAATGAAAATTGAAATTGAAATAAAACATAGGGAAAAACCACGACTTGCATAGTGATGCACAAACCTAATGCAACATCCTAACATAGTCATATTCTTGATAAAGATTTTATCAAACTCCTCCATATTAAAAAAAAGAACCAATAACCAAGCATTACTAATTAGCAAAAGGAAATAATTTCTTATGAATACATTAATTTCAATAACTATATCATCTAGATAGTGTAATAAATCACAATATCAATAAAAAAAATTCAGTCAATAGTAAATTAGAAACCCAAAACTATCGTATGTTTAGTTCCAACCTTCCACTCATAATGAACTGCCAATAGTAAATTCTTTAGATGTAATCCTAACCTTCCACTCATAACGAACTGACATATGTTTAGTTCAATATAGGCAACCAATTCTATTTGTTGAACATTCAAAGCTTGTACAGTAGAATTTTTCTTAACGGCCTATTTAAAAACTTCAACGACCATATTTGACACTAAAACTATAAGGTTAAAGACATTATTTTTAATAGTCTCATTGAATGATCTTATTAGTCTCAATATTACTTCCCTGGTCAAGTTGTAACTTTTTGGCTCGTTGTCGATCAAGTCGACGTATTTGAGAAACGATGGCTGCCGAAATGGGATGGAAGTTGCTATGTTAAAGGAAAGTTAATAATTTAATATGAAAGAGAATCCCATATCAATAGTGACAATTCGCAAAAAGAGGAAAAACTTACTAGTGAAGGGGAAACAACAGTATGCCCTATCACATATGGGGTTACATCTATAGTTTCATAGACTAAATGATTGGATGTTATCATTGGTGTTTTTTCCCACCACAGAAATAGGGAAAACATGTCATAGAAGGAGCTCACAACAGTGTACCTTGTCCCATTTGTGTTTGCGTAATAAGGTTCGTTCGTTGACGAATTTAATGTCTGGGGATTTAAAGCATGAAAAATGTAAATAGCCATTATGAATCATTAATAGTTAAAACTGACGGGTCATCGAAAACCTTTAATAAAAATGGGAGTAGCATACCCAATCAGAGTTTGTAAATCAGTTAATGCAACGCAACTCGCCATCGGAGTTCTTTCTGTCTAACTGTGTAATCTGGACACACAAATTCAGCATGAAATGGAGTTTAAGCTTCTGGAATATAAGTTGGACGCTTAACTGAGGGGGGCTTGATGAGAAAATTGTACCTGCCTTTCTCCTTGAAAAGCTACGATAAATGATACTTGCAACACAAAATTTCCTCGAGAGCTGCATAATTTGAGAGAGAGAGCATCCACCATGAGAGCATTAAAACATGTCGTGTGATAAGATTTTTCAGAAGTTGAGTTCATACATGGAAAAAATCGATGAATCAGAACATCATAGGTTAGATTATAATATATAAGGAAAAAAAAGCAAAAGTTCAACTCATAAATATATAGCCAATGGCATTGAAATGGGCCAAAACTTTTATTGGTATATTACATGTAAGAGAGTGAATAAAGTTAAAGCCATTGATAATATAGGAAGAAATGTCATTGAAATTGGCCAAACTTTTCTTGGCCACACTGTCAAACCCACAAGATATATTTAAAATATGTAGGCACGGCACCCTATAAAATCTGTAGGCACTGTCAAACCCATATGAACGTGTCACAAACCCATCTCCCTATCATTGAACCAACGATAACTAACCTATATGAAACCACTAATTCATATCATCATCTAATTATCAAACAATGCAGTCCAATGTCTAAGATATGGTTGTCATGTATAATACAGAGTAATAAAAGACATAAATTTTAAATCTAAACAAAAAAGTAGAGTTAAGCCACTAGTATAACGTGTCCCAAACTCGTCTCCCTAACATTGAACCCACGTTAACTAACATATATGAAACCACTAATTCAAATCATCATCTAATTATCAAACAATGTAGTCCAATGTCTAGGATATGGTTGTCATGTGTAATACAGAGTAATAAAGGACATAAATTTTAAATCTAAACAAAAAAGTAGAGTTAAGCCATTAGTATAATGTGTCCCAAACCCGTCTCGCTATCATTGAACCCACGTTAACTAACCTATATGAAACCACTAATTCAAATCATCATCTAATTATCAAACAATGCAATCCAATGTCTAGGATATGGTTGTCATGTGTAATATAGAGTAATAAAAGACATAAATTTTAAATCTAAACAAAAAAGTAGAGTTAACCATTATTATAATTACATCAAAGAAATTACATCAGATTTCATGTTTAATAAAAATACCTCTGCATTGTTTGATAATTTCTCAGATTTCATGTTTAGCATAATTACATCAAAGAAATATCAACAAACAAAATAACATCGCATGCTAGTACCAGCAATTTAAACAACAAATTCGTAAAAACCCAAGTTAGTACCAACAAAATCAAACTTTGACACAAAATAGCACTAACTAATCACCAAATTCGTGAGAAAGCCATAAACCATAAAAAACAAAACAAAACCCAAAACCTAACTTATTTTCAAAATCAAATTAGATCTGCAAATCTAAACAAAGCAAATAAAACCCTAACTTATTTTCAGAATCAAAAGAAAAACCTTAAATTAGATTTTATCTTTCATCAAAATGTAAAACCCTAACTTTGAAAGAAAAAATGGAATGAAGAAGGAGAGATTTAACCCAATATTCAAAGTTGTCCTCGAACACCGCAACCCAGTTTTGAATCTAAATAAATAAATAATTATCAGACAAATAAAAATACCACGCATGTATTCCAAGGCAGACCTAAAAACATGTATATGATGTTCGCACGATGCATGTATTCCAACAGTTATTGTCCATTGGGATGAATTTACTGAGCATCAGAGACCTATAGAAATACCATCCAAAGTTTATGAAATTTCATATCTGTAAACTGGCCACAAAAAAAATTAGTAAAAATCTCCAAAAAATTCCAAAAGTGGAGATGAAAAATTTGTTACTTAGGCCAACTAATAAAAGATTAAACTATTGAATTAACTCCGAACTGTTTTTTACGAAAACTCTTTTCTTGAAAACAAAACAGATTAACACAAGATGTGTTTAATAAAACATGCATGAGATTTGTTCAAGACTAGTTAACTAGTTTTTGAAAAACAAAACTAAAATGTTTAAAACAGCACACCAGTAAGAATGATATGAGAAGATGTAGAAAGATTAAGGACAAGGCGTTTTTAACGTGGTAAAACCTCACCCAACTGAGGAAACATCCACAGTGACTTCTAAGTCACAAACCAAACATACACTAAAACAAAATATACAAGTTACAAACTATTTAACACACATGAACACAAATCAGACCTATACAAGTTTAAAAATGTACCCACTAGTTTGATTCTAACTTCTCTGCAGTTCTGATGTTAATGTGTCTTTCCCAATTTGCTAATTTCTCCACTTTGTTCCAGTCTTTACGTCGACTCTTGAAGATTCAATATCTTATAACCAACACTTATGTGTTGTAGTGTCAAGTGTTTGTGATGGTGCTCTAACACATGCATCCACACACACACACACACACACACACACACACACACACACTTATTTTATACAAACAGTCCTATCAAATTACAGATCAGATCTATATATTGTGGTTTTCAGTTTCTCTCTTCTTAGGAAACAAAAGAACTTTGTTTGACCTTTTAATTAATCCAAAAATCCAAGGTTACCTTGATTGGAAGACGTTTCAAGGTCTTAATCAATTTCAGAGGGTTTTGAAAATATTTTGGAAATTGAAAACCACCGATTGCGATTCCAACTAGGTCAGAAGTCTTGTTTCAAAAGAACTAGAAAGAGAAAATAATTTTGTTGATTCTAGAGTCGTGAAAAACATTTTCAAAAAATAATCAACAAAGTAATTTCTCAAGATGAGAAACTAAATAGGTAGATCTAAGTGTAATATAACATAAAATGACCAGATCTATAATTTCTATAAAAAAAATACATATCTAACCTAAATGTGTAAGTTGGACACAAGATCTCAAACTCAAGAGGATAAACCACGAACAGCTTTCAAACTACTGCAAGCATCACTCTCAAACACTCAGGGTTGGTGTTTGCTGTAAATTGTTTAAGAAAATATGACTTAGGGTTTGAAGTTGAGTTAGGGTTTGAACGAGTTTGGTTTTCTCTCTCCTCTCTTCTTTATCTCTTTTCTCTCTCACCTCTATCTCTATTTAGACGAACTGCCAAAAGTCTTCTAAAGGCAGAGGGAAAGCCTCCTTTTATAGGGATCAAGTAAGGATAGAGAAGGATGACGTTAATCTAATGGCTTAGATTTAGTCTTGGCCTGTTGACTTCCATCCAACGGTTTAGAAGAGATGGTGAGTTAAACTCTTTGTGATTGGTTTAGAGAGGTTCACAGGGATAGGGATTGGACGCATGCAGAGCGTTGATAAAAACAATCCAAGGATGAGATGTAACTAAGCAACTACGTCTACCAACAAACACAAATCGAACCGATATCAAGTTGACAGGTGTAGGGACAAGATTGGCTTACACACGCACGTCTAAAAATAATTACACAGCTCCCTTGAAGTCTCAAGCGTTTTTGGATCCTACCCAAACCAACTTTCAGGGATGAAAGCATCAAAACAGTAATTACAAAATAAAGCCAAAACTTTTTAATCCACATTTTAATTTCTAAAAAATCATTCAAAAATTCTTTAAAATTCCCAAATAATTCATAAAACCAATTTTAAATGGGATCGAACACACCAAACTCTCATACAATCATTTTCTGCAATATATATGATATGAATGCAATCATAATGTGTGTAGGTGATTGAGAATGTACCTTTAAACAATCAATTAAGAGGAATAAAGAGTAAAGTCTGAGGCTTTTTGGAATCTTGGGAATGGACTCAATTTTATAACTATTTTCAAACTAGATGAGCACTTACACAATTTAGACTCAAGTGAGTCAAGAGTATAAGGTGCTTCAATCTCCCCCTTTGGAAATATGAGACAAAATCTCCTTTTATTCAACTAGGACTCGTAGGGCAACAAAAAATAAGGAAAAAACTATTCCTATACAAAAATTCTATCTACCCATTTCCTAGAAAAAAGAAAATTACATAACTCAACTAATTACAAATCAATATCCTAATCACATCTGTTGAAAACAACTGTATAGAATCCTACAAATAATCACTAAGATCAAGCTTATTAGAAATATGTACAAAACAATGAACTCATAAGACTCAAATTTCTCCCCCATTTTGTCTTAAATGGGAAAAGGGAATATTACTTAAGTCATAGGAGTTTATTCAGCACAAACCATTCCTATCGATTTACGCAAAGCAAGAAATCTATTGTAATCCAAAGTTTTGGTAAACATATCTGCGAGTTGCAAATCAGTAGGAAGATAATTGATTTTTAATTCCTTAGTCTCAACTAATTCACGTATAAAATGATGTCTAATTTTTATATGTTTTGTTCGCGAGTGTTGAACATGATTTTTAGAGATATTGATCGCACTTTGATTATCACAATAGAGATGCAATTGTTCTTCTTCAATACCATAATAACTTAGCATTTTCTTAAGCTAAAGTAATTGGTCACAACAACTTCCAGCGGATATGTATTCAGATTTAGCTGTTGATAAAGAAATGAAGTTTTATTTTTACTACTCCATCCTACTAAATTATTACCGATATAGTAACACGCTCCTGATGTGCTCTTACTATCATCAGTACACCCTGCCTAATCAACATCAGTGTAACCTATTATAGTACTAGGAGTATCATTGGTGTACCAAAGTCCTAAATTCAAAGTGCCTTTTATGTATTTTGTGATTATTTTAACACAAACTAAATGGCTCTCTTTAGGATTGTTTTGATAACAGGCACACACGCAAACTGCGTACATAATATTAGGGCACGAGGCAGTAAAGTATAGCAAGGTTCCTATCATACTACGATATAGAGTTGGATCTATGGATTTACCACTCTCATCCTTAGATAATTTAACCGTAGTACTCATGGGAGTTTTATCATCTTAAGCACTCTCAAGGCCGAATTTTTTGACAATCTCTAAAGCATATTTAGATTGCGAAACAAATAAACCATATGAATTCTGTTTGACTTGAAGACCCAAGAAAAATTGTAACTCCCCCATAAGAGACATTTGAAATTCTTTATGCAAAATTTTAGAAAAAGATTTAACTTCTGAGGGGGATGTGGATCCAAAAATGATATCGTCAACATAAACTTGAGCTATAATGTTATGTTTGTCAAAATGTGTGACAAAAAGGGTTTGATCATTTCCACCTCTCTTAAAACCTTTGTCTAAGAGGAAGTTGGAAAGACTCTAATACCATGCTCTAGGCGCTTGTTTTAGACCATACAATGCCTTTTTAAGACGATAAACATGGTTGGGGTATTAAGGGTCGATGAACCCTTTGGGTTGTTCAACATAGGTATATTCAGTCAATATTCCATTAAGGAAGGAAAATTTGACATCCATTTGATAAAGCATAAAATGTAAGTAACAACGCATTGCAAAAATAAGACGAACAGATTCTAAGCGAGTAACAGGGGAAAAAGTCTCATTAAAATCTATTCCTTCAATTTGAGAGTATCCTTGAGCAACTAATCTGGCTTTGTTTCTAATGATTATCCCACTTTCATCAGATTTATTTTTAAATATCCAACGTGTGCCAATAAACTTTTTGTGATCGGGCCTAGGTACAAGATACCAAACATCATGAATAAGAAATTGAAGAAGTTCTTCCTTCATGGAAGAAATCCAATGAGGGTCATTAAATGCCTCATTTACATTATTTGGTTCCACAAGGGAAACAAAACATGCATAATGAGCATAGTTTCTTAACTGAGATCTTGTACGTACAGGCTCACTTGGGTTACCAACAATGTTATCTATGGTATGATCTTTAGAAACTCAGTTAGGTACTTCAGGTGTCTCAATTGGTAAAGAATCATCTATTTCTGGAGAGTCATTTTCTAAAATATTTTCAGACTTTTCCATAATAGTTGGTTCTCTAGTCTTACTTTCAACAATAGTGCCACTTAAAATAACATTTATGGATTCCATTAAGGTTTTTGTGAGAAGATTATAGACACGATATGCTCTACTATCAGGAGAATATCCTAGAAAGATAGCTCTATCTCCACGAGTCTCGAATTTGGATAAGTGTTTTCTGTGTTTGTAGACATAACACGTACTACCAAAGGTTCTAAGGTATTTAAGATTAGGCTTTTTTCCATACCATAGTTCGTAAGGAGTTTATTTAGAATTCTTCCTAAGATAGACCCTATTGATAATGTGGCAAGCAGTTCGAATAGATTCTAACCAAAAATATTTAGGTAAACATTTGGCATGAATCATAACACGAGCCATATCTTATAGAGTGCGATTCTTTCTCTCAATAATTCCATTTTGTTGAGGATCCTTAGGAGCACTATACTCATGTTTGTAACCATTATAGTCACAATACTCTATAATTATAGTATCTATGAATTCTCCACCTCTATCACTACGAATTCTATTTACTTGAGTGTCCTTCTCGTTTTCAATTCGAAGAAGAATTTTCAAAAAAGTTTGAAAAGTATTAGACTTTTGTTTTAGGAAGGCCACCCAAGTAAATCTGGTGAAGTCATCAACCATAACTAGAATGTAACTGTACCCACAGAGACTAACAGTTCAAGAAGGACCCATTAGGTCCATATGGATGAGCTCTAAGGGTTTAGAGGTAAGGATATCTTTAACTTTCTTATGAGGTGCCTTAACAATTTTTCCTTCCTTACAGGAACCACAGACAATATTAGAGATATGTTTGATTTTTGTAATTCCTCTAACTATTTCTTGTGAAGATAATCTACTAAAGTTACCGTAATTTATGTGACCCATCCTTTTATGCCATATTTCATTGTCATCCATTCTGGCAATGTTATAGACCTCAATACTAGCCTGGATAGTATAACAATTGTTAGGAGTCCTGAGTCCTGTAAGAATGCACTCACCTTTTTCATTTAAAATTTTGCAATTATTCTTTGAAAAGGTTACAATATGATTTGAGTCACAAAATTGCGAGATACTAAGTAGATTAGCCTTAATATCTTTTACTAGAACAACATTTTCAAACAAAGGCAATCCTTCTTCTTGGAGGGTTCCTTTAACAATGATTTGAGATGATACGCCATCACCAGAAATAACTTTTCCTTTAACAAAGCTAGTTTTGTTTAAAAGTTTTGTATCATCACCAGTCATGTGCTTTGAACACCCAGAGTCTAAATACCAACCATAAGGAGTGTGTTCAGCTTTTAAAGAAGTAATCACAATGTTACACTTCATCTGGGGTAATAGCTCATCTTTTCAAACCCAAACAACTCTCATTTTTGTTGTACGCAAATTTGCTCTTATTTGATAAAAATTTTGAGCATTAGATTTTTGTTGAAAAATGTTTTGCGCATAAATTTGTATTTTATGGAAAACATGAGCATTTGGTTTAGGAAAGGTCCTGTTTGTTCTTCTTGAAAATGTTCTTTTAGGTTTGATCTTTCTCTTTCTATAGTTATAGTTTTTATCTGGTTGTCTAGGCAGGACATAATTGTTACGGCTTCTCCTAGAGTAGTTAAAGTTTTGGTATAGAGGGGTATTATAGATAGGTTTTACTAAACGTCTAGAGTAGCACCCTTCAAAATAATGACAGTATATGTAACAGTATGAGCAATACAGATTGCTTGAAGAGGGTATCTGCTTAGGAAAGTCTCTAAACATAGGTTTCATGGAATTTTGATGTTGTGCCTTATTCCTAGGGAGTACAGTTTGGAACGAAGAAACACTATTCCTAATTGGAGGGTAGATATATTTAGTCTTAGGTTGACTATCACACTTAGAGTAACTTGTTTCCCTAATATCACACTTTTGTTGTTTTTCATCAAACTCATCTTTTGGGGAATGAAAATCTGGACAAGTTTCTATGGCTCTTTTTGCCTCCTGATACAAACTTGATTGATTCAAAGTTTTTAGTTTGTGTCTTTAAATTGGAACAAAACCCTATTCTAGTTCGATCATCAGAATTGGTTTTTGAATCAGCAACGAAACCATCAAAACAGTTGGAATTATTTTCAAATTTTATAAATTTTTTGAAAACAGTTGCTGTCTTTTCTTTAGATTTCTCCAATTCTAATAATGTTAGTTTATATTTTTTTCTCCAAACTTTCATTTATTTTAATCAAATCTTTCAATTTTTGATCAAAAATTTTGACTTCATTCTCATGAGTTAGACATTGGGTAGTTTACTCTTCAGCATTAAGTTTAGCCATTAGACTTAGGTCTTCTAGTTTCTTAGTGAGGTCTTTCATAGTCTTCTCTAGTCTAGAGCTTTTCTTGAAAGTTTTGGTATAAAGTGTGTGAATATTAGGGAGGTCTTCGGTGCCCGAATCACTAAGTGTAGTGTGTGAAGTGACCCCTAAGGATTAATTTCTTAAACTCACACACACATTGACATCGTCATTATTGCTTTCCCTTTTACTCACACACCCCGGTGTAGAACTAGCATTGTTCTTAGAAATTAAAGCATCTAAACTAGTAGCAGCATGATTCATAACAACAGAAGTAGAGCTATTATAATCATTCTCGTATAAAGGCACATACATATCATCATTATAGATTATCTTGGCAAAGAAGGACATGCGAGGATCAAAGACATCACATGATTCAGGTTCCTCATTTTCAGAATCACTTGAATCATCCCATGTTTTGCAAATGTTGGCCTAGTATGTTTATTGGCCGTGTTCAGTTTTACTCTACAATCTTGTGCTATATGACTCAATTTACCACATCTAAAACATTCATTGTTCTTGAAGTCTTTGTTAGGTTTCATATGAATATCCTTGTGATGTTTGTATTGACCTTTCTCATTACGTTTGTGGTTATACTGAGTTGGATAATTTGTCTTTCCTTGTCTGTTTTCCATTTTATTTCTAAATTTGACAATTTTCTTAAACTATTTTGACATCAAGGCAATTTGATTATCCAAACTATGTATATCACATTCCTCATCAGAGTCATCATTGGGAATAGTAAGCTCAGGTTTCATTAGCTTAGAAGAAAAACTCAAATTGGAACTAGTCTGTTTCCTATTGGACTTGGTCAATTATTTATTAAATTCTAATTCCATCTCCACAATTCTTAGTTTACTACTGAGTAATTAGGAGTGATATTTAGATCACTCATTTCCTCAATAGCATATCCTTTGTTATCAAATTGCTGTGGTAATGATCTTAGAATTTTAGAGACAATTTCATGTCTGTTATAAGTTATCCCATTAGCATGGAATTTGGTCACAATGGCAGTCAACTTCATGTAAAATTCATCAAACGGTTCAATGTCTGACATAATTAAAGAGTTTACTGCTGGACAAGCATCTGTGTTTTAGCAGCCTTAACTCTAGTGTCACCTTCATGTACAGTAATCAGTGTATCCCAAGCTTCATTAGAAGTGGCACAAGATAATATCCTTTTGAACTCATGTTCATTTATAGACATAAAAATGGCATTCTTTCCTTTGTTATTGTTTCGAGAAACTTGTTTCTCTTCTTGAGTAAATTCACTTAACACTTTCTTAATCCTCTCATTACTTCCTTCAGTGGCTGGTTTTGTAGGATAAGTATATCCATTTTCAATAATATCCCAGACATCATCTCCCAAGGTTCCTTGTATGAAAGAAACCATCCTTACCTTCCAGTAAGCAAAGTTGTTTCTATCAAAGAGAGGAGGTCTAGTCAAGTTACCAGATCTTTCATTTTTCTCGTATTTGATTTTAAGAAAACAATTTGAGAAACACAAGATCTTTTAAAAAGAAATTTCCAAAGCTCTGATACCAATTGAAAAATCTATTACTTAGGCCGTTTAATACAAGATTAAACTATTGAAGTAACTCCAAACTATTTTTTGAGGAAAGATCCATGGTGACTTCTAAGTCAGAAACCAAAAATCCACTAAAACAAAATATACAAGTTACAAACTATTTAACACACATGCACACAAATCAGAGCTATACAAGTTTAGAAATTTACCCACTGGATTGACTCTAACTTCTCTGCAGTTCTGATGTTGATGTGGCTTTCCTAGTTTGCTAACTTCTCCATTTTTTCCAATATTTACGTCGACTCTTGAAGATTCAAGATCTTATAACCAACACTTTTGTGTTGTAGTGTGTCAAGTGTTTGTGATGGTGCTCTAACACATTCATGCACACACACACACACTTATTTTATACAAACAGTCCTATCAAATTACAGATCAGATCTATATATTGTGGTTTTCAGTTTCTCTCTTCTTAGGAAACAAAAGAACTTTGTTTGACCTTTTAATTAATCCAAAAATCCAAGGTTACCTTGATTGGAATACGTTTCAAGGTCTTAATCAATTTCAGAGGGTTTTGAAAATATTTTGGAAATTGAAAACCACCGATTGCGATTCCAACTAGGTCAGAAGTCTTGTTTCAAAAGAACTAGAAATAGAAAATAATTTTGTTAATTCTAGAGTTGTGAAAAACATTTTCGAAAAATAATCAACAAAGTGATTTCTCAAGATGATAAACTAAATAGGCAGATCTAAGTGTAATATAACATAAAATGACCAGATCTATAATTTCTATAAAAAAAAGAAATACGGATCTAACCTAAATGTTTAAGTTGGACACAAGATCTCAAACTCAAGAGGATAAACCAAGAATAGCTTTCAAATTACTACAAGCGTCACTCTCAAACACTCAGGGTTGGTGTTTGCTGTAAATTGTTTAAAAAAATATGACTTAGGGTTTGAAGTTAAGTTAGGGTTTGAACGAGTTTGGTTTTCTCTCTCCTCTCTTCTTTCTCTCTATTCTCTCCCACCTCTCTCTCTCTATTTATACGAACTGCCAAAACTCTTCTAAGGGCTGAGGGAAAGCCTCCTTTTATAGGGACAAAGGAAGGATCGAGAAGGATGAGGTGAATCTAATGGGTGAGATTTAGTCTTGGCTTATTGACTTCCATCCAACGTTTTAGAAGAGACAGTGAGTTAAACTCTTTCTGATTGATTTAGAGAGGTTCACAGGGATAGGGATTGGACGCATGCTGAGCATTGATAAAAACAATCCAAGGGCTGAGACGTAACTAAGAAACTGAGTCTACCAACAAACACAAAGCGAATGGATATCAGGTTGACAGGATTAGGGACAAGATTGGCTTACACACGCGCGTCTAAAAATAACTACGCAGCTCCCCTGAAGTCTCAAGCGCTTTCGGATCCTACCCAAACCAACTTTCAAGGATGAAAGCATAAAAAAAGTAATTACAAAATAACCCCAAAAGATTTTTAATCCACATTTTAATTTCTAAAAAATCATTTAAAAATTCTTAAAAATTCCCAAACAATTAATAAAACCAATTTTAAATGGTATTAAACAGACACAACTCTCACACAATCATTTTCTGCAATATATATGATATGAATGCAATCTTAATGTTCGTGGGTGATTGATAATATACCTTTAAACAATCAATCAAGAGGAATAAAGAGTAGAGTCTGAGGCTTTTTGGAATCTAGGGAATGGACTAAATTTTGTCACTATTTCCAAACTAGATGAGCACTTATACAATGTAGACTCAAGTGAGTCAAGAGTATAAGGTTCTTCAAGAGAGAGAGAGAGAGAGAAAGAGAGGGGAGGGAGAGAGAGAGGGGGCTTACCATTCTACCTTTTGGAGCCGAGATGAAGATTAAGGATCAATATGAGTGTTGGGATCTCAGAGAGATGTGAGTGATGGATGGTTCTGATAAAAGTGGGTATAATTTCACATTAAAGGTGAAATAAATTTGGGGTGTGCTATGGTAGATTCTATTAGAGTGTGAGTGAAAATCCAACCTTTCATCTAGTTATGGATGGTTTTGATGATTCAATCCTAACCCTTACTTGTGTTATCTCTTTATTAATTAGTGTCAAAACTTTTACTCCTTATATATATATATATATATATATATATATATATATATATATATATATATATATATATATATATATATATATATATATATATATATATAGAGAGAGAGAGAGAGAGAGAGAGAGAGAGAGAGGTGTGTGTGTGTGTGTGCACCTTTACCTGAGGAGGAGCCCCCATAAAAATTAGAGAAATAAAGAAGTGACATATGTCCTTTTCCCACATGTTTCTCGTCAATACCTTTCCATTCTTATGTAATCATATTTCCTTTTCCATATTCCCTCACTCTATTGTGGCACTTGAAACCACAACATCTAAAAATTTTGGCTACACTCGAGAACATGGAACACTTCGATCAGTATGATTGATATTGGTGTGAGGGAAACATATCTCTGCCTTTTGTGTTCATGGTTCCTATATCCTCTCACCATTGATAAAGTATATCGTAGAATAATTTAATCTATAATGTTCACATGACCCTTACTATATCACATGAGTAAAAAAATTTAATTACACTCAAACCAAATAGAAGAGGGAAGACGAATTTCGTTCACTTGGGACAACGTGATAGTTTACTGAAACGAAGAAAGATAATTTGTTGCCTGATCCTAAGTTCCCTTTCTTATGGTAGATCTAACCTAAAATAAGTGTTACCATAACCCACCCTCCTACACACAAATAATAATAATAATAAAATAATAATAATAATAATAATTATTATTATTATTATTATTATTATTATTATTAGTAGTAGTAGTAGTAGTAGTAGTAGTAGTAGTAGTAGTAGTAGTAGTATAATAATAATAATAATAATAATAATAATAATAATAATAATAATAATAATAATAATAATAATAATAATAATAATAATAATAATAATAATTACTACTACTACTACTACTACTACTACTACTACTACTACTACTACTACTACTACTACTAATAATAATAATAATAATAATAATAATAATAATAATAATAATAATAATAATAATAATAATAATAATAATAATAATAATAATAATAATAATAATAATAATAATAATAATAATAATAATAATAATAATAATAAAAACAACAACAACAACAACAACAACAACAACAACAACAACAACAACAACAACAATAAGAAGAAGAAGAAGAAGAAGAAGAAGAAGAAGAAGAAGAAGAAGAACATTAATTTTGTCGCTACATGTTATCCAATTTTAAGTTGTCATTATAGATATTTTTATGAAAAGTTATGAACATAATTTCTTTCATAATAGCATATATAAGTTACATAAAAATTATCATAATTAATTACATACTATAACTAGGACAAAAGACAATTTTACCCAATATTAATTTAATTTTGGGACACTAAATGATATTTGTTGAAAAAGTACAAGGCATGAAAGTTGTCTATGAGGAAATTGAAGTCCATATATAAGAAGGCAAAATCTCATATTTATTTCTAGGATTAATATTACGAGTCCCAAAAACATTGACCAAAACACCTCTCAAAGTGCATTAAGTGCTTGCAGCTTGTGTGAACGTCATCCCAATGTACAAGCACCAAATGCGCCTGGGGGGTGTTTGGATGATATGTTTGAGGTACATATCATTTTCTTTTTTATTATTTTTAAAACAATCGAGTAAATATGATTTTAGCATAATCACAAAAACATAATGCATTTAAAGCATCTAAATGTCCTCATTTATCTAAATGTAAACAACAAAACTTGTTCATTATTAAATATCACATGTGAATAATGGGGATAAATTTTTGTAGAAATTTATTTATGCACACAAAACAAATCACAATATTAACTCTATAATTTAATAGGAATACATAATTACGCTAGATTATCTAACTTTGAATTAAGTCAACTCTTTAACCACAATCGCACCATCACCTCGTGAAACATGTATACTCATATGTCCAACCTCATACCCTATCCAATTTTCTATGTCTCCCCCAATACATCACGATGATATCTTACGTAGTACTACTTACCCCGAATAAATGCGCGTGCGAGTCAAAATAAAGTATCATGCATAACCTAAATGTCACATTTTTTAGGGAGAAATAAAACTCACAATTTTATTATCAACAAAGGTAAATTTTATCCCAATACAAAATCCTCAAGACCCGCAAGTTAGTTTTTCTATAAGACATTGGAAAAATATAAATATATTGAATTTTGACACCTAAAAAAGATGTCAACTCTTTTTAAAGAAAATGTCTTAGGTGTCAAAATCCAATAGTTTATGAGACTCTTTATCGAGATTTTTTTAGATTAGGGGCTTGTCTGGAAAACTATAATAGATATAGTTTGTGTCTAAATAATAGATCATGTCGAACCAACTGGGGCAAAATCATTGTAGAATGTAAGAATTTGACTTAACATAGATAAACATGTAAGAGCAAGTTTTATAATCTCTCAATGTAGTTTTTATTTAGCTTATCCCGTTACACCCCACTAGACCTTCATAACTTCTTTCACGTATGTAAAGACAAGAAGCAGATGACATTTTGGAAGACTGAAGATTGTTCGTCTTAACATCATTCTGAAATGGTATGAAGTGGTTTGGTATAGTCTTTATTTATCGAGGGGATTTTGAAAATTAGAGTTTGAATTAATGTTTAAAATGTTTTTTAAAAAGAATTTTTAAAGATCTAGATAAGTCAGTAGAACGAGTTTGTCATGTCATAAGAACAAGTTATGGTGTCATTAGAATGAGGTTCTTACGTTCGAACGAAATTTGGAATGTCGCCTTTTGGTCAGTTCTAGAATGTCATTCGAAATTTTGTTTGAAGTCGTTCAAATAAGATTGGTTACATCATTAAAGTGAGTTTCCCACGTTCGACCAAGATCTGAAGCGAGACCTTTTGGTCAAGCACTAAAATTTTATTTGAAATTACATTGCAACATGTTCTAACGAAATAGGGTATGATGTTCGAATGAGGTACCAAGTCGATTGAATGAGCGCGCAAATTTTTTATTTTTTAATAAAATTTGATACAAATATCTAATGCCTATCCTTTTGCAACATATGTTCTTATTAATAGAGATGCAGGATTAGAGTTTTAAGGAACTCATTTTAACCCTCTTCCAAGACAATTTGGAGTTCTTTTCGTGATCAAACTCTACCATTTTTCATCTAAACCCCTTGGAAATTTAGAGATCACTTTATCAAATTAAAAAGAACATAATCCGTGTTCAAGAACCCTTGTAGAGATTTTCTCCACTCTTGAAGAAGAAGGATGATCAGTGGATATCGAGAGAAGACTGCTTACTATCGACGGTGCTAGACTATATTGTATATGTAGAAGACTTGAATAATTGTGCATTATACTTCATGAGCTTAGTAGTCTGTAAGTTATTAAGTGTCTATCAATTCTGATATAGTGTTGAAATAGAGGTTTTACCCGAAGGGATTTTTTCCCCCTTATTCGCATGCTTGGTTTGCTTGTGTAGTTTGTCTTATTTAAGTTGCACTTCGTCATTACAGGCACAATAAATTAATATATGAAAAAATTTGCTACAATTTTAATTTGTGTGTGTTTGGTCTAAGATAGGAATAAATCCACGGAATCCGCATTCTCAAAGTGGTATTAGAGTAGGTTGCACTAAAATATTATGTGATCCTTAGAGCAACCCTTATGGGTATGCAAAAAGGGCAAAAATGGGGTTTTGATGTATGTTGTGTGTACCGTATATATTCATATATAGCATTTGGTAGTGTAAAATTTAACAAATATATAATTACACTAGTTGGTTTTAAGTGGGGCCCACTCTAAAACGGATCATCATGTTCCGCAGAAGAAAGGAAAAATAAAGCTCCAAAACGGAACATCATGTTCCGCTTAGTATTTTCCAAATTTTTGCACAACTACACTTTCTACCCCAAATGTTTAATTCCTAGAAACATGTATGAAACCTCTTTATATCTGACTATGTTTTTATGACAAACAATGAAGACTAAAGTTAAACCCACTTTTTGCCTTACACTGCTCCATGAGCATGGCATGTGTAAATTCACAATTCATAAAATATATGGTTGACAAAAGTTAAACCCAAATCATATACCCTATATATTCACTAGCGTAAAAAATTATTTTTTATTATTTAGGTAATAATTCGTTTAAATATTTTTTATAACTAATAACTAAATATAACATTAACCGAACATAAAAGAACATATATATTTTATAATAATTTGAGGCTAAACATAATAAGATAATAATTTTGGGGAGGAAAATTGAATTACGGACAACCCTTAAGCGAAACAACATGTTCCGCCCAAGGGTCTCATTCCACCACCCACTACGATGTCATTTTGATACAAATAGGGTATATTTGGTTATATTTTTTTTATCCACAGCAATTTCCTCACTTTAGCCAGTGTATATTTTGACTAGTTCAGTTCATTTATACCCTATGCATAAGGGTTGCTCTTATTATAATTTTTGTTTGGATATCAATTTTTCAAATTGTTATCAAATTAGATTACACTAAGTTTTTATGTGATCCTTTAAAATTTGGATTTCATGGATAATTTGTATAATAGGTTGCCTGTTTTTTATGGGTCTAATTATATGTATTAGAAAGCTCCAATGAGTTAGACTTTGAAAGCGATTCATGAGCATGTTTGTCTTGTATATAAAAGAGGGTGGACTCCTCCCATTGTGACCAAAGACCATGTTGAAAGTCTTAAACGTCCCACTCTGACCCGTAACTTAAGTGATATTTCTGGAGCCGTCACCCCTTACGAGTTTTACCGCATCAAGAGGTGTACTATGTCTAAGGAAGTGTGGGATATTCTCTAACTCATTCACGAGGGTACCAATGCTGTGAAATCTTCTACGTTCTAAAATCTCACCACTGAATTTGAGGCTATCACCATGAATGAGTCTGACACTTTTGATGAGTTTTACGCACATTTCTTGGACATTATAAATTCAAGTGTTAATTTAGTGAGAAAATTCGTAAAACGAGAGTTGTGAAAAAGATTTTGAGATTCTTATCAACCCGTTTTATCCCTAAAGTCAGTGTCCTAAATTCGTTGGGAATATTAGATGCTTTTAGGTTAGAAGAACTCGTAGGAGATCTTCAAACTTATGAAATCGACATGTTTCCCAAATCTAAAAAGAAAAAGGAAATAGGGATTGATTTGAAAGATCAAAAGAAGAAAGAAAAATTGTTTGATTCCCAGTCTTAATTTGATTTTGAACTCGATGATTTATCCCTTTTTGCAAAATCTTTTATAAAATTTCTCAAGTATAACAAAGAAAATTATTCTAAAGAAAGTATCTTTGAGAAAAATAAAAAGGGGAATGAAGGAAAGAATGTTTGTGAGAATGATGAGGTGAGATGCTATAAATGTGAGGGAAAAGGGCACAAGGCATATGAGTGTACCCCAAAGCTAAACATATGGCCACTTTTAGCGAAAGTGACATCAAATCAGTGAATTCTTGGAATGAATCATCACATAAAACGTATCTTGCCTTCATGGCAAGTCACGTGAGTACTTCTAGTTTATCCCAGGATGATAAGGACATTTCTAAACGTGAGAGCCACGACGATGCTTCAAATCATTCTGGAGAAGGTGATAGTGAGGAAGAGAATTTGAGTGAGGGATAAAGTGGACTCTAAAAAGACTTTCGTGATCTTTACACCAAGACTTTAAAAACAAAAAATCATAGTAAAGATTTGTCTCTTAGTGTGTCTAATTTAGAGAAGGAGGTGAATAATTTGAGAAAGTGTGAGACGCCGATGAGTCAACTTGAGAAGGTAAACGTTTCTTTGTGTCAGCAATTGATTGTTATAGGTAGATAGAAGATATATTTAACCAACATTATGGCTAGTCTTCTGAGATATCTTCAAGGTTCATTGGAGACTTGTGAGAAACTTGAAACCGGTGTATCCTAAATCGAGACTGATCTTGAACGTGGCCGAGAGGTCAATGTCACTTTAGAAGATACATCTAAGAAGGTTGGAAAGATATTCCCCTTTTTCGCATTAGGTAACATTGAGAGAAAAGGAATAGGTTATGATGGTGAATCCACTTCCCATGTCCAAGCCAATTCTCTAGTTTGTGATGGATCCTTATGGCCCTCGACCAAACCTACCAAGGTAACTCGTCCTAGACGTTTTGAGCAAGCCAGTTCTCTTTCGACTTGATGATGATTTCATGGACTACACAAGATGAAGAGTTCTCAATTGAATACTTATACATTTATGCATTTCCGATTCTTGATTTGGAGGGAATTAGTTGTATTAGTCTTAGGGGTCAATTTTTATTCGGTTGGTATGTTGTCCTGGAATAACCAAAGGAGGATATTTGTAAGAGAAAGTTTAATAGTTGATCAATTTAATTTTTATTTGGCTTATCCCATCACACCCCACTGAACCGTCATGACTACTTTCACGTATTCAAAGACAAGAAGTTGATGACATTTTGGAAGATTGAAGATCATTCGTCTCAGCACCATTCTGAAATGGTATGAAGTGGTTTGGTAAAGTCTTTATTTATCTAGTGGATTTTTTAAAATTAGAGTTCACATTAAAAGTTTTCAAAATGTTTAAAATATTTTTTAATGATAATTTTTTAAAATCTCACTAACGCGTTATAATGAGTTTATCGTGTCCTTCGAACAAGTTACAAAGTTATTAGAACGACGTTTCTTCATTCGAACGAAATCTGGATCGCCGCATTTTGATCAGTTCAGGAATGTCTTTCGAAGTTTCATTGGAAGTCGTTCAAACGAGATTGGGTACATCATTAAAACGAGTTTTCCACGTTCGAATAACATCTAAAGAGACACGTTTAGGTGAAGCACTGAAATGTCGTTCAAAATTACATTGGAAACCTATTTGAATGAAATAGGGTACGACATTCAAACGAGGTACCAGGTCATTTGAACGAGTGCGTGAATTTTTGTTTTTTAATTAAATCTAATACAAATCTCTGATGCCTATACTTTCACAAAAAAACTTCCTTATAAATAGAGATGCAGGATTAGAGTTTTAAAAAACTAATTTTAACCCTTTTCCCAAACATTTTAGAGTTCCTTTTATGATCAAACTCTACCATTTTTCATCTAAATCCCTTGGAAATTTAGAGATCACTTTATCAAATCAAGAAGAACACAATCCATATTCAAGAACCCTTGTAGAGAATTTTTCTACTGCAAATTTATGGAGTTGAGGCTCTATTTTAGAAGAAGATTGATCGATTGATACTGAGGGAAGACTGCTTCCTGTGGACGATGTTGGACTATGTCATATATGTAGAAGACTTGAAAAACTGCACATTATACTTAGTGAGCTAAGTAGTGTGTAAGTCATCAAGTGTCTGTCAATTCTGATAGAGTGCTGAAATAGAGGTTTTTGCCCGAAAGGAATTTTTCCTTTTTTCTTCACATGATTGGTTTGGTTTTTTTGGTTTGGCTTCTGTAAGTTGGACTTCATCAATATAGTCACAATAAATTAAATCAATAATTTTTTTCTAAAATGTTAATTTGTATGTATTTGGCCTAAGATACGAATAAATCCATAGAATTCTCATTCTCAAAACATCTGATAAAAATCTTTATTTGATATCTAAAAATGTTTATCAGATACAATCTATGTCGTACACACGGGAAAATAAATCCAAAAAAAAATAGATGCCCAACATCCAAGAATCCTAACAGATGCCATCATACCCAATATCAGAATCCAATAATCGTAACATATACCCAACAAATCCAAACCTAAAAAATTATAACAGTGTTAAATCCAAAAATCTCATACCTAATAAATTTTTACAAAAAAGTATTCATGATAAGGATCCTCATTCATGTTGTAGATTATTTGGTATTTGGGAGATTTTTGTTTCTTTCTCATACTTACTTCAGCTACTTTTAATGATGAGGTTTGGGAAGGGTTTTCCCTTTTATTTCTATCCATGTTAGGTTGTAGTTCCAAAATGATGTGTCAAAAGGAAGCCAACATCGACAAGAATAGAAAATCAAGCCAGTAAAAATAGAAGTAGATAATGATCGTAGCGAAAGAGAAGAGAGGAAAGCAAAATGTGATGTTAGTTTTTTTTTAATTTTATTTTATACCACATCTATTTTTATGTTTTTAATTTATTTATTTTAAAAGTCATTGGAGCTGTTGGATTTTTTTTAAACAAAGGTAGAGTTAGTAAACTTTTTTTACAAAGGGGTGCTAATTTTGCCACAATTTTTTTTCAATTGGGTTAGTTTGGGCTCTAATTATGCTCGTTGTCGTATTTCATTTGGACTAAAATGACTCAATTTTGGGTCAATTTCTTGGCACGGACATGACATGACCCGCAATTGAGCCAAAAAAATTGGCGCGAACATGACAAGCCGTGTTGATTTAATGCCAATTTCATATTGGCTCGTGTCGTGTTGAAAATTGTTACCGCTATAAAACACTCCCAAACACTCGTTATTTTTTATCTTAATTAAGAATTTTTTTTTTAAAAAGATAAAGGAATTTTTGAAAAATCAAATAATAAGGTGAACTTAATGAAAAATATAATTGGTTCCTATGGACTAAGCACTAATTTTTCCTATTTTTTAAACATTGTATTTTGTAATACCCCGCACTTTTATGGGAAATTAAATTCAATAATTAAGTGTAATTTGGGAATTTAAGAAATTATCATGAATAGTAATTTTTGGAGTTTGCAAGGACTATATGATTTTCGATGGGTGTTATATTTACTTTTGGAATTAAGTAAATAAGTTGGAGTATTTTAATTATATGTCGCAGCTGGGTAAAGAGACATAGGATAATATTTTAATGGGAATACTGCATTAAGTTGTGTGGGGTTAAATTAGTGATTTGTGATCAAGTACCTCGGATGGAGATTTTGAGTGCGCGGTTAGTCTCGGAATGGCCGAGATAGTCAGAATAGATTATCCGGGGGTCGTAATTGAGTTTCGGGAATTTTTGGATTAAAAGGAACTCGTAATTGAGTAAACGAGTCATTTTTGGGTTTTAAAGGGATAAACCCTTATTCTCTGCTATATAAGACACGAGAGAGTGGGAGAAAGAAATAAAAAGAGAGAAAAGAAGAAGAGAATAAAGGAAGAGGAGAAAAGAGGAGAGGAAAAGGATTTTCGGGCCAACTCTGCGAGATTCGACTCGGGGTCGTCGGATTTTATCCTCCAGGCAAGTGTTTACTTGCTTTATTTAATTTTGGGCATAAATCTCATATCATTTTTGGTAATAAAAAACCTTAAAGATTTTGGGTTGGGTTTTTCATGAATCAAACGGGTTTTTCGGAAGTTTAACGGGTAAACCTCGAAATTTATTAAATTGGAGAAACTTATAAATTCATAGAAATTAATGGTTGATTTGGGGTTCTAGGATGATTAAAACCTATTTAATTTGTATATATTTTGTTGGGTGTAGTTAGATGTTGGTGGAAGAATAGGTATAAAGCTTGGGGGTTGTTAATGGTTAAACTGGATTCATGGATAAGAGGCAGTTTCGGCTGCCCTGTTTGATTGATCGATGGAGGCCCTGGGATCGATCGATCAATCCTACAGAAATTTTGGCAATTTGTGTTGGTTCAATTTATATGGGATAAATTCCCAAATTAAGGATTTCTAGCCTATTTAAATGAGGAAATAAATAGACATAACTAAGGGTGATATATTCATCCAATTGGGGAAATTTATGGGGGCTACGAGAGTGTTTTAAGTGTGTGACACTAGAAATTATATTTTTGAGGAAAATAGATAAAGTGAGGAATTAGAGAGTTGGGGTTTCTCAAAAATAGAGTGAGGACCTCTAAATTATTAATTGGACTAAATTTAGTCCTTGGATTCGTGGAAATGGAATCCACGACCTATTTAAATTCAGGGTGTTTGGTGACGAATATTTCTTAGGATAATTTCAGTGGACATTTAGGCTTATATAATTAGGCGCGTAGAAAACATAATTATATCGATTGTGGTTGAGTATGTCCTGCGAGACTATTAGGATGAAATTGGGAAAATGCGTATTTACTTAGTGTAAATTGATATAGTTGGAGAAATTATATAAATCTTTAAGTGTGAATAAGGTACAGGTTATTTATCAAGTCAGGGAATCCCTTTGAGTTTAGTATCGTGAGTGTGCGAATACTCGAATATTATTATTCATGAGAATCTTTGGGATTATTGTCCATCGTTATGTGTGATTGATAATTATGGCCATTTATATATATTTGAGGAACAATGTGGAATGTATATATACGATGTGATTAAAGTATATATATAATATGATACGGATATGTATATATATCTATGTGTGGATGGTATATATATATATGTGAAGCATACCCCCTCCAATGCTATCATGGGAAGTTGCGCGATGTGGGTGAGGCCCATGGCTTGAGGAGTAGGGAGCGTATAGTCCCCAGGTCATAGCGTCCATTTTTATATTGTGTGACTTTTATTAGGGGTGAGACGTGGTGGGTATGTTTCGTCTCATTGCCGAGGAGGAACTATGACCGCTTCCCAGACATTGTGATTTATGACCGCGATGTTGGTGATATTGAGTCCGACTGCTGGTCCCCAGGATGGTATGTGAGTGATGCCTTGGAAGATGATAGCATTGAGAGACCGTGTCCTCGAGTTATATCTCGTTGGGATGGTTATTATACTGGTGTGTATATTATATTACTTGTGCATGAGAACAAGATATAAAATATCTCTATTAGAGTAAAGAGATAAAAGGAAAAAGATTTAATTCTCATTCCGGGAGATTGTATCCGGACTTATATTATGATTCGTATTATAAATGAGGAGGTTATGCATATGTATTTAAATGAGTATATATATATTTTGAGTACTGAGGGTCTAATGGATCTCAACGATCGACCTTGCCAAGTATTAGTGTATCGGGGGGTCCTTGTTTGGATTTCGCTTCGCGAGACACCCCACGTATGGACATGACCTAATATTGAGACTAGGGAGAAGTTTAACCCTTAGTACTCTAGTTTTGGGTTTTTCTTATATGAGTATATATATATATATATATATATATATATATATATATATATATATATATATGTAGTGTACTGAGGGTCTAATGGATCTCAACGATCGACCTTGCTAAGTAGTAGTGTATCGGGGGGGTTCCTTGTTTGGATTTCGCTTCGCTAGACACCCCACGCACGAACATGGCATAGTGTTGAGACTAGGGAGAAGTTTAGCCCTTAGTACTTGGTTTGCTTAGGATTTCTAGAGTTTGGGGGTGACGAATTAGTTAGGCAGTGTAGCTTGACTAGGACGTTTAGAGGGATGCTCTAGGTGTTCAATATTAGAAGATAGGTGAGGGGTATCTCATGGGAGTGCGATACCAATTTAAATATGAGATAAAACATATTTTTCAAAAAATAAAGCATTTATGAACTTGCTAAAAAAATTCACTCGGACTCTGACCCGTCTATCAACTTTTCCTCTCTTTTGCTATATATTATATTTATATAGGTGTCTAGACACAGGGACGCCTGGATGATGATCCTTTCGAGTTAGACGTCTGCTGCAGCAGCTGTGGATGCTTGCAGGTTTATTTTTAGACGCTTCTATTCTTATGATCTAGATAGGAATCCTTATAGTTACACTCGGGCCGAAATCCCAATTGTATTTATTTATTTTTTTCACGGCCTTTTAGTGCAACATTCAATTTGGTTATATTATATTTGAACCGAGTGTTCGGTTGTTTTATCTCTTTCCAGTTTCATTTATATAAACTGTGTGAATGTTTTAATTGTATAGTTCGTTTAAAAAGATTAGTTAAACATAATTTTGACGCCAGCCTAATAGGTTATTAGTAATTAATTTTCTTTTCGGCATTGATGCAAAGAATGATCCATATGCGACTCCGTTTTAATTTGGTACAGGAGTGATCGCCCGATATTTTATTAGGCAGGGTGTCACATATTTTTAAAACAAACAATGCTAAACCCATACATGATGCTGTACCATAAATATGGCACAGTCGGGGAACTAATTACATAGTGACAATTAGATATTCCATGATCTGGAAGAGGTCAGCTCAACCTATAGTCTACTCGTCCCTTGCTATTCTTATCAGCATATGGTAACTTTAACTCACCTAATCTATGACTCTTAATAGTGTTAGCTAACATCGTTTATAGGTTTGTACCATGTAGTGGGGTTGACGTCATCGGCACTATTCAGACATGCACGTGGGGTTTAAGGTATTTTATTCCACCACTATTGATGGGAAACGTGTACCCATCCCACTACCCCACTATACATGTAAAGGTATACATGTCTCACTTATAAACATATGACACTTGTCCCATTACACTCTCTGTCTTCCCACTCACAACACATATAAATATGGAACATAATCCTTCAAGCGGGGGATCAAAAGATTAATTCCTACTGTTATGCTGCCAATTTCTATAGT
This sequence comes from Sambucus nigra, assembly GCA_949130495.1. NCBI lineage: Eukaryota > Viridiplantae > Streptophyta > Magnoliopsida > Dipsacales > Adoxaceae > Sambucus > Sambucus nigra. Next base: position 528,698,676 of record OX422210.1, on the reverse strand, counting down.
GAAGTAAAGAGCTTGTAACCATCCATTCATCGATGGCTCTTGCCCACGGAAACTAATACAATAATTTCTACACCTGTGGACATATACACCATTTTGGATCGAACCACATAAATATGATTTCAATATATTTTCTCTTATCTTTTCTCTATAATCTTTACTCTTAATAAGAATTTGTTCGATTATTATCGCTTTATCTATTAACGAATCTAATACTAGTGTATTAAGATAAGACATCAATCCATATACCATTTTTAAGTGTTAAAAGATTGGCGTCGTCTGTGGGAAGGTATTGACAATACTTTGGCTACTTACTACCAATATTTTCTCTCGAAGCCCAGGACATCTAGTCCTGACTCACCACTGTTTTAGTGGATTCCATCCCATTTGTTTACAAACCTCTTTTCGATCCTATAGGTCCACTTTTTATTGTAACTCTTATTATCGATTTTCTTTCTAGGTTACAATGCTTTGTCTTTACAAAACCTAAGGGAAAATGAGTGAGAATTTAGAAAGTAGTAGGGTTGCTGAGGAAGCTTCGCCTTCTATGACTGTAGGCACAAATGACCTGCAGGGAATATTATAAAACTTGGCTAGAGGCTATAAAAAAAATGTCAGGTAGTTGGTGCAAAGCATCCTAACTAGGCAAAGTAGGCTGGAAGAAAACCCCATTGTCCCAACAAGGGATAAAAACCCAAATCGGAGGTAAGAAATGCCTCCAGCGGGCCCACACGGAGGCAGAAGACAAATGTACCACGAGAGGGATGTAAAAAATCCAAGACTGCTAGATTGGGGTTTGCACGGGGAAGCTAGCAGGTCCACGTACACTGGATTCAAATGAGATGATAGGTCTTACTAACCAGGAGCCACATCTACTATCATAATGGGTAGATATGAAGACGTCTAGACTTAACTCTTGAGCGCCCAAGCATTTTGGAGAGGCTCAAAAGAGGGTCTCTATTTGATCGACTGTGCCCAAGAGCTGAGGGAGTGAACCACGAGGGAATAGCAATCATAGAGAGGAACCAAAATAGGCTGAAACGAGAAGGGTTAAACTCTCATATAGGTGCAAATTGAGCGTGCATGGGTCGTCCAAAGCCAAAAATATTTCCCAGGAAGAGAACTCAGTTGAAAGTCGAGGATGAGAAGGAAAGATAGTGCAGGTTAAGGCCGATAATGAAGATAAGCCTTGGAAAGGTTCAATCCAATTATTAAAAGATCGTGTGTGCGATATCATAAAGACCAAGAGCACCTACAGATAGGTTTCTCATAAGGATCCCCTTTTATACCATCAATAATGGGTTATACAATGCCCGCGAAGTTCAAACCACATGACATCACCCCCAAATATGATGGCACATTAAGATTCATAATCAAAAAACTTTCTTATGTGTGACCCCGCCTCTAGATGGATCACGATTACGAAGTTTCAACCAATTTTGGGAAATCTAGTGCAGTTTTGTAGACGATAAAATCCGATCATAACTGACTATCGCAAGGATAGATCCTAGTAAATTTTGTGGACTCTGGTAACTAATGTTGACACATGGTCAGGATGGTGATATTCATCCATACATATGACCAATATGTTGGTACGAGCATTGGTAGATCCTAAGTCGGGAGAACTCGGGTTCATCAAAACTGGTGGCTAGTAAGACATTAAGTTGGCAATAAGTCAAACACGCGATCGTAGGACTAAACTATTAGTAGGCCTAACCTAAAGCACTCATGTATAACCTCATATGCAAAATGGGTCGCGATTAAGAAGTTTCAACCAAGTTTAGGAAATCTAGTGCAGTCTCATGGATGATAAGATCCGACCATAACAAACTAATGCAATGATAGATCCTTGTAAATTTGGTCGACTCTAGTAGCCAATGTCGACACTTGGTCAGGATGACGATATCCGTCCATATGACCAGTAAGCTGGCATAAGTATTGGTAGATCCTAACTCAGGACAACTCAATTTTGTCCAAAATTAGTGGCTAGTAAGGCAGATCAAGTTGGCAATAAGACAACCATATGATCGTAAGACTACACTTTTAGTAGGCCCATCCCAAGTACTAAAGAAGTTAGTAAGTTAACATGACCAATTGGCAAAATTCCACAATAAGTCCATAAGTCTAAAAATAACTGGGTTGAAGACATATGACCACATTTACTTATGCAAAATATTTTGGGTATATTCAAAACAGTAAGCACGAGCATAAAAAATAAACAACATATATGATAAAGGATCGATCATTACAACAAAAGAGGAGCACAAACTTATTTGTTAGATATTACAAAATGTTCATGTCAAAAAATAGAGGAGAAGATATCAAAGCTTCATAAAAAATATCAAGACAAAGATATTTATGCCTTAGGAGCGTGCTCGGTCTTAGCCTCTTTCATCTAGACATCCATAATAACTTTAGAAAGGTCATTAGAGGCACTAGCTTGGTCAGTAGAAATTTTAGCCCTCTTGTCCACAATATCTTTCATAGTAACCTCCACTGCCATGGACTTACATTCAGAAGATAGGGCTTTGGCCTCATCATTGTCACCCTCCAAATCTTGAACTGTCTCAGCGATGTCGGGAAATAGATTGATGAACCTCTTCTTGAGCTCATCGTAGCCCTCCATGAAGATGGTCACTAGGTCAATATTGTATTCGCCAAAAAATTTTAACTTCCTAACTCCCTCCTCTTTAGCAAGGACAAGGGAAATATTGTATTTTTAAGGAATTCATTAGCCTTCTTCAGGTCTTCTACTCTCTCAGCAATTACCTTATCCGAGGACTTGAGCTTAGCTGCATCCGTCTACACTTACTCCTTCAGTTTTTTATCTCCTCCTCCGCTTGGCTCAAGGCACTCATAGTGGAAACCAACTGATCATCCTTCTCTTTTAACATAGAATAGACCTTGTTGTGATTAGCCTTAGAATCCTTTATCTCCCCAGAAAAGGTCTCATAATGCCCAAGGAGATCGTTGTGTTCGTCCTTTAGTTTATTATATGCATTCTGGTATGAGGCCACATGCTCACTAATAATGATAGCATCCATAGAACCCTAAAAATAAAGAGGTCAATAAAAAATTAAATATGACAAGGATTTGAAAACACAAGATTTTGTTCTAGAGCATACCACCATCATGTTGTGATGAGTTATGCTCCAGAGCTCGTTATCATTGAATTATTGAAGATGTTAGAAATTATGTGCATAGCGATGGTACCTGTGCACATCGACGGCAATTTCCCCATGGAAGAGAATAAAATCCTTCCCACTTCTCACTGGCTCCTTAGTGAATAAACTCTTGGGGTCCCGGATAAAGATCCATCTCTCCATAAGGGTTGGAAGACCTAGAACCCTGGTCCAATCGACGAGAAGGTGCTCCCAGAATTTTAACTCTTTCCCATAGCCATAATCCTTTATTATTTGGGACTAGGATGGGGAGGGGGGGTTCTCTATCATCCCTTTTTAGATAAAAAAATGTCCCGTCATCAAAGGCGATGGACTTGCCTTTACCTTTGGATTTAGCAGCATCAGCAGCTTCAACATCAACTTGCTTATTTACTGCTTACTTAGCATTTTTTTGGCCTCTCCATTGGTCCACTTCTCCTTCTCAACCCTCTTCTATTACTTAGCTTCAGAGTTGGAAGCAACCTTCCTTTCCTTGACCTCAGCATCCATCTTTCTTTTCGTTCCAATATCCATTACAACATGATCAAGAACTGGAGGTGCCATTAAATTGATAGAGTCGGAAGAACTGGGACAAGAGGCTACATAGAAAGAAATACGATCAGAACATTTGGATATAAAAAGTGATAACAAAAGGCGGCCACAAGTTAAGCATCATACCTTCTTTGATCTCTTCTTCGACAAATCCTTCCTTGATCTGTCGATCAGCAGCCGAGTCAACCTGCTCGTCCCCTGGAAGGACAGAACCTGGATGGACGTAGTTTCACAATTCAATGAACTTCCAAATGCATAATAAATTCTCTAATTCAATGGGGTTGAGGGTACAAGTGGTCCTAACCAACTCCTTCAGGGCAGACGAAAGCTTTGGAGCCTTTTTCACTATAAAAAGATGAACATGAACTGAGGTCAGTAAGCATAAATGGAAAAAAGTATAAACAGAAAAAAATGTCAAGTGTTTACTAATATGGTGGGGGGAGCACCAATCATGAGGAATACTGTAAGGCCTATCCCTCTCATCAGAACAAAAATTCCAATCGCCTTTTACAAAGATGAATTGGTTTTTCCAACTATAATTACTCATTTACACTACCTTCCCCATGTTTTGGTCGCACTTTAAAGGTAAAAAATAGTAGTAGCCATTTTCTTTGGTATTGTCTTTTACATCGCTTACAAATCGTAAGATGTCACCGGTGTAAGAACAATTTTTATGTCATTGTTCATAGCATATCTTTAGGCTAGTTTGGCGTATCCCATTACAAATCGTCACCAAAATGAGGAGACGAACCAAACTCAAGCATCTCCCAAGTTTGAAGACTTCTCAACATCACGAAAGGTATAAAATGAATTTATAGTTTAAATTAATTCATGGAATTATGTTTTAGATGTTTGGTTTTTAATAAAAATAACGAACACAATTTTTCTTTGTGAAAACATTTTTTTTCTGAGTCAAGAGGCGGAGTTTTTTTTACGTTTGCGTCGTTAAAACAACGTTTGATGTTGTTCAAACGACATGTGCCTGTCGCTAAAATGACATAGGCATCTCGTTCAACCGAGATGGCTATATTGTTCGAAAGATAGCACATCTCGCTCGAACGATCTTCCACCTTAAGGTTGCTATATATACCTGTTTCGTGAATCATATTTTTTTATATTGCCAAGACGATTGTGCATATCATAAGCAAAAATTTCTTCAAGTTTTGTGTTTTCTAAACACTGTTTTAATTCACAAAAGACTTCCTTGAATATTATTCTTGATAATTAATTTAGAACACTAGAAAGTTTTATATTTATTTGCATACACCTTGTGGAGAGGCACTCCATGGGTGACTGGTGATACATGCGGGGATTCTTTAATGACAAAGACTGAGGCTGGGCTGACGACTGAGGTGTTTTAGGTGTACTTGAGGATGTTCCTGGTTGAAAACATAACTGTGTGTTCTTGTGAGTTTTATGTTGTTAATCCATTGTAGATTTCATTGTGTACGTTGTAAGTTGCGATTTACTGTTCATAATGAAATAAAGATTTTACCCGAAAGGGTTGTTTCCCTGAAACTTAGCCTTGTCATATTTGCATGTTTGATTTATGTGTTTTATCACATAGTTGCATGATTAGGATAAACAAGATAAAATCGGTTTAAAAAGTCGCTTCCGCATAATTAAAATTGGTGTTGCAATTTTTGTTAAAATCACCCTTTGCGAGTGTCCTCGATTTCACAAATTAGTATCAAAGAAGGTTACGCTAATTTATCGCGTTTAATCTTGTTTGCTTGCTTTTTGGGTGATTACGTTTTCATCGCTCCTTTGTCTTATTTTTACTCTCGATGGATTCTCCTTGTCTTGACGATTTAAATAGTTTGAATTTGATGTTTACGAAAAGAATTAAATTTTTGGAAAAATAAAATTCATGTTTTAAATCCTCTATGGATCTTTTGCAAACGGTTCAAAATCAAAGAGATTTTTGTCATGAGAAATTTGTTGCCTTGGACCATGACTTTATTTCTTTAAAATTTTTCAAAAAGGAGAGTGATGATAGAGTCCTATTTTTAGAAAGAGAATTGGAGGACTTTATAAATTCTAGGGTTTGTTTTTGTGCCAATGAGGATAAAAATATTTTAATCGATAAGTTTTTGGCACGTGAGGAGCCTCTTAGGGATAAATATGCGTATTTTAAGGGAGAACGTGATAATATTCTAGGAATAATTAAAAATTTAGAGAAGGAGTACTTAATATTGGAACAGTCTAATTCTTTGCTTGAGTAAAAAAATTTGGAGTTAATAAATGATTTAACGAACTCGAGTAGTGTTTGTAGCAATGGTAATAGCTCACATGTACCCGATGCTTCCATTGATAAAGTAAAAATCATTTTTTGTTTTAAGGGTTCAACCAATCCCAAGGACGTTAGAAAATGTCAACCCCTAGGTGTCGTTCCACCCGTTTTCACATGTCACATTGTGGTAGGAAAGGGCACCTTAGGTGTTTTTGTTTCGATCTTCGAAAAAGTTTTAGGAAGTTGAAGTCTAGTGTTCCCTTAGTTCCCAAAACACCCCCTTACATCATTGCACATCTATTTGGGTTAGTAAATCACTTTTAGTGGCACTAGATGATAGACTAGTTGATTCTCATTTGCTTTCACATGACTCATATCTTGCTATATCATATAGATGAGTGTGTTCGCATATTTTTCATACTTTAGTTGTGCTTCTTGATATATTCGTGCTAATGTTATGACATGTATACTTTTTGTATTATATTTTTCTTTTATTGAGTCATATTTGAAAAATACAAAAAGAATTTTTGTTTTATATATTTGTTTTAAAAAATCCAAAAAGATTTTGTTTATTGAAAAATATTTTTGAAAAATCCAAAAAGATTTTTGGTTCTTTGTGTATTTTAGTTTTACACATTTGCTGTGGCATATTGGTGTGTTTGAATCCAATTCATTACGCAATTTACACATGGCTAGGACATTTGGTTATGACTTTAGATACTTGAATTGATCTTAACCATGTTTATGGAGTTATTTCGACATTGACTTGATTTATGGATTCGACTTTGTACATGCCTCCACACACACATGAACGAGCTTATTAAATTTTGACTTCATGATGTACATTTGAGCTTGGTGAGATGTTCTCTTATCAATCTTGTCATCTAAATGTTTATTTGACTATGGAGGATTATGCATGTAAGAACCGTTGCGTGTGAGGAATTTTTTTAGTATTGAAAATATGATAAGTGCATGAGACAGGGCTGGGAGTGAATAATAATCATGTCGTGAAAGCCACCATTTAAAAAGTGACCGGAAAAAAAATAAGGTAGTAAAAAGAATAATATGCCAAAAAGGGGCCAAAGTTATTTAATTTGCCATATTCATTCCAAAGAAAAGAAAAGAATTATTTTGAGGGAGTTTGGATGGAAATATCAACAGGATTGCACAATGACAATGTATCCTAGTTAAGCATATTTTGTCATGACGCCATTGATTTGTACAATCGTTAAAAATCTAGGCTTGTGTGCATTGTGCTTGTTTTGTTCATTAAGTTCAATTTTATTTATCACTTGAGGATAAAGCTTAATTTGATAAAGTTTTGCGGTCAATTAGAACTTTATGAACATATTTGAGTGTTTGGGTTATAATTCTTTTATTTTTAGTTCACACCCATTCATTCCATTCCACACGTTTGGACACATCGATACTATGTTGATGTTTATGACTTATGTATTTCATGTCATGTTTTGTGATTGTTTATACCTATATATGTGTGCTAGATTTTATTGGATATATTTTTCATACAATATATATGGCATGTTTATTATATTTGTAAAATTTGTTTTGTTTTGAAAAGATAGAAAATTTTCAAAAATAGTTGGTGTTTGTTTTCCCTTGAGATGATCATTACACATGCTTGATTTACATCTTTTGTGATGATATCTTTGCTTCGTTGTGATGCTCCGTATTTCATGTTTATTGTTTCTACTTCTTTGTATACTTAGCTATTTCGATAAAAACATGGGGGAGAGCAAATTAAAATGGAGTTTTGTTTTTTTGGTGAGTTTGAATTATGGGGGAGAATTTATTTATGATTTAATTTGTTTCAAACTCGGTGCGTCACGAAGACATATGTTTGTTGTATCATGTGTGTAGGTAATAATTGGAGGATTTCAAGACACGGATTAAGACAATGTTTGAAAAAGGGAAGATGAATTTTGTGGACAAAGAGACTTATGACATTTCGTTATAGGGTTGGGAAGGGTGTTAGTACATTTTGTAATTTATAATAGGAGATTTTGATTTTAATTTGGTGTTCGGTCATTTGGTTTGTTTTGTACCGGAATAGCCAAAGGGAAAATTTCTAAGAAAAATTTTTATGTCATTGTTCATAGCATAACTTTAGGCTAGTTTGGCATATCCCATTACAAATCTTCGCGAAAATGAGAAGACGAACCGAACTCAAGCATCTCCAAGTTTGAAGACTTCCCAACATCCCGAAAGGTATAAAAATAATTTAGAATTTAAATTCATTCATGGAATTATGTTTCTGGTGGAGGAAGCGGGACGTACGGTGGTGGGTAAGGGTGTATAAGTGGGGGTGGATGGAGTAGGTTGGGATAATAACCATGAAGGTTATAGGGTTCTCCCCAGGGGGCTAATGAGATAGTAGGGTCATGTGAACTGGGGTCAAGAGGAAGTACTGTGGTTTATTATGATGGTTGAGGGCCCCGGGTAGTTAAAAAATCCGTGGGGGATGAAAAATGTATTTGGCCGAAGGGGTGGGACAAACTCGAGTTGAATTGAATATTTGAATTGCTCAACAGGTAAGGGTAAGTGGGTAGGGAGTCAGAAATGGGTGGTTAGGGGTGGGAATAGAGTCAGGTTGGACACGGGAGGGACCCTGTGTAAGACATAGGATTTGGGTAGCCAAAATGGGCTGGGGAAGAGGGTTTTGGAGTTTCCAAGTTTGGGCGGGTCGGGAAATAGGTCAAGAGAGCTAGGGTTTAGGTTAAACGTAGGGGGCAGGTCTGTGTTTTTTTTGGGTCGATCGGTAGGGGGACTAGTCGAAAGGGCTCGGGGAGGCAGAGGTAGGGCTATTGGGTTTCGATCATCAACAGGGGGTAGGACCAGATCAAAAATGGGTCAGAGCGAAGGGCTTTCTAGGTCAGTGGTTCGATCAACAGGGTGGGGCTAGGGTTTTGGCTCAGGGCAGTCAGGAGAGGATTTGTTTTAGGTCAAAGGGTTAGGAAAAGGGTGCGGAAGCAAGGTGGCAAGGTTAGGGGAACTAGGGCAACAGGGTAGCCAGTAGGTTGGGTAATTATGGTGCTAGGGTTTTAAAACTTAGATAATTTTTGCATAATGGATTCAAATTCTTCTTGGTGTTTTCTATCCATTTCTCCTATTTGTTCTCTCAATTCTTAATTAATCTCCTTTTGAAATTGATTTGTCTTCTTCGGGGACATCGAAAGTAGTGTACGATTTTGAATACCTACACACCAATACACCAGTTGGGGAACGACACCTCGCTTTGATACCAATTTGACACAAACTACACGCATTTTAAGAAAAGACAATTTTCACAACATACAATGTATGCTGCTAAAAGTTGGAGACGTGTTGTTAAAAGGTATCGGCGACATATTTTGTTATGTCGACAGATTTTTGCTCATTATTTGTCTCGAAAATTCTTTGGCTACATAGCGAGAACTTGTTGCCATTCGTCCAAGAAACCGAATCGATTCGGGCCTGGGTACGGGTTGAGTTAGGACCAGGGTTAGTTCCGTGGTATTTTTAGAAGTCCATACAAGTTGGTGGGATAGTGTTTGGGTCAACAATGAATTTATTAAAAATGCAAATGTGGCACATATATCTATTGGGAAATTAAATTTAACTACATGGTTAAATAATCTTTTAATGAAGAAGGAATTAATAATCAACTAGATGGTCAATTATTAATGGACGAAAATTTGTGGATATCATGTGGAATACTATATGTAATTATAGAGTAATTACTACACATATTATATGGAAATAATAATATGTGTTTATATTTAACTGTGTGGACATACCAATGTTCACGGACAGTCCTATCGGCTCGGGGTTTTTCGCGTTCGGGACCGTAGCACACGTCGGCACAGGGGGGCTAGGCATTGTGTAGGTCATCTTATGTACTACATACCAGCCCCATCTATGAGAGGAAGCTATTGATCTTGGGATCCTTTGTAACTATTGGGTACATTTCGTGAACTGGTATACTGCGTAGGGGCCACCCCACTTATGTGTGTTTTGTGATATCTGACTTGGATAGAGATTTCCTTCGGACTTGTCGATAGAGCAGGAACGAGACACCACCGGTAGATGCCTTTGCGTGTTGCATATATGATATATATATATATATATATATGTCCCGAATTAAATGATATTAATTAATTTTTCTAAGAATACAGACAATAAATTACAGGCCCCACACTATGTAGTGTACATAATAGATGTTTATGTCACTTTTATGAGTAACATCACTGGGATACTCTGGGAAGTGGTATCATGAATTCGATTACATAAATTAACTGAGATTAATTGATTTTTCTAAGAATGTAGACAATAAATTATAGACACAGGCTATATTGTGCATAATAGATGTTTATGTCATCTTCACAGGATATATGAGTTTGGGATACGTGGGGCATGGATAATATGAATGTGGAGGATTACGTTTTATCATGTTGACTATAGTGAATGCATTTGGTATTAATTGACAAAGTTGTCATATATTATTTTCGGGACATGTTTGGATGAGGGTAATATTACACTTAGCCAGGAGGTGAGATGTTAGTCGCATGTGAGTGATGGTGGGGATATTTACTATGGATCGATTGTATTTATTGCACTTTAAATTGAATAAGTTAATTCTTGCAACTCTAGGGAGCTGAACCAAATTATAATATGTTCCTCCCCCAGTTTATGTAGACAGGGACGGTAGGACTGATAGGAGATCAGACTTGCAGTCATCTTTGCACAATGATTACTTTCGTTAATTTGATTCTATTATAGGTTAATATTTTCACTTTAGTCAGTTTAGTTTCTTTAGGATTATCATATGAGCCTAAGCACGAGTTTATTATTCTATTATTTGGGATAGTTTGTATTGTTAGTTGGATTTTATGACTAGTTGAGTGTGGAGTTGAATTTTTATATATTTATTATTAGTTACGATTTAAATTGTTTATTGTGTTTGTCATCTATAAAAAGGATATAATTTTTTTATTGTGGTTTGATTCTTCGAATGATATATACTGTATAACAAGCCCTATCTTCGGCGTGTTGTGTCTTGCCAACCTTTACGTGAGAAAATGGGGGTTGTTACAGTTGATATTAGAGAATATAGGTTCTAGTGTCATTTGGATCTGTGTTGTGTCCGTTTTGTTTTCTTCTGAGCATTATTTGATGTGTCTAGAGCCCGTTATAGGATTTAGTAATATGGTGTCACGATGACGTGTGTGACAATATCGTTCACTATCATTTTAATAGCAGGACTTCTGTAGTATTTGTTCTTATAAAAGAATGAGAATGAGGACTGGTGCGAGTTAGTGGTCAAGCGTGGGACGAGTGGTTGAACAAGGGTGTTCACTATAGTTGTAAAAATTATTATGAGAAATTATCGTGTTTGGAGGTAAAGTCTACAACTTAAATACTTTGGGGGGAACAAGTTAACGAATGTCTTTCATGTTGAGTCCATTTTTTGAAATATTAAGGGATTATAGTTGCTGAGGTGCCTATTGGTGGGTTTTACTTATGGTAATATGGGTTGTGATGGAAATTTAGCCTAGTAGAATGACCTTATGATATTTTTTGTGCACGTGAGAAAAAAGGCATTGGTTGCTATGTTTTAGCAAAATATAAGGAATTTGACAAAAAAAATAAGTGGGGATTAATTCTAATTAAAGGGTAAATTGTGTTACGTTCAGATTTGAGCAATGCTCATTTACGTGGTGAAAGCACTTATGATCTCGATGATGATAAAATGAGAATGTTTGGACTTAGTATTAGGTTCATCACGTGGTCACGTAATAGGGTTGGAGACAAGTTAGATAACTTATAATACACTTATGTGGGTGGAAATTGGAAAGAGAGAGCATTGATTTTTTTTGTGGTTCGAGTTGAGAGAACCCGATTAGATAAGTGTATAAGGATGGTGTTACATATGCATTGTAGGCATGTATTTTGTTAGTGTATCAGTCATAAACAAGATTGAGGAATAAGCGAGTTCTAAGAAACTCAAAGCAAGGGCATGTTTCGACTAAGGATTTTAATTGAGAAGTAGTCATTGAGAGTACCCTTATTAGAGACAATAAGAGGAAAACAAAAGATGATATTACAAAATGGCGAGTTGAGCCGAGAGGGAGGATTCTAAAGGTGAATTGAGATTTCAATATCACGACGTGTGATGTGTGATAACATGTTTGCCAGTTGCCCGAATGCGAATTTTGGGTACAGTCGAGTAGAATTAAGGATGGTTTGATTAAGGTTTTATAGATTTTATATGGTGGACATTTCAACAAAACATCGGGTTTAAATGTATATTTCTTATGATTAGGGAAGTAGCGCCTGGCTGAGAATGGGTGTGATGATGTGATGATTTTAGGTTAGCTATTAATGAAGTTCTTGGAGTATATATATAATGAAGTACGATGTTCATCAAACCTATGATTTTTATGGTGATGTATATTATTTGGTAACGATGGTCTTGCTGAGAGTTCTCTTTATAGGTGGATTGACTGTTGATGCGACCAAGTGGATTATGGGTTTGTGTCTGCTAGGATTTGGTGTTGGTGATGGGAGACCTCATTCCGTATGGAAGTGGCTATGAGATCTATCATGTATTGGTAGATTATGTCTATATTCTCCTTTGGATATTGGATAGGGGTGAGCATGTGAGTGTCCCCTAAGTTGTCATTATTTACTTCTATATTGGGAGAGGGCCTGATGGTTGATGGCTTCTGTAAACGCATTATGGGTTCCGATAGTTATTCTTGGGCTGTTGAGATGCCATACATCATATTTTCATAGTGAATATGATGATAAAGTTGATTTTTGGCTTACGATATGAATTTTTCCATTAGAGCTGATTTTCGAGTTTGAAGTATTGATATGGGCTATATGCTGATGGAGGTATACATTATGGGATGTCTACGTGGGATGGTTAGCCGATGACGAATTTATTTTTGTATTAAAGATATGAGTGATGAGAAGTAATTATATGATAATATGGGTGGCGATGAAAACTTTGAATTGGCATGATGATTTTTATACAGTTTAGAGATAACTGTGTAGTGATACGATTATGAGAATTTTGAGGAGTGGTTTTGGGGACGGACAAATTTCGAGTAGAGAGCATTAAATTTATAATGTACTCATATTGGTTAAGATTTATTATTTTATTACACCATTCGTGATTTCGATGGAAATCGAGTGAGACTGTTTGGGCCTAGGGACAGGGTCACTACGTAGTTTTCGAAATATGAGGGGTGACGACTCAAAATTTTTTTTAGGATGGTGTGAATTTTTCTTCATACACGGGTATTTTGTGGATGCACTAATGGTTGGATAAAGTTTATGGACAAGTTGATGTCCAAATATAAAATCTGGAGATAGTATCTTAGGACCAATGATGGTTCGAAGGAGTTATAAGCTCTATATAGTAAGAGTTTATACGAGCACTGGGATTATAGATGCGGAATTCACATAAATTGGTAAGAATTTCCTTATAGATAGTAGCACAACAATGTGAAAATTTTAGGATGGGTTACTAACATATTCCTCAAATTAGGGATACAATGAATGTTCAACTCGGTATTGTGAACATAGACTAGATGCTAATGATGGCATACGTTAAAGGGTGAACAAAGGCAATAGTTATCCAAACACGAATTTATTACCCTTCAAAGGGATATGCAAAACAAGAAGCATTCACATGGAAAAAGGTGTTTGGTAAATTAGGTGAACTCTATGACGAGTGATAGTATCGGTTATATAAAGATGCATCCTATCACGAATAGTTTTATAATACTAACGATGTCATAAAAAATGGGAAGTAGTAGCCTTTATGGGAATCCGTGGGTCTTTGGAGGCTTGGAAGTAATTAAGCGTGATGATATGAGAAATCATCCACTTGTCGTTCTCTTACTAGCAAGTCAAGAGTAAAGTATATAATAAATAAACAAAGTAAGTAAATAGAGAGAAAACAAGATATAGAGTGGTTCAGCCTCTAAAATAGGCCTACGTCCACTGTGTTGCTCCGTTCTCATTATATGCATTGCGTTGTACAATACAATCTTTTCTAAAGAGGCATACAAGTATGAGAATAAAGGAGAATACATGATAGTATTGAGTATTCTGGGGTGCCGGAGAGATGGTTGCGATGTCGGCCTGTGGCCCCCAAGCCGTAAGTTGAGGTTGTATAGGGAGTATGTATTGTAGAATCTGCCCCGGGTGTATGGAATCCGTCCAAATTGGTTCCTCATTTCGAGGTGTGGTCCTCTATTTATAGGAGATATGCCCATGTGCTCTCATCATGTGACGTATATAAAGTCTGGAGTTGCTATAATAGAGAGGGATGCGGCCTGTAAGGCAAGCAATGTGAGTGTTGCATCCAGTAACAGGCTGGAGACAAAGGTGTCGCGCCCTGTATTGGGTGGATCCGCGGTGTGTTGAGGGGGGCCACGACGTGTTGAGGGGGGCCCTGTGATGAGGAGAGCCGCACCCCTGTATTCGGTAGGGCCACACCCCCAGTTCAGTAGGGTCGCTCCCTATGTTGAGATGGGCCGCGGCATATAAGCATATACAATGCATAATATTGTCTGCGGTAGGGTGCTATATTTGCACTATCAATAAGCCCCCAAGTCGTAGTGCTAAGAGAATTCGATTGGGGCTACGGCTTAGTTCAGTCTTCTTAGGTGTCGCGGTACTTCCAAGGTGACAATTCATCTTCCGCGCTCTCTTATATAAATTGTTCAGGTCGTGGACTTCATTAAGTTTTCCAACTCCTTGAGGGAATATCAAAAGTTGAACTCTGTGTGTTTGTCCTCTTGCTTTTTTCGGCGTCCTTCTAAGGCTGAGTGTGGTGGTTCCAAGGCGTTTTGAGGCTGATCATCGCATTCTCCTTCATTTCCAGGTAATTTTTCAATCAACATCCTTTTTAATAGCTTTACCAGTTCGTCATTCTTCTTTAATAGTCTAACACATGAATTTCTGCATTACTTGATAGGAATCTAAGGTTTTGTTTGAATAATCTTCTAATTTCCAAGAATCGAACACGTAGGCATGATAAATAGTTGTAGTAATTATTTCCACGTTGCTCTTTGAATCAATCTTCGTATGCTTGGATAACATGGCACGTATCTGTGTTGAATCCCATGAAATCATATAATTGTTCTTGATGTTCTTGAATAAACTCTTCATATTCAGGGCTTTCGATCTTTAAACGAATAAACAATAGGAACTTAATTGTTTGAGTGAATGACCGCGGCATGATAGAGTATCGCTTAGTAATCAAGGGTTGCCTTTAATCCTTTGAATATTCCTTGATTTGATACCTAGCCGCGACTTGTGGTGAGCATGACTGCGGTCCCTTAGGCTCTTAGATTTAGACCCCGTGATGCTTTAGCCCATAACTGTTATTGAGTGAGTGGTCGCGGCACTGTAAAACCAATCCAATCAATGTGTCGCGGCTATGTTTATCTTTTGGGGCTCAAACCCCACACTTGCCCATTTGTCCTCAATATTTCCTCTTCATCTTAATATTCCATTGAACCTGTCGTGGCCTCTAAAAGGCCCTTATACCATACTGGTTGCGGCACCTAACTACGACTTATACTTTTCAGGTACTGCTGCATCCATATGAGCTTAGACCCAGACGAGTTTTTGAAAGGCTTTTGGGCAAAGCATTTTGGAGCCTCTCCTCCTGAACTCCCTTCCGTGCCTCCTCTGAAATCAATAGGGCCTTGCCAATTGAAGATTTCCCCAACTGCGTAGTATTAGACTCAGACTCCGTGGACTCTGCTTTTATAAAGTACTCTGAGATCACGCGGATGGAAGAGGAAGCCAACTCTAGTAACCGACCCAT
The DNA here is from genome assembly GCA_949130495.1 of Sambucus nigra. Classification (NCBI taxonomy): domain Eukaryota; kingdom Viridiplantae; phylum Streptophyta; class Magnoliopsida; order Dipsacales; family Adoxaceae; genus Sambucus; species Sambucus nigra. Next base: position 528,682,886 of record OX422210.1, on the reverse strand, counting down.
GGATGTGGAAGATGATGCCAGGACAAAGGGTACTGCTGATGTTAGGGATGAACCAGATGGTCCATCTAGGAGGACTGAGACACCCCTAGCTGCGCTTGATATCCGCAGCATCATGACTCAAGCCTGGGTTGACCAGGTAGCTGAGGCCTTCGAGTTTCCCAAAAACTGGATGTGCTCAGCACCTTCCGCGAACCAAAGACCGTGCACGGCACTTGCTGATGATGGGGTATGTTTTCCACTTCATGCCTTTGTTTATGGGATGTGGCTGCCAGTTATTGTTCCCATCAAACGAATTTTTTAAACCATGAAACTAGCACCAGCCCAGTTAGATCCCAATGGTTGGAGAGCCATTCTTACAACCGTCGTGCTTTGGGAGAACCAATTAAAAAAAAACGTTACTCCCGCGGAGTTTTTTCACTTCTACCATCCCAAGGAAAACTTCGTGGAGTTCAATGGGTACTACTACTTCTTCGTCCGTGAAAAGGACGAGACCCTTTTCTCTGAGAGGCCGACCAGTGTAAAGAACTGGAAGGGGAAGTATTTTTACTTCTCTGGAGAAGGGTGGGAGATTCACCCTCAGGAGAACGATAGAGAGAGGTCTTTTAGAATGCCGCGGCAATGGGGGTCCCCTTTTAAGCTAGGTATTTGATTTATAGTTTCGTCCCCTCTCTGTAGTTGCTTATTAATCTCTAATAACCTTTGAAGTGCTTTATGTAGTTCTTAACAACTTGCAACTGATCAAGCGATAAGAGAGGAGGGTTATTGAGGCCGCGACCGTTCCTACTGAGCATAAAAAATTCAGCTCTCTTGTTACTTCTGCCTCTGTATTTAAAGCAGGCTACTTCCCAAATAAATCTATACCCAAAGATATGGTCGCGGAAGGTAATAATTCAATCAACATTCTTACTCTGCGGCAGCTTATCTCTAAAACTTCAAATATTTACTGTTACTTTTCCTCTTTCAGGTGAGGAGGTTGACAGGGAACTCTTAGCTGCCCAGCTAGCTGAAATGGATGGGGATGCAATGGTCCTCAACAATGCTGTCAGGAACCGAAAAAGGAAGGGGACTAGGACCAAAGCTCCAGCCGTGGTCCCTTCCAGTGAAAAAAATCCTCCCACCACAGCCCAAAATCAAGTCGTGGAGAAGACCAACCTTGTTGAACCCCAAGTTGAAGAGTTCAATGATGATATCGGAGCCAATCTGGCCGCGGTAGGTTTGATGTCCGCATCGTACGTCCCCATCCATTCAATTTCTCCGTCGTCGCCCTCTGTTATTGTTATTGTTAATGCTAACTTAGCACCTCCTTAGTGCCGTGCCAGAGTTGGCCCTGACGATCGACCGAGGCCACAGCTAAGACAACCTGACCATGACGATCGACAGCGGCCACAGCTAAGACAGCCTGACCCTGAGTCCTCATGGCATACTACCGCGAAGGCTGCACGAAAGATGAAGATGTCCCTTGACGCCGCGGACCTTGACAGGTTAGTGGAAGAAGATCATGATGATCTGGAGGACTGCAGCCTCCATAGTCTTTTGAGGGTATGTGCAAGTGCGCTTTCAGAATTAATTTTACATTCCATACTTTGCTCCTAACTTTTTCATTTCAGGCAAAGGATGTCATGGTGGCCCAGAAGAGGAAGTATGAGGCCCTCTATAAATTGAAAGAAGTTGCGGAGAGGGTGCACGCCACTGATTTGGAGGCTGCACGAAATTCATCTTTTAAAGAAGGGAAGCAGTCTGCTGTCGCGACTCTTCAAGTGGCCTAGATGAACTTATAGACTGAAATAAACGCCAGAGAAAAAATCGAGGCCAATTTCAACCAGGCCACGGAATCTCTTAAGGTCTACCAGGCGCAGACCGTGGAAGCTTCCCAAATTGGTATATCGGCCAATAACAGGCTGAGACTCCTTCAAAAGAAGTATGACGAGCTGGAGACCAAGGCTGCCTAAGATGCCGTAGACTATGCCACAGAAATTAAGAAAATGGAAGGGTACCATACCGAAGCCCTTCAACTTGCCATTGACAGTAATGTGGAGTCATTCAAGGGATCTAAGGACTTTTATCTTATCAATAACAGGGACTACCTTTGCGGCTACCAAGAACTTAGGCATAGGGTCATAAAATCTTTCCCGACTTTAAGGAGACCATTCTTGCTTGGGGACTTGGTGATGTTGAGCATCAAGAATGCATATCTGAGCTCAAGGTCGCGGCTGAAGAGAAAGTGAGGCTGAGAGCAGAGGCTGAAGTAGTGCTAACTGATGAGGAAACTAAGACTTCCGCGGATGGCAATGAGGGAGATGAGCGTGATGATGTAGCCTCCTGAACTATTTGTAATTTTTGAACTATCATTGATACAGGGCTGCGTCCCTTCTGTTTTTTTGCCTTTTGTAGTGGCTGCAGCCTCTAAGTCTGTACGATAATATTAATCAAGGCTACGACCACATCTTCTAAATTGATTATTTTTGCCTCATTTTCTTGTATCTTTTTATTTTTCTACTTTTCTTGCTTCAATTCTTTAATGAATGCTTTTTTGATTGAACGAACGTGTGGAACTAATAGATTAAGTCCGCGACACCATAGCATACGATTTCTTCACATAGGTTGTAGTCTCTTCTTGAACATCTGCGGTACCTTTGAGTGTGTTGTCTAATTTTTTAATGGTCGCGTATTCATAAATAATGATACGGCACCTTCAAATGTACAGGTCATAGGCTGCGGTTGTATTCTAGATTACCACAAGTTCACTTTACATAGGTCGCGGCACCTTACCACTGGATCATTATAATAATGCGTCTTGATCATGGATGCGGTAGGTTAACCTTTACGCTTCCCTTTTTCTCTTAATGAATTCATTTAATTGTCACGGCCATATATTTAGCCCTTAGGAGATTCTGTAACTTTGGTCTGCTTTTGTGATTGCAGCAAAACGGCAATTGCCTTTCATGGCTTTCCTCTAGTCGCTTCTATTGCCTTTCACGGAATATGGCTTTTATCTTCTTTAGCATCGTAAATGGGATAATATCAAGCCTCTCCAGGCCTTTATAGATATACGGGATACTTTCAAGCCTCCATAGGTTGGTTTATGTTATTAAGCCACCCACAGCTAACATACAGGATACTTTCAAGCCTCCCCAGGCTGGATTATGTTATTAATCCACCCACAGCTAAAATATAGGGTACTTTCAAGCCTCCCCAGGCTGGGTTATGTTATTAAGCCACCCGTAGCTATGGATATATATAAATCCATCCCTTCAATCCTTCCCGGGCTGGGTTATGTTATTAAGCCACCCCAGCTATGGATATATATAAAGCCATCCCTAGCTAGATATTACAAGTCTCTCGACTTAATGACACATCCCAAAAGCTAAAAACGGGCATTGGAAGCCCTTGTAGCTAATAACGCATCCTGAAAGCTAAGAATGGACATTGGAAGCCCTTGCAGATAATGATGCCTCCCGAAAGCTAAGAACGGGAATCGGGAGCCCTTATGAGTGATGTTGTAGTCCAATTTGGATAACTGCTTTCAGTATTTGCTTTTGCCATTTTCAATTATCATCATCTTTCGGACAATCAGGCGTCTTGTCAGGCATTGTGTCCCATTTAGATATTATCATTCCCGATATAACATATTGCCTCGAATCGAGATCTGTTTAAGGCAAAAATGGTCTTTATAAGATAATATTTCATGGAAATGAGAATTAAAATATGGCACTATAAAAGTGAACTTGATTTCGTATAACTATTCATATATATATTCATGACTTTGTGGTGATAATACAAAGTTTAATTAGATATAGTATAGGTAGAGTTGTCACTGTAAAGTAGAAATAGATGGAATTTAAGGCATGAGCATGAAGAATGGGCATGCGGTCTGTGAGACTAGACTTCATCCCCTAAACATCTTTGAGGAACCTCCGCAGCATCCCTTGCCCAATCAGCCTTTCAATTTCATCCTTCAGAGCATAGCATTGCTCAGTGTCATGGCCATGGTCCTAATGGAATTTGCACCAAGTAGCTTTATTTCTCTTGTGGGGTGGAGCTTGTGACACCCCGCCTAATTAAATACCGGGCGATCACTCCTTTATTAAATTAAATCAAGGTAAACAGTTGGTTCATTCTCAGCATCACTGTCGATAAAAATAACTTTTCCAATTTAACACCCTAAATAATTAAGCTAAGTGTCAAAACATTTTCCATACAAAACTTTCCAAATTTTAATTAAAGAAAAAGGTTTATTTTAATTTAAAACAACATTTCTACAATAAAGAATCACACCACAATAAACCGAATAACATAATACATTCGTCAATCGAATGTCAACAAATGGAACTAAAACCACAAATCCATCCTGAATAAATCCCATAGGACAATACTGGAAATAAAAGAAATACAAAATCCCAACAACAAATGAAATGATGAAAAGGGCGACACGTGCCCAATAAATGAGAATAATAGGAGTGGAGTCAATAACAGAAGCCGTCTACTCAAGTGACCTGCAACTCCCACCTAAGCTGCAGCTCATCCTTCTCAAGGGATCCTAAGCAAGACGCCCCTGTGGCTGGGCACCTGAAAATATACATATATATATACAAGAGAGAGAGAGAGAGAGGAAAAGAAACGGGTCAGAGCCCGAAAGTGTGTTTGATTTTAAAATACGTTAAGCAAGTATTTAAATTGATACAGGCCAATGCAAATCATATTAGTTCGACACTCTCTTGAGAAATTCTCACCTCTCTTCTAATGTGCACGCCTATCGTACTAACCTTCCCAAATAATTTAGTTTATCTTAACTTACTCATAAGTTTTTAAAACCGAATGATGACAACGTTTTAAAAAGGTTACTTTCAATATATAGCACTCCTCTCATTTTATTTTCATTAAATTATAAAGTTTCCCAGTGTCTTCTCATACTTTCACAAAAACAGTATTTATTATTGCGTCAACAACTATGTCCTACTTATCAAATCACAGTAGGCAGTTTAAAGTTTATAACCTCATATATATATTAACTACTCGTATAATATATATATATAACAGCACCCCAACTAAATCTATGGTGCGGGCATACTCTGCTATCCAATCCACGTATCGCTCACACGAAGGGAAATACAAGTTCGGAATCACTCTCGAATTGTATTAACATATACAAAACAGCGTTGAGGCGAAGCATAGATTCCAAGTCCAAGAGGTCAGTACATACCCACACATCTCTTAGGACCGTCCGACTATCAATCTGATAGCCCGTACCTAGGATCTCTAACTTCTAGGGTACGAATCAATATCCCCCATAAAGCAACACAGGATAAGATCGTCCCAGCGCGGTAACCTCAGGGATAGCAAGTAGCGCGGGTACGTTTTTCACATGTATATAATATATGTACACACAATCATATAAATATACCCATTCATCATATTAATATAGGTTCCTCCCATTACCCATAGTCACAACATTTATCCTTAATTTCCCATTATTATGATTACGTATAAGGTTTCATCTCTAACCTTAACTTGAAGGGTTTTCTCACTAGTTACGTGACACTCGTGGATTATATCCATCCAAGTAGCAAAATCAGTAGGTAAACGTCTATTCTCTATCATAAGTATTTGACGTAATCTCTCACTTGAATTACATAGTTTCCTCGTCCTTTAAATAATTGTCCCTAAAATACAAGTATCATCTCATAATAAAGTTCTCAACACTTAATCATATGCCCTACTGGTCTCTTCTATATCCCAAAACATTTTATTCATAAAGCCCAAAAGCTATTTCACGATGAATCATGTTCAATTAATTAAACAAGGGGAAATAAGAGTCTGCTAGGAAGGGTCGATCGATCGAGGTCTGGGGCTCGATCGATCGAACCTTCGATCGATCGAAGCTCTAGGCTCGATCGATCGATCAAGCAGGTCTGCGAAATCCTGCAGAAGTGCAGTTACGGGTTTTACCAAAATTCTTCACCCAAATCAATATTTTCCAACACTAATCGTCCCAAAACTCCTACTAGAAACATAATAACATATTTCCAGATGTTTTTAACGTTAAGCATGCGTATATCCATCATTAATCATGGTTAAACAACCCAAAATCTCATTTAAACATCAAGAACCCTAATGTTTTCTTAACTTTTTTTCTAATCAGTTTTCTCCATAATTTCCTTCTAACATATCATCAAAAATTTGTGGGTTAATCATCTACTTTACATAATATTTCCAGAATATGGTTATAATGTTTTCTACATGCAAATCCCTACCAAAATTGGGGTTTTCTTCCATTGATTACACTCCTAATCATTCCTACACTAATATGAATATTGCACCAACGAAAATACGCAAGTTAAACACTTGCCTGGGATTTCAGAGGTCTGGTTTCCTGCTGATATTGGTGTGGTTGCATTCTCCTCCTCGCGATCTACGCGTTGGTGGTGACGGTGGTGCAAATGGTGGTGTTTTTGGCCTTGAATCACCTTGAGAGCTCTCTCCTCTCTACTCCAATGGCCGTTCTAGGGTTCTGAATGTTCTAACCCTAAAAGGCGGACTTAAATGGCTGCTAAGGATGGCTGAAATTCGTGGGTTTAATCACCCTATTTTGTAAAATGACCAAAATGCCCTCCCGGGTCACTAATTAAGCCTAAAAACATCCCGAGACCCAAACTAAACCCCCGGGTACACTTTTCTGACTATCTCGACCCTTCCGGACGCGTTGGCGCACTCAAAACGACCATACGAACAACTTATAAAATATTTACTTTTATATCTCAATAATTAGTCCCGACGCGACACGGGTGCGTCCCGACTAAAATTCTCAAAATTGACATTTCATTCACTTGTGACCTTTAATATGACCCATATCATATATTACTATGCTCATTAGTAATATTCGACAATTTTTATATAATTACTAACTCTCGTCACGTTAATAATTATAACATAATTAATTTCCGGATTTTTTATTAAATAATTCACTCTCATTAAATTTAATAAAACCCCCAAATTAATATAGCATAAAAATACGGGGTATTACACACTTCCCCCCTAATAACGGAATTTCGTCCCGAAATTCGGAAAATAAGGCATACCTGATAAGAACAAATCTGGATATCTCTCGCGCATATCTGCCTCACGCTCCCAAGTGGATTCCTCCACATTATGGTGTTCCCACTGGACCCGCACAAGTGGAACTATCTTCGACCTCAATCTTCTCTCACTATAGTCTAGGATAGCCACCGGTCTTTCCTCGTAGGAGCTATCAGGCTGTAAGTCGATCTCCTCTATCGCGATGTGAGTATGGGCCATATCATCTCGAAGGTATCGTCTCAACGACGAGATGTGAAATACATCGTGAATGCGATGTAGATGTTCTGGCAGTCCCAATCTGTATGCAACTGGCCCAATCCTCTCTATGATGGGAAATGGTCCCACGTACCTCGGGGCCAACTTTCCCTTCTTCCCGAACCTCATCACTCCTTTCATGGGAGACACACGCAGTAACACTTGGTCCCCCACATTAAACTCCCTGAAGAACCGTTTCGCATCGGCATAGCTCTTCTGTCTGTCCTGGGATACTCGAATGCGACCCCTGATCATCTCAATCCTCGCAGAGGTCTCCTAAATCACCTCTGGTCCTAGCAACTTGTCATCCCCCACCTCAAGCCAACAAGTTGGGGAACGACAAGGCCTGCCATACAAAGCCTCAAATGGAGCCATACCAATCGTAAACTGATAAGAGTTATTATAAGCAAACTCTACCAGAGGAAGGTGTGGCTCCCAACCTCCTCCAAAATCGAGAACACACATGCGTAGCATATCCTCTAACATCTGATTAGTACGCTCTGTCTGCCCATCTGTCTGTGGGTGATAAGCTGAACTCAACCTCAACTCAGTACCCATAGCCTCCTGAAAGCTTTCCCAAAAACGCGACACGAAAATCTTGTCTCTATCGGACACAATATTCAGGGGCACCCCGTGTAATCTGACAATCTCAGCGATGAACAACTGAGCATACTGACCCGTGGTATAATCTGTCCGCACCGGTAGAAAATGAGCCACCTTGGTCAGACGGTCTACAATCACCCAGATAGAATCGTGGCCCCTCTGTGATGTAGGCAACCCTGTAATGAAGTCCATGGAAATACTCTCCCACTTCCACGCGGGTCCTTCCAATGGCTGAAGCAATCCTGACGGTTTCTGGTGGTCCACCTTAACCAGCTGGCAGGTAGAACACTTGGCCACAAACTCAGCAATGTCCTTCTTCATCCCACTCCACCAGTATTGTCGCCTCATATCCTGGTACATCTTATCGCCTCCCGGATGGACTGCAAATCGGGACCCATGAGAATGAGTCATCACTTCATGACGTAACTCTGCTCCTTCTGGAACCACCAATCTCCCATTAAACCGCAAACCTCCATCAGAACTAACAGAATAGGACTCAGCACCCTCGGCTAGAAGTCGCACAATCTGCTCCTGGCAAAACGGATCTGTGGTCTGCGCCTGTATCACCCTCGTAATAATTTCGGGTGTGACTGACATGACGGATATGAACAAACGGGCTACTGCATCCTGGTGACCCAACTCCTTCCACTTTGCTTTCCAAACGTCGGCTACATCGTCTACCGGTCTACGGCTCAATGCATCAGCAACTACATTGGCTTTCCCTGGATGGTACTGTATGTCAAACTGGTAGTCTTTCACAAACTCTAACCACCTGCGCTGACGCATATTCAGCTCTCGCTGAGTGAACAGGTACTGCAGTGACTTATGGTCTGTGAACAAACGGAATTTCTCTCCCAATATATAGTGCCTCCAAATTCTCAATGCAAAGACGACCGCTGCTAATTCCAGGTCGTGGGTGGGATAATTCTTCTCATGCGGCTTAAGCTTGCGGGAAGCAAAAGCTATAGCCTTATCCTCCTGCTGGAGTACTCCTCCAAGTCCCCGTAAAGACGCATCAGTGTAAACTAGGTACTCCACACCCGGTTTCGGTAAGGCAAGGACTGGTGCTGAAGTAAGCTTGTCTTTCAGCTCATCGAAAGCTAATTGACAAGCATCATCCCAAACATACGGTATCCCTTTGGGAGTCAAATTCGTCAACGGACCCGCTATTTTGGAGAATCCCCGAATAAATCTCCTGTAGTATCCGGCTAACCCCAAGAAACTACGTACCTCCGTCGGTGTCGTGGGTTGTCCCCACTCCCTCACTGCTGATACCTTACTCGGGTCAACTGCTATCCCTTGCTCAGAAACAACGTGGCCCAAGAACTGTACCTCTCGCAACCAGAATCCACACTTCTCGTACTTAGCATACAACTGATGCTCTCGCAGAGTCTGAAGAACCTGCCTCAAGTGCTCGGCATGCTCCTCCTCGGAATGGGAATATATCAGGATGTCATCTATGAAGACAATGACAAACTGATCCAAGAACTCTCTGAACACTCGATTCATTAAGTCCATGAATACGGCTGGAGCATTAGTGAGGCCAAACGACATCACTCTGAACTCGTAAGACCCATATCTCGTCAAGAATGTAGTCTTTGAAACATCCTGCTCCCTAATACGTAACTGATGGTACCCCGACCTCAGATCTATCTTCGAAAAGAAATTCGCTCCCCTCAACTGGTCGAACAGATCATCGATTCGAGGCAATAGATACTTATTCCGTATCGTGACCTTGTTCAATTCCCGGTAGTCCACACACAACCTCAGTGAACCATCTCTCTTCTTCACAAACAAAACTGGAGCGCCCCAAGGTGAGGTACTTCTGCGAATTAAGCCCTGACCTAACAGCTGCTCGATATGATCTCGTAGCTCTCGCATCTCGGCCGGAGCCATACGGTATGGTGCGCGTGCTATAGGTCTCGTATCTGGCAATAAGTCTATAACAAAATCTATCTCTCGACTGGGGGTTAGGCCTGGTATTTCCTGAAACACATCGGAATATTCCCTAACAACTGGGATCGAATCCAAAGGGATCACAACCTCCTTAGAGGTATCCTCCTCTATGTAATACAAATGAGCGGTCGAGCCTCCCTCTGGGCGAGGCATCGCCACTACAAACATCTCCTGCCCCGGAATGGCAAAAATAATGCTCCCACCAAAGCAATCAATCATGGCTCTATAAGCTGCGAGCCAATCCATACCGATAATCACATCGTGCTCATGCATGTCTAAAACTAACATGTCTGCAGGTAATACCAGACTACCGATCTTTATCCCCACTCCTCGGCATATAAAGAAAATAAGTGACCCACTCCCCAATGGTGAGTCTACACACGTCACTGTGCTCTCTGCTGTGGCTAACAACCCTAAGGCCTTCGTAAAATGCGTAGCTATAAAACAATGTGTGGCCCCCGTATCAAATAAAACCCAACCCATAGTACCATGGATAGGAAACGTACCCTCAATCGCGGGTGGTTCCTGTGGAGCTGCTGCCTGGTGGACGTTATAGACACGTCCGTACTGTAACTGCCCCTGCTGCACTGGAGCTGCTGGGATGGCTGGTAGGGCTGGCGCTTGGGCTGGAGCTGGAAGGGCAGGTGGAAAAAGTGGCCTCTGTCGCTCATTACGGGCTCCGTGCTGCTGTGGGGCCCTATCGCCTTCTGGGCAATCCTGACGCTTATGGCCGTGCTTGCCGCACACAAAACACCGGCCTCTGAAATTACCTCCCCTCTGTCCCTGCTGACCACGGACCTGCTGGCCGTTACCTCCACGCTATTGGCCCTGTTGGCCCTGATGTGCACGCTGTTGGCTCTGCTGGCCCTGTTGCTGACCCTGCTGTAGGTGCTGACCCTGTTGGCCCTGCCTATAACCTCAATTTCCCTGCCTGGGATCACCCGAATGGAATCGCTTAGCAGGGTCCCCCTGATGGGAACTCTGCTCGTGCTGACGAGTCTGTCCATGAGATGGTGCCCCACCGGCACCGTTACCCCCGGTCCTGCCCTGCTGGATGGACTCTCCTGCTCTCTTGCTTCCTTGAAGGTGGAAGCGGTGATCCTGGCAATGTAGTAACGCTGCATTGAGTACATCAGTGAACGTACTCAGGGATAAGTTCCCAATAAGGTGCTGACGGATCCTCCAAGCTAACCCGTCGATAAACAACAAAATCTTCTTGCTCTCAGTAGGTGCCTCATCTGGCACAATGGTGAGAAGTCTCGTGAACTCCTCCTCATACTCTGCTACAGTAAGATTATCTTGCTTCAGATTTAGTAGTTTCCGCCTCATCTTAGTCTGCACTGCAGGTGGAAAATACTTGCGGTTAAACCGCTCCCAGAACATCTGAATAGGATCGTGTTCCTCTCCCCCAAAGTAGTAGTGGACTCCCACCACTGCAACGCGGCTCCCACTAGCTTAAAGGAAGCCAATAACTGCTTTTGTACCTCGGTGCACTCATACATGCGAAGATGCCGCTGGATGTCTTTCTTCCATTGGCTAACCATGACAATGTCGGAGCTACCAGAGAACTCAGGGGGATGTGCTTTCTGAAAAGCATCCCGAACCCTCTCCCATGCAGATGGAAGCTGTGCTGGTACTGGCGCCACTGCCTGAACCTGGGGTGGAGCCTGCTGAATCACCGCTATCGCGGCATTCACCGCCTGAGCAACTATGGCGGCTACTTCATTAGCATTCATTGTGCCTGGTGCCGGAGCTGCTGGTTGCTCGGCCTGGGCACGCCTATCTCTCGGAGCACATCTCGGAGGCATCGGAAACGTGAACAAAATTTATCAGTCTACAGTTATCATCGAATCTCAAATAGCTGAAGACTTAAACGTAAAAGCAGGAATACAACAATCCTAAAAATAGGGCTCTATAGCAAAAACGTTAAGCTGAAAGCGAAATAAGTCGTATAGATCCTATGGACACTAGAACCTGATGCTCTGATACCACCTGTGACACCCCGCCTAATTAAATACCGGGCGATCACTCCTTTATTAAATTAAATCAAGGTAAACAGTTGGTTCATTCTCAGCATCACTGTCGATAAAAATAACTTTTCCAATTTAACACCCTAAATAATTAAGCTAAGTGTCAAAACATTTTCCATACAAAACTTTCCAAATTTTAATTAAAGAAAAAGGTTTATTTTAATTTAAAACAACATTTCTACAATAAAGAATCACACCACAATAAACCAAATAACATAATACATTCGTCAATCGAATGTCAACAATGGAACTAAAACCACAAATCCATCCTGAATAAATCCCATAAGACAATACTGGAAATAAAAGAAATACAAAATTCCAACAATAAATGAAATGATGAAAAGGGCGACACGTGCCCAATAAATGAGAATAATAGGAGTGGAGTCAATAACACAAGCCGTCTACTCAAGTGACCTGCAACTCCCACCTAAGCTGCAGCTCGTCCTTCTCAAGGGATCCTAAGCAAGACGCCCCTGTGGCTGGGCACCTGAAAATATACATATATATATATATATACATATATATATATATATATATATATATACATATATATATATATATATATATATATATATATATATATATATATATATATATATATATATATATATATATATACACAAGAGAGAGAGAGAGAGGAAAAGAAACGGGTCAGAGCCCGAAAGTGTGTTTGATTTTAAAATACGTTAAGCAAGTATTTAAATTGATACAGGCCAATGCAAATCATATTAGTTCGACACTCTCTTGAGAAATTCTCACATCTCTTCTAATGTGCACGCCTATCGTACTAACCTTCCCAAATAATTTAGTTTATCTTAACTTACTCATAAGTTTTTAAAACCGAACGATGACAATGTTTTAAAAAGGTTACTTTCAATATGAAGCACTCCTCTCGTTTTATTTTCATTAAATTATAAAGTTTCCCAGTGTCTTCTCATACTTTCACAAAACAAGTATTTATTATTGCGTCAACAACTATGTTCTACTTATCAAATCACAGTAGGCAGTTTAAAGTTTATAACCTCATATATATATTAACTACTCGTATAATATATATATATAACAGCACCCCAACTAAATCTATGGTGCGGGCATACTCTGCTATCCAATCCCCGTATCGCTCACACAAAGGGAAATACAAGTTCGGAATCACTCTCGAACTGTATTAACATATACAAAACAGCGTTGAGGCGAAGCATAGATTCCAATTCCAAGAGGTCAGTACATACCCACACGTCTCTTAGGACCGTCCGACTATCAATCTGATAGCCCGTACCTAGGATCTCTAACTTCTAGGGTACGAATCAATATCCCCCATAAAGCAACACAGGATAAGTCCCAGCGCGGTAACCTCAGGGATAGCAAGTAGCGCGGGTACGTTTTTCACATGTATATAATATATGTACACACAATCATATAAATATACCCATTCATCATATTAATATAGGTTCCTCCCATTACCAATAGTCACAACATTTATCCTTAATTTCCCATTATTATGATTACGTATAAGGTTTCATCTCTAACCTTAACTTGAAGGGTTTTCTCACTAGTTACGTGACACTCGTGGATTCTATCCATCCAAGTAGCAAAATCAGTAGGTAAACGTCTATTCTCTATCATAAGTATTTGACGTAATCTCTCACTTGAATTACATAGTTTCCTCGTCCTTTAAATAATTGTCCCTAAAATACAAGTATCATCTCATAATAAAGTTCTCAACACTTAATCATATGCCCTACTGGTCTCTTCTATATCCCAAAACATTTTATTCATAAATTCCAAAAGCTATTTCACGATGAATCATGTTCAATTAATTAAACAAGGGGAAATAAGAGTCTGCTAGGAAGGGTCGATCGATCGAGGTCTGGGGCTCAATCGATCGAACCTTCGATCGATCGAAGCTCTAGGCTCGATCGATCGATCAAGCAGGTCTGCGAAATCCTGCAGAAGTGCAGTTACGGGTTTTACCAAAATTCTTCACCCAAATCAATATTTTCCAACACTAATCGTCCCAAAAATCCTACTACAAACATAATAACATATTTCCAGATGTTTTTAACGTTAAGCATGCGTATATCCATCATTAATCGTGGTTAAACAACCCAAAATCTCATTTAAACATCAAGAACCCTAATGTTTTCTTAACTTTTGTTCTAATCAGTTTTCTCCAGAATTTCCTTCTAATATATCATCAAAAATTCGTGGGTTAATCATCTACTTTACATAATATTTCCAGAATATGGTTATAATGTTTTCTACATGCAAATCCCTACCAAAATTGGGGTTTTCTTCCATTGATTACACTCCTAATCATTCCTACACTAATATGAATATTGCACCAACGAAAATACGCAAGTTAAACACTTGCCTGGGATTTCAGAGGTCTGGTTTCCTGCTGATATTGGTGTGGTTGCGTTTTCCTCCTCGCGATCTACGCGTTGGTGGTGACGGTGGTGCAAATGGTGGTGTTTTTGGCCTTGAATCACCTTGAGAGCTCTCTCCTCTCTACTCCAATGGCCGTTCTAGGGTTCTGAATGTTCTAACCCTAAAAGGCTAACTTAAATGGCTGCTAAGGATGACTAAAATTTGTGGGTTTAATCACCCTATTTTGTAAAATGACCAAAATGCCCTCCCGGGTCACTAATTAAGCCTAAAAACATCCCGAGACCCAAACTAAACCCCCGGGTACACTTTTCTGACTATCTCGACCCTTCCGGACGCGTTGGCGCACTCAAAACGACCATACGAACAACTTATAAAATATTTACTTTTATATCTCAATAATTAGTCCCGACGCGACACGGGCGCGTCCCGACTAAAATTCTCAAAATTGACATTTCATTCACTTGTGACCTTTAATATAACCCATATCATATATTACTATGCTCATTAGTAATATTCGATAATTTTTATATAATTACTAACTCTCGTCACGTTAATAATTATAACATAATTAATTTCCGGATTTTTTATTAAATAATTCACTCTCATTAAATTTAATAAAACCCCCAAATTAATATAGCATAAAAATACGGGGTATTACAGAGCTCTCAGCTTTTCTAGCCCCCTCAGCAGCTTGTCTTCTTTGATGAACTCAAAGATCTCTTCAATTGGGAAGGCCAACGGAGTGTAGGCCCCAGATTTCTTCTCTGCCTTTTCCATTCTTCATTTTAGGACCCTGGTCGCGGCCTTGCGTTCTGCGGCCAATACTTTTAGCTCGTGCACTTCCTCTGGTGGAACTTTGGGAGCTGCGGCAGCACTGATTCTGGGTGCCACACCCACAATGGGTGAGACCGGATTCTCCTTCTATTTTCTGCTTTTGTTAGTCTTTACAAAGTATATATAATCTTGGACAAAACTAGCAGAAGTGAGTAATCACAAAAATATTGGAGTAAACAAGTAGGAAATAGGGATGTAGCGTTTGCACTGCTAGATGGTATTGCTACTGAGGTCGTGGCCAGTATGGCAGATAGGTACACTATCGTGGCCTTTGTATGATATTACTTATGAGGTCGCAGCTAGTAAGGCACATAAGTGAACTGTCGTGGCCTTTGAATGATATTCACCAAGGTTGACCTTGAAACCCCCTGAGTTCGTTCCTTGATGTTTTGAACATTCTGGAATGCAACTGCCCCAGTAGATGCCGTGGCATGTAAGGTAGTTGAACTACCACGTGGCATCCCTACCTAGGCAGTAAAGGGACAATCCCAAAATTAAAACCCAAAAATTGAGTTTTTCTCCCGAAACTCGCGGAGAGCATACCTACTAGGGTTTATCCATTGAGAGAATAACCTCTCAGTGCACAAAATAGAACATTCTAATGATAAACCTTAGATCATAGGCAAAGAACAGCAAAAAGGGAGTAAACACAATCCTTCCCTAATCATTCACCTTTTCGGGGATAAAGCCCATCATGCTTTTCAGCATTATCTATATGGCATGATATCACAGGGGTATGCAGAACAGTTCTAAGGTCACGAGAAGAAGACCCAAAAGCAGATCTCAAGGTACGAAATACCCATTTAAGGGTGTAAGGACAAAGTAGATCTCAATAATAAAAATTTACTCATGGGATGATGATCCAAAGGATCCCCATGAATATAACAAGGTGTTTAATAACTCGAAATATAGAGAAACAAGATTGAAAGATCTCGTTCCCATAGACGGCGCCAAATTGATGATACGAGAAATCATCCACTTGTCGTTCACGTACCAGCAAGCCAAGAGTAAAGTATATAATAAATAAACAAAGTAAGTAAATAGAGAGAAAACAAGATATAGAGTGGTTCAACCTCTAAAATAGGCCTACGTCCACTGTGTTGCTCCATTCTCATTATACGTATTGCGTTGTATAATATAATCGTGCCTAAGGAGGCGTACAAGAATGAGAATAAAGAAGATAGTATTGAGGATTTGGGGGTACCGGAGAGATGGTTGCGATGTCGGCCTGTGGCCCCCAAGCCGTAAGTTGAGGTTGTATAGGGAGTATGTATTGTAGAATCTACCCCGGGTGTATGGAATTCATCCAAATTGGTCCCTTATTTCGAGGTGTGGTCCTCTATTTATAGGAGATATGCCCACGTGTTCTTTGCACGTGACGTATATAAAGTCTGGAGTTGTTATAATAGAGAGGGATGCGGCATGTAAGGAAAGTAATGTTAGTGTTGCATCCTGTAACAAGCTAGAGAAAAAGGTACCGCAACCTGTATTGGGTGGATTCGCGACGTGTTGAGGGAGGGCGCGGCATGTTGAGGGGGGCCCTGTGATGAGGAGGGTCGTGTCCCTATCTTTGGTAGGGCCGCACCCTGAGTTCAGTAGGGCCGCGTCCTATGTTGAGATGGACCGTGGCATATAAGCATGTACAGTGCAGAATGCCGTCCGCGATAGGGTGCTATATTTGCACTATCAAAGTGCTATACTATACCTAATAATGAATAAAGGATGTCTTATTTTATGAGTAAAAAGGAACATGATGTTCTTGGCATTATCGAATCGATAAGTTTATCGGGATTTAGTGTATTACTTGGAAGTGATGAGCCTTTTGTTGGAATTGGCACAAGATAAAAATCTATGTGATTAGCGTGAAATATTTTTCCTCTTTTTCTTTAAGTCCTAGACTAAGGTACCTTAATAACCAACGAAGCTACGCAGTAGTGTATTGACAGGGCTCCTTGTTTGGATTTCTCTTGCAAGATGTTCCACGCGCGAAATTGGCTAAGGTCGGGAGTTGAGAGATGTTGGTTTGTAGGATGTTTTGTTACTATGTCTTACATGTGTGGAGATATAGAGTATCGATCCGTGATATATTATATGAGTTAATGCCAGTAGGGCCGAGGAGTGCATTGATAAAAGCACTTAATACGGTTTACACCACTAGTGGAATAAGTGGGACAATCTTTAGACTAAATAATTCACAATAACCAGATTATTGAATATGATTGCCTTTATAGATATACATGGTATGTATGGTTCCGGTTGGATGTATAGATCTCATCCATATTTGATGTTTGTGAGTGTGTGGTTACATGTACTATGTGGTGTATGGATATCAAAGTAACATTATTGTAGGCGTAGGTGAGCCTTTTCTTTCATCTCGACGAGACACGAGTACAGACTAATTGGGTATAAATCTTATGATAATTGTGCGGATTAAAATGTGATGTTATGCTTAAGTGAATTTTGAGGATGGAATTCCATTATTAGATGGGAATAATGTAATACCCTATATTTTTGGAATAAAATATTGTGAGAAAATTTAATTAAACAAATTCGAGAACAAATTTAAATTGGTATAATTTAAATTAAATTGGTGGAATATAATCTGAGAATAAATTGATTTATCGTGATTTCATATTGATTTGAACTCAAATGAGCATAATGGGCTCCCTCGTGAAAATAAATTGAACGTTAATTAACTTATGATCATGTAGTGATCAAGCGTAATGAAAATGTGTATGTTGGGTAAAAATAATTGGGATGAAATTTGGGGGACCTTATGAACTCGTTTAGGTGTTTTAGACCTTTAGAAATAGTCTCGGGTTATAGGTATACAAGTTGGGAGGTTAATGGGCAATTTAGATTATGGGTTTGGACTTATTTAGGGGTCCAAAATTGGGACATTTGTCTTAACTTGAGATTTAGAGTCATATAGTTAAGTGACTCCTCGCATTTAACAAAACCTAAACCTAACAGTCATAGGATACCAAAACCTAAATGAAGAGGAGACTGAAGATCTAAGGGCAAGAACTCAAGGAGGAGGCTAAGGGATTATAGTAAAGATCATTCAACCAATTTATCCAGGCAATAATTTTCTTGCTTAATGTAAATATTAAATGTGCTTCTTGATTCATGGTAGTAAACCCCATATGATTTATGGGTTTTAGTCTGAGGTTTGATCATTTAATATTATGAATTAACCTTATGCATGTAGAGAATTAATTGCAACATAGATGGTTAATCCCGAAATCTAGGATAATCGAATTCTTGAATTGGACGATAGATGCCTTAGGGTTCTTGGTATAAATTTGGAGAAATTGGAATTTACATTTAGAGGTTTTGATGCATATTTATGATCAGAATTTTATGACATGTGCCCTAAAAATCTGAATTATATATAGTTGATGTTGTGGTAGAAAGTCTGAGCTAATGGTCTTGGTTAATTATATGAATTCTAGGAATTTGGGGAATGAGATTGGGGTTAATGCATTAAATTAAGTACTCTAAGTTGAGTAACTAAGTGGTAAGGAGCTAATCATATGATTATGAAAAGGAATTTACGATTAGAAGAAATCTTGGGCAATAATTGAGAAATCCAGTAATAAAGAAACTACCAAACTTAGGCTGTTATGCCATTTCGAATCGATTCAACCTTGAAACGAATCGATTTATTCTGGCAGCGAATCGATTCGGCCAAGAAATCGAATGGATTCGGTCCTAGGAATAGGTTGAGTTGGGACCAAGGTTAGTTCCGGGGTATTTTAGAAGCCCGTAGAGTTGGGGGCGGTGTTTGGGGAAACGATGAATTTATTAAAAATGAAAATGTGGCACATATATTTATTGGGAATTTATATTTATTTAGATAGTTAAATAATCTTTTAAAGAAGAAGGAAATAATAATTATCTAGACGGTCAATTATTAATGGATGAATATTTGTGAAAATCATGTGGAATACTTTAGGTAATTATAGAGTAATTACCTACACATATTATACGGGAATAATCATATGCATTTATATATATCTGTGTGGACATACCAATGTTTGTGGACGGTCCTATCAACATGGGATTTTGAGCATTCGGTACCGTAGCACACATCGGCACAGGTGGGCTATGCATTGTGTAGGTCATTTTAGGTACTATGTAGCAACGCCATCTATAAGAGGCATGTGTTGATGCTAGGATACTTTGTCACCGCTGGGTATGGGTCATGAATTGGTGTACTGCGTAGGGACCGCCCCACTTATGTGTATTTTGTGATGTCTGACTTGGATAGAGATTTTCTTCGGACTTGCTGATAGAGCACGAAGGAGACATCACTGGTAGATGCCATTGCGTGTCGCATATTTGAAAGGATATATATATATATATATATATATTATTCAAATTAAATGATATTAACTAATTTGTCTATGAATGCAGACAATAAATTACAAGCCCCACACTATTGTAGCAACCTGTATTTTTGTAAAATTAAAACTTAATTAATTGGTTTAAATTTAAATTACATGTGTGACATAATTTAATAGAAATCAAATATCAATGGTTGATTAAATTATTAATCGAATAGAAATAATTAATGTTTATCGAATAAAAAGAATAAGTGAATAGTAATTATGTATTTGGCGTCATGACAAGTGATTGTGACGTAACAATATTCTATCTCAGCCGGGTGTCATGTGTGGACTAAATAAGGTCGAGATAGGAAATTATTTGTGAGTAAGTCGGATGATGATTTTGATGTTATAGTTGGGTTCAAAAGGATCGAAATAGTCAAAATAGTATGCCCGGGTGTATAGTTTGGGTCTCAGAACAATTTTAGACCAAACCGACACCCCGAGAGGGCATTTTGGTCATTTGGTAGCTTAGGGTTAAGGGAGCTACGAATTTTGAAAAGTTATATAAATTTGTAGTTGTGTGAGGTTACGGTAAACGAAATAGAAAACACTTAGACGCCATTAGAGAGGAGAGGAAGAGCTTTCTTAGAGCTTAGGAGAGAATTCTTGGATAATTAACCCTTGTTTTTGCATCACAACCATTTTTGGAGTGTGGATTAGATGAAAAGAGTCATCAAGAGAACCAAAGCAGATCATTTCCATACAAGGCAAGTATTTATCTTGCAAATTTTTATGAGTTATAATACCCATGTAGAGTAGGGCCTTTGAATTAAGGATAATTGATGATATTCTTATGATTTATGAATAGAACTTATAATTTGGATTAGGGTTGCATGTAGAATGAATCCAATTGCATAAATAAAATGAAATCAAAATTTATGGGATTTAGATCATGGAATAAATCTGGGTTTTGATGAGCTTACGTGAAGAACAAAAAAATGGAGGGTTTGATGATTATTGGAGTTTTAATCAGATATTAGATAAAATTTTATGGATTTTATACATGATTTACATTAGAAATTATCCATACATGTATATTTGATGTTTAGTTATGTTAATTGGGAGTGTCAGATTGTTGTATCAAAGTTTGAGGATTGAAATGGTGTAAAAATTCGTAACAACAAATTGAAGAAGAAGAGACTTTAAACATTTCGAATCGATTCGACCCAAGGACGAATCGATTCAGCAAGGAAAATTGATTCTGCCATTGGGCGAATCGATTTAATTTTGACCAGAATTGAAAATTTTTCCTTTTTAAGCCTGAAAAATATGGATAATTTATGAGAGGACTTTGGGGATAATTCTAAACTATAAAGGGAATTATAAAAATGACAGTAGGCCTAAAGTGGAGAATAAATTGAGACGAGTAACGCATTGGGATAATTGAGAAAATATAAAAACTGATAAATGAATGAAATTCAAGACGGGTTACGGAGTAAGGAGTGAACCTATGTTTATGACCAGTGGTACACGATAAGAATAACTACGTATTACTTAAGGGATAAATAGGACCCTTAGTGTAGTGAGCGATACTCGAAATTATAAGAATTGCATTGGTAATTGGAATTAACGGTACGTTGAATATGCAAGTGATATATACTATATACAAGTGGATATAATTGGGTTGGGTGCATACCTACTTAATAATATATGTATATGGTTTGTGTGAATACCTATAAATATGATTTAATTATATGTTTGAACATACATCCGGAGGTTTCCGCGCAGAGGGCGATCCCACGTTGACGATTCCAGTGAGGTCTAGATTTCTACCCCAGAGTATGAAACATAGGGCGGCTCACTATGTGACGTGTATTAGTGGGCTCGGCGTTTCGTTTGGGTACGTTAGGTATGTGCGTATCCCAAAGTATTATAACCATATTCTCTTCCATTGTTATGTTGATTTATTTTGGGTTGGAGGAGACATGTCGAACCAAAAGTCCTTGATTGAGTACGAGAGGTACATGGACTTGATAGCAAAGTATGTCAGCATCACGAGGGGTCATTCCGGGGAAGCTATAGTTGTGTATATATTATATGTGTGATGAAAATATACCGATATGATAAATATACTTATGTGAAATAGTAGAATTGATAAATGATTTACATCTAAAATACTTTTAGTAGTGAAACTTAAATAATTAACTCAATATTAAAATGGGAATAAATAATATATTATTGAGACTGTAGTAACATATTGGATGAGGATATATGGGAGAACTAAACTTATCGAGAGTATTCAGATACCTTATCTAGTTGGGTAGGGAATACTAATTAGATAGAATACATTAGAAGTGCACACTAGTTGAGAGGTGATAATCTCAAGTGAGTGTACGTGGATATTACATGTGTAATAAATAACTGATTTAAATTTTGATTTAAATACTTGCTAAATATTTTCAAAATGTTTTACTTGGGATCTGATCCATGTCAAAAATATTTTCAAAACTTTTAGGTGTCCAGCCACAGGGACGCCAAGTTTAGACATCGTATCTAGAGACGCGTAGCTGCAGCAGTGTGGAGGCTTGCAGGAGATTTTCTTTAGATGGTTAAGCTCTTTCATTCTAGATAGGAGGTTCCTTAAAGTTCATTTGGCCATGTTTCATTCAAACTATTTCTTTTATTCAGTTATGCATCAGACTGTATTTCGATTTAGTTTTACATATTGTGGTTGGATTGCGTACTTAAAGAACTGATGGTTTAGTTGGTCTCATTTGTTTTATATATCTATCGTCTGATTGTTCAGACTATATTTATGTGTGGATGATTTAGTTCATTTAATTTATTTCTGCATGTGTTCATAATAAAAGACAAAAATTTGACACCACCTTAATTTAACATAAGTGATTAGTAATTAAAAAGTTTTTCGACAGTGATGCTAAGAATGAAACCATTAATGATTCCTATTTAATTTAATGATGGACTGATCATCCAGTATTAGAATAGGCGGGGTGTCACAACTATGTAGTGTACACAATAGATGTTTGTGTCACTTTTACGAGTAACATCACCGAGATACTCTGGGAAGTGGTATCATGAATTCAATTAAATAAATTAACTGAGATTAATTAATTTGTCTAAGAATGTAGACAATAAATTACAGGCCCATACTATATTGTGCATAATAGATGTTTATGTCACCTTCATGAGATATATGAGACTGGGATGTCTGGGGCATGGATAATATGAATGTGGAGGATTACGTTTTATCATGTTGACTATAGTTAATGCATTTGGTATTAATTGACACTGTTGTCATATATTATTTTCAAAACTTGTTTGGATGCGGGTAATATTACACTTAGCTGGGGGGTGAGATGTTAATCGCATGTGAGTTACGATGGGGGATATTTACTTTGAATCAATTGAATTTATTGCACTTTAAATTGAATAAGTTAATTCTTGCAACTCTAGGGCTTTGACCCAAATTATAAAATGTTCCCCCTCAAGGTTTATGTAGACAGGGACGACAAGATTGATAGAAGATCAAACTTGCGGTCATCTTTGCACGGTGATTACATTCATTCATTTGATTCTAGCATAGGTTGTTATTTCAACTTCAGTCAGTTCAGTCTCTTTCAGATTATTTTATGGGCATAAACCCAAGTTTATTATTCCGTTATTTGGGGCAATTTGTATTGTTACCGTTGAGTGTAGAAAACCAATTTGACTAGTTGAGAGTGGAATTAAATTTTTATTTATTTATTATTAGTTTATTATTAGTTACCGTTTAAATGGATTGTTGTGTTTTTCATCCTTAATATATATATATATATATATATATATATGTTTTATTGTGGTTTTATGTTGAGAAAGATATATATTGTATAACAATCCCCATACACAATACGCCAGACATAGTACGCCGAAGATGGGGTTGTTATACAATATATATCATTCTCAGCATCAAGCCATAATAAAACCTTTATGTTTTTTTCTTTTTTTAAAGATGAAAAGGACAACAAACCATTTAAACAGTAACGAATAATAAATAAATAAAAATTTAATTCCACACTCAACTAGTCATAAAATCCAACCAACAAGACAAACTGTCCCAAATAATGGAATAATAAACTCGGGCTTATGCCCATACAATAATCTGAAAGAAACTAAACTGACTGAAGTTGAAATAACAACCTATGCTAGAATCAAATGAACGAAAGTAATCGTTGTGCAAAGATAACCGCAAGTCTGATCTCCTATCAATCATGTCGTCCTTGTCTACATAAACTTGGGGCGACTGGGGGGGGGGGGGGGGGGGGTTGGACATTTTATAATTTGGGTCCGCGTCCTAGAGTTGCAAAATTTAACTTATTCAATTTAAAGTGCAATAAATACAGTTGATTCAAAATAAATATCCCCCATCGTCACTCACACGCGATTAGCATCTCACCCCTCAACTAAGTGTAATATTACCCACATCCAAACAACTCCCAAAAATAATATATGATAACCGTGTCAATTAATACCAAATGCGTTAACTATAGTCAACATGATAAAACGTAATCCTCCACATTCATATTATCCGTGCCCCGGGTATGCCAGACTCATATATCTCGTGAAGGTGACATAAACATCTGTCATATAGAATATAGTATGGGTCTGTACTTTATTGTCTACATTCTTAGAAAAATTAATTAATTTTAGTTAATTTATTTAATCGAATTCTTGATTCCACTTCCCAGAGTATCCCAGTGATGTTACTCTAAAAGTGACATAAACATCTATTATGTACACTACATAGTGTGGGCCTGTAATTTATTGTCTGCATTCTTAGAAAAATAAATTAATCTCATTTAATTCGGGTAATTTATATATATATATATATATATGTGTGTGTGTGTGTGTGTGTGTGTGTGTGTGTGTGTGTGTGTGTGTGTGTGTGTGTGTGTGTCCTTTCATATATGCGACACGCAAAGGCATGTATCAGTGGTGTCTCATTCGTGCTCTGTTGGAAGTCCTAAGGAAATCTCTATCCAATTCTGACATCACAAAACACACATAAGTGAGGCGGTCCATACGCAGTACATCAGTTCACGCCCTATACCTAGTGGTGACAAAGGATCCCAGCATTAACACCTACTTCTCATAGATGGCGTTGCTACGTAGTACCTAAAATGACCTACACAACGCCTAGCCCACCAGTGCCGACGTGTGCTATGGTCCCAAACGTGTGAAATCCCGAGCCGATAGGACCGTCCACAAACATTGGTATGTCCACACAGATAAATCTTTATACATATTATTATTCCCATATAATATGTGTAGGTAATTACTCTATAATTACCTAAAGTATTCCACATGATGTTTAGAAATATTCATCCATTGATAATTGACTATCTATTTAATTATTAATTCCTTCTTCTTTAAAAAATTATTAATTCCTTCTTCTTTAAAAAATTATCAAAGGCCGAATCGATTCAAAATGGCACAGTAGCCCAGATCTGGTAGTTTCTTTACTACGGGATTTCTCAATTATTTCCCAAGATATCTTCCAATCGTAAATTCCTTTTCATAATCATATGATTAGGTCCTTACCACTTAGTTACTCAACTTAGAGTAATTAGTTTCATGTATTAACCCCAATCTCATTCCCCAAATTCCTAGAATTTATATAATTAACCAAGACCCTTAGTCCAGATTTTTTATCACAACATTAACTATATATATATATATATATATATATATATATATATATATATAATTAATTAATTAATTAAGATTTTTTGGGCATATAACATGGTTTCAATGTCACAAAATTTCAGATCATAAACATGCATCAAAACCTCTACATGTGAATTCCAATTTCTCCAATTTTATACCAAGAACCCTAAGGCCTCTATCATCCAATTCAAAAATTCGATTATCCTAGATTTCTGGATTAACCATCTATGTTACAATGAATCCTCTACATGCATAAGGTTAATTCTTAATATTAAATCATCAAATTGCAAACTAAAACCCAAAAATCATATGGCTTTTACTACAATTAATCAAGAAGCATATTGAACATTTAAATTAAGCAAGAAAATTTTGGCCTGGATAAATTCGTTGAATGATCTTTAGTTGAATCCCTTATACTCCTCCTCGAGTTCTTCCCCTTGGATCTTTAGTCTCCTCTTCCATTTAGTTTTTGGTCTCCTCTAAATTCTAGGTTTATGTTTTGTTAAATGCGGGGAGTCTCTTAACCTCCCTCCTTAACTTATATTACTCCAAATCTGGAATTAGGCCAAAAGTCCCATTTTTTGACCCCCAAATGAGCCCAAACCCATAATCTAAATAGCCCAATAACCTTTCAACTTGTATACCTATATTCGGGGACTATTTTCAAAGGTCTAAAACACCTAAATGAGTTAATAAGGTCCCCCGAAACACATCCCAATTATTTTTACCCAACATACACATTTTTATTACGCTTGATCACTACATGACCATAAGTTAATTAACGTTTAATTTATTTTCACGAGTGATCCCATTATGCTCGATTGAGTTCAAATAAATATGGAATCACAAAAAATCAATTGATTCTTAAATTATATTCCACCAATTTAATTTAAATAATTATAATTTAAATTTGTTCTTGAATTTGTTTAATTAAATTTCGTCACAATATTTTATTCCAAAAATACGGGGTATTACAGTATACTTTTGGTAACACTCATTTATGTTGCTAAAGGTATTTTATTGCTATTGATGTCAAAGATATACCTTTTGGCAACACAATAACTATGCTGCCGAAGGTAAACCTTTCGACATCCCAAATTTTATGTTGGAAACACAATAACTGTGTTTCCCAAGGTATACCTTTCGACATCACAAATATTGTGTTGCCAGAGGTATACATTCCAACAACACATTTCTCTTGTAGTCAAAAGTTGTGCTGCGAAATATATTTTGTTTATTTCCTCTTATTTTTTCATGGAAGCCCATTGAAAAGACTTTTAAACTTGTGTATTTTTCATCAAAACTCACAACATAACATGAGCAAATTATAATCCAAAAGCATATTGCGCATTTTCCATTCATACATAATATAGAAAATTGCACAATTTTTAACCAATCGCATAAATACGTATTACAAAACAAAATTTCATCCCAATCTAAGGGTGCAAAATAATGTCTCGCAAATAATAACATAATCAATCCTAATACATTAACACTACAAAAGATGTCAAAAAAATTCATCCACGTAAATAAAAATGACGATAACATGGCTCCTCTACACAAAAAAAATGCAACCCAAGCCACCGCAAAAATAATAACTCTAAGTAAAATCCATCATCAATATACATAAGATAGAGTAAAAACATTATAAGTATGACTTTAAAATATCAAAACAATTGGAAAACATAAACCCGCGAGTCCCATAAAAATGTTAGATAGTCGTTTTACGTTTTCCCTCGCCAACGCCCAATTTTCAAATTCGTGAATGTTGGAATTACTCTTTTTAGAACATTTATTAATTTAAGAAATTTTCGATAAAATTTCCTCTTTTTATACGTAGAATCCAACCTATTTCACATAAATAAGCTCCCTCCTTTTGGGCCGTTATGTTCGTATCTTAAATATTCATGCTCCAACCCCCAATTTTAAAGATTTATAATTTAAAATTTGAAATTTTGAACGACGTTTGAATTCATGAGTCCCGTGACTACACAGTTTATTTATACAACTTACTTTGATCCTACATGACATGTTTAATACTCTTTTTGATATGTTTACTTGTTTCATGTTTTCGTCCACCAATGCCCCATTTTCAAATGCGTGTATGTTCGACTTCATTAATTTTAAACACTTATTAATTTCAAAAAATTTTGATAGAGTTTCCTTTGTTTATTCATAAAATCCAACATGTTTCAAAATTAAAATAAACTCAACAACAACAAAAGGAATAACTAAATCGCCAATAAATCCTTCCACCGATTTAACAATTATAGGCTTAAAATTTATATCATCTGCAAGTAAATTGCTAAAGAATATCTAATAATAATATACTCAAGTCACATGGCCATAAACGTCATACTAGTGTAAAATATACTAGAGGATCTATATTATCATCAAATAACTCCATCATGGGAGTCAAAGTAAATATTGAATATCATGACATAAACTTAAATAAGTATCTAAGTTGATACATATGTGGCTCATTTGTATCCATTATCTTCTCAATGTGTTGCATATCAGAAAGTACATATATCTAGATTTCAACATTTGAATACTTCATATGGAGGATAAGCGATTATATATAACTGTAAACATAAAAATCTAATACATATAACACATAAAAAATATCAGTAAGCAAATGTAGTACATATAATATAAAGAAGAAATCATTAATCAAATGTAATTCATATAGTTGCGCATGTTGTCAAGATTAAGTTTTGAGATTTCTAAATTATCCTCATATTCGCAAATTGAGAGTCTCATGACTATACGATCAGATCTTAGGAGTTACATTGTTCATGTGTGTGGTGTTCGTGAGTCTAAGGGGGTTGTTTTGCATTTTTTACCTTTAACGGAATTTTTTCAATCCTATGTCTTGAAATTTGAAAAATGTCATGATATTATCAAATCGGGAGTCTCATGACTACACAATCAGTTCCTACGAGTTACATTAGTCACTTGTGAAGTGTTCGTGTCTCATACGGGGCCATTTGGGGTTTATTTTGTGTTTTCTCCCTTTAACAACATTTTAAGTTAAAGTCGTATCACATTCTCATATCGGGAGTCTCGTGACCACACGGCCAGTTATTACAATTTACATTTGGCCCGTATGAGGTGTTCTCATCCCTTAAGAGATAGTTTGGGGGTGTTTTGCATTTTTTCCCTTTAACGAGATGTGCTCGAGCCTAAGTCTTAAAATTTACAAATTATATCATACCGGGAGTCCCGTGACTACATGGTTAATTCCTATAAGTTCATTAGTCCCATCGAATATTGTCATAATCTTAAATCAGGAGTTTCGTGACTACATGATAAGTTCCTACGAGTTATATTGATCTTCTGAGAGGTATTTCTATCTCTTACTGAGCTGTTTGGGAGTTTTGTATTTTTGCACTTTAGTGGCTTATTTTTTTTAAGCCTAAGCATTAAAATTTACAAATTATCATCATATTGTGAAATCGAAAGTCCCGTGACTATATGGTCAGTTCTAACGAGATACATTAGTCTTGTGCGAGGTATTCGTGTCTCGTACGGAGCTGTTTGGGCACTATTTTGTATTTTCTCACTTTAACGACATATTTTCAAGACTAAGTCTTGAGCTTCACAATTTATCACCATATTCTCAAATCAGAAGCCCTAAGAGGACATGATCAGTTCTTAGGAGTTACATTGGTCAAATACGAGGTGCCGACGTCTCTTTCCAGGTTGTTTGGTGGTTGTATTGGGTGTTTACCATTTAACGACATGTTTTTAAGACTCACTCTATATATTTTCAAATCCTCGTCATATTCTCAAATTGAGAATGTCGAGAATAGGCTTTTAGTTCGTATGATTGGCATTGGTCCCATACGTTTAGGGGATATTTTGCGTTATCTCATTTTGACAACATGTTTTCAAACCTAGTTTATGATATTTGCAAATTATCGTCATAATCTCATATCGGGAGTCCCTTGACTACACGGTTGATTATTACGAGTTAAATCCCGTACGAGGTGTTTGTGTGTCTTATGGGGCCATTTCGAGCTATTTTGCATTTTCCTCCTTTAACGACATCTTTTTAAGACTAAGTCTTGAAATTTGAAAATTATCGTCATATTCTCAAAATGGGAGTTTCGTGACTATGCAATCAGTTCTTACGAGTTACATTGGTCCCGTGTGATATGTTCATATCTCGTACGGGCCATTTCGAAGTTGTTTTGCATTTGCCTAGTAACGACCTGTTTTTAAATTAAGTCTTCATATTTGCAGATTTTTATCATATTCACAAATTGGGGTCCCCGTGAGAGTTATTTGTGTCTCGTACGGGAGCTGTTTAAGGGTTATTATGCATTTTCACCATTTAATAACATGTTTTTAAGGCTAAATCTTAAAATTTGCAAATTATCATCTTATTTTCAACCTGGGAGTCATGTGAGTACATGGTTAATTCTTAGGAGTTACATTAGTTCCGTGAGAGTTATTTATGCCTTTTACGGGACTATTTTGCATTTCGTCCCCTTAGCACCATGTTTTCAAGCTTAAATCTTGAAAATTGCAAATTATTGTCGCATTATCACGTCGGGAGTCCCATGGCTGAATGGTCAGTTCCTACAAGTTATATTGGTCCCATCCAGGGTGTTTGTGTCTCGTACGGGGCCATTTGGGGGTTGTTATGCATTTTTGCACTTTACAACATGTTTTCAAGCCTCAGTCTTGAGATTCACAAATTATCATCACATTCTCAAATCGAGAGTTTCGTAAGGACATGGTCAGTTCCTAAGAGTTACATTGTCCCGTGCGAGGTGTTAATGCCTGGTTTTGGGTTGTTTGGTGACTGTTTTGGGTTTTCACTCTTTAATGGTGTGTTTTTAAGACTAAGTCTAGAGATTTGCAAATCATTGTCATATTCTCAAATAGGGAATTCTGTGACTATACGATCACTTCATGTGATTTACGTTGACCCCGTGCGAGGTGTTTGAATCTCTTACGGGGCTATTTGGGAGTTATTTTGAATTATCGCACTTTGATGTCATGTTTTTAAGCCTAGATCCTAAGATTTTCAAATTATTGTAACATTATCAATTTGAGAATCCCGTGACTATAGGGTCAGCTATTACGAGTTACATTCGTCTCGTATAAGGTGTACGCATCCCCTACGAGACCGTTTAGGGGATGTTTTGCATTTTCTCGCTTTAACGGCATATTTTCAAGCCTAAGTCTTAATATATGTAAATTATCGCTATATTATCATAACGGGAGTCCCATAATTACACAATTAGTTACTATGAGTTACATTGGCCCCGTGACTATGCGGTTAGTTTTCTATGAGTTACATTGGTCCCGTGAGAGGTGTTACGATCTCTGGCGAGGCACTTGGGGTTTATTTTTTGCATTTGCGCAGTTTAACGTCATATTTTCAATCCTAATTTTTAAAATTTACAAATTATCATCGTATTGTCAAATTGGGAGTCGTGTGATTACATGATCAGCTCCAGCAAGTTACATTGGTCTCATATGAGGTGCTCGTATCTCGTATGGGATCGTTCGAGGGTTGTTTTGCATTTTCACTCTCTAATGGCATGTCTTCAAGCCTAAGTCTTGAGAATTGTAAATTATTGTCATAATCTCAAATCGGGAGTATCGTGACTACACGGTCAGTTTTTACGAATTACATTAGTCCATTGAGAGGTGTTTTGTATCTTACGAGGCTGTTTGGGGGTTATTTTATATTTTCACACTTTAACGACATGTTTTCAAGCCTAAGTCTTAAAATTTACAAATTGTCATCATATTGTCATATCAGGAGTCTTGTGACTATGCGATCAGCTCCAACTAGTTAAATTGGTCCCGTGCGAGGTGTTCGTGTCTCGTACGGGGCCGTTTAGGGGCTTTTTTTCTTTTTGTGCTTTAACAACATGTTTTCAAGCCTAAGTGTTGAGATTCGTATTTTATCACCATATTCTCAAATCGAAAGCCCTGTGAGGACACAGTCAGTTTCTAAGAGTTACACTGGTCCAATGTGAGGTGTCGACTTCTCTTCCCAGACCATTTAGTGGTTGTTTTGGGTGTTCACTATTTACTGACATGTCTTTAAGACTCACTTTAGAGATTTTCAAATCCTCATCACATTCCCAAATCGAGAATCTCGGGACTATACAGTTACATTAGTCCCATGCTACGTGTTTTATTCTTTCACGAGGCCATTTGGGGGCTATTTTGTGTTATCGCCTTTTAACAACATGTTTTCAAACCTTGGTCATGAGATTTGAAAATTACTATCACATTCTCATATCGGGAGTCATGTGACTACATGATCAGTTATTACGAGTTACATTCATCCCGTACGAGGTGTTCGTATCTCTTATGGGTCCGTTTGGGGGATGTTTTGCATTTTCCTCCTTTAACGACATGTTTTTAAGACTAAGTATTGAGATTTTAAAATTATCATCATATTGTCAAACTGATATTTTCGTGACTACACAGTCAGTTCCTATGTCTTACATTGGTCCCGTGCGAGGTACACGTGTCTTGTATGGGGCCATTCCGGGGTGTTTTGCATTTTTGCCTATTAACGGTCTGTTTTAATGCTGAAGTCTTCATATTTGCACATTACCATAATATTCACAAGTCGTGAGTCTGGTGAGGGCATGATCAGTTTGTAGGAGTTACATTGGTTCGTGACAGGTATTTATGTCTCGTACGGGGTCCTTTGGTGGTTGCTTTTCATTTTGTTCATTTAACGACATGTTTTTAAGCCTAAGTCTTGAGATTTGAAAATTATCGTCTTATTCTCAAATCGGGAGTCATGTGACTACATGGTCAATTCTTTAGAGTTACATTGATCTCGTGAGAGGTATTTTGTGTCTCTTACAAGGCTATTTTGCATTTTTTTTCCCTTTAGCGCCATGTTTTCAAGACTAAGTCTTGAATTTGCAAATTATCATCACATTATTAAGTCAGGAGTTCTGTGAGCACATAATCAGCTCCTACAAGTTATATTGTTCCCGCTCAGGGTGTTCACGTCTCGTACGGGACCGTTTAGGGGCTATTTTGCATTTTCGCACTTTAACAACATGTTTTCAAGCTTAAGTCTTTAAATTCTCAAATTATCATCACATCCTCAAATCGGGAGTTCAGTGAGGACATAGTCAATTTGTAGGAGTTATATTAGTCCCGTGCGAGGTGTTAATGCCTCTTTTTGAGTTATTTGATGGTTATTTTGGGTTTTCACCCTTTAACATCGTGTTTTTAAGCCTAAGTATAGAGATTTGCAAATTATTATCATATTCTTAAATCGGGAATCCAGTGACTATACGTTCAGTTTGTATGATTTACATTAATCTCGTGCAAGGTGTTTGAGTCTCTTATGGGACCGTTTGGGGGTTATTTTGTGCTATCGCCCTTTGATGGCATGTTTTCAAGATTAGGCCCTAAGATTTGCAAATTATTGTAACATTCTAAAATTAGGAGTCCCGTGACTAGATGATCCACTATTACTCATTATATTAATCTCCTACAAGGTGTTTGTGTCTCTTACAGGACTGTTTTTTTTACGGTTTCTCCCTTTAATGGCGTATCTTCAAGCCTAAATCTTAAGATTTGTAAATTATCATCATATTCTCAAATCGGGAGTCGCATAACAACACGATCAGTTCATACGAGTTACATTAGTTCCGTGGGAGGTCTTCGTGTTTTGTACGAGGCTATTTTGCATTTTTGCCCATTAACGACCTATTTTCAAGACTTAGTTGTGACATTTGCCCATTATCATCATATTCACAAATCGAGAGTCTCGTGAGGAAACGGTGAATTCCTAGGAGTTACATTGGTCCCTGCGAAGTGTTCGTGTCTCATACGGGACCATTTGGGGGTTGTTTTACATTTTTGCACTTTAACATTATGTTTTCAAGCCTAGGTCTTGAGATTCATAAATTATCACTATATTCTCAAACCGAGAGTTCCATGAGGGCATGATAAGTTCCTTGGAGTTACATTGGTCCCGTGCGTAATGCTGATGCCTCTTTTCGATTTGTTTGGTTGTTGTTTTGGGTTCTTACCCATTAACGGCGTATTTTTAAGCCCAAGTCTAGAGATTTGCAAATGATTGTCATATTCTCAAACTAAGAATCTGGTGACTGTACGGTTAGTTGGTACAATTTACATTGGTCCCATGCGAGGTGTTTGAGTCTCGGGGTTATTTTTTATCGCCCCTTAACGACGTGTTTTCAAGCCAATGTCTTAAAATTTGTAAATTATCATCATATTATCAAACCGGGAATCTTTTGACTACAAGGTCAGCTCCAACTAGTTACATTGGTCCCGGGTGAGGTGCTCGTGTCTTGTACGGGGCCATTTGGGGACTATTTTGCATTTTCACTCTATAAAGGCACATTATCAAGCCTAAGTATTGGGATTTGTAAATTATCATCGTATTCTCAAGTAGGGAGTCCCGTGAATACATGGTCAGTTCTTGTGAGTTACATCAGTTCCGTACAAGGTGTTCGTGTCTTGTATGGGGCCGTTAAAGGCCGTTTTGTGTTTTCACCTATTAATGGCCTGCTTTCAAGCCTATTATGACCATTATCTCAATATTCATAAATCAAAACTCCTGTGAGGACATATTGAATTTCTAGGAGTTACATTGATTCAATGCACGGTGTTCATGTCTCTTACGAGATCATTTTTTTTTTTGCGTTTTCACCATTTATCAACAGTTTTCAAGACTAAGTCTTGAGATTTGCAAATCATCACATTCTCAAATCAAAAGTATCATGATTACACGGCCAGTTCTTACAAGTTACATTAATCTCGTGCGAGGTGTTCGTGTGTCTTACAAGGACGTTTGGGGGTTATTTTGTGTTATCGCTCTTTAACGACGTGTTTTAAACCCAAGTCTTAAGATATTCAAGTTATCGTGACATTCTCATGTTAGGAGTCCCGTGAGTACGTGGTCAATTATTATGAGTTATATTCATCCCGTACGAACTGTTTATATCTCTTCCATGGCCGTTAAGGGGTTGTTTTCTATTTTGTCCCTTTAATGACATATTTTGAATCCTAGGTCTTGAGATTTGGAAATTATCGTCATATTATCAAATCGAGAATTCAACGACTGAACGGTCATCTCATCTGAGTTATGGTGGTCCCGTGCGAGGTGTTCGTGTATCTTACACGACCGTTTGTGTTAACGCTCTTTTAACTGCTTGTTTTAAAGCCCAAGTCCTAATATTTGCAAATTATCGTCACATTCTCATATCAGGATTCTCGTGACTACATAGTTAGTTATTACGATTTACATTCGTCCCGTACGAGGTGTTCGCATATCTTCCGGGGCCGTTTGGAGGTTATTTTCTATTTTCTCCCTT
Organism: Sambucus nigra; assembly: GCA_949130495.1. NCBI lineage: Eukaryota > Viridiplantae > Streptophyta > Magnoliopsida > Dipsacales > Adoxaceae > Sambucus > Sambucus nigra. Next base: position 528,648,344 of record OX422210.1, on the reverse strand, counting down.
TAACGACATGTTTTGAAGCCTAAGTCTGAAGATCTGGAAATTATTGTCATATTATCAAACCAGGAGTTCAGTGACTACATGATCAGTTCCTACAAGTTACATTGGTTCAATGCAAGGTGTTCATATCTTGTACGAGACTATTTGGGGATTGTTTTGGTTTTCACCCTTTAATGGTATGTTTTTTACCTAAGTCTTGAGATTTGCAAATTATCGTCATATTGTTAAATCTAGAGTCCCGTGATGATATGGTCAACTCCTAAGAGTTACATTAGTACTGTGCGAGGTGTTTGTGTCTCTCCTGGGGCCATTTTTAATGATATGTTTTCAAGCCTAAGTCTTGAAATTTGAAAATTATCGTCACATTCTAAAATCGAGAGTCTCGTAAGGACACGGTCAGTTCCTATGGGCATTTTATATGTTATTATTTTTAAACGTCTGATTAAAATCTAATACAACAATTATATACTACCTATGATAGTATGCAATGCACATTCCAAACGTTCGACAATCATACCCTTACTTATCTAAAATGAATTTAACATTTTAATGAGTTTATGTTTACCACGTCACAATGGGATTTTGATATTTCGCTTCCAAAATACATACACAACTTCTCACTTTAAAATTTAGTGGCATGTTAATAAACTCTCATATGTAAGTTTTATCTTCAAGTATATATACCTTAAAATCCAAAAAACAATCAAGTTTTACATAATAATTTTTCAACACATTAGGTCTTCTTTCATAAATACAAAGCTAATGTAAACAAAAGATAAAATTAGAGAAAGTACCGGATAAATTATGAATGTTGGAGTCTTGAAAATTTCAACTCTGAGAAAATTTGAAATATTAAGACAATCATATTAATATTGCTAAAATTACAACTCCAAAAACCCCCAATATCTTATTTTTACTAGTTAAGCTTCATAAATATAATTATCAACTTAATGAAATGAACAATCAAAATATTAAGTTTAATCCCCAAACTAAAGATTAACAAAATAAATTAGTGAGATGCCAAATTTAACAAATCAAACCGTCAAAATCCTAGCTTTAGCATATAATGATCAAATTTTATATAATAAAAACCCATCCATGATACAATCCGATGGTCCAACCCAAAAAACAGGAGTCGTTACCGGAATAAAAATCATGAGGGACAAAGCCGTAATTGGTGCACGGTATCCAACGGAACAAAGAATCAGGTACAACTTGGACCCACCCAACACTGGCAACAACTGACCACCAATCAAACACCGCCCAAACATGCAAAACACCATAGAGGAACCATCACAGTTTTTATCCGATCAAATCCCATGTAATTTCGGGAAGAACCGTCATACAAACATCATGGCCAACCACAAGGTGGCATCACCGAAAACACTTAATGAAGTTCCAAAACAAATCCATCGTGGAAGAACATAACAAACTCGCAAAGAGGCATCGAGCCCAATGACAGTGATTTTGATCCCAATGACAGTGATTTTGCCTATAAAATCTATCTGTATTGCATAACACTTCTTTGTAGCAATTATTCACACTCAATAACTATTTATCTATTCAAGGACTCAATGTTTTTTTAGGAGACCCACCTCCAAAAAAGAGAAATAAAAAGATTACTAGTCATATTTATATAAAGTTATAATTAAATGTCAATATTTCATTCAATTCCTCGTATTTTCAATTCTCGTGTCAATATTTCATTCAATTCCTAGTATTTTCATTTTATTCAGTAGTATTTTCATTTCATTCAGTAATTAGGCATATTTATATACTTATTTTTATTTTATTTGGGTTTAATTCATAAATTTGTTAAATAATTAAACATATATTTTTTTTTATATGCATATCGTATGTGTATTTTATATTCTTTATAGGTATGAAATGATAAGGAGTCTGAAATCAGATCCAAAAGAATAATTTTTTTAAGGTATACAAATCAAAGTATAACAAAAAAAAAAAACAGCATTTTAATTTCCCATCGCAGCATATATACTGCACCTTGAGCACCCACCTGGTATAAGATTAGAAGATTCACACTATTGAATTATTTTTTTATTCAGATTCACAATTTCCCAATTCAAATGGTTATATTACATACTATAGAGAATACTCGATTAAAATTCAAATCAATGAGATCTGAAAGAAAGAAAAGTACCCAAGGAAATGAGGCACTCTGGCCCCAATCGCTGCCGTTGTGGCCGAGTGTGGCAGCGGCAGAAAGACGGTGACCCTTGATCTCTCACATGTGGTGATCGTCAATGTATATTTGCCACGGGGTCTTCGTGTTTTTGTTTAATCGCTGGTAAGGGATCATGGGAGTTCGTTAGCTCGTGGGTTATGGGACAGGTAGGGGAGAGGTAGGGGTGGGAGTAGAATGGGGGTGCGTGGGTTCTTTTTAGGTTAAACTTATTATTTTATTTTGATAAGTTTATTTATTTCTAATATAAAAATATATTCAGCAGCAAAATAAATTATGTCGTCAAAGTCGCATCTTTTTTATCAACAAAGACTCGTGTTGCCTAAAGCTAGTTTACTTTTGACAACATATTATAATGTTGCAAAAACTTCAAACTATTTTCCTCCCACATATTTCATCTTTTCCCACTTAAAACTTTGATTTTTGGGAACACTTATTTTATGTTGTCAAAAGTAAAAGATAAGGTTGTCGTTTGGCAACACAAATGATATTTTGTCGCAAAAAGATTACTTTTGGTAACATATTTGTTTATGTCACTAAATATTGTTGTTAATATTGCACTTTCTTGTAGTGACGTCATTGGCCCAAAAAATATAAACCAACCAATTTTTAGAGAGAGAATCAAGAGATTTCTTTTATTCAAAATGGAGAGTTCCTCTAAATGAGGAATACAAGGGGTATTTAAAGGGAGAAAGTAGCTTAGGGTCTAAGCTACTCTTCTAATTACAAAATTACCCTTAAGGGTTCGTTTGGTTCGTGGTGAAATATTTTCCACCGTGTTAAAAATAAAAGGTGAATTATTAACTTGGTGATTTTGTTTTCACTATATCCGTTTGGATGGTCGAGTTTTCACTTGGTGAAAATTTTAACTTTTTCACCATATGTTGTTTGGATGGTCAAGAACAATATGGTGAAAAAATAAAATGATCATATCACACAAAATAGTTATATTTAACTATTTGATTTTCATCACACAAGCATAACGACCATAAAAAATAAATCACTATCTCTTTATCTCATAAACTCAAATTTGACACATACCCCCTCCACACACACACACACACACACTCGCACACATTTATCATGTTTGAACATTATATTTATATAAATTTGAAACACAATAAAATCACATTTGAACACATTTATTAGTCACTAATCAAACATAATACTGTCCAAAATATAATGAAAAATGAGTAAAGTAATATTTAACCGTTTCACATTATTTTTAACTATTATTTCCTCCATGATTTTATAACTATTTTAAAAATAACATTTATAATGTTTTTATAATTGTTTTGAAAATTATTTTTAAAACAGTTATTACAATGTTTATGTGTTAAAAATAATGTTTTATAACTATTTTAAAAATATTTTCTTATAACCATTTTTAAAAAAATGATGTTTTTTAAAATCAGTTTAATAATTATTTTAAAAACAGTTATAAAAAACGTTTTTGATTAAAAATAGCGTTTTTATAAATGTTTTAAAAGCATTTTTCTAAATAATGTTTTCTATCGGTTTTAAAAATTATTGTTAAAATATTTATAAAAACATTTTTGTATTAAATATAATGTTTTTATAACTTTTTTAAAAATATTTTTTTAAACTGTTTTAAAAAAATTATTTTTAAAAATTTACAAAAGCGTTATTTTTAATACAAAAACGTTTTTATAACTTTTTTTTAAAAAATAACGTTTTGATAACTGTTTTAAAAATAATTTTTAAACAAATAACATTTTTTATAACTATTTTTTAAAAAATAACATTTTTTTAGAAATAATTTTTCAACATTTATTTTCAATAAAAAAACATTTTATTTTATAACTTTTTTTAAAATAATGTTTTAATTACTGTTTGAAAATTAGTCTTTTTTTAGAAATAATTTTTTAATAGTTATTTTCAAAAAACCATTTTTAAAACAGTTATAAAAACTTTATTTTTAATAAAAAATCATTTTTATAATTTTTTTGTAAAAAAAAATACGTTTTAATAACTGTTTTAGAAATAATTTTTAGCATCTTAATAATTGTTTTTAAAAAAATAATTTTTTTTAGAAATAATTTTTTAAGAGTTATTTTCAACAAAAAATATTTTTAAGACAATTATAAAAACAATAATTTTATAAGAGTTATGAAAACGTTATTTTTAATAAAAAAACGTTTTTATAACAGTTTTTATGTAGGTAATGTGTAATGTGTAATGATCGTGCGATCTGATAGTTGGAATTGAAAATAAGAAATGTTAGTTTGGTAAGAAGATAAATGTTATTACTTTCTCTGTTAAATTATTCACTTTACTCATGAAATAAAATGGTTAAAGTTTCACCCCACTTTTCTCCATATTCATCTTATTTCACCATGTTAAATGCCCAACCAAATACAAATTTTATCTAGGTGGTTTATTTTTTGACATGGTAAAAAATATTTCACCGCCTACCAAACGGATCCTAATAGCCTTTTCCTACTTCTTTCCCTAAACACCAAAAAAAAAGAAGAGAAATACAGCTAAAAAAGGATCAAATATCAAAAGTCCCCAAAATATTTTTTTATATAAATTTAGTCAAAGTCTTTTATTTTGTACTAAAAAGTCTCTTATTCTCTTATTTTTAATGATTCGTGCCACCGACATGGTAAAACATTTTTGGCATAGTGAATGACTTTTTGGTGTAAAATAAAAAGACTTAAACTAAACGTATACTAAAAAAAAGTTCGAATGACTATTTGATATATCCCCTAAAAAAAAAAATTAACAAAAATCCCCCCACTAAAATTGAACCGATTTCCACCACAATGTACAGAAGATATGGTCAACCCAGCACTAGATTTAATGAAATTGGAAAATCGGACAAATGGAGGAAATATCATCTTACCTCAAATATCGTCCTACCTAATTCTCATGACCATTTATTTTGGGCTGCTAAGCAAGCTGGTCTATCTTTATCTTTACTATAAATCCTAGTGACATGACACACTTCTCAAATACCTCTTTCAAAGTAGAAAGCAAACGAGTGTACAACCATGTCTCACAAGATGATGCTTTTCCTTTCCTCAATAATAACCTTAGCAGCCCTCCAAGCAACCCATGCAGTCGAATACAGCGCCACAAACAACGCTGCAACAACCCCAGGTGGGATCCGGTTCACGAACGAGATCGGGCTCCGTTACAGTAGGCAAACCATGATATCTGCCTCAGATTTCATCTGGAGGACCTTCCAGCAAAACAACGAGGTGGACAGGAAGAACGTGCCCCGCGTTAGCCTGTTCATTGATGACATGGATGGAGTTGCCTACGCGGTTAACAACGAAGTCCATGTCAGCGCCAGGTAATACATTTATCTTAAAGTTTATAAAAATCTATAAGGCCTTGTGACACAAACACAGATTTGTGTCTTTACAACAAAATCTTCTAACAATAAATCTTAATATTAATAGTATTATCACCTCACCATTATCTCCATGGCCAGGTACATACAGGGCTACTCTGGTGACGTCAGAAGGGAGATCACCGGAGTCCTATATCACGAGATGACACACATATGGCAGTGGAACGGGAATGGACAGCAAACTCCCGGAGGATTGATAGAAGGGATCGCAGATTTTGTGAGGCTGAGGGCCGGGCTGGGGCCCAGCCACTGGGTTCAGCCGGGCCAGGGTGACCGCTGGGATCAAGGATATGATGTGACTGCCCGCTTTCTGGACTATTGTAATAGTTTAAGGAATGGGTTTGTGGCAGAACTTAACATGAAGATGAGAAGTGGATATAGTAATAACTTCTTTGTTGAGCTGCTAGGGAAGACAGTGGATCAGCTCTGGAGCGAGTACAAGGCTAGATATAATAGTTCGGCTTGTTTGTTGAAGGACAAATAAAAATAAATGTTGCACAACTCTTGTAATAGTGGTTTACTATTATTTCGAATTAATTAAATAAATTGCCTAAATAAAAGATAAGTTATTTATACATCCCACTGGTTATGCTCTCTAATGTAAGACCAATTTAGGGCAACAGTTCACCACTCCTCTAATTTCTTGAAGAAAAATCATGGTTCAACTAACTGAAAGGGGATACCCAATCTGTCTAGAACAGATAAATTTGTGGAAATTTCAACAATCTGGCAAGATCAAGGATATGCACAAGTATTTTATTTTCATGAATTGACTCTATTTTTACAGTCTGAGCTGCTCAATCATTAACTGGGTAATACCGTCATACGCCTAACTTTTATCTGTATCTTAAATGCTGTCTTCGTCTAAGTAAGAACACTAGCTACAATATATTTGGAATATGCGCAGAGCCAAACAATCCACTACAATATATTTGGAATATGCCTGGAGCCAAACAATCCTAATCTGATAAACTTTACAAGACAACAATTAGCAACTTACTTGAAGTCAAAGTCCACGTATATTTTAAATGTTGCTCCTGGCACAAAAGAGAGCTATCACCCAGTCAAAGTCTTTCCGGACAAAGATAACCATTTTGGAGTGCATTCTCATTTTGAATACTTCTTCTCACCTTTTAAAGTTGGGTATGAGGGGGGAAATATACGTCGTCTTAATACCCTTTTTCCTGTGAATTATTAATTTTTTAACATTGAATAGAACCTTTATGCTTTTAGCTGGAGTCTTTGCATATTGGTCATTGTCACGCAAACAAAATTTAACACCTCGTGCCGGCGTGCAAGGAAATATATAAATATATAATCAAAAGAATATATAATTAATAATTTTATATGAATCTAATATGTGAATATTTAATTATACGTGTTATTTATTATTTAATTATACAAAACTTTATGTATTTATTTAATATTAAAATCTTAAATTAACATGATTATTATAAATTATGTAAACTTCACAGATCAAAAATCACAACTTAATCATATTTAGAAGTAAAATATCAAGAGTCATATCTTGATTTAAATTTATTTGAGAGGAAAAAGTTGAAAATATTATCCTCCACCTGAATATGGAATCATCATTTTGATGATTAAAATTGTTGGTATGATACTCTATATGAATTAGTAATCATCCTTTAGATGATTGGAGTTGTGGTGTTAATTTAATTGATGTTGTAATTTGGTATTGTCTAATTGATCAGTCACTTATTTATAAGTAGAGAGATGATCCAATCTTCAAAAGTCACTCAATCTAAACCGTCCATCAAGGTGGACACCCAAGTGACTCTTAGTATTAATATAATTATGAAACGCATTATGAAGAATTGTTATTTCAAATAATTTTAACATTCTCCCTCTTAATCCATAACTATCATAAGTGCAAAATAATTTCTGAGTCATCATTAAATGATTTTTCATAAATACCTAAATTAGATAAAATATCAATGTGAGTCATAGCAGGTCCATACTAATTTAAGATTGTGGTTCCTTCAATGTACTACAACAATAATATTTTATTTAGCAAGGTCTATAATAAGAATTTTCATAATGGTCCAGTAATATCTTATAGAAAAGACTATTTCTGTCACATTTATCATTCACATGCATGTAAACTTATATTACAAGATAGAAATTGAAATGTTGAGAATACACTTGAATTGATATCAAATATAGTATCAAAATTAAGCACCCAACAGTCCACAATATTTGAACTTTATTAGCTACACTTAAGACTAGTATACTATACATGCTTCATGAATGTTATACTAACACTTAGTGGATATACTATATTAACACTTGTACAAATGTGTCCAACTAACACTTATTGTTTTTGAACTTTTTTGCTCACAGATTGATATTATATCCTAATGTTCTTAGGTTTTTTGAAATACCTATTGATTTTTCATAACGAAGATTAAAACGACATTATCATGACACTCTAGCAACTTGGTAATAGTGTTGACAACTGCTAGTCCCGAAATAAATTTCTGTAGTCATAATCCATAAATTGTAGCATCAAAGTACACTAAATACAATATTTAATTATTTCTCACTCTATCATGTTATTAACAATTATGCCAAAATGAATTTACTTACTATGAGAGAATGTCAGTACTAGTCATATGTATAGGAACATCTAGCATAAGTATGAGCATATAATATTTTAGGAATCTCATTACTTCATACTCTTAAAAAAATTTAATTCTCTAAATTATCTTTTATTAGTGATATATATATATATATATATATATATATATATATATATATATATATATATATATATATACACACACACCCACTCGTACATAAAGGATCTCATGCATATCCAGTTTGCATACCCTTTGTGCGGGCCATTTTTTTAAAATACTAAAAAAAATATTTTGGGGTTGATTTTTTTTTTATGTTTTTTAAACATTGCAGTAGGACCATAAAAAATCAACACAAAATGAATTTTTTTGCTATTTTAAAAAAATTCAGTCAAACATTGTCAGTTTGTTATTTTTAAGTTGTTAAACTGAAAAAATTTGTCCGATTTTTTATAAAATAGCAAAAAAAATCATTTTGAGCTGTTTTTTTTGTCCTACTAAAATGCTTAAAAACCATAAAAAAATTAGCCCAATAATATTTTTTTTACTATTTTATCAAAAATGCTCCGCGCCAGCGGTATGTAAAGTGGGGTATGCGTGAGAACCTCTCTCTCTCTCTCTCTTCACACACACACACACACACACACACACACACACACATATATATATATATATATATATATATATGTACTAAAATCAATATATAAAGTATTCTTAAAATACCATTGGCGGGAAACTGATATAAGTTTATATAATGATTACTCAATCTATACGTTTTTTTTCTTCAACTCTCATAAGTTTTCACATTAAATGTAACTCTTAATCAAAAGGATCTACTAAAGCCATAAGAATTTCACATTTTAAGATATAGGTAAAAATATTTAATTACATCTCTTTCTGTATTCATAATGAAAACTTTGACCATAAATCTAGATTTATATCGTTGATTATTACCAGGGTCGTCTTTTAGTCTTAAAGACACATTTACACTTGACTTCAGTGTGTCAATTAGGTAATTCAACACAATCTTAAAATTTATTTTGGTCAATTAATGACATTATACTTTTTAAAACTTGTGAAAATAAAATTCGAATACTTTCTTACTCCTCTATTAAATTAACATTCTTGTGATAAATCTCACAATCATTCAGAATAGAAAAGTCATTTAAGAGCTTCTTAAAACTATTCATATCTACTAACCAAAAGAACAATTACTTTGGATGTTAACAGAATGACACGAGTATATTGACTTCTTTTATAACCACATTAGGTGATTTTATACTCCCACTAATTCCACCATTCTTTAAAGAATTTGATATTTTTTTTATTTCTAAAGTAATTAGTGTAACCTCTTGAAAGTGTAGAGACAATTCTAAAACCCAATCCTTTTAGTCGATTCACATTTCCAACCATGTGGGAATGTCAAATTGGGTAAGTAAAGTAGAATTTATATAATACACTTTTGACCGTATATATATTCACTTTTGTGTGAATAACTCTTGTGGTGATATCGACATTGTTGCGTTTGACCTATTATTTTATAAGGGCATGATCTATGTAAGTCCACTATCCAAGGACTATAATCTCCCAATTGGGATGTATAGATCGTTCTAAAATTGTAAAACCTTAAGAGCTAAAACATGAGTGTCAAGATTCATAAATGACAATCGAAAGACATTCTAGTTTATTAAATCATTAAAGTAAGTTTATATTTAAAAGAGTCTCATATTCAATTATGCCACAAGATTGGAGAGTTTTAGTAAAGCTACTTTTAAGATCAATACTGTGATATAGAATTTTAATCATTTCCCTTATAAACAAGTTTCATAAAAAACATAATTGTATAAACCACCAATGAGAATACCATAATCAAGAAAATATATTCTAAAATAAACTTAAAGATTTTTTGAATAATCAAGAAAAATATTTCATAATAAAATTGAGAAAAAATATTTTGAAAGGTTATCGAGGGTTTTTTTAGATGATTCCATTAGAAAAAGAATCCAAGAATTTATAGTTTGTTTTATGGTTTGTCTTGTAAGTATCCTCACATCAATTTAGAAATATTATTTGTAGAACTATAGTTTTGAAAAATAAAATACATTATTTTCTTCATATCGAACGATACATTAAAATTCACACAATATATCCTAAATATGTATGTTATATAATGGGTAGTCATATTTTAATCTTTAACATTTTGAGATTTTCATAAACTTTATGCCTAATCCATTTAAGAAATCTTTAAATTGTTAAAAGATTATCACACAATAATTTATTCATTAATAATGGGTTCTTCAAGTAAAAATGAATTATAACGATTTAGCATTTTTTAGTGAAACTTAACTTATTCACTTCATTTAAAAAGTCAGTCTCGAGAGCATTAAAATGGATAAAACATGTAATTTTAGAGAAATAAAATTATATACAATTAATGAGATAAATATCTCACTATATTAATGCCATGAGCTAGCAACACGTACATTAATATTATTTTATAAATGTGAGTTTTATTTCGTAATAACTTTGAATATTTATATATGACTTTTTTGGGTGCCATGTTATGTAATTTAGATGAACATGTTATCTAGGATAACCTTTCACCACCTAATTGTATAATTCCTTAATAGTTATTTCAGTTACTCAAAATTAATTTTCTTTTAAAAATTATATTGGTTGACAAAATAAACCAAATATACCCCATTAATGTCTTTACATCTATAAGCATGATGAGTTATTACTACCACTTTTATATTTAAATTTAATATTCACAAGCATTCTAGTTGGCCACTTTGGTGATTACCAAACTATTCATTATATGAATATTACATTATTTTATGAATTTTGTAATAATTTCAATAAGCACTATTGTTTTCGAAAGGCATAAATGGGCACTGTGCTTATAAACTAAGGAAGGATATGGACTATTTGGAGTAACTTATACAAACCTTAATAAAAAAAATATATTACCCCTTAATATTAACTTCATCATTATAACCGAACTCTTTAGAGCAACCAAATCACAATGGCTTAATCATAATGAAATTATTAATAATCTGAACACTCAAAACCATATTCGGACTATTTGGAGGAACCAAAATATAGTATTTGAATGTTATCACGAAATTCAACATTTACATTTTAGCTTAAGGTTTTTATCTCAGTATTTATATCGTGGTTAGCTTGCGATCCCACAAAAGTGATATTAGATTCAAATACTCATATTAGATATAATAAGCATATACATATTAATTTAATTATAAGAGAATTTTTTTATGATTGCTCATAGCTTAGGCCTTTTGATTTTTTGGCATATCTCGTTACAAGCCAGAGTTTCAAACCGATCTTTCATCCACATTGCCTCTATGATCATTTGAAGATATGTTATTAACAGAGCATAGTTTCTGAATTTCAAGCCGTTGGATTAGTCACAAACATTTTATGGAGGTATAAGACTTGTGGTTTTTATTTCTCATTCGAATTATATTCTAACAGGTTTACTTTTTAAAATTGAGGCTTTTTAATAAAAACAAATTTTTAAAAAAGTTTTTTTTTAATCTCGTTAGAATGAAAGCTCCTTTTTGTTGGAATGAACTTCGAATGATCATTGAATGACAATCCTTTGTTTATTAGACCCAGTGTCGTTGGAAGGTAGTTATAAGCCTGATCAAACGAGAATGAGTTGTCATTTGAATGAGAACAAAACTGGTATTTTTGTTCGAACGAGATGCCATTTTCATTCGAAGGAGATGGTCGCCTCAAACTTCATGTTTTTTCTATAAAAATTTGTTGTTGAGTTTTTCACAAGACTTTTAGCGAAAATGAATTCCCAATATCTGAACCAAAAGTTCTCATCTTTGTTCTTTAGAAAAACACTTTTATTTTCCAAATCATTCATCCCATATATAATTTGTTGAGTTTTCTCAAACCCAAGTTCCATACTTGCTACATCAAACCATTGTAGAGTTATATCTATTGCGAATTTGTGGAGATGAGGCTCTACAACTGAAGAAGAAAGGATCGTGCATCCTGAGATTGATCGGTGGATACCGAGGGAAGATCGCTTCCTATAAGCATTGTTGGACTATGCCATAGCTCTTGAAGAATTGAAGGTTTTTCAGTATACTTATTGGAACACTAAGTAGTTTATAAGTCACTGAGTCTGTCAATTTCTTAATAGTGTTAAAATCTAGATTTTGTGCAAAATAGATTTTTTTTCAATCTTCTTCCTGTGTTTGTTTGGTTTAATTATTCATGTGGTTTGGCATAACTAATTTTGACACTATATTGCATGCACACTTAATTGTTAATCAAGAAATTTTTTTGTTAAAATTTGAATATGTGTGTGCATAACCTAATATACGGACTATCTATATGAACCCATTTTCTCAAATTAGTATCAGAGCCAGTTCCACTAACTTTTTGTGTGAATTTTTAATTGAGTTTTTATGGATAATTTGTATAATAGGCTACCTATTTTTTATGGGTCTAAATATGCTTATTGGAAAGCTCGAATGAAATCGTCTTTGAAAGCTATTGACTAGCATGTCAAGCTTATTTGTAAAAGATGGTGGACACCACACACTGTGACTAATCCTGAAGTCATAGGTCATAAACCCATCACCTCTTGGACGAAGGATGAACTAACATGGAGTAATTTTAACTCTCACGGTTTAAATTACATTTTTGGAGGCGTCACCCATGATGAGTTCCGTTGAATCATGACGTGCACAACGTCTAAGAAAGCATAAGATACCCTCATGAGGGTAACAACACTATGAAAAATTCTAAGGTACAAAATATCACCACACAATTTGAGAACATTACTATGCTAGAGTCTGAGTCATTTGATAAATTTGATGCATAATCGTCTGATATCGTGAACTCCAGTTTTAATTTAAGTGAGAAAATTCCTTAGATGCACATTGTTAAAAAGATTTTGAGATCCCTTCCGTCCCGTTTTACCCCTAAGGTCACTGTTCTTAACTCATTGGGAATTTTAGATACGCTTAGGTTAGAAGGATTCATAGGAAACCTTCAAACTTATGAAATCAACATGTTTTTCAAAACTGTTAAACCTAAGGAAAAGGGAATTGCTTTAAAAGTTAAATCTAAAAAGAAAAAAAGAGGTAACTTCTGACGCCGAGTATGATTTTGACTTAGACTATCTTTCCCTTTTTGCAAAAAATTTCAAAAAAATTTCTCAAGCTATAAAAAGAAAATACTTCCAAAGAAAACAAAAGTTTTAAGAAAGATAAAAAGTATAAATTAGGCAAGAGAAATTTTAAAAAAGCGAGAGGAGTGCACCCTAAAAAAGATGAGGAGAGATGCTATGAGTGCGAGGGTAAATGTCACAAATCTTATGATTGTGCTACGAGGTTAAAGAGATAAGGCAAAGACAAAGCTGCCTTTAATGCCACACTTAGTGATAGAGATGTCGAGTTGGTGAATTCTTGGGAAGAATCACCGCATGGACGTAACTTCACCGCATTCATAGCTAGTCATGTGTGACACCCCGCCTAATAAAATATCGAGCGATCGCTCCTATACCAAATTAAAACACGAGTCGCATATGGTATATTCTTATCATCACTGTAGAAAACCAAATTAATTACTAATAACCTATTAGGCCGACGTCAAAATTTTACTTGACTAATCTTTTTTTTAAACAATTTTCAATTAAAACATTCACACAGTTTGAATAAATAAAACTGAAATGAAATAACCGAACACTTGATTTAACATAATACAACCATAATAAATGCCGCACTCAGAGGCGGTAAAAGAATAAATAAATGCAATTAGACTTTTGCCCGAGTGTTTATACAATACCTCCTATGTACATTATAAGGATAGAAGCGTCTACGGTGAACCTGCATGTATCCACAGCTACTGCAGCAGACGTCTGACTCGAAGGAATCATCATCTAGGCGTCCCTATGTCTGGACACCTATATATATATATATATATATATATATATATATATATATATATATATATATAGAGAGAGAGAGAGAGAGAGAGAGAAAGAAAGAAATGAAAAAAAATAGGAAAACCGGTCAGAGCCCGAGTTGTAAAAATATTTTGCAAGTGCATAAATGCTTTATTTTTAAAAATAGGTTTTATCTCATATTTAAATTGGTATCGTACTCCCATGAGATACCCTTCATCCCTCTTCTAATAGTGCACACCTAACGCATTCGTTTAAAACATCCTAGTTAAGCTACCCCCCCTAACTAATCTAATTCACCTGTTTGCTAGAAGACTCGACAACCGGATTACTAAGGGCTAAACTTCTCTCCATTCTCAACACTGCACTGCGTTCGTGTGTGGGGTGTCTCGCGAAGAGAAATCCAAACAAGGAACCCCCTCGATACACTACTTCTCGGCAGCGTCAGTCGTCGAGATCCATTAGACCCTCAGCACATGACGTGTATATAAGACTCATATGAACATACCATAATAATCTCCATATTCATTGTCATATACATCCCAATCCAAAGTCGCAGGAAAGGGGAAAAATACACCTTATTAGGCTTTTCACTTATATGCGTGAGTTTACTACATGATGGCTTGTCTTCATATATAAACAATATACGATACTCATCTAGTATATAATTATACCTATTGCTCACATAAGTATAATAACCATGTCAACGAGCTATAACTCGAGGATGCGGTCTCTCAATGATATCATCTTCCAGGGAAACACTCACATACCATCCTGGGGAACAACGATCAGACTCAATATCACCGAAATCGCGGCCATAAGTCACAACGTCTGGGAAGCGGTCATAGTACCTCCCCGGCAACGAGACGAAACATACCCACCACGTCTCACCCCTAATAAAAATCACACAATATAACAATGGACGCTATGACCTGGGGACTATACGCTCTCTGGTCCTCAAGACAAATGCCTCACCCACATCGCGCAACTTCTCATGATAGCATTAGAGGGGGTATGCTTCACACACACACACACACATATATATATATATATATATATATATATATATTACATCATTCCTCAAATATATACATGGCTAAAATTGCCAATCTCATAATAATATTTAAGTATTTTCCTACTTAAATATGCCTCACACCTTAATCGCTGTTAGGGATTTATATACTCTCCAAATATCCCGATTCATAATCGTATGATAAGTATACCCTCAACTTATCTTGAACCTATAAGCCAAATTCCATCATAGTCGCTTCGTAGGAGTTATTCGCTAAATCCATATACACTTACTTCTTCCTACTCGCACGATTATTTAGCTATAATCGCCTGCTAAAATACTCCCTCGGGTGTCACTCACTCCGAACATCCATAATTAAACAAGTCTTGGATTTAACCCAATTAATCGATGGTATACATTTCACTCCAATAATAATTATTTAAAAGTCCCCTCTTATTTTGGAAATCCCAATTGTTTAATCCCTCAATTTGTTTATTTTCCTCGAAAATATACCTTAGTGCCACACAATTATAACACCCTCCTAGCCCCCATAAGTTTCCCCCAAATGGCTAGTGATAATTTCCTAGATGAATACTTATTTCCTCAAATAAATAAACTAGGAACAACTAAATCGGAATTTATCCCATATAATTTACCCTAGGAAAAATTGCCAAAAATCTTGAAGGGTCGATCGATCGACCCTTGACCCTCGATCGATCGATAGCTTCGGGCAACTTCTTCTCCGAGAAGCTGTGTCAGCCATTAAAGCTTCCTCAAGCTTCTATCACCTCTCCTACCCTTCTCCAACCTCCATCAACAACATATATGCGCACAAAAAGGGTTTTAAACATCCTAAAACCCAAATCCAATAACTAATTTCAAATGATTTCTTAATTTCTTGAATTTATTACTTTTCGTGGTTTATCCGTAAATCTTGCGAAAAACCCATTTTTATTCACAAAACCCATCCCGAAAATCTTTATAGTTATTCACTACCAATTATAATATGAGATTTATGCTCAAAGGGAAATAAAGCAAGTAAACACTTACCTCGTGGATAAAATCCGACGATCCTGAGTCGAATCCCGCGGAGTTTGGCCGAAACCTCCCTTTCCTTCCTCTTTTCTCTCCTCTTTCTTTTCTCTTTTTTCTTTCCTTTCTTTCCCTCTCCTATGCCTTATATAGGGAGAAAAGGGTTTATCACTATTAAATCCAAAAATGACCCATTTACTCAATCACAAGTCCCTACTGATCCAAAAATTCCCGAAACTCAATTACGACCCCTGGATACTCTATTCTGACTATCTCGTCCGTTCTGAGACTAACTGCACACTCGAAATCTCCATCCGAGGTACTTGACCACAAATTACTAATTTAACCCAATACATCTCAATGCGAGTTTTTCAATTAAAATATTATCCTCTATCACTTTACTTAACTATGACTTGTAATAAAATAATCCTTCTCATCTACTTATTCCCAAAAGTAGTTATAACATGCATCGAGAATCATCTAACACTACTAAATTCCAAAATTTATTATTCCGAAAAATTCCTCAAATTTCCAAATTACACCCAGTTATGCAATTTAATTTCCCATAAAAGTGCAGGTTATTACATACTCCCCCCTTACAACGGAATTTCATCCTCAAAATTCAGATACAATCGATACTACCAACATTAATCTAGGATCGCTCCACATCCTAAAGCCTCAAGGGGAACGGTAATAACCCAATGGCTCTAAACCATACACTCATTCAACACTCACCTCTAACCAGGTTTATATAATACTATACTGCTACCAAGGTCATAAGGTGACTCTAATAATGTCACATCGCACCCATTGTTTCTAGTGCCCCAAGTAGAAAATGAGCCTACAACTGCTACTCTGACGTCCAAACATGATTCTAAACGTCCGCTTGTCTACATCAGGATATCTAATTTCCCCCAAAAAGAAATTACTCTAATGCTCGACCACTCTCGTCAATGTCATCGCGTATCTTGGGCATGGTACCTCTTATTGGCCTATACAATTTGATTATCGCCTACATCTCACGACATTCCTTCCGACCCATACCAATTCCACTTATACTGCCTCATGGCATAATCTTCAACTTATATACTATACCTCTTCTATATCAGACGATATATAAAACCAATTTACCAATGTGCCCATACACCTTTTAACCCGTGCCTATTAGCACAACCACTGTAAACATGACACACGTAACACTCTCTCTAAATATGGGCCTTATTTCCTCGGTGTAATACTTACACATGGGTCTTCCCAACCCACAAAATTAAATTCTTCTTAGGGTTAATTAACCAATCTTCTTGTGGTTTACTTCCCAAAATCTTCCTATATTGGCACCACCAACTCTATTGAACTTACTCTCTAATAATCCTATGATCTATGTGTTACCCTACCCACGTGGAACGAGCATAATCCTAAGTATATCCCTAATGCCCAAGGCCTCTCTCAACTTCTGACATTTGCTCGGTTTCATGGGTAGGACGTCTCGCAAAGCAAAATCCAGACAAGGAACCCTCCCGTTACACTACTTCCTCACGTTGTCGGTCATCAAGATATAACAGCCTGAGGCACACCAGCGGGACTTCCTAAATCCTATATTGCTAACCTACTAACGTACTTCTACCACTATATCCTTCCACCTTGGCAAAAAGGAAAATCTAACTAATCAAGGCGCCTACTCCCTTCAAACCTGTTGTGAACATTACACCTAAAACATATAACTTTGAATTTGCCTTCTCATCAAGTCCTAGCTACAAGACTTAAATCAATTTTCTTTACCTTGTCTCACCTACATACTTACGGTGAGAGAACCATTTTAGTGCTTTTCCATAGCACTTGCATCTCTAAGCATACCATCATCACACGACTCTCATTCCATAGTGTTTTCCTCAGCACTATACGACTTATCAACAAAACCAACATCCTCACATCCTATAATATCTCTCCACTCCCGACGTCCTTAAGGTTCATGCGTGGAGCGTCTCGCAAGCGAAATCCAAATAAGGAACCCCTCCAATATACTACTACTTAACTTTATTGGTCGTGGAGGTCCGTTAACTTCAAATATGCAATCGGGATAACCCTATCCCCTCTTTCAACAAAATGTGGTTTGAACTCCCAGCTCTGTACAGGAATCATACCACTAAGCGCTTGCACTAACACTCAGTCCTTGCACAACCAATAATGAGCTTAAACTCACTGCTCAACAATTAACCCTGCATACCTTAAATCACACCTATAAGATCGCCACACACTCGAATCACAATAATGAAACATCTGCTCACAAAAATTTCACCTACCCATAATAACAAAGGCAAACTCAACCTGTAGCCATGTGAGATATCGCAACAATAATGTGACAACCCGCCTACTAAAATAAGAGGTGGATAGCCCGATACTCCAATAAGCACAGGAATCATAGATGGTCCATTCTTAGCATCACTGTCGATTAAAATAATAGTACGAGATAACCACCAATTATTTTAGAAAACGGACTATCAAATTAAAATTTTGTAAGTAAAAGAAAAACACTTAGACAATCCCATTTGCAAAGACGGTGGTTACCAAAGAAATCAACGAGTAACAATATATCGAAATGCATAAAGTAATTACCGAATAAGCTGTCGATTAACAGACTAATACAAATGGGTTACACCGAGTATTATAATTTAATATCACAATATACTAAATGAATACAAAGCATGGGAAACACGCCCGAATAAATAAATTGAACGTAACTATAGTATAATGGAAAGAGGCGTCTATAACAAATATCCTATAACATCCGCAAAATGCTATAGCTCCAGGATAACTGGAATGGAAAGGTCAATATGGGCGTCCTTGCGGAGGAGCACCTGAATGGACAAAGAGTTGCATGAAAAATAAAGAAATATAGACGGGTCACGACCCGATTTGATATGATTACCATGTGACTAAAATGCATGACAGTTATGAACGTAACTATCTCTCGCAATTTAAATAATAACATTTCTCACATCTCAATCTAGAAGCAAAACTTAGCGTAATATCAATGCTAATGGTCAATGATCATATAAGCATGGGAGAACTCATCTACATCTACTCAAGGAGACATCAAATCAATTATTCACAACTCTACATGCACAGTTCCTATTTCTCTTTAAGAAATATATTAATGGCAATTCATTTTATCAAATGTTTACCAAATCAATTTTTTTCTCTCATTACTTTCTTTACCAATTCTATTTCCCTTCTTCCATCCATGAAATGTATTTAAAGCAAGTTTATTATCATAAAATGCTTTTTCATATCATAACTTCTCAATTTCCCTTCTTCCATTCAGGAAATATATTTAAAGCCATTTTATTATCATAAAATGCTTTAACAACAATAATGTCCCATATTATTAAAAATACTTATATTTCATATCATATAACGTTTCTAAGACCGTCCGTCCGATTTTCCCCACTGTGCGCGCCCCTAAATGGCTATCAACTTCCAGGGCCTATCACCAAGGCAACCTGGGATCCTAACGCAACGTCGGGAAGTGGCCATATACCTACGAGTGAGTCATAAACACACCCGAAATTACCTCACAGTCGCACAATAAACATACAATAACCGGTCATATGGCCGAGGACTATATTCACCCTGCATTCATTAGCCAGGGAACTTCACCTCACGTGCACTGCTTCCCTTATGATAGCGATTTAGAGAGGTGTGTTTACGTAAATTATCATTTACGAAAATCGTTTCTTTTTCCATTTGAAAACATTCAAATTTTACATTCTCAAAACCATTTATTTTCAATTATGAAATACCAATTTTAGAATGTGCATTATTTATTCCTAAAGTCATATTTTATTAATGACCTAAGACCCGAAGTGCCAATATCCTCAAACTAGTCTCCAAGAGTCCAACACAATACCATTAATCATCAAAGTGAGTCTCCCTCAATGATAGTCTCCCAAAAGTCCCAACATTATCATTTTATCTTCTATTAATTCTAGGTTAACTTCCTATATCATTCGAACATTAACCTGCATAAGCTAACCCTTAGAATAAGCCCAATTAACCCCATGCTAGCCTAGGATATTTATCTACCCAATACATACCTCTAAAACTCTATATTACTTCCCAAAGGAAGGTTCCTAAACCTCGAACCTAAAAGAAAAGGGGCTAAAAATAAAACTAGAAAAATCTCACAAAAACAGGGCATCCGAATCGATTCGCCCAAGGGCCGAATCGATTCGCCCCTGGTTGAGAATCGATTCGCCCAAAAACGAATCGATTTGGTGAGTAAAACCAACATTCTGTCTCATCTAAATCGATTGGGCCCCAACCCAAATCGATTCGGTTTTCCAGACCTGTATCCTTCCCCATATCCGAATCGATTTGCCCTAAGTTTGAATCGATTCGGCCCTGCAGAATTACCTAATTTGGGCTACGCGTTGTATGAACCCTAAAATCCCAAAAACTCCAATCTTTAATTTTTATCAACACCAACAACAACCAATTCTACCCAATCATTTCTACACATCAACTAACTAATTTGTTTTCCTCAAATCAAATTAAACTACAAGATTTAGGGTTTAAACACCAAATTCATCAAAAAAACATAAAAGGTTTAAATCTACAAAAACTAACTATACATGTAATTTATCACATTAAATCATAATCTAGCAAGTAAGAAGGTTACCTCAAGTTTGTAGGCTCGAATTCTCTTCTCGAAGCAACGGATTCCAGCTCCAATCTTCCATTTTTCTCTCTTTTCTCCCATTTCCTCCCAACTCTCTCTCTCTCTCTCTCTCTCTCTTGGATTCTAACATAAGATAAGGGATAAAAGGGTTGGGGAGACTTAACCGGTCTTAAAAAATAAATTCCACTCCTTTAAGTGTTAATACACCATTAAAATGACTCGTAACTACATAATTGAGTCATAACCCGTCAAAAGTGCCCGAAACTCAAAAATACATCCTGGCACCTATTTTGACTATCCCGACTATTCCAAAACCAACCGCACCCCCTATTTTGGCATTCAGAGTAACATACAATATTTGGATGTTCCTACATCATGTTATTTCATTAATTATGCTTAAATTTAAATATAAGTTATAACCGTCGTTTAAAGTACAACGACGCAATAAAACACAATATAATGCCATTTACCTTCTCATAACGGTAAATAGGCAAAACATGGTAAATATTATCCCTTAATATCACGGGAAATAATATTTACTCCAACTTCCTCCATTTTATAAAATTAGTCAATCAGGCAAAATAATATAAAATAGTCGCTCAAAAGTCTGGGTTGTTACACTCTCCCCCCCTTATAAGGGAATTTTTCCCTCAAAATTCAGGCGTACCCTATAATCATAATAAGGGTATACTATTCTAAACTATCGTTCTTTCATCCTTAGAAAAATCCTCGATATTGTGGCATCCCCATTGGACATGGACTAAGGTCGTCACTTTTGATCTTAGTCACATTCTTCATGCTCTAACATAGCATCTAGTCGTTCCTCATGAACTATCGATCCTACCTTTCTACGACGAAAGAAGATGCCTACATAACTCGGCATAAGTTGCCATTCCTCCTGAATCGCATTATACCCCTCTTAGGGAATACCTCGTTAAAACTAATTCCCTACCTCCAATACTACATGACCTTTATTCGAGTCGGCGTAGCCCTTAAAAGTATGAGACTCCGTGAACCCTATCATTAAAGAAATATTCTTGGACCACCCAAGTCCAAGGAATATATTGGCCGCTAGTTCCATCCAACGAGCATGCGAATTACTTAGTCGTCTACACAAGGCCACAGACGGTGGCATCCTTAGAGAAAAATAATCCGAATTATTGTACGAAATTTTGATTCATAAAAGATACTGCCCCCATCCTTCCTTTAAGTCAAACACACACATTCAAGGTATCCCTTCCGACATTAGGTTATCTTTCTCCATTCATTCATCCACTTTAGGGTGGTAGGATATACCCAAGTTCAATTCGGTTCCCATTACTTTCTGGAAAATTTACCAAAACTTCAACACGAAAATCTAGTATCGATCCATCACTATTTTGATAGGCACTTTATATAGTTCCATAACTTCGCCATAAAGAGCTGGGCGTACTCTTCCGTAAAGAGTCCGTCCACATTGGCTAGAAAAGCAGCGATTTGGTCAAACGATCAATAATTACTCAAATAGAATCATGACCGTTGCGGTGCTGAAAATTCAAAGAAAATGCCGACGGATATACCCTTCCTCATTCTCCCACTAGTCTCTCCACATTAGTAGGTGAAATGGTCAATCACGGACATGAATGCTCTTGCTGCAATGTCCTCCTAGTTAGGCTCATTCTACTTGGCTTTCCATGCCTTCACTAATCTTCCCCACGAATTTTCTACTCGGCACTACCGCTACTCCATTCGTGTTCCCTTGATGAAAAGGAATATCCAAATAATAGTCCTTTACGAACCTTAAACACCAACTCTGCCACCCAAACAACATATTACAACAACTTGTTGTTCGTAAAAAGACCATATTTCCTACAGGAAGTAGTGCCTCAATTTCTTTAAGGCGAATACTACTGCTACGAACTCTAAATCAAGCGGGGGATAATACTTCTCACGGGTTTTAAGTTTATGAGACGCATAAACAATGGGTCCATGTTCTAGTATTAATACTTCCCGTTCATGGCAGAGACTCGTTCGTTAAATCCATTCTCGATCTTAACAACACGAGTGCAGGAGTAAAAGTTAACTCATCCTTTTAACTCCCCGAAATTTAGGTTACCGACGTAGCGCTCTATCTAAGAGATGCCTCACCTTGGCCTAGCAACCCAAATCATTATAGATCCCATACTTCTTCTATCAAGGGACCTAATCCCTCTTAGAGTTAACCCACAACTCCCTATCGCCTTCCTAAGACAATGTCACCTGCCTTAAGGGCCTTACGTCCTAATAATCCTAAGGTCGATATATATCCTAATCAAGTCATATAAGTATTATACTAATAATATCCTTAGTGTCTAACACCTTTCCCAACTTTCGACATTCGCTCGGTTTCATGCGTGGGACGTCTCGCAAAGCGAAATTCAAACAAGGAACCCTACCGTTATACTACTACCTCGCATCGTCGGTATTCAAGATATAACGGTCTAAGACACATGATCGGGACCTCTAAAATTATAACTCATAGCCCTAATAATGCCCTTCTACTTCTATGTCTTACCATTTCAAATAATTGAAAATTTAACTAATCGGGTGTTTACTTTCTGTAAGGTGCTACAAATGCTTCATCCCAATATACATACATATATCTTTTTAAATGGCCTTCTCATCAAGTCATAACCATAAGTATCAATCCTACTTTCATATCTAGGTCTACCTCGCATCGATCAGAGGAGAGAACTATTCACAGTGCTTCTATATCGCACTTTAATAGCCCTTTAATCACTCAATCACGTGATTCTCGGCTAAACCTTCCAACCCAGCTTTCCAACCACAAAAAGAAAGAAAAAAAAAGAAAAAAATGCAACGTCTCTCCACTCCCAACGTCATTACGGTTCATGCATGGAGCGTCTCGCAAAGCGAAATCCAAACAAAGAACCCCTCCTATAGATTACTACTTAACTTTGTTGGTCGTGGAGATAAGGTGACATCATACATGCAAAATGAATGAAATAGAATAATAAAAAAAGAAAATCCTTACATACCTTAAACCATCTCTATAAAGTCTTAATCTTGTATCCAGGTGAGATATTATAGAACAACTAGTTCCATTCTGGAACTACAATTACGATAGCCTCGCAATTTATTCGCTTGGTATCGCTCCAACCAAACCAAGAATATTTGCACTCTTATAATACATATAATACGAGTAGCACATACCACACATATACTTTTAAAATATCATCACTTGCCTTATAACGAGTGAAGGAAAAATATAGGACTCCCTACCACGAAAGTCATATAGATACACTCTCTATAATAATATCGATACTACCACAAGCTCGATTTACACACCCGAATCTAGGGTTAATACCACACTACTCCATCTTATCATACAGAACACACCACCCTCAACTAAGGTGGAACTCCTGCCAACATTCTTGCCAATCACCCGGGCCAACACTAATGGTTCCCAGACATAGTATTATAGTCCTAACCGAACCAAACTACTTCCCTTAATGCCCAGACTAGGCATCCTATTCTTGCCTTTATTTTTCCCTCAACAAGGTCAAAATGCGTGGTTCTACATTCCACTTCAAAATCGTTTTTTCATCTCTAGCAACCCTGGCGATTGATCCGCGTAGTTCCCTTAACCTCCTCAATAAAAGAGAATATGCTACCGGCCTCCCCTGCCTTAGTTCAATAAGTCTTCCCCTGATGGATGTCCACTAATGGGGTTTCATGAACACTACTTCTCCAGAAGTGTTAACAACACTTATTCGTGAGCCGATCATTCCACTGAAGGGCTCTTTCTCCCTTGTACCTACCTTTTTTTCGATGCACGGTTTCCTTAATCGTACCACTCTTTATTCATGGTCGGCCTCTGACCGAACCTCGTGTGAACATTTGAGAATCTACTTTCTCATCATTCCAGATATCTCAGAGAAACTAGCTGTTGAAAATATCTACCAGATTTCTCTATGGGCAAAACCTCCCGCTCCACCAAAATATGGCGACTACCATTTCCGCCATTTCAACATTACTCCTATGGGTGAAAGATTTTCCTCCAATCTTCGCACCTGGGCACTTCTATACCCCTCTCTAGGCCAAATCTCCTAGGCCTTATTTTTTCGCCGAATGAGATTACACTTCCTCCATCTGACTTAACTTCAACATGTGGTCCTTATCAAGGGCCTTCTCTACTTCAAATATAGCGTCACTAGAATTACAAACTTAGTACCACTCTCTACTTGTACAGGTACTTGGAAAACCAAATCTACTGTACTTAGTAGTCGCGGTAGCAATATAAAATAATTCTACGAAGGGAGAGACCTCCAAAGCGGCCCTCATCCCTGACTACAGCTTATAGTTCTTAGTAATCCTGTCTCATGACACCTTCAAAACGGCCTTCCCTGATGCCCTTCCTCATTCGAACTACGAATTTCACATGAATGCGCAAAAGATTTTCTGGGTTCTTACGTTATGGCAAGAGAACGAAATCTCACAAGAGAAATCAATGATCTTAATCCTAAGGCTCTATATCAAATAAAAAATAACGATGAAGGCATAGTACATCCGCACAGATTCCTAAGGACACTAGAACCTGATGCTCTGATACCATCTATGACAACCCGTCTACTAAAATAAGAGGTGGCCAACCCGATACTCCAATAATCAAGGGAATCATAGATGGTCCATTCTTAGCATCACTGTCGATTAAAATAATAGTACGAGATAACCACCAATTATTTTAAAAAACGGACTGTCAAATTAAATTTTTCCAAGTAAAAGAAAAACACTTAGACAATTCCATTTGCAAAGACGGTGGGTACCAAAGAAATCAACGAGTAATAATATACCGAAATGCATAAAGTAATAACCAAATAAGTTGTCGGTTAATAGACTAATACAAATAGGTTACACCGAGTATTACAATTTAATATCACAATATATTAAATGAATACAAAGCATGGGCAACACACCCGAATAAATAAATTGAATATAACTAGAGTACAATGGAAAGAGGCGTCTATAACAAATATCCTACAAGATCCGCAAAATGCTATAGCTCCAGGACAACTGGAACGAAAAGGTCAATACGGGCGTCCTTGCGGAGGAGAACCTGAACGGACAAAGAGTTGCATGCAAAACAAAGAAATATAGACGGGTCAGGGCCCGGTTTGATATGATTACCATGTGACTAAAATGCATGACAGTTATGAAACAAAACTATCTCTCGCAATTTAAATCATAACATTTATCACCTCTCAATCTAAAAGCAAAACTTAGCACAATATCAATGCTAATGGTCAATGATCATATAAGCATGGGAGAACTCATATACATATACTCAAGGAGACATCAAATCAATTATTCACAACTCTACATGCACAGTTCCTATTTCTCTTTAGGAAATATATAAATGGCAATTCATTTTATCAAATGTTTACCAAATCAATTTTTTTTTCTCATTACTTTATCTACCAATTCTATTTCCCTTCTTCCATCCAGTAAATCTATTTAAAGGAAGTTGATTATCATAAAATGCTTTTTCATATAATAACTTCTCAATTTCCCTTCTTCCATCCAGGAAATATATTTAAAGCCATTTTATTATCATAAAATGCTTTAACAGCAATAATGTCCCACATTGTTAAAAATAGTTATATTTCATATCGTATAACTTTTCTAAGACCGCCCGTCTGGGTTTCCCCATTGTGCGCGCCCCTAAATGGCTATCAACTTCCAGGGCCTATCACCAAGACAACCTGGGATCCTAACGCAATGTCAAAAGTGGCCATATACCTGCGAGTGAGTCATAACCACACCCGGAATTACCTCACAGTCGCACAATAAACATACAATAACCGGTCATATGGTCGAGGACTATATTCACCCTGTATTCATTAGCCAGGGGACTTCATCTCACGCACGCAACTTCCCTTATGATAGCGATTTAGAGAGGCATATTTACGTAAATTATCATTTACGAAAATCATTTCTTTTTCCATTTGAAAACATTCACATTTTACATTCTCGAAACCATTTATTTTCAATGATGAAATACCAATTTTAGAATGTGCATTATTTATTCCTAAAGTCATATTTTATTAATGACCTAAGACCCGAAGTGCCAATATCCTCAAATTAGTCTCCAAGAGTCCAACACAATACCATTAATCATCAAAGTGAGTCTCCCTCAATGATAGTCTCCCAAAAGTCCCAACATTATCATTTTATCTTCTATTAATTCTAGGTTAACTTCCTATATCATTCGAACATTAACCTGCATAAGCTACCCCTTAGAATAAGCCCAATTAACCCCATGCTAGCCTAGGATATTTATCTACCCAATACATACCTCTAAAACTCTATATTACTTCCCAAAGGAAGGTTCCTAAACCTCGAACCTAAAAGAAAAGGGGCTAAAAATAAAACTAGAAAAATCTCACAAAAACAGGGCATCCGAATCGATTCGTCCATGGGCCGAATCGATTCGCCCCTGGTTGCGAATCGATTCGCCAAAAAACGAATCGATTCAGTGAGTAAAACCAACATTTTGTCTCATCCGAATCGATTCGGCCCCAACCCGAATCGATTCGGTTTCCTAGACCTGTATCCTTCCCTATATTCGAATCGATTCGCCCTGAGTCTGAATCGATTCGGCCCTGCAGAATTGCCTAATTTGGGCTACGTGTTGTATGAACACTAAAATCCCAAAAACTCCAATCTTCAATTTTTATCAACACCAACAACAACCAATTCTACCCAATCATTTCTACACATCAACTAACTAATTTATTTTCCTCAAATCAAATTAAACTACAAGATTTAGGGTTTAAACAACAAATTCATCAAAAACCCATAAATGGTTTAAATCTCCAAAAACTAACTATACATGCAATTTATCACATTAAATCATAATCTAGCAAGTAAGAAACTTGCCTCCAGTTTGTAGGCTCGAATTCTCTTCTCAAAGCAATGGATTCCAGCTCCAATCTTCCCTTTTTCTCTATTTTCTCCCATTTTCTCCCAGCTCTCTCCTCTCTCTCTCTCTCTCTCTCTCTCTCTCTCTTGGCTTATAACATAAGATAAGGGATAAAAGGGTTTGTGAGACTTAACCGGTCTTAAAACATAAATTCCCCTCCTTTAAGTATACACCATTAAAATGACTCGTAACAATATAATTGAGTCATAAACCGTCAAAAGTGCCCGAAACTCAAAAATATAACTTGGCACCTATTTTGACTGTCCCGGCTATTCCAAAAGCAACCGTGCCCCCTATTTTAGCGTTCGGAGTTACGTACAATATTTTGATGTTCCTACGTCATATTATTTCATTAATTATGCTCAAATTTAAATATAAGTTATAATCGTCGTTTAAAGCACAACGATGCAATAAAACACAATATAATGCCATTTACCTTCTCATAACGGTAAATAGGCAAAACATGGTAAATATTATCCCTTAATATCACGGGAAATAATATTTACTCCAACTTCCTCCATTTTATAAAATTAGCCCATCAGGAAAAATAATATAAAATAGTCGCTCAAAAGTCTGGGTTGTTACAAATAACCTGTTCCACCATGGAACTA
Organism: Sambucus nigra; assembly: GCA_949130495.1. Taxonomy (NCBI): domain Eukaryota; kingdom Viridiplantae; phylum Streptophyta; class Magnoliopsida; order Dipsacales; family Adoxaceae; genus Sambucus; species Sambucus nigra. The sequence goes on along the minus strand of OX422210.1, from coordinate 528,619,918 downwards.
CGGACACGATAATCTTGCAATCATTAGCCTGCTATCGCTCCGATCAATAAAGAACATTTTATACTCAGAATAATGCCATACTCGTATTTTACACATAAAATGAGTAGTACAAACCAGATATATACTCAAAGTATCGACACCCGCTTTTATAGCGAATGAAAGAAAATAGAACTCCGCTACTGCGAAAAAATACATAGACCTACATTATATAATTTTAGTAATAACGCCCAAAAATCTGAAATTACACACACGAGTCTAGGGCTAACGAAATACCGCGACTTTATCTTGTCACACCAAATATACCTCCGCCATTTGAGGTAAAACTCATAACAACAACTTCGCCAAGCTCTTTGGCTACTCCAAATGGTTCCCAGACTTAGCACACTTTTCCTAACTGAACCTAAAAACTACTTTAATTAATGCCCCATCTCGGCACTCCATTCTTGTCCTTCAACTCCTACCTGGCAAGGACTAATAGTGTGGTTCTACGCTACACATTGCAACATTCCCCTAGTGAGCCTATCATTCCTCATAAGGATTCTCTCTTCATTGTACTTACCTTGATTCAGTAAAAAAATCACTTATCCATAACTCTCTTTATTCACTGTCAGCCTCTTACTGATCCTTGCGTGAATAATTTAAAACTGCATTCTTTTTCTTCCTGCTAAATCATGGGGACCCACGGTTAAAAACTATCCATAAGATCCCTTTAGGGGCAAAACTTCAGCTCCCCCAAATAAGGTGACCACCGTTCCCACTATTTCAATATTGCTCCTACGAGTGAAAAAGTTTCGTATAATTTTCACATATGGGTATTTCCACACCTTGCTTTAAGCCAAAGCTTCTAAGCCTTCACTTCCGTTGAATCACCTTACACTTACACGGTATAATCTCAACTTCAACATATGTTCCTTATCAAGGACCTTTCGAACCTTTTTTCCCAATTTACTTCACTGGGTGTTGATGTAAAAAACTAGATCGCTCTAATTATTTAATCACAGATAAATAAATAAGACAAAGATTTTTAAAGTGGTTCGGCTAGGAATAAAGCATACGTCCACTGTTATGTTATTGCTGAGTGTTTGTGGAATTCTTGATTACAAGTTCTCTCAAGAAATTCCCGTCCCCTTGAATGAGGATGATACAAGGTATTTATAGCCCTTAGGCTATACATGAAAGGTCCGATACATTAAATGAAATACATATGAAAGGGTAATACGTTTAATGCAGCGTGTGCGTCAAGAATATAAACATTCAATGAACATTTGAACAGTTGTCCGTTTAATGATACGGCCGAGATGCAGCTCGGACCGCCTTAGTTGCTCGTCGTTCAGGAGTTCCTCGGAGTGTTATAGTTCCTCGGGGTGTTGTAGTTCCTCGGAGCGAACATGACTTGGTCGGGGGAAATAAACTTTCCTCGTTGTTATTGTGCCATGTAGATTGACACGTGTCTTCTTATTATTGGTCCACGCCAGTAGATTAAATTTGGTATCAACAGAAGCCCCCAATGCTTCATGCTTGATGGGTTACTTGAAAGGATGGAGTATTTATTCTGCAATGTTGCTCGGTGTTCGTGAAATTCTTGATCTACCTTCTTGATTTGTTCAACATAAAGTTCATTATCTCCTGGACGAAGTATGATACAAGTTGATCGATGGTTGCTAATCTTTCTTTAGAGGAACTCCGTGTGCTATGTATCACCCCTGGGAATTTGGATGCAGCCATGCCATAGTATGAAACTTGTAGCTTGTCATAATCTTCAAGTATGTTGATTGGTTTGCCATCCGACCAACTGCTTCCTGTGTCGAGCAACTGAGTGCTAACTTCACGTGCTTGATTTTTCTGATTTAAGCTTATCTGAATACTTTGCCGAGTGACATATAGCTTTTGAACCCAACTCTTCAATCTGATTAGTACCAGGCTAGTGGTGGACTTCGAAACATTTTCTCATAAATTTTTCTTCATTATTGGTCGAGACAGTAGTAGCAAATATCTCAGTGTTGTAGATGCTGATTTTGACTTCTACCTCTATTCGGGGACGAGCAAGAGGTTCTCGGGGACTAACAAGTGATTCTCAGGGACGAGCAAGAGCTTCTCGGGAATGAGCTAGTGCTTCTCAGACAGATCATCTGTGATGAATATCAGAATGTTGAAAGATCTTAACTTCATAAACTCCCCTTATACTTTGAATGATCCTCCTGCTGGTGAGGAACCTGTTTTAAAAGAAGAGGGAAAAGAAACCAATAGAATAGGAATCTCAATGTAATAGTCAGTATACATTTTCATTCTCAATGTATTTTGTTTTTTGAGTTTAATGAAAGACTTTCATTTTTGTTCGCAATCTTAATTGCTATTGTTTTGTAAATATCAAACACTTTACATTTATGCATATGTATCTGTTAAAAAGATAACAATATTGTGTTGTTCATCAGCTTAAAAAGTTTACAAAGTATTAGTAACGTTGCTCGATCACTTAATAATAAAGTAATGAGTATAAAAATGTTTAAAATTTTTCCAACCAACCAAGGTTGTTAAATAATGTTTGTCGACCAATTATAGTTAGTGAGAGTTTATCCCCGACTAACCATACTTGGTAAATTTTTGTCTTTATAAAATGTATCCGACCAACTAAGGTCAATAAATTCTTCTTGTCGACCAACTACAGTTAGTGGGTTTTTATCCCCGACCAACCATACTTGGTTCAGTTTGAAATATTTTGTTCTTCGAGGAACTTTTTGTAATAATCTTACCTCCCAACCAACATAAGTTGTAATATGAGAGTATATTTTTATCTTACCAACCGTAATTGATCATGCTGGTGTACACCTCTTAACCAAAGGAGTAGTAGTTTTTTGGCTCCTTAGAGCTTTTGGCTCCTTAGAGCGCCTCCTAACCAAAGGAGTATTTTTTGGCTCCTTAGAGAACTTTTGGCTCCTTAGAGCACTTTTTGGCTCCTTAGAGCATTTTTGGCTCCTTAGAGCACTTTTTGGCTCCTTAGAGCACTTTTGGCTCCTTAGAGCACTTTTTGGCTCCTTAGAGCAATTTTGGCTCCTTAGAGCACTTTTTGGCTCCTTAGAGCTTTTGGTCCATTAGCTCTGAGGATATCCTGGCGCTGAATGAACCTTCAAAATGTTTGACTGATGATAATAGGCAGCAAACTCCTCATTTTTAAATTGTGTTCCATGGTCTGTGATGAAGGCATGAGGGAGACCATATCGGCAGATGATGTTCTTCCAAAAAAATTGGTACACCTTTCTTCTCGTATGTCATGTCAATAAGTGGCTCAGCTTCTATCCACTAAGTAAAATAATCTACTGCGATGACGAGGTATTTGAATCTTCCTCGAGTCGTCGGCAATGGTCCAACCAAATCAATCCCCACATGGAAAATGGCCAAGGATAAATGATGGGTGTCAACAATGTTTGTGAAGTTCTTCGGATGGAGGAAAAGCGTTGGTACTTGTCACATTTCTTGGCATAAGCTATACAATCAGCTCTCATCGTCGGCCAGTAGTATCCCTGCGTCATCACCTTTTGCAAAAGTGTTCGTCCTGCTACATGGGCTCCACAGGACCCTTCATGGATCTCTTTAATCAATTCACCTCGGAAGGATGTACACATCTTTGCAAACCTGCCATAATTCCTCGTCGAGCAACTTTAAACTTCCATTTCTTGGCAGCGAGCTTATCTTTCGAATACCATTATACCGAGCAGCTTTAAACTTCCATTTCTTGGCGGAAAACTTATCCTCCGAATACCATTATACCGAGCAGCTTTAAACTTCCATTTCTTGGCGGCGAACTTATCCTTCGAATACCATTATACCGAGCAGCTTTAAACTTCCATTTCTTGGCGGCGAACTTATCCTCCGAATACCATTAATTAGTACATACCGAGCAGCTTTAAACTTCCATTTCTTGGCAGCGAGCTTATCCTCCGGTAATTGTTCCTCCTTAATATATGCTCTGATAGGATCCATTCAAGATGTTCCTAAATCAAGGGTAATAATATTCATCGTCAGGTCTTCATCTATGCTCCGACTTTCTAATGCTTCAATTGGTATCGTTCTTCGCAGCTCGGTACGAGTAGCTGATGCTAATCGGGCCAAGGCGTATGCCCTCACATTCTCCATTCTTGATATTCTTACCAGTTTGAACAGCAACAAACTCTGATACCAACTCCATCACCTTTGCTTGATACTTGATCATCAATTCTCCTTCGGCTCATTATTTTCCCAACATTTGGTTTACGATCAATTGAGAATTACTGAAGACAATAACCTGCTGTGCCTCCATAGTATTTGACAAATTAAGACCTGCAATCATGGCCTCATACTCAACCTCATTATTAGAAGCTTTGAATTAGAAACGTAGGGCGTATTCCCTGTCGACCTCATCTGGGTTGTTCAAAACGATCCCTGCCCCACAGCCTGTAGTGAAAGATGATCCATCTACATATAGCCTCCATATAGGCAACTTGTCTTCTAATTTTTGGTCTGACAGAGTTCCTCGGTGGAATACTTTTCGCTTTCTTTCATCATGTCCTGATACTTCTGAATACACCTCTTGAATTTCGATATACCTCCTGAACTTCAATATTCCTCCTGAACTTCAATATTCCTCCTGAACTTCAATATACCTACTGAACTTCAATATTCCTCCTGAACTTCAATATTCCTCCTGAACTTCAATATTCCTCCTGAACTTCAATATTCCTCCTGAACTTCAATATTCCTCCTGAGAAAGTGATTAGTCGGGGTTGAATTTGATGCTCGACTGCATGATGATATAAGAATGTGCCACCAAATGAACAAATATATCTGTAATAGAAGCCCCCAACTGTGGAATGTGAACTTTGAATGAGATTTATCGACCAATACCAACCGGAGTTGGATTTTATCTACCAACCAGAGTTGGATTTTGTCTACCAACCGGAGTTGGATTTTATCTACCAATCGGAGTTGGTGGTAATTGATAATAAATGATGAAGACTTCCTCGGAGCTCGCCAACAGATTGTTGGGAATAAGATAATATAAATGCTGGAGACCTCCTCGGCGCTGACCAACAGATTTGTTGGGAATAAGATAATATAAATGCAGGATACCTCCTCGGCGATGACCAACAGATTGTTGGGAATAAGATAATATAAATGCAGGATACCTCCTCGGCAATGACCAACAGATTGTTGGGAATAAGATATAATATAAATGCAGGATACCTCCTCGGCGATGACCAACGGATTGTTGGGAATAAGATAATATAAATGCAGGATACCTCCTCAGCGATGACCAACAGATTGTTGGGAATAAAATATAATATAAATGCAGGATACCTCCTCGGCGATGACCAACAGATTGCTGGGAATAAGATATAATAAATTCCGGAGATATCCTTGGAGCTGAATAAGATATAATAAATGCTAGAGACATCCTTGCTGAAATGAAAATAGAATATGCATCCAAATAGATATAAAGAATAATTAAAAATAATAAAGTGCCTCGCCGATCCGTCGAGGTAGAATCATATAATGCTGAACAAGAATAAGATCTTTCAGAACATAAGAATATGGCCGAGAACGTTGTTGGGCCTGCATATAAATAAGAATTACCCCGACCAACTATCCGTTGGGGGTGAAATATAATAAATGTTATAGTTCTCATCAAAGCTGAATATGATAATAAGTATCTCGCCGAGCTCCATGTTGAGATGAATATAGAATATGAATCCCAATGGATATATAGAATCATTTGTGCTGGAGCAGATATCTGGGCCTGAATATAAATAAGAATTACCCCGACCAACTATCCGTTGGGGGTGAAATATAATAACTGTTGTAGCTTTTCCTCGGAGCCGAATATATATAGAGAGAAGAAATTTTTTCGAGCTCCATGCTGAGATAAATATAAAATATGAATCCAAAGGGATATAGAATAATTTGTGCTTCAGCATTCGTCGGCATTGAATCTTGTGCCTGTAAAAATTAATATTTTGCTCTACCATATGTGTAGGCTGAATTGATTAGTCATGAGAATAATTTACTCATCCAATCAATATATGATATGTATCAGCATAAAAATTTCAAAATATGAAATAATATTTTTGTGCCACACGTGTGTGAGATGTACAAATTTTTATCAGATATGCATCATAAATAAGATGTAAAGTTTTTTGTAAATTTATTTAATCTCCAACAACTAATCAGGTATAAGTTGCTGTTTGAAAATTATTTATCACTTGGTTTTAAAAATATTTTTGGGGTGATCACAAGTTAAAAAGACTTAAGCCCCCTGTTTGTCCCCAAACTGAACTCGTGTTTAAAGAAATATCTGGGGTGCTTCGCATTTTTTAATACCCCAAGATTCTACTGCTGCCGACAAACGACATGGATGTTGCTGATCAACATTTAAGGATATCTCAAATTATAGAATATATGGTTGGATGACCAGAATATATCGAATCTTTAGATCAAAAAATAACATTCAATGTAAAATTTAAGCCTTAAGACTGTTAATTAAATGAATAAATATATAACCCACTAGATCGTGTGATTTCGTCAAAGAAACCTTGTGATGTGATGAAATAGGGGCCAAAATATCAAATTTGTTCCCAGTCTTGATATGGTCATGATTATTTAACTAATCCTCTTTTACAAGAGGTGGGTAATGATTTTTCAGGTGATAGAAAATTATTTTTTATATTGATCCCTTCCTATTCCCAATTTGGAGAGATAAAAATATGGTGAATGATTAAAGTTATTACTAAATTTATATAAAAAAAATCAATCAATTTGACTTTATTGGCATAGATGGAATATGAACCAAATTAAATATATAGTTCATAAAAATGAATACAAAGAGACTTAAACTTGTGAATGCAAAGAGACTCAAACTTAAAGAGAGAGAGAATATATATGGGTCATGATTTCCATGAGAAGACTTTTCATTGTCTTTAACCTTTTCCCATTCTTTTATTAAAAAAATGACGGGAATTTGAATAGACATCAAATATCTTACAAAATTTATTTCAAAATCAACAATGAAAATGATCAAATCTTATCATCGTCGTATATATTGGCATATGTAATCATTTAAAATATTTATTTCATGATATTAAATTAAAACTTGAGAATCAAGCAAAGAATTATGATTTATGAAATCTACTATTTTTCAGATTTCTAAATAAGGATGAATCTAACAGTTATGATTTAAAAATCATGAGATGCAACATTTTGCAGATAAAAATTGGACAATTAATTTATGTATATAAACATAAAAATCATGATTGAATCAAAAGATTTATGTATAATTGATTATACGTAGAGAAAATAAAAACTTAGCTTTTGGTGGAGAACAACGCTTGTAACACGTTCCCACAGACGGCGCCAATCTGTTGATGTAAAAAACTAGATCGCTCTAATTATTTAATCACAGATAAATAAATAAGACAAAGATTTTTAAAGTGGTTCGGCTAGGAATAAAGCCTACGTCCACTGTTATGTTATTGCTGAGTGTTTGTGGAATTCTTGATTACAAGTTCTCTCAAGAAATTCCCGTCCCCTTGAATGAGGATGATACAAGGTATTTATAGCCCTTAGGCTGTACATGAAAGGTCCGATACATTAAATGAAATACATATGAAAGGGTAATACGTTTAATGCAGCGTGTGCGTCAAGAATATAAACATTCAATGAACAGTTGAACAGTTGTCCGTTTAATGATACGGTCGAGATGCAGCTCGGACCGCCTTAGTTGCTCGTCGTTTAGGAGTTCCTCGGAGTGTTATAGTTCCTCGGGGTGTTGTAGTTCCTCGGAGCGAACATGACTTGGTCGGGGGAAATAAACTTTCCTCGTTGTTATTGTGCCATGTAGATTGACACGTGTCTTCTTATTATTGGTCCACGTCAGTAGATTAAATTTGGTATTAACACTGGGTAATGTAAGTTTAGCACCATCCTCTCCTACAACGGTGTGTGGATAATTATAACCACTATACCTTAGTAGTCATTTCAACCATCTTTGACAAAGGCCACAAGGAGAGTGACCTCTACTACGGTCCTAGTCTCCAACTTCAACTAATTGCTCCAAATAAGTCATGCCCTCTGCTACCCTTGCAATGGCCTTCTGTGATTTTCCTTCATTGATCAGCACACGAATCTCGAACGAGCTCGTAAAAGATTACTATAATCTTATGAAACGGTAGGAGAATAAAATCTCACAATAGGAATCAACAATACTAATCGTAAGGCTCTATATCAAATCAAAAGTACAACTGAAAGCGTAGTACGTCTGCACAGATTCCTAAGAACACTAGAACCTGATGCTCTGATACCATCTGTGACACCCCGTCTAATAAAATACCGAGCGATCACTTTTGTACCAAAATAAAACAGGAGTCGCATATGGTTCATTCTTAGCATCACTGTCGAAAACCAAATTAATTACTAATAACCTATTAGGCTGGCGTCAAAATTTAACTCGACTAATCTTTTTTTTAAACAATGTCCAATTAAAACATTCACACAGTTGTAACAACCCTCGCTTTTAGGAGACTCATTTTACATTAATTTACCGCATAAGGTAATTATATAAAATGTTGGAACTAAAGTAAATATTAATTGAGTGAGTTGAAAGTTAATATTTACTAGATTGTTGTATATTTACTGTATGCGTAAGTAAATATTATCATGTTGTATTTTATAGTGTCATGTGTTTTAAATGACACTATGGTAAAAATGAGACAGGAACTTGACATAATTTATAAAATTGGCGGATGCCATTTTAGAGGGCGTAGTCAGTCCCGGAATGTGCGAGACAGTCAAAATAAGTTCCATATTGTATTTTTAGGTTCCGGGCACTTTTGACTGGTTTTAACTTAAATGTGTATCTGGGAGTCATTTTAATGTGGTATTAACCATTTAAGTTGGGAACTTTAGACTTAAGCCCCAATTTTAGTCTTCTAAATCCCCTAATTTCCCTATTATATGTCTTAAACATAGAGAGAAAAGGAGAGAAAGAGAGAGGAAGAGAAAAGAGGAGAAAGAAGAGAGATTGGGAGATTTAAGATCGGGATTGCTTTTACCACAAAGAAATATGATATTTCAACTTCAAGGAAAGTTTTCTACTTGCTAATATGTGATTTAAGATGAGTAAATTGTGTGATAGTTGTGTATTTGCATTTATGGATCAAAAATGGAAATTATGGTATTTAAACCTAGATTTTGGGTTATGATGATGAAATTTTGGGTTTTAGTGGTTAATAATCATGTAGGATGATTTTGGGTAGATAAATGTTGTTGGATGTGTTTAAAATGGAAGAGATTTGAGGTTTAGGGAAGTTAGGGTTCATAACCCTTAAACCCATTCTTGGCAAATTCGCAGGGGGGAATGCATTCGGCCCTTGGGAAAATCAATTCGCTAAAGGGTCAGCTTACAGGTTCGGCCAGGCCGAATCGATTCGGTAGTTTACAGAATCTCAGCTTTTCTTGTCTGAATCGATTCGTTTTCCTGCTGTTTTTGAGTTAGTTTTACAACTCAATTTCAGTTCATTTTCTTGAGGTATAGGACTTAGGAACCTTCGTGTACGAAGTAAACTTAGAGTCCTAGGGTTCGAGATGAGTTAGTTAATTACCCTACATTCGAAATGGGTTATGTGGTGTCTTTTCCGGGGATATGCCAATTGATGTTTGGGCATTCTTTCTTCTAGTTGATTATTATGAAACTAGGAGTTGTAGTGTTATGTTTGGGAGACTTTAGAAGATCAATTGAGCTATGTTAGTCTTGATGGTTAATAGTGTAACACCGCAAAAAGTGTGTTGGGAGAATTGAATTGGAAGTTCACTTATCCTTTGAGGTTGAAGTGATGATATGAATTACGTATGGCTCCGGATGAAATGTAAATTATTTACAAAATGTAAATAATTATGGTTTCGCATAAAATGAAACATACAATGTAAAATGGGAATGAAAATGAAATGAATGGTAATGATTTTGGTAAATGATAATTTACTTAATCATGATATGGTAAATAATGTATGGCTTAAACACACCCTCTCTAAATGCCATCATAATGGAAGTTCGCGCGTAAGGTGTAGCCCCCTGGCTAGTGAATGCAGGGTGGATATAGTCCTAGGCAATGTGAGCGTTTGTTGTTTATTTTCTGCAATGGGTAGATAATTTTGGGTGTGGTTATAACTACCCCGCAGGCACATGGACGCTTCCCGACGTCTTGCGTTGTAGGTGCCCAGGTGTCGTAATTGATAGGCCCTGGAAGATGATGGTCATTTAGGGGCGCGCATAGTGGGGAAACCCGGACGGGCGGTCTTAGAATAGTTATATATATATATATATATATATATATATATATATATATATATATAAGTATAACAATTCATAATCAAGTGGGACTTGATGTATGAGATATGTCATAAAGAACATGATGAAGTGTCATAAAGAGCACAATGAAATTCCACAAAGAGTATTTGATGATGATTAGATTCCTGATAAGGAATGGAAATGCTAGATAGAGCATAAAATTTGTGATTATGAGTTCCTGATAAGGAACATTACAATGAAATGGAACAGTATAAAATGATGGAGGTTTTTAATTAATGTTAATCATATTCTTATGTATAATTAAATTTAAATTTTATGATCATCTGATTCCTTTAGTTCATGCTTTAAAATTGTGTAGGTAGATTTCTATATTTTTCTAACATGATTATCTATTCATAACTGTCATAATTTTTATTCATCTGGTGATCATATAAAACCAGGCCCTGACCCGTTCATATTTCTTGTTGTGCATTCATCTTGTATCCGCTCAGGTGCTCCGTCGCAAGGATTCCTGTTCTAACTTTCCTATTCCGGTGTTTCTGGGAGCCGAGATGCTTTGAGGGTATTACGGGAGAAATTGCAATAGACGCCGTCATCCGTGTTCTCTAGTTAAGATCAAGTCTTTTATTCGGGCATGAGGCCCAAGCTTTTGTAATTGTTTAATGTAAGGTATTATATAAGTTATTGAATTTGTTTAATACTGTTGTAGAGTTTGTTGACCGACAGCATATTCGGTCCTTTAATTGTATACTTGTTGTTATTATATATATATGTTCTTGGGGTTTCCACTTTCTTTTCAGTATTGGGTTGTTTAAATTCTTTCTTTAACTTTAAAACAAAAATTTTGGCAACCCGTTTTCTGAAATATTGGGTGGTTATCCTGGATACTTTTTATATTGTTGTGATGCTGAGAATTATTCCATCCATGATTCCTATTATATTAGAGTATTGGACTGTTCACCCCTTATTTTGGTGAGCGGGTTGTCACAGATGGTATCAGAACATCAGGTTCTAGAGTCCTTAGGAATCTGTGTGGACGCCTTATGTTTTTAGCGTTGCTTTTGATTTGACATAGAGCCCTAGGATTAAGATCATTGATTTCTTTTGTGAGATTTTGCTTCTCCTTCCATGAGGTAGAACCCATAAAATCTCTTACGTATTCGTGTGAGATTCTTAGGTCGATTAAATAAGGACGCCAATGAAGGTCGTTGTGAAGGCGTCATTAGATGGAAGTACTAAGAAATGTAAATTGTGGTTGGGGATGAGGATTGCTTTGGTGGTTGCTCACTTTTGTAGCATTTTCTTATCTTGCTACTGCGACTACAAAATATAGTAGACATAATTTTCCAAGTACCTCTCGAAGTAGAAGGTGGTACTAAGCTTGGGACTCCAAGTAACATTAAATTAAAGTGTAGAAAGGCCCACGATAAGGGTCGCATGTTGAAGTAAGATGGACGAGATGCATCCTCATTTGGTGGATGCATGAGGTCCAAGAGCTTTGGCTTGGAGAGCGGCATAAAAGTACCCAGATGAAAAGGATGGAGGAAAATCCTTTAACCGTAGGAGTAGTGTTGAGACGGTGAGAACGTAGTCACAATAATTGGGGTGCAGGAAGTTTTGCTCATAAAGAAGCCTGGTGGACACTTGCAACAGCGAGTTTCTCTGGGATAACTGGACTGAGCAGAAGGTGGATTCTTAAACATTCACACGAGGTTCGGTCAGATGCCGATAGTGAATAAAGAGTTATACGATTAGGGAGGTCGTACACCAACGTAAGCTTGGTATAAGGAAGATAGAGTCCTTTAGTGGAATGATAGTCTCCCTAATCAGTGTTGTTAACACTCCTAAAGGAATTATGTTCATGAAACCCCATTGGTGGATATCCACCCGTGGAGGATTCATTGAACTAAGGAAGGGGAGGCCGGTAGCGTGCTCTCTTTTGTTGGGGAAGAAAAAGGGACTGCGTGGGCAATTGTTTGACATCCAGGGTCGGAACAATGGCTATGACGTGGAGTGTAGAACCACTCATTTTGATTCTATTGATTGGAGATCAAGTGCAAAGATAAAGCGCCTAGTTGGGGAGTTGATGAAAGTAATATTGGTTCGGATAAGACTCGAGTACGGTGTCTGAGAACCATTAGTATTAACCCGGGGTGATTAGCAAGAATGTTGGCGGGAATTCCACCTTAGTAGTGGGTGGTGCATTCCCCATGATAAGATAGAGTAGTATTGTGCCTACTCTAGATTCGGGTGTGTATACTGAGCTTGAGGTAGTAATGACGCTATTATAAATAGGGTAATTATATGACTTCCGTGGTAGGGAAGTTTTATGTTTTCTTCACTCGTTATGAAACGAGTGATAATATTTTAAATATATATGTGTAATATGTGTTACTTGCATTATGTGTTACCTAGTTTGAGTGTTCTATTATTTGTTTACTTTGTATGTGGTTGTTATGCCTTATCTCCACGACCAACAAGGTTAAGTAGTAATGCATTGGAGGGGTTCCTTATTTGGATTCCGCTTTTGCGGGATGCTCCACGCGTGAACCTTAACGACGTTGGGAGTGGAGAGATGCTACTTTTCCTTTCTCTTATTATATTTTATTTTGTTGTTAGAAGTTGAGTTGAAAGGTTTAGTCGAGAATCACGTAGTTGAGTGATTAAGGGCTACTAAAGTGCGAGATAGAAGCACTGTATATAGTTCTCTCCTCTGATCGATGTGAGGGAGACTGAGTTATGAAGTCGAATTGAGACTTGTGGTTATGCCTTGACGAGAAGGCTATTTAAAAAAAAGATGTATATATATAGTGGGATAAATCTTTGAAAGACTTTACAGAAAGTAAATGTCCGAATTGTTGAAATCCTTAATTAATAGAGTGGTAAGACATAGAAGTAGAATCTTATTAGTAGGGTTGCGAGTTAGAATTTTACCAGTCCTGATCATGTGTCTTAGACCGTTATATCTTGATGACCGACGATGCGAGGTAGTAGTGTAACGGGAGGGTCCCTTATTTGGATTTCTCTTCGGCGAGACATCTTGTGCATGAAACCGAGCGAATGTTGGAAGTTGACAAAGGTCTTGGGCACTAGGGATATAATTAGTATCATACGTATACGACTTAGATAGGATATATATAGATCGACCTTAGGATTATTAGGATGTAAGACTTTTAGGGCTTGTGACGTTGATTGAGGAAGGCAGTAGGGAGTTGACCACGTATAGGTTGTTAGTTAACTCTAAAAGGGATTAGATCCCTAGGAATGAGAAGTATGGAATCGTGAGAGGTTTGGAAGGTTAGGCCAAAGGAGATGAGGCCTCTCTTAGATAGAGTGTTACGTTGGTAACTTAACTTTCGGGGAGTTAAAAGGATGAATTGACTTTTGCTCCTGAGCCCATGTTGTTAATCTCGAGGGTGGATTTAATGAATAAGTCTCTGTCGGGAATGGGGAGTAATGATACTAGAGCATGGACCCTTTATTTATGCGTCTCACAAGTTTAAACTTTGTGGGAAGTATTATTCCACGCTTGATTTGAAATTCATTGAGGTAGTGATCGCCTTAAGGAAATGAGGCACTACTTCCTGGGCAGGAAATTTGGTCTTTCTCGCGAGCAACAAGTTGTTACAATATGTTGTGGAAGGAATCGAGTTGGTGTACGAAGTTCTTAAAGGATTACCGATGAGATATTCCCTTTCGCTAAGGGAAAGCGATTTGGGTAGTAGATGTGACGAGTAAAAAACCCGTCAGAAAATTAGTTAAGGTATGGAAATATAAGTAGAACGAGCATAACTATGAGGACTTTATAGCAAGAGCATTCATGTCTATGACTGACCATTTCACCTAACCGTGTGAAGAAGAGTAGTAGTGGAATGAAGAAGGGTATATTCATAGACGTCTTCATTGAATTACCGGCACCGAACTGGTCATGATCCTATTTGAGAAAATTGTTGATCATTCGACCAAATTGTTTCTTTTTCGGCCATTATGGGTGGACTATATTTAGAAGAGTACACCCCGCTCTATATGGAGGAAGTTGACTTAATGCCGAAAGGCATATCTTGAATGTGCGCCTTAGGATACATAACTGATGGAGCAGTAGTTTGTATGGATGGAAATTCCCGTATAATAATTGGGCTTTTTGAGTGGCCTTATGGATCATTTCCTAAGGCATGGCACCGTGAGGGCCTTAGCATAGCTGGTTGAGAAATTCGCATACTCGTAGGATGGAACCAGCGGATCATATGTTCCTTGGACTTGGAATAGTTCAGGAACATTTCTTTAAGGATTTGGCTTTTGAGCCATATACTTTGAAGGGATACGCCTATGCGAAGAGAAGTTGAGTAGAGTTGGGGTTAAGCCATTCAGCGTTGGTGTGAGTATCCCTGAGGAGAGATGTATCGTGATTCAGGAGGCAAGGTAAATTGCGCCGAGTCATGTGGGCATTGTCTTTCGCCATAGGAAGTCAGGATTGATAGTTCGTGATGAACGATTTGGTGCTATGTTGGAGCACGAAGAATGTAAACTCAGATTGTTAGTGACGACCTTAGTCCGAGTCCATTTGGGATGCCACAATAATGAGGGGTTTGTTAAGGGTGATATAACAATAGTTTAGTATAGTATACCCTTTATATGATTGGGGTACGCCTGAATTTTGAGGGAAAAATTCCCTCATAAGAGGGGGGGGGGGGGAGTATGTAACAACCCTCACTTTTAGGAGACTCATTTTATATTAATTTACCGCATAAGGTAATTATATAAAATGTTGGAACTAGAGTAAATATTAATTGAGTGAGTTGAAAGTTAATATTTACTAGATTGTTGTATATTTACTGTATGCGTAAGTAAATATTATCATGTTGTATTTTATAGTGTCATGTGTTTTAAATGACACTATGGTAAAAATGAGACAGGAACTTGACATAATTTATAAAATTGGCGGATGCCATTTTAGAGGGCGTAGTCAGTCCCGGAATGTGCGAGACAGTCAAAATAAGTTCCATATTGTATTTTTAGGTTCCGGGCACTTTTGACTGGTTTTAACTTAAATGTGTATCTGGGAGTCATTTTAATGTGGTATTAACCATTTAAGTTGGGAACTTTAGACTTAAGCCCCAATTTTAGTCTTCTAAATCCCCTAATTTCCCTATTATATGTCTTAAACATAGAGAGAAAAGGAGAGGAAGAGAAAATAGGAGAAAGAAGAGAGATTGGGAGATTGAAGATTGGGATTGCTTTTACCACAAAGAAATATGAGATTTCAACTTCAAGGCAAGTTTTCTACTTGCTAATATGTGATTTAAGATGAGTAAATTGTGTGATAGTTGTGTATTTGCATTTATGGATCAAAAATGGAAATTATGGTATTTAAACCTAGATTTTGGGTTATGATGATGAAATTTTTGGTTTTAGTGGTTAATAATCATATAGGATGATTTTGGGTAGATAAATGTTGTTGGATGTGTTTAAAATGGAGTAGATTTGAGGTTTGGGGAATTTAGGGTTCATAACCCTTAAACCCATTCTTGGCAAATTCGTAGGGGAGAATCGATTTGGCCCTTGGGAGAATCGATTCGCCAAAGGGTCAGCTTACAGGTCTGTTTGGACCGAATCGATTCGGCCAGTCTGAATCGATTCGGTAGGTTACAATATCCCAGGTTTTCTTATCCGAATTGATTCACTTTTTAGGCGAATCGATTCGCTAGGGTGAATCGATTCGGACCTTGGGCCAATCGATTCATTTTCCTGCTATTTTTGAGTTAGTTTTACAACTCAATATCAGTCCATTTTCTTGAGGGATATGACTTAGGAACCTTCGTGTATGAAGTAAACTTAGAGTCCTAGGGTCCGAGACGAGTTAGTTAATTACCCTACATTCGAAATGGGTTATGTGGGGGATTTTCCTGGGATATGCCAATTGATGTTAGGGCATTCTTTCTTCTAGTTTATAATTATGAAACTAGGAGTTGTAGTGTTATGTTTGGGAGACTTTAGAAGCTCAATTCAGCTATGTTAGTCTTGATGGTTAATAGTGTAACACCGCAAAAAGGGTGTTGGGTGAATTGAATTGGAAGTTCACTTAGCCTTTGAGGTTGAAGTGATGATATGAATTACGTATGGCTCCGGCAGAAATGTAAATTATTTACAAAATGTAAATAATTATGGTTTCGCATAAAATGAAACATACAATGTAAAATGGGAATGAAAATGAAATGAATGGTAATGATATTGGTAAATGATAATTTACTTAATCATGATATGGTAAATAATATATGGCTTAAACACGCCCTCTCTAAATGCCATCATAAGGGAAGTTCGCGAGTAAGGTGTAGCCCCCTGGCTAGTGAATGCAGGGTGGATATAGTCCTAGGCCATGTGAGCGTTTGTTGTATATTTTCTGCGATGGGTAGGTAATTTCGGGTGTGGTTATGACTACCCCACAGGCACATGGCCGCTTCCCGACGTCTTGCATTGTAGGTGCCCAGGTGTCGTAATTGATAGGCCCTGGAAGATGATGGTCATTTAGGGGCGCGCACGGTGGGGAAACCCGGATGGGCGGTCTTAGAATCGTTATATATATATATATATATATATATATATATGAATATAACAATTCATAATCAAGTGGGACTTGATGTATGAGATATGCAATAAAGAACATGATGAAGTGCCATAAAGAGCACAATGAAATGCCACAAAGAGCATTTGATGATGATTAGATTCCTGATAAGGAATGGAAATGCTAGATAGGGCATAAAATTTGTGATTATGAGTTCCTGATAAGGAACATAACAATGAAATGGAACAGTGTAAAATGATGGATGTTTTTAATTAATGTTAATCATATTCTTATGTATAATTAAATTTAAAATTTATGATCATCTGATTCCTTTAGTTCATGATTTAAAACTGTGTAGGTAGATTTCTATATTTTTCTAGCATGATTATCTATTCATAACTGTCATACTTTTTATTCATCTGGTGATCATATAAACCGGGCGCTGACCCGTTCATATTTCTTGTTGTGCATGCATCTTGTATCCGCTCAGGTGCTCTGCCGCAAGGACGCCTGTTCTGACTTTCCTATTCCGG
This sequence comes from Sambucus nigra, assembly GCA_949130495.1. Classification (NCBI taxonomy): domain Eukaryota; kingdom Viridiplantae; phylum Streptophyta; class Magnoliopsida; order Dipsacales; family Adoxaceae; genus Sambucus; species Sambucus nigra. The sequence goes on along the minus strand of OX422210.1, from coordinate 528,602,496 downwards.
TGTTTCTGGGAGCCGTGATGCTTTGCGGGTATTACGGGACAAATTGCAATAGACGTCGTCATCCTTGTTCTCTAGTTAAGATCAAGTCTTTTATTCGGGCATGAGGCCCAAGCTTTTGTAATTGTTTAATGTAAGGTATTGTATAAGTTATTGAATTTTTTTAATACTGTTGTAGATTCTGTTGACCGACAACATATTCGGTCCTTTAATTGATTACTTTTTGTTATTATATATATATATATATATGTTCTTGGGGTTTCCACTTTCGTTTTAGTATTGGATTATTTAAATTCTTTCATTAACTTTAAAACAATTTTTTTGGCAACCCATTTTCTAAAATATTGGGTGGTTATCCAAGATACTTTATATATTGTTGTGATGCTGAGAATGATTCCATCCATGATTCCTGTTATATTGGAGTATTGGGATGGCCACCCCTTATTTTGGTGAGCGGGTTGTCACAACAGTTTGAATAAATAAAATTGAAATGAAATGAAATAACCGAACACTCGGTTTAACATAATACAACCATAATAAATGCCTCACTCAAAGGCAGTAAAAGAATAAATAAATGCATTTGGGATTTTTCCCGAGTGTTTATACAGCACCTCCTATCTAGATTACAAGGATAAAAGCGTCTGTGGTGAACTTGCATGCATATACAGCTGCTGCAGCAGACGACTGACTCGAAGGAATCATCATCCAGGCATCCTTGTGTCTGGACTCCTATATATATTTATAATATATATAGCAAGAAAGGGAAAAATAGGAAAACGGATCAGAGCCCGAGTTGTAAAAATATTTTGCAAATGCATAAATGCTTTATTTTTAAAAATAGGTTTTATCTCATATTTAAATTGGTATCTCACTACCATGAGATACCCTTCACCCCTCTTCTAATAGTGCACACCTAACGTATTCGTTTAAAAGATCCTAGTTAAGCTACCCCACCTAACTAATCTAATTCACCCATCTGCTAGAAACCTCGACAACCCGAGTACTAAGGGATAAACTTCTCTCCATTCTCAACACTGCACTGCGTTCGTGGGGTGTCTCGGGAAGCGAAATCCAAACAAGGAACCCCCCGATACATTACTGCTCGGCAACATCCATCGTCGAGATTCATTAGACCCTCAGCACATGACATGTATATAAGACTCATATGAACATACCATAGTAGTATATATATATATATATATAATACTAAAGCTCCATATTCATTGTCATATACATCCGGATCAAAATTTACCGGAAAGGGGAAAAATACCGTTTATTAGGATTTTCACATATATGCGTGAGTTTACTACATGATGTCTTATCTTCATATACAAACAATATACTATACTCATCCAGTATATAATTATACCTATTGCACACATAAGTATAATAACCATCCCAACGAGCTATAGCTCGAGGATGCGGTCTATCAATGTTATCATCTTCCAGAGCAACACTCACATACCATCCTGGGGACCAACGGTTAGACTCAATATCACCGACATCGTGTCCATAAGTCACAACGTCTGCAAAGCGGTCATAGTTCCTCCCCGGAAATGATACAAAACATACCCACCATGTCTCACCCCTAATAAAAATTACACAATATAACAATGGACGCTATGACCTGGGGACTATACGCTCCCTGCTCCTCAAGCCACGGGCCTCACCCACATCGCGCAACTTCCCATGATAGCATTAGAGGGTGTATGCTTCACACACACACACACACACACACACACACACACACACACACACATATATATATATATATATATATATTACATCATTCCTCAAATATATACATGGCTAAAATTGTCAATCTCATAATAATATTTAAGTATTTTCCTACTTAAATATGCCTCACACTATAATCGATGTTAGGGATTTATATACTCTCCAAATATCCCGATTCATAATCGTATGATAAGTATACCCTTAACTTATCTTTAACCTATAACCCAAATTCCATCCTAGTCGCTTTGTAGGAGTTACTCACTAAATCCATATACACTTACTTCTTCCTACTCTCACGATTATTTAGCTATAATCGCTCGCTAAAATACTCCATCGGGTGTCACTCACTCCGAACATCCATAATTAAATAAGTCTTGGATTTTACCCAATAAATCCAAGGGATACATTTCACTCCAATAATAATTATTTAAAAGTCCCCTCTTATTTTTCTGGAAATCCCAATTGTCTAATCCCTCAATTTGTTTATTTTCCTGGAAAATATACCATAGTGCCACACAATTATAACACCCTCCTAGCCCCCATATGTTTCCCCCAAATGGATAGTGATAATTTCCTTGATGAATACTTATTTCCTTAAATAAATAAAGTAGGAACAACTAAATCGGAATTTATCCCATATAATTTACCCTAGGCAAAATTGCCAAAAATCCTGAAGGGTCGATCGATCGACCCTTGGCCCCCGATCGATCGATCGCTTCGAGCAGCTTCTTCTTCGAGAAGCTGTTTCAGCCATTAAAGCTTCCCCCAAGCTTCGATCACCTCTCCTACCCTGCTCCAACCTCCATCAACAACATATATGTGCACAAAAAGGGTTTTAAACATCCTAAAACCCAAATCCAACAACTAATTTCAAATGATTTCTTAATTTCTTGAATTTATTACTTTCCGTGGTTTATCCGTAAATCTCGCAAAAAATCTTTTTTTATTCACAAAACCCATCCCGAAAATCTTTATAGTTATTCACTACCAACTATAATATGAGATTTATGCTCAAAGGGAAATAAATCAAGTAAACATTTTCCTCGTGGATAAAATTTGACGATCCAGAGTCGAATCCTGCGGAGTTTGGCCGGAACCTCCATTTTCTTCCTCTTTTCTCTCCTCTTTCTTTTCTCTCTTTTATTTCCTTTCTTTCCCTCTCCCATGCCTTATAAAAGGAGAAAAAGGGTTTATCCCTATTAAATCCAAAAATGACTCGTTTACTCAATTACGAGTCCCTACTAGTCCAAAAATTCCTGAAAATCAATTACGACCCCCGGATACTCTACTCTGACTATCTCGGTCGTTCTAAGACTAACTGCGCACTTGAAATATCCATCCGAGATACTTTACCTCAAATTACTAATTTAACCCAATACATCTCAATGTGGGTTTTCCAATTAAAATATTGTCCTCTGTCACTTTACTCAACTGCGACTTGTAATAAAATAATCCTTCTCATCTACTTATTCCCAAAAGTAGTTATAACATGCATCAGAAATCATCTAACACTCCTAAACTGCAAAATTTCTTATTTCGAGAAATTCCTCAAATTTCCAAATTACACCCATTTATTAAATTTAATTTCCCATAAAAGTGGAGGGTATTACATCATATCGGTACATCGAGTATGTCTCACACCGACAAAGACGTTTCCAAACGTGATCAACAAGGAGTTTAGTAATTCCATAGAGAGTGAGGGAGATGAAGGTTTGAGTGAGTGAGAGAGTGACCTTAAACATTCTTATACCGAGCTTTACGCCGAGTCCTTTAAAATAAAAATAAAACAAAATAAAAGTTTGGCACTTAGGGTTTTAGGTTTAGATAAGGAGTTTAGAGAGGCGAGTGAGAGTCCTCGGTGAGAGTTTTTTGGGAGAGAGGGTCATTTTAGTGAAGAGGGGAAATAGTTACTTAAATAACAAAATGGCTAGTCTAAGGAGATATTTTCAAGTCTCATTGAAGACTCGTGAGAAACTTGAAGCTCTTATATCCCAACTCAAGAAAGATCTTGAACGTGCCCGAGAGGTCAGGTTTACTATAGTATAGAGGATACATCAAAGAAGGTTGTAAGGATGTTTCTTGATTACACTTTAGGTTTTAGGGATAGGAATGGAATAGGTTATGATGGTGCATCCACTTCCTATGCCGTACCGAAATCAGTTCTTAAATTTATGGTAGATCCTTATGGACCTCGACCTAAACCCCTAAAGAGAGTTCAACTTAAATAAGTGAACCCAAGTAGACCCATAAAAGTCTATATTTGAACCTATTACAAAAGGAGGGGTCACCTTAGGGAATTTTGATACAAGTTAGGGAGAATTAAACGTACACATACTCCCACGCACTACTATAGAGACTTTACTAGTCTTAGATAGTAAGTTAAGTTCCTAGTTGATACTTTGCAAACCTTAGTGGAATAATTTCAAAGGATGCCTATGCCTTTTGAGAACGCTTATAACACTACGACAAGAGCCAATAATGACAAGGGCAGACAAAAGGTTACCTCCACTTGGGTACCTAAGAAACATGACAAAGCCCTTATTGTTGTATTTTGATAATGGGTGCTCTAGACACTTGACCAGTGACAAGTCGTATTTTACCGGACTTATGGATCGCAAGGAAGGTAGAGTCACATTTGGAGATGGGGTTAGGTTTAGTATTTTAGGACGTGGTTATGTTGAGATAACAAAATTTCCTAAACTAGACAATTTGTTTTATGCCGAAGGGTTGTAAGCAAACTTGATTATCATAAGCCAACTTTGTGGAGAAAAATTTACGATAAAGTTCAATCGGTTAGTGCAACGTATTTGATCAATCCAGTGAACTATTACTTCAAGGAGTGAGGACCGACGATATTTGTTATAGAATCATTCCCACATCCTCCTTTGTGTGAAATAATGCCACAGTCTCCTCCATGGACCTATGGCATCAACGACTATGTCATGTTAAATTTAGATACATTGAGAGATTAGTGAAGAAAGACCTAGTACGTGGTTTACCATCGCTGAGGAAACTAACTTCCTCGATTTGTAGTCCTTGCCAATAAGGAAAATAAATTTGAAGTCCCCATCGGAAGTTGAATGCCATTACCATTTTGAGTTGATACATATAGATCTTATGGGTCCTACTCGTACATAGAGCTTAGGTGATAAGAGAGACATTGTCGTGATGGTCAATGAATTTCTGAGAGGCTCTACTGTGGGGTTTCTTAGAGAAAAGTCCGATCGAATTGAGTTCCTATAAACCAAGTGTCGTGTCTTACAAAACCAACACGGTATCACTATTATTCAGATGTATAGTGAAAATGATACTAAATTAAAAAGTCAAAGTGGATAGTTATTATGATGTAGTGGACATCAAACACATGTTTTTGACCGTTCGTACTCCTTAATAAAATAGGATTATTGAGAGGAAAAACTAGATGATTCAATAAATGGATAGATTCATACTTTTTTGGGGGGAAATACCTAGATGCTTTTGGGCAGAGGCAATGAGTATTGCTTACCATAGGGTGAATAGGGTATATCTTCATCCACACATGTTACACATTCCATATGAGTTATGGAGAGGGAAGAAACCCAACCTATCGTATTTTCGTATCTTTGGGAGTACTTTCTACATCTTAAAAGATAGAGAGCAATTAGGAAAGTTTGATTCCTGATGTGATAAGGGGATATTTTTAGGTTATTTATCGTCGAGTAGGGCTTATATGGTGTTTAACCTTACAAGCTCAAAGGTTATAGAGTCAATAAAAATCAAGATTATAAACGATAATACATTAAGATCTTTTGACCCTAACCTCAAGTGTGAAGATGAAGCACCCCCCGGTGATGATCCCACCATTCCTCGTACCACCCCAATGGACCTCACTCTTGATTTAGAAGATCCACTCTCTTGGGTTCAAAAGAGGCACGACCCTTCCGTTATAGTTGGTGATCCCAAACTAGGTGTCAAGACTCGTTCTCAATTTAAGAATGCGGTTAGCTACCTTTGCTACACCTCCTTAGTCGATCCCAAGAATGTGAAAGAATCACTAGGAAGAGCATTAGTTATCTTCCATGCAAGATGAGTTCCTTCATTTTTTCAAGAACAATATCTGGGAATTAGTCTCATGACCTAACAAGATAAATATGATAGGTACCAAGTGGATTTATAAGAATAAGATGGATGATAATGGCACCCTAATTCACAACAAGGCTAGGTTAGTCGCTCAAGGATACACACATATTAAGGGTGTAGACTTTTTCGAGACATTCGCTCATGTTAATTGGCTTGAGTCTGTCCTCTTACTACTCACTGTAGCATGTCATCTATGCTTCAAGTTATAACAATTGGATGTTAAGAGTGCCTTCCTTAATGGCATTCTACAGGAGGAAGTGTCTGTGGAATAACCAAAGGGGTTCGAAGATCCAAAAAACCCAAGAAACTTCTTTTATCTAAATAAGTACATGTATGGTTTGAAGAAAGCACCCCGTTCTTAGTATGAGAGGCTCACTTCCTATTTTTTAGCTCGCGACTTTAAGAGAGGGGGAGTGGATTAGACATTGTTGGTGAGGAGAGAGAGTAGTGCTATCTTGGTTACTCAAGTGTATGTGGATGAAATAATTTTTGACTCCACGTGGTCCCAAAAGTCTCACACTTTTAAGGAGGAGATGAATAGGGAGTTTAATATGAGCATGGTTGGTGAGCTTACATTCTTCTTGGATCTTCAGGTGCGTCATCTAAAGGGTTGTATATTCATATCTCAATCCAAATATGCTAAGGACCCAGTTAAAAAGTTTGGTTTAAACTCTAATAATCACTCACGCACCCCTATGATTACATTGACTGAGATCAGTAAAGACACTTTAGATAAGGATATAGAGAAGACCCTTTATAGGAGCATGATAGATAAACTACTCTACTTTCCAACTAGTCGTCCCAACATTTCCTTTAGCGTTGGAGGTTATATACGTTCCAAGCATCCCTGAAAGAGTCTCATTTGTTCGCACTTAAACATATCATCAAATACATGAGTGTCACTCTTTCCTATGGTACCTGGTATTCATTTTATTTCGATAACCGTTTGGACGCCTATTCGAATGCCGATTGGGCCGGGGATGTTGATTGTTAAAGGAGCACCTCAGGTGGGTGTTTTTACTTTGGGAGTTCTTTTGTCTCTTTGTTGAATAAGAAGTAAGACTCCATTTTTTTTCCTCGATGGAGACCGAGTATATAAATGCTGAGAGTTGTTGCACACAAATCTTATGGATGAAGCAAATGTTGGTAGATTATGGGATTTTCCAAGGCACAATAACTATTTCGTGTGATAATACAAGTGCAATTCATATATTTCGTATTCCAGTCCAACATTCCCACACAAAGAACATTAGGATACGTGAGCATTTTATTCGTGATCTCGTAGAGAAGAAGGTCGTGTCCTTGAGCTTTGTAAACACCAAACGTCAATTAGCCAATATTTTCACAAAAGCTTTAGATGCACTTAGATTTGAGAATCTTAGGAATTCTTTGGATATTTGTTCCATTGATTAAGTTCGAGTACTTTATCTAGAGTAGGGTGATTATCATGTTCATATCACATATTCCTATTACTAGATTGTATTTCTATATATTCTTTTTCTTTTTGATTTATTTTGAAAAATCCAAAAAGATTTTTTATTTTTATGAAAAAAGTTTAAAAAATTCCAAAAAGATTTTATTTTTTACACAATATTTTGAAAAAGGTAATTTTTTTTTATTTTTCATTTTTCACCATATATAGATGTACATTTAAGATATTTGAGACATAGCTTCATTTCGTTAGTGTGCTAAATAATGTCTAGATAACATTCTGTTGTTCATGTTAAACTATTTATCACCTATATTGCACATATGCACGGTATTTTTGAACATTATACTTACTTATCATATGTCAAATACAGTATTCTCATTTCAATCTTGCTTAATAACGAATCAAATGTAAAAGGAGATAAGTTGTGCCTATAAGAACCATTTCCCGAATTTCGTTTTCAAGAAAATATTGATATATGCTAATCAATGGAAAGGGGATACAAAAGAGCAAAATTATGTTTGCGTTAAAAGCTACCATTTGCAAAAAGAGCCTAAAAGACTAATGACACACAAAAATAGGCCATTTATTCTATATTCCTTGATTCTTCCCTACATATGAGCATTATGATATCATTAAAAATATTTGAGAGTGAATTCTTATATATGTGAGATTTTGAGGGTGTTATAAAGTAGAATATCAATGAGTTTGCATAACGTACTCTCTTGAAAAGTATTAAATAGTTTGACATTATTGATTTGAGAAGCATATAAATTCATGGCATGTTGCATAAGTCGAGTAAATTTCAATTAAGTTCAATATTTTTACACCTGAGGTTGAAATTGACTTCTTTCCTTAGAAGTATTTAATTAACTTCATACACCTATGTTATGAACGCTTTTGTTGATTTTCCCATGGAGAATGTTCACAAAATTACATTTCGTTTTTCATGATTCGATTATTTTAGTGTTACTCCATTATGTTACATGTTTTGTACGTATATGTATCTATTATATGTATAACTTTTATACTTAAATTTTTTGAAAAATAGTTGTTTTAAAGCCTTTTAGAATTACATCGCAGTTGCTTAATTGATTATATTTGTGATGTTCTTTCTATTGAATTCGGGTGATGCTTAGTTTCCAACCCTTTGTCTATTACGGACAAAAAGGGGGAGAAAAAATCAAAGGGGAGTTTATTTTTTATTTGAACTCATACACGTCATGGTATTTCGTTTAGTTTTATGTGTGTAGGTCTCTTCTTCTTTGATGATGATTTCATGGACTACACAAGATGAAGACACAGTTGGCTTAGGGGAGAATAAATTCAATTGAAGATAAAGTTTCAAATGTCGTTTCATTTTTGGATTTGGGAGGACATTAAGATAAGTTGTCTTAGGGGTTTTAATTATAAGTTGGTTTTCGGTTACATTGTTTTGTCTCGGAATATCCAAAGGGAGAGATTGGTGAGAGAACGATTTTATGATTGCTCATAGCTTAGGACTTTTGATATTTTGACGTATCCCATTATAAACCTGAGTTTCAAACCGAATCTTCATCTACATTGCCTCCACAATCATTTGAAGATATGTTAGTGAATGATCATAGTTTTCAGATGTCAAGCCGCTGAATTTGTAACAAAAATTTTATAGAAGTATACGACTTGTGGTTTTTATTTCTCATTCGAATTAAATTCTAGGATGTTTACATTTTAAATCGAGGCTTTTTGATAAAAAATAGATTTTAAAAATAATTTTTTTATTTTCAATCTCATTCGAATGGGATTATGATTTGATTAGAATGAAAACTCCTTTTCATTGGAATAAGCTTCAAACGACCATCGAAAGACAATCCTCTATTTATCATACCCAGTGTCATTGGAAGGTCATTAGAAGCCCGTTCAAAGGAGAATGGGTTGTAGTTTGAACGAGAATTTATCTCGTTAGAAAAAAACTGGTATTTTTATTTGAACAACATGCTATTTCATTCGAACTAGATTGGCACCTTAAAATTCGTAATTTTCTATAAAAAAAACTGTTTTGTTGAGTTTTTCTCAAAACTTTTGCGAAAACGAATTTCCAATATTTGAACCAAAAGTTCTCATTCAGAAAAACACTTTTCTTTTCCAAATCATTCATCCCATATATGATTTGTTGAGTTTTCTCAAACCCAAATTCTATACTTGCTACATCAAATCCTTATAGAGTTATAATCTATTGTTGATTTGTGGAGACGAGGCTCTACGCTGAAGAAGAAAGGATCGTGCATCCTGAGGCTGATCGGTGGATACCGAGGAAAGACCACTTCTTGTGGACAATGCTGGATTATGCAACTATTAAAGAATTTAAGACTGTGTATTAAACTTAGTAGAGCTCTAAGTAGTCTGTAAGTCATTGAGTCTGTCAATTTCTTAACAATGTTGAAATCTAGGTTTTACCCGGAAGGGACTTTTCCTCAATTTTCTTCGTGTGTTTGTTTGGTTTGATTATTTGCGTGTTTTGACACAATTAATTTGGACACTATATTACGTGCACACGTAATTGTTAATAAAGATAAAATTTGGTTAAAATTTGAATTTGTGTGCGAATAACCTAATATACGGACTATTTATACGAACCCTCTTACTTACTAATATTTACAAATTTGGAGAAATTTGAGGCACCGAATTAAATTTCATTTAAATATTTGTTTTAAGAAAAAAATTTAAATCCTTCGAAGTTAAATTGATGCAAAAGAAAATTACTCATTAATATTCATTTAATAATTAGTAATTTACATCATCATTGCATCAATAATCTAACATCCATAATTATATTTGGACCTACGAATTATCAAGTTTACACACATTAATTTAATATTAATAATTATATACTAGGCCACTTTGATGGACACCTAATCTAACATAATAGAAATATTAATGTCAAAACCTTAACCATAATTATAATAATCACAACAATATTTGGCGTCTACCAAAAACATTGCATAATATGAATATTATGATAACCAAATATGAGTGGACAACTAATGTAGTTATTAAATAAATAAAATGGAGAAATTCAAATTTTCGAATAACAGAAAATTTTGAGTAATGACTTATAAAAGTGTTAAGATAACTTATAAATAATCTCAAATAAGATCGATTTAAAAACAATTTACAAAAAGAAGTAGCTATCAACTTTATTACCAAATATGACAAATTTATAATCATATGGGTTTAAATATACTCAAATAACCCAGACAATGTCCATCACAAAAAATGGTGAGTTTTGATCATTAGGTCATTTCGGATTGACATAAAAATTCATGAAATTCCGAGTAAGTCTACCATTTTAATTTCAATTATTACTTATTAGAGGCTTAAGAAAACTATCACTGAAAACGTCTCAAAATTTTGGATTTGCAGTTTTATAAAATAAGCACATTTAAAGACAATCAAATTGCAATAAATCCAATTTTAATTTGGTTATAAAATTTTGAAACCCAATAATCTCATCTTATAAAATCTCATCTTATAAAATTTTATTTTAGGTGATTGTACAGATCTACCAGATAATTCATTTTATTGCGTTCACATAAATCATAAGTTGGTTCATCCTTAATTCTTCTTTAAATATTTAATTCATGAAATGTGCAAAAAAATTAGTTTCATGGAATGTACATACGCATACATAGTGAAAAAAAACTTTCATGAAACATACATTCACACCCGTATTACATATTGTATGTAAAAATCAATGCCCCCTAAAAATGTTATATGCAATACCTAATGGATAATCAAGGGTTCAAATATGGATGCATACACAATAATGTAATATTTATAACTATAGATTAAGGCATATATAAATATTTTTGTCAAAATATTAATTCATAATTATATTTGGATCTTTGGGGAATCAAATATAGATTATGTACAATAATTTAATTGATCGAAAATGTTATTGTCAAACCTATAATCATACACTTAATATTCAAAAATTTATATTGAAACTTTTGGTCAATACCAAATAATAATGAAATGAATATTAAAATAACCCTTTAATAATAAAAAAAATATAAATGTGTGATTTATACCATAAAATATGAGAAAATAATTTAATTTTCCAAAAATGGAGAACTTTGAGTGACCACTACAGTAAAATAACCAGTCTCTTCAGGATCATTCTTCAATTTACTAAACATGACAAAAACATGTTTTTAGTGGTCGAAAAAATGTGGAGCAGGTGTCTAAACAATGTCAAATTGTCGAGATTGAGTGGTGCCCATTGTGTACAAAGGGATTTTGTTTATTTCGATGTTTCCAGATGACCATGTGAATTTCGTAAAATTTTGAGTAAGAAAAAAAATCTGTCACTGAAAACGACACTAAAAATATAGTAATTCATCAATTTTTTACCCAGATCCTTTTGTAGGTAGAACTCTTTATAGACAATCATAAGATCAGAAACCTTAGCTCAGATATCACATCTACTCATAATCAAAAGAACATGTAATTAATAATTTTATATGGATCTATAAATCTAACTTATGAATATCTAATTATATATGTTTTTTGTTATTTAATCATATAAAACGTTATGTATTATTTATTTAATGTTATGATCTCATATCAACATGATTATCATAGATTGTGTAAGTTTGATAGATATAAAATCATAACTTGATCATATTTAGAAGTAAAATATCAAGAGTTATGCTTTGATTCAATTTTTTTAGAGGAAGAAGTTGTAAATATTATCCCGCACTTGAATATGGAATCATCATTTTGATGATTGAAGTTTTTGGTACTATACTCTATATGAATTAGTCATCATTCTTTAGATGATTGGAGTTTCAGTGTTTTTCTCCCTTAACCTAATTTCATTGATGTTGTAATTTTGGAATGTCTAATTGATGAATATCAGTCACTTGTTTATAAGTAGGAAAATTATCCAATCTCCAAAAGTCACCCAATCTGAACTGTCCATTAAGGTGGATACCTAAGAGTCTTTTTTACTATTGGTATTCCGAGTACCCTTTCATTAATAAAAGTGACTTTTAGTATTAATATAATTATGGAGCGCATTATGGAGAATTATTATTTTAATAAGTCTAACAAGATAATCATATATTTTTACATGTAGAAATTCCAATTGGAAAAAAATATGAGGCTTCATTTTGAATCAATAGTGTTGAATGGCTTCTCATCAATCAAATTTTTTCTTACTCTTTTCTGTAATAAGTTTTTTTTAAGATGTATTGTACACCACTTTCAATTCTTTTACAAAACTGATGGTCTTTTGATACAAAAGTGATCAAATGGCTTCGGTAACAAAAATTTTCCTGACAAATTCTATAATTTTGCATATGAAGCTATTTGGTAACATTAATTTTTCAAGTGACAAGTTCAATTTTTTTGTGTTTTATAAGGCGAGGGACTTAATAGGAGGGCGTAATATAAAACAAATTTATTATTGAAAAGCTTGAATAATAAAATATAATATAAAGAAGAATATAATATAAAAAAAGGTCATGTTAAAGACCCCACATTTTTTTTCTCGCAAGCACAACACTATGCTTTAAATTTTTTGTACATTGTGTTTGGCCACAAGCCTTTTAAAAATATGATAAAAAAATCCAATGTAAAAAATTCGTATATAAAAAACTGAACGTAAAAAACTAATATAAAATAAATTATGATATAAAAATTCTAATATAAAGAAGAATGTGATCTAAAAATGATACAAAAGAAATTTGCTATAAAAAAATTATGATACAATAAAGTATTTGATATTATTAAAATACGACATAAAAAAATTTGATGTCAAAATAAATAATAGATAAAAATTCTAATATAAGAAGAATATAAAAAAACTCTGATGTAAATGTGATAAAAAAAAATATAATGTAAAAATATCATAAATAAAAAAATCTGATATAAAAAATGAACAAAAAAATAAATTTGAAAAAAATACGATATAAAAATAAACTATTGATGTTAACAAAAAAAAACCTTTACTTTAGCCCCAAAAAAGAGGGAATTGGGTGGCAAAATTTTCTTTGGGTATGAGCAAGGCAGAAATTTCATAAAAAGATGGAAAAACGTGACAGATGGCATGTGTAACACTCTGGAGGTGCTACTGAAAATTATTGATAAATTAAAGAATATTTTTTAATAAAAATATACCATTTAGATTGAGCATAAATTTGTGGAAGCATAAATACGTAAATCAACTGAATAGAATGTCTCAATTGTACTAAATCTCAAAAGTCCTTTTACAAAAAAAATTACAATAAACAAAGAGGTACATTTAAATTTTGAAAATAAATATCTAAAGCCTCTAACGAAGATCACAGTCCCAATGATGCCATAAATATCATCTTGCATCAAACTTAAAATAAAACACACTATTGCGGGGGGGGGGGGGGGGGGGGGGGGGAGCGGGAACGTAGTTGCTCGTATAAATGCTCCGAGTATAACTACACATACTCATGCGTGTTTGCATCATACATAAGAGTGAATGCAGTATGAACACTCAAAATAAAATCCCAATAATATTATAATAACCTAGGATCTCATTGTGGGAACTACATAACCCAATACCCCATATCAAAATTTTCGTCGTACTTCCCATAGTACGGTATGGACTACCGTTCACTGTCTTGTTAATTATCCTCGAAACATTCTAATGGCCCTTAAAAGTAAATAACATAACTCAGACAGATAATCCATCATAACTTGTCATCACCACCATAAAATCTTGGCATCATTGCCATAATAACACTTGTCATACTCTCCAACCGAGGTCCATGACCTTGTCTTTAGATAATATATAAAATTATAGCCGACAGCACACCCCATCTAGCAGGTGATTTAACTAAGGAATGTCTATTCAATCTCCAATAATAATCATCATGATATCATTCTCTCAATTCAAATAAATTTTAGATTCAATTCTCATAAATCAAGTGCACATATTTTCGACCCAATTTCTATAACTCAACATACTCGAAGAATCAACTAGTTTCATTACCCAAACTACACAACACGAAAATAACACATACAAAATGGGTGCAATAACGAATATAGTATACGAGCATATAATACATATAAATGCAACACATAGCATGGATATAACTATCCAATCAAGGTTGAATATGTGTAGTACACTAAATTAACAATGGGAGAATGAAACTACCTCAAGAAAGTCAAAATCTATAATTGTAGGCCTATTTTGAAAACCCAGAAAAATCAGCTCTTAACATTATTCAAACTTCCAGTCCGACTTTAGATTTCGATTCTTCACGAAAAATTGTGTCAGGTATGAGTTTTGAGTTTTTCTCAAATCTCATCTGAAAGCACTAAAAAAGAAGATCTAAAACACTCCAAAGTGACTCCTTTCATTCATCTCGTTTTTACCTGTTAAATTTTTTTTTTTTGCCCTTTTTTCATCTTCTTTTCCTTATAATCAACCATAATATTCCTTATATATACCCTATCTAAAATTTTATCTTGGAGCCTAAGCTAATGTATATTACCATATTGCCCTTTGATTCAAAATTGTTTAATTTACATAGTTAAACCAATATAAAATGCCCCAAAACCATTTAAATTTAAATTTAAATATTTGATTCGATTTCAAACCAATATAATATCAATAAAAATATATATTTTTTTAAAATAAAATATCCTCATTAATGAAATAATAATATTATTGAAATCGTATTTAATATTCGTAAATAAGCCCTCAAAATAATGATGAATTACATTATTTCCCCTGCAAAAGGAATTTCGAACTCGATATTCGCCCAAAATTTTTCTCCATTAAATTCAAAGAAAAAGTTTAACATCACCCAAATAAGAGGCAACATAAATAAAATCTCACTCAACGGACCAGGTAACGAACAAATATTTAAAATTTAAATATACCACTTTGTAACACCCTGGCAGGTGTTACTGAAAATTATTGATATATTAGAGAAATATTTTTTTATAAAAATATGCCATTTAGATTGAGCATAAATTTGTGGAAGCATAAATACAAAAATCAACTGAATAGAGTGTCTCAATTTTATTAAATCTCAATTGTCTTTTTACAAAATAATTTACAATATATAAAGAGGTATATTTAAATTTTAAAAATAAATATCTAGAGCCTCTAACGATAATTCCAATCCCAATGATGTCATAAATATCATCTCGCATCAAACTTGAAATACAACAAACTATGAGGGAGAGGGGATGGGGGTGAGCGAAAAACTCAGTAGCTTGTATAAATGCTCTAAGTCTAACTACACATACTTGTGTATGTGCCTATCATATACACGAGTGTATGCAATATGGAAAGTTGAACTAAAATCATAATAATATAATCATAATCTAGGATCTCATAGCGGGAACTACACAACCGAATGCCCCATATCAAAATTCCCTCTGAACTTTCCACAATACAGTATTGACTACCGTCCACTATACTATTAAATATCCTCGGCACAATCCAATGGCCCCCCAAAATAAATAACATAACTCAAACACACGGTCCATCATAACCTTTCATCACTACTATAAAATCTTCGCCTAACTACCATAATAACACTTGGCATACTCTCCAATTGCGGTCCATGGAATAGTCCTTGAATAATAAACAAAATTGTAGCACACTAAGTTAATAACAAGAGAACCAAACTACCTCAAGAAAGTCAAAATCAAAAATTGTAGGAATGTTTTGAAAACCCAAAAAAATCATCTCTGAACATTATCCAAACTACCAATCTAACTTCAGATTTGGATTCTACACAAAAAATTGGGCCAGGTATGTGTTTTGAGGTTTTCTCAAATCTCATCCAAAGGCACTCAAAAAGAAGATCTAAAACACTCCAAAGTGACTCTTTTCATTCATCTCGTTTTTACCTCTTCAAATTTCATTTTTGGCATCTCCTTTTCATTTATCATCCATAATATTCCTTATATATCCCTTGTTTGAAATCCTAGCTTGGCGTCTAAGCTAACGCATATTACCATATTGCTCCTTAATTCAAAATTTTCTATTTAACATAGTTAAACCAATATAAAATGTCCAAAAACCATTTTAATTTTAATTTTAATGTTTGATTAGATTTCAAACCAATATAGTATCAACATGAGATATTAAAATATGAATATTGATAATTATAATTATTGAAAGTTATTTTAAACGTGACTGTAAATTATAATTGAGAATTATAACTATTAAGGGCTCATTGGGTTCTATATTAAAAAACACTCGATTTAAACACTGTTTTTTAAATATATTTTTTAAATTTAATTTTTTGTCATTATAAATATTGGTACGCATTTGGTAAACTTGTTTTTTAATACAGTTTTTTAAAAATTGGACAAAATTTATAAATATGTATATTTATATTATATATATGTGCGCGTGTGCGTACATACATATATATACACGTACATACATATATACATAAATACGTACATCCTAATTGCATTAATATATCATGTATTTTTATGTATATTTAATAAATGTATACATATATACATATGTATATTTATATTACACACACACACACATATATATATATATATATATATATATATATATATGAATTGCATGTATAATGCACAATAAAATTTATATACACATGTATAAAATTTATATACACATGTAAATTAATAATATTTTTTTAGATACATATGTACTATATGTACATTTACTATTATTTCATGCATTAATAATATATGTGGGAAACTATATATAAGTATCATAATCTATTGATAATATCATTTTAACATATGGATTTTAGTATGTTATATAATTCAATAAAAAAGAAATATACGTAATTTTGTTTATATATATATATATATATTTTTTTTTAAGAACTGCACACATATTAATGTATTATGTATGTATATTATATATGAAGGTATAAATGCATTAAAACATAAAGAATGAAAAATTCTGAGTTGAAAAATAAAAAATAAAAGTTATAAAATACCCTTTTGCTATTTTCTGAAAAACTTGATTGATGATACCAAAATTGGTATCACCAGATCAAAGTGATAAATGATCTCACACCAATACAAAAATGACAGAAATATAGCAATAGAAAAGTGGAGAGAGATGAGGCAACGAGGAAGAACACCTGAGTTTAAGTGGTTCGATCGGAGCCTACGTCCACTGTGTAGTGTGAATGGTGCTTTTTCACTATAACAATGGCACTAATGGCTTGTAATACAACACTCAAGTTTTTCTCTCTCACTAAGAAATTTGACAGAGTTCTGTTAGGATTGTGAATAATCCCCCCTTTATAATGTAGAAGATGAAGTGTATTTATATTGCCTTGGGGGTGTATTGTGACCCCAAGCATGTAATTAGCATGTGCATGAGGGGGCTCCCAATAGCTAGTCGACACATGTCCCTCACACATGTAACTAATCATGATGCAATATTCCCTCACGTTAGGGGATAATCTTGTTGTAACGGACTTGTCCACATGAGATTTTCCATCTTGAAAATTTGTACTACTTGTATTGTAGATGTTGTTTGGAGGGGTCTCGACCCGGCCGGGTACGAGATTACCAATGTAATCTTGGTTGAGTACGAAACTGCTGATGTGGTGCAGGATAACATGCTGGCAAGTGTCAAGAGAGGTCTCAGCTGAAAGTGTCAGGCTGAGACGTGCTATAGAAGTCATTACCAGGTGTCGGCTAAAAATAGAGGACGGGACATGTCTTCACTGATGAAATTCTCCCCTAGGGTCTCGGCTTATAAGATGGCCGAGGTCACTAATGACGAGCCCGACCCTAATCTGGATGAGTTTTGGGTACGATCTGAGTGGGTATTTTAAGGACTTGTTTGTGGATGCTAATGTAACTTGTCCTAGGACGAGGTCACATTGGGTCATTTCATTGATTCTAATAAGAAATATTATAATTCAGTGTTTAAAAACAGGTGTGTCAAGCGTAATTTTTTATTAGAATTATATTTAAACACAAAAATAGAATTATAGTTGCAAACCAAATAGGCCCAGCGAATGTAAAATCTATTTCTATAAAATACGCGTGACACAGGATAGCGTGTGTACTTAAGGGTATATTGAGAATAGTTAGGTTGGGTAGCATAACTAGGGGTTAGAATGCATAAGCTAGGTGCTCACTGTAGTTGAGAGGTAAGGATTATCTGATGGGAGTGTGACATCAGTTTAAATATGGAAGAAAGCACTCATATTTATTAATGCATTTTAATTACTTGAAAAATATTTTAAAAAGGATTTGGGATCTGACCCATAGCAAAGTATTTAAAAAAAAAATTAGGTGTCCATACACAGTAATGCTAGGCATGAGTATCCTTTCTTGGTTATCGGAGATGCAACAATTGTGGAGTGCTTGCAGGGATTACTATAGCCGTTATATATCTTTGAGATTCTATACAAGATTCAATCATTTTTTATCCGGGCATGTCGCCCAATGTCAATTTTTATTTTGGTTGATTTATATCTTTTTTATTGGATTATTGTATTGAATTATAAACCGATGGTTTATTCAGTTAGTGAATTTTATTATATTCCATTATTCATATTCATCTATATGGTGGTGTATTTAATTATTTATCTGAATGAGTTGTGGTGAATGGTTCTATAGTTACAACATTTTAAGAAAATTAAAATTGACACACGACTTAATTAAATAATCGGTGGCTAGTAATTAAATGGATTTCTGACAGTGATGCTACGAATGAGCCAGTTTTATTTTAATAGAGGGCTGGCCACCCATTATTTTAATAAGCGGAGTTTCAAAAATAAAATATCCCGATTAAAAAAATAATAATATTACTAAAATTATATATAATATTTAAAAATAAGCCTGCAAAGTTATGGGGTATTATAGCATGTTGCATGGAAAAAAATTTCATGGGAAATATTAGTTATCAAATGCACATAAAAACAGGTAAAAACATTTTTTTGTCATTTGTCATGGCAAAAAAAGCCTATAAAATGGACCCTAAGTTTGACTTGTTTTTTCTTTTAAAGTTCAGGATAAACACGACACGTGGTGATTAAATTTCGAAGGGGGTGAAACTATACATTACGTAATGAGAAGAACTAGAAAATCTATTAGTGGAACACATTAAATATAATTATCAATGAAAATATAAATGAGAGATGTATGTTGACAATGATGAAAGAGATATAAAACGTGTTATTATTTTTGAGGTGTATATAACAAATGACTTGAGCTTTCTATTTATAGGAAAGGGAAGTTATGGTGTGAAAGGAAGCTTTAGGGGAAAGACAATGTGATAACCCACCTACTTTAATCATGACTGAAATAATGTACCAACTGAGAGGGGAAACATGACCAAATGAAACTACTGAATCGATAACCTAGTCTAGGAATGAATAAATGAAGCGTCTACTCAAAGTCCTGTAAGCCTCCACAATGCTGCGGCTACATATCCCTGGAATGAGTCATTAATTTTGGTGTCCCTGTGACTGGACAGAAAAAATGTTTTGAAAAAAAGATATTTTGACATAGGTCAGAGCCCAAAACAATTTAAAAAATATTTAGCAAGTAATTAAGATGCAACAATTAAATATGCATTAACACTTTTCATTTTTAAGCGTGTGCCGCACTCTCTTAAGATATTACTCACACCTCAACTATTGTGCACACCTAACGCTGACCTTCTAACCCAACTAATTACGCTACCCCACCTAACTAGCCTCGTTACACTTCTTTCTATCATGCTACTCTAACTTGAGTATTCCTTACTTTGATTTATAAGTTCTACTCATTAACTTATTTAATCATTTCAACTTTAATTACTCATATAACGTTCGCACTAGTTATCTATGGAATACCACTTAATCATATAACGTTCATACTAGTTATATTAGAAATACTAATAAATCATATAACGTTCACACTAGTTATATATGGAATACCACTTAATCATATAACGTTCACACTAGTTATCTTTGAAATACATTCACACTTCATTTATTTATCCCGTATATAATTATTTACTCATATTATATAAGTACTAGTATACTACAATATTCACGCACATGTCGCGTATAGTAACCATCCTCTCGGATAATAACTCTCCAAATGCTTGTCTCTATAATGTTATTATATCCCAGGCATGCTCACTCTAACCCGGTTATCACAAGTTAGACTAGCTCACTCCAAACTTTGGTAAAAATATCACAAAAGTAGTAGAGGCGGTCATATTTACCCAAGAGTAAGACCGAATCATACCCAAAATGTCTCACCTCAAAAATATATCACACAATAAAATACCGAATGATATGACCTGGGGACTGTACTCTCCTTGCATTCACTAGCCAGGGGATTCACCCACATCGCGCAACATTCGATGATAGCATTAGAGGGGTATGCTTTCACATAAATATCATTCACACCGATATTTATAAAATACACACATAAATATATATACTGTCTCTATATCCATATATATAAATAAATACAAATTCAGCGACACTGTGTCTAACACCCGTAGCACAAGCCAATAATCCCCGAGTCTATCTCACGACTCAATTTTTTTTTTAATTTACACTAATTAAATAATTAACGTAGCATTATCTTGATAAAATACCCGGACTCACCCAATCGGCTCGTTTCCATCCGAAATTCCCATTCGAATCCCAAGGGTCCTTATCCCATTGGAATTCTTAAAAAGCATAAATTCGTACAACTTTAATATTCTAACCGATTAAACACCTTTCACTAAAACAACTACAATGCTCTCCACAGAAGTCGAAATCACCTTGTTCAAATCTATTTAGAAATATAAGATCCATACCTATCTATTCATTTATGGCCCATTTTCAAATTCAAACTACATAGAAAATAACGTGCATTTGAAGTGACGCCAAAATTTGCGCAACTCAGGTATTCTGAAAAATTAAACACCATTTACTAAAACACTTCTAACTCTCTCCAAAAAAGTCCAAATGACCTCATTAAAAGCTCATTAGAAAGCTAAGGTCAATACCTTTGTTTTCATCTATAGTTCATAGTCTAACTCAAATGATACAGAAAATGGCATGCATTTGAAATGTCGCCAAAATTTCTGACAGATTCATCTATTTTCTTAATTCAATTTCAAGGTTTATTTAATCCTCAGAAGAACCATTAAAGATCACATCTTTTTAATGAATCAATCTTAGATTTATTTATCAAGATTATATCCATCATATAGGGTTCAATGCTCAGATTTCATATGGTTTAATTATCACATCTAATTATATGAATTCATTCCCAAAAATCTCATTTACATGTGACAACTCAACCCCAAAAATGGATTTGTCTGCACCTTCCATGATATGAACATGAATTTCTACAAATTAAATTGAATGAAAGTTAATTACTTGCCTTTTGATGTTCGTAGGGTCTGATTATATGTTATAGAAGATGAATTGGTGATAACACTCCCAAATCCCCATCGATTTTGGCTCCTAAAGATCTCCTCTTCTCTTCCTTCTCTCTTCTTTCAATTTCTAGGGTTTAAAATATGAACCTTGGATGTCTTAAACTCTTAGACCTAGGTTTTTAATCATAAATCCTAAAATTAGGCTAACGGACCAAGAACAAATTTCATCGGCCATGTCTGAAAAGGCCTCGGGACCCAATTACTACCCCCGAGTACACTATCTCAAATTATTCGGAACCAACCATGCACTCGAAATCACCATCCGAGTCACTCTACTTAAATTCCCTTTCTAAACCCCATATAGTCTACACGCGACTCCCGGTTGACGTATAACACTACCACAATACTATTACTTGTTAGGACGTAAAATAATCATTTACCATTCACTTAGTGATTATATTACACAAATATTAATAATTCTCTCTATATATTTAAATACAAATTCTGCGACACTGTAACTAATACTCGTACCACAAGCTAATAAGCACTGAGTCTATCTCACAATGCAAATTTTATTTAAGTTCACACTAACTAAATAATTAACATAGCATTATCTTGATAAAATACTCGGACTCACCCAATCGGCTCGTTTCCATCCGAAATTCCCATTCGAATCCCAAGGGTCCTTATCCCATTGGAATTATTAAAAATCATAAATTCACATAACTTTAATATTCTAACCGATTAAACACCTTTCACTAAAACAACTATAACGCTTTCCACAGAAGTCTTAATGGCCTCATTAAAATCGCTTTAAAAATCTAATACCCATACCTTTCTATTCATCTATGGCCTATTTTCTAATTCAAATTACACATAAAATGGCACGCATTTGAAGTGACGCTAAAATTTGTGTAACTCATGTATTCTAACAGTTTAAATACCCTTTACTAAAGCAGTTATAACTCTATCCACAGAAGTCTAAATGACCTCATTCAAATCTCATTAGAAATCTAAGCTCCATACCTTTATTTTAACCTATAGTCAGTGGTCTAATTCAAATTATTCAAAAAATGGCATGCATTTGAAGTGTCGTCAAAATTTCTGGCAGATTCATCAATTTTCTTAATTCAATTCCAAGGTTTATTTGATCCTCACAAGAACCATTCAAGATCACATTTTTATTATGAATTAATATTATATTTCTTTATCAAGATTCTATCCATCATATACAGTTCAATTCTCATATTTCATATGGTTTGATTATCACATCCAATTTCTACAAATTCATTCCCAAAAATATCACTTACATGTGACAACCCTCCCCCAAAACGGATTTGTTTACCCCTACCATGATATGAACATGAATTTCTAGAAATTAAATTGAAATAAAGTTAATCACTTACGTTTCGTTGTTCGTAGGGTCTAACTACACACTATCGATGACAAATTGGTAATTACATTCCCAAATCCCCTGCGATTTTGGCCCCTAAAGCTCTCCTCTTTTCTTCCATATCTCTTCTTTCAATTTTTAGGGTTTAGATTATGAACCTTGGCTACCTCAAACTCTTAGACCTAGGTTTTTAATCATAAATCCAGAAATTAAGCTAATGAGCCAAGCCCAAATGTCTTGAATACCCCTGTGTGGGCCCGGTCATGTCTAAAAAGGCCCCAGGACCCAATTACTACCCCTGGGTACACTATTATAACTATCTCAACCTATTAGAAACCCACCATGCACTCGAAATCACCATCCGAGTCACTTGACATAAATTCCCTATCTCGAGCCGATATAGTCTACACGCGAGTCCCAGTTGAGATATAACACTGCCATGTCACTTGTAATACCTTGTATCTTTGGGAATATAGAATTTAATTAATTTGGTGATAGAGAATTTAAATTATCTGGAGGATGTAATTAAATTAGTGAATTGAGATTTAATTGATTCGGGTTATTTTTGAAATTCACATGTGTCGTAATTGGTGGTCGAGGTTGGAGATTCTAGTAAAGTAACTGGGATGATGATTCTGATTGCATGGTAGACTCCGAGTAGGTTGAGATATTCGAAAAAAAGTACCTAGGTGTAGTAATTGGGTCTTGGGGCCTTTTTCGGTATAACCGGGCTCACGCATGTGACACCCCGACTAATTAAATACCGGGTAGCTACTCCTTTATTCAAATTAATACAAAATGTCAAGTTGGTTCAGTTCATAGCATCACCGTCGAAAATGTTTTTAAACAATTACTAGCCACCTAATATTTAAAAAGTGAGTTGCCAAATTTTATTAAATTAAATTAACATGCAATCCATCGAATATTTATCAATTAATGATAACATAATTACATCATAGTCACAACAGAATATAAATGGAATAATAAATGAGTCTCGAGTAGCACTCCTCAGAATAGTCCCAAATACAACGTGTGAATAATAAATGAATTTAACTCCAAAACTAAAAGGAAATTGAGTATGATAAAACTGTCTCTAAAAGAAATAGGGAGACATGACCTAACAACAGAATAAGTCTGAAATGGAATCAATATAGAATGTGGAGGCATCTATCATCAAGGTCCTGTAACTTCAACAGTAGCTACATCACGTCACTGGAATGGAACTCCTAAGCTTAGCGTCCCTGTGGCTGGACACCTAAAAGATTTTTACCAGAAAAATAGATTTGAAAGCAAACGGGTCAGAGCCTGATGTGAAAACAGTTTAAAATATAGCAAGTGTTTAATAACATTAAACAGTGAATACTAAATACATGCTAGTTACATGCACTCACATGAGTTCCTCACCTCTCAACTAATGTGCACTCCTACCGTATCCGTAATATGTCCTAGTCATGCCGCTAACTAACTAGTCTAAGTCAAAACCTGACTTCACTTTATAATACAAGGGTTTATTCTAATATAATTTGTGCGTGTCTTCCTTTCATTTGTCATTCATTACTTAAAATATTTACTGTATGAAATTCTCATTTTTATGTTTACTAAAAATGTCTCAAGAATACACATTTACACTTTAATAAAGAGTCTATGGCAATTACCAGTATATTAATACCAACATAAATATACAATTAGGGCACCCATAGTCTAAGCTACAGTGCACACATACTCTGCTATCGAACCCCGGTACATCACATACATAAGGACCACGTGTTTCGAATCTATCAGGAACCTTCTGAATAAGAAAAATCACACATAATGGAGGCGAACATAGTTCACATACCCATAGGTCACGCACATACCTACGCTCCCATGGTCAACTGACTTATTAACTCACAAATAAGTCATTCATAGCCCTATGTCCTTAAGGTACCAATCTAAATCCCCCCGTAGGCACACAAGGATTAGATGGCCCAGTTCGAAAGCTGACCTCCCGTGATAGCAAGTATGGTAGGTATGTAATACACATATGAGTCCATATACTAAGCATTCACAACTTAGATATCTTATAATATTAATAAAGGTATATTTTACATCCCTATACCGTAGATTTTTTTACATCCCTACACATATGAGTACATTTTTTTAAGTTTCCAGATAATATATAATATAGATTGCCGATACATCTCACGTCGTAGTTTCAAGTACTTAAAACCTAACCCAAAAAGGTTACCAAGCCTCCTATTATCCCCACATTTAAATACACTATTCTTAAGGTCCTCACCTCTGCCACTAACTTTAAATTATCAAACTATATAGAAGTTAGTCATTTACTTTCACTCTCTAATAGTATCTCACACGTCGAGCCTTATTAGGTTTAATATAATTCCCAAATTGAATTCTAATCATAATCCGGATCTCACACACATGCCTACTGGTCTTCTTTAAATCTAAGAGTGTTCACAAAGTCCCCACCAATAATTCTCTAGGGTCGAAATCGTTAAAATTCAATAAAGGAAGAAATATAACCGATTCTGGGAAGGTCGATCGATCGACCTTGAATGTCGATCGATCGATGGTGATCGACCTATGAATGTCGATTGATCGATCGCACCAGATGGGCCACAGACTGCTTCATTTTTTTGTCTCAGATTTGTCGCGAAACTCCATTACAAGGAATGAAACTCTAATCTAAGGTTATAGGATCATTATATAACCAAAATACATTATTTTTAACATTCCAAAACCTTTAAATCATCAACAATTGACCTTATACGGATCAAAACTTCAATAGAAACCCTAGTTTTCTTTTTTCTTCAAGAAAATTGTAATTTTACTCTTTGATCCTTTTTTAATTCTTCAAAGGTTATTCTTTGGGTACTAAATTCGTCCAGAACAAATCTACATGCAATTCCTAACCAAGGTTTAGCGTTCTCCATCAATTTCATTGGGTTTTCATCATCTTTCAAGGCAAATATTAATTTCTACACTAATCATGGAGGAAATATTCGTTGAAACTAAGGAAATCAAATCACTTGCCTTAAGTTTGATGTTCAAAATCATTGATGGTGTCCACAGGCTGGTTCTTTCCTTCTTTTCGGTCACAATTCCGTCAAGATTTGGTGGTGGTGGTTGGTGGCTAGGTTTTTAAAACCTCCTACAACTTCCCATCTAACTCACGTAGCCCACTCTTTGTTTTTGGCTGATAATGGCCCTAATGGCCTTTCCAGTAATAAATAAATAAACACTGAAATTCGTGGGTCTTAATTCCTTAATTTTTAAAATGATCAAAATACCCTCTCGGGTTGCCGGTTTGGCCTAAAAATGCCCTGGGACCCAAACTAAACTCCCGGCTAGTGTTTCTCTGACTATCTCGACCCCTACAGACACATTGGCGCACTCAAAATGACCATACGGATGATTAAATTATAATTTACTTTTTAATCTAATTAAATTGATTCCTAACGCGACTGACACGCGTGTCCCAACTTAATTTTCCAAATTGTCGTATTTATGATTCTCGACAATTTTTAATACTTTCAATACGCATATATTACCATATATATTAAGTAATATTTAATATTATCATCATAATCAAATACCAACTCACGTCTCGCTAGTATTTAAATTCGGATTAATTTCCAATTAATTCTCATTTAATTTAATTAATCCATTAAATAAATATAAATAAAATTATGGGGTATTACATACTTCCCCCCTAATAACAGAATTTCATCCCGAAATTCGAAACTAAAGTATACCTGGCAAAAATAGCACTGGATAACGATCTCGGATCTCATCCTCGCGCTCCTAGGTTGACTCCTCGGCATTATGATGCTGCCATTGAACACGTACTAACGGTACTATCTTCAACCTCAGTTTCCTCTCGCTGTGGTCCAGAATAGCAATCGCCCCTCCTCGTAAGAACTATCAGGCTGAAGATCGATGTCCTCTAAATAAATGTGGGTATGGGACAAATCGTCCCTAAGATATCTCCTTAGCAAGGAAATATGGAACACGTCATGAATCCTATGCAAGTGTTCTGGTAACCCAAGTCTGTACGCTACTGGCCCAATCCGCTCGATGATAGGAAATGGGCCCCGTATCTAGGTGCCAATTTCCCTTCCTTCCCAAAACGCATAATCCCCTTCATCGGAGATACTCTGAGTAGCACCTGATCCCCCACCTTTAACTCTCTAAATAATCTTTTGGCATCGACATAACTCTTCTGTCGGTCCAGTGCTACCCGAATACGGCTTCGTATTATCTCTATCCTCGTCGAGGTATCCTAAATCACCTTCGGCCCAAGAAGTTTGTTATCCCCCACCTCTAGCCAACATGCTGGGGAACGACAAGGCCGAACGTACAACGCCTCGAATGGAGCCATGCCAATAGTGAACTGGTAGGAGTTATTATAGGCAAACTCCACCAGTGGAAGGTACTACTCCCAACCACCGCCAAATTCTATGATGAACATACGCAACATGTCCCCCAACATTTGATTCGTCCGCTCAGTTTGCCCATCTGTCTACGGGTGATATGCCGAACTCAGTCGCAACTCCGTACCCATGGCTTGCTGAAAACTCTCCCAAAATCGCAAAACAAATATCTTGTCTCGGTTAGACACGATATTGAGAGGCACCCCGTGGAGTCTCACTATCTTCGCTATGAAAATCTGGGCATACTTTCCCATAGTGTAGTCTGTCCGGGCTGGTAAAAAATGAGCAACATTGGTCAACCTGTCCACGATTACCCATATGGAGTCGTGGCCCCTCTGTGATGTGGGTAAACCTGTGATGAAGTCCATGGAAATGCTCTCCCATTTCCATATTGGGGCCTCTAATGGATATAGAAGTACTGTCGGTCTCTGATGGTCCACCTTTACCAACTGAGAAGTGGCACATTTAGAAATGAACTCGGTAATATCCTTCTTCATCCCACTCCACCAGTACTGTCGCCTTATATCTTGGTACATCTTATCCCCACCAGGATGTACCATGAATCGAAAATCGTGTGACTCTGCCATTACCTTATGTCCTAAGTCTTCTCCCTCAGGAACGACCAGTCTCCCATTGAAGCGTAAACCCCCGTCTGAACTAATGGTACATGACTCGGCTCCCTCTGTTAGTAATCTGACTATCGGCTCTTGACAGAAAGAGTCTTTTTCCTGGGCTTGTATCACTCTTGTAATGATCTGGGGCGTAACTGTCATCACAGACATAAATGATCGGGCCACTACATCCTGGTGTCTCAATTCCCTCCACTTTGCTTTACACACTTCGACCACCTCGCCTATCGATCTACGGCTCAATGCATCTGCTACCACGTTATCCTTTCTTGGGTGGTACTGGATATCGAACTGATAATCCTTCACGAACTCAAGCCACCTACGTTGACTCATATTTAATTCCTTCTGCGTGAAGAGGTATTGTAGGGACTTGTGGTCCATGAATAAACGGAATCTCTACCCCAAGATATAATGTCTCCAAATTCGAAGAGCAAATACGACTACTTCTAACTCCAAGTTGTGGGTGGGGTAATTCTTCTCATGAGGCTTAAGCTTGCGGGAAGCATAAGCTATAGCCTGACTCTCCGGTTCCAGTACACCCCCAAGTCCTAGTATGGATGCATCGGTGTAGACTAGATGCTCAACTTCCGATCTAGGCAATCCTAACACTGGTGTTGAGGTCAACTTGTCCTTCAACTCATCGAATACAAACTGACAGGCATCACGCTACATAAATGTCACACCCTTTTGAGTCAGATGTGTCAAAGGACCTGCTATCTTAGAGAACCCCCGAATAAACCTTCTATAGTATCCTGCTAGGCCCAAGAAACTAAGTATCTCAGTAGGTGTCATGGGTTGTCCCCACTCCCTCACCGCTGATACCTTCCCCAAATCAACAGATATCCCCCTGTTTAAAATGATATGCCCTAAAAACTAAACCTCCTTCAGCCAAAACCCACACTTCTCATACTTTGCATATAACTCGTTCTGATGCAGCGTCTGCAAAACCTGCCTCAAGTGCTTGATGTGTTGCTCCTCTATCTGGGAGTAAACTAGAATGTCATCAATGAAGACGATGATGAATTATTCTAGGAACTCTCTGAATACCATATTCATCAAGTCCATAAACACGGCTGGGGCATTGGTTAGGCCAAAAGGCATAACCCGAAACTCATAGGAACTATATCTTATCAAAAAAGCAGTCTTCGAGACGTCCTGCTCCCTAATACGTAACTGATAGTAACCCGATCTTAAGTCGATCTTTGAGAAGAAAGCCGCTCCTCTCAACTGGTCGAATAAGTCATCGATTTGGGGCAATGGATACTTGTTCCGTATCGTGAATTTATTCAACTCCCAGTAATCTACACACAACCTCAAGTACCCATCTTTCTTCTTCACGAATACCACAGGGTCACCCCATGGCGATCTACTCCTACGGATAAACCCCTGACCAACCAGTTGCTCTATCTGATCCCGTAGCTCTCTCATATCTGCTGGAGCCATACGGTAATGTGCGCGGGCTATAGGCTGAGTGCCCGACGTTAAATCGATAACAAAGTCTATTTCTCTACTAGGAGGTAATCCCGGAATATCCTGGAATACATCAGTGAACTCTTAGACAACTGGAATTGAATCGAGTGGTATTACCATTTCCTTAGAGGTCTCCTCCTCTATGTAGTACAAGTGAGTGGACGATCCTCCCTCAGGGCGAGGCATTGCCACTAGGAACATCTCCTGCCTGGGTATGGCAAAAATAATACTCCTACTGAAGCAATCAATCATGGCTCGATACGTAACTAGCCAATACATACTGATAATCGTATCGTACGCGGTCATATCTAACCCTAACATATCAGCAGGTAAAGTAAACCTCCCGATATCTACCCCCACACCTCTACATACAAGGGATATCACAGAACCCCTACTCAATGGTGAATCTACGCAAGTAACAGTGCTTTTCGTAGTATCTAACAACCCCTTAGTGCGTGCAAATATCATGGAAATGAAACAGTGTGTGGATCCCATGTCAAACAAAATACGCCCCATAGTCCCCTGAATAGAAAACATACCCTCAACAGTAAGTGGGTCCTGTGGGACTACGACCTGCTAGAGCTGATAAACCCACCCGTACTGAAGTTGTCCCTACTGGACTAGGACTGTTGGAATGGGGGGCAAAGCTGGCATCAGCGTTGGTACTGGGAGAGCGACGGGAAACATAGGTCTCTGGGACTCGTGTCAAGTGTGATAACCCGCCTACTAAAATAATAGGTAGCCAACCCAATACTCTAATAATAATAGGAATCATAGATGGTCCATTCTCAGCATCAATGTCGATTAAAATAATAGTACGAGATAACCACCAATCGTTTTAGAAAACGAACTTTCAAATTTAAAAAAATTTGTAAATAAAAGAAAAACACTTAGACAATCCAATTTGCAAAAACGGTGGATACCAAAAATCAACGGGTAACGGAAAGACAATATAATAAATAATAATCGAATAAGTTGTCGGTTAACAGACCAATACAGATAGTTACACCGAGTATTATAATTTAAATATCACAGTATAATAAATGAGTACAAAGCATGGACAACACGCTCGAATAAATAACTAAACATAACTAGAGTACAATGGAAAGAAGCGTCTCTAACAACTATCCTACAACATCCGCAATATGTTATAGCTCCATTAAAACTGGAATGGAAAGTTAATACGGGTGTCCTTGCAGTAGAGAACCTGAACGGACAAAGAGTTGCATGCAAAACAAATAAATATAGACGGGTTAGGGCCCAGTTTGATATGATTACCATGTGACTAAAATCCATGACAGTTAAGTGCATAATTCTCTCGCAATTAATATAATATTTCTCCCCTCTCACATCTAAAAGCACAACCTAGCGCAATATCAATGAAATGCTCTAGTTAACCCAAGTACCAAGGGCTGCCTTCTCCCCAGTCTCAACACTATGCCCTGTTCGTGCGTGGGGGGTCTCACGAAGCGAAATCAAAGCAAGGAACCCCCCGATACACTACTAGTAGTTAAGGTTGATCGTCGAGATCCATTAGACCCTCAGCATGTAATCAATATATACATATTCATCTAATTAAGTATACATAACAAATTCATCTTTATCTTTCATACTCACTTTCATATAAGTGTCATTTTACGCTTCCGGATATATCTCCCGGGATGAGAATTCACTTTATGGATTGTTTACCAAATTAATTTCATATTTATCTCAAAACTTTCCTTACCAATTTTATTTCCTTTCTTCCATTCAGGGAAAATACATATTTAAAGCAAGTTTTATTAACATAAAAATGCTTTACCTTTTCATTTCATATCTTCCATTTTCCTTCTTCCATCCGAAAAATGTATTTAACATCCCATTTCCCTTCCTCCACCCGGGAAATGTATTTAAAGCCATTTTATTATAATAAAATGATTTAATCACCAATAATGTCCCACATTATTCTACAGAGTTATATATATCATATTATATAACGCATCTAAGATCGCTCATCTGGGTTTCCCCACTGTGCGCGCCCCTAAATGGCTATCATCTTCCAGGGCCTATCATCAAGACAACCTGGGATCCTATCGAAACGTCGGGAAGCGGCCATATGCCTGCGGGAGAGTCATAACCACACCCAGAATTACCTCACCATCGCAGAAACATATAATAAACGCTCATATGGCTTAGGGATATATCCACCCTACATTCATTATTAGCCAGGGGGCTTCCTCATATGCACGAACTTCCCTTATGATAACGATTTAGAGAGGTGTGTATCCATAAATTAACATTTATGAAAATCATTTTTCCATTTTGAAATCATTCACTTTTACATTCTCAAAAACCATTCATTTGTATTTATGCATTTAGTACCACATTTTATAATATGCATTTCTTGTTCTTAGCGTGATATTTTATTAATGACCTAAGACCCGAAGTGTAATTATCCTCAAACTAGTCTCCAAAAGTCCACACAATACCATAAATCATCAAAGTGAGTCTCCCTCAATAATTGTCTCCCAAAAGTCTCAACATTAACATTTTATCTCCAATTTATTTTTAGGTTAACTTCCTATATCATTCGGACATTAACCTACATAAACTAGCTCTCGGGGTAAGCCCAATTATCCTCATATTAGCCTTGGACATTTGTCTACCCAAAATGACCCTTTAGGACTCCTCATTACTTTCCAAAGGAAGGTTCCTAAACCTCAAACCTAAAAGAAAAGTACTGAAAATTAAACTGGAAAAAACATCCTAAAAATGCAGGCATTCCGAATCGATTCGCCCTGGCCGAATCGATTTGGTCTTGAAAGCGAATCTATTCGGATAGGCCGAATCGATTCGGTCAAGAAGGCCCTGACATTCTGCATAACATCAACTCAGACCTGACATCTTCCCCATTACCGACTCTATTCGCTAGGGGCGAATCGATTCGGCCCTGCGGAATTTGTCCAATTTGGGCTCCGGGTTTAAGAACCCTAAATTCCCAAAACCCTAATCTTCCAAATTCTTTCAACAATAACCACAATTTATTCTCCTAAATCACTTCTACACAACTAATAACTAATATATGTTCCTCAAATCAAATTTAATCAAAGATTAAGGGATTAAACACCAAAAACCCCCAAAACACAAAAATGGTTTAAATCTCCCAAAAACTAACTATACATGAAAATTATCACATTAAATCAATATCTAGCAAGTAAGAAACTTGCCTCGAGGTTGTAGTCTCTAATCCTCTTCTGGTAGCAACGGATTCCAGCCTCAAATCTCCATTTTTCTCTCTTTCTCACCATTTCTCCCAACTCTCTTTTCTCTCTCTCTCTCTCTATTGGTTTCTAACATAAGAATGAGGGAATAAAAGGGTTTGGGAGACTTATACGGGTTTCAAACATAAATGCCCCTCTTTTAATTGCTAATACACCATTAAAATGGCTCGTAACCACATAATTGAGTCATAACCTGCTAAAAGTGCCCGAAACTCAAAAATACAACGTGACACTTATTTTGACTATCTCGACTATTCTAAAAACAACAGCATCCCCTATTTTGGCATTCGGAATAATGTGAACCATTTTTGTGTTCAAAATTCATTTTATTTCATTAATTAGGCTCCAATTTAAATATGAGTCATAACCGTCGTATAACATATAACGACGCAATAAAACACAATATAATGCTATTTACCTTCTCATAATGGTAAATAGACAAAACATAGTAAATATTATCCCTTAATATCACAGGAAATAATATTTACTCCAACTTCCCCTAGTTTATAAAATTAGCCCATCAGGCAAAATAGTATAAAATATTCAGGCGTACCCCATAATCATACAAAGGGTATACTATTCTAAACTATCGTTCTATCATTCTTAGGAAACCCCTCGGCAGTGCGGTGTCCCCATTGGACTTGGACTAAGGTCATCATTATTCAATCTCAGTCTACCTTCTTCATGCTCTAACATAGAACCAAATCGTTCTCATGAAGTATCGATCCTACCTTTCTATTATGGAAGGAGATACCTACATATCTCGGAACAAATTGCCTTTCATCCCGAATCACGTTATACCCTTGCTAGGAAATAACTACACTAACATATAATCGCTCACCCCAACACTACTTACTTCTATTCGCATTGGCATAGCCCTTAAAAGTATGTGGCTCAATGATCCCAATCATTAAAGAAGTATCCTCGGACCACTCCAAGACCAAGGAATATATTGTCCGTTGGTTCTATCCTAACGAGCAGGCAAGGTACTCAGTCGACTACACTAGGCCACACACACGGCACCATACTTATAGAAAATGATCCAAACTATTGTACAGAAATTTTGATCCATAAAATCTACTACTCCCATCCTTCCTCGTTCCACCACTAGTCTCTTCACACTAGTAGGTGAATTGGTCAATCACGGACATGAACGCTCTTACTATAGCGTCCCCTCAGTTAAGCTCGTTCCACTTGGCATTCCATGCCTCAACTAATCTCTCCGACAGTTTTCTACTCGGCGCATCTACTACCCCATCTGCATTTCCTTAGCAAAAGGGAATATCCAATTAATAGTCCTTTACGAACTTTAAACACCAACTCTGCCACCCCGACACATATTACAACACCCTGTTGCTCGTAAAATGACCCAATTTCCTATCCAGGAAGTAGTGCCTCTATTTCTTTAAGGCAAATACTACCACTACGAACTCTAAATCAAGCAGGGTATAATACTTCTCGTAAAATATAAGTTTGTGAGATGCATAAACAATGGATCCATACTCCCGTATTAATACTTCCCATTCCTGGAAGAGACTCATTCGTTAAATCCACTCTCGATCTTAACAACACGAGCGCAGGAGTAAAAGTCAACTCATCCTTCAACTCCTCGAAAGATAGGTTATCGACGTAACACTCTACCTACGAGAGGCCTCGCCTCCTTTGGCCTAACATTCCACATCACTCGAGATCTTGTGCTTCTCCGTTCTTAGGACCTAATCCTACTTAGAGTTAATCCACAAACCTATTCTGGTCAACTCCCTACCGCTTCTTAAAAATTTTTTACATGCCCTAAGGGACATACGTCCTAATAATCCTAAAGTTAATCTACATGCTAATCAAGTCGTATAAATATTATACTAATTATATCCCTACTTCCCAAGACCTTTCCCGACTTCCGACATTCGCTCGGTTTCATGCGTGGGACGTCTCGCCAAGGAGAAATACAAACAAGGAATCCTCCCATTACACTACTACCTCGCATCGTCGGTCGTCGAGATATGACGGTCGAAGACACATGATCGGGACCGCTAAAATTCTAACTCGTAACTCTACTACTGCACTTCTACTTCTATGTCCTACCATCTCAATTAACTGAAAATTTAACTAATCTGACATTTACTTTCCGTAAGATGCCACAAACTCTTTTTCCCAATATACACGCATATATCTTTATATATGGACTTCTCATCAAGGCATAACCATAAGTCTCAATCCGACTTCCATATCTTAGTCTCCTCCGCATCGATCAAAGGGAAGGACTATTACAGTGCTCCTATATCGCACATCAACTTAGCCCTTAAAACACTCTATAACGTGATCCTCGGGTAAACCTTCCAACCCAGCATCTTGACAAACAAAAAGAAAGAAAGAAAGGAAAATAAAGAAAAAAAATGCAACAATCATGCATGCAAAATGAATGAAATAAAATGAAAAGAAAATCCTCGCATACCTTAAACCACCTCTATAAAGTCTCAACCTGTATCCAGGAGAGACATTGTAGAACCACTAGTTCTACTTTGAAACAAGACATAGGATAGCCTCGCGATTTATTCACTTTCTATCGCTCCAACCAAACCAATAATATTTCCACTCATATATTGCATATAATACGAGTAGCACACACCACACATATACTTTTAAAATATCATCACTCGCCTTATAACGAGTGAAGAAATATATATATATATATATAGAAATCCCCTACCATTGAAGTCATATACATATACTCACGATAATAATATCGATAAAACCATAAGCTCGATTTACACACTCGAATCTAGGGTTAATACCATACTACTCCATCTTATCATAACGAATGCTCCACCCTTAACTAAGGTGGAAATTCCCGCCAACATATATTCCACTCTCTTTGGCCACTACTAATGGTTCCTAGACACATTATTCTAGTCTTATTTGAACCAAACTACTTCCATCGACGCCCCAACTAGGCACCCTATTCTTGTCCTTGTTCTCCAATCAATAAGATCAAAATGCGTAGTTCCCTTAACTTCTTTAGCAAAGAGAACATTCCACTAGCCTCCCCGTACCTAGTTCAATGAGTCTTCCCCGGGTGGATGTCCACCAATGGGGCCTAATGAACACTACTTCTCTAGAAGTGTTAGCAACACTTTCTTGTGAGCCTATCAATTCCACTGAAAGGCTCTCTCTCTTCCTTCTATCAACCCACTTCGATTCAGGGTTTCCTTAACCCTATAACTCTTTATTCACGGTCGGCCTCTGACCGAACCTTATGTGAATACTTGATAATCTACTTTCTTAACATTCCTGGCATCCTAGAGAAACTCGCTGTTGAAAATATCTATCGGGTTTCTCTATGGGAAAAACTTCCCACTCCACCAAAATATGGCGACTACCATTTCCGCCACTTCAACCTTACTCCTATGGGTGAAATATTTTCCTCCAATCTTCGCACCTGGTCACTTCTATAACCCTCCCTAGGCCAAAACTCCTGGGCCTTATAATTCCACCAAACGAGGTTACACTTCCTCCATCTGACTGAACTTCAACATGTGGTCCTTGTCAAGGACCTCTCAACTCGAACTTGATGTCGCTAGGAATCACAAACTTAGTACGACTCTCTACTAGCAGGGGTACTTGGAAAATTATGTCTACTGTACTTAGTAGTCGCGGTAGCAATATAAAATAATTCCACGAAGGGAGCGACCCCTAAAGATGCCCTCATCCCCGACTACAGCTTACACCTCTTAGTAATCCCAACTCATGACGCCTTCATAACGGCCTTCCTTGACGCCCTTCATCTGTCGACTTACGAGTCTCACACGAACGCGCAAAAGATTTTTGGGGTTCTTATATCATAGCAGGAGAACAAAATCTCACAAAAGAAATCAACGATCTTAATCTTAAGGCTCTATATCAAATCAAAAGAAACGCAAAAGGCGTAATACATCCGCACAGATTCCTAAGGACTCTAGAACCTAATGGTCTGATACCATCTGTGACATCCCGCCTACTAATATAATAGGTGGCCAACCCAATACTCTAATAATCACATGAATCATATATGGTTCATTCTCAGCATCACTATTGATTAAAATAATAGTACGAGATAACCACCAATCATTTTAGAAAATGGACTGTCAAATTTAAAAATTTTGTAAATAAAAGAAAAACACTTAGACAATCCAATTTGCAAAAATGGTGGATACCAAAAATCAACGGGTAATGAAAAGATAATATAATAAATAATAATCGAATAAGCTGTCGGTTAATAGACCAATACAGATAGTTACACCGAGTATTACAATTTAAATATCACAGTATAACAAATGAGTACAAAGCATGGGCAACACGCCCGAATAAATAACTAAACATAACTAGAGTACAATGGAAAGAAGCATCTCTAACAAATATCCTACAACATCCGCAATATGCTATAGCCCCATGACAATTGGAATCGAAAGTCAATACGGGTGTCCTTACGATAGAGCACCTGAACGGACAAAGAGTTGCATGCAAAACAAAGAAATATAGACGGGTCGGGGCCCGATTTGATATGATTACCATGTGACTAAAATGCATGACATTTAAGTTCATAATTCTCTCGCAATTAATATAATATTTCTCACCTCTCACATCTAAAAGCACAGCCTAGCGCAATATCAATGAAATGCTCTAGTTAACCCAAGTACCAAGGGATGACTTATCCCCAGTCTCAACACTATGATCAGTTCGTGCGTGGGGTGTCTCGCGAAGCGAAATCCAAACAAGGAACCCCCCGATACACTGCTACTAGGCAAGGTTGATCGTCGAGATCCATTAGACCCTCAACACATAATCAATATATACATATTCATCTAATTAAGTACACATAATAAATTCATCTTTATCTTTCATACTCACTTTCATATAAGTGTCATTTTATGCTTCTGGATATATCTCCCGGGATAAGAATTCACTTTATGGAATGTTTACCAAATTAATTTCATATTTATCTAAAAACTTTCCTTACCAATTTTATTTCCTTTCTTCCATCCAGGGAAAATACATATTTAAAACAAGTTTTATTAACATAAAAATTCTTTACCTTTTCATTTCATATCTTCCATTTTCCATCTTCCATTCGAAAAATGTATTTAACATCCCATTTCCCTTCTTCCATTTGGGAAATGTATTTAAAGCCATTTTATTAGCATAAAATGCTTTAATCACCAATAATGTCCCACATTATTGTACAAAGTTATATATATCATATTATATAACGCATCTAAGACCGCCCGTCAGGGTTTCCCCACTGTGCGCTCCCCTAAATGGCTATCATCTTCCAGGGCCTATCATCCAGACAACCTGGGATCCTATCGAAACGTCGAGAAGCGGCCATATGCCTGCGGGAGAGTCATAACCACACCCAGAATTACCTCACCATCGCAGAAACAAACAATAAACGCTCATATGGCCTAGGGATATATCCACCCTGCATTCATTAGCCAGGGGGCTTCCTCACACGCGTGAACTTCCCTTATGATAGCGATTTAGAGAGGTGTGTATCAATAAATTAACATTTATGAAAATCATTTTTCCTTTTTGAAATCATTCACTTTTACATTCTCAAAAACCATTCATTTGTACTTATTCATTTAGTACCACATTTTATAATATGCATTTCTCATTCTTAGCGTCATATTTTATTATTGACCTAAGACCAGAAGTGTAATTATCCTCAAACTAGTCTTCAAAAGTCCACACAATACCATAAATCATCAAAGTGAGTCTCCCTCAATAATTATCTCCCAAAAGTCTCAACATTAACATTTTATCTCCAATTTATTTTTAGGTTAACTTCGTATATCATTCGGACATTAACCTACGTAAACTAGCTCTCGGGGTAAGCCCAATTATCCTCATATTAGCCTAGGACATTTGTATACCCAAAACAACCCTCTAGGACTCCTCATTACTCCCCAAAGGAGGGTTCCTAAACCTCGAACCTAAAAGAAACGGACTGAAAATTAAACTGGAAAAAACATACTAAAAATGGAGGCATTCCGAATCGATTCGCCCTGGCCGAATCGATTCGGTCTTGAAAGCGAATCAATTCGGATATGCCGAATCAATTCGGTCAAGAAAACCTTGACATTCTGCATAACCACGAATCGATTTGGATGGTCCGAATAGATTCGGTCAACTCAGACTTGACATCTTCCCCATTACCAAATCGATTCGCTAGGGGCGAATCGATTCGGCCCTGCAGAATTTGTCCAATTTGGGCTACAGGTTTAAGAACCCTAAAATCCCCAAAACCCTAATGTTCCAATTTCTTTCAACAACCACCACAATTTATTCTCCCAAATCACTTCTACACAACTAATAACTAATATATATTCCTCAAATCAAATTAAATAAAAGATTAAGGGATTAAACACCAAAAACCCCCAAAACCAAAATATGGTTTAAATCTCCCAAAAACTAACTATACATGCAAATTATCACATTAAATCAATATCTATCAAGTAAGAAACTTGCCTCAAGGTTGTAGTCTCGGATCCTCTTCCGGTAGCAACGGATTTCAGCCTGAAATCTCCATTTTTTCTCTCTTTCTCACCATTTCTCCTAACTCTCTCTCTCTCTCTCTCTCTCTTGGTTTCTAACATAAGAATCAGAGAATAAAAGGGTTTGGGAGACTTATAAGGATCTAAAACATAAATTCCCCTCTTTTAATTGCTAATACACCATTAAAATGACTCGTAACCACATAATTGAGTCATAACCTATTAAAAGTGTCCGAAACTCAAAAATACAACTTGGCACTTATTTTGACTATCTCGACTATTCTAAAAACAACCGCACCCCTATTTTGGCATTCGAAATAATGTGAACCATTTTTGTGTTCAAAATTCATTTTATTTCATTAATTAGGCTCCAATTTAAATATGAGTCATAACCGTCATATA
Source organism: Sambucus nigra (assembly GCA_949130495.1). Taxonomy (NCBI): domain Eukaryota; kingdom Viridiplantae; phylum Streptophyta; class Magnoliopsida; order Dipsacales; family Adoxaceae; genus Sambucus; species Sambucus nigra. Next base: position 528,562,729 of record OX422210.1, on the reverse strand, counting down.
ACATATAACGACGCAATAAAACACAATATAATGCTATTTACCTTCTCATAATGGTAAATAGACAAAACATAGTAAATATTATCCCTTAATATCACGGGAAATAATATTTACTCCAACTTCCCCTATTTTATAAAATTAGCCCACCAGACAAAATAATATATAATAGTCGCTCAAAAGCCTGGGTTGTTACATCAAGAACCCTACTGCTGCTGCTGTGGGTCCCTGCCCCTTTCAAGACACTCCTGGTATTTGTGGAAAATCTTTCCACAAATAAAACATTTCCTCGCAAAGTTTCTCCCTCTCTGACCCTGCTGCCCACGACCCTGGTGGCCGTTACCATTCCTACCCTGACCCTGATGGCCCTGGTGAAACTGCTGCTGTTGGCCGTGCTGGCCCTGATGGCCATGCTGACCCTGCTGGCCATGCCGAAAACCTCCCTAACCATTTATGAAACCTCCAGATCTAAAACTCTTAGAATCCCCCTGCTGGGAACTCTGATCACCCTACCTGTGCTGACCCTGAGCTGATTGTTCCCCGTTGGCACCATTTCTCCCCTGTCCTTCCCTGATGGCTGGACTCTTTTGCTCACTTACCCTTTGACAAGTGGAAGCGGTGGTCCTGGAAGTGAAGTAATGTTGCGTTAACCACATCAGAATAAGTGGATGGTGAAATATTTCCTAGCAAGTGCTGACGAATCCTCCATGTCAAATCATCCATGAACTTCTGGATCTTTTTCTCTTTAGTCGGAATCTCATCGAGAATGATGTTCAGAAGATTTGTGAACTCGGCCTCATACTCAGCCACTGTCTTCCCCTCCTGCTTGAGGTTCATAAACTTCCTCCTCATCTCGGTATGAACTGCGGAAGGAAAATACTTATGGTCAAACCGCACCCAAAACTCCTGAATGGTAAGAACATGTCTCTCCTCCTCGGTGGTAATAGACTCCCACCACCTACCAGCTTAACAATATCCAGTATCTACCTCTGTACATCGGTACACTCGTATATCCTCAAATGTCTTTGGATGTCCTTCTTCCATTGAATGGATACGACGACGTCGGAGCTACCTGCGAACTCCGAAGGGTGCGCATCTGAAAGTCATCTCGAACCCGTTCCCATGCAGACGGAAATTCATGAGCCTGAACTGGGGAAACCACAGGTGCCTGAGGTGGAACCTACTACACAATGGCTAAAGAGGAATTTACCGCCCAGGTTACAATCGCAGGAACTTCTGCAGCATTCATATTACCCTGAACTGGTGCAGGCTGTGGCTCGGGCTGGGCACCCCTGGTAACTTTCTGTACGCATTGTGGAGGCATCTGAAATGAGAGCGAAGTCTTATAAGTCCACAGTTAATATCTCAAAATAGCTGAAGAGCGTAAAATACAAAAAAGAGTACAACAATCCTAAAATATAGGGCTCTATATCAAAGGACGCTATGCGGAAACATAACAAGCCGTACAGATCCTAAGGACACTAGAACCTGATGCTCTGATACCAGCTGTGACGCCCCGACTAATTAAATATCGGGTAGCTACTCCTTTATTCAAATTAATACAAAATGTTAAGTTGGTTCAGTCAGTGTTAAAAATATTTTTAAACATTTACTAGCCAACTAATATTTAAAAAATGAGTTGCCAAATTTTATTAAATTAAATTAACATGCAATCCATCGAATATTTATCAATTAATGATAACACAATTACATCACAGTCACAACAGAATATAAATGGAATAATAAATGAGTTTGGAGTAACACTCCTCAGAATAGTCCCAAATACTGAATGAAACCAAATACAACGTCTCAATAATAAATGAATTTAACTCCAAAACTGAAAGGAAACTCAGTATGTTAAAACTGTCTCTAAAAGAAATGGGGGGCATGCCCTAACAACTTAATGAGTCTGAAATGGAATCAATATAGAATGTGGAGGCATCTATCATCTATGTCTTGTAACTTCCACAGCAGCTACAGCACGTCACTAGAATGGAACTCCTAAGCTTGGCATCCCTGTGGCTGGACACCTAAAAGGTTTTTACCAGAAAAATAGATTTGAAAGAAAGCAGGTCAGAGCCTAATGTGAAAATAGTTTAAAATATAGCAAATGTTTAATAACATTAAACAGTGAATATTAAATACATGTTAGTTACGTGCACTCACATGACTTCCTCACCTCTCAACTAATGTGCACTCCTACCGTATTCGTAATCCGTCCTGGTCATGCCGCTAACTAACTAGTCTAAGTCACAACCTGACTTCACTTTATAATACAAGGGTCTATTCTAATATAATCTGTGTGTATCTTCCTTTTATTTCTCATTCATTACTTATAATATTTACGGTATGAAATTCTCATTTTTACCTTTACTAAAAATGTCTCAAGAATACACATTTACACTTTAATAAAGAGTCTATGGCAATTACCAATATATTAATCCCAACATAAATATACAATTAGGGCACCCCTAGGCTAAGATGTGGTGCACACATACTTTGCTATCGAATCCCGGTACATCACATACATAAGGACCACGTGTTCCGAATCTCTCAGGAACAGTCTCAATAAGAAAAATCACACATAATGGAGGCGAACATAGTTCACATACCCATGGGTCACGGACTTAGCTATGCTCCCATGGTTAGCTGAGTTATTAACTCACAAATAAGTCATTCACATCCCCATGTCCTTAAGGTACTAATCTAAATACCCCATAGGCACACAAGGATTAGATGGCCTAGTTCGAAAGCCGACCTCCCGTGATAGCAAGTATGGTAGGTATGTTATACACATATAAGTCCATATACTAAGCATTCACAACATAGATATCTTATAATATTAATACATGTATATTCTACATCCCTATACCATTATTCTAATTTGTACATTTTTTTTAGTTTTCGGATAATATATAATATAGACCTCCGACACATCTCACGTCGTAGTTTCAAGTACTTAAAACCTAACCCAAAAAGGTTACCAAGTCTCCTATTATCCCCACATTTAAATCCACTATTCTTAAGGTCCTCACCTCTGCCACTAACTTTAAATTATCAAACTATATAGAAGTTAGTCATTTACTTTCAGTCTCTAATAGTATCTCACACGTCGAGCCTTATTAGGTTTAATATAATTTCCAAATCGAATTCTAATCATAATCCGAGTCTCACACACATGCCTACTCGTCTTTTTTAAATCTAAGAGTGTTCACAAAGTCCCCACCAATAATTCTCTAGGGTCGAAATTGTTAAAATTCAACAAATGAATCGATTGATTGCACCAGATGGGCCACAGACTGCTTCGTTTTTTACTCTCAGATTTGTCCTAAAACTCCCTTACAAGGTATGAAACTCTAATCTAAGGTTATAGGATCATTATACAACCAAAATACATTATTTTTAACGTTCCAAAACCTTTAAATCATCAATAATTGGCCTTATATGGATCAAAACTTTAATAAAAACCCTAGTTGTCTATTTTCTTCAAGAACAATGATAATTCTCCTCTTTAATCCATTTTTAATTCATCAAAGGTTATGTTTTGGGTACTGAATTCGTCCAGAACAAATCTACATGCAATTCCTAACCAAGGTTTAGAGTTCTCCATCAATTTCATTGGGTTTTCATCATCTTTCAAGGCAAATGTTAATTTCTACACTAATCATGGAGGAAATATTCGCTGAAACTAAGGAAATCAAATCACTTTCCTTAAGTTTGATGTTAAAAATCGTTGATGGTGTCCAGGGGCTAGTTCTTTACTTCTTTCCGGTCATAATTCCGTCAAGATTTGGTGGTAGTGGTTGGTGGCTAGGTTTTGGAAACCTCCTACAACTTCCCCTCTACCTCACGTTGCCCACTCTTTGTTTTTAGCTGATAATGTCCCTAATGGCCTTTCCAATAATAAACAAATAAACACAAAAATTCGCCGGTTTTAATTCCTTAATTTTTAAAATGACCAAAATACCCTCCCGGGTTGCCGGTTTGGCCTAAAAATGTCCCGGGACCCAAACTAAACCCCCGACTAGTGTTTCTGACTATCTCGACCCCTCCGGACACGTTGGCGCACTCAAAATGACCACACGGATGATTAAATTATAATTTAATTTTTAATCTAATTAAATTAATTCCTGACGTGACTGACACATGCGTCCCAACTTAATTTTCAAAATTGTCGTATTTATGATTCTCAACTATTTTTAATACTTTCAATACACATATATTACCATATATATTCAGTAATATTTAATATTATCATCATAATCAAATACCAACTCACGTCTCGCTAGTATTTAAATTCAGATTAATTTCCAGTTAATTCTCATTTAATTTAATTAATCCATTAAATAAAAATCAATAAAATTACGGGGTATTACAATGCGAGGGTGTTCGGGTCATTTGGGCCTGGCTCATAGGCTTAATTTTGGGATTAGCAATATTAAAAATACATTACGGAGTTTATGGTAGACACAAATCAAAAATAAAACCCTAGTTTTACAGAGGAGAAAATAGGGAATTAGGAGAGCTTTTGGGAGACAAACCAAGAATAGGGGTGTGTTCTTCATCAAATCGTCATCTACATCAAAGGAAATAAGACCCTCAGGTAAGTAGTTAAACTTTCTTTCATTTACTTTACAGTATTTCGATTCATATCATGGTGGGTGTAAACCAAATTCATTTTCGGGAGTGGGTTATCGTATGAAATGGGTTTTGGGGATTTGAAAATATTATGTCAATTAAATATGAAATTGATTATTGATTTGGATAAATCATTGTTTGAATGATTTTTAGATGATAAATACACATTCTAGGTCCATTGGTTTAAGGGTTAAGTAGTTGAATCTAGGGAGAGGATTTAAGAAAATGTACAAAATTCGAATCGTTGAACAAAAAGATGATGAGATAAATCAGTGATGTTTAAGGGTTAAAGTGATAATTATAACCTACTTTAGAGGCACGACAAACGTGGTGAATATCTGGGTTGTGTTCTGATTAGAAACTATGAAGCTTTAAGGTTTATCAATGGCGGACAATGTGGGAAAGATGAAGGGACTAAAAAATGCAGGGGTCGTACGAGTGACCCAAGATCTCGCACGAACGACATAAGTATATCGCGCGATCGACCGGGGCAGCCGTTCGAGCGACGGTAAGGAAAATTTTAAAATGTCGATTTGCCCATGTTATCTTTGGGGATATTTTTAAGATTTAAGTAGTGTACAAAAAATTAAAAGGAGGAAATACTTAGGGCCTTGGGAGGTGGATTTTAAGAGATTTTTTATTTAGATAAAGTGACAATCTAAATAACTGGAATTGGGTGAAGCAAATTCAAAAGGTTAAAGTACGGACCAAGTTAGGGAGTCTGGGCAATTTGGATGAGTGACACCACTAGGATAAAATTAATTGAGGTTAAATTATTTAAATTAAGGGTTAAAGGTTTGACTCGTAAATTTTTAGGCTAGTACTACGGGATTTGGGAATGGGTTAGCCGATTTAATATATCATATGGATATATAATAAATTATCGAATATTAAATTTAATAAGGAGTGTTAACCTTAATAGTGTAACTTTGTGTAATAAATTTTAAAGGGTGAAGATACAGACCGAATGAGTGAGTCTGAGTATTATAGTTGGGTGACACAACTTCAATGAAAAATAATAAATGTGTGATTAATTAAATTACGAGTAGGAATATAGACTTGGGTATTTTAGGCTAGTTCTACGGGTGTTAGGCACGGGTTAGCCTAACTTTTATTAAATATATGTATACGGTAGTGTGATAGTATACATATATTTGTGTGCTTTATAGATATCGGTGTGAATGATATTTATAGGAATACATACCCCTCTAGAGCTATCATGGGAGTTTGTGAGATGTGGGTGAATCCCCTAGCTTGAGAAGCAAGGAGTACAGTCCCCAGGTCATATCGCATAATTATTTTTATGTGATTCATATTCCGAGGTGAGATGCTTTGGGTATGATTCGGTCTCACTTTCAGGGGGAATATGATCGCCTCCACTACATTTACGATTTTATTAAAGTTCATTGTGAGCTACCTTGACTTGTGGCAATCGTGTTAGAGTGAGCGTACCTGGAATATGATTTCATTTTAGAGAAAGCATTCGGTGAGTTATTACTCAAGAATGGAGGGTTATTATACACGACATGTGTGTGAATGTTTTAGTATACAAGTACATATATAATACGAGTAAATAATTATATACGGGATTGCTACATAAATGTGAATGTATTTCTTACATAACTAGTGTGAAAGTTAAAAGATTTAAAATGGGGTTTCCTATATAACTAGTGTGAACGTTATATGATTTAATATAGTTGAACCGATTAATAAGTTAATAAGAAGATAACTTAATAATCAAAGTAAGATTACTCGAGTTAGAGTAAGGTGGTAGAAAGAGGTGTGTTTCGACTAGTTAGGTGGGGTATCATTAGGAAGGTTATAAGGCAAGCGTTAGATGTTCACATTAGATAAGGGGTGAGTTATAACTCAAGAGAGTGCTTCACTAGCTTAAATATGAAAAGTGTCCATGCATATTTAATTAATACAATTTAAATTCTTGCTAAATATTTTCAAAATGTTTTACTTGGGCTCTGACCCATGTCAAAATATTTTTCAAAATATTTTAGGTATCCAGCCTCAAGGTCACCCAGTTTGAAGATTCTATCCAGGGATGCGTAGCTGCTGCTCATGTGAAAGTTGCAAGATTTTGCCATAGACGCTTCGTTCATTTATTCCTAGTGTAGGATCTTTACTTCAGTACTCATTTGGGCATGTCGCCCTCAGATTTAGTATTTAGTTATTTATTTGACCTTGTGTATCTAGGTTATTATTTTAGTTTAGTGTTGCATTTTATTATTGAACCAATAGTTGATTCGATCATCTTTATTCATATTATTTATTTGTGTTATGTTCAGTTACCTGGTTGTGTGGATGGTTATATTATTATTTATTTATGCATGTTTTTTTTATTATTGCAAGATAAAATTTGGCACCGCTCTATTTAAATTACTAGGTGGTTAGTAACTTTAAAATATTTTCGAAAGTGATACTAAGAATGAGTCATATGAGACTAACATTTTATTCGGATCATGGGTTGGCCACTCGGTATTTTAGTGAGCGGGGTGTCACAGATGGTATCAGAGCATCATGTTCTAGAGTCTTTAGGATATGTGCATCTTATTATGTTCCAGCGTAGCATTCTTTGATATAGAGTCTTATTATAGGATTATTGTACTCCTTCACGTAAGCGACTTACGTTCTCCTGCCATTAAGTATAGTTGATGCGATTCATGTACGAGTTCTGTTAGGCTTCGTATACCAAACAATTTTAGATGACCAGCGAGGGCCGTTGGAAGGACTGCAGGGGGAGAGGCTCAACAAAAGTCACGAAATATTCTTGTAACGGTGATCGCGATGGAAGTCACCATGGTTATTATTTTGGCAGATGGTGTTGGGATAATCACTAGGGCACAGTAGTTTCCCTAAGCACTGTCGTAGAAAGCGGTGGTGCAAATTCAGACTCACCCAGCGTAGTCGGTAAAAATAAGGGACTCAGAGTAACTCTTTCAAAGGGCCATCCGTAAGGATTTAGGGAAGAGAGGGAATGTGATGGGTCAATGGAAGGAGATGACCTGAAGGTAATTGTGTAGGGTGGAGTGCAGTGGCACCCAAGATATAATTTTGGGCAAAGTTTTGGCTCAAAGGAACGGTGTTGTAGTGATGGGAGTCAGTCACCATAACTATGGATAGATACCATGAAGACCGAAGAAGTTGGGGTGCAGTTTGACCGCAAATCCTCTCATCATCTATTTAAACTAAAAGGGGAATGACACAGAGAGGTGTCTTATGTATACAGATTAGGAACACATGTGTGGATTTTTTCCTCAGCGAATTGGGGGATAAGGACAGGATGCTCAGTAGGGACAACAGTTATAAATTTTTTTGGTTCTATTGGGACGAGAGATTTATGTTTAGGAACTATTTGAACCGTGAGTGGTATTGGAAATTAAAAGTATGAGTTTTATCCTAGAATGATTGGGGTCTGTTTTGTGTGACACGAGCGAGTCATGATAATTTATTAATACTGGATTCACATGAGAAATGAGTTTAGTAAATCTATCATTAATATTACTATAGTTGTATGTATTCACCGTTGAGTTAGTGGGGCTCTCTTTAGTTTAATCTGCAGGGGAGAAGGTGTGGACACTGAGAGGATATATTTTATGAGAATAGCTCATTCTGAGAGGTGATGTTCTAGGTATGGTTTTATCCTGGATATGGACTGTTAAGAGATGGTGGGCGGTTACAGCAAGACTATCGGGTTCGCTATTTCAGGACACGATGCATATTTTTGCGATGTCTCACTTGAAAGAGGGTCGAGCTCGCTTCGATATTTTTACGAAGTAGACTTCAAAGAGTACAGTGAAAAGTTATATTAAATCAATATGCATATGGACTTTTACTTATGTGATTCAGGTCATAATGGGTTTACCATTAAGCAGAGAGTTTTTAGCTCATTGTTGTTTATGTGTTGAGAACTTAGTGATAGTGAGAGCATTGTATCGCGTGATGCCTTAAGATACATGGGCCTATATGATTGGATTTACGTGTCGGGAGACAAAATTTATGATATCTTAGTTATGTGCTTTGGACCCATGGATTTCGATGACCAATAATGCTAGGTAATAGTGCATTGGGGAAAGTTCTTTTGCGCTTCGTTGCGGGATGTTACACGCATGGACCTTAATAAAAATTAGGAGTAGTGAGGTGTTGTTGGATTCTAGTGCATCGGTTTTAAATGTTAAATTATTAAATGTGTAAAAGAAACACTTTAAGATGAGAGCTATTATTGTATTTGGTTAGGGGACCTGAGGAGTTCTACGATGAAAGCACTGAGAAAACCTTTGTACCACAAGTTAAGGGTGGGGCAGTATCGAGAAGAATCAAATTGAAAATTTTAGGGTAATTGAGAATACTTATATGATATAGCCACGCCGAGAGTGCGGAGCTGAGCTTGAGATTAGTATGTTATGTATGAGACGTTAGTGATAATTATGACGAGATTTTGGTCTATAGTATATAGTATGGTGAGACTTTGTGTTCTCTATTCCAAGGTATGATTTACTTATGCTAGTTATCACCTGAAAGAGGGTCTACTCTATATATACGCGTATATATGTTATCGTGATTTCCATAATAGACTTATAAGAAAGTGTTTGTATTCATATATATAATCTCGGGGAGTGAGGATGTTTACTGATGGGATTCAGGGTGGATAGGTTTATTATCGACCAGGGATATATAGCTCGTGATTGATTCGCGTTAAGAAACTATTGATAGTAAGGAGATCCGTATTGTATGATGTCTTTTGTAATATGAGAGTGGAAGAGTATACTTTTATGTCAGGAGACAAGAATTTGGGGGTATGATTGAGCACAAAGCGTGAATCGTGTAATACACAAATCGTTGTTATCAGTTCGGGGACTCAATGCCAAAATCCTAAACTACAACAATACTTGACAAGCAAGCACAACGGTAAGTCGGGTATCGTAAGAAATCCACAGGGAATGATTGAATTTTAGATTTTATTTCTTTAAAAGGTGATAGGCTGGTAATGGTAAAAAGGAAAAAATAAGAAGTTAAAACTAAACTACAACTAATTAAACGAGAGTCGGGATCGCATCCCCGCCATGGGCTAAACACGCGAAATTAGAATTTTGGTTCGAAAACATTTAACTGAACATTTTTAGTTAAGCATAAACATCACACACGAAGGTCTTTTAACCCAAAAATGCAAGATAAAACATTTAATCAAAAATGGCCACACGGGTCTTAAATTCGGATTATCGCTATAAACACTAACGTTCCATGACAAAGAAAGTTAAATGCATAATAATTCAACTTTAATACGCGAGGTTTCAATTAAATGCAATTTTCCCCAAAAACTAACTTTCAGAGCTCGACGCCTATCAATGGAGGATACACGATCCAAACCCTATGTAACTACTCACTACACATGGTTAAGACAACAAATAAAACTAATTAACTAATTAAAACAAGCAATAAACTAACAAAAACTAATTAATCAAAGCAAAAACAAATTAACTAAAGCATGGAACAAGATAAAGAAACTATATTAATGGAGAGTAAAGATGAATAGAACTTACATACACAAAAATGGTGAAACCTTTAGAGAGAGAAGCTCCCAAAGAGAACCCCCCCCCCCCCCCCCCCCCCCAAAAAAAAAAAAAAAAAAAAAAAAAACTAACCTAAAATGAATCTTATCAAGTCTAAAAATTATTCCCCCCTTTAATAAAATGTTTTTTTACATATACCCAACCAAAAATCAACTTAAAAAATAAAATTTGCGGACTTTCAGCCGAATCGATTCGCAACTGACGGTGTTGAATTCTCAACTTTGTCCAACTTTACAAAAAATGTTGTAACGTTTTCGTTATAACTCGGAATTAGGCATGGTCAAAGGCTACACAAAGATAACTCAGAGGTATACACCATCCAAGGCGACATTAGCCTAAATACCCAAATTAGAAAATGACTAAAATGCCCTTGAATGTGACCTTGAGTGTAATTTTGAAGATAAAACTATCCTAAAAATGCTATAACTCCCTCATTAAACATCGAAATCATGCACAGTCGGTGGCCACGCGAAGAGAAATCAAGGGGATTCAAATTCCATGAAGAGTTCGGGATCAAAATCCAAATGTTGAAATTATTAAAATTCCCCCGAATCTACAATAATTAATGGAACTTTTTCGAAAAGCGACCAAACTTCACACTAAGCACTAAAATACCTACAAAAGCTCAATTATACCTCATATAGCATGTTAAAATATAAAATGGAGGTTGTCTAGATAACGATCATAAATATAGGAATTAAGGTACCCGAGGGGGATAAAATGCATAAGTATAAGGGGCGAAAAATACAATATCCGTGCTGAATCACACAGCCTAACTTACAAATTGCTAGTCCCTAGCAATGAAGTACAAAGCAAGAAGAACAATAAGAAAATCACAAAACATGAGATATATACAAAAGGGATAAAGGCCACTTTCGCGGGCGAACGATTGCATTTAGCATATGCAATAAGCCGTTAAACCCCTATGTTACACTAGTGGATGAGTGTCGTCTCGTAAGGGTTTTAAGGGATGAAACCCAGAAAAATCATATAGTTTCCTCAAAATATGCCTATTCAAAATGCAAAAAACTCAACAATGTGAAAACGATTTCAAATATATTATTAGCATATCAAACGAATTCGAACAAAAGTCTGTAGTTATTAATATGTTGAATGCACCTCATAGAATTGAAACTTTAAAAGTGGGAGGGGGGAGAGCACATGCATAATATGATTTGGAAAAAAAACTTAAATAACCAGATGATAGTAAAAAAATGCATATATCAATCCTCATGGGCATTACACTCATCAAATGAATTCACTCAAAACAGGGAGGTAACATACGGAACATGTCGGCATAAAGAGTAAATGGAAATGGCAACTGGGTCGCACACATGTCACAAATGAAGAACGCTATATAGAAAATTAAAAACTGTAATCTCAATGAAAGATACCACTCATTGAAGGAGGCAAAATGTATTTTCACAGATTATCAAAACTATTACGACTTTTAAATTAAATTCACCTTAAAATCACATAGGACTTGTAGGGTTGTAGTGTAGGTTTGGGATTAAGGTAGGAAATGAAAGGTATATGTACGGATTCAAAGTGTTCGGGGATGAAAACTCAGGACAATGGAAGATTTCGGGCAATTTCAAAATGGAAAACAAGTTCCATAATCAAGCATTAGATATAACAATTGGAGAGTAACATGGATTATTATACTCTATATACACATATACAAACTTTCTCTTTCTTTTCTTTTCTTCTTTTTCTCATGTTTTATTTTCTTTTCTTTTGCTTTTCACTTCTCTTTTTCACTACTTTTTTTCCCACTTTTCTCACTCTTTCCATGCCTAATTGCAACCGCAAGGCAATAACATCATTGAATCCCAAGTATCATTCCAAACAAAGGTATGGAAAGTAATATGTATTATTTATAACTCCAATGTGGAATTGGTTATGGGATTTTTGGGTTATGAAATGAAAGGCTATATTTAGGCTCAAAGGGGTTGACTACGAAAATATATAAGGTGAGGTCAAGGCTAATATGGGTGATATAACAAAGATGTCCTATGATCATTTCCTAAATTTTTTGCAATTCTCGAGTCAAAATAAATTTTGAAAATCATGGTCGAGTAACACATTACAAAAATGAACTCAATTAATGAACGATCAAATGAAAGAATAGTGAGATTACCGACGCAATCAATGTTTTCAATGAGGAAAGAATAGTGTACAACACTCAAAAATTAAAGTATGTCTCGAATCTCACTCGGTGTAAGTATATACAATGCATTAAAAGATTACCGAGTTATACAAATGTTAAACTAAATTAGTATAACAAGAAAAACGCATGTGCTCATGGGATTAAAGTTTAATTCATTAAGTTATTCATAATATCAATGATTTGAGGACTAAAGTCTGATAACTTCTAAAATCTAGAACATGCATCGTTGAGTTGTCAATTGGATCAGGCTTTTATTCAAATTTATCATCGGAAATAAGAGCAAAATGCCTTGCAAGGGAGAAAAAAGAAAATATTTTTAAAAATTTATTTTTTTAACAAAAAGCATGCTTAGTAACTAAATGTGAGCAAATCCATGGACAAAACAAAGAAATGGATAAAATATCCTACACCCCCTAACTTAAATGTTGCATTGTCCTCAATACGCATCAAGAACACAACACAAAGAGAGGAAAATAACGATATTATCCAAAATTGGAGCGATCTCCATAAACACAAGTCCAAATGAATATACAAAATAAGTTAGTACCGAGCATAGCAAAAACAAATACCAAAAAGTTAACTAATTACACTAGACTAAATTAAAAGGAAAGAAAAAAGAAAGAATGAAATAATGAAAAGTTAACTATTTACAACCTACTATTTAGACTCCACACTACGTATACACTAGAAGTCTAAATTTTTTAGGATCCACCCAAACTACATTTTGACTTTGAAAGATCAATGGTGGATCCTCCAGAGAAATCATGCCTCCCAAAAAAATATGAATTCCGTTTGAACAACGGAAGGCATGTGGGTGGTGGAAAAAGTGAACCGTCGTCAATTTGAAATTTTGGGTGAATGATGGGGGATTTGGATAAAAATGGGGAAAGGTACACTAGAGGACCAAGAAAAAATGACTCATCTCCCAATGGTTTTTCAAGTGGAACGGGAGATGGTGCACACATGAGGATAACATCCATCGAAACAAGTCCGGTAAAGAGTTCTCATCAGCAAAAAGTGAAGAAGTTTTAAAAGTTTCTACCGACTCATAGAAATCAACCGATAATTCTAATGGTTCGATCATGGAAAATGAATATGGTGAAGAAACAAATTCAATCTCAATCGACTCATCGTCGGAAGGAGATTGAATTTCGGGGGAGAAAGATGCATAGTCTATGAGAAATTCTTCGAAAAATTTAGGTGAAACACAAGTTTCCACCTCCTCGTTGTTTTGTACATAATAATTCATCTCATTGCAAAGTTCTCCAAGTCTCATTCCAGCACCATTTAGGCGTTCCAAACCTTGGGAGTAAAGAAGAAAAGTTTCTTACAAAGTTAGATTCCTTAGCTCTAGATCCTAGGATTCCTCATTTGGTTGAAATTGTTCTTCACATTCATCGGAATAAGAATTGCTATTGGATTTGAATAATGAGTCCAACTCAAGCTCCCAATAACAATTTCATTCCGATAATTATTTTCAAATCTTTCAATCTCAAGAAATCTTCAAAATGGAAAACTTGAAAACTATCCTCAAAGTAAAAATCATTAGAAATACTATAATAACTATAAAAGAAAGACATGATTACGAAATTGTATATAGATGGAGAATCCGATGAAAAAGTGTGCGACCGAGAATCAATGTTTCTAAGCTCTCAAGTATGAAAATCCTACAACAAAGGTTTAAACAAAGAATACAAATAGTAAAGGAAAAAATACTACGAAATAATAAAACAATTGCAATCTAAAACACACACCCCGTCAACGGCACCATTTTGATCAAGCGCGACCGTGCATCGTGTAATACGCAAATTATTGTTATCAGTTCGGGGACTCAATGTAAAAAACCTAAACTACAACTACACTTGATAAGCAAACACAACAGTAAGTCAGGTATTGTAAGAAATTCACAGGGAGTAATTGATTTTTAGATTTTAATTGCTTTAAAACTTCAAGAATAAAAGTGTAAAAGGTGATAGGTTGGAAATTATAAAAAGGAAAACATAAGAAGTTAAAACTAAATTACAACTAATTAAAATGAGAGACAAGATCGCATCCCCGCCATAGGATAAACACGCGAAATTATAATTTCGGATCGAAAACATTTAACTGAACATTTTTAGTTAAGCATAAACATCACACATTAAGGGATTTTAACCCAAAAATGCGAGATAAAACATTTAATCAAAAATGTCCACACGCATCTTAAATTCGGATTATCGCTATAAACACTAATGTTGCATGACAAAGAAAGTTAAATGCATAATAATTCGACTTTAATACGCGAGGTTTCAGTTAAATGCATAATAATTCGACTTTAATACGCGAGGTTTCAATTAAATGCAATTTTCCCCAAAAAATAACTTTCAGAGCTCGACGCCTATCAATGGAGGATACACGGTCCAAACCCTATGTAACTACTCACTACGCATGGTTAAGACAACAAATAAAACTAATTAACCAATTAAAACAAGCAATAAACTACCAAAAACTAATTAATCAAAGCAAAAAACAAAGTAACTAAAGCATGGAACAAGAGAAAGAAACTATATTAATGGAGAGCGAAGATGAATAGTACTTACATACACAAAAATGGGGAAACCTTTAGAGAGAGAAGCTCCCAAAGAGAACCCCCCCCCCCCCCAAAAAAAAAAAAAAAAAAAAAAAACTAACCTAAAATGAATCTTATCAAGTCTAAAAATTATTCTCCCCTTTAATAAAATGTTTTTTTACATATACCCAACCAAAAACCAACTTAAAAAATAAAATTTGCGGACTTTTAGCCTAATCGATTCCCACTGTTTGAATCGATTCGCAACTGATGGTGCTGAATTCTTAGCTTTTTCCAAGTTTACGAAAAATGTCGTAATGTTTTCGTTATAACTCGAAATTAGGCACAGTCGGAGGCTACGCGAAGATAACCCATAGGGATACAACATCCAATGAGATATTAAGCTAAAAACCCAAATTATGAAATGACTAAAATTCCCTTGAATGTGACCTTGAGTGTGATTTTGAAGATAAAACTATCCTAAAAATACTATAACTCACTCATTATACATCGAAATCATGAACCGTCGGTGGCCACGCGAAGAGAACTCAAGGGGATTCAACTTCCATGAAGAGTTCAGGGATCAAAATTCGAATGTTAAAATTATTGAAATGCCCCCGAAGCTGCAATAACTAACTAAACTTTTCCAAAAATCAGCCAAACTTCACACTAAGCACTGAAATACATACAAAAGCTCAATTATACTTCATATAACATGTTACAATATAAGATGGAGGTTGTATAGATAACGAGCATAAATATAGGAATTAAGGTACCCGAGGGGACTAAAATACATAAGTGTAAGGGGCTAAAAATACAATATTCGTGCCGAATCACACCCCCTAACTTACACATTGCTAGTCCCTAGCAATGAGGTACAAAGAAATAAGAACAAAAAGAAAATCACAAAACATTATATATATGTGGTGATTAGAAGGGGTAAAGATATATGTAGTGATTATAAGGGATAATTAATATAGTTTTAATATAATTCACGATTAGAAGGGGTAGAGATATATGTAGTGATCTTAGGGGCATGTGAGTATGGAAGTATTCGAGGATTGGAATACTAGACTCATCCTAATTTCGAGGAAGAAATTCCTTTGTAAGGGGGAAGTATGTAATAACTCGTATTTTTGAGGATATATAATTTAATGAATTTGGTGATAAATGATTTAAATTAGTAAATTGAGATTTAATTAATTCGGATTATTTTTAAAATTCACATGTGTTGTAATTGGAGGCCGATGTTGGAGATTCTAGTAAAGTAACTCAGATGATGATTCTAAGTGCACGATTGACTCCAAACAGGTCAAGATAGTCGAAAAAGAGTACCCGGGGGTAGTAATTGAGTCTCGAGACATTTTTAGGCATAACTGGGCTCACACGGGGGTGTTCGAGTCATTTGGGCTTGTCCTATAGGATTAATTTCGGGAGTAGCAATATAAAACCTATATTAGGGATTTTGTGGCGAACATAACTCAAAAAGAAAACCCTAGTTTTGCAGAGTAGAAAAGAGGGATAAATTGGGAGAGCTTTTGGGAGCCAAACCAAGAAGAGGGGTGTGTTCTTCGTCAAATCTTCGTCTACATCAAAGGAAATCAGACCCAACAAAATTATTCAGGAAAGTAGTCAAATTTCCTTTTATTTAATTTACAGTATTTCGATTCATATCATGTTTGGTGTAAACCAAATTCTTTTTTGGAAGTGGGTTATCGTATGAAATGGGTTTTGGGGATTTGAAAGTATTATGTCGATTAAATATGAAATTGATGATGGATTAGGATAAATCATTGTTCGAATGATGTTTGGATGAGAAATACACATGCTAGGTCCGTTGGTTTAAGGATTATGTAGTTGAATATGGGAAGAGGATTTAACAAAACGTACAAACTCCGAATTGTTGAATAAAAAAATGATGAGATAAATCAGTGATGTTTAAGGGTTAAAATGATGATTATAACCTGCTTTAGAGGCACGATAAACGCGGTGAATATCTGGGTTGTGTTAAGATAAGAAACAATGAAGGTTTAAGGTTTATCAATGGCAGACATCGTGAGGAAGATGAAGGGGATATAATAAATTATCGAATATTAAATTTAACAAGGAGTGTTAAACTTAATAGTGGGACTTTGTGTAATAAATTATAAAAGGGTGAAGATACGGATCGAATGAGTGAGTCTGGGTATTGAGTTGGGTGACACAACTTCAATAAAAAATACTTATTGTGTGATTAATTAAATTACGAGTCAGAATATAGACTTGGGTATTTCTGGGTTAGTGCTACGAGTGTTAGGCATGGGCTACCCGGACTTTTATTAAATATATGTATAAGGTAGTGTGATAGTGTGTGTGTGTGTGTGTGTGTGTGTATATATATATATTTGTGTTCTTTATAGATAACAGTGTGAATGATATTTATAGGAATACATACCCTTCAAGTTCTATCATTGGAGATTGCGCGATGTGGGTGAAGACCCTGGCTTGAGGAGCAAGGAGAGTATAGTCCCCAGGTCATATAGCCTAATATTTTATTCCGTGATTTATTTTTCGAGGTGAGACGCTTTGGTTATGATTCGATCTCACTTTCGAGGGGAATTTGACCGCCTCCACTTCATTTACGATTTTACTAAAGTTCGGTTGAGTTACTCCGACTTGTGGTAACCGGATTAGAGTGAGCATACTTGGGATATGGTAGCATTTTATAGAATGCATCAAGTGAGTTTTTTCTCGGGAATGGATTGTTATTATACGCGATATGTGTGTGAATGTTGTAGTATACTAGTATGTATATAATATGAGTAGATAATTATATACGAGATTAATACTTAAGTGTGAATGTATTTTTTTACAAAATAAGTGTGAAAGTTATATGATTTGAAAAAGGGGTTCCTATATAACTAGTGTGAACATTATATGATTTGATATAGGTGAACCGATTAATAAGTTAATGAGTAAATAACTTACTAATCAAAGTAAGAATACTCTGGTTAGAGCAAGGTGATAGAAAGAGGTGTGTTACGAATAGTTAGGTGGGGTAACATAACTAGGAAGGTTAGAAGAAAAGTGTTAAGTGTGCACATTAAATGAAGGGTGTGTTATACCTCAAGAGAGTTCGGCACTAGCTTAAATATTAAGAGGGTGCTTGCATATTTCATTACTGCAATTTAACTTCTTGCTAAATATTTTCAAAATATTTTACATGGGATCTGACCCCTTTCAAAATATTTTTCAAAACCCTTTAGGTGTCCATCCAGGGTCACCTATTTTAAAGATTCTATCCAGGGATGCACAACTGCAGATCATGTGGAAGTGCAAAACTTTGCTATATACGCTTCATTCATTTATTCCTAATGTAGGATGTAGAGTGTCCGTGCGTTCAAACACATAAATTATTTAATTAAATACATGTTTTAAATTAAATCCTAAAATCATGCATCTAGGTGTGATTGAAATCAATATGATCATGCAAGAACATTAAAATACAAAAATGAGGAAAAATTCCCCAAAGGGGCAAAATCTTTTTATTTTCACTATAATTTGTAAGAAATGATTACACAGATTACAATGAAAATAAGAGTGACATACGAAATACCCTCAAGTGTCGGTTCTGATGTCGTCGACTAGAATCTCCCGCAAGAACTCCAGGTGGGCAATAGTAGAGAAAAAGACGGCTTCTCCACAAAATACTCTAGATGAGTAGTAAACAATCCTCTTGAAGGTTTAACAATTCACATACATATATGGGAGTGTTTATGTGAATAAAAAAGGTATAAAACCTTAAAAGTTGAAGTATATTTTCTGGGTTGTTAATCACAGAAATCGTGTGTGAAAAAGACTTGGAAAATGTGTAGAAAGTGACCAGGTATTTATATGAAAATCGAGGCGGCGACGGCGTTCGAACGAGATCAGCATGTTGCTCGAACGAAGGACAGGTGTCGCTCTAACGAGATCGCGTGATATGCCTATCTCGCACGAACGACATTGCTATGTCGTTTGAATGAGCTCGTCGATCGAGGTACTCCTCTTCTACACTTAGAAAAATTTCTTCTTTTGATAAAAACAAATCAGACTTCGAAAAAATATTTTTCTGAAAAATTCCCAAATATTTATGCAAATATAAATAACTCCAATCAATCATTTTACCAATAATACGTAGTGGAGTAGTGGGAATGAGTTGAGCAGCACATCGCATGTAGTATGATGAACGTGTGGAGATTATGGATGCATGGATTCAGATCAAGGCCATCGTGGATGATTGTGTTGATGTGCCGAATGTAGCGGTATCAGACATACAAATTGTGATCTAGGGAAAACAGAAAATTCCTAGATTCTACCCCGGACATTTATAAAATCATGTCCTTACATAGGATCTTTACTTCAGTACTCACTTGGGCATGTCGCCCTCAGATTTATTATTCAGTTATTTATTTGACCTTGTGTATCCAGGTTATTGTTTCAGTTTACTGTTGTATTTTATTATTGAACCGATAGTTTATTCGGTCATATTTATTCATATTCTTCATCTGTGTTATCACTACACTAAAAATTCTAATCAGGGATGCTTGGAAAAGGAGAATCTAGAACAGTTTAAAACTATGCCAGATTCTGACACGATTTATTCCCAATCTGGCATGGTTTAAAACAGTGCCAGATTTTGGCACAGTTTTAAATCGTGCCAAAACCATGCCAAATCTGTAAAGGTTAACTAAGAGAGAGTCGTTTGATTTTTCATTTTATGCCACCTCAATTTCATTCTCTCCATGTCTCCCGCTCACTCTCTGCGAACCCCAACTGTCTCTATCTCCCAAGATCGAATCTCCCCTCTTTCTCTCCAAATCGAGCCAACCCTACAAATCTACAAAATCGATCATACTGCAATGAGTATATATTAATATTTTTGTTTACCTGATGGATAATTTTTTAACTTGCAGAGGTTAGTATAGAAGGATAGTTTCTCAGAGTTTCTCATAGGAGCGATGTATTTGCCCATATTCTAATACGACATTTACAGGTTAGAAAAAATGCTTTATTCATGTTATGAAGAAAACCAACGAGTTGTACCAAATCGACTCTCATATGTTGGTTTGGGTTCTTATAGATTTTTCAGTTTTAGGGAAAAAGAAACTCAAGTTTTGACCAATTTGTTGAATTTATACACCGATGAAGCATATCTAGAATTATTTTTTTCTTATTCACCTTGCAACTAATTTCATTGCTATTGTGTATTTAGTTGCATATTATATTATGAAATGTTAGTATAATTATTGCTTTGAACTAATTACATTGCCATATTGTCTTTAAGGTTCCCTTTTATATTTTGAAATAGATGAGTTAATGTATTTTTTGAGTACTTCAACGATTCATATCTTCACTTATAACTAATTTCATTGTTATTTAGGCTTTTCAATTGCGTGTTAGATTTAGAAATTTTTTAGTTTATATATTTATTGCATTCATACTCAAATGAAGTATACCTAAAATGAAACATTGATTCTTATTCACTGCAATTTATATTTTCATGCCTAATTTTGCGATTTATTTTTCTTATGATAAGGGATAAGATGAGTGAGAGGCGGGGGTTTCAGCTCCGATGGATTTTGGTTTGCTTTTTCTTTAGTTAAAGTCTCCTTAATAAATTTCTTTTACATACCGGATTATTCTTGTATGTTACAATCTATTGAAAAATTTGTATGTTACTGTAACACCCCACTTAAAATAATAACGGGTGGCTAACCCTATACTACATTAAATCAAAAGTTTCAGATGGCTCAGTCTCAACGCCAACTGTCGGTACTACATAATATACGACTAACTACCCGATATCATATAAGCGAGATGTTAAAATTTTAAAAAAAATGCAACAGACAACAAACCAACACTAATCTACTTGTAAAGGAAAGAAAGATGGATGAAAGAACTAAGATAAATGAAATGCTGGAATAAAACAAAATAAATGAGTACAACAGAATATATTACACAAAGTAGACCCGAATAAGCTGTCGGGTCACAGACAATACAATGACTGAAATGGAATAAATATGAACATATATATAAATATCCCTTGGGTACAAACCCGATATACAACATGAATCCTACCTAGAATTTTTCAAAGGAGGAATCGACTACATTCTACATCCCGCAACAGTCCGCACCTGTCGCGGCTCCCAAGACTATGGATAGAAGGTCATCCGGTATCCATGTGGTAGGACACCTGTAGTAATATATATATATATATATATATATATATATATATATATATATATATACAAGCAGGAGAGAAAAGTAAACAGGTCAGAGCCCGAGTGTGAAAAATATTTAGCAAGTGTGTTAACCGTGCGTAATAAATATCGGTGCACTTATTTCATAATTAAAAGTGGATTCGCACTCTCGTGGATTCCCAACTCACCCCTCATCTAACGGCGCGCACATATTCGCATCCTCAAGTTTTAGTTAAATTACCCCCATTTATAAGGACAACCTAACTCATCAAAGGCCCAGCCTATACCCAAGAGAATTGCCTTCCTAACTTAACCCAAGAATCCACCCCTTTTCTAATCATATTATATTATGTTTACAAACAATTACGCCATAATAGGCTTAATGGATTCTGGATTCTAATTTAATTAATTAAAATTCTTACTACATTACCCATTTATATCTGGGTTGAAACATATGATTTAATTTCTAATTAATAGACATGAAAAATTATTATTGACAAAACTTCCCTCCAATTTCAATGCTGCACTGCATTTCGTGCGTGGGGTGTCTCGCAAAGCGAAATCCAAATAAGGAACCACCTCGTTACACTACTCCTTGTCAACGTCGATCCTGGAGATCCATTATGCCACACATAAATATCAACAAAACTTCTCTCTAATCTCAACAATGTACTACGTTTCGTGCATGGGGTGTCTCACAAAGCGAAATCCAAACAAGGAACCACCCCGTTACACTACTCCTTGACAACGTCAATCCTAGAGATCCATAATGCAACACATACCATAATACTACCAATACTACAAAATTTTAGATTACAATATAAAAATAACTAAAAATCTCCAATAACATCCTTGGGATGATGTAACCGAAATATTCCTTAAATGCGATACATCAACCCCCATCAATCTAGTACACCATAATCATCCAAGATGTACTCCACGACGATACCATATCCTTTTTATCTATAGGGTATAAATATATATATAAGCATTTTATTCTAACCATATATATATATATATATATATATATACCATCATCATCCATACCCATGACCAAGAGTACATATCATATCTGATATACAATGGCCATGCACAAATAATATACCCAGCTATATATATCGCCGATAAAATTGCACTATGCTATCATCTTCCCACTGCCCGTCTCACGTAGCAACTGGGGACCACCTGGTGGGGATCAACGACACCCACCTCATCATAACTCACACCTCCGATGTCCCGGGAAGTGGTCATAGCTCCAACTGGCAATGAGACGAAACATACCCACCACGTCTCATCCAAAAAATATATCTATTTTATAATAACACACGGGACGACTATGACCTGGGGAATATCCACACCCTGCTCTATATGCCAAGATGCTCACCCTCTACACGGAAACTTCCCAATGATAGCATGAGCTGGGTATGCTTAACCACATAAGTATATATATTGCTCACATGCACAATATATACACATCCATATGATCCCATCATATGATCAAACATTAAACCATCATATACGGTTTAGATATCCATATCATGTATGTCCACTACATAAATATATCCATATATTCATATTTATATAGATATATATAAAAATATATTCACATATCCATATATCTATATATACAAACTAATTCTCGTTCATATGTATAAGATATATACTCTTAGCTATAAGTATATATATAATCCTCAATATGCAAGTCGTCACCACAAACTCATTTAATTTACCTCGATATGTGAATACAATCCCTCACTTGAAACATATTCAATCATTTTTTCTATGATGAATAGTCTCCCAAACAACATACGGACATATATATATATATATATATATATAATATATATATATATATATATATATATATATATATATATATATATATATATATATCCGACATTAGAGTTATCACCCAAAGTTTAGTGTAGGAAACCATCACTACACATACCATCTATATCCGAGAGCACATTAAAGAATCTAGTATTCATATTGACTTTCGGTATGCACATAACTAATAGTCTATAAGCCTCAGCTCAATCTTATCTTCATCAAAAAATCCCATTGCTCTCGATTTCGACTACGGTTCAATCACTTTTGTGAATCCCCTAGTCTAAGATCTCTCGGATTTATTTCTTATATTTTTACCATGACTAAGGGTATGCAACTACACTCTTCCATTTGGCCCCAAATCGTATCTTAATAATATCCTATCCTTATAAGGATTTGACATAAAGGTTGGCCTAGAATTTCACAACATACCCTCGTAACTCTCTCTAAGAGTTCTCAACCTCACATCTCATCTATACCGACTTTTGATCTATAAATAGGATTCTTAATCCCAATGAGGTTTCCCTAAAATCTCTATACACAACTCCAAATACATATATGGATATAATCTTCTCCAATAATTCTAAGAAGTCCCCACTATCATACTAGGTGAGGGACCCCCTATGAGTCTCCAAAATATATCTATCACGTCATAAGAGAAAGCCCCAAATCAATAAACCCAACCAAAAAGGGTTTGAATTCACTATGGAGAAAATACCTCCAAATGCCCTGTTTTCGAATCGATTCGGCCTAGCATATCGATTCATCCTCTAAGGCGAATCGATTCGGGTCCAAAGACCTGGGCTTCTGCCATAGGCCGAATCGATTCGGATTGGTTTCGAATCGATTAGGTCAATGCAGACCTGCCAATTTCCCTGAACCGAATCGATTCGTTTAGGGGGCGAATCAATTCGGGCCTGCAGATTTTGAAGGGTTCTTCTTCTTCGTCAAAACCCACGAATTTTTAAACCCTAAATTTTCATTTCTAACTCTTAAACCTTCATCAATTCATGATTTTAAGCCCGTAAATCAACCCAAAGTTGATCCCAACCATTTCTATACCATTAAACCCATATTTACACATTGATTTCAAGATTTAACCCAAAAATCTAGGTTTTGATATTAATACCCAAAAATCCATTTCTTTAACCCACAAATTATGAAATGAAATACACAAATAACTATTTATCAAGATTAAACACTTGCCTGAGATTTGTAGAGGTTGGATCATCCTCGATGTCGCGTTTGGGACGGAATCTCCAAGCTTTTCTTCCTCTCTCTCTCTTCCTTTCTTCTTCTCTTTCTCTTTCTCTCTTTCTCTAAATGAGAAGGCTTCATCCGTAAGCCTCTTAAGCCTATAAAACATAAGTACCAGTTTCAAATGTTAATACACACTTTAAATGACTCGTTTACACCAATTCGAGTCAAACTGACTTAAAAATATTCCGGAGCTGAAATAAAACTCAATGACAGTCATTTTGACTATCTCGACCCTTTCGGGATCGATGGTACCCTCAAAATCATCATCCGGAATATTTTGAAATATTCTCTATCTTTGGGCCTAAATTCCCAAATTTTAGAATTCTCCAATTTAATTAAATTTTATTTTCCCAAAAATTTAATCTCTCAGTCTCCAAAGTCACGGGTTGTTACAGTTACGTGTTTGATAAAATGCTAAAGAGAGATTCCCTTGGTGAAATGTCATTGTTGATTTTGGTAATAAAACCGACTCAATTCTCTACAATTTTATCGACTTCGAAAGAATAAGCCTTTAATGAAAACAGTAATTCTAGCCCCACTCATTTTGTGCGACCCTAGTGTCTTCCTACAACTGCTATTTGAAATTTCATATGGCTTGTGATAAACCAAACATTATCCATTCTTATGAGTTTCTGAAACTTAATATCTTGTTTGAGGGAATAAATCTTTGAAAAACGTGTAAATGCCTGATATCGATTAATTCGCAAGTTTCCAAGTAAACCTTATTTAATTGGAGTCTATTTAAACCAAATTAATTCATCCCCTAAACATGTAACTACGTGTGTGTGCATGAGTCAACCTATAAATAAATAAAGCATGCGACACAAATTTAAGGAAAAATTCCTGCAGGGCAAAACCTTTTATTTCTAGAACTTTGAAGAATTCACAAGACCATTGACTCACATACAACCTAATAATCACCCACAAGTGTGTAATGCACGGTTCCTTCAGTAAACCTTCAAAGATACGAGAGACAGCGAAATACCCTCTAGGTGTCGGTTCGTCGTCTTCGGCTAATCCACAAGCGGAGTGACTACGCTTGGTATCCACTGATGAAATATGGAGATCCCTTATCCACAGAGGTTACATAAAAGCAAAGTATTGTTCTTGAACACCAAAATAATTCACTAAAGCCTATGGGAGTTTTGTGAATTGAAAACCAAAAGGGATTAAACCCTAAAAAGAAGAAGCCAAAAGAATTCTGCTTTCGCGGTTTTTCTGTTCTATAAAACACTGAAACTTCTTAATGAAAACGAAACCATTTAATGAGTATTTATACAAAATCCCGTCGCCTCAAAAAATGTGCTCGTTCAAACGAGATAGCAGTCTCTCGCGAATGACTTAGGGATGTCGTTCAAACGACATCTCGCGACATCCAATGTCCCTCTAACGAGATGGCTATCTCGGTTGAACGACCTGTGCATCAAAATCGAGGTATGCTCCAACACTTAGAAAAAATTACTCATT
Organism: Sambucus nigra; assembly: GCA_949130495.1. NCBI lineage: Eukaryota > Viridiplantae > Streptophyta > Magnoliopsida > Dipsacales > Adoxaceae > Sambucus > Sambucus nigra. The sequence continues at coordinate 528,537,025 of OX422210.1, read as the reverse complement.
CTTAAATTTGATGAAAAGGTCCGCTCCAACACTTAGAAAATATTTTGTAAAAATATCCCAAAAGCTCTAAGTGGAAATTTAAGGTATTTAAAACAAAACCTTACCAAAATAAACTTCGCGGAGTCTTTTTGATGAAGAACTTAATGAATTCAGATTCGTCTTTGATGTAGATAGCTCTTGAATTCTCTTCGACGGTGTAGAGGTATATGACGTACTAAATTGATAACGGATTTATAAAAATATATCCTTACAAATATCCCCCTATGTTTATACCGATACATACATAAAAATATCCGAAATATCAAAAACCAAAATGCCTATACAAATCTACCCTCCCATTGAATAAATTTTCAAGATCTCAAACTGTTCTTCAAAAAGTCTTCATCAAATATCAACGCTTTTCTCATCAGGGTGTGCAATATAATGATAATCAATCTTTGTACCTACCCACATGAGATAAAGCAAAAACCTTATGATTCATCGAGTTTGAAATGATATAAGAATAAATCATTCAATATAATCAAATCTCCCCTATAATTCAAAAACTCCCCCATAACATGATAATTCTTTCTCCCCCTTTTTATGATGTCCCCAAATAGATAGATAAGAAGAGAAAATCAAAACATTGAGTGTCACGATAAAATGCATAGCAAACATGGATCAAACTACGCTCATGCAAAGGAGTATCTCAAAAATTTCACAAACTATTTTTGATTTTTCAAAATTTTCATACAAAAATAAGATACTAAAAATCACTCCATGGATTTAAACTCAAACAACCAAGTCATGGAAATGGAATGTATGGGTGTGAACACATTCGATAGGTAAATAGACTCAATCAATCATATGTGCATGATGTATATGTGTACTCCTAACGAATGAACATCAAAAGTATCCTTAGGTGTAAAAATTATTGAATTTAGATGAAATTGTCTTATGCAAATCAACAAATCAAAGTTAAAGTGATTTTCACACCAATAAAGTCCAAAACTATTTAGCACCTTTTCAAGATTTTCAAGGATGTGCAAACCCATTATAAAATCTCCAACCAAACTCCCTCATATATATTTTCTTTTAGAGGTGTTAAACTAAATTCTCAAACTTTGGGGAATTGGTGCAAAAACCTAATTGGCCAATAATTGGCATGAATTTCTTTTTATTGCCTTTAAATTTTTTCGGGCTCTTTTAAACCTCTTTAGACCCCGGATAATAAAATTCCTTAATTTTTAGGTCCAATTTAAATGGCGTCTTAATCGCAAAGGATAAAAGATAATCTTTCGTAACCCTTCACTGTTTTTAAACAAAGCACACAAACTCACAAATTGCTCTTACATACACAACTTTCTTATCAAGTTTTATCGCGCTTGGTTCGTTTTAAGGATATGATTGAAGTGAAAACACCCACCCAATATGTGATAAGACAAGAAAAATAATCAAACAAATCCGTGCATGTGTGCAATAAAGAAAATTATGAGTCAAACATGTAGGAAGTAACACTTAATTACATCTCAATGACTCAAAACATTATAAAGCACATGGATGAATTGATATATTATCTCAAAACACTATCAAATAGTCACATGAAAAATGGAATGATGTTGTGACACGATCATCCTAAGTGTCCATCCATAAAAGGTGCAATTTTTGTATTTTTTAAAATTATTCAAAAATGAAAATCTATACAAAAAGTACATGTCACAATGCTAGGAAACATAAATATCATGAAATAAAAAAACTAGCGTATGAAAAACATGCAAACACAATCATCTATATGATATGGCAAGAGAAGAATCATGTGAAAGAAAATGGGAATCAACTTGTCTAAAATCTAGTGCCTGTAAAAGTGATATCCTAACCCAAATAGATGTGAAACGTCGTGTTGGGGCTTTGGGAACCACAAGAACACTAGACATAAACTTCCTAGGACATTTTCCAAGATCAAAATAAAAACGCCTAAGGTGACCTTTCCTACCACAATAAGCACATGTGTAAACGGGTGGAACGACACCTATGGGTTGACCTTTTCTAATGTCCTTGGGAACGGTTGACCCTCTAAAACAAATCATGGTTTTGGCTTTGGCACCAGAAGCATGAGAACTAGATGAGCCATCACCATCACTATCAACCCTACTTGAATCATTTAAATAAATTTTCAACTTCAAAATATTTGATTCAAGCAAAGAATTAGACTCTTCCAATTTAAGGGACGCCTTTTTCAAATTTTCAACAATTCCTAAAAGAGTATCTCTCTCCCCCTCAATCAAAGCAAACTTTTTCCTAAGAGTCTCTTCACGTGCCACAAACCCATTGATTAAAATATTTTTGTCATCTTTGGCACAAACACAAACCATCGAATTTTTAAGGTCCTCTAATTCTTTTTCTAAAAGTAGGACCCTCTCATCACTCTCCTTCTTGGACAATTTTAAAGCAACAAAGTCATGTTCCAAGGAAACAAATTTCTCACGATAAAAATCTCTTTGATTTTGAACCGTTTGCAAAAGATCCATCGCGAATTTAAAACGAGAATTTTATTTTTCCAAAACTTCAATTCTTTTAGCAAACGTCAAATTCAAACGATTTATATCATCAAAACTTTGACTCGTGTCATCAAAGGGGGGCATCCGATTAGATAAGTGCTCCATCGAAAAAATAGCGATTTTTCACAAAATTGATTTTTCAAAAAAATCAATATCACACAATTTTGCAAAAAATAGGACTACGTGACAAATTAGTGCAACCTGCTCTTATAGCAATTTGACGACGTGAGAAGTCAAATTGTATCAAAAAAAATAAATTCTTGAAAAATCAGGATCACGCAATAAATTAGCGTAACCCGCTCTGAAGCCAATTTGAAAAAAGTTTAAATGCGGTGTGTGATATCGATTAATTCACAAGTTTCCAAGTAAACGTTATTTAATTGGAGTCTATTTAAACCAAATTAATTCAGCCCCTAAACATACAACTACGTGTGTGCATGAGTCAACCCATAAATAAATAAAGCATGCGACATAAATTTAAGGAAAAATCCCCACAGGGCAAAACCTTTTATACCTAGAACTTTGAAGAATTTACATGACCATTGACTTATATACAACCTGATAATCACCCATAAGTGTGTAATGCATGGTGCCTTCAGCAAACCTTCAAACATATGAGAGACAGCAAAATGCGCTCCAGATGTCGGTTCATCGTCTTCGGCTCGTCTACACGTAGAGTGACTACGCTCGGTATGCACTGATCAAATATGGAGATCCCTTCTCCACAGAGTTTGAACAAAAGCAAGGTATTGTTCTTGAACACCAAAACAATTCACTAAAGGATATGGGAGTTTTATGAATTGAAAATAAAAAGATATTAATCCCTAAAAGGAAGAAGCCAAAAGAATTTTTCTTTCATGGTTTTTCTATTCTGTAAAACGCTGAAACTTATTATTGAAAACGAAACCATTTAATGAGTATTTATACAAAATCACGTCGCCTTGAAAAATGTGCTCGTTCGAACGAGATAGAAGTGTCGCGCGAATGACTTAGGGATGTCATTCAAACGACATCTTGCGACATCCAATGTTGCTCGAATGAGATGGCTATCTTGCTTGAACGACCTGGGCATCAAAATCGAGGTACGCTCCAACACTTAGAAAAATTTACTCATTCTTAAATTTGACGAAAAGATCCGCTCCAATACTAAAAAAATATTTTGTAAAAATATCCCAAAATTTCTAAGTGGAAAGTTAAGGTATTAAAACAAAACCTTACCAAAGTAAACTTCGCGGAGTCTTTTTGATGAAGAACTTGATTAATTCGGATCCATCTTTGCTGTAGATTGCTATTGAATCCTCTTCGACGGTGTAGCGGTATATGACATACTAAATTGATAATGGATTTATAAAAATATGTCCTTACAAGGTTGAAAAGTTAAAAATGCACCAAGGCATAAATCTAATGAGTTCTCCATTCGTTTCTATAATAATAATGATAACAAGTACATTATTTAATCTATTTATACACTCTTTCAAGCTAGTTTAAAAAATAATTGATGTAATTGTGTTTTCATTTTCTGTAGGTTTCTTCAGAGGTTACATTAGTGGAGAAAACAAGGGGGACACTTAACGACTTTGACCTCGGAAAGCCTCTTGGAAGGGGTCAATTTAGTCACGTCTTCCTAGCAAGGGAAAAGATGGTTGACAATTTTCCTTTTATTGAATTGGTCTTTTTCATATTTATGTCTTATATATGTTTGTCTTCCCAAAGTTTTAATAGTACATTCACCTGATATCGTTCTTCCATGTTGGGAATTATTACATTAATTTTCAGTTTTAGCGGACCGAACTCATTGCTTCTCCATAATGCAGAAGAGAATGGATTTTATTGTTATTTATAATTTATTTGATTAAGATGGAACCTAAGCCTTTTTCTATTTTCTTCATTATATTTTTTCATCATTGTTATTTTCTATATACTAGTGGAAAAACACAGTTAAATTGGTAGAGGGAAGACAAATCAGTGGTCCACAATTGTGTATTGGTTTGCAAGAACCTTAATTAAGGATCGTGGTATTATTTAGGTTTACATTTTTTTATCTATTTACCTTATTTTATAGGATTGTTATTGGGCATCCATGGTTTTTAATTTTGAAAATGTTGGCATTGAACATGTCTTTCCATGTGCCTATTCTTGTTTACATGCTTTAGGAGCTTTTGTAACATTGGGTGAATTCCTCATTTTGCTTTCTGTTGTCTAGGTTAGCATTTAGTCTCACAGGAACCCATGTAATTATTGAATGAGGAATATATATAATATAATATGGCCAAAACTAAATAGATACATTACCAATTGAGTTCTGATTATTGTCCACTGATGCGATTGTACTGTAACACCCCGCCCGTCCGGGGAGAGCGAGTGGGGCGCCACTACGATAAAACTAACAAAATCCACAAATAACAAGGTATAGAGCATCTAAAAATCCCACAATACAATAATAAGAATCCACTAATCTCAAATCTCTTCAAATTAAATACAACCAAAAATCTCTCAAAATATAACAACTATCTACCTCGAAATAAAATGCTCTATACATCAAAATAAATACAAGTCTTCTCATCTTGTATTAAAAGTCCTACCCAAAAATAATCCCCGATAAAATCAAATCCAAAGTGCCCAAAATCCACGCTAACCTGCCACTAAAAGAAAATATGGGGAAGTACACAATACGACAGGAAAGATGCTTAACAATAATATGTTAGCGATGAATAAAGCGCAACAATACGAATACGAATATTCAAATCAGATGCGAATCTCAATAGCTTTTTATCAATAAATTTCGCAACAACACATTAACCGGGTCACCAGGACTCACCCCATCCGCATATGCTTTATCAAGTCATATCCCTTGGAAGCAGGAATTTTGGCGTGTGCCCAACGTCCGTGCCATATTAAAATCTCATGACAACGTGCTCAACGACAACATGAATAATACCACATGAATAAAAATAATTCCAACAATTATTTTTCCAGATTTCAAAGAAATTAACAATTCAAATATGAGTTCAATTAAACATGAAATCAACGGAATAACTCTCGATAGATTTAAAGAGCATATTGTGTAAAACCCCATACCTCAAAATCATCAAATGAATCATCGCATAATTCAGCCTCAAAATCTAATCACACCATCACGTTCCGCTCGCGAAAATAATCAAATCTCGTTCTAGCCCAAACTCGAGAAAACACCAAATAAGCTTTCTAATCTAAGGTTGAAATCTTGAATAGGTTTGGGGCTATGGTTTTGTATATGAAAGGGAGTAATTTTAAAGAGGTCTTCTGGTTGAAAAGTTTGAGAAAAAGTGAATTGAAAAGCCAAGCCACGAATTTTTTGATATATATAGGATGAAGAGTTTGATTAAGAAAAGAGTTCTAATCACATACAAACATTAAAAATTTTATTCCGGACGATCGGACCGTTGGAATTGGATGAAATTTTACAGAGAATTAGCTAAAGACGAGAGTAAGTTGTAAAAAAAAATTCAGCTCGATCGGACCGTTCAATATTTTTAAATATTTTTTTTCCTAGAGAGTTTTATGCTCCGAGGACTCTCAGAGAGTTTTATGTTTTGAGGAGTCTTCTATATAATAAAATTTCAATTAAATCTCCATTTTAATTCCGATTTTGAAACCGTTTGAAATTCTTGCCTTTAAAAATAATAACCAACATATTTGAGCAATAAAAATAATTTTATCTCAAAATTTATTTTTTCTCTTTATTTTGAAAATACCCCAAAATTACGCGGGTTGTTACACTTCCCCACTAACAATGGAATTTTGCCCTCGAAATTCGCCGAATATCTAACTCTCAAAAATCAGGCCACAATCTCCAAAAATAATTTCGTCTCCGAAAATAAATTCCTCACATCTAATCTAGATGCCTAACGCGAAACGATTATCTAAAATAATCTATCTCCAAAAATATGCGCCACAAAAATGCAACAGACCCAAGACCCGAGGGTGGTCGTATACCTAAGCTCTGATACCATTCTGTAACACCCCACCCGTCCGGGGAGAGCGAGTGGGGCGCCACTACGATAAAACTAACCAAATCCACAAATAACAAGGTATAGAGCATCTAAAAATCCCACAATACAATAATAAGAATCCACTAATCTTAAATCTCTTCAAATTAAATACAACCAAAAATCTCTCAAAATATAACAACTATCTACCTCGAAATAAAATGCTCTATACATCAAAATAAATACAAGTCTTCTCATCTTGTATTAAAAGTCCTACCCAAAAATAATCCACGCTAAAATCAAATCCAAAGTGCCCAAAATCCACGCTAACCTGCCACTAAAAGAAAATATGGGGAAGTACACAATACGACAGGAAAGATGCTTAACAATAATACGTTAGCGATGAATAAAGCGCAACAATACGAATACGAATATTCAAATCAGATGCGAATCTCAATAGATTTTTATCAATAAATTTCGCAACAACACATTAACCGGGTCACCAGGCCTCACCCCATCCGCATATGCTTAATCAAGTCATATCCCTTGGAAGCAGGAATTTTGGCGTGTGCCCAACGTCCGTGCCATATTAAAATCTCATGACAACGTGCTCAACGACAACATGAATAATACCACATGAATAAAAATAATTCCAACAATTATTTTTCCAGATTTCAAAGAAATTAACAATTCAAATATGAGTTCAATTAAACATGAAATCAACGGAATAACTCTCGATAGATTTAAAGAGCATATTGTGTAAAACCCCATACCTCAAAATCATCAAATGAATCATCACATAATTCAGCCTCAAAATCTAATCACACCATCACGTTCCTCTCGCGAAAATAATCAAATCTCGTTCTAGCCCAAACTCGAGAAAACACCAAATAAGTTTTCTAATCTAAGGTTGAAATCTTGAATAGGTTTGGGGCTATGGTTTTGTATATGAAAGGGAGTAATTTTGAAGAGGTCTTCTGGTTGAAAAGTTTGAGAAAAAGTGAATTGAAAAGCCAAGCCACGAATTTGTTGATATATATAGAATTAAGAGTTTGATTAAGAAAAGAGTTCTAATCAGATACAAACACTAAAAATTTTATTCCGGATGATCGGACCGTTGGAATTGGATGAAATTTTACAGAGAATTAGCTAAAGACGAGAGTAAGTTGTCAAAAAAAAATTCAGCTCGATCGGACCGTTCAATATTTTTAAATATTTTTTTTTCTTGAGAGTTTTATGCTCCGAGGACTCTTAGAGAGTTTTATGTTTTGAGGACTCTTCTATATAATAAAAATTCAATTAAATCTCCATTTTAATTACGATTTCCAAACCGTTTGAAATTCTTGCCTTTAAAAATAATAACCAACATATTTTAGCAATAAAAATAATTTTATCTCAAAATTTATTTTTCCTCTTTATTTTGAAAATATCCCAAAATGACGCGGGTTGTTACATGTACTATGACCTTTTTAATATAATTCGGTAACCTCCAATAGTGAGGAGAATCTATGTGAACATTAGGGCATTCAATGGCCAATCAAATTCTTATTTATGATCTTCTTCTGTATGTCTTACGTAGAGTATTCCATCTGCATGTATTTTTAAATCTCAGCTATGAGTATTTAAGCATTGAGATGGTAATTTAACATATTTCTTTTATCTTGCAGACCAAGTGGTACATATGCAATGCTATTGAAGAATTCTTTTCCACTGGTATGATTTTTCATGGTATAAATTCTAACTTGATTATTTTAATTCTTCAAGTTGAAGGGGCTAATATTGTGACTCAATGCCGACCACTACTCTCTCTAATTTTATTTCTAAAATCATCCCTAATATCTTGGCATCTATATTGTCACATATTGAAGCTAAAAGCATTAGTCCAGCTTAAAAAGGCTTCATGAAGGGTAAATTTTTTTGAGAAGCTATAGGGGTATCCTTAGAATGTGTCTATATGTTAATATGTTAGACATGTCTTTTAGAGGCAGTATTGGTATCAAGATTTATTTTTGCAAAATATTTTGATATTATTGAATGGACATTCTTGTTCAAAGTTCTTGCTTTAATTGGTTTCTCTAAACCACATCCTAAGTTACATTTTTAACCCCCCCCCCCCCAAAAAAAAAAAAACCGGCTTTGTTGGCAATGCCTATCTACTCGTAGTTTCATAGATGTGAATAAAATTTCTGGCTATCGACTATCGTAGACTTGCATTTTTACTAATCTTATTTACATTTGAAATTATTTCCATCATGACCATTCCAGTGGTATATGAACAACAAAGTCATATATGGGGTCCCATAGCCAACTAGGGAATTATTGTAGTTTTGTGATTCTTTACATAATTTGATATCCTCACTTATTGTGTAATCAGTTACTTCTATCTCGTAAATTTAGAATTATTTTCTTTATGATGCATGCATTTTTAAAAAATTACAAGATGTGGGTTTGACATTGATCGGTGGACATGTGAAAGCCCCTAAACATGATATATAAGGTAATGGCTTGAACTTTTCATTATCAATTTGCAGAGAGCGACTCGACTTCCTGAGTGCCACTATGTGCCTGCTATGTTCGTATTTTGTGTTCTTAGTGTCCTTGAATAGTAATGCAATTTGGTATGAAAACTAATAAATGTTTAGTTTACTAGAGAACACATTGATTTTGTATATTGCACATTGAAATTAGTCGATTAGACAACACAAATTTGTAATCTATGAAAGTACTAAGCAATTTATTTTTTCAATGTGTTAATGTCTATGTGAAGAGGACCACTATTATTGATGCTACGATGTTGTTCTTGACTGTATGCTTTATTTGAATTTGAATCGTTGTGCAAAATTAGCATCCTTTCCTGAGATGTGTGGTTGCCCCCTTCTTAGACTTTTTATAATATATGGTCACGAGGCACTGGAGTTCCTACCAAATAAGGTGGGAGAAATGTACATGCCGTATCTTGAAGAGTTGAGCATAAGCCTAACCCCATTTATGAAGTCCTTGCCATTGGGCATATTACTCATAACCCTTAATATACTTTCCATTAGCGATTGCATAAGTTTAGGTTCCATGACTCTTATTGACGCCATCTCTGAGGTCAATGGGAAAGTTACCCTTGACCCTAAAGAAAGTTTCCATTGAGAGTTGCGTGGCGCTGCAACATAACCACCCCACTAGCATACCTTATTTGCCCGAGAAGTCAAAATCTGGCCAACCATGGGTTTGGTGATTCCATATACTTTTATATTGGCATTGGTAGATGCATACTGTGTCCTGGTCAAATTTCCTATTCTTTAGCCATGAATACTTATCATAGATATAGGTGCTTGGGTATGTCTTAATTCTCAATAATTTAAAAACATTCAGTGCTCCTCGTTTTGGAATACATATTATGAGGCATATCTAAAAAAGATCAGGCCAACTAAATCGTCGGAAGTATAACATATGTACATACTAGTGAATACCCATGCCTGAAGGCACGGAGGAAATTTTCAAAGTACATAATCGCAAAACGACGAAATTTCAAAATTACGTAATCGCGAAATGACGAAAATTTCAAAAGTACGTAATCGCAAAACGGAAAAAAATTTATTCCCCAATAAAATAATGTGTACTTATAAAAAAATTTCCCATAATATTGTTTATTTATAGGACTATCCTCACTATACAAAAAATAACAAATAGACTAACAACTTATGCACAGAGTTGGATCAACTACCACATGACGCAATTAGAATATGTAAACAATTGATGGACACACCTTACACGAACAAAATCCGACAATGAAAAAAATATTGCCGACTTTCAAGTTAACTTAGACACCTTGAACATCGTCAAAATAGGCGAACACGTTCTTAGCTAAGCGCGGGCGATACGAATCCAATGGCGCCAGAATCACCTCATTCCGATTTACGGTTAAAAAGTTATGTCATTTATCCCAAAACATACTATTTTAACTTGAAACATAATATTAAACATTAATCAATCCTAAATGTTTAGGCCTAAACATGGTCATTTAAAACTAACAACAATTCAATGCAGGGGGAAAGAAATAAGAGATTAAAGTAAGTACACAAAATGAACTTGAAATAACAAAACATGAACTTGAAATAACATAAAATGTGAAAAAATGTTGTTTATCAGAGATGAAAATAATTCCACTTGAGATAAAAAGAGAAGGGAAATTCGGTGACTGTTCTAGTAGACATGAACCCCTTGAACCTCAGCAGTAGCAGAACGATAAACATCAAACAAAAATCGGGTGACTGTTCTAAGTGATCGTTGGGAAGGTCCAACCGAACGGATCGGTAAAGTCTAGTTTCTATCATCATAGGGTGACAAAACAAAATAAAACGTCACTACCTTGATCAAACATAATAATCTGAATTGCAGCATAATCTTTATTTCAGTTGTAAACAAAGGAACATATCAAGGCAAAAAATATTATTAGTAAAAAATATCCTTAGTAATGTGGTATAAGACATGCCAATTGTTTAGAACCCTACAACACCTCCGAGTTTGTGACCAAATGCAAGGTTTCCCCAATAGGCATTTAATTGAATAAAACAAACATCATTAGTATCATTTTGTTCATTTAATTCTTAAATGCAACTAAGAAGAAAGTGAAATTAACTGAATTCTATAAGTTCAACAAATTCAACAATATGATGTGGATTCAATGAAAGTTGTGAACATGATGTGTCTAGATATAAAAAACATCCTTAACATCAACAATATACTAATATGGATTATGATTGCCAACCCCGTATATTCCCTTTTTCAATAAAAATGAATATACACATAAATATATGTGATCACCACCATAAAGACCTATTCTAGAGAAGACAAATATTGATTATGATTGCCAACACAATAATAAGTTCCGTAATAACCCCGAGGAGGAACTGAACCAGTTTGTTGCACTAGTATACTTGTGGCAGCAGCAGTTTGATGCTACTGGTTTGTTTTGTGGCAACAGGAACAGCAATTTGGCGCAGCAGCAACATCAGCATGGGCAATTTGGGGCAACAGCAGCACCTTGATGCGACTAAATTGACTCAAAATGGAACAATGAATCCAGAAGAGTTTTTGATAGTTAGTCATTTTCAAGCGCTTTATCGAGGATCTCCCGATATTTAAGGTAGACAAACTCCATTCACCTCCAACTGGATTAATCCTTCTATAAACAACATCAACATCAACAAAATATCCACCATAAATTGACTATAATAATAACATTAAAGTCCAATATAAAAAAGATTGTCACCAAACTCCAATCATCATGAACCATTTTTTTTTGTTTATGTGTTCTTGAAGGGGCATTTCACTAAACTTATATTACTATCATCATTTCAGCCTGAGGTAAAAGACATTTCACATTATACCAAATACATATAACAAACGTGAAGTGGTAGCCATGAAATGGCTGGTTCAAGAAATTCTCAACTTCCAGTGTTTCTTGCCCACTATGTATAACTTTTTATGGTACATAATTCTCATTTTTCGGTTGTGCACAATCTATAAGTTTGTGCTTTGTTTTTTAGGCCAGTGACTTTTTCAAGAGTTAAAGGAGTAATATAAATAAAATGTTGAAATGTATCAAATCAGACAATTATAGGTTTAACACTGCCAATTAACATAATAATAGATTAACATCACTACCATTTATAATTAATGCAATTAAAGTTGAAACATATATGTGTAAAACTTGTAATAAGTGATATCATTGTTCCAGAATTAAAGTTTTCTTATTAAGATTGAAACAGAAAGTGGTGAGAAAATGAACTTTACCATATCTCTAACAACAAATTTGAACTACAAAAGTATGAAAATGAAGTTTACCCCATGCTTATAAATATTCAAACATGGATGTAACATGAAGTCTTTGTGTTCCTATAAACAAAAGTATTACCATCGAACTTTGTGAGAAGATGCTTGTTATTAAAAACTAATAAGAAGTATAGGCTGATGTTTGTGCTTCACATATGTATATAAATCTCTGCCATTACAACATACTTGGAATGATAGCACACATTAAGTTAAAGCTTGCTCAATACTCAATATCTTGCCTCCTCATTGTATAAGCCTTAATTACAACCCTAGTGTAAACATGTATTTATATAAACAAAAATGTGAATTGACAAAACAAAACATAAAATTAAAGTTAAACTCTATAAATGGGTTGTGAACCTAAATAAGTTTGAAGTCACACGAAAGAAAACAAATTATAAAATATCAACAAATATATGCTTGCAAAAGTACATTTTAATCATTTCCAGATTAACTTTAAAAATGTCTTAGACCTTTGGTCTAGACATTTGATCATACATATAAAACCTAAGGAAAATAAGTTTAAACAATGTCTGAACAATGATCTACACATTTGATCAAACACATAAAACCCGTGGACATCCAATGCTTAAATAATCTCAAAGTCTAATTAATTACACCAATGCTCAGTACATTGTAAGAACAAATATTATAAAATTAGTACATAACATTAGAAACTCAATAAAAACATTATAAAATTAGTTTACAACATATTAAAGAACTAACCAACAAAAAAAAGAGAAAAGTACATAGAGTTATGGAAATTAACCCAATGTCACGTGCTCGAGTTCCCACCAGAAATCTGAAATAATAATCAATCTCTAATATGCACCAATATCCCTCCATTTATTTATTTTGGTGAATTTAACTAAGTTCTTGGACCTCGTGAGAGAAGAGGAATGGCCTTGCCTATTACTTCTTCTTGCATTGACTTCCATTCTTTCAATGAAGCAATTCATCCCATTGAGTACTTATTTCTTTGCATAATTTTAGTTTTCCTATTTAATATGTAATATTGCCTAATTAGCTGAAAGAAGATCAGATAAGAGTATGAGCGTAAAGAGAAACAAGTTGAATATGACGATAATTTGAAACATTTAGATTAAGCTTAAAAACAAGTCATTAAAAGGGTGACAACCCAAACCATCTCCCAAATGGCCCCTTAAGAGGCACGAACGCCTCGCACTAGTCCAATATAACTTGTAGGAATTGATCGCATAATCACGAACCTCCTAATTTGAGAATATGACGATAATTTAAAAATATCTAGATTAGGCTTAAAACATTCCATTAGAGGGTGAAAACTCAAACCAGTGCCCAAACGGCCCCGTATAAGGCACTAACACCTCGCACGGGACCAATGTAACTCTTAGGAACTGACCGCATAGTCATGGGACTCCCAGTTTGAGAATATGAAGATAATTTGAAAATATCTAGATTCCGCTTAAAAACTACCCGTTAAAGGGTAAAAACCACAACCTGCCCCCAAATGTCCCCGTAAGAGGCATAGATAACTCTCATGGGGCCAATGTAACTTGTAGGAACTTATCGCATAGTCACGGGTTTCTCGGTTTGATAATATGATGATAATTTGAAAATATCTGGACTAGGCTTAAAAAAAGCATTAAAAGGGTGAATACCCAGACCAGTCCCCCCATAAGAGGCATGAACACCTCGCATAGTACCAATGTAACTTGTAGGAACTAACCACGTTGTCACAGGTCTCTCAGTTTGTGAATATGATGATAATTTGAAAATATCTAGATTATACATAAAATCATGCCATTAGAGTGTAAAAACCTAAACCAACCCTCAAATGGCCCCGTAAGAGGCACTAACACCTTGCACATGACCAATGTAACTCATAGGAACTAAATACGTAGTCATGGGTCTCCCGATTTAAGAATATGACGATAATTTGAAAATATCTAGATTAGGCTTAAACAATAAGCCCTTAAATGGTGAAAACTAAAACTAGACCCCAAACGGTCCCATAAGAAGCATGAACACCTCGCACGTGACCAATGTAACTTGTAGGAACTGAATGTATAGTCACGGGTCTCCCAGTTTGAGATTATGATGATAATTTAAAAATATTTAGATTAAGCTTAAAAATATGTCGTTTGAGGATGAAAACTCAAACCAATCCTCAAACGGACCCGCAAGAGGCACTAACACATCGTATGGGACTAATGAAACTCGTAGGAGCTGACCACGTAGTCACAAGACTTACAATTTGATAATATAATAATTATAACTCATATATGAAATTTTCTATATTGAATAAGATTTAAAAGAAAAATTATTTGGTTGCAAATATCATCTCTTTTTTGTATCCTATTCTTTTTCAGGATAACATTTTATCATTAGCTTTTATCCACGTGGAATACACAAAGAAGTCAATGGTTTACAATAAGGAGATTATTTATTTAATGTCATTAATATTCAAGATTCTATTCTTTTTTTTTGCCGTGCAGGATTTTGTAGTTTTATTGATAACTTTTATGGCCTTGGGGCTTTTGTAATTATATTGTTATATTTTTATATCCGTGCGAGCTTTACATTACGCAGGTTTTATATTAGCAGGTTTTAGAATGTCCAGAAAATAGATGAAACTCTGCCTAATTTTTTTTATTTTGTGAACTATTAAGATTTGTAATATTTTGAAGTTTGTATGTACATTAATTTATCAACAACGTTGAGATTCGCAATTTGTGAATTTTCTTTATTTTTTTAAATAATTAATTTTTTTCTTTAATCCAAAATTTTGGCACTGTTCAAAACCGTGCCAAAGTGTATAAAATTTTGGCACGATTTTGAACTGTGTCAAAAGTGTACCAAAATGTACTCAATCTGGCACTCTTATAAACTGTGCCACAAGTGTGCCAGAAATATCAAATTCTAGCACGATTTAAAAGTGTGCTAGAAGTGTTCCTATTTGGTCAAATCTAGCACACTTTTAAACTGTGGCGGAAAAAAATGGCCATTTTGGGAACACCTGATTCTGGCACAGTTAAAAATCGTGCCATATTACTGTTTTTGGTGTAGTGTATGTTCAGTTAACCAATTGTGTGGATGGTTTTATTATTATTTATTTCCGCATGTTGTTTATTATCGCAAGATAAAATTTGGTGTCGCTCTATTTAAATTATTATCTGGTTAGTAGCTTTAAAATGTTTTCGACAGTGATGCTAAGAATGAGCCATATGAGAACAACATTTTATTTTGCTCATGGACGGGCCACCCAGTATTTTAGTAGGCGGGATGTCACATCACCATCACTTGTTAGGACATAAAATAATCATTTACTATTCACTTAGTAATTATATTACATAAATATTTATCATTCTCTCTATATATTTAAATACAAATCCGATGACACCGTGCCTAACACCCGTAGCACGTGCCAATAATCCCCGAGTCTATCTCAGGACTCAAATTTTATTTAAATTTATAGTAATTAAATAATTAATGTAGCATTATCTTGATAAAATACCCGAACTCACCCAATCTCCTCGTTTCCATCCAAAATTCCCATATTACTCCCAAGGGTCCTCATCCCATTAGAATTCTCAAAAATATTAAAATTCCTACAACTTTAATATACTATCTGATTAAACCCCTTTCAATAAAACAACTATAATGCTCTCCGAAGAAGTCCAAATGACCTAATTCAAATCTCTCTAGAAATATAAGATCCATACTTTTCTATTCAACTATGGCCCATTTTTTAATTCAAATTACATAGAAAATGGCATGCCTTTGAAGTGACTCCAAAATTTGCGTAACTCAGGTATTCTAACAAATTAAACACCCTTTAGTAAAACAACTATAACTCTGTCCACATAAGTCCAAATGACCTCATTCAAAGCTCATCAGAAACCTAATATACATACCTTTATTTTTATCTATAGTCCATAGTCTAATTCAAATTATACAAAAAATGACATGCATTTGAAGTGACGATAAAAATTTTGGCAGATTCATCAATTTCAAGGTTTCTTTAATCCTCACAAGAACCATTCAAGATCACATCTTTTCTATGAATCAATCTTATATTTATTTATCAAGATTTTATCCATTATATAAGGTTCAATTCTCAGATTTCGTATTGTTTAATTAGAACATCCAATTTCTATGAATCCATTCCCCAAAATCTCATTTACATGTGACAACCCCCCCCCCCCCCCCAAAAAAAAAAAGGATTTGTCTACACCTACCATAATATGAACAATTATTTCTGCAAATTAAATTGAATGCAAGTTAATCATTTGCCTTTTGATATTCATAGGGTCTTATTACACGTTGTAGAAGATGAATTGGTGATAACACTCCCAAATCCCCTTCGATTTTGGATCCTAAAGCTCTCATATTTTCTTCCTCCTATTTTCTTTCAATTTATAGGGTTTAGAATATGAAACATGGATACCTCAAACTCTTAGAAATAGGTTTTTAATCACAAATCCCAAAATTAGGCTAACGGGCAAACCCAAATGTCCTGAATACCATCATGTGGGCCCGATCATGTCTAAAAAGTGTCGGGGACCCAATTACTTCCCTCGAGTACACTATTTGACTATCTCGACCAATTCAGAACCAAATGTGCACTCAAAGTCACCATTCGAGTCACTCTACATAAATTCCCTATCTCGACCCCATATAGTCAACACGCGACTCCCGATTGAGATATAATACTACCATATCACTATATCTTGTTAGGACGTAAAATAATCATTTACTATGCACTTAGTAATTATATTACATAAATATCAATTATTCTCTCTTCCCATTAATATTTTAATAACCACATAATAATTAATTCAAATAAATTACGGCACACATGTAATTAAAAAATACCTAAATTATTTAAATTATAAATACTCAAAAATACGAGGTGTTACATATTTCCCCTCTTACAAAGGAATTTCTCTTCGAAATTTGGATAAGTCTGGTACTAACATTTGTGGATACCTCCTCTCCCAACATCCATCTATTTCCAAAGTCGAACTATTATGTTGTTCCCGCTAGACCTCTACTAATGGTCCTTTTTTCCCGACTGTCTATACATTATCATTCAAACTAGTGACCAATCCATTCTAGTCACATTACTTCAAAATACTCCATCAGTATTTACCATTTCATCTTGGCGATTGTAACTCGTTAAAATTTTTCCCAACTCTTTCCACTACAATGAGCCTATATTCTAATGGCTACAGAATTCCACTGGGGAAGGCCCCAACGCCCCCCCTATGCCAACTCCTTTATTCACACCCGCTTATGTTCAACACATTCATTTACACATATTCTCATTGTGGACAATAGTTGATAGGGAGCTCATACACCCTATATCCCATGCATTTATGCACAAATATACAAAACGTAACGTATTTAACTCAAACTAGGCTTACTAGTCACAACTTAAGTATTCTTGAAGTTATCTCCCATGATTATTAGTGGTGCAAATGTTCCACAATGTTTCATACATCAAAGTAACACACGGCTCCTCTAGCTTTAAGTCATAACATAAATATCAACTCTCAGCTATAACCATACATCCATGCAACAACTAGTGTACTAGAACCATGTCTTAAGGACCACACATCTCTCGACTTTCGACGTTCACTAAGGTTCATGCATGGGATGTCTAGCAATAGAAATCCAAATAAGGAACCCCCTGATACACTACTACCTAGCATTATTGTTCATTAAGATCCGTGGGTCCAAATTACATAACTAAGATACCTCAAATCCTTTACCTGACACATATGTCAAATCACTCATGCCCATATCATTCAATGCGTCTTACAATACGATGCTCTCACCATCACTAACTTCCCCTTGCTAAATTAATAACGAGATCAATCTCTTTGCTTGGCAGTAAACCCGATATACCCAGAATCACATAAAAAAAGTCCCTACGCACCGGGATCTAATATAACAAGATAACGATACTCTCTTAAGTCTACTTCATACAAATAATATAAATACGAGATCGACCCTCTTGGAAAAATAACACATCCTGCCCGAAATAATGAATACGATAGCCTTGTTGTAACCGCCCACCATTACTCAACATTGCTAACTAGTCCATACCTACGATAACACTATAATTTAATATCATCTCTCAAGATGAGCTATCCCACCAAAATATATCCTCTTAGTGTCCACACCCTCTCCCCAATAGATGGAACTAATAAGATCCCCCCTACTCAATGATAATTATATACAAACTATAATACTATTAACGATACCTCTACTAAACTCATTTTACACGCAAATCTAGTTCTAATTAACTATTGTGACTCACTCGTGTCACACAAAACAGACCCCATTCACCCTAGGATAAAACTCATACTTTTAATTGCCAATATCACTGGCGGTTCAAATGGTCCCTCGAAATAACACTCTCGTCCCAAATAAACCCAAAACTTCTTATAGCTGCTGCCCCTACTGGGCATCCCATTTCTGTCCTCTAACTCATTACGAACAAGATCCACACATATGGTCCTACTCTTCACACATTAGGCACCTCTATGTGTTATACCCCTGTAACAACCCTCTCTTATGAGAACCTATTTTATATTTACTTACTATGTGAAGTAATTATATATAAAATGTTGGAATATGGAGTAAGTATTAATTTAATGAAGAAAAGTTACTATTTACAAAAATGTTGCATATTTACCTTATGTGTAGATGAATATCACTTTGTTATGTTTTATTGTGTCATAAGATTTAAAATGACATTTTGATTTAAAATGGAACTGGAACTTAAAATGAGTTATAAAATTTCCAAATGATAATTTGGAGGGCGTAGCTAGTTTCGAAAGGTGCGAGATAGTCAAAATAAGTGCCATATTGTATTTTGATGTTTCGGGAACTTTTGACTGGTTATTAGCTTAAATGTGTAGTTGCGAGTCATTTTATCGCGGTATTAATCATTTAAGCTGGGGTTTAGACTTAAGCTATGATTTTTAAGTCTTACATTTTCATTTTTATTCTCTTAAGAGCATTTAGTGACCTAGAGAGAAAGAGAGAAGAAGAAAACTTGTGGAGAAAGAGAGAGATTGAAGATTGGAGTCTTGATCTTGCATTCATCTTCCTCAAATCTGAATTTCCATGTTTGAGGCAAGTTTTCTACTTGCTATAATGTGATTTAAGATGAGTAATTAGTGTGATGGTTGTGTATTAGTTATGGTTCATTAATGTTAGGGTTTATTGAGTTTGATGAGGTTTAAATCATTTGAGGTTGATTGGGATGATTATTGATATAAATGATGGTAGTTAGATGTATTTATGATGCATTGGTTGTATTAAATGATCTTGGTATGAAAGGAATTGAGTTGGGGAAAATTTTGGGAGTCCAAGACTCCATAGCCAAACTTAGAAAATCTGCAGAACCGAATCGATTCGGTCTGGCCGAATCGATTCACCTTGAGACAGTTTCTAGATCTGAGTGAACCTAATCGATTCGGATGATCCAAATTGATTCGGTAATTATGAAGAAAGTCAGTTTTTCTGATCAAATCGATTCGGCTGGTCTGAATCGATTCGGCTGGTCCGAATCGATTCGCATTTCTGATCCCAAATCGATTCGGAACCCTGCACTTTTGAGAAATTTTCTTAATTAAATTTCAAACCCTTTTCTTTAGGTTTAGGACCTACGAACCTTCTCTTATGAAGTAAACTTAGTGTCCTAGAGTCTTAGATGAGTTGGTGGACTACCCTAGACTAGAATTGATTTATATGGGGTTTATTACGGGGGTGCGTAAAGTGATGTTCAGGCATTGCTTTTCTTTTGTAATTCATTAGAAGTCTAGGAGTCGTAAGGTCATATTTTGAGACTTTACAGACCTAATTGAGGTACAATAGTGTTGGTGATTTGTTATATAACCCTAAAATACTTGGAGAATAAATTAAGAGTTTGTTCATTCTTTGAGGAAGTAGTAATAATGTAAATTACGAACGGCTCCCGCTAACTTTAATGCATTTGATGAAAAGGAAATGAATAGAGTAAATGATAATTTACTTAAACATGATATGGTGATTAATAAAATGGTTGAAACACACCCTCTCTAAATTCCATCTTAAGGGAAGTTCGCGCGTGAGGTGAAGCCCCCTGGCTAGTGAATGCAGAGTGGATATAGTCCTAGGCCATATGAGAGCTTGTTGTATATTTTTCTGTGATGGGTAGGTAATTCCGGGTGTGATTATGACTACCGCGCAGGCATATGGCCGCTTCCCAACGTTCGGTAGGATCCCAGGTTGTATTGATGATAGGCCCTGGAAGATGATGATTATTTAGGGGCGCGCACAGTGGGGTAACCCGGACGGGCGGTCCTAGAATCGTTATATATATATATATATATATATATATATATATTTATAACTATTCTACATCAAGTGGGAATTGATGGATATTAATGCCATAAAGAGCATAATAAATGCCAAAAAGAGCATTCAATTGAGATACGTGCCACAAAGAGCAAATGATAGAACTTATATTCCTGATAAGAAATGGAAAGATAAAAGGAAAAAGGTGAAAGTGATAAAGGCTTTCGATTAATGATAATTATTCTTATTCTCTTGCATAATCGAATTATATTCATAATCATTTAAATTGTCATAGTTTTTGATATGAAATTAACATGTAGAATATCATCTTCATCATTCATATTTAACTATGCATAACTGTCATACTCTTAATTTTTCTGGTGATCGCATAAAAATCGGGCCCTGACCCGTTCTTTTTCCTTGTTGTGCATGAATTTATATCCGCTCAGGTGCTCCGTCGCAAGGGCACCCGTACTGACCTCCCCATTCTGATGAACTTTTAACGAGCTGTGATAGTTTGTGGATATCATAGGACACTTTGAATAGACGCCTTCATTTTTACTCTCTAGTTAGGATTGGATCTTTATTCTGGCGTGTGGCCCAAACGTTTGTAATTGTATAATGAATGTAAAATGTAACTTTATGAAATTCTTATACACTGTATGTACCTGTGGATCGACAGTATATTCGGTCTCCATATTGTATACTTGTTGTAGTTGTATTATATGTTTTTGGGGGGTTTCCACTTTCTTTTTCAATCCTGGGTTGTTTACAATGCTTTCTTTAAATTATAAAATAAAATTTTTGGCAACCCGTTTCCTGAAATATTGAGTGGTTATCCTGTATACTCTTTATATTATTTCGATGCCGAGAATGATTCCATCCATGACTCCTGTATTATTGGATTATCGGGCTGGCCACCCCTTATTTTGGTGAGCGGGTTGTCACAACCCCTTTCTCTGGCCCCACTAGACATATCGGGGTTGTCCTTCTCTCGAATCTGGTAGCCTTGTCTTCAATTGATACCCCTGTTATTCCCTTAGCTATGCTGACCCTATGGAACGTATTGATGGATCTGATAGTCCCGAATGAATCCCCACCATCACTTGGTAAGAAGTTACATTAATTTTAATTATTTAAACGGATCCTCTACTGGGTATCCCCTATGTGGTGCCTCACTAGCACCGTTAAAGCCAATCTCACCCTTCAACTAAGTTCTTCAACTATCTTGGCTCCCTTCTATATAAGAGTTAATGTAAACCAGTAAACATATTGCCTTGATGACATTGACACCAGTCATCCTAACCAAATTTGGCCATCCACTCCTGGGTATTCTACCCACGAGTCCATTTTCAACATCTCGTTGGGTACGAAATTACGCTAAATAAGTCAACTCTCCTTCATGTCTGACCATTGTTCAGCCCTTCTAAAATATCTACTGAAAGGATTTGCGGTCAAATCGAGCCCCAAATTTCTCATTATTAATGGTATCTCTCCATGGTTCTGCTGACTAACTCCTATCCCTTCAATGATGCTCCTATGAGAAAATTTTTTGCCTGAAATTTAATCCTAGGTGTCACTGCACTCCACCCTACACAATTGCCTTTGGATTATCTCCTTCCATTAGCCCATCACACTTCTTCTCTTCCCCAAGCTCTTATAGATGGCTCTTCGAAAGAGTCCCTCAAATTCTCCCCTTTACCGACTGTAACAAGCCGTGATATTATCCGATAATTAATTAAATTAATTCGAAATTCAAAAATCTAGCTTAAAAGACTCCTAAGATGAGTATATATAAGTGTTGGACCATTTAGAACAGTCCTTAAATATAGAACTTTAAAAAAACGTTTGTCACGGTTCTGTACCGTGACTAATGGGTGAACTATTTTAGCTTTAATAGGATTCTAATGCCACTTAAATTCCTCTAACTTTTTATATATATAAATAATACGGGTTTATGACTTTTAAAATACATTTTAGCCTTCTCAAAAATCAGTAGCCTCCTCCATTTTCATCTTCTTCCATCTATAAAACCGTAGCCCTAATTTTATTCAATATTCAACCCATGATTTGAAGGCCTGTTTTGTGTTTTCTCGAGTTTGGGCTAGAACAAGTTTTGATCATATTCGCGAGAGGAACGCAATGGTGTGATCAGAATTTTGAGGCAAAATCTTATGAGTTTCTTGTGATGATTTTAAGGTACAGGGTTTAAGAAATATGATCCTTGAATCTCTCGAGATTAGTCATTTTGTTCCTCATTTATTTGTACTCATATTGTTGATATCATGACGTTTATTGAAATATAAAATACTGCTTCGATTTAGTTATTGTATTTGTTGATGAGCATGGTGTCCTGAACTTTTTATATGGCATGAAGAATGGTCACCCGCCAATAGTCTAAAATTCCAATAGCCAGGCTGAGGCTTTACGAAGCTTAAGTGAGGTGAGGTGAGGCCCGGTGACCTATGATGTGTTATTGTAAAACTAAATTGGTATAATGCTCGGATGTCGCATTGAACTTGAATTTATATTAGTATTGTTGCAATTATTCACCGTTATTGTTTTGAGCATCTATTCTTGTCATATTGTGTACTTTCCCATATTTTTGTTTTAGTGGCAGGCTAACGTGGATTTGGAAGCTACGGATTTTGAAGGATTTTAGAGCTCGACATTTGGAGGATTTTTTTTTAGATTGGTAGTGTAATTATTTGGAGAACTTAGCATTATTTTTAGAGGAATTGAATTATAATTATTCTGAAAGTGTAAATTTTGGATTCATTATATTTATTTTGTGGGATATAGATTCTCTATACTAATTGTTGAGGAATTAATTTAGTTTTAATCATAGTAGCTTAGGTATACGACAATCGTCAGGTCTTTGGGTTTGGGTCTAGCATGTGGATTAGATGTGTTTCGTTGGAGATAGGGAGTTTTTATTGATGATATGGTAGGAATCGAGGTTAGGATTAGTAATCTTGATGTGAGGATATTTAGAATTGATTTGAGGACCTTAGTGTTGTGATGATTTTTGGGAGATAGAATCGAGTAGAGATTTGTGAGAGAGCACGTGGGGAAATATGCGGGTAGGATTGGGTGTATGATTCTAATCATGGTTTTTATTGGTAGGCATTTGTGTACCTTATTTTATCTTGAGCGTTAAGCTTTATTGAATTTCGAGGATGAAATTCTTGTGCTAGTGGGGTAGTATGTAACAATCCGTGATTTTATCCGGTAATTAATTAAATTAATTTGAAACTCGAAAAGCTAGATTAAAAGACTCCTAAGATGAATATATATAAGTCTTGGGCCATTTAGAAGAGTACTTATAACGTAAAACTAAAAAAAAATGTTTTTCACGGTTCTGGACCGTAACTAACAGGAGAACTGTTTTAGTTTTAATAGGATTCTAATGCCACTTAAATTCCAATAACTTTATATATATATATATATATATATAAAATACGGGTTTAGGACCTTTAAAATACATTTTGGCCTTCTCAAAAATCAGTAGCCGCCTCTATTTTAATCTTATTCCATCTACAAAACCCAAGCCCGAATTTTATTCAACATTCAACTGTAACAACCTGAATTTTTAAATGAGTAATTTTAAATAAAATTGGACTTTTGTCAGCAGGTGTCGCGCAGGACGCGAACTTGCATGATTTTTGTAGGACGTTTGATTGGGGTTAAAAATAATTTGACCATATTTATTGGATGCTAAAAATAGGCATAAGAGTGCCATGGGGTCAAAAGTCGAAAAATGAATAAATAAATAATTTTTTTTATTTTATCCAAAAAAATAAAAGTGCTCAGAAAATTCTGGAAATCACCATACCGACTCAAAATTTAATTTTGAGCAACTTTCCCTTCTTCGACATTTCCAAAAAACGTAATTAATCCCGATTTAGACCATTTTTTGGTTCGGCCAAACCACCTTTTTGACAAATTTTATTTATATTTTAACCCTCAAATTTTACTATATAAAGAAAGCTCGGGATTTCATTTCTAACACACACCTCTTACAAACCCTTAGCAGCCAACAACCCCTTTTCTCTTCATCTTCCACCTCCAAAACCCAAATCTCCATTAAAACACATTTTCAAGCTTATTTTTGGGGGTCAAAACAAAATTATTTCAAGATAGTTGGAGAGAGTCTTTCGATCAACGTTTCGAGGAGAACTAGGATCTCTAGTCAATTTTTACATCTAAAAATCACGCATATTTATCATATTCTTTTCCTTTAGTGTTATATGTCTTGATTATAGCCTCCATTAAAACTCATGTGTTCTAAAATAAATTAAGAACATAATATATTGAAGAAATTAATTATGGGGCTGTTTTGTGAAAATAATTAATAATACCAAATAATTATAATTTTGTTGGTATTTGGATTGTATTTACTAAATTGGTGATATTGTGGGCATATACATGTAGAGAAGCCCTTAGAAAATTAATTTGGAAGTTTTAGGTAAAAATTCCTAAATTAATTAAATTACTTGTGCTAGAATAATAAATAGCCAATATGGAACTTGCGAGTAATAATGATTCGAAAAAATCATAATAATTATGTGTTCTTGATTTCCCCATATTTAGATTTAAAATCATTTATTGGGAATTTAGTGTTGTTGAAAATATTATCATAAATTGTTGATTATGTCAAATAGGAAATATTACAATATTGAATAATTTCAAGAACGTTAGTATTTTAGATAATTGGTTTTCACCCGTTGTTATAGTACAGTTGTTAGGTATGGTACTAATAAGTGGGCCTTAGTTGCGATTTATACTAATTAGTTATGGGACTAATTAATATACATCTATGCGGGTTATATAAATTGGGGTGGGGGTAAATTCTCTATATTTACTGTTGTTGTGATAACTTATGATTAATATCTAAGTGAAGAAAAATTGTTATAATTATCATTTATTAATGATGAGATGAAATTGTGTTTTGGGAACCTTTAATTGGGATTAAGGAATATTTTTGAGGATTTTCACATCGCTTTTAAGGGTGGGGAAAATTTATGTGAATAACTAGTATGAGAAATTTTGGAAAATTAATACCGCAAGACTAAAGCTAGTATTAAAATTTATTTGCGACATAATGTGTCTAGGGCCGATAGTTTAACCGGGTCAGAGGGCGTTTATATCATGTCGTGTGTGGAACCTTGTCATATGTCGAGGATCGCAGGATAAAAACGGGTCAGACGGCGAGTATGACAAGGGGAAGTATTTTTGGTGTAAACCACCCATGACAGGAGGACCGTCAAATTTTGGAGGAGAAAATCACCCATGGCGAGAGGACCGCTATTATAATGTATTTTGGTGTAAATCACCCACGGCGGGAGGAACTCCATACCTAATAATAAAGTGAGAACAAATCATCCTGGTTAATTCAAACACATTAACATCGTGGGACTTGGGTTAAATTTAAAATAATATTGGTGTGGCATATTTAAACCTTATGGGTACTTAGAAATTTAATTGTTAAGGATTACAGACTTTCTTTTAATTAAAAGATTCTATTGTTATGGTCGATATGTATATCACTATTATCTGGGTTCAAGGACCCTAATTGAAAGGAGTAGCGGTATTCACGCTCAGGGCTTTGGCCCTAACACATGCGTTGACTAATATTTTCAGGGATTTAATTGGAGTAGCTGCATTGAAAATTTTGGAGATCCTTTGGAAGTGCAGCTGGAGCTATATAATTGTTTAGTAGTTTATTTCTTCTCCTATTCAGTCGTATTTATTGTGAGACTATATTTGGTTTTTTATTGGGCCTTTCGGTTCCAAAGTTGTCTTAAGATTTCAGTTTGGTTTGATTTATTGTAATAATTGAGAGACTTGGAGATTTCATGCGATAGACTATATATCGAACTTTGGTGATAAATCAGTTGGATGTTCTAAATATTTGGGATTGATTTTAAATATTCATCTTGTGGATTAAAATTAATATGTCTCACGTTTATCACATGCTAAGGATGATATTTAATTTATTAACGCCCGACTTAATTTGGTGGCGGCTGACGCCTGAATTTAGCAGGGTGTTACAGATGGTATCAGAACATGGTCTTAGGTCTTATAGGTTAGGAGTTCGTTTACCTTCCGCGTTACCGATCTTTGATTCCCTTTTGTTGGTTCGTACCTTATAAGATAGTGGTTCTAGCATACGTGTTAACGATGTTTGGAAATACGAATATTGATGAGAAGGATGTGTTAACATTAGAATGACTTGGAGTTTCGTGTTGATTTGGGTAATTGAGGTTAGAATGAATAATCTCTATGCGAGTATCTTTAGAGGTAATTTGGAGATGAGAGTTATTTTGGATATTGCTAGTGCAATTATTTTAAGTATCGATTTTTGTGATGTATAGAAATTTGAGGACCTTGGGGTTTAGATGAATTTTGGAGATTTAATCGGGTGGGGATTCGTGAGAGCGCGTGGTATGCTATTAGTTTCATAGTTATGTATATATATATATAGGTGATATGCACTATATTTTCGACCGTGGGATTTGGTGCTACAAGGATTGGGTGTATGGGCTCTCGATTTTAGCACTTTACGGGTAGACATATGTGAGCCTTATATTATTTCATGCGTTTGGGTTTTTGTCAAATTTCGAAGACGAAATTTCTTGTTAGAGGGGAAGTATGTAACAACCCGAATTTTTAAATGAGTAATTTTAAATAAAATTAAATATTTGTCAGTAAGTGTCGCACAGGACGCGAACTTGCGTGATTTTTGTAGGACGTTTTATTGGGGTTAAAAATAATTTGACCCTATTTACGGGATGCTAAAAATAGGCGTAAGAGTGCCATGGGGTCAAAAGTCAAAAAATGAATAAATAAATAAAATATTATTATTTTATTCAAAGAAATAAAAGTTCTCAGAAAATTATGAAAATCACCACACCGACTCAAAATTTAATTTTGAGCAACTTTCCCTTCTTTAATATTTCCAAAAAACATCATTAAACCCAATTTAGACCATTTTTCGGTTCGACCAAACCACCTTTTTGACAAATTTTATTTATATTTTAACACCCAAACTTTACTGTAACAACCCTCGCTTTTGAGAACCTATTTTATATTTATTTCCTAGGTATAGTAATTAGATATAAAATGTTGGAATGTGGAGTAAGTATAAATTTAAAAAAGAAAAGTTAATATTTACTAAGATGTTTCATATTTGCCTTATGTGTAGGTAAATATCACCATGATGTGTTTTATAGTGTCATATGATTTAAAATGACAGTTGGCTTAAAAATGAAA
Organism: Sambucus nigra; assembly: GCA_949130495.1. NCBI lineage: Eukaryota > Viridiplantae > Streptophyta > Magnoliopsida > Dipsacales > Adoxaceae > Sambucus > Sambucus nigra. The sequence goes on along the minus strand of OX422210.1, from coordinate 528,509,085 downwards.
TCGTAACTTAAAACAAATTATAAAATTTCCAAATGATAATTTGGAGGGTGTAGTAAGTTCCAGAAGGTGCGAGATAGTCAAATTATGTGCCATATTGTATTTTGAAGTTTCGGGCACTTTTGACTGGTTTTAGTTTTAATGTGTACTTGCGTATTATTTTATCGTGGTATTGATCACTTAAGTTGAAATTTTGGACTTAGGCCACAATTTAGTCTCCCTAAGTCTTCTAATTTTCCCCTAATTGTATTCCTAAACCTAGAGAGAGAGAGAGGAAGAGGACTTGTGGAGAAAAGAGGGATTGAAGCTTTGGTGATTGATCTTGCATACAACTTCATCAAATATGAATTTGCAACCTTGAGGCAAGTTTTCTACTTGATATTATATGATTGAAGTTGAACAATTAGTGTTGATAGTTGTGGTTTATTTATGGTTTAAGAAAGTTAGGGTTTTTGTTGGATTAATGGGCTTTTAATCTTTGGAGATTGATTTCATTGCGTATTGATATAAATTATGGTTGTTGGATGCATTTATATCAGTTGGTGGTAATTGAATGATAAGGGTTTTAGTTGGTTGGAGTGGGGAGAGATTTGGAGTCCAAGACTCCTTAGCCAAAACTTGGAAAATCTATAGAATCGAATCGATTCGGCCAGGCCGAATCGATTCGCAGTGAGACAATTTCCAGGTCTGGGTCGACCGAATCGATTCAGATCGTCCGAATCGATTCGGCAATTATACAGAAAGTTGTTTCCCTTAACCAAATCGATTCGGCTAGTCCGAATCGATTCCCTTGTCTGAACCCAAATCGATTCGGAAGTCCTGTATTTTTCTTTTGTTTTTCCTTTTTCAATTTTAAACCCCCTTTTTTTAGGATTATGACCTAGGAACCTTCTTATAAGAAGTAAACATAGGGTCTTAGAGTTTTAGTTGAGTTGGTCATTACCCTAGAGTTGAATGGGTTCAGTTGGGGTTTATTTCATGGGAACCAAAAGTGATGTTTAGGCATTACTTTTCTTTAGCATATTGATATGAATTAAGAGTTCTAAGCCCATTTGTGGAGATTTTAGAAGCCCTATTGAGGTATATAACACTTGGGGATTGGTAAGATGTTGGTGATCATTTGGAGGATAATTTGGGACTTAAAATATGATGAATATAAATGAGAATATTCAAGGATAATGGTTTCAAATAAAATGAAACATACATGTGATAAATGAAAATGATAATGAGATGAAATTGGTAAATGTTAATTTACGTAAACATACCTCTCTAAATACTATCATAAGGGAAGCTCGCGCATGAGGTGATGTCCCCTGGCTAGTGAATGCAGGGAGACTATAGTCCTCGGCCATATGCGGGATTTTATATATGTTTTTCTGCGCTAGTGAGGTAATTCCGGGTGTGGTTATGACTCACTCGCAGGTATATGGCCACTTCTCGACATGCGTTAGGTGCCCAGGTTGTCTTGTATAGATAGGCCCTGGAAGATGATAGTTATTTAGGGGCGCGCCCAGTGGGAAAACTCGGAGGGGAGGTCTTAGAATCGTTATATGTATAAAAATATAACCTTTCTAACTCAAGTGGGACTTGAGATATGTGAATTTCCATAAGAAAATATGATGGTAATTATATTCCTGCTAAGGAATGGTAAATGGAAAAATATGAGGAGTAATGAAGTTAAATTTTATTCTCTTGCATAAGTTAACACTGCTAGAATTATTTAAATTGTCTCATCATGCTTTTTAATTAGGTTGTTAGATTTCATCTACATCATTCATGATTATGTCCATATCTATCATGCTTCTTGTTCTTTTGGTAATCATATATAAATCGGGCCCTGACCCATTCATTTTCCATGTTACGCATGTTATTGTATCCTCTCAGGTGGTCCTCCGTAAGGGCGCCCATTGTGACATTCCTATTCCTCTGCTTTTGAGGAGCTGTGAGATATTGCGGATTATTACATGATATTTTGTTAGACGCTTCTCTTTGTGAATTCTAGATATGATCGGGTCTTTTCATTCGGGCATGTGTGGCTCAACTTTTGTAATTGTTAATAGATGTAATATGTATATTATTGAATTTTTGTTATAAGTTGGATGTAACTATTGACCGACAGATTATTCGGTCCTTTGACTGTATGTTGTTTTCATTTTAATATAAGCTCTTTTGGAACTCCACTTTCTCATCAGATTTGGGTTGTTTAATTTATTTTCCTTAACTTTTAATTAAATCTTAAATTTGGTAACCCGTTTTCTGAATTATTGGGTGGTTTTCCCGTATACATACTTTTGTTATGGTGATGCTGAGAATGATTTCCATCCATGATTCCATTATTTTGGAGTATCGGGCTGGCCACCCCTTATTTCGGATCGCTGGTTGTCACAGATGGTATCAGAGCATCAGGTTCTAGAGTCTTTAGGATCTATGTGGACTTGTTACGTTCTACCGTAGCGTTCTTTGATATAGAGCCTAATGTTAGGACTGCTTTGTTACTTATATCTACGATCTTCTGCAAGATAGAGTGCTTTATATAGTATTCTAACTCTATTATTTATACATATCAGATGCCGCCTAAGAGAGGTCGCCCGGCGACACGTAATAGGGTTGTAGAAGAGGAGGTTGGTCCTCCATCGCCACCAAAAGGAACATTTAATGTTGCTGATGTGGCAAACATAGTGGCTCAAGCGGTTAATGCGGTTATGACAGCAGTGGCTCAACAAGTGCCACAAGCTCAACAGCGAGCGCCAGATTCCCAAGCTCCTACGGGACCTTCTCCGTGGGAGAGATCTAGGGAATCTTTTCTAAAGGGTCAGCCCTCGGAATTTGATGGAGTTTCGGATGTTATAAGGGAAAATCAGTGGAAGAAAGACATGCAACGCCATCTACGTATGGTGGAATGTAGTGAGGAGAAGAAAAAAGTCCTTGATACTTTTAAACTTGTTAGGGCCTCATTACATTGGTGGGAGTCTATGACTACACCAGGACAGAGAGACACTATGACGATTACCGAATTCTGGATCTTTTTTGATCAAAAGTACTTTCCTCCCACGATTCAAGGGGAGATAAGAAGGAGGCTACAAGACATTGTGCAAGGTGAGAGATCAGTGGATGAATAAGAAGAGGAGTTCATCCGGTTGGCAAGTTTTGTACCGGATGAGGTTACTCCCGAAGAAAGGAAGGTTGCGAAGTTTATGAGAGGTTTGAACTGGAGGATCCGACAACATTTGTTGGGTAATCCGGCATTGCAAATTTTTGGTGAGGTAATGAATGCGGCATTACTACATTTCCAAGAACATAGATTATTTTTGCAAAGTGGCAAGAAATCCACCGTAATGGGGCAAGTGGGAAGGCCTGGAGGTAGTGGGAGCGGAGGAGGAGTTTTTCCCTCGTCCCAATCTTTGGGTATTAAGTAGAGAGAGAGGGATCCATAACAGGGGGACTTGTCTAAGAGGCAATGTTCTAGTGGGTTTAATTCGGGGAACCATAATAATAGGCACGGTCAGGGTTCCCCATAACAACAAGCTGGCCGGGGTGGTCAAGGAGGTAGAGGCCAGCACGGTCAAGGGGTTAATCAGTTTAGAAATAATCAGGGTCGAAATGCAGATAATATGTTGGGTCGGTGTTTCCAATGCAGTGAGGCGGGTCATTACAAGAAGGAGTGTCCTCAGTTGATTGGAGGACAGTTTCCTAGAGCTCCACAACATCCATATGTTCAGTTTCCTCCATAGGTACCTAACCCAGTTGTTCCTCCACAGCAGGGTCAGTTACAGTATGGGAGAGTTTATCATATTCAGGACGCTATGCTTCCTTCGGCTCCGCCGGCACCGCCAGTCATTGAGGGTAAGCTCCTTATTCAGGGACACAAGGGTCGCGTTTTATTTGATATAGGGGCGACACATTCATTCATTTCTAGGAGCTTTGCTCAGACCACAGAGTTGATAAAATCTGCTGAGAGTACTAGTGTCGAGTCCTCTATGGGTGATGGTTCACTCATTTTTCTTATTTGTAAACATATGGGGATTACTCTTGGTAATTTATGCTTTGAGGTCGATTTACTCGTCCTGGACATGGTCGGGTATGATGTGATTTTGGGCATGGATTGGCTTATGAAATATCATGCGATAGTTAATTGTTACGGGAAGAGTATAGTCTTCGTTGTTCCGAGACAAGAAATGTTCTTGGTAGTTTTGCCTCGTTTAGAGAGGAATACTAGTACTTATTTATATTGTATTGCAGAGGAGAATTCTAGGGATGTAGTGGTTCCCTTGGATTCTATTCCCATGGTGAGGGATTTTGAGGATATTTTTCGAGAAATACCGGGTTTGTCTCCTAGCCGAGAGATTGAGTTTATGATTGATTTAGCGCCTGGAATGAGGCCTATTGCTAGGTCTCCATATCGAATGGCTCCTATGGAAATGAGGGAGTTGAGAGATCAAATCTAGCAGTTATTGGAGAAGGGATTGATTAGGCGTAGCACGTCACCTTGGGGTGCTCCAGTGTTGTTTGTAAAGAAAAGAGATGGTTCTCTCCGATTATGTGTTGACTATAGAGATTTGAACAAGGTCACCATCCGAAATAAATACCCTTTGCCTCGTATCGATGACTTATTTGATCAACTTCGAGGAGCGTCGTACTTCTCCAAAATCGATCTGAGGATGGGGTATCACCAGTTGAGGATACGGGAGGAGGATGTATCTAAGACCGCTTTTCGGACAAGATACGGGTCCTACGAATTTTTGGTTATGCCCTTTGGACTAACCAACGCCCCCGCGGTATTTATGGATCTCATGAATAGAGTATTTCGGGACTTCCTAGACCAATTTTTTATTGTGTTCATTGATGACATCTTAGTCTACTCTCGAACGGAATTTGATCATGCTATTCATTTGAGGTTGGTCCTACAAAGATTGAGGGATCACCAATTGTATGCTAAGTTCAAGAAATGTGGCTTTTGGTTATAGGAGGTACAGTTTCTGGGTCATGTGGTAACATCCCAGGGTATATCGATGGATCCGAGAAATGTGGTTGCGGTGAGGGAGTGGGGTCAGCCCACGACACCTACCGAAGTTCATAGTTTTCTGGGTTTGGCGGGTTATTATCGTCGATTTATCAAGGTTTTCTCTAAAATCACTAGCCCTTTGACAAATTTAACCCGGAAAGGAGTGAGGTTTGTTTAGGATAATTCTTGCCAGGTTGCATTTGATGAGATTAAAGATAAGTTAACTTTGGCTCCAGTCCTTGCGTTGCCAAAACCGGGATTGGAATATCTAGTCTTCACCGATGCATCTCTTTAAGGATTAGGAGGTGTACTTCAGCAAGATAGGTCGGCTATCGCTTATGCTTCTCGCAAGTTAAATCCCCATGAAAGAAATTACCCCGTGCATGACTTAGAGATTATCGCGATTGTCTTTGCCTTGAAGATATGGAGGCACTATCTCTTAGGAGAGAAGTTCAGTCTTTTCACGAACCATAAATCACTGCAATATTTATTTTCTCAAAAAGATTTGAATATGCGACAGCGTCGATGGTTGGAGTTCGTGAAAGATTATCAATTTGATATCCTTTATCATCCGAGCAAGGCAAACGTTGTAGTGGATGGCTTGAGTAGAAATCCCTAGGGAGGCTTAGTTGAGGTTCGGAAGGCTAAGTGGAAGGAACTCAGTCAGGAGGATGCGGTGGCGAGACCATTCATGTCGGTAATGACCGTTACTCCTACCATTGTGGCAAGGATTGTAGAAGCCTAAGGTAAGGGTTTCCAAGACCACATTCATCGATTACTATCCGAGGGAGCGGAGTCATACTAGATTAGTTCTGAGGGTGGATTATGCTTTCATGGAAGACTCATTGTTCCTGAGGAGGGGGATTTGAGACGGGCGGTGATGGTTGAATCTCACGGACCAAAATTTTCGGTACATCCTAGTGGAGACAATATGTATCAAGATATGCGTTGTCAGTATTGGTGGCCAGGTATGAAGTGGGATATTTCTGAGTTCGTGTCCCGATGCACTACTTATCAGTTGGTGAAGATAGATCACGAGAGACCGACATGTTTGTTGCAACCGTTAGAGATTATCCTGTGGAAATGGGAAAGCATATCGATGGATTTTATTACGGGATTGCCGAGGTTACAGAGTGGGTGTTATTCTATTTGGGTGATTGTCGACCGCTTGACTAAGTCGGCACACTTTCTACCTGTGCGAACTGATTATGACACTGTTCACTATGCCCGATTATTCATCGAGGAGGTGGTTAGACTCCATGGAGTGCCGTTAAATATACTTTCTAATCGAGATAAAATTTTTATTTCCCACTTTTGGCGAAGTTTCCAAGAGGCGTTGGGGACCGAATTGAAGTTGAGCACTTCTTACCATCCTCAAACAGATGGCCAAACTGAAAGAGTAAACCAAATGTTGGAGGATATGCTTCGTATGTGTATACTTGACTTCAAAGGTGGTTGGGAACAATATCTTCCATTGGTTGAGTTTGCCTATAACAACTCGTACCAATTTACTATTGGAATGGCGCCTTATGAATCTTTGTATGGAAGACCTTGTAGATCTCCCACTTGTTGGTTGGAAGTGGGCGATAATAAATTTCTTGGACCTGAAATGATCCAAGATACCTCTTCTAAAATTGAACTTATTCAAAATCTCATTCGGATAGCCCAAGATCGCCAAAAGAGCTATGCCGATGCGAGTAGAAGACACATGGAGTTGGAGATTGGGGACCAAGTTTTGGTTAAAGTGTCACCAATAAGAGGCATCAAGAGTTTCGGGAAGAAAGGGAAGCTTGCGCCACGTTTTGTTGGACCTTTTCCAGTCATTGCGAAGGTAGGCCCAATGGCGTATCAACTTGCTTTACCGGAACCTTTGCAACAAATTCATGATGTATTTCATGTTTCCTCTCTAAAGAAGTATAGGAGGTTCGAAGGTGCACTTTGGCATATCCCTTTTGAGGATATTGACTTGCAACCCGACATTTCTTATGAAGAACAACCGATTGTTATTTTAGATCATGGGGAACGTAGGTTGAGGTCTCGGGTGTTGCCCTTGGTGCGGGTCCAATGGAGTCACCATAACGCCAAGGAATCAACATGGGAACGCGAAGATGATATGCGGGAAAAGTATCCGCATCTCTTTATACAAGGTATGCTTAAATTTTGGGGATAAAATTCTCTCATAAAGGGGGGAGTATGTAACAACCCTGGCTTTTGAGAACCTATTTTATATTTATTTAGTAGGTATAGTAATTAGATATAAAATGTTGGAATGTGGATTAAGTATTAATTTAAGAAAGAAAAGTTAATATTTACTAAGATGTTGCTTATTTGCCTTATGTGTAGGTAAATATCACCATGATGTGTTTTATTGTGTCATATGATTTAAAATGACAGTTGGCTTAAAAATGAAATCGGAACTAAAAATGAATTATAAAATTTCCAAATGATAATTTGAAGGGTGTAGTTAGTTCCGGAAGGTGCGAGATAGTCAAAATATGTGCCATATTGTATTTTGAAATTTCGGGCACTTTTGAGTGGTTTTAGTTTTAATGTGTAGTTGCGTATTATTTTATCGCGATATTGATCACTTAAGTTGGAATTTTGGACTTAGGGAAAGATTTAGTCTCCCTAAGTCTTCTAATGTTCCCCTAATTGTATTCCTAAACCTAGAGAGAAAGAGAGAGGAAGAGGACTTGTGGAGAAAAGAGGGATTGAAGCTTTGGTGATTGTTCTTGCATACAACTTCATCAAATATGAATTTGCAACCTTGAGGCAAGTTTTCTACTTGCTATAATATGATTTAAGTTGAACAATTAGTGTTGATAGTTGTGGTTTATTTATGGTTTAAGAAAGTTAGGGTTTTTGTTGGATTAATGGGCTTTTAATCTTTGGAGATTGATTTCATTGGGTATTGGTATAAATTATGGTTGTTGGATGCATTTATATCAGTTGGTGGTAATTGAATGATAAGGGTTTTAGTTGGTTGGAGTGGGGAGAGATTTGGAGTCCAAGACTCCTTAGCTAAAACTTGGCAAATCTGCAGAACCGAAACAATTCGGCCAGCCCGAATCGATTCGCAGGGAGACAGTTTCCAGGTTTGGGTCGATCGAATCGATTCGGATCGTCCGAATCGATTCGAAAATTATGCAGAAAGTCGTTTCCCTTAACCAAATCGATTCGGCTAGTCCGAATCGATTCGCTTATCTGAACCCAAATCGATTCGGAAGTCCTGTATTTTTCTTTTGTTTTTTCCTTTTTCAATTTTAACCCCCTTTTTTTTAGGATTATGACCTAGGAACCTTCTTGTAAGAAGTAAACATAGGATCTTAGAGTTTTAGTTGAGTTGGTCGTTACCCTAGAGTTGAATGGGTTCACTTAGGGTTTATTTCATGGGAACCAAAAGTGATGTTTAGGCATTACTTTTCTTTTAGCATATTGATATGAATTAAGAGTTCTAAGACCATTTGTGGAGATTTTATAAGCCCTATTGAGGTATATAACACCTGGGTATTGGTAAGATGTTGGTGATCATTTGGAGGATAATTCGGGACTTAAAATATGATGAATATAAATGAGAATATTCGAGGATAATGGTTTCAAATAAAATGAAACATACATGTGATAAATGAAAATGATAATGAGATGAAATTGGTAAATGTTAATTTACGTAAACACACCTCTCTAAATACTATCATAAGGGAATCTCGCGCATGAGGTGATGTCCCCTAGCTAGTGAATGCAGGGAGACTATAGTCCTCGGCCATATGCGGGATTTTATATATGTTTTTCTGCGCTAGTGAGGTAATTCCGGGTGTGGTTATGACTCACTCATAGGTATATGGACACTTCTCGACGTGCGTTAGGTGTCTAGATTGTCTTGTATAGATAGGCCCTGGAAGATGATAGTTATTTAGGGGCGTGCCCAGTGGGGAAACTCAGAGGGGCGGTCTTAGTATCGTTATATGTATAAGAATATAACCTTTCTAACTCAAGTGGGACTTGAGATATGTGAATTTCCATAAGAAAATATGATGGTAATTATATTCCTGCTAAGGAATGGTAAATGGAAAAATATGAGGAGTAATGAAGTTAAATTTTATTCTCTTGAATAAGTTAACACTGCTAGAATTATTTAAATTGTCTCATCATGCTTTTTAATTAGGTTGTTAGATTTTATCTACATCATTCATGATTAACTGTCCATATCTATCCTTCTTGTTCTTCTGGCAATCTTATATAAACCGGGCCCTGACCCGTTCCTTTTCCATGTTGCGCATGTTATTGTATCCGCTCAGGTACTCCTCCGCAAGGGCGCCCGTTGTGACATTCCTATTCCTATTCTTTTGAGGAGCTGTGAAATATTACGGATTATTACAGGATATTTTGTTAGACGCTTCTCTTTTTGAATTCTAGATATGATCGGGTCTTTCCATTCGGGCATGTGTGTCCCAACTTTTGTAATTATTAATGGATGTAATATGTATATTATTGAATTGTTGTTATAAGTTGGATGTAACTGTTGACCGACAAATTATTCGGTCCTTTGACTGTATGTTATTTTCGTTTTAATATAAGCTCTTTTGGAACTCCACTTTCTTATCAGATTTGGGTTGTTTAATTTATTTTCCTTAACTTTTAATTAAATCTTAAATTTGGTAACCCGTTTTCTGAATTATTGGGTGGTTTTCCCGTATACATACTTTTGTTATGGTGATGCTGAGAATGATTTCCATCCATGATTCCATTATTTTGGACTTCCGGGCTAGCCACCCCTTATTTCGGATCGCGGGTTGTCACATTTACTATATAAAGGAAGCTCGGGATTTCATTTCTAATACACACCTCTTACAAACCCTTAGCAGCCAACAACCCCTTTCTCTTCATATTCCACCTCCAAAACCCAAATCTCCATTAAAACAGATTTCAAGCTTATTTTTGGGGGTCAAAACAAAATTATTTCAAGATGATTCAAGAGAGTTTTTGATCAATTTTTCGAGGAGAACTCGGATCTCTAGTCAATTTCTACATCTAAAAATTAGGCATGTTTATCATATTATTTTCCTTTAGTGTTATGTGTCTTGATTATACCGTCCATTAAAACTCATGTGTTGTAAAAAAAAATTAAGAACATAATATATTGAAGAAATTAATTATGGGGTTGTTTTGTGAAAATAATTAATAATACCAAATAATTATAATTTTGTTGTTATTTGGATTGTATTTACTTAATTGATGATATTGTGGTAATATACATGTAGAGAAGCCCTTAGAAATTTAATTTGGAAGTTTTAGGTAAAAATTCCTAAATTAATTAAATTACTTGTGCTAGAATAATAAATAGCCAATATGGAACTTGTGAGTAATAATGATTCGAAAAATCATAATAATTATGTGTTCTTGATTTCCGCATATTTAGATTAAAAATTATTTATTGGTAATTTAGTGTTGTTGAGAATATTATCATAAATTGTTGATTATGTCAAATATGAAATATGATAATATTGAATAATTTCGAGAACGTTAGTATTTTAGATAATTGGTTTTCACCCCTTGTTATAGTACACTTCCGAGGTATGGGACTAATAAGTGGACATTAGTTGCAATTTATACTAATTAGGTATGGGACTAATTAATATAAATCTATTTGGGTTATATAAATTGGAATGGGGGTAAATTCTCTATATTTACCGTTGTCGTGATAACCTAGGAATGATATCTAGGTGAAGAAAAAATGTTATAATTGTCCCACCCTGACTTAATTAAGTTAAACTCATCCTTGTTAATTAGCTATAAATTTCCTCAAACAATAATCATTGCTTTAATTTAAATCTCTAAGGAAAAATAGCATAAGATTTTTTTTTCCAAAGGTATGTGTAGATGAAAACATAACTACATTTACATGTAACCTATAAGTACTACACAACTTTACATAACCAAGATCTTTAGTTTAATATTTACACACCAAGATTCTTCATATTCAAACTATACTAGATATTCTTCACTCCCCCGTTTTAAGGTCCTAACTTGGCAGTGAACTCCAACAGATAGGCGTACCTGAAACATAACAATATAGGAGTGTAAGCAACACAAGCTTAGTGAATGACCATATTCCACACATATAACCAATTCAAATAACCATTTTTTCTAATGTTATAACCCAATAGGAATTGTGTGGCTCTCGCAAGCCTGGACCTGCCAGTCCAATTAACTCCCAGTTAATGGGGAACACAAAATCCCCGAATTAGGCCCGAGTACAACAAACCTTTAAATTTGATTAACGGGGCCGCTGCATCCCGTCGGACCCACTAGTCCTTAACATTAGATAAAGGACTCACTAGTCCATATCATTATATAATATCGCTTAACATTTTTAATCATATGCATATGTTTTCTAAATACGACATCACTCCCATAAGCATTTTAACATATGTGTTTAACTACACATTTCCATATGAACATATAAGTATATATATTTCATAGGATAGGTCACTCACCTTGGATTTGGTGATAAGATTAATACCAAATTACTTCCTTGGTATGGTAGTATTAGTTGCTTCCCTACCTAACAAGTCAATGTCATTAGTATTTGAATACACCGGTTAACATCAAACCCAATAATACATCACATCATTTGGTCAATCAGAAATAACTAAAGAGAAATTAAATATGATACTTCACATTTCTATAACACCCACTTAATTAGGGTCCTAACACAATTTACGGAATTAATTTACGAATTCGCTAAACAAAGTTATACCAATTTTATTACAACCTTTTCAAAATCCTTTCTCAAAAAAAAAAAAACCGTAACTTCAACTTCCTGGAATTTTCATAATTTTTATACAATTTAACATTGCATGATATTCCACCCAATATCAGTAAACATATTGAATAATACAAAATTAATGTTTCATAATTTTTAGGACTCATTTTCTATGTCGAGCAAAACGTCAAACACCTAGTATGCATTCTTGCTCCTTAGGGCATATTTTAAACCAAAACTTCAAACTACAACCAACGTTTCATTACTTGGTATTTTTATACAATTTTAGGATATTTTATACTCATATATGTTTTCTAACACCTCCCACTAGAATTATTATATTTCAATAAGTATTCCATGATTTATGGCATTTTTAGCATAACTAGGTCAAAATAGAACATTAAGGAATAACTTAACATTTTTAAGCATACATAACCTCCACCTTGGGTATAATTCATGGAAACATATAATAAACATGTTTTAGCATATATATACATCATAATAATGAATTTTCCAAATCAAAATGCTTTACAAAAAAATTGATGTAAATCTAGGACTTTAAGTATGCATTTACGATCCTAGCTCCAGTTCTAACTTATGTTCTTAACCCATCCTTGTTCCAACACAATTCAGAAATATGGGTATCATTAAAATATATATCCAAATCAAAAATAAAAACATGCCAAGTATAGAACTCATCCATGTGACCAACGTTAATAAAGAAGTAATTACCTTACGAGGATTCCTCGATTTATAGAAAATTTCCAAAGATTTCTTCCTTAACTTTCTTCTCTTTCTCTCTCTTTACACAAAACTTGTTATTTCTTATGAGGAATAAGACATACCTCTCATTTATAATCAGAAATACATTTTATAGTGGTCCAATAGCAATAGGGGTAGTGGTAACACGTGATTGGTTGGATGAAAGGTTGAATTAGACAATTCCATTAATGACACATTTGTCCCACCTTGGTAAAATTACAATTACTCACTATCACGGGTCCCAATGTACTCCCTCTTTGTGTTTATGAGTAGATAACTTAAACATCTACAACTTTCATATTTTGTATTTTCCCAAAATCATAAAATTAATACGCCTAATTTGGGCTCGAATTGGAAAGTAACAATTTTTCGAAAATCTCAAAACTTTCACATTTGGTGACCAAACGTTGTCAATTTCGTATCAACACCCTAATTTACTTTTATAAACATAATCATGCATTAAAAACATAATTTATGATGCATTTAAACACATAACTAATCATATTTTCTAAACACGGTATCCCCGATCATAAGCTCAATTAGCACCTAGTGTAAACAACACATATATCACATGAGCATGCATCCCCTAAACATGATAATTAACATGTTTAACACACATAACTAATTTATAACTTATAACTCCTAAGTTATAATTAATCATGTAATTAACATTCCTAATCATGTTTTAGGGCCTTACAATTCTACCCCTCTTATAAAAATTTTGTCCTCGAAATTTAATGCATAAGAAACTTACCAAATAGATGAGGATATTGCTTCTTCATGTTATCCTCCCCTTCCCAGGTGGCATACTCCACATTCTTACTTCTCCACATCACTTTAACTAGTGAAATGGTTTTACTACGTAACACTTTCTCCTTTCGATCTACAATAGCAATGGGTTCCTCCACGTAGGTCAAGTCATCTTGAAGCTCTATCGGTTGTGAAATAAACACATGTGAAGGATCGTCCATATACTTCTGTAACATGGATATATGGAAAACATCGTGTTTCCGAGACAATTCTGGTGTTAACGCCAATTTATAAGCTACAGCTCCAACCCGTTTCACTATCTCATAAGGGACAATGTACGTGGGACTTAACTTTCCCTTCTTCACGAATCTCGTAACCCCTCTCCAAGGAGAAACACGTAGGAATACTCGATCACCTTCCTAAAATTTCAATTCTTTCCTTCGATTGTCTGCATAACTTTTCTGTCTACTTTGCACCACCTTTAAGTGATTATGGATAAGATTGATCTTTTCAGTAGTCTGTTGTACAATTTCTGGCCCAAGTAGTTTTCGTTCTCCTACTTCAGTCCAACATACTGAAGTTATTCATTTTCTCCCATACAAAGCTTCATAAGGAGCCATCTCAATACTCGAATAATAGCTATTATTATAAGCAAAATCTATTAGTGGCAAGTGTTTATCCCAACTGCCCTTGAACTCCAATACACAAATTCGTAACATGTGTTCAAGTGTTTGGATTGTTCTGTCTCACTACCCATCAGTCTGAGGATGAAAACCTGTACTAAATTTCAATTTAGTCCCCAAAGCTTGTTATAAACTAGGCTAAAAGTGAGAGGTAAACTTAGGATCTCGATCAGAAATAATAGAAATAGGTGCACCATGCAATCTGATAATCTCATCCACATATATTTTTGCATATCTATCCATGGAGTAAGTATCTTTGACAGGAAGAAAATGTGCAGACTTAGTCAACCTATCAACAACAACCCAAATAGAATTAAACCCTCGTGATGATTTTGGTAAACCTGTAACAAAATCTGTAGTAACATGCTCCCATTTCCACTCAGGAATAGTTAAGGGTTTTAGTAAACCACTTGGCTTCTGATGCTCCACCTTCACGTGTTGGCAAACTAGACATCTAGCAATAAAATATGCAATGTCGTGTTTCATTCCCGGCCACCAATAACATTGTTTCAAATCTCTATACAGTTTCGTTCTCCATGGATGCATAGCATATAAAGAACAATGCGCTTCATCTAAAATTGTTCTTCTTAAATCAGGCACATTAGGAACACACAAACGGTTATCGTACATAACAATGTCATCATCACGAATAGAAAATTCATTTTATTTACCTTTTTTCATATTATATGTAACTTTCTCCAATTCTGTATCTCCTTCATGTGCTTGTTTTATCCGGTCTATTAACATGAGTCTAACATTTAAATGTGCTACTATTCCGTAAGACTCATTCAATGTTAATTCCACCCCCATTAAAGCTAACTCTCTCAACATCTCAACTTGAATACAATAAATACAAGATACTATGCCTCGATATTTTCTACTCAAAGCATCGGCAACAACATTAGCTTTACCCGGATGGTGATGCATCGTGCAATCATAATCTTTTATAAGTTCCATCCACATTCGTTGCCTCAAGTTCAAGTCTTTTTGAGTAAACAAGTATTTTAAGCTTTGATGGTCAGTAAAAATTTCACAACTAACACCATATAAGTAATGTCTCCAGATCTTTAATGCAAAAACTACTGCAGCTAACTCCAGATCATGAGTAGGGTAGTTGCGTTCATGCATCTTCAACTGTCAAGAACCAAAAGCAATTAACTTTCCATATTTCATTAACACACAACCGAGTCCTTGATATGAGGCATCAGTATAAATAACTAAACCTTCTGTACCCGTTAGGATAGTCAATACTGGAGCTGATGTCAACTTACCCTTTAAATTTTCAAAGCTTTTATCACAATCACCACTCCACACAAACTTGTTCTCCTTTCTGGTAAGCTTAGACAATGGCAATGGAATAAAAGAAACCCCCGGTATAAAACTCCTGTAATACCCCACTAATCCCAAAAAGCTACGTACCTCAGTCACACTAGTTGGTCTTTCCCAATTCATTACTGGTTCTACCTTCTTGGGATCAATACAAATACCATCAGTCGAAATAACATGCCCCAAAAATACTACCCTGTCTAGCCAAAATTCACATTTAGAAAACTTAGCATACAACTACTTCTCTTGCAAGGTCTGTAAAATAATATGCAGGTGGTGTTCATGGTCATCCCTACTACGAGAATATATCAAAATATCATCAATGAAGACAATAACAGAAGAATCCACCCATGGGTGAAATATACGGTTCATTAAATCCATGAATACGACTGGTGCATTGATTAACCTAAATGGCATGACAAGAAATTCATAATGTCCATACCTGGAATGAAAAGAAGTTTTAGAAATGTCACAATCTCTTACTTTCAACTGATGATACCCGGATCTGAGATCAATTTTGGAAAATACTATGGCTCCTTGCAACTGATAAAACAAGTCATCAATGCGAGGTAGTGAGTATTTGTTATGGATAGACACCTTATTCAATTGACGATAATTAATGCACACTCTCATGGTGCCATCTTTCTTTTTCACAAACAATATTGGGGCTCCCCACGGTGATACACTAGGCCTTATAAAACCACGATCTAACAAATCTTGCAATTGTATCTTTAGCTCTTTTAATTCTGCAGGTGCCATACGATATGGTGCAATAGATATTGGTGTAGTGTCTGGTACCAACTCAATCGCAAATTCTACCTCACGGTCTAGTGCTAACCCTGGGAGTTCTTCTGTGAAGACATCTGGAAACTCATTAACCACTGGTATATCTGATAGTTTTCCAACCTCTTGTCTTATGTCCACCACATGGGCAAGATAACCCTCATATCATTTCCTTAGTAGTTCATAACATTTTGTACCAGAAATCAAACATGTTGGAGTGACACTTCGTTCCCCAATAAATTTAAATTCAGGTTCACCCGACAATTGAAACACTACCTCCTTTTTAAAGGAATCCAAACATACATGATATGAGGCTAACCAATCCATACCCAGTATTACATCAAAGCCGTGCATATCAAGAGGTAATAAGTCAACTAGTAATTCTTTTTTACCCACTCGCACCACACATTCCCTATATACCCTCTCAATAAAAACCAACCCCCCTACTGGAGTAACAATAGCTAAACTAGAATCTAATGATGATAATGGTTCATTAAGATGCAATAGATAAAGCAAAGACACAAAAGAATGTGTAGAACCAGGATCTATCAGCACATAAGCATCTTTATCACCAATAGGGAGTGTACATGTCACTACGTTAGGCATAACTTGTGCATCTTGTAGCGTCAGTGCAAACACTCTGCCTTGGCCTTGGTTTTGAGACACGCCTCCTCTACCTCCCCTATGTACTTTCGGTGTAGAAATCCTATCTCCTACTATCACACTCCCAACTGAAGTTGTAGCTCCCATCGCTGGACAATTATTTCATAAGGGCCTCGATTGATGACAATGGAAACACAAAGGTGTCGTCTCAGCAATTATACACTCTCGAGACATGTGCCCCTGACCACCACATCTAAAACAAAATACGACCCTCGATCCCATCACAAATGCATTTTCTGACCGATTCATCCCAGTCCTTCCACCTCGATCTTGAAATATTCCAGGTGCATTTCTATTATTTTTAAATTCTTGGCCCTTAGGTACTCCTCGTGCTACACTTTGAGTTGAGGTTCCCTTCTCCCATCCATATGATCTTATACCATCATGTCTAGCTTTCTTCGAGTGTTCAACTTGCATTTCTTTTATTGACTTTTCTGACACCATGTCCCTATCCACCAACTGCACATAATCCGTGATCTTCATATTAGCAACCATGCTTTTTATATCTACACTCAGCCCGATTTTAAACCAATCATATTTACTTTCTTCCATACTCACCAAGTCAGGTGAAAATCTAGATAAGGATATAAATAAAGCTTCATACTCTGCCACTATTCGGTTCCCCTATTTCAACGTGATAAATTCTTCCTCTTTCTCTTTCCTATAAAGCCTTGGGAAATATTTTTCAAAGAACACCTTCACAAACCTCTCCCATGTAATTTGTGGAGGATTTATTGGCACTACTCCCCAAATCGTAGTAAGTAAACTCTCTATAACATCCGACTATAACTTTGCATCATACTCCAATCTAAAGGTTGCTAACAAAACCTTTTGTTCATCTCGGACTTCCATCACCTTGAATATTGTTTCCATTTTTCGAATCCACCCCTATGCCACTAACGGATCCGTAGTCCCCGTAAATGCTGGAGGACTTAACTTCATGAACCTCTCATGCAATTTATCCCTATCACCGCCATGTACTCCACCTCTTTCTTCTTCCACCAGTTTTGCCACAGTATGTAATATTCTTCCCACATCATCAATAGGTTGTTGTTGCACCTCTGATTCATCCACTTCAATATGTCTATGTCCTTGCTGACTATTAGGTACATAGGATGCCTCACCTTTCGCTCTATCATGCGGCTCACATGTGGATCCATCACTCACTGCAATATAATTAACTTAAACAAAATATAATAACAACAGTTTAATATTAACATTGTTAGTCAAAATCCAGACGCATAGCAAACTCACGTTCTAGTGTCCACTACCAATCTAGACCCTCACACCCTATCCAGAACCTAATAACCACGCTCTGATACCAAGTTGTCACGCCCCAACTTAATTAAGTTAAACTCGTCCTTGTTAATTAGCAATAAATTGTCTTAAACAATAAACATTGCTTTAATTTAAATCTCTAAGGAAAAATAGCATGAGATTTTTTTTTCAAAGGTATGTGTAGGTGAAAACATAACTACATTTACATGTAACCAATAAGTACTACACAACTTTACATGACCAAGATCTTTAGTTTAATACTTACACAACAATATTCTTGATATTCAAACTATACTAGATATCCGTCACTCTCCCGTTTTAAGGTCCTAACTTGGCAGTGAACTCAAATTGATAAGCGTACCTGAAACATAACATTATAGGAGTGTAAGCAACACAAGCTTAGTGAATGACCATATTACACACATATAACCAATTCAAATAATCATTTTTATTTTCTAATGTTATAACCTAATAGGAATTGTGTGACTCTCGCAAGCTTGGACCCGCCAGTCCAATTAACTCCCAGCTAATGGGGAACACCAAATCCCCTAATTAGTCCCGAGTACAACAAACCTTTAATTTGGATTAATGGGGCCGCTGCATCCTGTAGGACCCACCAGTACTTAACATTAGCTAAATGACTCACTAGTCCATTTCATTATATAACATCTCTTAACATTTTTAATCATATGCATATGTTTCCTAAATACGACATCACTCCCAAAAGCATTTTAACACGTGTTTAACTACACATTTCCATATGAACATATAAGTATCTATATTTCATAAGAAAGGTCACTCACCTTGGATTTGGGGCTAATATTAATTCCAAACCACTTCCTTGGTATGGTAGTATTAGCTGCTTCCCCACCTAACAAGTCAATGTCATTAGTATTTGAATACACCGATTAACATCAAACCCAATAATACATCACATCATTTGGTCAATCATAAATAACTAAAGAGAAATTAAATATGATACTTCAAATTTCTATAATACACAATTAATTAGGGTTCTAACACAATTTATGAAATTAATTTACGAATTCGCTACACAAAGTTATGCCCATTTTATTACAACCTTTTCAAAATCGTTTCTCAAGAAAAACAACAACACAACTTCAACTTCCTAGAATTTTCATAATTTTTATAAAATATAACTTTGCATGACATTCCATCCAATATCAATAAACATATTGAATAATACAAAATTAATGTTTCATAATTTTTAGGGCTCATTTTCTATGTCGAGCAAAATGTCAAACACCTGGTATGCATTCTTGTTCCTTTAGGGCAGATTTTAAACCAAAACTTCAAACTATAACCAAGGGTTCATTACTAGGTATTTTTATACAATTTTAGGATACGTTATACTCATATATGTTTTCTAACATCTCCCACTAGAATTATTATATTTCAATAAGTATTCCATGATTTATGGCATTTTTAGCATAACTAGGTCAAAATAGAACATTAAGGAATAACTTAACACTTTTAAGCATACATAACCTCCACCTTGGGTATAATTCATGGAAACATATAATAAACATGTTTTAGCATATATATACATCATAATAATGAATTTTACAAATCAAAATGCTTTACAAAAAAATTGATGTAAATCTAGGACTTTAAGTATGCATTTACGATCCTAGCTCCAGTTCTAACTTATGTTCTTAACCCATCCTTGTTCCAACACAATTCAGCAATATGGGTATCATTAAAATATATATCCAAATCAAAAATAAAAACATGCCAAGTATAGAACTCATCCATGTGACCAACGTTAATAAAGAAGTAATTACCTTACAAGGATTCCTCGATTTATAGAAAATTTCCATAGATTTCTTCCTTAACTTTCTTCTCTTTCTCTCTCTTTAGGCAAAAATTGTTATTTCTTATGAGGAAGAAGGCATGCCTCTCATTTAGAATCATAAATACGTTGTATAGTGGTCCAATAGCAATAGGGATAGTGGTAACACGTGATTGGTTGGATGAAAGGTCGAATTAGACAATTCCATTAATGACACATTTGTCCCACCTTGGTAAAATTACAATTACTCACTATCACGGGCTCCAATTTACTCCCTCTTTGTGTCTATGAGTACATAACTTAAACATCTACAACTTTCATATTTTGTGTTTTCCGAAAATCATAAAATTAATACGCCTAATTTGGGCTCGAATAGGAAAGTAGGAATTTACCGAAAATCTCAAAACTTTCACATTTAGCGACCAAACATTGCCAATTTCGTATCAACACCCTAATTTACTTTTATAAACATAATCATGCATTAAAAACATAATTTATGATTCATTTAATCACATAACTAATCATATGTTCTGAACTTGGTATCCCCGATCATAAGCTCAATTAACACCTAATGTAAACAACACATATATCACATGAGCATGCATCCCCTAAACATGATAATTAACATGTTTAACAGACGTAACCAATTTAAAACTTATAACTCCTATGTTATAATTAATCATGTAATTAACCTTACTAATCATATTTTAGGGCCTTACAATAATTATCATTTATTAATGATGAGATGAAATTTTGTTTTGGGAACTTTTAATTGGGATTAAAGAATATTTTTGACGATTTTCACATCGCTTTTAAGGGTGGGGAAAATTTATGTGAATAACTAGTATGTGAAATTTTGGGAAATTAATACCGCAAGATTAAAAATGGTATTAAAATTTAATAGCTACATAATGCGTTCAGGGCCGATAGTTTAACCGGGTCAGAGGGCATTTATGTCATGTCGTGTGTGGAACCTTGTCATATTTCGAGGATCGTAGGATAAAAACGGGTCAGACGAAGAGTATGACAAGGGGAAGTGTTTTTGGTGTAAATCACCCATGACGGGAGGACCGTCAAATTTTGGTGGAGAAAATCACCCATGGCGGGAGGACCGTTCTGATAATGTATTTTGGTGTAAATCACCCAAGGCGGGAGGAGCGCCATACCTGATAATAAAGTGAGAACAAATCATCATGGTTAATTCAAACACATTAACATCGTGGGACTTGGGTTAAATTTAAAATAATATTGGTGTGGCACATTTAAACCTTATGGGTACTTATAAATTTAATTGTTAAGGAGTATAGATTTTCTTTTAATTAAAAGATTCTATTTTAATGGTCGATATGTATAGCACTATTGTCTGGGTTCAAGGACCCTAATTGAAAGGAGTATCGGTATTCATGCTTAGGGCTTTGGCTCTGACACATGCGTTGACTAATAGTTTCAGGGATTTAATTGGAGTAGCTGCATAGAAATTTTTGGAGATCCTTTGGAAGTGCAGCTAGAGCTATATAATTGTTTAGTAGTTTATTTCTTCTCCTATTCAGTCGTATTTATTGTGAGACTATATTTGGGTTTTTATTGGGCCTTTCGGTTCCAAAGTTGTCTTAAGATTTTAGTTTGGTTTGATTTATTGTAATAATTGAGATACTTGGAGATTTCATGCGATAGACTACATATCGCACTTTGGTGATAAATCAGTTGGATGTTCTAAATATTTGGGATTGATTTAAAATATTCATGTTAAGGATAATATTTAATTTATTAACGCCCGATTTAATTTTTGTGGTGGCCGACGCTTGAATTTAGCGGGGTGTTACATCAACCCATGATTTGAAGGCTTGTTTGATGTTTTCTCGAGTTTGGGCTAAAATGAGTTTTGATTGTTTTCGTGAGAGGAACGCAGTGGTGTAATAAAAATTTGAGACAAAATATTATGAGTTTCTTGTGATGATTTTAAGTTAAGGGGTTTATACAATATGATCCTTGAATCTTGAGAGTAGTCATTTTGTTCCTCATTTATTCGTACTCATATTGTTGATATCATGATGTTTATTGGAATCTAAAGTATTTCTTCCATTGAGATATTGTATTTTTGGATGGGCATGGTGTCTTTGATTTGGCACGTAGAATGGTGACCCTCCAATAGTCCAATATTCCAATAGCCAGGATGAGGATTTACAAAGCTTTTTGGTGAGGTGAGGTGAGGCCCGATGACCTATTGATGTGTTATTGAAAAGTTAAATTGGTATAATGCTCGGATGTCGAACTGAACCTGAATTAAGATTCGTATTGTTGCATGTATTCACAGTTATTGATTTGATCATTTATTCTTGTCATATTGTGTACTTCCCCGCATTTTCCTTTTAGTGGCAGGTTAGCATGGATTTGGACGCTATGGATTTTGGAGGATTTTAGAGCTCAACGTTTGGAGGATTTTTTTTTAGATTGCAGTGTAGTTATTTGGAGAGTTGAGCATTATTTTGAGAGGAATTAAATTGTAATTATTTTGGAAGTGTAAATTTTGGATTCATTATATTTATTTTGTGCAATATAGTTGCTCTATATTAATTGTTGAGGATTTATTTTAGTTTTAATTGTAATTGCTCCTCGTATTTTACGCGAGGTGTTACACCGACTATACTGGGTGATTGATATACCCGTATATACCTTCGGCCATGCCGAGGGCGCCCTGCACTTCATCATGCTCCGGTCGACCCCTCAGGGGCCGACCCTTCAGCAGGCTCCGGACGACCACGATAGTACGAGGCCCAAATTAGGCCAGACTCACTACCGAAAGGAACTTTGCCCTCGGCCTCGTCTCATAGGCTGAGGGTGACATCATCACCGCGCGTGGTTTGGGAGACGTGTGGAACAGTGCGCGTGAGGCTCACATGGCACATGGGAGACCGTTATAACAAAATCACACCCTCACATGAGGGAATATTATGTCATCATTTGGCATCTACAGGTGTCAACAGGGGATTGGCTAGATCATCATTCACATGCACCATGCATACTTGGGGGGTACACTACACCCCCCAAGACCTATATATACTTGTCACCTACAACCCCACAGGGGATCGATCGATAAGTGTCACCCTAGCAAAAACTCTGCTTGTACACACAGTAGAGAGAGAAAGTGAGCTTATGTGCATTGTATCCAAGGCCATTAGTGCCCATACTTAGTGGATCACACACTCACAGTGGATGTAGGACTAATTGGCTGAACCACTATACATCATTGTCTTATTCCTCTTATACTCATCCCCTTCTACACACTCACACATATACATCTCCATGGCTGCCATGGTTACTACTGTTTGAGCTCATCATCACTTATCCGGTGGTGCTATAAATCTTAGCATCATCAGTTTGGCGCCGTCTGTGGGAATCGAGAAGACATCTCTTCCTTTGTACAGCTTGACCTCACTGGGCACTCTGGTGGTGAGCCAACTCTCCCCCTGAGAGGAGATGTTTCACCATATAAAGAGACCCACTAAGGTCCTCAAGCTCACCAGTCTTTTTTCCAGTTCAGCTGTTCAAGGCATGGCACCTGAAATGCCACCGCCACCGCTTCCCCCGTCGGATGATGGGGGAAGAACCAGTTCCAGTCAGCCACCACCTCAGTCTGAGATGGCTGATGTGGCGGCAGCCTTAAAGTCTTTGGCAGCAAGCCAGCGGATGATGCAGGAGCAGTTCACAGCTCTAAGCCAAAACATGCTAAGACCACCAGGGGTTTCACCTGAGATGATTACTCCAGCAGCAGCTCCAGGACAGCATGAGGCCAGGGGACCACCCCAGGCACCACGCAAAGACCTGCCACCCCCTCAGCGGCGTAGGGATATTGCTGACCTCCGGCGTCTACGCCTGGGGAGGCAAGGAAACCCTTGCCCTGAGGACAGGTATGACGATCTGGAGGGAAAGGAGGCCCCTATAGAATGCTGGGAACCATATGCAGTCTCCAACAATACTGTACGACCTCTCCAGGATAGTAGAGGAAAGTGCGGGAGACCAAATCATGATGATCACCCAAGAGGCTCTGCTTTTGATCGCTTGAGCAGGGGGTCGGCCTTTGAGAGGCTGGGCCCAGTAAATGACCTGCGGGAAAAATTGCCCAGGCAAGGAGTGCTGCAAGGTCCAGGAGGGAGGCAGCAGATGGCCGACCCAAAGTACGGGATGACGGTCAAAGGGAAGTAAACAGCCGACACAGGCCTGCCGCAGCAGAACCCTCCGTCCACCTTAAAGAGGCGGTAGGGGATAACATCGGCCAAGACGACCCTGCGAGGCCCTGGAATGACTCGATCTAGCGACTAGAGGATAAGATCGGTGATATACTGAAGAGTCGGGACCATCTTCAGAAGGGATACACAATAGGCTCACCCTTTGTGGTGAAGATAGTCAAATTCCCTACGCCATCAAGGTTCAAGCCACCTATGGTCACCCCAAGATACGATGGGAGCACCAACCCTGTCCACCATGTTGAGATGTATCAATCAGCAGCAGACATATACTCTATCTCAGATGAGATGAGGTGTCGTGCCTTTTTTGGTACCCTGATAGGGGCTGCACATGTCTGGTACACGTCTCTTCCAAAAAATTCCATTGAAAACTTTAAGCAATTGGCAGACCGGTTCATCCACAACGTTTGCTTTGGGGTGAGGCCACAAAAGAAGACCACCCACCTGCTCAATGTTAAGCAGGGGAAGAATGAGTGTCTGAGGGACTACATAGCCAGATTCAATAAAGAGAAGCTGGAGGTGGAAGACTATGAGGAGAGCATAGCTATGATAGCCCTGATTGGAGGACTCCAAAAGGGGAAGCTGTTATGGAAGCTTGCTGAAGACCCCCCTAGGATGATGGCTGAATTGCTGTCAACAGCAGGAAAGGTGATGAACGCCGAAAAGGCGATGGCCGCAAAATACAAAGATGAAAAAGGGGGCGCTAGTGGGGGTAAATACCGTAAGAAGAACAAAGAAGGGAAGAAGAGGTCCACGGACGACAAGTTCGCTGGTTACACCCCTATGACGGTCACTTGTGAGCAGATACTCAAAGAGATAAAGAGTGACCGGTCCCTGAAGTGGCCTGAGAAGTTGAGGGTAGCCCCCAACAAGAGGAATAAGAACCTATGGTGTGAATTTCACCAAGACCACGGCCACGTGACAGACAAATGCTTTGCTCTGAAAGATGAGATTGAGAAGATGCTGAAAGAAGGGAAGCTAAGAAAGTACGTCAACAAAGGTGCCTTCAAGAGGGGACGACCCTTCGGATGATGAGGACGACCCTGACCTCCCGCCGAGAGACGACCAAGGTCCTGTCAAGAGGCTTAATATGATCTCGCTCGGAGTGGGAATGATCTCCGGGGGTCTAGGAGGAGGAGGGTCTGAGGTCGCTGACTGGAAGGCACATGTGGCTGAGGCCAAGGCAGTGATGAAGACGGTACACTCAACCTCCTTGGAGGCCAAGTCAGAAAAGAGGAAGAAGGTTGATATGGACACCCTGATAGTGGGGTTCTCGAGAATGGACTTTAAAGGCCTATTAGACCCACACGACGACCCACTCGTCATCACAACTAGGGTGCACGGGTGTGAGGTGCCGAGGATATTGGTCGACGGGGGCAGTTCTGCAGATGTAATGTTTTGGTCGTGCTTCAAGGCCTTAGGTCTCAGCCGTGCTAGACTCGTCCCATACCATCATCCATTGATTGGGTTCAGCGGGGAAAAGGTTCATCCCCTTGGAGTGTATGAGGCCGATGTCAGGATGGGGGACGAGTGGCCGAGATGGCTTACTAAGAAGGTCAGTTTCTTTGTGATGGATGAACATGTGTTTTCAGCCTACAACATCATACTGGGGCGTGTGGCCCTCAAGGGGTTTGAAGCTGTGCCATCTACGGTCCATCAGATGATTAAATTTCCTACCCCTTACGGGGTGGGGGAAGTTCAGGGAGACCAGATGACAGCGCGAGAATGTTACTACAACTCCGCTGAAGAAAAAGAGGCACACAAGAGGGCTACAACCACTTACAATATTGATACCCTAGACCCCAGGGATGAGACGAAGCTAAAGAAAGGAGAGGCCGCGGAAGAGGTAGAATCCATCATCCTCGATGAGGATGACCCGAAAAAAACCGTCCAAGTCGGCAAGTCTCTGAATCCCAACATCAAGGAAGACCTCATTAAACTGTTGAGGAGAAGACAAAGCGTCTTTGCGTGGAGTCATGTAGATATGCCAGGGATCGACCCTGAAATCATGTGCCACAAGCTGAATGTGGTAGAAGGAGTGAGGCCGGTAAAGCAGAAGAGGAGAATTTACTCTAGAGAAAAGTATGAGGTCATTAGGGATGAGGTCAAAAAATTAGAAGACGCTGAGTTTATCAGAGAGGTCATCTACCCCGAATGGCTGTCCAATGCAGTCATTGTTCCAAAGGCCAACGGGAAGTGGAGAATGTGTGTGGACTTCACAGACCTCAACAAGCACTGTCCCAAATACAGCTTCCCTCTCCCCCGCATTGACCAGATGGTAGATGCTACCGCAGGCCATGAGCTCATGAGCTTCATGGATGCCTATTCAGGGTATAACCAGATCTTCATGAACCCTGAAGACTCGGTGAAGATAGCCTTCATCACTGACAAGGGGACATACTGTTATAGGGTCATGCCCTTTGGCCTAAAAAATGAGGGGGCAACGTACCAGCGCCTCGTAAATAAAATGTTCGAAGACCAAATTGGGAAGTCTATGGAGGTATATGTAGATGACATGCTGACTAAGAGTTTGAAGGCAGAGGATCACGTGGCAGACCTGGAGAGGACCTTTAATACGATGGACAAATACTAGATGAAGCTTAATCCGGCCAAGTGTGTCTTCAGGGTCGGAGCAGGGAAGTTCTTGGGGTTCATTGTCAACCAAAGAGGCATCGAGGCCAATCCTAAAAAAATAAAGGCCCTTGTTGAGATGAAGACCCCCAAGTCCATTAAAGACGTTCAGAGGCTCACAGGGAGAGTTGCTGCCATGAACAGGTTCGTATCTAGGGCCACAGACAGGTGCCTACCATTCTTCAAAATTCTCAGAAAAGCCTTCGAATGGAGTGAAGAATGCGATGAGGCCTTCAAGGAGTTAAAATCATACTTGGGGTCTCCCTTTCTGTTGTCACGACCCGTGCAGGGTGAACGAATTTATGTGTACCTCGCTGTCTCAGAGTCAGACATCAGTGCATCCATTGTGAGAGACGAAGACGGAATACAGAAACCTGTGTATTTTAACAGCAAGGCACTCCAGGGGGCAGAGCAAAGATATCCAAGGATGGAGAAGTTGGCCTACGCCTTGATCCATGCATCAAGAAAGATGAAGCTATACTTACAGTCCCATACGATGGTCATCCTCACTGACTCACCCCTTAGGCAGGTTTTGCACAAGCCTGAAAAATCAGGGAGGTTAATGGCCTGGGCTATAGAACTGGGGAGTTTGACATAGTGTATCAGCCTAGGACGGCCATTAAGGGGCAAGCATTGGCAGACTTCGTGGCTGAGTTTACTAGGGAAGATGATGAGGCCGAGGGTGAGAGCCTCGAAAAGATAGATACCCGACAGGGTGAGCTCACCGACACGCCTACAGATAAGGCTGAGACGAAGAGGGAAGATATCTCTTTAGACAGGGGTCACTTATCAAGGGAAGTTTCTCAGAAGAACACACCGTGTGGAGTCTCTTCGTCGACGGGTCCTCTTGCGAAAGCGGGAGTGGAGCTGGATTAATAGTATCAGCACCCGACGGCACAGACATTGAGTATGCCCTGAGGTTCAACTTTAAGGCCTCCAACAACGAGGCCGAATATGAGGCCTTGATAGAAGGCCTCTCCCTGGCCAGATCTCTTAGTGTCGGCCAGATTCTGGTTCATAGTGATTGAAGGTTAGTAGTGAATCAGATACTAGGAGCCTACGAGGCCAAGGACGAGAGGATGGCTAGGTACCTTGAGAAGGTGAGGTCGTTAGTGAAGAGCTTCAGGGAAGTGAAATTAAAGAGGATACCTAGGCTCGACAATGGCCGAGCTGATGCCCTTGCTAGGTTGGCCTCGACAACTAGGACAGACATCAGGAGTACGGTCCCAGTGGAAATTTTGCTTCGACCAACTATTGAAGACGCTGAGGGAACACTTAGAAATTGCCTAAATGTTTCGCAGGAAGGTTCGTGGATGGACCCTCTGATCAGATACATTAAGGAGGGGGAGATGCCAGAAGCAAGGCAAGAAAGGAAGAAGTTGAGATACAGGGCTACAAAGTTCGCTGTCATTGGGGATACCTTGTGCAAAAAGGGATTTTTACTCCCCTTACTTAGGTGTGTGCACCCATCTGAGGTCCCATCACTTTTGCAAGATGTGCACGAAGGATCGTGCTCAAGCCACATTGGGGGCAGATCCTTAGCGAAGAGGGTGATCACCCAAGGGTACTGGTGGTCGACCTTGGGGAAAGACTCCGCGGGATATGTAAAAAAGTGCGATAAATGCCAGAGATTTGCCACCATCCCTCACCAACCCCATCAGCCTCTTACCTCCATTACATCCCCATGGCCATTTGCTGTGTGGGGGATCGACCTCATAGGACCCCTACCAAGAGCAGTCAATAACTATCGGTTCCTCATCGTAGCTATTGACTATTTCTCAAAATGGGTGGAGGCCGAACCGATGGTCACGATAACAGAGCAGAAGACCTTCCAGTTCATTTGGAAAAATGTTATATGCAGATATGGTCTCCCCAACACCCTCATCTCGGATAACGGGACTCAGTTCAAGAATACCTCTCTACAGAGGTACTGTGAAAGGGTGAGTATCAAACAATTTTTCTCCACCCCAGGCCGACCTCAGGCCAATGGGCAAACAAAAGTTACAAACAGGAAAATCCTAGATGGAATCAAGAATAGGCTTGAGGAGGCAAAAGGAAGATGGGTCGATGAGTTATATGCCGTGCTGTGGGCATACAGGACGACAGTGAGGACCTCTACCGGAGAGACCCCATTCATGCTAGCTTATGGCTCAGAAGCCGTCATCCCCACCTAAATTGAGTTTCCTACTCATAGGGTCCAAATGTATGACCCCCAGAGAAATACAGAAGAGAGGAGACTCGACTTGGACCTGATTGAGGAAAGGAAGGAGGACGCTGAGATAAGGCAGGCCGCCTACAAGCAGAGGACCGCAAGGTTTTACAATCAGAGGGTGAAACAGAGGCCAATTTCAGTGGGGGACTTAGTCCTCAAGAAGACTTGGCAAAAGCCCAACAAGCTCCATCCTAATTGGCATGGCCCATATAGGGTCATCGATGTAGTCGTCCCTGGGACCTATAGACTAAAAAATCTAGAAGGGGGACCCTTTTCCAACCCCTGGAATGCAGATCATCTGAAGAAATACTATCAGTAGTTTTGTCCTATCGAACGACAGTTGTAAGAGGTGTTGCTCCGATAGAACACTTGATAAATTAATGAAAAATTCCAGTGTTTCCTCTCATCTTGAGTTTATCAGTTCTAGTATGCATGGGAACATCTTTGGAAAACTACCCTCGGCTTTAATGAGGGTTAATGGAGGGGACGAACCCACCATTGTCCTCAAGAAAGACGAGGGAAGACTTTTATTAAAAACCATTAAATTGGTAATTATAGCCCTCAGCCTATAATGAGGGTCAATGGATGGGACGACCCCACCATTGTCCTCAAGAAAGACGAGGGGAGACTTTTATTAAAAACCATTAATTTGGTAAGTGGAACCCTCGGCCTATAATGAGGGCCAATGGAGGGGACGACCCCACCATTATCCTCAAGAAAGACGAGGGAAGACTTTATTAAAAACCATTAAATTAGTAATTATAACCCTCGGTCTATAATGAGGGCCAATGGAGGGGACGAACCCACCATTGTCCTCAAGAAAGACGAGGGAAGACTTTTATTAAAAACCATTAATTTGGTAAGTGGAACCCTCGGCCTATAATGAGGGCCAATGGAGGGGATGACCCCACCATTGTCCTAAAGAAAGACGAGGGAAGACTTTGTTAAAAACCATTAATTTGGTAATTATAGCCCTCGGCCTATAATGAGGGACAATGGAGGGGACGACCCCACCATTGTCCTCAAGAAAGACGAGGGAAGACTTTTATTAAAAACCATTAATTTAGTAAGTGGAACCCTCGGCCTATAATGAGGGCCAATGGAGGGGACGACCCCACCATTGTCCTCAAGAAAGACGAGGGAAGACTTTGTTAAAAACCATTAAATTGGTAATTATAGCCCTGGGCCAATAATGAGGGCCAATGGAGGGGACGACCCCACCATTGTCCTCAAGAAAGACGAGGGAAGACTTTTATTAAAAACCATTAATTTGGTAAGTGGAACCCTCGGCCTATGATGAGGGCCAATGGAGGGGACGACCCCACCATTGTCCTCAAGAAAGACGAGGGAAGACTTTGTTAAAAACCATTAAATTGGTAATTATAGCCCTCGGCCTATAATGAGGGCCAATGGAGGGGACGACCCCACCATTGTCCTCAAGAAAGACGAGGGAAGACTTTTATTAAAAACCATTAATTTGGTAAGTGGAACCCTCGGCCAATAGTGAGGGTCAATGGAGGGGACGACCCCACCATTGTCCTCAAGAAAGACGAAGGTAGACTTTGTTAAAAACCATTAATTTGGTAAGTGGAACCCTCGGCCTATAATGAGGACCAATGGAGGGGACGACCCCACCATTGTCCTCAAGAAAGACGAGGGAAGACTTTGTTAAAAACCATTAAATTGGTAATTATAGCCCTCGGCCTATAATGAGGGACAATGGAGGGAACGACCCCACCATTGTCCTCAAGAAAGACGAGGGAAGACTTTTATTAAAAACCATTAATTTTGTAAGTGGAGCCCTCGGCTATAATGAGGGTCAATGGTGGGGACGACCCCACCATTGTCCTCAAGAAAGACGAGGGAAGACTTGAGCATATTTTAAAATTGGTTAAAAACCCTTGGCTATGATGAGGGCCAACGCTGGGAACGACCCCTCGTTCACCCTCAAGAAAGACGAGGGAGGGGTTAGTGACTAACATAAAGATTCACAACGCAAATCATACAAAAGGAAAATATGGAGGACAACAAGAGAAATGATAATATAAATGAAATGTCAAGTGTTATACAAGATTGATTACAAAAATGTTAATTACATCAGAAGGGTGTGGGCTACAAACAGCCACCCTATGGGACAATATCAGAAGGCAGGGCCTCCACATCTACAAGAGGGGTTTCCTCAATGACCACAACTGGATGATCTTCAGACGTGCCGATCCCCTCGACTTGCACTTGGGATTCCACTTGGGTTAGAGCCTCGGCAATCAGGGGGTCTTCCAGTTGAACGACCTCCAGAGAGGGACGAACGGAAGAGACGACATCGCCGAACTTGAGGACGACATCGCCGAACTTGCACTTAAGTTTGTGATTGACATATTATTTTTTTAATTGATCTTAGTTAAATATATTAGTTTGTATGTTTGATGCGTAGATTAGTTTATTGATTATTTTTTTTACACATGTTAGTTTTGTTTTTTATAGATTACGTATTAGTTTTTTTTTAAATTGATATTAGTTTAACAGATTAATTTGTTTGTTTGTTGTGTAGATTAGTTTAGGTAGATCAGTTTGTGTAGATTTGTTTGTTTGTTTTGTTGTGCAGATTAGTTTAAACTATTAAGCACACGGACACTTCATCGGAGGTGACATACCCATGTCGGACACTCCCGTGGATAGAGTATTCGTGCGGCACTTTTTTTATATATTAGTTTAAATATATGTGCATATATAACTCTTAACATATGGTTTAAGTATTTTTATCCAACATTTCACCGTGTTAGTTTAGATAATTATATAATTAGTTTGAATACTAATTTTTTTAGTGTTAAGAGATTAAAGGATATATGGAATAGGGTAAAGATAATTAGTTTGATAACTATTTTTTAGAGGTTTAAATGTTTAAATGTGCGTATTACATTTACCTCCTTTTTTCCGATATGTAATAGGGGTCAAAAAGATAAATATGGATAACAGTTAAATCAGAGGATATAGGACCATTATGGCGTACAACGCTGGAGTTGATTTTTTTTATTGATTTTGCATAAAGAAATAAGGATATTCTTACTTCTAACGTGAAATGCCCATGTAGGAGATGTGCAAATTGTGTCTACTTGAGGGGTCACATCGAGATGTATTGTTTTGAAAAGTGTTACAAGAATTATATTTAACATGGGAAATCTTTTAGTGATTTTACTATCAACTTAAATAGTTTGAGCGATGGTATGGTTGTTGATGATGAACTAGCCCATCTAAACTGAGGGACAACCATGATTGCAATGGTTCAAAATGAAAGGGGGTTCCATATAGAGAGGAAAATATGGGAAATGATGAAGAACTAACATCAAAGATCACATCGTTCTTAACACAGACTTTCCATGATATTTTAGACTTTTAAAAGAGGCAAAAAGTGTGTTGTAGGAGAATTGTCTTGAAGGCATTAACGAGTTGTCATTTGTTGTTAAACTATTGCACCTGAATCAACTAAATAGATGGAAAAATCATTTTTTTATGATGTTGATGAAATTCTTACATAAAGTGTTCCGTAATTCCAATATTCCAAAATCCTTCTATTAAGCCAATAAATTAATGAAAGAGTTAGGATTAAGTATCAAACAAGGGATGCATGTCCTAATAGTTGTATGTTGTTTTGAAATGGGATCGAGAATATCGAGAAATGCAAAATTTATTTAGCTTCCAAGTTAAAAGATAAATTTAATGATGGAAAGGGTACAATGTAATAGCAAAAAAGGTAAGGTATTTTCCTTTGAATGCAAGATTATAAAGATTATATTGGTCTTCGTATACTGCTCCACTAATGAAATGGCACGTTGAAGAACGAATCGATGATGGTTTGATAAGGCACCCACATCCTATGTAAGGCTCGAATCTTACTTATTTTCTCTTCCATTACTTCGTCTATGATTATCCTATAAGTTGGTAAAACATTCTGCCATAAATTCTACTACAAATAAATTTTGCTCCAAAAATTATGACAGAGTTATGAAAATATGCCAGAATTGTGAAAATCTTCCACAAATGTTTACTTTCAGTATTGTTGGATCTCTTTCATGTTTTACTTTCTTAATTATTCATGTAATATTTTCTTTTATCTTTTGATCAAGTAGTATTGGCCTTACCTCATTATCAAGTCAAAGTGGTCCCGCTTCTAGTAAGAAATGCAGATGGTTTCCAAACCATGGAATGAATGGGACAATGTTAAAAAATTGATAATGGGTAGAACCACGACTATCAACTAATTAAACCCAATGGGAAGAAGCTTGA
Organism: Sambucus nigra; assembly: GCA_949130495.1. Lineage (NCBI taxonomy): Eukaryota > Viridiplantae > Streptophyta > Magnoliopsida > Dipsacales > Adoxaceae > Sambucus > Sambucus nigra. The sequence goes on along the minus strand of OX422210.1, from coordinate 528,475,897 downwards.
GAGTATGTTTGGATAGTTCACTCGACAAGGGTTTTTATTTATTTTAGATCTGGAAGATTGGAGGAAAATCTTAATGCTGTTTGGAAGAGTGTGAAGGTAATTATCTATTTTCATTAAGTTAATACATTATTCAAATGATTTATTTTTACTTTTTTATTCTTAGGTCGATACAAATGCACTAAAAGGATTTAAGCCGATTTATGTTCTGTAGAGGGGGCTTGAAGGTAATCCTGATATTAAGGATAATTCCCTAATTAGCAACAGTGTTTGGGATTAAGCAATCGAGGCAGCTCAAGCGTGGAAACTCTGCGTGACACCTTAGCGTGGAAACTCATACTTTATCTTGTTATGTTAGTCATATTATATCTTTGTTTATATTGACTGTAAGCTATAATAGTTATAGTATTGTAACGAGAATAATAATGAGTTTTAGTGTGAGGTCAAACGGTACTTGCGAGAGACCAGGCTTGGCAGGGCCTGGGAGAGATTTCATGCTCTATCGAATGACCTCGTCGTGGGAACTTCAGAGGGACTTGGTTTGGAGGATTGATAAGTGAGGCACCGATAGGTCTTGTCCTGACCATCTTAGATACACCTGGTAAAACACCGAAGGACCCTGACCGTGGAACCTCGGGCGGAGCAGCTTGGATTTCCATCGGGCATTGAGTTGTGAACCAAACAACCCTCTACTTAATGTTACATCTACTGTATATGATGTCACTAGCCAGCTAAATAATGTCAAACATGCACTTGACTAAACCACCATGGTATTTTTGGCTGTCAGGAACTTGGTGAGCCATCTCTGGGACAACAGCCCCCTGACACACAGTTGTTAGGCAACAGGCATGTCTTGGCATTTAATGTTTATGACGTGGAGACAACTAGTGCATCAGGCATTTAATATTGTGACATAAAGTATGAGGGATGTCTTTCATAGTTTTTAATGACTGAGTTGCCTTAGGAATGGTGTGGAGGGATATTTAAGGACCCCAACCACCCCTGAGGAGAGGATGATCTTTTGAGAGTTTAAGAAGTTATTACTAGAGAGAATACACATCAGAGAGAGTTATTACAAACCATAGGTATTATTCACTCACCATTGTCATTGATTGCGAAGCTTTTAATACGTGACAGAGATTCTTAAGGGCGTTTTGGTGTATTTGCCTGCCTACCAAGGTGTATCTAGGGTGCTTACTTCTCTCTCCCTCTAGCTAAGTTACTTATAAGTTCATTACTATCTTCCTGAGTTATACACGAGAGATTTGTGAGTTTAAACTAAGTTTCATCTTCATTGAGTTTGTGTTTGCATGTTCTATCACTAATCCAAGGTTTTGGCTAATTAACTTATCATTACCATAATCAAAAGGGGTTACGCCTCCATCTTATCTAAACTACCCTCTTACATTTGGCGACTCTACTAGGGAGGCATTCTTCTATGTAAGGAGTATGGCGCAAGATAATGTTAATCGAAGGCTCAACTTTGATGACATCTAACACAATGAACAGCAGGTTGCGAGAGAACTGGAGGCTCTAAGGGATGGGGCTCCTCGAGTAGAGATACCTCCGGTTCAGGCGACGACAGGCATTCCAGGGGTGGCACAAGCTTCCGCGAGTGTGGGGTTGGGAACCACTCAGGTGGCACTCCTCATGAGTAAGTTTTATAAGTTTTTGCAAACTCCGATAGCTTCAACGATGCTGGGAGGATTAGAGGCCAATGCCTTCGTAATGTCAGGGGCAACCCCAACGGCCCCACTAGGTGCAGGTGTAGCGGGAACGATCCCAGCAAGCATGCCCTCTGTTGTTAATCCAGTAGTGGGAACCTCATGAGTATCAATGGCCCCAACTGTGATGACTGCTCCAGCCACAATAGGAACTCAGGCCATGGTCCCATGGGTTATCGCCCCTGTAGCATCACCCATGGAGGAAATGAGGAAGGAGATGCAAAAAGAGATGTTGAAGTTCATGCAAGCGTCCCCGCAATTTGCTGGTGAGGTAGCTTCGGTTTATGATGACTTTTGAACACCTTATCCTCAGGAATACAATGATGAGCCCTATCCAAAGGACTATATTCCTCCTATTTTTGAAAAATATACAGGAAAAGGTGGGAACCCGAAGGAGCATATTAAACACTTTGTTGAACACTTGTGAGAACATTGTAATAATAAGAAACTTAGATTGAGGGAGTTTTCCAAATCCTTAACCGATAAAGCATATACATGGTATTCCCATTTGGCTCCTAACAGCGTTTCTACATGGGAGGAGATGCACGTATTGTTTGTCCAGAAGTTCTTTCTGGAAGAAGATGAGTTTACTTTGACCCAACTGGGTAGGGAGAAGCAACGCCCTGGGGAAGAAGTGGTGGCCTATGTCGGAGGTTGAGGGAAAGATCCCTCGACGTGAGGGAGGAGGCCAAAGAATCCAAGTTATTACAGATCTGCGCTGAGGGGATGCTTACTGAGTACATCTGCCATCTTATCAATGAAACGCACGAGGGGACTTTTACGACGTTCTTAAAAGTGGTGAGGAATATCTCCTTGGTGGTACGACCCAATCTGGTGGTGGTGCCCATGATGTTTAGGCAGTCGATGCAACCCACGGGAGGGGGGGTCTCATCCCCCACGGGTAGGGTACATCGAAGAGGGAGATAGGGGCAAGGCACCGAATAAGGACAATAAGAGGAAGTTACAAAGAGATAGGGAGGACCCAACAGCATTTCCTTGCACAATGGAGGAAGCTGTTAGCTATTACAATGCGATGGTTCAAGGGGGAACGATCTATGAGCCGAAAGACATCCCCGTTGGGGAACCCGATGCGGCAATGAAGGCAGATCCAAAGTACTTACAGGTTCATCGGAGGATCTAGCATCCAACCAAAAGTTTCTTCACACTGAGAAGAATCTTTAACAAGTAGTGAAGGCAGGGACGTTACAAATCCCTCCAGAGAACGTCAATAATAACCCACTACCAGCACATGTGGCCAACCTCATGGTGGCCTATGATGAAGAGGCAGAGAGAGGAGAAAGAGAAGAGTACGAAGAAGCTTTTGAGGCCTATACTGAGGGAATGGCTAACGTAGTTTTGGCTTACGATGAAGCAAGCGCCAAAGACGTAGAGGACGTATATAGCATTGAAGGCAAGGAAGCAGACCCAGTCCTAGAGTACTGCGCAATTTCAAAATCCACAAAGTTCACTTGGTTCTTCGATCAAGTGGGGATACCAAAAGAAAGTAGGCTAGAGATAACCCAAGCGATACTTGACATCGTGAGAAAGAACGCAGTCCATTTGCTGAGATGGAAGGGACCCATGGCTAGGTTGGTGAGGAGATTTTTGTCAGAAGTAACCTTCAGCGATGCTGATAACAGGCCATTGTATGTGGCCGCCAGCGTCAACGGAGTTAGTTTCGCAAGGACTCTTATGGATGGGGGAGCTTCCATCAATATTATGCCAATTAACTCTTTTCACGTAATCAATATTCTAGAAGAAAGGTTGGTCCCCATGCCCTTAGTGATTTCGAGGTATGATAACCAATATTCCAAATCCGTTGGGTATGTTAATGTGGGGATTGTGATGGGAAATCTGAGTTCCCATATCAAGTTCCATGTAATAGAGAGTGAAACTTCCTATCATCTGCTAATAGGAAGGGTGTGGATGCACAACCAATGGCTAGTTCCTTCCACATACCACCAATGCACTAAAGCGAACATCAAGGGGACAGAGGTGACCATTAGGGATACAAAGAGGCCCTTCGCTGTCGAGGAAGCTCACTTGGTGGACGCAACATTTTACACAGACTTGGAGGAGGATGTCCGGGTCCTAATAAGAAGAATGGAGGGAGCATGGGTTCCCTCGATCAGAGAGAGGATGGGACTCATGAACGATCAGGGTAAAGAGGTTGCAATCCCCACAGGAATGATGATCGAAAAAGCTCACCAGGTAGTCCCTCAGCCCCAAAGCATCTCGAAGCAGCTTAAAGATAGGATGAGTCCTAGAGTGGATCCAATGGAGTATGAGGTCCAATGACAAAGCGTGCTAAGTCGGTTCTCAGGAAAAGAGTGGCCGAGGCTTATAGAGAGAAGAAGAGGAAGGCAGTCACCGCTACCAACAGGCAATGAAAGAAGGTCATTACTGAAGAAGAAAAGGTGGTGTATCGATTATAACGGTGTGAGAGGGACGCCGAGAAAGCTTATGATGAGGTTGACTCGATATATGAATGCTTTATGGTGGATCAACGGGGACAATGTATGGCGATAGACAATTCCAGCACATAGGAATTTATGGAAGAAGTCGTCGAGGAACCGAATTACACGGCAGATCAACCAAAGCCCCATCACAAGAGTTAGAGCAGCTGAACCTAACGAAGGAAGGAGAGGATCCGAAACCCATCTTCATCTCGAAGGATCTCAGTAAGGAGAACCGAGGGGCCTTGGTTGAGTTGATTCGGGAGTTTATACACATCTTCGCGTGGACATACATAGAGATGGAGGGGCTAGATGGGGAAGTGAGCTGCCACAAGTTGAACGTAATCCCTTCGGCCATTCCAGTGAAACAAGCAAAAAGAATGTACAAGCCTGAGATGGATTTGAAGATCAAGGAAGAGGTTTAACGCCTACTAATAACAGGGATCATCATACCGATACAACACCCACTCTAGCTATCTAGCATTGTCCTAGTGGGAAAGAAATACAAAAATAAAATAAGGATCTGTGTGGATTTTAGAGATTTGAATAGAGCTTGCCCCAAAGATGAGTTCCCTCTACCCTCCATCGATAGCTTGATAGATGCAATGGATGGTAATGAGATGTATAGCTTCATGGATGGGTATGTAGGTATAACCAGATCAATATGGACCCATCGGATGCAGAGAAAATAACATTCAGAACCTCATTGGGCAACTTCATGTACAGGGTGATTCCGTTTGGACTCAAGAATGTTGGGGAGATTTACCAGAGAACATTAATGGCAATTTTCCATGACTTCTTTCACAAGTTTGTGGAATTTTATGCAGATGATTTGGTCATCAAGTCAAGAAAGGAGGAGTCCCACTTGAGCGATTTGAGGAATGTTTTTTTCCGTTGCAGGAAGTTTAAATTAAAAATGAATCCACTGAAGTGCATTTTTGGAGTGACAAGTGGGAAATTTCTAGGCTACGTGGTTGATCGACAAGGGGTGCAGATGAATCAAGACAAACAGCGGGCGATCTTAGAAATGCCATGTCCAAGAACGGCAAAAGATCTTAAGAGTTTCCTCAGTAAGGTCTCCTACCTTAGGATATTTGTGCCTGGATTGGCCGAAATAACACACCCACTGATGCAGTTGCTACGAAAGAACACGAAATTTGGATGGGAGTAGAGTCACCAGGAGTCTCTTGACGGACTGAAGAAGATGCTCGTTTGACCACAAACCATGGTTCCCCCAATGGCAGGAATACCGTTGCAGCTGTACCTCACATCTACCACGAGGTCCATGGGAGCTTTGCTGGAATAAGAGATTGATGGGAAAGAACGACCAGTCTACTATCTCAACAGGATCATCCATGGTCCAGAAGTCAGATATAGTAGCTTAGAAAGGCATTGTTTAGCCCTAGTATTTGTAGTGAAAAAACTTAGACATTATATGTTATCTTTTACAATTCATATTGTAACTAGATGTGATCCTATTAAGTATTTGCTGGGAAGAACTATATTGATTGGCAGGGCAGCTAGATGGTTCCTTATCCTCTCTGAATATGACTTGAAGTGCCTAGTTCCTCAGGTAATCAAAAGCCAGGCGTATACTGATCTATTTTTCCCTCAAAGAGGTTTGAGCTACCCAAAGAAAATATTCCAGGAGACGATTTGTAAAATAACCATCTAAACGCAATGGATAAGGAAAGGACAATGTAGTTCGATGGATCTTCGGTGAAAAATAAGGGAGGAGAATGGGTTATTCTCCCAAAGGGAATGGAAGAAATTTTCCTTTCCTACAAGTTAGATTTCCCTTATTCTAACAATGAGGAAGAATATGAAGCATTGGTGCTAGGGTTATTAGAGGCTCTTCGAAGGGGGATTCATTCACTTTGCATCAAATGCGATTCAAACTTGGTGGTTCAACAAGTGAATGGAGAGTACGCATTGAAACACATGACCCTGGCACCATACAAAACAATTATCCAGAGACTTCTTTGCTAGTTCCATCAGACCAAGATCAGGAGACAACCCAAAATGATGAATCGCCACCCAGACACCGATGCCACTGTTGCCCAAAAAATGGTCATGAGGAGCGATACAACTACCGTCATGATCCAATGAAGAACATATCCTTCGATGGTAAGTTAATTCTACCAATTGAAGAGGATGGGGACTAGAGGGGAGAGATTAAGAGGCAACTGGAGGCTGGTGAAGGAACGATGGGGCTCAGAGAATTGGCCCAGTACTTTACGAACCAGGGAAACTTTTACTTCAGAAATGCAGGAAGACGGCTGTCAAGATGCATCGGTCCAGAAGAGGCAGAGAAAAGATTGAAGAAAACGCATGAAGTGCACAGCAAAATAACTGAGATACCCCTCTACCGAAGAATGCAAAGAGAGGGGTATTTTTGGCCTAAGATGAAACAGGATGCGATAGAGCTACAACGAAAGTGCGACAAATGCTAGTTATTCTTTGAAGCAGCTGAATGTAACTTCGTGGAGGCTCAACCTGACTAGAGATAGCCCTATATTGACTTTATTAAAGATGGAGTTATCCCAAAGGAGAAAATTGATGCGATGGGACTCCGACAAAGGGCCCTGAGATTCTACGTTCAGGAGGGACAACTCTATCGAAGGGGATACGTTAACAGGCCGTTGCATTGTATCACGAAGGAAGAAGCGGCTGAGGTCCTCAAACAGGCGCACGATCTAGCTCACATAGGAGGGGCCAAGTTATATGACCAGTTGATGACTTTAGGATACTATTGGCCAACGATGGAGAAAGATTCGACTGTGTTCGTCGAAAAGTGCAAGGCTTGCCAACTTCATGGAAATATGATCCATGCCCCGTCAGTGGACTTACACTCCCTGGAAACGCCTTATCCTTTTCATACTTGGACGTTCGACCTGGTAGGAGAAATACACCTTTCTTCGAGGGGGAATATATGGATACTAGTAGCAACGGAGTGTTTCACAAAGTGGGCTGAGGCGATACCGCTGAGAAGGGCAACAGTGAGGGTGGTGACCAACTTCATCAAAGAATACATCATTTATTGTTTTGGGATACCAAAGGTTATCCTTTCGAATAATGGAACCCCTTTCATCAATTCAGAAGTAACGATGCTCACAAACAAATACTTTGTTGTCCATCACACTTCGCCGGTGGCATACCCAAAGGGAAACGGTCAAGTCGAAGCAACTAACAAAACTTTGGTCAATATCTTGGCTAAAATAATGGAAGATTTCCCAAGATCGTGGGATGACAAGATACCAGCCATTTTATGGGCCTATCGGACGACTAAGAGGAAGCCCACAGGGTACACACCTTTCTCTATTCTTTATGGGGCCGAGGAAATTCTCCCAATGGAGTTGGAAGTTCCCTCTGATCGATATGCTTTATGAAGTAGTATGCTCCCTCAAAATAGGCATGTGCAGTTGGAAGCGTTAGATGAACACAGAGATAATGCGATGCAACACTTTCAAATGTATACGAAACAGCTGTCCAGGGCATACGATAACTTAGTGATACCAAGGAAGTTCGTGGAGGGAGACCTTGTATTGAAGACAACAGTGAAACATATCAGGGGGCTTCCTCTACCTAAGTTTTCAGCGAATTGGGAGGTACCCTTCATCGTAAAAGAGGCTCATGTCTCAGGTTATTACTTAATTTCAAAAATGGAAGAAGACAAACCATTCAAGATTAACAATAAATGGTTGAAGGTTTATCATGTGTAAGCAATTATGTTTGGGCCACCGATGTATCTGGCTGATTATGAATATACAAGTTCCTTTTATGATGAGTATACAAGTTATTTTTATTATAACTCAAGTAGAGATGAAAGAATTATAGAACTTTACACTTCACAATCTATGCAATAAGTTGTAACATAAAGAAATGGCATGAGAAAATTGATATCTTTCTTCATTCATAAACTTTGGGGCATTTCAAAAAAAAAATTGGGAGCTATTGCCCAAGAATTATATGAGAAGAAAAAAAAATACATATACAAAAACTCATTGGCCTAGGAGGAACCACAGATCTGTGGAGGAGAAAAAATCTCCAGGAAGACCCGAAGAGGCTACTAAGCAAGACCATTGGGCATTAATGGAAACCTCCAGCATTGTCTATTATTGCGTGCGTTCGATAGGGAGTTTTTCTCATTTTAGCTTCGCCAAATGCCGAGTCTCTTCGAGGTCCTCCACTTCCTTGTTAATAGCTCCAAGAACAGGTGCTAGCTTGGCCAATTTAGCCTCCTCCGCCTGCTGATCCTCCTGATGTTTTCGCAAGAGTTCCCTCTGGTTGTCCAGTCGTTAGCTCTTCAAGGTATTAAAATGGGTGATAAGCCATCCAAAATGGAAGCCGTCGTGACCCAACTACCTCAGATAACCCAGAAATTGGTTAAGGAGTGGTCGAGTAATGCTTGGGCTCAGAGTGTTAATAATTTTAGTAATGACGGTGGCCATGCCTTGCAGCCTGTAACTCATAACGGAGATGTTTGAACGAAGGCAATCCACCATGAGTATTTTAGGATTATGTTTCACAAGTTGCTCAACTACCAAACGATGGTTAGCAGGCATTTGAGGAGAACGTTGGAGCATTATCAGATAAAAGGCGTGAGGAACCAGGTCGGGCAGTGGAAGCTCGCACCCAGATTCGCTGTCGGCAGTAGCACCGGTCGTGGAACCTTGGTCATTATGGCTAGAATCTTTCGAGATGATAGGTTCCCGATGGGGCGAGTCAACAGGCGAAGGAACTGGGGGAGAATCCTCTCGTATAACCTGAGAATAGTCAGAGGAAATATGGAGGTTAGGAAAAAATCTTAACAAGTGTTTTCATTGTTAAGTCACCGATATAGGTGGAGCTTTTGAAAAAATCTTAACAAGTGTTTTCGTTGTTAAGTCACCGATATAGATGGAGTTTTTGGAAAAATCTTAACAAGAGTTTTCGTTGTTAAGTCACCTATATAGGTGGAGTTTTTGGAAAAATCTTAACAAGAGTTTTCATTGTTAAGTCACCGATATAGGTGGAGTTTTTGGAAAAATCTTAACAAGTGTTTTCGTTGTTAAGTCAACGATATAGGTGGAGTTTTTTAGAAAAATATTAACAAGTGTTTTCGTTGCTAAGTCACCCATATAGGTAAAGTTTTTGGAAAATCTTAACAAGTGTTTTCGTTGTTAAGTCACTGATATAGGTGGAGTTTACGAAAAAAACCTTAACAAGTGTTTTCGTTGTTAAGTCACCTACATAGGTGAAGTTTGAGAAACTGAGGAATGTAGAGAAATTAGCGAAGTACCTCAATAGCAGTAGGAGCGAGAACGAGAGTCACCACGGGGGCCATAATGGTAGAAACTGTTGGAGGCGGGCTTATTGACTCAGCAGCTTCAACAGGTCCCTTAGATGAAGAAGCTTCAGTGGTAGGCAAACCTCCCTCGCCAACATAAGGTACTAAGGCCAACACGATCGCATCATCGAAAGAAGACATTTAACGAGAGCAGTAGCATCAACCGTGGCCTTGGAGGGCAAAGGGCGGAGAGAGACTTTGGGAAAGCTGCAGAAACAAAGCTAAGTGTTAGGAATGACAAATTAATACTCAAAAAGAGAGAAATACATCTAAGTGTTACTTACCCCCGTTATGGCACCAAAGAGGGGGATTGTGGTCAGAGGTATCGACAATGCAGTGGGGAGGAGAATGTTAGCTATCAGTGATGCCACTTCCACCTAAAACGGCCCAACATATTGGAAATGATGAACAATGCAATGAGACAAATAAAAGATGTGAGACTTGACAAGAAATTTACCTCAGGGGCACTCTCCTCAACCACAAGGAGGGGAAGAGGAACCTCTTGCTCGGTGGGTAATTCAGAGGAGGCTGGACTAGCTTCCTCTGGTTGGCCAGACATTTTAGCAGACCCAATGGTAGCAGTTCCCATAGCAGCCCCTTTGGCCCGTTAGGAGACCAAACGACGGGAGTATGTAAGGCCTATCATGGGAGAATGAGGAGGAGTGATATCGTCTTGAGATATATCTCAACGCCCCCCCACGAAGCGACTTACAGGGGGAATGGGAGGACTAGGCCTTTCTTCTCCAACTCCCTGCACCAAAACATTTTCTTATTAAGAAATGAGCAGATGCAACACACCTTAAGAGAAGGGGAATAAGAGATAAAGAATGCACACATACCTCAGATCCAAAGGGAGAATGAGAAGGTATAACCACTAGTGAAGGTGGCGAGGAGGCAGCAGTAGAAAGAGCTGGGGGTGGAGGTATCTCGGGCATCCGTTTCTTTTGAGACTTGGTGCCCAATATTTTCTTCCTTGAACTCGTTGCACCACAAATTTCAGGTACCCTCGACCTTCTTCTTCTTTTTAACGGTGGCTCACTAGGATCAACCAAAATCTTAGGAAAAGCAGTCGAAGGAGGAACGACGACAGTGCGCCATTGAAACTCAGCATGTATTATGTCGACCTCAGCTTGCACCTGCCTCCTCAGCTCTTCAGCTACCTTTGGAGACATAGGAGGGGGAACGAAGTCAATAGGGAATGCCTCCAAAGGATTTTGTGCTTGAGCATGCGGCTTAGACTTTGAGAACTTGGACTTCGTAGCTTTTTTGGCAGGTGGCTGAGAAGGTCCTTTGCCTGTTGCAGCTTCAGTTGAAGGGGCAGCTTGTTTAGGTGCTGCAGCGGCCTTGAACTTTAGGGTGGCAGTGGGGATCATTGGACAATGAGGGGGTAGATCCTGGGGAGAATCTTTAATCGTTGTACTCGAAGTAAATTCAACCCCAACCACGAAGTTCCCCTTAAGACCTAGTTCAGTAGAAGAAAAAGAAAGGACCAGGGGATATTGAGGGGGGACTAAATGTACCCATGAATCATTTCCAGTTGCCCCAAATGGAAATTGGTGGAGAAAGAGGTGGATACGTCTCCCTTCCTAGTGGAACTAGGAAGGGTGACTCGCCCATCGATGGTAGATGTTACACCAAGAACCGTTGCGGCAGTATAGAAGGTGCATGCTTCAACGAAAGTGGCATTTGCATGGCTGTGTTGAAACACAGGTCAAGGCACTTCCTGATCAAACCCGAACTGCCTGCTACATCTATCAGGGTTATAAGGCTCTGAGGTGTATCCCCATTCAGTATAGGAGGGAAGAAACCCCGGGGTAAATAGAAGCACCACGGCTTGTGAGGGATCTTCTACATATGGGATGAACTTGATCGTTGTGGCTGCAGAAGGAAAGAAATTCCAACTATGGGCAAACATAGACTCACTGTATGGCCTCATCACAAAAGAGTCTAGGAGATAAAAAAAAACTTCCATTATCTCCTTTCGACTTTGCTTCTTATGGAAACACAGGAGGCATGGGGGATTGATACCTTGGCTCACGGACAGAGAAATTAACTTGGCGGCAATAACAGGAAAGTGGGTGTAAAGAAAGCCCGTCAGAATAATGGTGTTGGCAAAATTGGCCAAGTTATAACGGCCCAGTGATTGTGCCATGTCTATGTGGGTTCGATCCAACCAGGTGTAGAGGGACCCTAAAGCGATGGAGGTCAGAGGAAGGTTGAACCCCCTAGCTAAACAAATGGAAATATTTATCAGATCCCTCCTTGGCTGATCGTTGGGTTTCCCGGTTAGGAAGAAGCGTGAAATCAATATGAGTATGTAGGCTGGTAGTTCCAGGGATGTACCTCTGCCTCGGCCCGTTACAGCACTGACATCCTTCGGGGTCGGCGCTTCAAAAAAATAGTTGATGAGGGGGGTAAATATGGCTTTACTTGAGGAACCAGTGCAACTGCGGCAAATCTGATCCAACTCAACTCGATCAGTAGCCTCTTCGGCATCCAGAGCCTCATCATGGTAGGTAAACTCAACCATGGGCTTAAACCCAAGGAGTTCACAGACGTCCTCCATTGTAACAGTGAACTCCCCCTATGCAGCAAAAAAAGTGTGAGTTGTGATGTTCCATCTGGAAACTAATACTTGTAACGTCCCATTGTGCTTAGAGAGGGTGAACTCTTCAAACCAGTAGGCTCGATGAAGCCCAACCTTGGCAAGATAATCAGTGTAATAACTCTGCATATGTGTATGACAGGCACTGAAATGGGTTGGCGACCCCCTGGGTGCTTCGAAGTCAATTTGAGAGTAGGGGAAGTCACCACGGTCTAAAAAATCATAGAGTCCCATCTGGGGGTAGATAGCCCCACTTTGATGAATCCACTTCCTCATCACCCAATAGTAAAGGGTCGAACTTGGATGAGAAGTGGCAAGACTTGCATGCATCAGAAAATTTATCATCTTCGTCGAAGATGGGCACCCGGTGATAAAAGCGTAGTTGCTCTTGACAAGAAACGTTTAGGGCAGGGGCGCTAGGGGGCGGCAGCGGTGCCAGAAGTGACAGCAGGGGTGGATGTTGGAGCATTGGTGGCAGGTGTGGTAGGGTTGATTGAGGTGGCCATTGCAGACAACGGTGAAGAATGAAAAACTTGGTAAAAGAAAGGGTTGGTAATGAAGGTGGAGCAGCACAACCACAGGCGGTGGCATAAAAGATGAGAGAAGGAGGAAGCTAGGTAAAAGCTTAGGCAACAATGGAGGTTTTTGCACAAGTTTCTCTCTCTAAGGAATATGGGAGATTGAAGAAAAAGAAGGAAAGAGAAGGGTTTGAATAAAAGAGACGTTTGAAGCCTTTAAAACCTTTTAAACATGTCTTTTGAGTTTCCCACCATCGCACGTGCAAGGACGCCTATAATCATTTCAAATGAACACGTGGCACTTTGGGAAGTGTTTTGACAGCTGAAAAGACAACGCTACGTCATCTACGAAGCGACACCTGGGGAATAGAACAGGTTGGCTTCTTCAGCAAGTTTGAGTTTTGGCACCAGAATTTTTGTCAGACATATTCAGTAACTCCCAACGGAATAGATGTCCTAACGGTTCAAAAAAAGCTACGATGTCCCCTCGCCATAAGTTTAAATGTTGTTCAAATGGTAACTCAGCTACATCGGGGAGAATTTCTACTTTTTGAACATAGCGAAGTATTGCAAGGGAGAATTTCACTTACCAAGAATTAAACCGAGTATTTGAGAAGGTTAGTAGGTCTTTCGGGAGAATTTTAAATAATAAAAATCTAAAATGATTGAGGCTCAGTATAAGGAAAAAGTGGCGATGTCCCTTCCTCAAATACGCAATAAGTCATAGCGCTTTGGCTCAGGTACATCATGGAGAATTTTACTTTTTCTTGGAAGGTATAACGCTGCGATTATAATGAAGGAAAGGAGGCCAGAATTTTTTCACATAGAGAGGGTTCTTCGAATCGAGAAATTTTCGTACAGAAATTTCTTGTTCCCATAAAAAACCTCTCCACGAAAGGGCAAATGAAGAGGGGTCTTGAAGGTAATCCTGATATTAAGGATAATTCCCTAATTAACAACAGTGTTTGGGATTAAGCAACCGAGGCAGCTCAAGCGTGGCAACTCTACGTGGCAACTCAGTGAGGCAGCTTAGCGTGGAAACTCATACTTTATCTTGTTATGTTAGTCATATTATATCTTTCTTTATATTGACTGTAAGCTATAATAGTTATAGTATTGTAATGAGAATAATAATGAGTTTTAGTGTGAGGTCAAACGGTACTTGCGAGAGACCAGGCTTGGCAGGGCCTGGGAGAGCTTTCATGCTCTATCGAATGACCTCGTCGTGGGAACTTCAGAGGGACTTGGTTTGGAGGATTGATAAGTGAGGCACCGATAGGTCTTGTCCTGACCATCTTAGATACACCTGGTAAAACACCGAAGGACCCTGACCGTGGAACCTCGGGCGGAGCAGCTTGGAGTTCCATCGGGCATTGAGTTGTGAACCAAACAACCCTCTACTTAATGTCACATCTATTGTATGTGGTGTCACTAGCCAGCTAAATAATGTCAAACCTGCACTTGACTAAACCACCGTGGTATTTTTGGCTGTCAGGAACTTGGTGAGCTATCTCTGCGACAACAGCTCCTGACACACAGTTGTTAGGAAACAGGCATGTCTTGGCATTTAATGTTTATGATGTGGAGACAACTAGTGCATCAGTCATTTAATATTGTGACATAAAGTATGAGGGATGTCTTTCATAGTATTTAATGATTGAGTTGCCTCGAGGATGGTGTGGGGGATATTTAAGAACCCAAACCACCCCTGAGGAAAGGATGATCTTTTGAGAGTTTAAGAAGTTATTACTAGAGAGAATACACATCAGAGAGAGTTATTACAAACCAGAGGTCTTATTCACTCACCATTGTCATTGATTACGAAGCTTTTAATACGTGACGGAGATTCTTAAGGGTGTTTTGGTGTGTTTGCCTGCCTACCAAGGTGTATCTAGGGCGCTTACTTCTCTCTCCCTCTAACTAAGTTACTTCTAAGTTCATTACTATCTTCCCGAGTTATACATGAGAGATTTGTGAGTTTAAACTAAGTTTTATATTCATTGAGTTTGTGCTTGCATTTTCTATCAGTAATCCAAGGTTTTGGCTAATTAACTTAGCATTACTATACCCAAAAGGGGTTACGCCTCCATCTTATCTAAACTACCCTCTTACATGTTTAAATATAGGACAATACTTAGAGGCACTTTAAGCATCATATGAAAAAGGAGTATTATGAGGCATATAACAATGACAATGAGCGACTTGCAAATGCACCTCTCCCACTTGACCCAAATCAATGGACTAATTTAATGACTTGTTGGGGTGAAGAAGATACGGTGGTATGGCATATGTATAAATACTTTCTATTTATATTGATTTTTTGTATATATCAAAATCATTACATGGTTTATTTCATTTTATCCCTGGTGGCAAACTAAAACACTTAAAATTGGGCAAACCTTTGTGCCCACAATAGGATTGGGAGAAGACTAATTCCTCAAGTTTTACATAAATTTAACATCATATTTTATATTCGTTACATATTTGTTACATATTATTTATGTTTTTAGCTTGAGGATGATTATGTTTAATGGCATCATTACTATTATTATTGTAATATGTTTTTTTTCTTATCTTACTTTAAAAATAATAGATAAAAAAAGCCAACTTGCCTATCGATAAACTTAGTGTGTATAGAGAGATTCAAAAGTTATAGGATAAGGCACATAGTACGAAGGATGGAGTGGCTGGTATAGATATATTATATCTTAGTGTCCATTCTTAAATATACTGTAAAACATATTACAGCAAGCATTTTATGGTATTTAACACTAATTTAAAATGCTTTTCTTAATTTGTAGTAAATATACAAAGGCAGTTGGATGTGATACTATAATAGTGAAAGAATGACCCCAGGGTGAGAGATAAAATCTTTGAGGATGTCGGTCATGATGGATATGGATGAGCATTATATAGTAGAGTTGGTCTCGGACCGACATCTGCAAGATCTAGGACTTATCACTTTTATGAGAGCGAGATCGAACGGTGGCAAAGGAGGAATAATGAGGGAGATAATCGCCATCATCAAGAGATGGACGAGATAAAAGAACTAAAGTCCTAGACCACCAATTTTTTTCATATGATGCAAAATGCAGGATTCCCAGTACCACCAGATGATTCCCCAAGAACTTCCAATATGCACTTGTAAGAAACCTAATTAGGTATTCTCATTTCTCATCACTATCCAAATGTCTTCCATACTATTGAAACTTGGACATGAGTCTGGTGGAGCTACTTTAATGTTAAAAATTACATTTAAAAATAGTGTTGTATTGAATCGGTGGTGTAGACACCCCATTTTAATACCCCCTACCCTCTCCTTAGGTCCCTAGTACCTCATTTCATCATTTCAAACCCAAGTCATACCCCGAGTACTGACCTAAAGGCCATCGAGCACTCCTAGGCTCCGTTTGACCAAAATTCAAACTCTTCAGCGCGAATGAGACTGAATGAATCTTCGAAAGGCACTGAATCCCCTTTCCAACGATCCATCCCGTGCGCAATTTTGACTTACGGTGCGGACGAACGACCTGTTTTCCCCTGAAACTCGATTAGGAGGTCACCGGACGCTCTCAGGATCCATTTGACCAAAGTCAAATCTTCATCTCGATCAAGACTGAATGAATATTTGAAGGGCACTAAAACCCCTTTTCCAACGGTTCGCCCCATGCGTGATTCTGACTAACAATACGGACAAACGATCTGTTTTACTCTGAAAGGTCACCAAACACTTCCAGGCCCCGTTTGACCAAATTCAACTCCCCGAACCGGGTCAAATTCTTTGGAATGTTGAATTATATCTCCTCACCTTTCCAATGATCCTCCCCGTGCATGATTCTGACTTACCATGCGGACGAACGATCCATTTGCGTCCGACAGTTCCTCGTCCAAAGGATCGATGAACGCTTTCGAGCCACATTTGACAAAAAGTCAACTCCCGGACCTAAGAGCAGTCCGAAAGACTTCTGAAGGTCTCTGAATTACCTTTCCAATGGTTCACCCCGTGTGCGATTCGGATCAACGGTTCTCTCTACAACCGATTTTTTGAAGAAACCTGAAAGAGACTGCCAAATGGCAGGTTTCAACTCTGCCTATCGGCAGTGTGCCTAAATACACTTGCCATTTGGCAGGACCAGGGCTATGCCGATCGACAATTCCCCGAGCCTATAAAAAGGAGGGCCCAACCTCTTTCCAAAAGGAGGATAAAAATCAGAGATACATTACTCTCAGCAAGCTCAGAAAACCCCTCTTGAAGTTAACGTGATTTTCACATCCAAATCCATTTCCAACCTTCACCTTTCATCACCTGTTTCATCAAACTTGGTGAATTAAGTACCCTCCATCATCATCCAAGTGCAAGGGCTTCTCTCCAACATCCAAGATCAAGCTCAAGATCTTCAAGAAGGTCCAACTTTCTCAACTCTCTCTTTAAATTCCCCTCAATTAGCATTAATTCATTTTATTACTTAGCACTTTTATTCTCTCATCTCACATATCTTAATATAATTTTCATCTAGTATTATTGCACATCTCTTATTTTCATATAAATAAAACCCAAAAAATAATAAAAAAGAGGATTTGCTCATAAATTCCAAACGGGAATTCTCACACTTTTCTCACAACTAAAATACTTTTTTACACACACACACACACATATAAGAGAATTCCAAGATTGGATTTATGGGATAAATCCCACCCCTCATTTTGCATGCGAACTACGTGGACTTTGATGCCTCTATAGGCTATGTAGGCGTCTCGGGGTAAAACCCGTGCCTCGAGTCATATTCCTACTTTTCTCTCATTTTCTATTTTCTCTATATTCTTTAAACTCAATTCTCTTAAATTCTATATATACATATATTTGTTCTTAGTGGCGTATTATTCCATGTGCGTTTTTGTTCCAATATAAGGATCAACGTGAGGATAATCGCGTAAATCCTATTTTCTAATATTATTTCTTAGGAACATTCCTATGGATGACTCGATTTATCTCTTCCATGATACAAGTCGATGATTCCTATCTCCACTATGTATACACATGCACACATATCACGGGGAAATGAAGGAAAATAGCAACAACCCATGAGAAACCGTAAGGGAGGAATGGGTGCCTAACACCTTCCCATTTCATAACTTGGCCTCTGGACCCTTTTCGAATCATTTTGGTTTCGTATGTATCAGTATGTCTTTGGATGCTGTCCTTCAGGATGGCTCCCTTTTCTTTTTTCTGTTTTGAGTAAAATAGATCGGAGACTCCATCTCTTTACATTTTTCACCTCATTAATGACGCCGATCGAAGCACTCCCGAGAAGGACGCGCGGGACCAAAGGGATCCTCTCCCGCCGCGAGGATCGGGGATGTCCACAGTGACGACTCCGCTGGGGATTTTCATTTTGAGGGATAGACTCTATTTACATGGGTGTTTTATTTTCTTATATATTCCTTTATTTTCATGTTCCCC
The DNA here is from genome assembly GCA_949130495.1 of Sambucus nigra. Taxonomy (NCBI): domain Eukaryota; kingdom Viridiplantae; phylum Streptophyta; class Magnoliopsida; order Dipsacales; family Adoxaceae; genus Sambucus; species Sambucus nigra. Next base: position 528,457,807 of record OX422210.1, on the reverse strand, counting down.
TTTTATTACTCATTTGTACCTCATGCTTGTGCTTCTATTCACACACTTGTAGAAAATTCTCCGTGTGCACTTCACACCACGTGCAACTAGGATCACATATATCCCCATGCTACACGCATCACCCGTACTTGGCATACCATTAGAACTCATACTTTGCTCCCTGTTGGGCATGATCAAGAAAGATACTCTCATCATAAGATACTAATAAGAGAATCATGAATGATTCACACAATATCACTGAAGAGCATTGTAATTGATCAAATTTTGTCCAGTAACTGGAGGGTCACTTCGTGATGGGTACTGATTCGACAGGGCACAGTTAGCCTAAGTGATATTACTTTCACCTTCCATTGGTCAAGTACCTTCGATGTGTATTGAACGATTCCGCTGCATCGTACCTCTTGACTGAAGTCATGATGGGAGGTATATCGCAGGGAACTCGTTCACGTACGCCGAGTATATCAAATTTTCTCTCACATGTACCATCCCCATGAGGTATATGGTGAGATAATTCATGTACACTCAAGTATATTAAATGGATTATCCACACGTACCGAGTTCCCTCAAAAAGAAAAACGTATATCGTGGAAACCACGCCTAAGGGACGAACCCTTTCCGATTCACCTAACCAGCTGCATACTCGTATATAGGTATTAAGCCTAGGACATACATATTAGATTTCCGATTTCAACCTGAAACTCTATCGAAATTTTAGGTCGTCCTGCCGCCCAAATTTTCATGCATCTTTAAAACGGGACCCTACCCGTGAGCCTGGTTACAAGTCCATCCATAGCTTTGCATATGTTACAAATACCAATTTTTCCAAGCTCGGGTCCCATCTGGAATTTCATTTTGCATTTAGGAGAATTTAATACAAGTGAGAACATAATAGTAATAAAAATCATGTTGAGACCCGTCTTCCAAAAACATTTTTTTCTTCTTTATCAAAAATCCAAAAACATTTATCTCTTCTTTATCAAAAATCCAAAAATATTTTTCCTTTCGATCTCAAAAGAGAAACAAAAAATGTCAAAAATATTTTCCTTCTTTTTCTCAAAATAAATCCCATTTTGTGCCTTCTCAGGTCAATCGCACGCCTTTGCCCTGGATCTTTATTGGCTTCGGTCTGCAGTCAAATCACACCGAAGCTCCGTTCGTTCCCCTACTACTTCTTTCGAGTCCGATATCCATCCATTTTCTATGGAGAACACATATCAAGTACCAGTTGTGCAGCCAGATCTGACGACAGTCTCAGCTCAGCTCGTGTCTAAGATCGACAACATTCAGACTGAGGTCCTAGAGATGCAATAAATCCAGGTTCCTGTTCCACAAGAGCCCGAGGTCTTATTCCCTCGCGCTATGGGTCCACCCGAGCCTATCTGGGTTCCCAAAGAGTATCATTACGCTCCACGTTCCCCTTCTATTAATGGGTCGCTGCCTGCCCAGCTTCCAATGCCAAACCTTGCCTAGCCTGGGTCTAACTTGCCTGCGATCGTTGATCCAAAAGAGGAATAATTGAACAAGGTCAAAGAAGATCTCAAGATGCTAACTAAGAAGTTTAACCAATTCCTAATCTCTGAAAATTACACGAACTACACCCACATGTCTCCTTATCCTAAGACAAGGTTACCCGAGAAGTTCAAAATGCCGAATATTGAGAAATTCGGAGGAAGTGGACCCCCGATTGTTCATCTTCGCAGTTATCACCGTTCTATGACTCTCCTAGGGGCTTCTGAAGAAGTGATGGCCCAATTGTTTTAGCAAACTCTGAAGGATAGCACTCTACGATGGTTTTTGTCTCTTGGGGAGTCCATAATCCGTAGCTGGGAGGATGTAGCTCGAGAATTCATATCGCAGTACAAATATAACGAAGAGCTTGAATTCATCCACTGTGATTTAGAGATGCTCAAACAAAACTCTGAGGAATCAGTCAGTAACTTCATAGCCCGATGGAAGGAAAAGTCATCCACTATGACCAATCGGCCATCTGAGGAAGAATAAGTCAACATAGTGAAGAAGAACTTCTTGACCCATGTCCGAGTGACCATGGGAGGACAATAGTATCCCCACTTTCGAGGTTTCAGATAGGAAGGAGTAGAAATCGAGGAAGGTCTTGCTAAAACAGAGGTTGAACTAAAGAAGGTGTCCGGACAGTTCACCCCCATAATATATGACAAACCTGGCAATGCTGCAGTCTCAACCATCAACAAAATCTCTCAATCGACCACTTCGTGGGCAACAAAAAGCCGCCCTGTCCTAGTCCTAAAAGAATACACCGAGTTCCATGCTCTCCTCTCCAAAGCTTATCAAGCCTTGTCAAGCCAAAATCTTATTAAACACTTGGACCCATGTCCATTGCCAAACCCACTTCCAAGAAACTTCAAGGCAGATGCCCATTGCACCTTTCACCAAGCCGCTAGTCATACCACCGACCAATGCTTTCACCTTCGAAACATAATCCAATGTCTAATTGACTAGGGTACCATTGCCCCACCAGTCAATCATAAGCCAAACACTACTCACAACCCACTCCCAAATCATACCAATTCTATCTTCCTAGAAATTAACCCAGAATTTGATCCTTCAACTCAAATCACACCCATACACTCTCCCAAACCTCTCCAAACTTGCCCATATTTCCTACTACACCCTGTTAGGCACGCTGATCAGACATTGTCACTTCTTACCAGAGCATGCATTGTTGTCCGTACCAGTTTTGAAAATGGAGGTATGGAATTATCAGAAGTGTTAAACCAACTCCTAGAGTTTTGGCTGAAATTACCCCCACATATGATCATTGATTGCCAGAGGTTCAACACGCTATTCTTGTAGGCATGAAAACGGGCTCAAAAATTAGATAGTTGGGTAGTACCAACCGATGAAGTCAGCCTAGATGATGTTATCCAGATCATGGCAGGATTATTCAGGCAAAACAACAATATTTGCAGTATGGCCGAGTTAGTTGATACTCTGCAGTTACAAGGATGCCTGGTCCCTTCACCCTTACATATCCCCAGAGAATGGAAAGACCTGTATAAGAAGCCATTAAAGTTGTGGAATGCATTGACTTTTCATGGAAAGACAGAATTGTTGCCACCGAATGGGGGGAAGAATTTGAAAATTCAAGTGAAGAGCAAGCTTCAAAGAAAACTGGCCCGGTAGACGACATTTGTGGGATGATATCATTTGAAGAACTCCTTGAAAAAAAAAATGGCAGAACAACTCGAAATTGATGCAGAAAAAGGGTTCATGTTCTTCCCTTCTTCAGTAAATCACATGACCGGATCAGGGAGGCATTACCAGCTCCCAAGCTCACTACTCGCAAATGACAACGAAAAGGGCATTGAAAATTTTCTTATGCCAGAGATGACCCTCGAGGAGAACAAGATCCTAGATCAACTGAAGAAAACTCAAGCTAACATCACTTTATGGGGGCTTTTCATGTCTTCTCAGCTGCATAGAAATGCTTTGATCAAGTTTCTTACTAGACCCACAGTTCCTCCTTCTACTCCACCAGAAGAAAAGGTAAATTTGGTTGGATCGTTGACCTCTACCCGAATGCTCTCCTTTTTCAAAGAAGGAATCCCCGGAATTGGGCCAAACCACAATCATGCACTCAACATCTCCCTCGAAGTTATGGGGAAGATCGTACCATTTTCTCTTGTCAACAATGGATCTTCCTTGAATGTATTCTCATTAAGAACCTTCAAATGCTTAGGACGAAAGGAAAGTAACCTCGCTCCAACCTCCACTAATGTACGTGCCAACGATAATACCCATCGAAAGGTGATGGGATCCATAAAACTTGTAATAGGGGATGGCACTATAAACCCCGTCGTCGAATTCCAAGTTATTGACATCCCAGCTTGTTTCAACCCGTTTCTCGGACGACCTTGGCTCCACAATATCAAGGGTGTGTCTTCCTCACTCCATCAGAAATTGAAGTTCTTCATCGACGGACGAGTCATCACCATTTTGGGCGACGATGATAATTCCGAGGGTGTGAGTACCAACAATCCAATCCTTGAGATACAACACGGGTCAAGTGATATGCTACTATTAGGATTCTGAGTTGAGCACTCCTACTCCCGACAGGGGATGATTTCAAAGAAAGCATTTGTCTAGAATATGACCCTCATGGTAACGTCAATGTGATTCAAATGTTCAGAAATATGCACTTCATGCCCGGACTGGGGCTAGGACAAAGACAGCTAGGGATACTTGAGCCCATTGAACTGAAGAAAGCTTTTCCTCCTTGTGGTTTGGGGTATCAACCATCATAACAAGATCTCAGAATGATCCGCCATTCTTAACCAAAGAGAAGATTAAATTGCCTCCAGTCCATCTTAGGTGACACCTTGAATGGACGATTCATCAAAGAAGGTGAGGACTTCCCCTTTTGTGGCTTTTCAAAACCATGGTATGACCATACAGACAAGAAGATGAAACCCAAAATTGAGATCTTTTTCCAAGACAGCTACCCATGGGCCGAAAGTTCCTAACACTATGAATAACCCCTCATCAGGGATACCGAAGAGACTGAGGAAAGTGACTCCGAGGACTCGTTCAACTTGAAAACACTGGGGCTAACACTCTGCATGGTTCATTCAGGCACTACATCACTGGATCCATCCCACATGATTAAAGTTGTTGATACACCTCTCCTCAACTGGTATGTTGTGCCGATTATACCTGTTGAAATCCAACCTAACCCCAATGTTTACCCCATTTCTTCTTCTGTTGTCTATCTTTGATCAAATATAATCGAGACCTCCTTTGATAAGGTTCTCAATGATGTTTTTCCTATCAATGAAATAAACGAAGATTTTGAGTATCTTGTTGTGCCTTACATTAATTGTTTAGATTCCAATCAAATTTTTGATATTGATGATTTTGCAGATGAACAATTCTTAACCCATCTAAATAAGGTTAATAACAAACAACATAACCGCGTTCAAGTTAATGAAGAAGAGACTATTATTATTAACCTCGATTATAGTAGCCAACTACGCGAGATTAGGATAGGATCTACCCTTGACGAGCATGAGCGCACATAACTCGAAGAATTATTGAAGGAATTTATGGATGTCTTCGCATGGTCCTATGATGATATGCCCGGCATTGATCCTGAAATTGCTCAACATGAGATTCCCACTCTTCCAGATTATAAGACGGTTAAACAAAATTTAAGAAAGCTCTGTACCGAATGGTTGCTCAAAGTCAAAGAAGAGGTGGTCAAACAGCTAAACGTGGGTTTCATTCGTGTGATCAAATATCCCACATGGCTAGCCAATATAGTGCTTGTACCAAAATCAGGAGGGAAAGTTCAGATGTGCGTAGACTACCAGGACTTGAACAAAGCCTCTCCAAAGGACGATTACCCGTTACCCAATATCGACATGATCATGGATAATACGGCCAGTCAGGCTTTCAAGTCATTCGTCGACGGGTTTGTCGGATATAACCAAATCAAAATGCACCCAGATCATCAAGAAAAAACCGTGTTCAACACCCTATGGGGAACCTTTTGCTACACTGTTATGCCATTTGGTCTCAAGAATTCCGGGGCTACCTATAGAGGGCTGCCATAACCATCCTACATGATCTGATTCACAAAGAAGTAGAGGTCTATGTGAATGATATGATTATCAAATACAAAACTAGAGAAGGTCATGTTCCCTATCTTCGAAAGTTCTTCGAATGATTGAGACTCAATCCACAGAAATGTGTCTTCGGTGTTATAAAGGGAAAACTCTTGGGATTCATAGTCAGTGAGAAAGGGATAGAAGTAGATCCTGCCAAGCTAAAAGCCATACTTGAGATGTCGCCTCCCCGAATAGAGAAATAAGTCCGAGGCTTCCTTGAGAAATTATAATACACTAGCTGGTTTATCAGTCAGCTAACCTCCATCTATGAACAAATCATTAAACTCCTCCAAAAGAATTCAACTAAAGTTTGGAACCAGGCCTGCCAAAAAGCCTTCGACTGAATTAAACAATACCTGACTCGACCTCCAGTACTCATGCCACCACAGCCTGGTCTCCCCTTGCTCCTATACCTAACCATAACTGAAACTGCAGACCTTGAAGATTACCGCAAAGAAAGAGCCATCTATTACGCTAGTCGCAAATTGGCTGGTTACGAAGTCAACTACACTGCTTTGAAAAAAGCATGCGTCGCGCTTTTTTGGGGTCACCTAAAAGTTGTGACACTACATGCTCGCCTTACCCATTAAGCTTGTATCCCGAATGGACCCCATCAAGTACCTTTTTGAGAAACCTGTCGTATCCAACCGAATGGCCCGATGGTTGATGCTCTTATCCGAGTTTGATATCGTGTGAGTCACACAGAAAGACATGAAAGGAAGAGCCATCTCTGACTACCTCGCTGACTATCATATGGAAGAGGCTAATGACTGGATCTCCGAATTCCCAGATAAAAACATCTTTTATGCTGCTCGAGACGACCTCCGATGGAATATTTTCTTCGACGGCGCTACCAACTAAAAGGGATATGGCATTTGGATACTTCTGATCACCCCAGATGAATCCCACACTCCCATCTCCATCAAGTTAGATTTCCCCTGCATCGAGAACATGATTGAATACGAGGCATGTACGGTAGGCCTCAAAGTTACTCTAAAGAAAGGTATCCAATGCCAATATGTCTATAGGGATTCTGCCCTCATCATTGGTCAAGTGCTCAAAAAATGGAAAGTTAAGGACGAGACACTTCAGCCCTTCCATGCCCACTTAGAATAACTAGCCTCCCAATTCCAAGACATCACCTTCCACTACCTACCTCGATCAAAGAATAACCTAGACGATGCCCTTGATACCTTATCCTCCATGGTCGACGTGCCCTAAGGAATAACAATTCCCCCTTCCTGATCCAAAATTAAGACAAACCAACCCACTGCTTCCACATTAGGCTCATCACCAAAGAAGATCACAAGTTAGCCAATTGTTGGTATTATGATATCTAGAATCTCCTCAAGCATGGTAGGTATCCCTAGGGTTCGAACAAGAAAAACTGAGCAACCCTCCGAAGGCTGGCCGCCTAGTACATCATCTCTCACAAAGCACTGTTTAAGAGAACTTCGATGGACCCATTTACACTGCATCGCATGGGCTGCCATTGAAGAGGCAATGTAAAGAATCCACAGCGGGGCATGTGGACCCCACAAGAATGGTCACATGATTGCTAATAATATCATACGATAAGGCTACTAATGGACCACCATGATCTAGGATTGCCCCGCCTATGTTCGGAGATGCCTCAAATGCCAACAGTTCTCCAACCTTCAACAACTGTCTCCGTGTGAATTATATAACATGAATTCTCCCTGGCCGTTCTCCACCTGGGACATCGACATTATAGGAAAGGTTACACCCAAGGCCTCTAATGGATATGATTTCATCCTGTTTGCCATTGATTACTTCATGAAATGGGTCAAAGCTGAGTCATACGCAGTTTTGAATGCCAAGAAAGTGGCCAAATTCATCATAAAAAACATCATTTACCGATATAGGGTCCCACACGAGAAAGTGTCAGATAATAGGTTGAGTTTCGAGGAAGAAGTCACAGAAGTGGTCAACGAGTATGGGATCCAGAGACACAAATCTTCTCCCTACCAACCTCAAATCGATGGTGCAATCGAGGTCACCAATAAGAACCTCAAATCCATCACCAGCAAAATGACCGAAAGCTTTCGAGATTGGTCGACTGAATCCCATACACCCTATGGGTCTAGAGAACCTCAATTAGAACCTCTACTGGGGCTACCCCTTGCTCTCTAGTCTATGGCATGGAAGCAGTCCTACATGTGGATCTAGATATACCCTCGTTACGCGTCATGCTTGAAAGTAAGGTCAGTGAGGAAGGCTGGCATCAAAGTCGCCTCAAAGAGCTGTCACTCCTGGACGAAAAGAGGCTGAAGGCATTGTATCACATACAAGGGTACTAAGGGTACCATCGTCGAATAGCGCATTCATTCAATAAGAGAGTCAAAGATCGCGGTGTCCGAGAAGTGGATTTAGCCCTCAAATAAATAATAGAGCCCATCTGGAACCCCAGAGGGAAATTCAAGCCCAATTGTAATGGCCCATACATTGTGAAGAAGATCTTGTCCGGCGGTTCCGCTATGCTCATCGACTTAGATGGAGAAGAGATGGCTCATCCAGTTAACTTGGACCATCTCAAGAAATTTTACCCCTAGTCTGAAATCTCAATGCTCTATGACCCTTTTCATCTCCCTTCTATTCTAAAAAAATATATCTCTTCATTTCCCACTACCCAGAACTACGTGGGCCTGATCCTCTACAAAAATTATTCCCAGAAAAATTGAAAATTTTCAAAAACCCCTAGAGATACATAGGCAGCTCATACATCTCACGTGAGCACGCCCCTTTGTTTTTCACAAAAAATAATTATTTTCTTATCTACGAGAACAACAGTTTATTCTAACATATACTTGAACAAAAGGATTATGTATGCCTTAGTGATCGGTATAAATAATTCAAAATACAAAATTCAGCAAAAGGCACAGCTGGATGTTCAAAAACTTGTTTATTTCACTAATAAGAAATTAAAGTGAAACTACATAAAGGAATGGATAACTTCTTTTTCCCCTACCTTCCTAAAAAGCCAAATAAAAAAAATAAGCTTATTTCCCAGTACAAAATAAACTCCCCCCAAGAGCCCTACCCACAGCTACTAGAGGAGACCTCTCCATCATCATCATCTACATCATGGGGTCTCCAAGCTTTCCCTACATGAATGGAGTGTCGCACACGCTCCATAAACCGATAAGATCAAACTAGCCTCAGAAAAAATACCACACCTCCCTCCATGGTATCAGATAAGGAAAGCCACCTTTGTCCAGTCTCCACTTCCAACATCTTGCTAACTACTGTCCTCCACAACCACTTCATAAAATCCCTAGAGATGTGCCAAACTCTCTCGACAGACTGAGAGGGATGGGTCGACGGGCGTTGACTCTCCCACAAAGAGCCAATCAGCATGTGCAGACGCTCTGTCAAATCTTCTATCGGAAAGAAGTCTAGTGTCCGAGATGGCACGATCTGCTCCCAGCCAAATTAGCGCAGAAGCCGCCAAGGGAAATAGAAAGAGGTTTGTCTAAAACAAACCAGTCGGACATACGTGTATTCTCCCAGTTCCAGAATAGGAAGTAGTTATTCCCACCAAGGTACTGACCAGTACAGATTTAGAGCCCCATGCTCCACGAACCAGTTCTCCCAGCCCTCAATATCCAGGCCAACACTCATGAAATGGGGTGAAAATAAATTGGGTACAGCCGACAAAGGGTATTTCGAAGGAGTCACCAGGCAGAATATTTCAGACAACCACATGAATAGCATCACAAGGCTACCCCTCAAAAAGTCAGAACGACCTTCTCGCCGGGCATCCAGGCCATTTAGAGTCTTCATTAGTATCACAGTCGTAGGATTGAGATAGTAAGACATCTATGAAGTAATAGCTGCAAGTTGTGGGTCCACCAATAGCTCCCCGATCACCAGTAATAATTTCTAAACCAATCCTAAAATGATAGCTCCGACATATCCAACATCACCAACCTCCTGCAAATGCACGGACTACAACACTGCTAGAAGAGAAACCATACCTCCAGCCACCAGTGATCTAGCTGCCGAAGACGAAACACAATGAAGCCTGACCAACAAGGGAGAATGGGAAAACTCAGGTAGAGCCGCGGAAACACGGGGATTTATCCCCAACATGGTAGAAAATTCCTCATAAGTCGGACAAACTTCTTCCAAGCCAAACTAGAATACATGATCTTCAGGGTACCAGAATTTTACCGCCGCCAATAATATGTTCCATTTATGGGCCGATTAGGCCATAAAGAAACTCGAAGCATGTTGTAAGCATCACAGTCGACGTTATAGGAGCACATTGCCTCCAAAGTCTCAAGGTAGTTGGCAAACTCAATACTACTAGGGAGTTCCATCTCACAAACCAAGAAAGTCAGGATGTGGGGGTGTGAGGAAAACACTCCAATCTTACCCCTCTTTTATACATGAAAATCCCCACAAAGGACATAATACCTGCAGAAATTGGAGGAAACCCTACCCCACAAGGTACCAAAGGCTGAAGAGGGTACTAATCAAAGCTTTAAACTAATGGGACTGAACTGACCTGCCAATAGGCAGGACAAGGTGCTTGCCGATCGGCAACCCCCTACTTTTGGAAATTTTCCTTTTTCCTCTTTTATCAAAATTCAGAAAACTCAAAATAAATTGATATTATCAATATAATTTCGAAAATCCCCTTTTCATTTTTATATAAATTCTCATTTTGAAAAAAACTTTCTTTCAAAATCCCTAAAATATTTCTTTTTACGGTCTCAGTAGCAAAGTAAAAAGTGCGTGTGCATGCATTCATTCATCACTAACAGAAGATAATCAAAAAACTTCATTGCATTTCATAGATATTTCTCTGTGTTACATCATCTTTCAGGAAAGAAAAAAAAAACAACGGGACTCAGCCCAAACCCACATTCCCCCTCTCTCTTTCACCTAATCTTCACCTCTCTCTCCTAAGAGCTTCCACCCCTGCGACGCGCTCTCTTTTTGTGACGGCGAGATGACGCACCACCACTACCTGAACCAGACTCCTCCCTAGATGAGGCCGACGACACCAAGCAAGAAGGAACAGGAACCACATCCCGAATATGGGCAGTCGTCGAAGATATCCAGTCTCTAATGTCCCTCAGCTAGGTGGTGGACACTCGGACGTGCTTTAAAAAAGGCAAAATCAGTGTCAAGAAGAAAAGATCAAAAGAAACAAAAAGGAAGGAAAAGAAAAGAGAAAAAAGATATACCAAATGATGAAGAACCTCCTTTGTTAAACCCAACTTCTCCGGGTCCATCGCATAAGGACGATGCAGCATAGGCACTATCCCTCCATCAGCCCGGTGAATGTTGTATGAAGGAGTATGCAGCCGCACAAAGGGAACCTCCAATGTCGTCGCCACCGCAGATGTCGAAGGACCGCCAACGCTGTGGGAGGACCCCACTGGCCAACTTAAACCCACAGGAGGGAAGGGCAGTGCATCATATATGCTGGACGCCATCAGCCAGCTTGTCACAAAGTCCATATAATCATAATGCACATCCGTATAAATGTACAACAGGTAGGACTCGCCACTCATCATCGTGATCCTCGCATCCTTGGGCAGTAGCCGCTCCCGCCTTATAGACATAGGGGGCCTCGCAAGTGGCACCACCACCTCCCCCTTAGCAATCTGTCGGACCACCCTCTCCCCGAGATACCAAGAGTGGCCAAACTCATGCTCCAGCACACGCCTCATCTGTGCATTTACTCCAGTCAACCCCGTGTCCTGAACAGTCATCCCCCAAGGGTAAAAGATCACCTTAAAAATCCCAAGAAAAATATAAGGAAACATAGAATCAAAGCACCCAAAGGTCTTAGACTGAAGAAGAAAAAATCTTACCCTATCACTGGTCAGTCCATTCAAGACTTGACGTACCGCCTCTAGAGAGAGAGACCTCCTCGACTGCCAATTGGCCTTGCGCCATCAATGAAATCGGCAAAAATACCCAACGGTGTCGTCCTTCAAAGCAATCAACTGGGTATTACCCAATCACCTCATAGAACCATGTCTGCCAAAGACAAAAATTTCACAATAAACAAGAGATGCATAAGAAAATGCGAATGCATAAAAGGAAAATGCACAAAATTAAAGAATACCTCAAGAAGATACATGGCTCTAGTGAAAGACTGCCGGTAGCACCGGTTGAATGCATCCAAGGAAAAATAAAGGGTCGTCAAAGTCAGGCTCCCCCAGTCGTATAGAGGGATGTTCGAAAACATCCTCAGATATGGTAAAAACCATAAGTGGGCAACGTCGCCGCTCGACGCCACCAGAAATCCCCCCAACACCGACAAAATAAATAATTGGTCCATCTGCCTCACTTGCAACCCGTCCTCCACATCAATCACCCTGCCCAGCAAAACACCCTTCAGCAGTGACAGACGGATGGAGTCCCCAGACACTATCCTCCCCACATCACCAAGAGCCTCACCCACCACCTATGGCCTCACCCATTAAGAGTGATCCACCTCTATCTTCTCTCCATCACAATACATCCCCAGCAGCTGCTGCACATCTATAGGTTTCACAGTCATCTCCCAAAACCAAAATGAAAGGTGTGGGTAGTGTCCCACCACCTCTCCCCAGAGCGCATAAGACTGTCGTCGAATGAGGCATCTCATCTAGCACAGACGCCATCCTCCTAAAGCATGTCGAGGATACCACCCAACGCACCACAAATGGAAGATGCTCCCAGACATCCTCGAAGAGTGATGACGTGACGGCTCTAGCAGCAAGGTCTGCTCATTCGCAACCATCTCGAATGCATCAAAAGAGTTCTCGGTCCCCAAAGCAAGAGGTGCCCTGGCTCTCCACTCCACGTTTGCCCAGTCATCAGCATATATTTTTTAGAGATCGAAATGCTAGAACGATTCGCAAAAGAAAATCGCAAAAAGAGATAAGGCAAGAAGCTGTGAAAAATGAGGGGAACATGCACTGCACCCCCACCTACCGATCGACACTGACCCTTTGCCTTCTCGAGAAAGCTCAAAAGTCCGTGCCACTACCGAATGTCACCCTCCATACCATGCCAACCGGCACCCCCCTTAAATTTTCATACAGAAACTACCAAAAAAATACCAGAAAACCCTGAAAAATCCTCCGAAAATTCCTCAAATTCCCAAAAAGGATTTAGAACATTTTCACCAAGAAAATTTCGCACTTTCTCAAGTAGAACCCCTATTTCCCCAGAGGAACTCTCAAAAAACAAGAGAATCTCTCCCCGGCAACGTCCAAAACTTCAAGATCATCTCCTATTCCCCAAAGGACTCAATTTTCCCCAAGAAATGCGTCCAAACCCTGGACCACCAAATCACTTCCCCAGCATCAAATTGGAAACGACTAAAATAAAGTATAATTTCATGTGAGGGAAAAAATAAATTGATTAAGGCAATCTGAAGAAAAAAAATTATTGTTGTCTGAGCAATAGATATTTTGTTTTGTAATACAAAAAGGTTTTAAAACAAATTACTCTAAGAGGGACTTCAAGAACAAAACCGAGATATTAAAAAAGAACTGAAATACAAAGATGAAAAAAAAAACATGGACATGAAAACACGAAGATTTTTTGTTGGGGAGTAGATTACAAAGTTGAAACATGAAGTTGTAAGGTTATATGTACTTCGTTTATTTCGTAGAACATACACACACAACGCTATTAAAAATTGGTAGACATTGCTTTGTGTGTGTGTTCTACGAAATAAACGAAGTACATATAACCTTACAACTTCAAATTGGTATCAGAGCCGACTGGGCAATGTCGTTAGATCCAGGTCGTTCGAACGACCTGGAAGAACTTCGAACGAGATTTCCAATTTTGATAAAAAAGAGTTAAAATTAATTTCCAAAATGGTTTTTATGAAAAATTACTCTTTATGAAAATTACTCTTTATGAAAAATTACTGCAACACATAAAAATATTTTGGTCACATACCTTTTTAGGAGAATGGACTTGAAGTGCATATAGATGTCGTGTGAACTATGGAAGCCCGATTCTCTATGGATGTATGAAGCTTGATGAGGAATGACCCAAAAGCGTTTTGTCCAACGGAATGTAGCCAATACTACAAATGACTCGATTGAAATTTTGTCCTTACAAAACACATAGCTAAATAAACCCTGCATATAAAAGAAATTCACTTAAAATGTCATGTCAAAACTTGATACCCTAAAGTAATATTCCAAAATATCCCAAATAGATTACACTGAAATGAAAGAAAACGCTTGAAAGAAGCTGAATTTGAGTAATAATACAAACATACCAATATGTAGAACCATAGTTGTCAAATCGCGAATCGTATCGTGAATCGTTTATCCCCCGAATCGCGAATCATGAATCCAATCAGTCGAATCAAAACCAAAAAACGCTTGAAAGAAGCTGAATTTGAGTAATAATACAAACATACCAATATGTAGAACCATAGTTGTCAAATCGCGAATCGTATCGTGAATCGTTTATCCCCCGAATCGCGAATCATGAATCGAATCGGTCGAATCGGAACCAAATGATAAAAACGTAGTAAAACATACGTAAATGGGATTTAACACTAGAATTGGTAATTAAGTGTAATATGACAAAAAACTAATCGTAGCACATGTTCTCATTCATTTTAAGCTTAAAAATGTAAAAAATAAAAATATATCAAAAAACAATCTACATATTAATTTAAAACATCCTACATATTAATTTAAAACAATAAAATAAATACTAAGGTTAATTTAAAACAGTAAAACTGTAAAACAAATACTTTCAAAAAATTTAAACAGCCTACTTACTAAGATTAACAATATTAATTTAAAACAGCCTACAAAATTACAACAAAATTAATTTAAAACAGTAAACCATATTAATTTAAAACGATAAAACAAATACTAAGATTAACTATAAAACAATATTAATTTAAAATAGTCTTCATATTAAAGCAACAAAAAAATATACCTTCAAAGATTTTATAACAAATACAAAAGTTTTATAACAAAAAAAAAAGCAAAAGATAGAAGACACTTAGCCAAGAGAATAGACAAGAAAATAATAACCGGGCCAAGAGAACATGTTTTTCTCTAAAACTCAGTATCTTAACGGTATCCTTTGTTGTTTGCTTCTTTTTTTTATTTTATTTTATTAAAACACACGTATGGTTATAAGGTAAAAAAATCGCGAAAAAAAACAAAAAAAAAAGTGAATCGGCCTGATAAGATATGCTAAGTTAAAAGCGTATGATGATCTTTATACAAAATTAGGTACACAATAAGGGGGAAAAAGTATTTATAAGCTTGCTAAACTTAGGGATAAGAAAACAAAAGATTTTAATAACGTTAAGTGTATCAAAAGTGATGATTCGAGAGTCCTAGTCAAAGATGATGAAATTATGGAAAGACGAAAAAACTATTTTGAGAGGTTATTAAATGGAGATAATGGGAGTAGATTAGATATAGAGGAACTTAGGGAGACTCGAGAAAATATATTTTTCTGCAGAATTAGGACAACAGAGGTCAGGATTGCTCTAAAAAAGATGAAAACAGGAAACACTTTAGGACCAGATGGTATCCCTATTGAGGTTTGAAATTGCTTAGGGGAGGATGGAGTATCATGGCTTAAAAATTATTCAATAGAATTTTAATGACTAATAGAATGCCCGATGAATGGAGAAAAAGTGTTTTAGTACCTATTTATAAAAATAAAGGGGACATACAAAGTTGTTCAAATTATCGTGGTATTAAGTTAATGAGTCATACAATGAAACTTTGGAAGAGAGATTGAATATAGATTGAGATTAAGGACAACAGTATCTGAGAATCAATTTGGATTTATGCCTGGGAGGTCAACAATGGAAGCAATCTATTTATTGAGGAGATTAATGGAGAGGTATAGGGAGAAAAAGAAGGATCTTCATATGATTTTTATAGATTTGGAGAAGGCGTATGATAGGATACCCAGAGATATAATATGGTGGGTTCTACATAAAAGAGGAGTGACTCGCAGATATATTAATGTGATCAAGGATATGTATGATGGTGCGATGACTACCATAAGAACATCAGTCGGAGAAAGTAGTGAATTTTCAATTACGGTAGGTCTACACCAAGGTTCAGCATTAAGTCATTATCTCTTTGCTCTTGTTACGGATGAGTTGACTGGACAAATTCAAGATGAGGTGCCATGGTGTATGCTATTTGCAAATAATATTGTTTTAGTGGATGAGACTAAGACGGGGATTAATGTTAGGTTGAAATTGTGGAGAGAAACTTTAGAAACAATAGGATTTAAAATAAGCAGAACTAAAACAAAATATATGGAGTGCAATTTTAGTAGTAATAGGAGGACAAATGGAGATGTGGTGAAATTGGAAGGTCAAGAGATACCTAGAAATGATCATTTTCGTTATTTGGGATCGATTATCCAAAAAGATGGAGATATTAGTGATGATGTTACTCATAGGATTAGAGCAGGCTGGGTTAAGTGGAGAAGTGCTACCGGCATTGTGTTATAGGCGTATACCTTTGAAGTTAAAAGGTAAATTTTATAGGACGGCCATTAGACCCGCCATGTTATATGGGACAGAGTGTTGGGCAACCAAGAAACAAAATGTGCAGAAAATGAGTGTGGCGGAAATGTGAATGCTAAGATGGATTTATGGTAAAACTCGAAAGGATAAAATTAAAAATGAACAAATTCTTGAAACGGTAAAAGTAGCTCCTATAGAAGATAAATTGAGAGAAAATCGACTTAGATGGTTTGGACACGTCAAGCGTCGACCAATGGATGCTCCTGTAAGGAAGAGTGATTTAGTTACTATTGATGGTAACACAAGGGATAGAAGTAACCCTAAATTGACTTGGTAGGATATTATAAAAAAGGACATGATGAAATGTGATTTAACCGAAGATATTGTACTGGACATAATGGAATGGAATAATAGGATTCATGTAGCCGACCCCAAATAATTGGGAAAAGGCTTTGTTGAGTTGAGTGGACCTGAATCGGACCCGAATCGAAAGATTCTAATCGTGAATCGCCGATTCGGTCCGATTCTTTAGACAATTGCAATTCTCAACTCGATTCGAATCGTTTTATGTGTAAATCGAATCGAATCGTACGATTTTGACAACTATGTGTAGAACATATAAATGAAAAATATAAACACTACAAACTCACAATTGAATTTCCTATTAGAGGGTCAAAATTTATTATCGGAATATACAATTTTTAAGGTGGGCTCTATATTTTTTAAGAAATTTTTTATATTTATTAAGTTTTAATTTTTTAGGTCATTGCATTGAACATTACACAAATTAATGTTCATACACAACATGGTCTCAGCACCAAAGGGTCATGTTTTTGTTCAAGTAAGGTATTAATGTAATGTATGGCAACAACACGTGTTTATATGGTTAAATTGATCGATGATGGTAACAATGTATTCAGGCAAGGTATATAATTGATTGATTGAATACGTAAAGGTTGGGAAAAAAATAGAATACTAATTTTTTTTATTAGAGTAGATAATACAAAATGGGAAAAAGATGAAGAACAGAAAAACTTAAAGTGATACTATTCAAAACCCCAGGGCTACCTCTTAAATCTGCTATAAAACATCTCAAAGTCTTATCCTAAAATTAGTATAGCAGTGCAGTTAGAAATTGGAAAAACAGCTAACATAACTTCCACACCTAGATAAATCCCTAAATATAAGACACAAATATAATGCCTCCAAACCCAATATCTCTAAAATTTGAAAAACAAAGTGGAAAAACAATAAATTAGTACTTCCTTAAACAAACACAAATTAATGAGATAGACAAAGAAAGTATGTATACCGGATCAGTTGAACCCAAAAAATTGGACTCCGAAATCCTCAAAAATGGAACCCATTAGCAGAGAGGGAGAAAGAGTATCCCATGAAACTCTCAGCAAAGCGGAGTTTAAAAAAATAAATCAAGATAGTGGTCTTCCTATAAAGGAGTTGTTTAGTTTCAATGACAATAAATGATGAATCTAAAAATTACAGCGATCCTTGGGTGAAATTGACCGTGGCTTAACCTTAAGGGTGTCTGCTAGGTTCTTACCTGCCGGAAAGCATGACAGAAATGACCACCTTTTAAACAAAAATTGGGCTTAACTGAAAACAAACAAAAATTGTGTGAGAAAGAATCCATTTGTGCGTGACCGGTACAAAAAAAAACTGAAACAACCAAATCAAACCATGGAACAAAAAAAAAAAAAAAAATCAGTACACAATAGAGCTAGTGTTGGAATCCATGTTGGAGTTGGCACGGTGAGACATGTTGAAGATGAAGTGTGGTGCGGTAGATAGAGGTAGTGTTGGTTTAGATTAGGAGAAAGTGCAAGGTTGTGAGCGGTAGAGGAAAATTTTGTTTGCAGATCACACACGGCTCGAGGTCTGAGGTTACCAGTTGGGGGAGCTGGCAAAAGAGCACATGGAAGTGGGTATGACCTAACTTTGATCTCACCACATGGCTCGTTTTAGACCCTTAGATACAAATTCCAAAATTTAATCTCAATCGTCGGGTAAAAAAAAGACCAAAAGTCCCCCATCTTTATTATGAAGGCACGAATAAATTTCTCTCGAGTAAAGATGTGTGTAATATTAGAAACGTGTGCGGCACTTTAATATCGTGGAGATGTGAATATCAACAAATGTGTACATATAAGAAACCTAATTTCTCGAACACCACTAGGAAACATCAATACACCATCGTTTCGCCATAACATTTGATAATATAAAGTAAAATGTGAAAAAAAAAAGTATGTACTGAGTTGTAACAAAACGGACTGACTAAATATTGTAGTATCGAAAACAATGGAATCTCTTGATTAACTGGAGTGACCATATATTTCTTTCCATAAACTAATAAATCCAAAGACAACTTGAAATAATAAGGAGATAAAAGAAAATCATAATTCAGTAAAGAGAAACTACAAAGAGACTTTACAAAAGCTTTAAATTTTGTCAACTTCCTCCATCTTGTTACCCTTACTATCTGCATTTCCTACATATAATGGTGGCGTGTCTGTAACAGCCTCACTTGCATCATCATCAATGCTAAAACCAAGCTTCAGCATCTTATGGATCCATTTCATGAAAGTGTTAGGCTCATCGACGCTGAAATTATTAGCATAATGTAGATAATTAAATTAGAATTAAGTAATGACCATTTTCATAAAGGTTCCTTTTATATCTCTCCATATTTTCTCTTACTAAACCTAGTCCAAAGTCAGTACACCAACTATACAAACCAAATATAAAATAAATTACATTGCAATCATACTTTTACCAACACCTACAGCATTATCCGATAATTATTGAGAAAGGTATAATCTGGAATATAAAGATCAAATTAATGCTTAGTTCCACTTTCTTCAACAACGCGGTAATATAGGAGAAATCAAGAAAACGTCGAGCAAAAATATATATAAAGGTTCAAGAACCCTGAGTATTGAAAAACTCGAGGCTAAAAGCAGTTTTTTTTTACGCAGTTTTGGGTTCTTACGCAATTTTTTTTATTAGCAAAACTCGAGGCTAAAAGCAGTCTCTAGAGAAACTACTGCCATACTAAATCAATTCTAAGCATATTGCAAACTTATACATCTGACGAAGGGTTTTGTACCTTTAACATTCCCATGGTAGAGGAAATATTTACAATCCTCGATAAATTAGGCAACTAGAGGAGGGGAATAAATGCTTCAATCATTTTTTGGCACCATAGTAATTTGTTTGAAGACATTGTACTGTCAAGTCATAAGATTTTGTCATTCTTTCATTCCAATTGATTTTTCCCCTGCTGACAAAATATCAAGCCTTCGAAATTCGGTCTTGATAAATTCAACAAGATAAGTTATAGTAGATGAGTCCACCGCATCAAGCTGATAAAAGATCACATGATCAGAGAACCCACACCCTTTTCATTTTTGAATAGCTTCAATTCCCCTCTACTCATCTCTAGTTGTCAAAACCACCATGACCCCATGAGAAGTTAATTGCTTACAAATCTCTAATCCTTTTTCTTTATGTGACCATGTAACAACTGCATACCTTTGTGTTTTCTACTGACTGCTACCATTCTTGATGATATAAGAATTTCAATGTTAACTACTCTTGGGTTCTTACGCAGTTACAGTACCTTAGAAGAAAAAATACATCAAATTCCAATGGAGAACATACCTTTCGGATGGTGAGTCAGCCATGCCAAAGCATGACTTTTACACTTAAAGGAGATTTTTCAAAACACCTTGTTAATATAATAGTTTAGAGGCCTCTATTTTCACAAACCTATAATAAATTCTAAAATAAAAAATCTCATAATAAAAGTAAAATGATATAACACCCGGCATAAAACATAGAGGTCTTCTTATAAAAGCATCATATCTGAATCATAATAAATGCAAAATATATATTGACAGAGTGTAACAACCCGCGTAATTTTGGGCTATTTTAATTAATTTCTGGAAATGGAGAAAAATAAAGTTTTTGATAAAATTATTTTTATTGCTCAAATATGTTGGTTATTATTTTTAAAGGCGAGAATTTCAAACAGTTTCAAAAACGGAGTTAAAACGGATTTTAAAATGATTTTTAAATGTTTTTAACTCTTGGAATTGTTTTGACTTCCAACTCTTCATTTATTTGCCTTATTTAAAGGAGTCTTTTGGATTCCAACTCTTCATTTCTTTGCATTATAAAAGGAAGTCGTGGGAAACCCTTTAAACCTACTTTTGGCACAAATTTTGATAGCAAATATATTTTATATTTCTCTTCTTTTTATATACACATTGGCCCTTGAGATTTGTGAGTTCCAACCTTAGATTAGAGGTGTTCTTGGGGCTATTTTGTTGGAGGTTCTTGGAGGAGAATTTGTAGATCTTTTGGGTTGATCTTGAGGATGTGATCGTTGGTTTCTCATCATGGTTTGAGGTATGGGGTTTTACACAATATGCTCCTTAAATCTCGCGAGTGTCATTCTCTTTGAATTCTTGTTTAATTGAACTCATATTTGAATTGATAAATTTATTGAGATCTGAAAAATAATTGTTGAAATTATTTTGATTCATGTGGTATTATTATATTGTTATTGAGCACGTTGTCATGAGATTTTAATATGGCACGGATGTTGGGCACCCGCCAAAATTCCTACTTTCCGGGCCATGGCTTGATAAAGCACATGTGGATGGGGTGAGGCTTGGTGACTCATTGATGTGTTGTTGAGAAATTATATTGATAAATACTTTGAGAATTGCATTTTGATTTGAATATTTGTACTCGTGTTGTTACGTTTTATTCACCGCTAATATATTTGTTGAGCATCTTTCCTGTCGTATTGTGTACTTCCCCATATTTTCTTTTAGTGGCAGGTTAGCGCGAATTTTGGGGCGCTATGGAGATTGATTTTAGCGAGGATTGTTTGGGAAAGATTTGTATTGCTTTTTATGTATAGAGCATTTTTATTCGAGTTAGATAGTTGTAATTTTAATTCGAGAGACTTGTTGTAATTGAAGAGATTGAGATTAGTGGATTTATATTATTGTGGGTTTATTTAGATGCTCTATACTTTGTTACTTGTGGATTTAGTTATTTTATCGATAGTGGCGCTCCGTTCGCTATCCCCGGACGGACGGGGTATTACAAATGGTATCAGAGCTTAGGTATACGGCAAACCCTCGGGGCTTGGGTTTTGGGTTCATTGCGTGGTTAGCAATTTTTGGAGATAGAAAATTTTAGGTGATATTCGTGTTAGGTTTCGAGATTAGAGGTGAGGAATTTATTTTTAGGAGACGTGATTTATTTTTGGAGTTAGTGTAGTGGCCTGATTTTGAGAGTTAGGCATTCGGCGAATTTCGAGGGCGAAATTCCATTGTTAGTGGGGAAGTGTAACAACCCGCGTAATTTTGGGCTATTTTAATTAATTTCTGGAAAATGGAGGAAAATAAAGTTTTTGATAAAATTATTTTTATTGCTTAAATATGTTGGTTATTATTTTTAAAGGCGAGAATTTCAAACAGTTTCGAAAACGGAGTTAAAACGGATTTTAAAATGATTTTTAAATATTTTTAACTCTTAGAGTTGTTTTGACTTCCAACTCTTCATTTCTTTGTCTTGTTTAAAGGAGTCTTTTGGATTCCAACTCTTCATTTCTTTGCATTATAAAAGGAAGTCGTGAGAAACCCTTTAAACCTACTTTTGGCACAAATTTTGGCAGCAAATGTATTTTATATTCCTTTTCTTTTTATATACACATTAGCCCTTGAGATTTGTGAGTTCCAACCTTATATTAGAGGTGTTCTTGGGGCTATTTTGTTGGAGGTTCTTGGAGGAGATTTTGTAGATCTTTTGGGTTGATCTTGAGGATGTGATCGTTGGTTTCTCATCATGGTTTGAGGTATGGGGCTTTACACAATATGCTCCTTAAATCTCGCGAGTGTCATTCTCTTTGAATTCTTGTTTAATTGAACTCATATTTGAATTGATAAATTCATTGAAATCTGGAAAATAATTATTGAAATTATTTTGATTCATGTGGTATCATTATATTGTTATTGAGCACGTTGTCATGAGATTTTAATATGGCACGGATGTTGGGCACCCGCCAAAATTCCTGCTTCCCAGGCCATGGCTTGATAAAGCACATGTGGATGGGGTGAGGCCTGGTGACTCATTGATGTGTTGTTGAGAAATTATATTGATAAATGCTTTAAGATTTGCATTTTGATTTGAATATCCGTACTCGTGTTGTTACGTTTTATTCACCGCTAATATATTTGTTGAGCATCTTTCCTGTCGTATTGTGTACTTCCCCATATTTTCTTTTAGTGGCAGGTTAGCCCGGATTTTGGGGCGCTATGGAGATTGATTTTAGCGAGGATTATTTGGGAAAGATTTGTATTATTTTTTATGTATAGAGCATTTTTATTCGAGTTAGATAGTTATAATTTTAATTCGAGAGACTTGTTGTAATTTAAGAGATTGAGATTAGTGGATTTACATTATTGTGGGTTCATTTAGATGCTCTATACTTTGTTACTTGTGGATTTTATTATTTTATCGATAGTGGCGCTCCGTTCGCTCTCCCCGGGCAGGCGGGGTGTTACAGGTGGTACCAGAGCATCAGGTTCTAGTGTCCTTTAGGGTCTGTACGGCTTACTGTGTTTTCAGCTTAGCGTTCTTTGATGTAGAGCCCTATGTTTAGGATTGTTGATTTCTTTGGTAAGATTCCGTCTATATTAGTGAATCTTATTCATGTTCGGACGGGTTCATACAAAAAGTATGGCAGATGAGGGCCATTGGACGGATAGCAGATATTGTACTTAGGAGGTTATGAAGTATGTTTGAGTATGATGACCGTAGTCGAGGTCACCCCTATTATGGAAAATTGAGGAGAGTCATCAGTAGAAGTTCTTGAAATACGGGAATTGTGTGTGTTACCTAATGAAGGCAATATATTCAAAGGCTTGGGCATATAGTGGAGTGTGGTTAGCTAGAACTGAAAATTTGGGATAAAATTTTTCTTGACTCATCGGAGCAAAGTTATAATATTGGGAGTCAACAACCACCACCCGCGAATAAGGGTATGTTTTCTATCTAAGGAATTATGAGGCGTGTATTGATTCTTGTAGCGATTAATATTGTACGGGAAAAAGGGTTGCTAAACTTAGCCAATAGCACTTTTATTTACGTAGACTCACCGAGGGGTGTGGGATACCTATATTTTCATGTCATCACGTGGGTTTGATTTTTATCGCGGAATTACTTACTTTGGGCATGTCCGATCATGATGTGACTATCGGTGTGGGTTGACTTGTGGTATTTGAGAACGTGTGTACTACTATAGCTAACATCTTGTCTTTTAATAAGAGAGTAGATGAGTAGACTTTACTTGAAATCGATAAAACCTGTAGAGAGGTTATAAACTATTGACTAAAGACTTGAGGAGTTTCGATGACCGACTACTTTAGGTAGTAGTGTATCGGGGGGGTTCCTTGTTTGGATTTCGCTTGCGAGACACCCCACGCATGAAACTAATAACCGTTGGGAGTCGAAATAAGATAGGTCTTTAGGATATGAGTTTATAACTTTTTCTATAAATATTATAATGGAAGTTGTACGATAGGGTGTATGGGCGCCCTGGATAATTGAATTGTAGAAGTTTTCATAATTGTGAAAGAGTAATTAGTCGTGACTTGAGAACTTATTTGTTTAATAAGTGAGGATCATTTTTTTTTCAAACTTTGTCACGAGGATGGTATAGGTAAGATTACGTAAAGTTTAAATTCGATTCCGTTGGAACTATATGGTGAGGCTTGGCGTCTAACATCAATGGGGATTTTCGTTAATGTACTGTATGGACGGTACTACTTAGATTTCTTACGATGTGAGATTTATACTCAGAGTTGACCTTACCAGTATGAATTATCTTTCCGAATTTCGAGACGAAATTCTGTTATAAGGGGGGGAGTATATAATACCCCGTGATTTTAATGACTTTTAAAAATGGGTTATATTTTAAATTAATGGATTAATTAGATTTTATTATAAATTAATTCATTTGGGTTTTATCAGAATTGTGGATTGTAAAATAAATGATTCTGAATATTGCTTAAAGATATTTAGGTAATATATGAATGTGATGTCATTGATATGACTTTGTGATATTAATTCTGTTATTTGAATTTTTAGTCGGACGCGGTATGGGACGTGTCGGGACTAATTTGTTAAATTAAAGAGGAAACTTATTTTTTATCAACCTTATAGTCATTTTGATTGCGTCGTTGCATCCGAAAGGGTTGAAATAGTCAGAAAAGTCTATTTGGATGTTGGTTTTGGGTCTCGGGTCATTTGGAAATAAAAAGACAACCAAAAGGGCATTTTGGTTATTTTTACAAGGGGGATGAATAGTGATTTCGGATTTTGTCCTATTATAAGTATTTGGAGATTAAGTGTACGTGGGTTATTCATCTCCTCTACACAAAATAGACAAGTCATCTTCTTAGAGAGAGTGAAAGGTTGCTTGGGAGAAAAGAAGCTTGCTTGGAAAGGAGGAGAACCAAAGACCAAAGGTCACCACCACCAACCACCACCGAAAGTGACTGGAGAAGGGGAGAACCACCTGTGATTTACAACCCCAAAGGATCAGATCTTCATTAGAGGCAAGTATTTGATGATTGCAATCTAAGTTCGTATATTTTCCATGTTAGAATAATTATAAAAAGATGAGATTTTTCATGTTTGGAAGATGAAAAGATAGAGTTGTTAATGGATTTCTGAAAAACTGAAAAAATATAGGAATCAAACTCATTTTGTAGGTAGATAGTAATCCACGAAATAATCATAAATCTGTTGAAGAAATTCTGATAAATCTATGGTGTGTTCTTGAAGATATCATGTATATAATTTTCTGGAAAAATAGGATAAACATATGTTTTTAATTCAAACTCTTGATGATTCTAGGATGTTTAGAGCATTAGAAATCATTCACATATGTTGCTATATCATGTAGTAAGATTTATAAGGAATTTGGGTTGTTAATATGAGGCATTGTATGATCAAAAGTGATGAAACCCGTAGTAGAAGAAATGCAGAAAACTGGGCTATTATCTGGGTGATCGATCGATCGACCCCCTGCCTTCGATCGATCGACCTCCCCAAAATTCATAAAGTTATTTCTTTTAATGATTGTTCTTATCCCAAACCTTTTGTATATCTTTGGTGATTATTAATTGGATACTATGGGACTTAGGGAATATCAGTAAGCCCTAGATAAGAATCGAATGAATGTGATTGGGATCTAATTGATTAAAATTATGATAATTAAATGGGAGAGATTTCAGTTGCTAGATTCAAGTGTTGGATTCTAATTGGTATGCATGAGGATTAAGGATAGGTCCAGTAGGGAAGATTTAATATAAGTGAGGGTAGCCTTAGGGTTACAATTTGAACATCAAGGACTGAGTTTAAGCTCATTATTGATTTTGCAAGGATTGAGTGTAGTACAAGAGCGTAGTGGTATGGCTCCTGGTTAGAGATGGGAGTTTAGACAACATTTGATTGAAAGAGGGGATGAGGTTATTCCGGTCGCGTATTTGAAGTTGACGGACCTCCTCGATCGACAAAGTTAAGTAGTAGTGTATTGGAGGGGTTCCTTGTTTGGATTTCGCTTTGCGAGACGCTCCGCGCGTGAACCTTAATGACGTCGGGAGTGGAGAGATGTTATAGGGTGCGAGAATAATTAAATTATGAAGTAAATATATGATATTTTAATACGTGGAATTTAAAAGAGATATAATGCTACGTATGTGAATTATCTAAGGGTAATGTGAGTACCTTGTTGATATTATATTATAGGTATGATAATGCCTATTTGATTGGTTGATGATTTATGTGTATGACATACCTAGCTTACTTGCTATCGATGGGGAGGTTTGCACGTGAGGGCAGTCATATCCTGATGAATCCATGGGATCTTTGATTTGTCGCTCGTGAACATAGGTCTATGAAAGACTTCCGCTGACTGTGGGTACGTAGGTATGTGCGTGACCCATGGATACGAGAACTATGTTCGCCTCCAAATGTTTGTGTTGTTGATTGTGGTTCGTGGAATCCTTACCGAACCTTTAGTCCCCTATTCGGCGACCAGCCATATTGGGACATGATAGCAGAGTAATGCATTGCACCGCAGCTGTGACTCGAGATGCCGTATTATATATGAATATATATATAATGAATTAAAGGAATGAATGGTTGTATTGTGGTTAAATTATCTATTGCGTGATAGTTGTAGATAATCGATAAATTGAGAAAGAATGAAATTTAGTTAATGAATGTTTATTCTTATAGAATTGAAAAGCCTAATTAATAAATGAATAATGTAAATGAATGATAATGTGACGTATGGTATGGGACATACGGGGATTATGATATCGGAATGGAATTATAATATGGAGACTAAAAAAGAGGAACCATTAACTAGGAGGTTAATAGGAAACGTTAAGTGTGCACTCTAGTTGAGAGGTGAGAATAGCAAGTGAGAGTGGGATGCTAACATGTACATAATAAATGCTTTATTGCACTTGTTAAATACTTGCTGTTTTAAAAATTATTTTCACAATCGGGCTCTGACCTGTTTCCTTGCATATTCTCTTTTCTATTGTATCTTCTATATCAGGTGTCCAACAATAGGGACGCCAGCCTTAGCGGATTATAACAGGCTATGGAGCTATGGAGTTTTGCTTAGACGCCTATCATCTTTTTGATTCACAGTATTCTAGTTAGGGCATGTCGCCCAAAATCAGTTATCTTTTTTCTATCGGGGTCAAATACTATTGTATTCGGGTCTTTTTAATACATTTAATATTGTTGGGATTTCTGTAATGGATTTATATTATTATTTGGGAATGTTTATTCCAATTGCATTTCAATTCTTTTGTGTTATCTATTCAATTATCAATGTTGTAGAATAATAATGTGTTGTGTTATTCTTAAAACTAAAAATGGATTTTGTTGAATTAAAATTTAGAAAGTTTTTAACACCAGCTTAATTAGGTATTGGGTGAGTTGTAAATGTTTTCGACAGTGATGCTAAGAATGAGCCAACTGTATATTATGTTTTAATTTGGTATGGGACTGGCCACCCGGTATTTAATTAGGCGGGGTGTTACACAGAGCACTAAGTCATATATGCAAGACATATATTGACACCCATACATACATAATAATAAATGCAATCTCAAATTCCAAACATGGATATTATCCCAAGTGCATGTCATGCATAATACCCTCTTACCATTTTAAGGTCATATATCAGTAAGATATTATCCCAAGTTGAACCAAAATTATAATAGTAGTATAGGATCAAAGTAATATTCACATCTTCTAAAAAAATCAAGTGCAATGGCTTCCATAACCACAACTAATTACTTACTTAAACAGAGATTTTGATGATAGTAAAACAGGCAACCTTTCTAGTGATGACATACAAAAGAAACCCACATTACACATTTCCCTCCGCAAAAGCTTATGCTACTTGAAAGAAGGAAGGTTTTAAGCGTGGTGTCATCTTTCATCTTACATACTTTTCATTCAGCGAGCCATTGTTAGACTATCTCAGCTCCCATGTGAGTAAGCAGCCTTTTAATGGGGACTGTAGAAACAAAGATGATGTCGATAACTATCTCTGCCTCGTTGAGATCGAAGATAAGCAATTGAAGCCACTTCTAAGACTTCTCTTCTCATATCATATGCTTGGTAATTTGGGTCATGCTGCACAGCCAAAATTTGTAGGGCTTCGGGCAGTACACAGTTGAAGAACAAAACTATTTTCGTCAATCGATTTACCCATTTTGGGATTGACTTCCAAGTGAGCTTGTAGCAAATATCCTTGTAGAAATGGTTGCAGTTCTTGACAATCAAGTGATATGTATCACCATTGTAGCTTGCATTGTGATGCTCCATGAACTCCCTAACTGGGGTGGGGTCCAATCGTGTAGTCCCGGTGAATACTGACTTCCTAAACTTAAATCCTGGGTATTGCCGAGGTTCAACCTCAAACACACCAATGGTTGGATAGTCATGAGCTCCAAATGCGTATTCTACACCATGAACTTCTACACCAGAGTGAAAGATACAAAAAACAGTCTGATAGGCATAACCGCTCTCGGTGTCAAGTCATACACGTTGAGATAAATCGGTGTGTCGCCAGAACCATAACCAGTCGAATGTACTTTGGGAAAAAAACACAAACGGGAGGCAGATTTGCCTCTCAGACAGAAAGGGACTATTGACTTCTCCTTAAGGCCGAAGTATCTTATCGTTAAGGTCGAAGCACAGTAACACATACATGGGGAAAAAACGGGGTTCCAGCACAACCTTGTCAAATATCAAGGAGATCAATCCCTTTAGAATATCAACAGTTGTGAACCCCGAGTCGATCAGTTGAACTTTGAGAAGATCAAATTTCTCTGGGGTTAATTTGTTTAGAATTTCTTTTATTGTTTTCAAGACACGTTCCTTCTCAAAAAGACTCCCCCTTCGAACAGACCATAGTACCTCAACCTAGAAAAGAGCAGGATCAGGGTCAACTTGAAGAAGACTCTACAGACAAATGAAAACATTAAAGACCAAAAACCTAAATAAAAATTAGGGTTTCAAAAAACCTAATTTAAATGTTATTTTGAACCGCAATGCTGAGAGGGAACAAAGAGTATACCTGCTACGATTTTGAAGAGCAATTATGGCTCGATCTGCAAAATAATTGATAAAAAAACAAAATTAATCATAAAAACAAAACATAAGCACAAAAAAACATTAATTTTATAACTATTAACAAAAGAAAAAATCAAGAAAAAAATCAAGAAAGATGGTGTGAGTAATGGTAGAAGTTTCACAAATTGTATAACTATCAAATCACTTTTATTGCATCATGTCTTTCTTTGCATACCTAATGCCATTAGGTAGCTAATTGTCTAACATTTGAAGTTTCTACATCTAATTGAAATTTTGAATTTAACCAAATAATTCCTAAAGCAATTAAATCATAGCAACGAAACCTTAAAACTTAAATAAATGAAATAACATGAGTCTCATTACTTAGACAATAAAGATAACTAAAAGGTGTTTAAAAGTTGCAACAAAACTTGAAAAAATTAAAATAATAAAGTAGTATATAAAAATCATGAATCTTAGAAACCTATGGGCTTGAACTCTCTTATACCATCTCATCCCAAAACAATAAAAATTCTGACATAGAAGTATTCTCATTTATTTTCGCAATGGCACATTAAACTTGAAACAAAAACCATATCTTGTGCAACTTATAGATAATATTAGTTGAAAGAAAAAAAAATTATGTCAACAAAGTGAAACTTAAATGCCTACTTATGCCCACTTATGCATTGGGTGGGGTTTGGGGAAGTCCATTTGCAATATATTCATAAGTAGGCATTTAGAATCCAATTACAAGCCTATATGTTTCCTCATATCATAAATAGGTGGACCTAAAACATAAAACATACATAAGAGGATGAGAATGATACCGCGCTAAAAATTAAAGAGTATCCCAACTACCTGAAAATTTAACAAAGACTCATTAATAATATCCATAATAATTTGATCGCAATGAACATAAATATACTAATCTACATTAAAATAAACTAAACAAGTTGCCCATATACCTGGGTATTCCTAATACACAATAATAATAATAATAATAATAATAATAATAATAATAATAATAATAATAATAATAATAATAATAATAATAATAATAATAATAATAATAATAATAATAATAATAATAATAATAATAATATATTTGAATTAGTACAACCTCAAGGCACATTAATCACAATCACCCACCGCCTAAAAGAACCTCATGGTGCTGAAAAAAAACAATTTGCGACAAAACGAACCAGTGGAAAAAAACTAAAAGAATAATGGAAAATTTCAATCTCATAGTGCAGTTCATCGAGCACCTAGAGGCTATTATTCAAATGTTTATAAGTGCTACCAATAATACTACATGAAAAACACATCAACAAAATCAATATAATATTATGAAGAATATTACATGAAAAACTCAATTGGAGATAACCCAAAATCTCATAACATTAAGATTCTATGCAAACCAAAATTGGTTACTAACAAATAACAAACAAAATTATTATAACATTAAGATTCCACAAACAACAATGAGAAGCCTCCTCCAGATATAAGTAAACACAATCACTATAACACCCCTCAAGTCCCAAATTAGTTATATAAACAACTAAAATGAATAAAATTTAAACCATCTAGTACTCAAAAACCTTAAAAACACATCACGCTAATAATTGTTTACTCCAGTTACTTTGTAACTATATAAAGTTAAAATAAAAACATGATAACCCCCCAAAATTCAAAACATGACAACCCCAAAATGCATTGGTTGTGACTTATAACACTGGCTATTATAATAAAAACATGATAACCCTAAAATGCATACACATACCAACCACTGTTTAAAAATCACCAGTAAAACCAACACGTAATGTTGGATTTGAACACAAAATGGAAAAACCTAGGTCGTCAAAAATCTTACATGGAAGAGAAGATGAAGATCGGGAAAGAAAAGGATGAAAATCTGGGAAGATGAAGATGAGTATCGCACGTCTTTCACACACGCACAGAGGGGGGGGAGTTGAGACTGTAAACATTGATTTGAGTGGTTGTGTGTTCGTGCAGTGATAGAGTTACAGAATTAGCCTTACTTTTGAATTAAAGTGAAAAAATGGGAACAAAGAGAGCAAGGAAAAAGTGGGGGAAACAAATTAGTAAGGGGACAAACGAGGAAAATGCACTTTCTCTAATAACACCCGTAGGACAAGGGATATGGAGTACCTTTTAATCTCAGCCAAACAATATAATATTCCCTTGTTAAACTGACGGAGTAGGTTTCCACCTTTGAAAATCACCTAAAAATGAAATAATAAAATTAGAAACATGGGTGTTGATACCAAATTTAGTCTGCTGACATGGCTCAATTAAGTGGAGACACGTGTCAATCTACATGGCACAAACAAACATTTCTAAACAATACCTTGACTTCGAGGAACTCAATTTCCCCGACCAGCTCAGATACTCCGAGCAGCAAGTGCTCTCCGAGGAACTTTATTGCACCGAGCAACTCATGGATACCGAGATACTTAGGCAGTCCGAGCTGCACCTCGAATAAGAGCATTTATTACCAGACAATTAAGAGGATTAAATGCGCATTAAATGCTGGTTATTATCATACAGATGTATACGCTTATTGGAAAGCTATGTATTACCCTTTCACATGTACAGCCTCAGGACTATAAATACATTGTATCATCCTCATTGTAAGGGGACTCGGAATTTCTTGGTAAAAAACATATTATCGAGAATTCCCAAACAGTCAGCAATAACAAAAACAGTGGACGTAGGCCATTCTTTTAAGGCTGAACCACTTTAAAAATTCTTTTATTTTATTTACTTTATCTGTGATTGAATAATTAGAAATAATCTAATTTTTTACATCAACAGATTGGCGCCGTCCGTGGGAAAACGACTGTAATTATTGTTTTTTCAACAAAAACAATTCATTATCAATGGCTGACAATCCTGAATCCAGCAATCGAAACGCTGGAAACCCCCCAAATCCATCTGCTCCTCCAAATGTCCAAGATCTAGCAGGAATTATGGCCAGTTTGGCTCAAGGCCAGACAGCTATGCAATAAACTATACGACAACTTATGCAAACTATCCAGGGTGGAGCATCAACCCATTCAGGACAACGAAGTGTTCAAAGAAATACTCGTTTACTTTCTTCATGCATTAGGCAAAGTGATTCATATCTCACTGAGAAATCTGATGATTTTTCTTACCAACCGGGTCGAACTTCATCAGTACGAGCCACCGATACTGAACGAAACATTACTCTCTCTCCAGAAATGATTAGTGCATTGGAAAGACTAAGTAGGATCTCTCCTTTTGATCGATTGGGCCCTAGGAAGAATAAAAGTCCTCCTAAGGCTACATCGAGAAACTTTCGACGACCATTTGATATATGAGAGGGTTCTGCCCAATCACAACTAGTTGCTCGACAAGATAGATCCCAGGAGGTGAACTCAACATAATCAGTTACTCGAACCAACAGGCCCGATGAGGAAAATGATGCGTGGAAAGGCTTTATTCAGCGGTTGGAGGATAGATTAGGGGAAATGGCTAATGCCAAGAATCCTCTACAAAGAACTTTTGTCCAAAGGACACCTTTTGTCTAGGCAATTGTGGATTTTTCCACACCATCAAAGTTCAAAGCACCTATTGCGACTCCTAAATATGATGGAAAAACCGACCCTATCCTTCATATAGAGCAATACCAAGATGTTGCCGACATCTATGCTGTGTCAGATGAGATGAGATGCAGGGCATTCTCGGGAACTCTTACAGGATCTGCTCAAATATGGTACAATAATCTTCCTCGTGGTAAGATTTCAACTTTCTTTCAACTGGCTGAGCTCTTCATTAGAAACTTTTATTTTGGAGTAAAGTCGGTTAAACGAGTAGCACACTTGTTAAGTGTTAGACAAAAAGAAGGTGAGAGCACCAGGGATTATATAACTCGTTTCAATAACGAGAAACTCGAAGTTATTGATTATGACGAAAAGACAGCGATTACTGCTCTGATGAGTGGGTTGTTGCCCAACAAGTTATACTATACTTTGGCCAAAGATCCACCCAGAACCATGTCAGAACTGATGGCAAAAGCGGCCAAGATCATGAATACCGAGGAGGCTATGGCTGCGAAGAAGAACATGGACACCAAAGAGACCAAGGTGGAGGTTGATAAGGCTAAAAAGAAAGAGCATAAGAACAATGGCGGTGACAAGAAGTCAAAAATAAAGCCATCATGGGAGGTATTAAAGAAATTTGAAAATTATACTCCTTTGAAGGTAGACATCAACCATATTTTAGAAGAAATCAAGAACAACGAGGAGCTAAACTGGCCAGAGAAAATAAAGTCAGACCCTGACAGGAGGAATAAGGCCAAATATTACGAGTTCCATAAAGATCATGGCCACACGACCAAAAATTGCATAGCTCTTCAGAATGAGATCGAAGCACTCATTAGACGAGGAAAACTGGCAAAGTATGTTGATCGTAGAAATGAAAGAAGAAGAAGAAGCGACCGAGCAAGAGAGAGGTCTAGATCTCCTCATCGAGAAGAGGAGAACAAGAAAAGAGATCATAAAGATGATCCAGAAGACGACCCTGATCTCCCCAAAAGACCAAGGCATCCAGAACGTGAGGTATTTTCAATACGTTTTGGATCATTTGATTGTAATGTTATTACAAGTGTAGATGCAGGAGGTGGAGACCTTACTGCAGAAAGAAAATCTTACCTCAATGAGGCTCAAGCCTGTTTATATATTCAACGAATAAACTTAGCTGAAGATGATCGCCCGAGGAGAGTCAACAAAGAAAAACTGGTCATCGGTTTCTCTAAGAACGACCTCGCAGGTGTGCTGTATCCTCATGATGACCCATTGGTGATCAAAATAAAAATGAAGGAAGTAATGATCTCGAGAGTACTAGTTGATAATGGTAGCTCGGCTGATATTGTGTTCTACTTGTGCTTCAACAGCTTAAATCTAAAGTTATCTCAGTTGGAGCCTTATCATAGGCCCCTCCTCGGTTTTGCTGGCGAGAAAGTTTTTCCACTTGGGATAATCAAGTTGGATATGTTCATTAGTACATGGCCTGCTTGTCAAACAGAAAGAGTACGCTTCTTCGTGATGGATAAGAATGTTCAATCAGCCTACAATATCATCATGGGAAGAGTAGGATTGAAGAAGTTCGAAGCAGTACCATCCACGGTACATCAATGCCTAAAATTTCTAACCAATTTTGGAGTAGGAGTCGTAAAGGGTGATCAGAAAGTAGCTCGGAAATGCTACTATTCATCTGCTGAGCAGGAGGAACTGGAGGAATCTAGGAAAAAGACTACTACCTATCAAGTGGATGAAGGTGCAGAAATTAAAACATTGGATCCTAGAGACGAGTCGCAACTCGTGAAAGGTCAGGTGGTGGAAACTACTAAAAACATCATTCTGGACGACAAGCACCCTGAACGAACAACTTAGATAGGTTCGTCGTTAGATGCCTCATTAAAACAGGAATTGATAGTTTTCCTAAAATGCAGAAAATAAACTTTTACTTAGAGTCATGAGGATATGCTCAGAATAGACCCAAATTTCTTATGTCACGAGCTCAATGTGAATAAAGAGATCAAGCCAGTGAAGCAGAGAAGAAGAGTGTTCAGCCCCAAGAAGAACCAAGCTATACAAGAGGAGGTCGAGAAGCTCCAGAAAGTTTGTTTTTATTGAAGATGTTAAATATCCAAATTGGTTAGCAAATGTAGTGATGGTGAAAAAGAAGAACAACAAATAGAGGATGTATGTAGACTTCACCGACCTCAATAAAGCATGTCCAAATGATCATTTTCCCTTGTCTCGAATTGATCAATTAATGGATGCTACCTCGGGACACGAGCTGCTGAGCTTCATGGATGCTTATTCTGGATATAACTAGATTAAAATGAAACCTGAAGATAGAGAGAGTACCTCTTTCATTACCCCTAGGGGAACTTATTGTTATAATGTTATGTCTTTTGGTTTGAAAAATACAGGTGCAACATATCAGCAGCTGATGAACAAGGTGTTTGCAGAGAAAATCAGTTGCAATATGGAAGTTTATGTTGATGATATGCTGACAAAGAGCAAGAGAGTTGTTGACCATCTAGTTGACTTAGGCCAGACCTTTGATCAATTAGATAAATATTAAATGAAGTTGAACCCGACCAAGTTCATATTTGGAGTATGAGAAGGCATGTTTCTCGGGTATATTATCAATCAACGAGGCATTGAAGAAAACCCTGAAAAGATCCTAGCTCTATTGGGACTACGATCTCCAACGATGAAGAAAGAAGTGCAAAGTCTTACAAGGCGAGTAGCCGCGCTTAACAGATTTGTATCTCGAGCAACTGATAGGTGCCTCCTATTCTTCAAAACGCTCCGAAAGACTTTCGAATGGAATGAAGAATGAGAGAAAGCTTTTCAAGAATTGAAGAAATATTTGGGAGCACCTCCACTGTTGTCCAGGCCAGTGATGGGAGAAAGAATGTACTTATATCTGGCAGTTTCAGAAAATGCAGTTAGCTCGGCATTAATAAGAGTGGAGGATGGAGTACAAAAACCAATTTATTACACTAGTAAAGCCTTCCGAAGAGCAGAGATCAGATATCCAAAACTGGAAAAATTAGCACTGGCGCTGATCGAAGCAAGTAGAAGAATGAAGCCATACTTCCAGGCTCATACCATAGTCGTATATACTGATATGCCGTTAAGGCAAGCTCTTCATAAACCAGAAAAATCAGGGAGATTGATGTATTGGGCAATAGAACTCGGTGAATATGATATAATTTATGAGCCTAGATCTTCACTAAAAGGGCAGGCAGTAGCAGATTTTATAGCAGAGTTCACTTATCCTGATGCCCCCGAGGAGCAAAAGCTGAACACCGACCAACCTGTGGATGTTACAGGATCATCAAATTTAAATCCCGATCAACTTAAGTTGGTCGGAGAGCAAGAGAAGAAGGTCGACGAGCAGCGAGGTGTGGTAGAAATGGAGATAAAGGAGCAACAAATATTCCATCGAGGAACTTTGTCCAATAAGAAGTTTGAGGACGAAATACCTGTATAGAACCTATATATGGATGGCTCATCATGCACCTCAGGTAGTGGAGCTGGGATTATATTGAAAAGTCCAGACGAGGTCGACATAGAATATGCTCTGCGCTTTTAATTTCAAGATTCTAATAATGAGGCTGAATATGAAGCGATGATTGTAGGTCTTAGTCTGGAAAAAACCATGAAGGCAGAGCAGGTAATCATATGTAGTGACTCACAGTTGATTGTAAACCAAATGCTTGGTGTATATACAGCAAAAGGAGAGTTGATAATTAAGTACCATGCAAAGGCGATGGAATTGGTATCGGAATTTGTTACTGTTTAACTGGTTAGAATACCAAGAATGGAGAATGCAAGAGCAAACGCTTTAGCTCGATTAGCATCGACTACTCGTACCGAGCTACGAAGAACAATCCCAATTGAAGTTCTAGCTGGTCGGAGCATAGATGAAGATCTGACGATGAATTTTATTACCCTTGATTTAGGGCCATCTTGGATGGATCCCATCAGGGCATATATTGAGGAAGGAGAATTACCGATTGACAAACTCGCAGCCAAGAAATTAAAGTTTAAAGCTGCTCGTTATGTACTGACTAATGGTATTCTATATAGACGAGGAATTATAGCTGGCTTGCAGAGATGTGTACATCCCGCCGAGGTGAAAGACTTGATCAAAGAAGTCCATGAAGGGTCTTGTGGAGCCCATGTAGCAGGTCAGACACTTCTGCAAAGGATAATGACGCAGGGATACTATTGGCCGACAATGAGGGTTGATTGCGTAGCCTATGAAAAAAAATGTGACAAGTGTCAACGCTTCTCCACTATCCGAAGAACTCCCCAAGCATTATTGACACCCATTACTTCCCCTTGGCCTTTTGCCATGTGGGGAATTGACTTGGTTGGGCCACTTCCAACGATCAGAGGAAGATTTAAATATCTCGTCGTCGCAGTGGATTACTTTACTAAGCGGGTGGAAGCCGAGCCTCTTGTCGACATGACGTACGAAAAGGTGTACCAATTTATTTGGAAACATATCATTTATAGATATAGTCTTCCCCATGCATTCATCACCGACCATGGAACACAATTTGACAATGAGGAGTTCGCTGCCTATTGTCATCAGTCAAATATCTTGAAGATCCACTCGCTACCAGGCCATCCCCAAAGCAATGGACAAACTGAAGTGACAAACAGAACGCTGCTAAATGGCTTGAAGAAAAGACTGAATGACGCGAAAGCACACTGGATTAACGAGATACATTCAGTACTATGGGCTTATCGTACTACTCATCGAGCAGCAACTGGAGAATCTCCATATATGCTGGCATTTGGAAGTGAAGCTGTTATACCTGCCGAGTTGGGCCTCCCAACACACCAAGTGCTAAACTTCAACTCCCCTGTCAGCGACTTAATGAGAAGGTTAGACTTGGACATGCTCGAAGAAGTTAGAGAAGAAGCAGCCATCAGGAATGCTGCTTACCAGCAACGAACAGCCTTGTTCTATAACAAGAGAGTAAAGAAGTGCGACCTGAAAGAAAGGGACTATGTGCTGAAGAAAGTAATTCAAAAGCATAATAAACTGGAAGCTAACTGGAATGGGCCCTACAGAGTAACAGAGGTTGTTCGACCAGGGACATATAGAATTAAAACTTTAGAAGAGGGGGAGTTTAAGAATGCATGGAAGGCAGAGCATCTGCGCAAATATTATCAGTAATGTAAACCCTCATGTAATGCAGTTTCTTCAGTATGAATAAAATGTGAATATTTTACCCAATTCTCTCCTTTAGTTGAATTTTTTTTGCGGAATACTAGTGCTACACACTACTCACCAACTCCGGTTGGTCGGGAAGAAAAATATTTCCTAGAAATACCAACTCCGGTTGGTTGGAAAAAAAATCCACCAACTCTGGTTGGTCGGGAAGAAAAATATTTCCCAGAAATACCAACTCCGGTTGGTTGGGAAGAAAATTCACCAACTACGGTTGGTCGGGAAGAAAAATATTTCCTAGAAATACCAACTCCGGTTAGTTGGGAAGAAAATCCACCAACTCCGGTTGGTCGGGAAGAAAAATATTTCCTAGAAATACCAACTCCGATTAGTTGGGAAGAAAATCCACCAACTCCGATTGGTCGGGAAGAAAAATATTTCCTAGAAATACCAACTCCGGCTGGTTGGGAAGAAAATCCACTAACTCCGGTTGGTCGGGAAGAAAAATATTTCTCAGAAATATCAACTCCGGTTGGTTGGGAAGAAAATTCACCAACTCCGGTTGGTCGGGAAGAAAAATATTTCCTAAAAATACCAACTCCGGTTGGTTGGGAAGAAGATCCACCAGCTCCGGTTGGTCGGGAAGAAAAATATTTCCCAGAAATACCAACTCCGGTTGGTTGGGAAGAAGATCCACCAACTCCGATTGGTCGGGAAGAAAAATATTTCTCAGAAATATCAACTCCGGTTGGTTGGGAAGAAAATCCACCAACTCCGGTTGGTCGGGAACATTTCTATTAAACAAATAAGGATTATGTGATAAAAGTCAACTAATGGCTTAGAATTAAAAAATGATCAAGAAAATTTTTAATACTTGTAAAATTACCACCAAGTTGATCGAGAAACAAAATATCATCCATTTTGGGTAATCGTCAAGTGATTACCACAAATTCAGGATAGTCGACAATGAGTTTTCATCAACTTTAGTTGATCGGCAAATAACACAATGTTATTATCTTTTTAACAGATATACATGCACATTCATTAGTAAATAAGTAAAGTGTTTTACAAAATACCTACAAGACAATGGCAATCAAGATTGCAAAGAAAAATATAAGTTTTTCATTAAATGCAAAACAAAATACATTGAGAATAAAATACATTGAGAATCCAAAACAAAATTTTTACATCAGGAATCCTATTCTATGGGTTTTTCCCCTCTGCCTTTGAAACAGGTTCTTCACCAGCAGGAGGATCGTCTAAGGCATAGGGGGAGTTTATGAAGTTCAAATATTTAAGCATCCTGATGTTTATAACTGATGGCCGATCAAGAAGGTGTTCTGGGCGAGATATCTCAAAGTTGGAGTGAAGACTATAACCTCCGAGATACTTTGAAATTAGGCATTGTGGAATGGCCCGAGCAGGAATCCAGCTCATATCAAGCTTGAAAGGAGGCAATGGTAGGTCGAGCAACCCAGGATTGTGGTAATCCCATAAGTAATGACCTTGTTCCAACTGCAGCACGCCCAAAGCATTTAGCCATCCTTGCTTGTAACCCACATTATTTGCATTTTGGATCCGATCATCTAGATGGTAGAGGGATTCATTATAACCAGCCATCAAAAACTCCCTGGGCTGCTTATGGAATTGATAGGTTAACCTCTCCAACTGCTCGAGGAGGTTCTTCGCTAAAAGTTCTTTACTCTCCAAAATAGACTTTTGAGCAGAGAGCTGCTCGTCCAGATTCATGATTTTCTTAGATATCTCAGTCAATGCTTGGTTCTTTACCATCAATTGGAAGGCTTTGTTCTCCAGAGATGATTGAGTTCTTTGTTCTTCAATAGTAATCCGAGCAGCCCTTGCTCGTCCCCGAGAAGAGGTAGAAGGACCAATCCTCTTCAAGATTTCTAATTCGTCTCTCAGATTGGCATTTTCAACCTCCAAGAAAGAGAATCCCTCGTCGTTCACAGGGACCAAAGCGTTTGAGGCAGAGGCTGCAGACCTCAGCTGGGATACCTCTCCTCGCAGGTTATTATTTTCCTTCTCCAGCAACTTGGCTATCTGCCTGTGCTCTTCGACCTCTATTTTCAAAGTTCTCTCCCTCACATCATAAGCAGCAAACATCTTATCATATCCCTTATCAGCATTCAGTTGCTGATACTTCTTCTCATATCCTTGGTGCAAGAAGGCTGTAGATTCCTTGTATTATTGTTGAAGCTCCTCGAGAGTGCCCTGGAGGTCTTCAATTATCTCATAATATGCTACATTTTTAGCCACTACCCGGTCGATCAGACACTTTAAGTACTGGTAGGCTTCGACTGCTTGCTCTGAAGCATCTGGACCGAGGATATCAACAATCTGAGCTTCATTCATATCTGTATGACCAGCTTTGAAGTACTCATTACATTGTCTCAATAATTTTGTATCATGAGCAGATAACAATTCCATCCTGGCCATAAACTAGTAAAAGGAAGAGATAACAAGAATCAATTAGAGTGCAAACAGAGCAAGAAGAAGAGAATCAACAGTATGCATAATAAAAATTTCAAATTTTATTACATCATGAAGGAGAAGTACATAGTTTAGAGTTACATTTGACAAAGAAAATAAAACAGAGAGAAAAGTCCAAACAACTCTACACCTTCTCCTTGTCTCTCAAAACTTTCTCGGGAGGCTGGGACGAAGATGAAGGTTGCTCGGATGGCACAGAAGGTTGCTCGGTGGGTGCTGGAAGCTGCTCGGCTGAAATGTTGATTAACTCAAGCTTCTCGGTAGGAGTAATAGTTGGTTGGGGTTGTTCGTAGTGAAGTTCAACAGTAGGTACTTGATCCCCAACCATCATAGAAGATTCCTCAGAGGCAGCTTCGCCCTCTTCTTCTTCCCCCAGAGTAGGAGGGGGGACAGGAATGTGTCGCTGGAACAGGTCGGAGTTCTCATCGATATTCATCTCTGTCAGAGCAGCCACCCAACCATCCCTGAAGTATTTAAGGCTGCCATACTCCATTTGTGAGACCATGGCAGTCAAACCCTTATTCCAACCTTTGTCCCAGCCAGCACTGAAGGACTTTTTCACAACCAACTTCCTTTTCACCTTCTCCGAGGAAAGCTTCTCGGATAGAAGTTCCTCGGCATCTTTCAATTTCTTTTCTGCCTCCTCCTTCTGACGACCAACGTCACGAAGTCTACCCAACTCTTCCTCAGCAGACTTGAGCTTACTTTCAAGCTCTCCAGCATTTTGGAGCTTCCCCTCGAGCTCTTTGTTCTTCTCCTCCAAGTCTTTTATTTTCTTCTCCAACCCCTTGGAGACTTTAACAACTTGATCCCTCTCCTGCTCGGTGGAATTAAGTTGTTTCTCCCAAGAAGCTTTATCATCGACATACTTCTGATGAGAATCTTTTAAAGACTACGTCAGACCTACAAAAGCCTCCTCTACACCACCAGAGGAAATGGACGCCTTGATGGCTTCGTCCTTCTTCAAGATTGTATTGAAACAAGTTACCAACTGGAAAAAGAAAATAACTGTAAGTCAGTGCAAGCACATAACGTGAAAAATGAAAGTTTAGATTTGTAATACTTACTGAGGCAATGTGCTGAGCTGCCAAAGTGGTAACCCTATCCCGGGAAAAATTTTCTTCAATACCTTGGATCTCGGGAATGATCCAAGACTTCACCGAGCTCATGGCAAAGCTCGGAGCAACGAAAGTAGGAACACCACTTTCAGTAGTTAGAGGTTGAGAGATGGATTCAGCCAAATTGATCGAGGAGCTCTTCTTCAGCGTCCTCGGAGGAGTATCAACGGTCTCGACCAAGGATGTAGTCTTAGTCGGGATATGACTATTACCTCTCTTGGAGCAGGGACCTTGCTCGGAGCCACTGGGGGCTTCTCGACAACCTTCATAGTAGTAATCGGAGGAGGTGCATCGATTTTTCTTGTCATTTCTTCTGGGACGTCATGCTTGCTTTTCTTCGCCTCTCCAACAATAGAGGCAGATTTCTCGAAGAGGGCAAGAGCTCTTCTTCTCTTCATTTTTTCACTCAAAGGAATATGTGACTCAGGTGAAGAATTTTCAGAAGATGGTACTGGTTCTACGTCACTTATCACTGGACGAGCAGTAAAAGACGAGGTGTAACTCTTATACTGCAGCAAGTATGAAGCTGATCTGATATGCTCGTCGGCAACAGTCTGATTCAAACCCCAGATAAGTTTGAGATGTTTTAAGTTAACTTCTGTCTCTTTTGGAGACCTTCTTTTGCTGTCAACTGCAAATAAATGAAAATTAAAGTATCAGTGACACATTTTATCAAACACAAAGAAAGCATAATTTCAAAAATAAAGTAAAGTAAAAATAACCTATCCCGTTGCCATAGGGAGGGCATCTAGGACCCTGATACGCATCATTTCCAGTTAGTGGAGCATGTTGCCAATTTTTCATAACAACACCATGCTCGAAATAATCCCTATTGGCATCTGGGAGATTGACCACTAAAGCCCTATTTAAAAACCTAGTTTTCAAGTAAAAAGTACTGTCGCTGACAGCCCATCTATAGCAAAATATAATTTCTGGAATTCCTATGCGGGTCCCATGAATCTGATTTAATCTATGAACTCCATTAACTATTCTCCATGTAT
Source organism: Sambucus nigra (assembly GCA_949130495.1). Classification (NCBI taxonomy): domain Eukaryota; kingdom Viridiplantae; phylum Streptophyta; class Magnoliopsida; order Dipsacales; family Adoxaceae; genus Sambucus; species Sambucus nigra. Next base: position 528,415,563 of record OX422210.1, on the reverse strand, counting down.
TGGGGATATTTTTGTAGGAACCACGTCAAAATATTGATAGAATTCTAGACACAAAGGGTTCGGGGGGAAAAAAGCCACATTCAGCTACAAAGAGACTGGGGAACCAATGTCCCTCAGCCAAACGAAAATAATCTGAAGGTTCAGAAAGTTCCTCCAAAATAACCCATGAAGGAATAGAGAAATCAGAACGAAACTTATCAAGCGATTCAACAAGGTAAACCATGGTGAATAAAAGGAAATAAAAGATAAGGAAGAAAATCTTACAAAAAAAGGATGGATCTGTTGACAACGAACGATGAAAAGGATGAACGCACAAGAGAGAGAGGAAATGGAAAACTCAAAGATACAGATTTGAAAAAGTAAAAGACGATAGGATTTTCTGCAAACGTTTAAATGCCTTACCTTGGGAAGGAGTAAAAATAATGATTACAAAGAGAGACGTTTACGCTACCGGCGGCTAAAAGGACAAAAAGGGCGCGGAGACCGAAGCAGTTAGAAAATTTCAAAAAGTCTGATTCTATGAATTCGGAAAGAAAAATAAATACAAAGAAAGCGCTCCTAAAATTCAGGATGACCATTTAAACCCACCGTATTTCGAGAAGAATGTTCCACACTCCTCAATCTCGAATTGTGAAATATTGGGGGCTTCTGTTGATACCAAATTTAGTCTGCTGACATGGATCAATTAAGTGGAGACACGTGTCAATCTACATGTCACAAACAAACATTTATGAACAATACCTTGACTTCGAGGAACTCAATTTCCTCGACCAGCTCAGATACTCCGAGCAGCAAGTGCTCTTCGAGGAACTTTATTGCACCGAGCAACTCATGGATACAGAGATACTTAGGCGGTCCGAGTTGCACCTCGAATCATAGCATTTATTACCAGATAATTAAGAGGATTAAATGCGCATTAAATGCTGGTTATTATCATACAGATGTATATGCTTATTGGACAGCTATGTATTACCCTTTCACATGTACAGCCTCAGGACTATAAATACATTGTATCATCCTCATTGTAAGGGGACTCAGAATTTCTTGGTAAAAAACATATTATCGAGAATTCCCAAACAGTCAGCAATAACAAAAATAGTGGACGTAGGCCATTCTTTTAAGGCTGAACCACTTTAAAAATTCTTTTATTTTATTTACTTTATCTGTGATTGAATAATTAGAAATAATCTAATTTTTTTACATCAACAATGGGTTTGGAAATTTTTCAAACACCTAATTTGTCAATTAAGTACTATATTCCATTCTATATGTATAATAATTCAACAAAAGCAAGTTGTTGTATATTTGTTTTTTGAAAACATAACAAAATTTCATTAAAATTAATAATAGTAATGATTTTTTACAACCTCGATAACAATATAAAGAAGCAAAGAGTACCAGCTTCAGCATGGATACTGACGTATAAAGAAATTATAATGAAATCTTAATAAATATAAAAAAAATGCATAGCTAAAATGTAAAGCAGAAAAGTCGACCTGAGCAGCATTTCCCTCTTGTCTATTGGACCAACCATGTGATAAGGAAGCTTGTGATGTAACCTGAAGAAAAAGGTCCCTTCTCAGAGTTGTTTCTTCCAGACATATTTCTGACAACATTCACCTCTACACTGTTGGCTTTAATAATCTCCCACAACATGTTTAATCTTTCTATCTCCATCTCATTTGGATGAATATTACTGACCAAACCTTCTGCTTGGGCCTGTTTTGCGGCTAGTTGTATATATACACTGCAAAGTAATTTCATCTTCCAGGATAGATACTTACAAAATTAAAAATCAAAAATCCAATTCTATTCCTGAGATGGAATGGAAATCAAGGCAAGTAATAGCATGAAAAATAAAAACCAATGAATTTTAAGAGAGGACTAATTAATGAAAGCCATTGAGAGACCATTTGTCTGAGCCTTGCATTAGGCTACTATAAAATCTATATTAAAAAAAGAAAAGATGGGGAAGAGTAGTATACATAGGTATTGGAATATGAAGAGGATTCTATTTTCTTATGAATTTATCAAGAGAAAATAAATGGGTGAGAGGAGCTGGAATGACATGGAAAAATAAAAATAGTGAGAGAGGCAAAAGAAAAATAACTGCACTTTATAGTTGATTAATTGATAATTTAACTATGCTTATTTTAAAAGTGAAGGATAAATGCATTAAATGCTATTGATACCTTTAATACTATCGTATTAGATGTATAAATATAGATTTACCCATTAATTTTTAGAAATTAGTGGCGCTTCCAAGATAGATACTTCCTTTTATCACTTATAAGTTATATCCCAACATATTTAGTATTTGCCCATTAATTATTAAAAAAATATTTTAAGCAATCTGCATAGCTGGAGGATGTGGGTTCTATGCCAATAATTCCCCACGCCATTAATTTGAATTATGGATCCCATCCTCATATTCTAATACCTAATTTTGACATCTTATTAGTAGGGGTGACAATTCTAGACACAACACGATAGCACGGCACAACACGACCCGGAATTGATCCTTGATTAACATGGCTTGTCGTGTTCGTGTTCGTGTTTGTGTTTTTTAACACGAAGTCGTGTCGTGTTCGTGTCAAAATTATGAGTCGTGTTATCGTGTCTTGTCGTGTTAATCGTGTTTTTATTCGGGTTATTGTGTCTGTTTATGTTTAATTTAGTGTAAAATTTAAGAAATCGTGTTATTCGTGTCGTATCGTGTTCTATTTGAGTCTTATTCGTGTCAATTAAAAAAAACGAATTCATATCGTGTCGTGTTCAAAAAATCTTTATCGTGTCGTGTCGTATCGATCCGAAATACGATCCAAAAATACGAATCGTGAACCCCTACTTATTAGTACATGAACGATAGTTATGCCCAACATCAAACGGGGTCCATTTAGGCATGAAACAAATGACCATCTACCCGCCCCACACCATTCGCTCCCTTCCTAACTTTCGTTCATATAGGCTAATCAATATAAATATAATTCACTAAGCGTGTGTTTGATAAATAAGATGGAAAATAAGCGCTAAGAGTCAATTTTCATGGAATTGAAAACTTGGAAGTATTTTCCATGGAAAAAATTTGTTGGTATTGTTTGATTGCAATTATTTTCCAGGTGGAAAATATTTTATTTTTCATCTTTTATGTGTTTGATTCCCAATATTTTTCATGAAAAAAAAAGTAGAGTAGATATATAAAAACAGAAAATTAATAAAAATCCCAGAAAATCAAGGTTCTAAAAAACGCAGATCGTGATCGAGGCATGGAGGGCAAACATTAAGCCTTAGAAGTTTATGCGGACTTTAGGCGTAAAAAGGCGTTTAGACCTTCTTAATATTTCAATATTTTTTAACCATAACAAAGCTATTAAAATACTAAAATTGTACATATCATAAAAATATGTCTGAATATTTGAAAATTAAAATACTATTTGATTATTTTGGATGAGATAATGGCCTGGTTTGTAAAAACATTATTTAAAAGGCAATATCGTTTCACTAAATCATTGTTGTTTTGAGAAAAAAGTGCACCTTAATTGTTTTACCAAGAATAAGGTGTAAAAAGCTTAAGACGGGGCGTTTCTCCCAAGCGCCAAGCCTAGGCGTGCTTAGACGGAACCTAGGCGGGTTTTTTAGAACAGTGCAGAAAATTAATAAAACTGACCGAAATATTAAAAAAAACCCAAAAATTGAAAAAAAAAAATCCAAAAAATCCAGAAAATGAATAAAAAATACTCGAAAATAAATATTCACCCCGGAATGAATTTAAAAAAATAAAAAAATGCATCAAGAGTATTAAGAAAAAAAAAATGAATAAAAACCAAATACACCACGCCCCCGCCCCCCCCACCCCACCCCAACCCCAACCCCGAACTGTTTCGTCCCCCCTGTCGCCAGGTTTGTTCTTATTCTTTTTAATTCTCTTATTTTTAATTTTTTTTCTAATATTTACTTTTTATTAGTTTTCTAGGGTATTTATTAATTTCTATTTTTTAAATTTTTTGAGAGTTTTTTTTTATTATTTTCTTTTATTTTTTTCTTATTTACTAAATTTCTGACTTTTGGGCGTTTATTAAAATTAATTCAGGGATTAATATTTATTTTCTATTTTTTTTATTCATTTTCTATATTTTTTATTATTATTTTTGTGTTTTTATTGATTTGTCTTTCTTTTCAGAGCTTTTTTTTCCCAAGTGTTTTTATAAATTAATTTCGGGACTACTATTTATTTTAGGATCAAATACCAAAAAGTCTATCAAACATTTTATCAATACACATTTAGTGCAATCTTTTTTATTTTATTTCAAAAAGCCCCCCAAACACCGATTTAAGCAATATTTATTTTTTTCCTCATTTATAAATTTTTTAATTTTTGGTGTTTTTTTAAATTAATTCAGGGGTTAATATTTATTTTCTATTTTTTATTCATTTTCTATTTGTTTTTATTAATTTGTCTTTTCTTTTCTGAGCTTTTTTTTTTCTGAGTGTTTTTATAAATTAATTCCGGGACTAATATTTATTTTAGTATCAAATACCAAAAAGTCCATCAAACATTTTTTTAATACACATTTAGTGCAAGCTTTTTTATTTTGTTTCAAAAAGTCCCCCAAACACCCATTTAATCAATATTCTCTTATTTTTAAAGTCCGCACTAGTGGCATGTTGAGGGACTTTTTGGAACAAATAAAAATTCCTGGACTAAACATGTGTTAAAAAATATTCGAGGACTATTTGGTATATGCCCCTTTATTTTATGTATTTTTTTTTCATTTTCTGTATTTTTTTTAATTATTTTTTGTTTTTAGTCTTTTTGTTTTTTTTTTTATTTTCTGAGTGTGTTTTTCATTTTCTGGCGTTTTCCCATTATTTTTAGGGTTTTATTCACTTTATGTATTTTTTCATTATTTTTAGGTTTTTATTCATTTTCTGGATTTTTTTTCATTAATTTTAGGGTTTTATTCACTTTATGTACTTTTTCCATTATTTTTGGGGTTTTATTCACTTTTATTCATTTTCTGGAATTTTTTCATTATTTTTTGGGTTTTATTCATTTCTGGATCTTTTTCATTATTTTTGGGTTTTTATTCATTTTCTGAATTTTTTCTCATTATTTTTGGGGTTTTTATTCACTTCCTGGATATCTTTCATTATTTTTGGGTTTTTATTCATTTTTTGAATTTTTTTTCATTATTTTGGGGGTTTTTAATCACTTTCCGAATTTTTTTCATTATTTTTGGGGGTTTATTCACTTTTTGTATTTTTTTAAAATTATTTTTGGGCTATAATTCATTTTCTGGATTTTTTTTCATTATTTTTGGGTTTTTTATTCATTTTCTGGATTTTTTTTTTTCATTTTTGGGTTTTTTATTCATTTTTTGAATTTTTTTCATTAATTTTAGGATTTTATTCACTTTTGGGATTTTTTTCCCCATTATTTTGGGTTTTTTATTCATTTTCTGGATTTTTTCCCATTATTTTTGGGATTTTATTCACTCTCTGTATTTTTTTTCATTATTTTTGAGTTTTTATTCATTTTATGGATATTTTTCATTATTTTTGGGGGTTTTTTCATTATTTTTGTTGTTTTTATTCATTTTCTGAATTTTTTTCATTATATTGGGGGATATATTTACTTTCTGTATTTTTTTCATTGTCTTTAGATTTTTATTCATTTTATAGATTTTATAGATTTTATTTTTTGGGTTTTATTCATTTTTCTTAAGTTTTGGGCTTTTATTAACTTTTTGGATTGATTTTATTATTTTTAGGTTTTTATTCACTTTTTGGATTTTTTTTATCAATTTTTTTGGCTGTAGGCATTCTTTTGCGTGGAAAATGAATAACATGGTGGGAAGAGATTTTTTAATTCCACGTTTTGTGCAAAAAGTGGTCACCTGATTTCTTTTAAGGAAATCAATTTCATAGAAAATTTAGTTTATCAAACATCCGAAAAATAGAAAATGATTCTATATATTATATTTTTCATAAAATATTAGTGTTATCAAACACACCCTAAAATAGATGAATAAGAAACAATAGAAAATTCGTATGCGAGGAACTTCTATGTACACAATCCACGTACATTCACTTCAAATGAGCGAATAAAATTGAAAGAACAAATCTATATTAAAAAAATGGAGTTTTGGAAAAAGGCCCTTATGATGCTCAAAGTATATAAAATTAGGACACTCCATATAATTTTATAAATTTAGTTCCCGTACTAAAATTTTCATGAAAAATGGTGAAAAATAGTGTTGTTGGTGCGGACCAAAAAAATAAATGCTATTGTACCACAGAGACTAAATTTATAAACTTAAAAATTATAATCCTAAAAATTCAAATATAAAAAAAAATTACATTTACCTTAGTTTTCTATTAAAAAAAATAAAGTATACTCTAATCAATCTTTGGTAGGGGTGGCCGTGGGCCCGGCCTGGGCAGGCCCGGTCGGGCTCGGGCCGGGCTTGAAAAATTAAGTGTTATCCCAAGCCCGCTCGGGCCTAGATCGGGCCTTGTTATGTAATCCCAAGCCCGCCCAGATTTGAAAGCTCTTTACCCAGGCCCGCCCGATCGGGCCCTATTATGTTAATTAAAAGATTTTTTTTTTAAAATTAAAATACCTATTTTTTTATTTAAAGACCAATTTTTTTAATTAAAAATATGTTTTAAACTCCATATATTACAAAGTCCATATATAAAGTTTCTCACTTTACATGAAAAGACTTGGTATACGTTTTTATATTTATAGAAGTCCCCCCCCCATATATATATATATATTTCGGGCCTTGGGCCGGTCCGGGCCTCATCGAGCTTAAGAACTCATGCCCAAGCCCGCCCGAAAAAAAATCGGGCCTATAAAATTTTGCCAAGCCCGCTTTGCGGGCCTATTTACCTTACCCAAACCCTATTTTTTTATTGGGCGGGCTTAGCAGGCCTCGGGCCTATGGCCACCCTAATCTTTGGATGATAAACGAGGCTTCTTCATAGGCATGGGGGTCCACTTCTTGGTCAACGGTAAGACCCATATAAAAATCCGGCAGGGCAGGCAAATTCAGATCAAAATCGCGGTGGCTGGATCCAGAGGACACAAGGATACTGCTGCTAGCGGTGGCAGTGGCGGTGGCTGTGTTGCCGTCGTAGTGGCTTCGCTTATGACCGCCCAGTGCCTGGCCGGTGGGGAATGCTTTGTGGCATATGGAACACTCGTGAATTTTTCCACTTGGGTTTAGAGCCGTGGTTGAAGTGGTGAAGGTGGTGGGATTTTGGTTAGATATGGCGGTGAGTTTCCTGTGGCTGGTTTTGTGACCGCCAAGGGCTTGGTAAGATGGAAACGCTTTGTGGCAAACACTGCACTTGTAAGAGAGGTTTTGAGTAGTTGGGATATGAGATTGGGTGGTGGTGCCACCTCGTCCCCGAGCGAGCATGATAAGACACATGGCTAAGTATTCCTCTTCGGTTATTGGCTTATCTTTACCAGGACGCTTTGAGAGTTTTCGCTTGGTCTTTTCGTCATAGTGAGGAGCAGTGGCTGTGGCTCTGGCTCTGGCTGTGGCTGTGGAGTTTAGAGCTTCAAGAGCCATCTTACAATTAGAGTGATGTTTAAGCAGCTACAAAGTTTAGTTTGGTTGAGTGAAATGGCGGTGAAGGTGTTGTACTTGTACTGTACAAGTTGGCCATAATGCAGCATTATGGCCAACGGAACCCCCCAAAGTTTGACCTTGGTCGCATACCCAATTCATTGCCAATATGGATGGGTTATGATGCCTTAGCAGACGTGATGGATGTGAAGCACACTCTCAAGGAATTGCAGTCAAAACCAGATTTGCCGTATCTCGATAACTATGGTCACAGACTTCCTTTTGAGTGTAAAAGCAAATAAAGATGTTTACAAGTATGATCGTTTTCTTTAGGTCATTAGGAGATCGTAGTAGTGTTTAAGTGCCGCCTTCATGCAATATGTATTAATCCTGATAAGCAAATGCTACTTTACTAACTGTATGTGTGTATATGTTGTAAAGTTCATAATTTATACTTGTATTTCTAATGAACATACACAAGGCATAATGTTAAGAATATTTTTTAGTATGTGGTTGGTTCTTTTCATTGCCTGCAAAGAATGAGGAAAGATGAGAGAACTTCGAATTCAAAACACGGGGTTGCGTGTTTTAGTCCCTTGCTAATATATTTTCGCCGCTTTTATTCACAAGTTAATCAAATGAACGCATAGGTTCGTTGCACATGAAAACACCACCCGCCACGGATTTCTTAGTTCAGAATACCTAACTAACTCTTTTTCCCCGTTGCCATTCGCCTTGTACACTTCAAATTGGAGTAATCATTCCAGACATCAACGGTCTGGTTAGCCAGTGTTGTTTTATAATAAAAAACTTTTGAGAGAAATAGAAAATGTCTTCAAATGTATATTGTTTCCAATTTAGAAAAGGGTTCTTTTTGGCTTAACCCTACCATATTTTAACATAATCATCTTAAAAGTTGAAAAATTAGATATAACTTCTCAACGAGTGAGGCTCTCTAACATATTTCATTAAATATATCTACGAACATACCTATTTTTTTAAAATAGTAAAAAAAATAATTTTGAGTTGATATTTTTATATGCGTTTATGATATTTCAATATCCCCTGTAAAAATATTCAGCTCAAAATAATGTGTTTTGTTATTTTAAAAAAAATAGGTAAAAAATTGACAATTTTAAAGGATATAAACTTCGAGTTTTTGACCTATTTTTTAAAAATGACGAAAAAATTATTTTCAGTTGATTTTTTTACAAGGGCACAATGAAAAATCATGAACAAATATAAAAATTATCATCTCAAAATTATTTTTTTTACTATTTTAAAAAATGGGTACGTTCATAGGTATGTTGCTAGGAGGTATGTTGCAGAGCCTGACTGACCTCTTAATATCTAACATCAGTATTTTTTTAATTAAAAAATCTTTAATAATTTGTATTTTGACTTGCCCCTTATATTTTTAAATAAAATTACCCTCTTCTGCCTCTTCTTTCCCGAATCAAAATCAAATCCTAAAAGTCCCAAATTAATATCCATGTCATCAGAACCTGCTAAAAATTTGGCACAGTAAACTCATTTTTCTTTCTCCCCATCTCTCTCATTCCCTCATGGAAGCAAGACCACAGTTTTGGTCTCTTATTTTTCTTCTTCAATATTACCCCTGAAGAGATGAAACTTCATTCCACTTCTTTGCTAAACCACATTCTTGCTATTCAAATCAGGCTGAATTCTATTAATTTCAATCTTAAGCCAAAGAATCATCATTGGTAATCAAATCCCTAAAAATATACACTTCATGTATCAAATGACCACTTAAATGGTAAAATCTTATATAATACACAGTTTATATACCAAATGAGCACCATTCTAGCTGCCCAAGAAAACAACAGAAAAGAAAGAAATTTTCTTGGAAAACAAACACTCACTAAACCTGAAATTTTGAGAACTAGAGATGTGGGTATGTCTGTGATTTTTATTTATTTTTAACCTAAGCCCACAAATTTTCATATGGGCATGATGTTTTGTTTTTCTCTCTCCCTTGTGATACCATTATACCCTCTGCAAATTAACATCACATCTTTAGTCTTTATCTCTCTACAAGGACGAAACCATAATTTAATTTTAAGGGGGTCAAAAATTAAAAAAACAAATCTCATCCATATCTTTACTATTATTATAAAATGCTTTACAAGGAGTTATATCTCCTCTTCAACAAACCTATCCATGTGGCACTATACTATTCTCTAATTCATGCACACCTTCTCTACCAAACGAAGGGTCAAACCTCGAATAGATTCCATATCCCCATTATGAGAAGATTTTCTCTCTCATCCATTAACTCGGTTCTCCCATTCTGAGTGTTATTCCATCTTCTCAACCCTTTATTACACATCTACCCTCACATTATCTCCTTCCAAATCACCCACCGCCACTCTATATTCCACTTTCATGATCCACCTCATTCCAGAATAAATTTTGACGATTCATCTCCCTTCGGAATGAATTTTATAGGGTTTTGGCCATACCAACTTCTTACCTCATTTTTCTTCGGCGTCGTCTACTTTCACAAGTACATTTTTAATTTTTCAAAGATTTTACTCTTATCTTTTGATTTAGTCTCTACAATCCATTTTCCCCAAATCAGTCTATATGTGTGTGTGCATTTCTCTCAATCTTTTACATACTTTAGATTAAGCAAAAAATGGTAAATATAATTTATCTTCCTTGATTTGTGCTTTGTTATGTTCTAATATGTTAGTTATCTCTTTATCTTAATGAGGATCAAGTATAATATTTTGTTGTTTACATTCTATTTGTAATTTATTGAATTCATTTTTTTGTTTGTCGATTGTTCCAAAAAGTTCTCTGTTTGGGAAAAAAAGTTGAAAGGTCAGTATATGTTATTGTGTAAGTATATTAAAAAAACTTGTAATGTCAATGTTATAACACATAACCAATCTATGCTCAACTCAAACAAGTCAACAACTTAGCTTGCATTTCTAATCATACTTACTGAGTTTACAGTGTATACACACTTCTAAATGTTTTAGAGTTTAACAACTCAATGAAGCAATTGTCCGTGACAGTAAAATATGAGGGGGGAAATATATTGTTAATCTATTAGAGAGCTGACAGGTTAGTAAATTTTTAGCTTCTATGAGTTTGAAATTTTATATATATTTTTTTATTTTTTACTGTTGGTCAATTTATAAGTGACAAATTATTTTGGTTTCTCATATTTGTGTTATTACGCGGTCTCATGTTTAAAAGGCTTGCAAAAATGAAAGGGATTTCGAAGAAGAAATGAGGGGTTCATTAAGATATCCTAATTATCTTAAATATTATTAGTTTTCTTTTTCATTATACAAAGTAACACCCTTCGAAATAAATAATTTTTTTCACTTTGGGTTAGTGAATGACATGCATTTCAAATCTAACCAAAGAAATCAACCAAATTGACACAATACTGTAAGATTAGACAAGGATGTTGAGTTCCAAATTGATTGAGTTCATCATGTGCTCAGTGGCGGGCACCTCTTATGAGTGCGGGACCACGAAAGTGGAGAGTGAAGTGGCCAAAAGGAATGGGTCTCTATTATTGAACAGTAGGATTGTCGTTAAGGACTCTTCAGATAGTGATAACAAGTCTCTCACCAAAGGGTTCAATTTTAAAGATGCGAGGATCACGAGCGATAATTAGGTTGATGAGGAGTATTCAAGTGTTATACATAAGTTCTTTCATTTACTAGTATTCTGTCACACAGATATACCCGAGTTGGGTGAAAAAATAGGGAAGTTTTCTTATGAAGCTGAGTTACAAGGTGAGGCATCTTTTGTGATTGCAGCAAGAGAACTTCGCTTTGAATTATATAAAAGAAAAATTAATTGTCTCATTGAAAGAGATGGATGATATGTTTGGGAAAAAAGGTTTAAAGGTCAGTATATGTTATTGTGTAAGTATAGTGAATTTTCTTTTGACTTTAATATTATAACATATAACTAATTTATGCTCAGCTCAAATCGATTGATGCCATTTTGAAGGAGTCGGGACCAATTGCTATCACGGAGATTATGTGTAATATGTTGAGGAACTGTGATCCAGATACTTAAAAGCTCTTGAAGGAGTCAACGAGTTTTCTTGGAATTTTGAGACGTGTGTATCCCAACTTAAAAGCTCCCCAAGTGCTTTGTATTTTCCCTACCAGAGAACTGGCTATCTAGGTTATATACATTTTCATTTAAGGGTTTGATAAAAATCCTATCTTTTTAGCTGTAAATTAGGAGCTTGATTATTTTCAATCTAATATGTATGTATGTATACCTATCACTATATATGCACATGTTTAATTATGCTGGTGGCGCACTCGACGTGGTTTCACGTTGATGGAATTGGAAATACATTCACGTTTTCATAACTACGATGTTCCCGCCATATCCTCAAGTTTGAGTTTGAAAAGAGGCTCAAGAGAAGTGATAGCTTGAAGAAATTATATGGAGCCATAGGTGTTGGACTAATGAAGACAAGTGAACTGTGTAATATTAACGAGATGTTTGGTTCTTCTTATAAAATTGTGATGCTCCCACATTTATGATTAATACAACATCCAAAATTATTCGGAGTCAAGCACTAGGTTAAGCTTCATAGAGCATTTTACAAGTATTTCAGTTTACTTTTTATTTAGACTTTTGAGCTTTCGAAGTAAATAATTAAAAGTGATTAAAAGATATATAATGTGTTACCAAACAAGATATGCCATGTTTTTAAATTTAAAAGAGACAGACAGTGAATAAGAATCATTTAATTACGAACAAGCAAGCCAGCATTGTGTGCATGCACAAACATGAATTTACCTAACAAAAAACCCAAATCATTAGCATTGCTATCTCTTTGTTTTCTGCTCTCTAGGCAATACTAATAGTCAAACCATCAAAAAGAAATAAAGCAGAACTAAAATCCAAACAACAATCCTACAAATAATTACGAGATAGTAAGTAATCTCTCTCTCTCTCTCTCTCTCTCTCTCTCTCTCTCTCTCTCTCTCTCTATATATATATATATATATATATATATATATATATATATATATATATATATATATATATATATATATATATATAATAAGATAGGAAAGTTTTTGAATTGTCTACACATTTTAACGGTCTAGATCGATGCCACCTACTCACATATTTTTACACATTTTAATGGTTTAGATCACTTCACATTCCTTTTTACAAATCTACCCTCAAAAATTTGATTTCCCCCACTTTTTTCTACTCATCAAAATTACACATTAATTCAAAAATGGGGATATTTTGGTAACACACTACAACTTTACCCCCACACTCCCCTCTCTCTTTCTCGGTCTCTCTCTCTCTCTTACTCTCCCGTCGCTCATAAAGATACCCATACATCTCATTCTCCCAAAATCAAAACCCTCCCTCATTTTCTCCTGTTAGTCATCGGCCTCTGCTCCGTACCGTTGTTGCTGCCACCCTCGTTGCTATTGCCGCCATCTATGTAGGGTTTGATTTGTAACATCTTTGTAGAGGTTTGATTTTTTCTTAGATACCAGTTGTTGATTTTTGTTGTTTTTTTGTTAGATCTTGGGTGTTGTTACCCTCCCACGCTGCCAATACCCATCCCACGCAGCTGCCCCCACCACCTGCCGATGCCTCCCTCATGTAATCACTACCACTACCTACCTCTCTAATTGCATGTTTAGGACAAAGGAATTGGATTTTAGGGGTCAGGGTTTCAATTCGTTTTCAATTTGAGCTTAAATTATACACACATTTCAACTATGGGTTTTATTTTGGGGTTTCGATTTTAGGTGATGTACTGTGGGTGTTATTCTGGGTTTCTATTTTACATTATATATTCATGTTTTATATTTATTTTTTTGCAGATCAATCAGGTAAACCTCCTCTCTCTATTCTATTGAGATTTTGTGATTTTTTTCAAGTTAAAGTTTTATAAACCCTAACTTTACTTGGGATCCTGTGGTTAATGTATGATGTTTGAGAATCATGTGGTTACATTATATATTTAGTTATACTACTTAGTATAATAAGAAAATGATCTTCTTTGTTGAGTTGAGTATATTCATTTGCATATATTTTCTTTGGTTTTCCATGATTAATTGCAACTTCATTTGCTTATGATGCTCTTTCCTCATAATATTAACAAAATGGTCTTTGTTTGTAAATTAAAACAGGAGGATGTGTGTGATAATTAAACAATAGGGGTGTGTGTGTGATAAGTATTCAAGTCACACACACAAAATGGTCTTTTCTTATGATGCTCTCTCCTCATAATATTTTTATTGATTAATCCCCCTGTTGTTGGGAATCATGTGCCTACGTATGAATCCAAGTCACACACATCCAAATACTCTTAACTTTCATGTTTTTTAGCATTTACTTTACATATATGTTTTTTTTCTTACATATTTAGGGAGTGTTTATTTGGCATTGTCTCACCCTCTCAAGTCGGGATCCCTCCCATTCGATCCAATACAAACCTGGATACTTTTTTAGTTTTTGAGAATTTATCAAATTGGATGTGTGTATTTTTTGAGACTAATCATGAATTTTTCTTCTGAGTTCCTAATTTGTATTTTGGTGTATACATTAGTGGTTTGTAAAAAAATTGTTATTAGATGCAATTGTATTGTTTGACATTCCATCTCTTTCTTTTTTTATGTAAGGAAATTCGCAGTGATTGTGTAGGCTCAAAGGTAAGAAGACAAAGAACCGTAAGGCATTGGTCGTGGAAGCAGCAGGTATAACCTCTCCCTGTTATATGTGTTCTTAAAATAATTCAATTATTTTTTATTTGATAGATGCGAAACTGTTATTTTTATTTGGTTCATACGTAGGCACAAGTTATGAGTATTTGGATGTGTGTGACTTAGATGTGTGTGATAATTAAAAGTCATACATTATCTTATGTTTTGAGTGAATAATTTGAACTCACTCAAATGTTTGGTATGTTTTACCAACCCCACAATTGATCCTTCTAGGAAACTTAGGATGGCTACAGAACATGTACTTTTTTGTTTAAGGTTTGAAAAATTCCCTTCATCTGAGCCTATCGTACAACACATAGCACATGTCAAGTGTATCTGATGGGAGAGATTGTACATTCTGACTTTATAACATAATTAGTAAGCTTATGAACTATTTCGAGTCTTTGTTTGTTATCTTTGGCCATTTGTATTGACCAAAGAAAAAAAAAGACTCGGATGGTATTTAAAAGACACATTGGTCTAATGACGCCAATTAAAATCAAGAATACAGTATAGAGTTGGTACTTGAACCTTATGGTCAATTTAAAAATCTTATCCCATTAGGTTTATTTGCAAATTTTAGGCTGAATGCACATAAATTATGTAGGTAACCAAATCACTATTCAAGACCTCGACATGAGTTTTTATTTTGAATAGTTGGAGTTTATTTAGATTTAGATTTAATCTTAAATAGTTGGAGTTTATTTAATCTACAAATGCAGCTAATTCTTTTGTTTCAATGACTCCTAGTGACTATTGTTTCTGTATTTAGATATCTGCATTTGTAGTGTAACAATCAATGACTCAGTTAATGACTCAGTTAATGCTAATCTACAAATGCTAATGTATAAATGTTTCTGCATTTGATTCTACCACTGATTTTGTTTTATTTTTTCTGCATAGGTTGGTGTATAATTGAGGATAAGATTCAGTAGGGTCATTGGAATGGGCATACGCTAGATGTCATTTATTGGCATTCGAAAGCTTGAAAACTGAAGAAGCTATCGTGTCACACTCGATCCTCATTTCTCTTTTCTCACTCACCGCATTTTCCTCTTGATTGTGAGCGCGATGAGAGAATGATGCTTAGGCCTATGCCTCTTTAAAAAGGGAAGATTGTACATCGGGGGACTGTGCCTCTTGAGAGGGTGCCAATTTTACTTCGGGGGCTTGCGTAAGTCCTTCTTGAACATACCTTAAAAAGGGAGCAACCCCTAAGGTATAGTTGCGTGCATATAACATGTTGTGTGCGTAATTATTAACTATATAGTTATTTGCATGCAACTGAGTTAATTCTCCCCCAACTAAGTTCTTTTTTTGTGACTTTTTTCATCCATCATATGTATTTCATTTATATGTCTCATTATAAAGTAGAGAAAGAGTGACATTTGTGTTTGCATGTTCATAGTAATTAATGCCTTTCATTTGCTCAACAGGGCAAAGGAAAAGAGTAATTCGTAACAACAATCTTGCAATTCTCATTCGTTAAGCAAATCATCATAGTGCCAGTGACTTATATGTTGATACGTAGGGTAATTTGTCCTGGGTTCCTGTCATACTTGACCAATACACACCAGATTCGTGTCATATTTGGCATGGTTATTCACGTACCCCAGTATACTTATTACTAAGACTAGGCAATGTGCGAGTAATTATTCGCATGAATAAATCAATGTCCCGCTGTTAGTTTATGCAGACACAATACATGTAGTTCTATTCGGATATAGTCTCTTAACTAGGATTCAATTCACATGTTAGGGTAATGGCCGATGATCATTGCATTGCAACTTTGGTTTCTTTTCTCTATGCATACTATTTATCTTTAAAAAATCTGTTACATGGGGGTAATGGAACTATATATACCACACAAACATATACAGATGCTACAGTAGCTGAATTTTTTTATCCATAAACCGAGTTGGAAAAATAAAACAAAAGGAAATCGAGTAATGGAGAAAACTGACCAAAATATACTTTCTTTTATCTTCTCTTCTTTCAAATATGATTATTTGCACTCAAAGTTGATATGTAGTCCACAATAAATCCGTATAAAAGCCACAAGAAAAATCCATAATTCACCCTATAAGATTGTAAACAGATACAATCAACATGTTATCTACCCATAAACAAATTACCATATATGACTTCCTCCTGTAATTGATTTTGTTGACGATACATTACTCATTAATCAATTTTATTGGATTAATGATTAATCCAACAATTAGGGCTTATGGTGGTTTTTCTTAATGACGATACATTAATCAATTTTGTTGGAATTCTTCCATTCAATCTAATAATTGATTTTTGTGGATTTTGATAATGCAGGCCTCTCATAGGTATTAAAAAATGGAAGCTACGAATGGACACACTTTATTTCTGAAACAGGTGGTTTATATTAATAGACGCACTTTTTGTTTTGATTGAGGTGGAGTGTCCTTCTCCAATCTTGAATATACGGTGTGTTATTTAATCATCCCTTCACACATCCCTTCACACACACACATAGCAGTGGAAAACACACACACACGCACAGTAGAACACACACACACACACACGCATAGGAGTAGAACACACACAGGCACATGTGACACCCCGACTAATTAAATACCAGGCAGCTACTCCTTTATTGAATCAATACAAAATGTCAAGTTGGTTCAGTTAATAACATCACTGTCGAAAACATTTTAATGATTACTAACCACCTAGTATTTAAAAAGTAAGTTGCCAAATTTTAATTAAGTCTGATTAACATGCAATAAAAGAATAATGGAAGAACAACGTAATCCAATCACCATAACGAAGTAATGAAATAACCAACAAATAATAATAAGTCCAACAAATAATAATAAGTCCGGAGGAAAACTCCTCACAACAATCCCACAACTGAAAATAATATGACAAGTCTGAATGCTGAATTAATTACATGTCAGAAGTCTGAATAACTGAAAATAAATGAAATGTCTCTAAAAGAAATGGGCAACATGCCCTACAACTGATAACTACTGAATATAGAGTCAAGATAGATGAAGCGTCTACAAGCAAAGTCCTGTAACTTCCACAAACAGCTACAGCTCGTCACCTGAATGAGAATCCTAAGCACGGTGTCCTTGTGGCTGGGCACCTAAAATGGTTTTTACAAAAATAGATTTGAAAGCAAATGGGTCAGAGCCCGAAAGTGGAAATCATTTTAAAAACAGCAAGTCTTTTAATAACATTAAAACCATGAATGCAAAATACATGTTAGGACGTGCACTCAAATGAAGTACTCACCTCTCGACTAATTGTGCACCCCTAACGTACCGTACCCAACTAAGTGACATACATAACTATCCAAACTGTAATAAGTTCTACCCCTTACTACTCAATTCCCATTATACATTCTAATGTTATCAATTTAATAGCGGGCTATACTTAACTCAGATTCTCAATTATTAGCATTACCATTTATTGGAGGTTATCCCCTTATTTATCTTCTCAAGGAGTTACTATAAGTTATTCTCATAATTAAACATGACAAGTCTATTCATTTAACCGTATATCATTCACATCATAAATATACAATACAAGCACCCCGAGACTAAGCTACGGTGTACACATACTCTGCTATCCATCCCGGTACATCACGTACATAAGGATTACAAATTCCGAATCTCTCAAGAATTGTTAGAATAAGCACCACACACAAAAATGGAGGCGAACATAATTCAACATATCCATGGTCACGTACATACCTACGCTCCATAGTCAGCTGACTCATTAACTCACAAATAAGTCATTCTCTTGAACTATGTCCTCGAGGTACCAATCTAAATCCGGGCACACAAGGATTAGATGGCCCTAAGAGAACGTAAACCTCCCGTGATAGCAAGTATGGTAGGTATGTCATACACATAAAATCATATACATATACTAAGCATGCACACATCTTAGTAATTATTATAATTTATTTGTGGTACACTTCTCATTCTCGTACCGACATATAATGTTACACAATTTACATATTCCCGGTTAATGTAATTATTCAAGCCGTCAATTGTTCTCACGTCGTAATAGACACTCACGTCTTAATCCAAAATTTCCATTTGGTTCAAATCACACCATAGGTTTTACTTCTCTATATATCCCAAATGTTCCTACCATAACAATTTATCATCGAGGGGATGTTATCTCTACAATTAAATAAGGTTACGGGACACGCGAAGTCAAAACAGGCCAAAAAGCCTAAACTATCAGCTCGTTAGAAGTCTCGTTCGAACGAAATGGCCTTCTAACGAGATCTCGTTCGAACGAACATCCCTCTCGTTAGAAATCAAACTGTCAACTCGTTAGAATCTCGTTCGAACGAGCTCGTTCGAACGACCTGGGCAGGTCTTCTAACGAGTGGCCAGATTCGAGCCCAGATTTTCCCTATCTCGTTTTTCCAACTTTTCTTCACCTCTACTCTCATTTAAACATCAATCTAACAATTGTACATGGGTTCTACTCATTCCTAAACATACTTAGGTCATATATTAACGTTTATATAGAGCCAATTCTTCCTAAACATCATTGAATCATCAAATCCCTCCATTTATCCCCAAATCACATGAACATGAACCCTAAAATTTTAAAGTCACCAATGGGTATAATTAAATCCGTTTTTGTTATGAACAAGGTGTATTTCCATCAGAATAATCCTCCTAACACAATTCTACATGCAATCCTTTCATCAAAATACAAGTTCTAATTCCAATTAACGGGTTTTCATCAATCTCCAAAGAACAATACAAATTTTGTCAATTTCCTACGCATGGAAGAAACATTCTTTGTAATAGACGAAATTAAACCACTTGCCTTATGTGTATCTCTGAATTTGATGACGGATTGATGAGCAATTCTCTCTCTCTCTCTCTGCAGAATTCTCCTCTCTTCTCTCTCTACAAGCGTTCTTCTCCAAAGATAATGGTGGCTAGGGTTTGCCTTAGGAACTCTTTTGGAACCAATTTCAATAACCTCCGTAGCCCAATAGGTTATTAGTGGGTTTATTGGGTAATTGCCAAATCAGATATTAATTCCTAATTTTCGTGGGTTTTAATTCCCAAAAATCTAAAATCACCAAACTACCCTTATACGTTGCCGACATGGCCTAAAAATACCCCGGGATCCAAACTAAACCCCCGGCTAGTGTTTTCTGACTATCTCGACCCTTCCGGATGCGTTGGCGCACTCAAAACGACCATATGGTTAATAGAAATAAAATTTACTTTTTAATTAAATAATATTCCTGACGCGACTGTCACACGTGTCTCAACAAAATTTCCCGAATTGCCGTATATCAATCTCATGACAAATTTAATAATTCAACATTCATATAGCCATATATACTCAATAAAATCAAATACCAACTCGCATCTCGCTAGTATTTTTATCCGGATTAATTTTCAATTAATACACATTTAATTCAATTAATCCCATAAATAAATATCATAAAAAAATACGGGGTATTATAGCACAACAGTAGAACACACGGACAGCAGCCACACATAGCAGGAACGCACACACGCACAGCATCCACACACACACACTCAATCTTCATATATATGCAGTGCAATCTTCATACAATTTCAATTATGTTGTGTTATCTTTCGTTGGTTTGTTTCAGGGTGTTTCTTTCACATTAACTGAGCATTATGTAGTGCAATATATTTTGTTGTTGTGGTGGATAATCGACGGTGGAAAACAATCCAATATGAAATAAAGGTTCGTGAAGAAGCTATGCATGCGCTGGCGACCCTTGCTCTAACTCCTCTACCTCAACTTCTAATGATATGAATGGTACTACTTTGTAAAGACTGAAATTGTACTTCTTTTTAATATAGAATTTTATGTTATGTTTCTTCAATAGTTTGATAACTAACAAAATATAATTCCGTAGATATCTAAGTATTAGGTGATATTTATCTGAATTTTAATCTGTAAAAACATAGTAATGGATGTAATAATCAATATTTTGGTTTGACAAACAAAATGTACAATCGACATTTCATTAGCCATTGATAATTTTATAACCAAGTTGTCGAGGTAGCCCTTGCTTCTGTAATCACGTACACAACTGGATTGACATGAACAAGGGATTCCTGGATTGGTTGCATGTTGTACCTGGAATTAAGTTGCGAATTGATAATTAACGATTCAAACTTTTCACCCTACGCTGCTCTTATTATTAATTTTAATTTGCTGTCTCAATACGTGCATATAATAGTTTGAAAGTCATCTAATTTAGACAGAAATGAAGTGATTCACGACCAATGTTGTGGACTTGATGAAGTAATAAAATCCCTATGCATGCCAACGTGGACCCATTATTTTGTCTCATGTTAGTCTTGAAATGGTTTTTGGTAGTTATGATGAATTCTATTAGGCTTCTTGGTACCATGAGGTAGTTTTTAGAGTTGGTTATGTGCTGAATTACCAGATCATGTGTTGAATTACTACATCATTGCTAAATTACCAGATCATGTACATGATTTGTTATTGATATTTCCTTTAGAGTTGGTTATATGCTGAATTGGTTGTGAGATATGATCCTTCCACTCTAATTCTGATCATGTGGTTGTTTATTTTGGGGCTTATGTTACCAAAGATCATTCTCGATTGGTTGGAAACACTTCGTGTAAAATTGAAGGTATTATATGTCTATTTAGTGCCAAAGAATATCTCTTTTGTATTTTACTAAATTTATTTCAGAGGTATATGCACTCATCTTCTTATTTTGTTATAACCTTTGCTATTTTTCTATAACCTTTGTTAGTTTTGAAGGTTCAAGTGGATAAATCTCAGAAAATGTGGCATTCAACTACGCTAAAATATTCACGAGATACCCTGTTTCTTACTATGCTTGAGAAGATATACCATGTTTCACTGAGTAGATACCAGTAGGTTTCACTGGTATGATTCCTATACACAGCAGTGACTGGTGGTGCCAGATACAACATAACTATAGTGGGCGATGTCTCCACCATCACTTTCATGGTATGCCCCACAAACTATTTTCAAAGAAACACTTTTTAACATCTAATTAAATGAATCTCATATTCTAATTCATCATGGATTTATTCAATTGGGCAAATTACCTGTGTAGGGCTATACCTCAGTCAGTTTTTCTTAGTGTCCCAAGTAGTCATCACACTCACAGGTACTTCTTTCACTCATCAAGTAATCTCATTAATTCTATTTTTTGTTATTTGTATTTTTTTCTAATTTCACGTTGAAGGTAATTGGGAGGCTATCCCTCAGTCAGTTGTTCTAAGTGTCCCAAGAAGGTTTGATGGATCGAGCAGCTTCATTCTTTCAGCAGGTCTGATGGATCAAGTAGGTTCATGCTTTCAGAATTATATTCGAACAGGTGTTTATGGTGCAAATGCTATTTGGGGATGAAAATCGGTACACACTTCCTTCATAATTAATGTTGTTTAAAATTAACACCCCGTTCTTTCACATTTCAATGGGTATCCATTTTGCAATTATCGACAAATGATATGGCAATAAAGTTCACTTTTTATATGTTATATATGCTGTAAAGTTCAATTGGTAATGTTATTTGCCAAACCTCAATTTTTCTAATATATTTTAAAACCTCACTTGGTAGGTTACTGCATAAGATGTGTCGGCAATGCGGCGATGTGGGCATAAAACCATCATCTTTCTAATAAACAATGGTGGTTACACCATTAAAGTTGAGATCCACGATGGGCCCTATATATGCATATGCATATATATGCAGATTGCATATATATGCATATGCCTGCATAAATCTGATATATGCACTGCATATATATGCATATATATGCAGATATGAAGTTACATCAATGTCATCTAACTTCTCCCATATAGAAATACACTTTAAAACTTCATATGACTTGGTTATAGTAATTGTCTAATGCATTACTGTAATCATATATATCGTTTTAGAGTAGGGTGTACATTCCATATATTTACATTGTCTTTTGTGATGGTATTATATTTATTGGATTGGATTATGATGTATATGGATGGCTTGGGTAATATACGGTGAATCAATTTGGTTTTAAAAATAAATCATGGTAATCATTTCACTATCACTAACATGTTTTCATTTTGTTCAGAATTTCAACCTCGAAATGGCTACCGATGGAACATATGAGGTCACTTTTTGATATAGATAGCATTCCCATTGAATTTGGTAAAAGAGTCACATTGCAATACATCCACATGGAATTCTTGAGATTAATGGTGCATGATGAAGTGAAAGCAACTAACTTGAAGAGGTTAAGGAAAGCAGTGGGTTATTAAGATGTTGTGAGGCTATTACCGAAGTCAGAGCAGATGATCATAAATTTGCAAAATAGGTGGCTGCTATGAATTAAGTTGTGTATATCCGAATTTGGGATTTTTTTTTATATTGTTGGATTTGTTTTTACCCTTTAAATAGGGTGGATAGTCCAATAAACAAAGGAGATTATGCCCATTTTTTTTAAAATTGACACTTTGTTTTTTCGAGATACATTGAATTTGATTGATGAATATTGTATATTTCATTTTATATGTTAATTTGTTTGAAGAATTTAAATAATTTGGATGTTGGGCTATTTGTTATTTCTTAAGCGGGGTGAATAGTTTTATAAACAAAGGATATTATTTCCATTTTTTTTTTAAAATGACACTATTTTTTTGAGACACAATGTGAATTCGATGGATGAATATTGAATATTTCGTATTAAATATGAATTTAGTTGATAAATTTAGACTATTTGAATGTTATTGGACTTTTTGTCATTTTTTTTAAAATTAAACTTCGAAATTATTGCGTTTCGCTATTACGTACTTTGATAAATTGTTGCCGTTTCACGATTACGTACTTTGGAAAATTTCTTCGTGCCTTCAGGCACGGGCATACGCTAGTATATATATATATATAGGGAACCACTATTCCCACTCCAAAAAAAAATTCCTCCACTCCACTTTTAACTTTAAACACTAAAATGACTAAAGTGTCCTTCTATATATATAACTTAGGTTGAACAAATTATTAATAAACTAATTTATCAAAAAAAAACTTATTTTGAACAAATATAATATTTTATAAAAAATATATTATTTATTTTTAAATACATAATATTCTGAAAATAAAAAAGCATAATATTTTGAATATAAACAAATCTAATATTCTGAAAAATAATTTTAAATATTTTGGGAAAAAAAATTATTATTATTTTTTATAGAAGTGTTAATAAAAAAACTGCGATATTATTTATTTTAAAAAATGAACATTCATTTTCAAATAAAAATACTGGACAACATTGTTTTTAAAAGAAAAAATGGTCGGAACTTTATTATAAACTATATTTTTTTTTAAATTATTTTTTATAATTTCTTATAAAACATAATTTTTTTATAAAACTGTATTTTTTTGTAAAAAATTAAGTAGTGACTTTGACACAATACTACTTTTGTATTTTATACTTTAATACACGACATGACATAAATAACATGTTTTATAATTTTCACACCACATTAAATACAACATAACACAAATAACACGAGTAAAGAAATAAATTTAATATTGTGTCATTGACACCAAATTATTCGTGATATATTATATTCAATTTGGTGTGAAAATTATAAGTCACACTATTCGTGTTGTGTGTCGTACATTAAATTACAAAATGAAAAAAATATTAATTTATCAAAATCACAACTTCGTTTTTTACCCAAAAAAAATACACTGTATGTTTTGCATTTTGTAAACACTAAGTTGTGATTTTGATAAATTAATATCTTTTGCATTTTGTAATTTAATGTACGACACACAACACGAATAGTGTGATTTATAATTTTAACACCAAATTGAATATAATATATCACGAATAATTTGGTGTCAATGACGCAATATTAAATTTATTAGTTTACTGGTGTTATTTGTGTTATGTTGTATTTAATGTGGTGTGAAAATTATAAAACATGTTATTTATCCCATGTCGTGTTAAAGTATAAAATACAAAAGTAGTAATGTGTCAAAGTCACTTCTTAATTTTTTACAAAAAAATACAGTTTTATTAAAAAATTATGTTTTATAAGAAATTATACAAAATAAAGTTTTTAAAAAATATAGTTTATAATAAAAGTTCCGACCATTTTTTCTTTTAAAAACAATGTTGTCCAGTATTTTTGTTTGAAAAAGAATGTTCATTTTTTTAAATAAATAATATCGGAGTTTTTTTATTAACTTCCACTTCTATAAAAAATAATAATAAGTTTTTTTCCAGAATATTTAAAATTATTTTTCAGAATATTAGATTTGTTTATATTCAAAATATTATGCTTTTTTAATTTTCAGAATATTATGTATTTAAAAATAAATAATCGATTTTTTTTATATAATATTATATTTGTTCAAAATATTTTTTTTTGATAAATAGATGTATTAATAAATTGTTCAACCTAAGTTATATGTATGGAAGGGTACTTTAGTCATTTTTGTGTTTAAAGTTAAAGTTGGAGTGGGCGAAATTTTTTTTTGGAGTGGGAATAATGGTTCTCTCTATATATAGGATGGTTTTTGAAAATGTACACATTTTTAACGATTTTGATGAGTGCCACCTCCTTGCATATTTCAATGGTTGAGATCATATCTCTTCCTTTTTTACAAATCTACCCCTAAAATATTTGATTTCCCCCTCTTTTTCTACCTCTCAAACTTAGCCTTTAATTCAAAAATTTGGTATTTTGGTAATTCTCTCTCACGTTAGACGTGCACACAACCCCATCTCTCGCTCTCTCTCTGCCTCGTTTTTCAAAAACCCACGCACTCTGAATGTCTTTTAGGTTTAAGAGTTTTGGTTCTAGATTTTTCAACATATCAGGTACTCTCTCTCTCTCTCTCTCTCTCTCTCTCTCTCTCTCTCTAAATCATCTTCTAGTTTTAAGGGTTTTGGTTCTAACATCATAGTTCTTGGTTCACATGTATTTCATTTTTATTATATCTCTCACATTATTGTGTTTGGGGTTTGAAATTTTTTGTTTCATATTAAGTTATGCATCTCAGCTAAAAAAATTAGGTTGTCAAATTCGAGCTTAACTACTTTGGGGGTTTGATTTAATTTTGGGTTTACTTTTGTGTTTATTTTGCAATTAATTTGGTGTTTATGTAACTACGCAGGTTTTTGAAGATCTCAGGTACTCTCTCTCCGAATCATCTTCTAGGTTTAAGGGTTTTGGTTCCAATATCACGGTTCTTGGTTCAAATGTATATCATTTTTATTATACTTGGCTCAAAATTTTCGGTTGTCAAATTTGAGATTAACCTACTTTGGGGTTTAGCTTTTGTGTTTATTCTACAACTAATTTCGTATATATGGAAGTATGCATATTTTAGTTATGCATCTCGGCTCAAAAGTTCAGGTTGTCAAATTCGAGCATAATCTACTATGGGGGTTTGATTTAATTTTGGGGTTTACTTTTGTATTTATTTTGCTACTAAATTGGTGTTTATGAAAGGATGCAGGTATAAATGCTATTGGGATTTCATACAAAAATGCAAACATTACAATTTTAGTGTTGCTTTTAAGGTCATTTGCGATACGCCTGCAATTAAAGGTTGGGATGCCTATGATGACTAATTTTATTTTCTGTCTATAAGTTGTTTCAAATTATCATATTTGAGAAATTGGTAACTTTCAATCCCATTGAGGCGTGGGATCTTCCTTTTTAATTTTTTTTATGGGGTATTTACATTTTATTTTATGGCCCTTAGGGTGAGTTTTTACATTTTAGTTATGTTATGTAGATATGGACTAGTTTCCTTCCGAAAAAGTGTAAGATGTTGATGATGCTGAAATCTAGCACCACCAGGTAGGTGATGATGGGCTCAAGCAGTAACAACAATGGCAACCATGGAGATGTATGTATGTAAGTGTATAGAAGGGGATGAGTATAAGAGGAATAATACAATGATGTATAGTGGTTCAGCCAATTAGGCCTACATCCACTGTGAGTGTGTGATCCGTTAAGTATGGGCACTAATGGCCTTGGATATAATGCACATAAGCTCCCTCTCTCTCTACTATGTGTACAAGAAGAATTTTAGCTAGGGTTACAATTATCCATCCCCTTGTAGGGTTATAGGTGACAAGTATATATAGGTCTTGGGGGGTGTAGTGTACCCCCCAAGCATGCATGGTGCATGTGAATGATGATCTAGCCAATCCCCTGCTGACACCTGTAGATGCCAGATGTAATTAATGATGACATAATATTCCCTCACGTGAGGGGGTGATATTGTTATAACGGTCTTCCACGTGCCATGTGAGCCTCATGCTCACTGTTCCACGCGTCTCCCAAATCACGCACTGTGATGATGTTACCTTCGGCCGCTGAATATGAGGCCGGGGGCAAAGTTCCTTCTGGTAGTGAGTCTGTCCTAATCTGGGCCTCGTACTGTCGTACCCTCGGAGGATCATCTGGTCCTGATGAGGGGTCGTCCCCTTGTAGGGTCATCTGGGCCATGATGAGGGTCGTCCCCTTGAAGGGTCGTCCGGACCATGGTGAGGGGTCGGCCCCTTGAAGGGTTTTCTGGGTCATGATGATGGGTCAGCCCCTTAAAGGGTCGTCCGGATCATGATGAGGGGTCGGCCCCTTGAAGGGTCGTCTGATATTGGTTAAGAGGTCATCCTGGCCCCGTCCAGGTGCTGGGCGCCCTCGGCCTGGCCGAGGGTATATATGGGTATATCAATCACCCCCAGCCTTTAGCCATCGATGTTGTTGAGGTGGCTGAGGGATAGTGCTGCTTTTGAGTTGTGTATGATCAGTTTGATGAGTGACACATGTCAAGTTGATTTGACACCTCGCCAGATATCCATCATCATTTCAGTTTCCAAGGCGTGGTGGTGCACACTTTTCTTGGGACTTTATGCCCTAATGATTCCCTCCTCGTGGGCTGTGTTCTGCCTTGGTTAATGGGCCCACTCATTAGCAAGGTATTTAAATAATTTTTGAAATCACTTCCTTTATTCTTCTTCTTCGCGCCTTAACCCTCTCTCTCTCTAACTTCTCAACAGCTTCCATAGCTATTTCTGTAAACTTTCTGTACCAAGCTTTATTTAGCCGTTGCTTTCGTCTTCAGGTACTTTTCTTTGCCATAAATTTTATTTTTAATCTTCTTTTTCATTTCATGCATTGGGGTTGACGCCGCCTTATAGTTTTTCTAGGGTTTCCTTGTGTTTTTCGGTCCCTTCTCCGGCAATTCGAGTTCTTCCATTTCTTGAATGTTCTTGATCAAAACCTTTTCTTTCTTTGGTTTTGATCTAAAAGTCTAACTTAGTCAACTGCCAACTTGTTTGTAGTTGGCCTAGCCAAATTCTTCTAAGTGTAGGGTCTTCCCCTTAATGCTTAGGAGGCTTTACAATTTAGCTGAGGAGTTCCCATCCCCGAGAGAGAAGTTCTTTATAGAGATCAGACGAGTAGAGGAAGAGGAGGAGAGAAGACGAGGGGCCGACCCTAATTGGGTACGACCCATTTTTCCCATTCCATTAACCACTATCATACCCCCTGAGTCCTGTGAGTCATCTGGTCATCTAGCCGAGAGTCATTCATACAAAGGAGAGATGGATGAGAGAGCATCATCACCTACAGGCGCTGGGCCTTCTGGGAGGAGAGAGACGTCTGATCTTAGCCAAGCCGATAGGCCGAGGGGGTGGTCCCTTCCGAGGCTGTTCCTGTGACAACTTTATCCCCTCATGCCTTCCAAATAGCCTTTCCTGGTGGACCTCTGACAGGTGATGAGGCTGAGGAACTGAGGATGATGGTGAGGATTCGGACGCTGACCCGGTTGACACCTCCCATGCCTCAGCTTATGTTTCCACCGGTAGGGATCGCGACCTCATGTTGTGGAGGCATACATTTGGTGTGCCCCCCAACATAAGTATGAGGGTTCCCTTTGAGTCTGAGAAAGTCTTCGAGGGTGATGAGGGAGAGATCGTTGTATATGAACAGATGTTAAAGATCGATGTTAGGTTCCCTCTGCACCCTGCCATAGTCTTATATATTGTCAGCCCTCGGTGTTGCCCCCTCCCAACTTCCTCCCAACTCCTGGAGGACTATCCTTGGCTATGTCTCCTTATGGAAGAATACCTTCACTGACAAGCCTTCAACCAATGTGTTCTTGGCTTGTTATAATATTACTTCCTCGTCCAAACAGCCTAGGTACTATCATCTGGGGGCGAGTAAGTCTGATAAAAAACTTCTCCACGTAGCACAAACCTCTAATCACGACTGGAAGAAGAGATTTTTCTTCATATCTCGGGAATGGGAATTTGCTGTCGGGGCTCAGCCTTTGGACGATGATGCGAAAGTTCTAAGGAGATGGTCTAACCCCTCTATAAAGGCTAGGTCAGACCCCAGACTTAGTCTAGATGAAAAGGACATAGTCGAGTATCTGAGAGAACGAGGGAAAGAGGGTGAACTTGCAAAGTTTGAATATTTGATGACCCCTTGGTTTCTCAAAGAAGATGGTCTGAGGGTTGGCCCCTTGACAGAGCTATGTGAGTTATTATTATTTTTTGCTCAATCTTTGATTTTTTCCAAGTATTTCATCTTTGCCTTTATATTTTTCTAACGTGTCGTCTCTTTTTCAGGTTGTCCTGCAGGTATCTCGGACCATCTTTGGGAAATGACTCCCCCGAGCTTACTGTCTGGTCTGGGCAAGAAGAAAGGCAAGTAGCCTCAGCAGGCTCCGAGGAAGTCAAAGGCCGTGGAGTCGATGCACGTTGAGCCGATCGTAGATAGTCATAAAAGGAAAGAGACAAAAGTCCCTGTTAACCCTCGACCGGATTCTAAGACGAGGGCAAGGGTGGAGGTGTCTGAGGGGACCGCCTCCTCTTCCAGCATGGGGGCCTTTTGGTCCTAGAACTTAACATTCTTGAAGGCTGAGCCATCTTCCCTCATAGCCAATCTAAGGGCAGCCAAGGCTTCTATGTTCTCTGCTCCCTCGGCTGCTGATTACGACTTTCTATCCAAGATGCCCCCGGTCAGGGATATAATTATGGCCTGCATACTCTGGCCCAGGTATTTATTTTTACTTCATTTCCTTAGTTGAATTTTTCACTAATTGTTTCCTCGGCCCCTTAACAAGTGTCTTTTTCTATGCAGTCTGTTTGTGCCTTCACGTCAGTTACCAAGTGGATGGCTAAGAACCAACAGAAATTTCATGAAGCCGAAAGGGCCATTCAGCACGAGGCTGACCTGCAGACCGAGCTCGAGACTTCAAGGGCCGAGTTGGAGAGTGCGAGGATCGAACATGCAAGGGTCCTGGACGAGCTGACAAAGCAGCATGATGCTACTCTGAAGGCTAGGGATGATCTCTTCAAGACGAAGGAAGAAGCACTGACTGCCCAATTCAAGAATGAGCTAGCCGAGGTAGTAAAGAAGGCAGAGGCAGACGCAGTAGAGGCCTACAAACTCTCGAACGAGTTTCAAGGCTTCGGTCTTGAATACTTAGAGAGGGGTATCAGGACGGCCTATCGGTGGGTCATCCTCAAGTTCGCTGATGCAGTATCGTCTGTTCGCCCCTCTCTTGAGGCAGTTCAACTGGATGATCCTCTTATAGCCGAGGCCTTAGCTCATGTCGAATCTCAAGTGCATGTAGAAGGAACTGGCACGTCTGAGGCTCAGCCTGTCTTGGTCGTAGAAGAAACTCCCATAGATGTTGAGGCCTTGCCCTCTGATGCCGCTCAATAGGGTGGCTGTTTGTAGCCAATACCATCTTTATGTACCACATTTTTGTGCTTTACTCTTGTTGGACAAACATTTACATTTTGTAATATAATGCCTCATTTTGTCTTCTGTACTTGTCTCTTGTATGATTTTCCTTGTGATGTTTTTAAATTAACAATCTCACTAAACCCTCCCTCGTCTTTCTTGAGGGTGAATGAGGGGTCGTCCTCACCATTGACCCTCATCATAGCCGAGGGTGGTTCCCACCAACTTAATGATATTTTAAATTTTAAGTCTCCCCTCGTCTTTCTTGAGGGTAAATGAGGGATCGTCCCCACCATTTACCCTCATCATAGCCGAGGGTGGTTTTCCACCAACTTAATGATGTTTTAAATTTTAAGTCCCCCTCGTCTTTCTTGAGGGTGAATGAGGGGTCGTCCCCACCATTGACCCTCATCATAGCCGAGGGTGGTTTCTGTGACACACCGCCTAATTAAATACCGGGCGATCACTCCTTTATTAAATTAAAATCAAGGAGAACAGTTGGTTCATTCTTAGCATCACTGTCGTAAAAATAACTTTTCCAAATTTAACACCCTATTTAATTAAGCTAAGTGTCAAAACCATTTTTTAACATTACTTTCCAAATTTTATTTTGAAAATAAAGATTTAATTATCTACAACAATTCAATATTTAAAGAATCACACCACAATAATCCTGGAACATATAATCCAATTAATTTAAACATTCAACAACTAAACCCCAGCATTTAAAACTTAAAGTAAAACATACATGCTGAATAAATCCCAAAGTAACAGTACTAGAAATAACTGAAATACAAATGTCCCAATAAAACAGATAAATAGTGGAAAGGGTGACACATGCCCAATAAGGAGAATGATAGAAGTGGAATCAAGTAAATGAAATCGTCTAAGCAAGTGGCCTGCAACTCCCACCTAAGCTGCAGCACGTTCCTTCCAAGGGATCCTAAACAAGACGCCCCTGTGGCTGGGCACCTGTAATATATACATATATATACAAAAGAGAAAGAGGAATAGAAACAGGTCAGAGCCCGATAGTGTATATGATTTAAAAATTCGTTTAGCAAGTATTTAAATTGATACAGGCCAATGCAACAACATATTAGTGCGACACTCTCTTGAGAAATTCTCGCCTCTCTTCTAATGTGCACTCCTATCGCACTAACATTCCCAATGGTTTATCTCATCATATATCACACTATCCTTCCCCAAGGATTTAACTTATCTTAGGTGACTCTCAAAATTTAAAATTTAACAACATCATGGTTTAAAAAGGATAATTTCATTTAGTACAAAACGCTCATTTTAACTTTATTGATTCATAAAGTTTTTCAATATCATATTATACTTTTCAAAACAAGTATTTCCGATTTGAGTCATTATACGTGTCTTACTTACCATAACACAGTAGACAGTTTCCCATATTTCAGAAGTTCATATATATATATTAAATACTCGTATAATATATATATTCTAACAGCACCCCACATAAAATTTTATGGTGCGGGCATACTCTGCTATCCAATCCCCGTATCAATCGTACTAAAGGGAATACAAGTTTGGAATCACTCTCGAACTGTATAAATACATACACAAACAATATTGAGGCGAAGCATAGTTTCCAAGTCCAAGAGGTCAGTACATACCCTCACGTCTCTTAGGACCGTGACTACCGATTCGATAGCCTGTACCTAGGATTTCTATCTTCTAGGGTACGAGTCAATATCCCCCATAAGGCACACGAGATAAGATCGTCCCAGCGCGAAACCTCAGGGATAGCAAGTAGCGCGGGCATGATTTTCACAAGTATATAATATATGCATACACAATCATATAAATATACCACTTTTATTATATCAATTTAGGTTTATCCAATAACCCACATTCACAACATGTATCCTTATTTTCCCATTATTATTTATCAAGTATAATGGTTCGTTTCTAACTTTAATTCGAAGGGTTTTTCCAACTTACTACGTAACCCTCATGGACTCTATTCTTCCAAATGTACAATTCAGTAGATATCCATTTATGTTCCAACGTAACTATCTCTTACGTGTCTCTCCCCTTTAATATATACTTACATTATTCCTTATGCAAAATATCCCAAATATAGATTTCGCCTTACATTAAAGGATTTTGAATTTTATTTTCAAAGATGAGAATTTTAAAGGGTTTCGAAATCGGAATTAAAATGGAGTTTTAATTGAATTTTTATTATCTCTAAGAGTCCTCAAAACATAAAACTGTCTAGCAAAAAAAATATTAAAAAATATTAAACGGTCCGATCGAGCTGAATTTTTTTCTATAGCTTCCTCTCGTCTTCAGTAATTCTCTGTAAAATTTCATCCAATTACAACGGTCCGATCGTCCGCAATAAATTTTTTTTAGTGTTTGTATTTGATTAGAACTCTTTTCTTAATCAAACTCTTAATCCTTTACATGACAAAGGGTTTCCAGAATATCATATAAATCATCACTACATGGAAATTTTCCATCTCAAATTGGGTTTTTCTTCCATAAATCTCATCCTAATAACTCCTAAACTAATATGGATGATGCATCAACGAAATAAGCAAGATAAACACTTGCCTGGGATTTTCAGAAATCTGGTTTGGTGTTGAATTTGGTGTGGTTGTGTTCCCCGTCTCGCGATCTACGCGTTGGCGGCGGTGCAAACGGGTGAGTTTTGAGCTTTAGAATGCCTTGAGAGCTCTCTCCTCTCCTCTCCAATGGCCGTTCTAGTGTTTTGAGTTATCTAACCCTAAGAGATAACCTAAACATCTGATATAACCCCTTTAATTTTCGTGGGTTTAATTACCCAAAAATACAAAATGACTAAAATGCCCTCCCAGGGTACTAATTAGGCCTAAAAACTCCCCGAGATCCAAATCAAACTCCCGGGTATTCTTTTCTGACTATCTCGACCCTTCCGGACGCGTTGGCGCACTCAAAATGACCATACGAATAACTTATAAAATATTTACTTTTATTTATCAATATTTAGTCCCGACGCGACACGGGCGCGTCCCGACTCAAATTTCTAAAATTGTCATTTTATTCACTCGTGACATTTAATATGGGCACTATTATATATGACTTTGCTCATTAGTAATATTCAACAAATTTTCCCATAATTACTAACTCTCATCACGTTAATAATTATAACATAATTAATTTCTGGATTTTTATTAAATAATTAATTCACATTAATATTAATAAATTCCCAAATTAATATAGCATAAAAATACGGGGTATTATAGTTTCCCACCAACTTAATGACATTTTTAAAATTTTAAGTCCCCCCTCGTCTTTCTTGAGGGTAAATGAGGGGTCGTCCCCACCATTTTCCTTCATCATGGCCGAGGGTGATTTCTCACCAACTTAATGGTTTTAAGTTTCAAGTCCCCCGTCGTCTTTCTTGAGGGTGAATGAGGGGTTGTCCCCACCATTGACCCTCATCATAGCCGAGGGTGATTTCCCACCAACTTAATGATTTTTTAAATTTTAAGTCCCCCCTCGTCTTTCTTGAGGGTGAATGAGGGGTCGTCCCCATCATTGACCCTCATCATAGCCGAGGGTGGTGTCCCACGAACTTAATGATGTTTTTAAAATTTTAAGTCCCCCCCGTCTTTCTTGAGGGGAAATGAGGGGTCGTCCCCACCATTTGCCCTCATCATGGCCTAGGGTGGTTTCTCACCAACTTAATGGTTTTAAATTTTAAGTCCCACCTCGTCTTTCTTGAGGTTGAATGAGGGGTCGTCCCCACCATTGACCCTCATCATAGCCGAGGGTGGTTTCCCACCAACTTAATGATGTTTTAAATTTTAAGTCCCCCCTCGTCTTTCTTGAGGGTGAATGAGGGGTAGTCTAGGATTGTTCTGTTTGTGACCTCCTCAAGTTTCTTCTTGATCCCGTCTAGGATTGTTCTGTTTGTGACCTCAGTTTTCCCATTAGCCTGAGGTCGACCTGGGGTAGAGAAGAATCGTTTGATACTCACCCTTTCACAGTACTTCTCTAGAGATGTATTCTTGAATTGAGTCCCGTTATCTGAGATGAGGGTGTTGGGGAGATCATATCTGTATATAATATTTTTCTAGATGAACTGGAAGGTCTTCTGCTCGGTAATCGTGACCATCGACTCTGCCTCCACCCATTTTGAAAAATAGTCAATTGCCACGATGAGGAACCGATAGTTATTGATGGCCCTAGGCAAGGGGCCTACTAGGTCGATCCCCCACACTGCAAATGGCCATAAGGATGTAATGGAGGTAAGAGGCTGATGGGGTTGGTGAGGTATGGTGGCAAATCTTTGACATTTATCGCACTTTTTTACATATGTCGTGGCGTCTTTCCCCAGGGTCGGCCACCAGTATCCCTTAGTTACTATCCTCTTCGCTAAAGATATGCCCCTAATATGGATTGAACATGACCCCTCGTGCACGTCTTGCTAAATGTGTGGGACTTCAGACGGGTGCACACACCTAAGTAAGGGGAGCAAAAAACCCTTTTTGTACAAGGTGTCTCCGATAACAGTGAATTTCGCAGCTCTGTATCTCAACTTCTTCCTTTCTTGCCTTGCTTCTGGCATTTCTCCCTCTTTGATGTATCTGATCAGAGGGTCCATCCATGAAGCTTCCTTAGAAACATTTAAGCAAGTGCCAAGTGTTCCTTCAACATCTTCAATAGTAGGTCGAGGCAAGATTTCCACTGGGACTGTCCTCCTGATATCTGTCCTAGTTGTCGAGGCTAACCTGGCAAGTGCATCATCTCGACCATTATCGAACCTAGGTATCCTCTTCAATTTCACTTCTATGAAGCTCTTTAGTAATGACCTCACTTTCTCAAGTTACTTGGTCATTCGCTCGTCCTTGGCCTCGTAGGCTCCTAGTATCTGATTTACTACGACCCTTGAATCACTATGGACCAAAATCTGGCTGACACTAAGAGACTTGGCTGAGGAGAGCCCTGCTATCAAGGCCTTATATTCAGACTCGTTATTGGAGGCTTTGAAGTTGAACCTCAGGGCGTACTCAATGTCTATGCCATTAGGTGCTGATACTATCAGTCCAGCTCCACTTTCGCTGTCGTAGGAGGACCCATCGAGGAAGAGGCTCCACACGATCTGTTCTTCTGAGAAATTTCCCTCGGTGAGGGACCCCTGTCTAAAGAGATATCTTCCCTCTTCGTTTTCAGCCACTTTTCCTCTAGCGGTGCTTGTCTCAGCCTTATCTGCAGGTGTGTCGGTGAGTATGCCTTGTAGGGTATCTGTCTTCTCGAGGCTCTCATCTTCAGCTTCATCATCTTCCCAATTAAATTCAGCCACGAAATTTGCCAATGCTTTCCCCTTGATGGCCGTCCTAGGTTGATACACAATGTCAAACTCCCCCAACTCTATAGCCCAGGCCATTAGCCTCCCTGATTTTTCTGTCTTGTGCAAGACCTTCCTAAGAGGAGAGTCAGTGAGGATGACCATTGTATGGGACTGGAAGTATGGTTTTATCTTTCTTGATGCATGGATTAAGGCATAGGCTAACTTCTCCATTCATGGGTATCTTTGCTCTTCCCCCTGGAGTGCCTTACTGTTATGGGTGGGCACGGTCCGGTCCGGTCTGGGTTTTGCCTATTTTTTGGATCGGACCGAATATTCGGTCCTCAATTTTTTTGGACCGAGACCGGACCGATTAATTCGGTTAACCTACTAATTCGGTCCAGGCTTTTTTTGGTCCGATCCGGGCTAAATTCGGTCCTGACCCTATTTTATATATAAGTACATTTTATGAATTTTTTTATCTATTTTTCTCACAAATATATGTACAAAAAAATAATACTCGAAACTCCAAGTGATATTTACATGGGTTTTTTAACCCAAATAAAAAAATGTTTATACATATATAAAATGTTCCAAATTAAATTCATAAGTTATATACATTAATTCAAAAACTATACATAAGAAACACAATAACATTATTTTTATTATATATATATTGAAATCGGTCCGGTCCGGTCCAAATCGGTCTTTTAATATAGTGGACCGCGGATCGGGCCGGTTTAATCTGTTTTTAGGTTTTGTGAACCGATTTTCAGACCGATTTCAAAATAGCCTTAATTTTTGGTTCGGTCCGGTTCGGTCCATTCAGGTCGGTCTTTTTTTTGTCCACCCCTACTTACTGTTGAAATATACAGGCTTATGTACCCAGTCTTCGTCTTTGACGATTGCTGCGCTGATGGCTGATTCTGAGACAGCTAAGTACACATGTAGCTATTCGCCCTATAGTCGTGAAAATAGCAATGGATACCCTAGGTATGACTTTAATTCCTTGAAAGCCTCATCACACTCTTCACTCCATTCGAAGGCCTTTTGAAGAACGATAAACACTTGTCTGTGGCTCTGGACACGAACCTATTCAAAGCAGCCACTCACCTTATGAGCCTCTGAACGTCTTTAATGGTCTTGGGGGTATTCATTTCTAGGAGGGCCTTTATCTTTTCAGGATTGGCCTCAATACCTCTTTGATTCACAATGAACCACAAGAATTTCCCTGTTCCAACCCCGAAGACACACTTGGCCGGGTTGAGTTTCATCTGGTAATTATCTATCGTATTAAAGGTCCTCTCCAGGTCAGCCACATGATCCTCTGCCTTCAAACTCTTAGTTAGCATGCCATCTACATAGACCTCTATAGACTTCCTAATTTTATCTTCAAACATTTTATTCACAAGGCGCTGATACGTTGCCCTCTCATTTTTTAGGCCAAAGGGCATGACCCTATAACAGCATGTCCCCTTGTCGGTAATGAAGGTTGTTTTCTCCGAGTCTTCAGGGTCCTGAATAGGCATCCATGAAGCTCATGAGCTCATGGCCTGCAGTAGCGTCTACCATCTGATCAATGCATGGGAGCGGGAAGCTATCTTTGGGATAATATTTGTTGAGGTTAGTGAAGTCTACACACATCCTCTATTTCTCGTTGGCCTTTGGGACAATGACTGCGTTGGATAACCATTCGGGATAGATGACCTCTCTGATAAACTCAGCATCTTCTAGCTTCTTGACCTCGTCCCTTATGACCTCATATTTTTCTCTAGAATAAATTCTCCTATTCTTCTTTACTGGCTTCGCACCCTTTACCACGTTGATCTTATGGCACATGATTTTGGGGTCAATCCCCGGCATATCTGCATGACTCCATGCAAAGATGCTACGTCTTCTCCTCAACAGCTTGATGAGGTCTTCCTTGATGTTTGGCTTCAGAGTTTTGTCAACTTATATGGTTTTTTTCGGCTCATACTCGTTAAGGATGATGGATTCTACCTCTTTCGCGGCTTTTCCTTTCTTCAGATTGGTCTCGTCCCTGGGGTCGAGGGTATCAATATTATAAGTGGTTATTGCATTCTTGTGTGCCTCTCTTTCTTCGGCGAAGTTGAAATAACATTCACGTGCTATCGTTTGGTCTCCTTAAACTTCCCCTACCCCGTAAGGGGTAGAGAATTTGATCATCTGATGAATCATAAATGGCACAGCCTCAAACCCCTTGAGGGCTACTCACCCCAGTATAATGTTGTAGGCCGAGAAGACATGTTCGTCCATCACAAAGAACCTGACCCTCTTCGTAAGCCATCTCGGCCACTCGTCTCCCATCCTGACATCGGCCTCATACACTCCTAAAGGATAAAGTTTTTCCCCACTGAACCCAATCAATGGGTGATGGTATGGGACGAGTCTAGCACAACTGAGGCCTCAGGCTTTGAAGCATGGCCAAAACATCACATCTGCAGAGCTACCCCCATCGACTAGGATCCTTAGCACCTCGCACCCGTGTACCCTAGTAGTGATGATGAGAGGGTCATCATGTGAAGCTAAGAGGCCTTTGAAGTCCATTCTTGAGAACCCCACTATCAGAGTGTCCATATCAACCTTCTTTCTCTTTTCTGACTTTGCCTCAACAGAGGTTGAGTGCATAGCCTTTGTCACTGCCTTGGCCTCAGCTACATGGGCCTTCCTGTCTGCGACCTCTGATCCTCCTCCTGTTAGCCCCCCGAAGATCATCCCAATACCGAGTGATATCATATTAAGTCTCCTTACAGGGTCGTGGTCATCTCTCGGTGGGAGGTCAGGGTCATCCTCATCATCCGAAGGGTTGTCCCTTAGATTTAGAGGATCTTCTCGGCACGCATCACCTCTCTTATTTTTGGGGTCGTCCCCTCGGCCCCTCTTGAAGGCACCTTTGTCAACGTACTTCCTAAGTTTCCTTTCTTTTATCATTTTTTCAATCTCATCTTTCATAGTAAAGCTTTTGTCTGTCACGTGGCTATGGTCTTGGTGAGATTCACACCACAGGTTTTTGTTCCTCTTATGGGGGGTTTCCCTCAACTTCTCAGGCCACTTCAGGAATCGGTCACTCTTAATCTCATTGAGAATATGTTCGTAGCTGACCATCATAGGGGTGTAATCAGCGAACTTATTATCTATAGACCTCTTCTTCCCCTCTTTGTTCCTTTTCTGGTACTTGCCCCCACTGGTGCCTCCTTTTTCGTCTTCGTATATTGCTTCCATCACCTCTTCGGCATTAATCACCTTTCCGGCTGTTGACAACAATTCAACCATTGTCCTCGGAGGGTCTTCAACAAGCGTCCATAGCAGCTTCCCCTTCTGGAGTCCTCCAATGAGGGCGGTCATGGTTATATTCTCCTCATAGTCTTCAACCTCTAACTTTTCTTTGTTGAATCTGGCTATGTAGTCTCTTAGACTCTCATTCTTCCCCTGATTAACATAAAGCAAGTGTGTGGTCTTCTTCTGTGGCCTCACCCTAAAGAAAAAGTTGTGGATAAACCGGTGTGCCAACTGCTTAAAGCTTTTAATGGAGTTTTTTGGAAGAGACATGTACTAGATATGTGTTGCCCCAGTCAGAGTGCCAAAAAATGCACGACATCTCATCTCATTTGAGATAGAGTATATGTATGCCTCCGATTGATACATCTCAATATGATGGACGGGGTTGGTACTCCCGTTATACCTTGGGGTGACCACAGGTGGCTTAAACTTGGATGGTGTAGGTAAGTTGACTATCTTTGCCACAAAGGGTCAGCCTATGGAGTATCCTCTCTGAAGAAGGTCCCGGATATTCAGAATATTACCAATCTTATCCTTCAGTCACTGGATCGAGTCATTCTAGGGCCTCGTAGGGCTGGCTTGGCCGATGTTATCCCCTGTCGTCTCTTTGAGGTGGACGAAGGGTTCTGCTGCGATAGGCTTGTGTCGGCTGTTTACTTCCCCTTGACCATCGTCCCATCCTTGGGGTCGGCCCCCGTGGGGTCGGCCATCTGCTGCCTCCCTTCTGGACCTCACATCACTCCTTGATCTGGACAATTTTTTTCGCAGGTCATTTACTCGGCCCAGCCTCTCAAAGGCCGATCGCCAGCTCAAACGATCAAAAGCAGAGCCTCTCGGGCGATCGTTAGGATTTTGCCTTCCACACTTCCCTCTGGTCTCCTGGAGAGGTCGCACAATATTGTTGGAGACCTCATACGGCTCCCAGCATTCTATGGGGGCCTCCTCCCCCTCCAGATCATCATACCTATCCTCAGGGCAAGGGTTTCCTTGCCTCCCCAGGCGTAGACGCCGGGGGTCAGCAACATCCTTCCGTCGCTGTGGAGGTGGCAAGTCTTTGTGTGGCGCCTGGGGTGGTCCCCTGGCCTCATGCTTCCTTAGAGCTGCTGCCGGAGTAATCATCTCAAGTGAGACCCCTGGTGGTCTTAGTATGTTTTGGCTTAGAGCTAAATATTGCTCCTGCATGATCCGTTGGCTTGCTGCCAGAGACTTGAAGGCGGTTGCCACATCAGCCATCTCGAACTGAGGTGGTGGTTGACTGGAACTGGGTCCTACCCCACTATTCGGTGGAGGGAAAGGTTATGTTTGAGCTATGAAGAGCTGAACTGAAGAAAAGACTGGTAAGCTTGAGGATCTTAATGGGTCTCTTTCAATGGTAAAACAACCCCCACAAAGGGAGAGAATTGGTTCACCACCAAAATGCCCGGTGAGGTCAAGCTGTACAAAGGAAAAGATACCTTCTCGTTCCCACAGACGGCGCCAAACTGATGATGCTGAAATTTAGCACCACTAGGTAGGTGATGATGGGCTCAAGCAGTAACAACAATTGCAACCATGGAGATGTATGTGTGTAAGTGTATAGAAGGGGATGAGTATAAGAGGAATAATACAATGATGTATAGTGGTTCAGTCAATTAGGCCTACATCCATTATGAGTGTGTGATCCACTAAGTATGGGCACTAATAGCCTTGGATACAATGCACATAAGCTCCCTATCTCTCTACTGTATGTACAAGCAGAATTTTAGCTAGGGTTACAATTATCCATCCCATTGTAGGGTTGTAGATGACAAATATATATAGGTCTTGGGGGTGTAGTGTACCACCCAAGCATGCATGGTGCATGTGAATGATGATCTAGCCAATCCTCTGCTGACACCTGTAGATGCCACCTGTGATTAATGATGACATAATATTCCCTCACATGAGGGGGTAATATTGTTATAACGGTCTTCCACATGCCATGTGAGCCTCACGCGCACTATTCCACGCATCTCCCAAATCATGCGGTGTGATGATGTCACCCTCGACCCCTGAATATGAGGCCGAGGGCAAAGTTCCTTTTGGTAGTGAGTTTGGCCTAATCTGGGCCTCGTACTGTCGTACCCTCGGAGGGTCGTTTGGGCCTGATGAGGGGTCGACCCCTTGAAGGGTCATCCGGACCATGATAAGGGGTCGTCCCCTTGAAGGGACATCCGGACCATGATGAGGGGTCGGCCCCTTGAAGGGTCATCCGGACCATGATAAGGGGTCGACCCCTTGAAGGGTCGTCTGGGCCATGATGATGGGTCGGCCCCTTAAAGGGTCGTTCGGTTCATGATGAGGGGTCGGCCCCTTGAAGGGTCGTCTGGGCCTGATGAGGGGTCGGCCCCTTGAAGGGTCATCTGATATTGGTTAAGAGATCATCCTAGCCCCGTCCAGGTGCAGGGCGCCCTCAGCCTGGCCGAGGGTATATATGGGTATATCAGATGTTATCACAAATATTAAGAAAAAATTTGATCTTGAAAAGTGTATTTACATTGGCTCAAACGTTTATTCACACCTCTATATTTACTCCTACTTACACATGTAATTTGTTATAGTCCTATTTGTTTTGACAATGTGTTTATTCACACCATATATGCCAGTTGATTAGTTTATTATTAATAGCCAATCTCCTTGATTTTATGTTGGCTTTATGTTTTTACATCATGTTTCTTTGTTTTAGATTTTGGGTTACTTTCTACGAGCATCTATGCCATGTTTGGAATGATGTTAAACCCCACTCTATCCTTCTCTGTTGGTAAGAAACTCCACTTAAGGTACCGATGTTATTTTTTCTTTTAAGAAGTTGCATTATAGGTGTATAGCGAAATGATCGAGTGATTCTTATAAGCAACTTTTTATCTTTTAATTTAAATAATACATGAGTGAATGCATGGTCAAATAGGGTGTCTAAACACCTACTGACGAAAGAAATTTTTTATTTCATAATGTGAGCATGATCCTAAAATATATTGCGAGCATGACCTTTAAATGATTATTTTTTGTTAGCAATGATATGATTTCCCCATTCGATATCATGTCATTATTTCACCACACTGTGATGCACACTTCATGTCACCGTTTACACGATATAATCAGACTTAGGGAATCAAAATTAGAATATACAACTAGATTTATATCATAATTTGTGAAGCTCAATATCTATTGAAAGAGGAACATGTAGATATAGTGAGCATGGTTCATGTTTATAATAACAAGATTAAGGTGTACACTTCATGTCACTGATACTATGTGCTTTTAGATGCAATTGGAGTACAATATTTTTGGAAAACTATAGCCGTGTCAATCCTTAAATGTCAATATCTACAAAGACTTCTGAAGCTCAATATCTACAGAAACAGGAACCATTCTCATGTAGAGCTTAGATAAAGCGGATATGAAAAAAACAAAAAAAGGTGTAATTTTGTATAGGCATCAGAGAGGAATTTGTATTCAACCTTATAGTCATGTACTAGATGAAATTCCATGGTTTTGTCATTGTAGAAAATGTGTCTTATGCTTTGGACATAAATTTCTTCATCTCATATGCGACTATACTTTCTCTTTTAAAGTGGATGGATTACCTTTTCTAAACGTTTAATTGTAACTTTGGTATTATTTTTATATTCATATGAGGGTTTTATTGTACTTCAATGTGTGTACTATTTTTTACTAATGAAATACCTTATATGAGATAGGTTTGAATGTTCATTTACAATGTGGGTTTAAATGTTCATTTACTATTGGTAGTTACCCATGAACACTTTCCTTTTCGGTTTCATATTTAGCCTTATATGAGACAACATTAAATATTCATTTAAGCCTGCATATCGAAATGTAGTTTCAAGCTAAAAGATGGAATGTAGCTTAAATGCTCATATGTTTCAAATTGATATTATGTTATGCTTGAAATTGATTCGTCGTTGATGTTCTAAAGTTGAGTAATTTTTTATTTTGAATATGCAAATGGTTTTGTGCAGCCCACCACATCCACAACTAAATGATAGTTGTTTCAATGTTTCCAAATGGTAAATGGTCCTGAT
Organism: Sambucus nigra; assembly: GCA_949130495.1. Lineage (NCBI taxonomy): Eukaryota > Viridiplantae > Streptophyta > Magnoliopsida > Dipsacales > Adoxaceae > Sambucus > Sambucus nigra. The sequence continues at coordinate 528,372,794 of OX422210.1, read as the reverse complement.
GCTCTGCTAGCCATTGTTGCTACTTTTGCAATCGCAATAAGACAGATATACACCATGTACAATAATAACATATTCAAGTAGATTGAACTACTTCGGCAATCGCAATAGCTATAGGAAAACGTATATTTATCTGTATATTCATTGATTAATCAGTTGCAAATCTCCAAGGACAATAGTATTAATAAGTTGAACTCTTTATTTCTCGCATGCCTATCATTTTAATCAAATTCATCTGGATTCTAATTTTACATTTTGTTTTGTTTTTAGGTATTTATTTTATACTTTGTTTAGGTATTTATCTCGCTATTCATCTGGAGTTTATGTAGAGACAATCCGATTTCGTGTGGGATGAAACATTTGGCTATTATTCTGATGATGCTTCTGGGAACACTTGATGAGTTCTTTATTTATGTAATAATTATAAGTGTGGCTCTATGATAAAAACGAGGGGTTGAATCAATTATAGAAAGACTAGATTAATTATGTACCACTATTCCAACTTCTATAAAAATGAGGGGTAGAACCAATTGTTATTTAGCTTCATGGCGCTGCAATTCGTCAAATAGGACCAGTTCTTATACTCATTACGGGATATAAAAATATTTTTCTCTTCATGGGGCTTCAATTCATCAGATGGGTTGATTCAAATTGTTCTTTGAGTATAATCATCGTCATTTAGCTTCAGGTGAATATCGGTCTTAACTCAGTGGAGTTACCCTACAAACCTGGATGTCAGTTCTCTCTCTCTATCTTCATCTCTCTTTATTTCTCTATCTATACATTTCCAAAGGCTCTCAGGTGAAGAACGCATATGAACAGGTGTAAAAGCCAAAATGGAGAGTTATTTAAATATTCCACTGATATTTTGGGATTTGATGCAAAACATTATTTTTTTGTAATATTTTTTGAGTTTTTTTTACAAATGTTAGATGGAGAGTTAATACTAGAATATGTTGTGTTCTTTGTGGTATTTCATTTTCAATCTTCGAATATGATTCTTTTGTTCTTTTCTTATGAGGGAAGTACTTACACTGGCTGGGAATAATATAGGAAACAGGAGAATGATGTATTTTTTGCGTTTCAGCAAAAATTTTTGGAGCTTTGATTGTACTGCCTAGAATCATTTTTATTGTTGTTTTGCTTCTCTCAATTATCAACTTGAAGAACGCACTCTTGAAGATTTGAACTTTCTCTCCCGCTGTTTCACAGATCCGTTTCAGTAGAGATGAAGGTTGTTTCTCTCTATTAAATATGTACGTAGATTCTTGGGATATGTCTTTGAGAAATTTGTTTTTTATTCTATGTAATAATTTTTTTATGTTCTATCAGCGTGATTGCTTCCTGTTTCAGTAATGAATGTCGTTGCTGCAGTTGCTAACAGTTGCTCCTATTAGCGTGTATGAGGTTGTGATGTTCTATTCCATGTGTCAATTGAGTAAATGTTGGAAAATACAGCTTTTAGTTTATGGAACAACACCTTAAATGATACACAATTCTCTAGACATTAAACATACATTACTTAAACACTAAGGCTATTGCTATGAAAGCAATCAAACAATGAATGTTTGTAGCAATCAAGCAGCTATGAAAGGAATCAAGGCTGTTGTGGAAGTTTGAAAGGCATGATTTGAAGTTTCTTTTATTTTCATACAGTGCTTTGATAAACAAAGTGTCTCGGATGTAGCTCTCGAACCTATTTTTAGTAAGTCATTTTGATTTTTAAGAGTTTTTATAACCAACACTTCCTTCAATTATTGACTGCCATTTTTGTAACCAGTTTGTTCAGACTTAATTGTTTTTACTATGCATAAGTTCATAATATAAATATATAACTTTTTAAGATATAAAACTTTATTCAGACTTAAAAGTTACTGAACCAGACTTGATATTTTTAAGAATACTATTATAGAACTTACATGTGTATCAGTGGCACACATTTTGAAATTTCCACCTTGAATTGATTGGATATCAGATATCAAATAATGGTGCAATGATTTGTTTCAGATGAAATTGTGCGATCATTTGTTTTGGTATATGTGCTATTGTCTTTATGTGTGAGTTCTATATTTGTCTTGCAGAAATGACTTTTTCTTCTCTGAATCAGTGGCTTACCTCCATAGTTTTATTTATTTGTTTAGGTATTGAATGGTGGTATGTATTGATCTCAAGGAAATTTATTTTTAATGGCATTTATAAGTGATTAATTGATTATGTCACTCTATTTTTTATTCATTTACCGATCTCCTTCTAACAATTCTCCATATTTCTCTTTTTTTTTGCTCCATCTGCATGATTTGGAACTAATGAGGAGGCCTCTTGATTGATCCATTTGTCAATCTTTAATGATTTCTAACTCTAATTGATGAACAAAGTGTGTCTATGAAGGTGAATGATTTGGAACCGTAGCGAAGATGAATGACAATGGGTGTCTGTGAAGGCATTGTTCTATTTTGATGGCACTGTGATAGTTTTTGTGAGGACATTAGTTTTTAGTACAATTAAAAAGGGTAATATAAACTGGCATTTGTTATGTATAAGTGACAATGAAGTGTATTTTATGTTAGATTGTTACTGGGCTATAATATTTTTGTTATGTATTTTTGTTTATATCCCATTTCCCCTATTTTCAAAAATTATATCCACTTTTTGTTAGTAATGTTATTCTGTTTTATTTATTTATTTTTTTTGTAATATATTTGTTAACTAATGCGGTTATTTAACAGATAGCTATCATTTTCTTTTATTTCTTCGTCATGGAAAACAAATAATATAATCAATTTCCCCCCAATTTTGTACGAATGATAATATTTTTTCCTATGGTAACCTTTGGGAGAAACGTCATAACTTTTTAACTGTGAAGTGAAATGAGGCGATTCTGGCACCATTGAATTCATATTGCCTGTGCATAGTTAAAAATGTTTTGGCCTATTTTTAGCACTGTTTTAGGGGTCAAAATTGACTTTAAAGTCAGTAGTTCCTTTTTTTCATTGTTGTATTTTGTTCGGGTAAGTTTTTTTTTTGCTTATTTTTGTTGTAAAAAACTTTACAACTTAAATTATTTAGCCATTCCATACTTTAGGAAATTTTCTTCCTGCCTTCAGGCACGGACAATACGCTAATATATATATATATATATATATATATATATATATATATATCACACATGGGGACAATTAAGGATTGAGAAATTTAACTAACCACATGACCTCTTGGACCATTCTCATGATCAACGGTGAAAAATAACATTGTTTGCATTTACTTATGTTGTACGCTCCTGGAATACATTTTATCCTAGGATTATTAGCTCATTAGTGAACAATCTGTAAGAGATAAATCAAATTCTATCTACCTACCAAGTGAAGTGTTCTGAAAAAGTGCTAATTATTGCCACATGCACTGGTTAAAATATATTGAAAAAATGCCTACTTGATTTAAATTTTTGATTCATATTTTTCTTAATTAAGTGTCGCGCATCGCGCGGGCTGATACCTTGTAATATATATATTCTTCCACAAAAGAAAAGGTTTTGCGACTAACGAACCAATTTTTTTTATTAAAGTGATTCAATTATATCATATTTTCAAATATACTCTTATCATGTATTGCATTATATACTATAATAAAATATATTAATAAAAAAATAAAATGACTATGCAAAAAATAAAATTATGGTATTTAGTTGCTGTAAGGACATTGTCCGTCACAATTAATTAATTGAGAAACTTACATCTACAAAGACGAATCCGAATTTCAAAGAAAACTTCAACATTCAAGCCCAACAAGGTTGAATTTGGTCAAATGTGTTTAAGTTTCATTTACATTTCACATTAAAAGTGTTGAGATACTTTTATAAAAGTTAAAAATATTTTTTAAATGGTTTTTAATTTTTCAATATCATAAATGTTTTGGATAAATATCTCCTGATCCCGTGAATAGTCTTGATATTTGAGGATTCCAAGTTATTTAACACTTTAAAAATCCTTTTTAATGGGATCAGTGACTTTCTTTCAAATGACGTCACATCTCGTTCGAACGAGATGGAGGTTTGCTCGAACGACGTCGCATGTCGTTCGAACGAGAGTTATTTTCAGCCGACATGTCATCGCCTTCATTTTTAATATAAATAAGGGTGTCAGACTTCTGATTTTCGTGTGCAGAAAAATTGAATTTTGACAGAATAGTTTTTTATAATATTCTTCAACACATTTGTGGGTTCATAACTTTTGTTTTACAATTCACAATCCCAATTTCTTTTGTGTGAGTTGTTTTGTGGAACCCAAAACATAGTTTGCTATTGTTAATACTTTATGGGGAGATATCTGCAACCACAGGCTGCGTGCTATTATGGAGTGAGTCTCGGTGGAGTTTTTGTGACTGCGTGTCATTAAGGAGTGCTGCGGTGTTCCTGGGTTGAAGACTGGACTGCGGTTAATGTAGGTTCGCTGAGTGTGGACTTATTACTGATGACATTGATCGACGCCTACGGGTATTCGATTGTCAAATTGTATTTCATTGTAATCCGTATAAGTTGCGATTTATAATTATAGTGAAATAAAAGATTTTCCCTGAGGGGATTTTCCCTAAAATTTGTGTCGCCTATTTTATTTATGATGGTTTGACACTTGCACGCACATAGCTATTTGAGTTTATGGGCTGAATTGATTTGAATCATAAATTGACACTAATTAAATAAGTTTGTAATTGGAATTTGCGTAACTATACGAATCTTTATCGCACATAGGGATTTATCAGAGTAGGTTACGCTAATTTATCGCATATTCCTATTTTTCGCAAAAATTATGTGTTATTGATCTTTTTTGAAAAACTCTAATTTTTAAAATTTTGTCGCAATGTTTCCAAATGAAAACGTATATAGTCGGTTGCCAATTTTTGATGGGTCTAGTTATGCTTACTGGAAAGTCCGAATGAAATCCCATTTAAAAGTAATCGATGAAAGAGTTTGGGTCATTTTTGAAAGAGGCTGGATTCCTCTAATTGTCACCTCAAATAATGTCACGAATTTAAAACGTGTGTCAGACTGGAATGAGGATGAGTTTAGGTGGAGCACTTATAATTCATGTGGGCTTAGTGCAATTTCTGGACACGTCACCCCTGATGATTTTCGACGTAGTATGACATGCACCACGTCCAAAGAAGTGTGGGATAATTTGAACCTCACCCACGAGGGCACTAATGCGGTCAAATAGTCTAAAATTCAAAATTTGACCACTCAATTTGAGACAATCACTATGTTAGAGACTGAGTGTTTTGACGAGTTCTATGCACGTTTGTCTGATATTGCCAACACTAGTTTTAACCTTGGTGAGCCTATACCTAATGCACGAGTGGTCAAAAAGATTTTAAGATAGCTGCCTAAACCTTTTATCCCAAAAGTGACTGTTTTAAATACATTAGGAAATCTGAGTAGTCTGAAATTAAAAGAGTTGGTAGGAGACCTCCAGACGTACGAAATTGACATGTTCCCTGACACTATCAAACCTAAGGATAGAGGGATAGCGCTTAAATCCTAAGATAAGAAAAATAAAGTGAGTTTTTGTGAGTCTGAGTTTGAGGATGAGTCTGAGTTTGATATGGCCCTACTTGCAAAGAATTTTAAAAAAAATTCACCAGTTTTCGAAACAAATTTCTTCCAATAAAAGATTTTCGGAGAAAAATAAAAAGAGAGACAAGGCCAAAGAAATCTTTGAGAAAGAGAAAGAGGGTGAAGAAAAGTTTGAAAATATAAAATGTTTTGAGTGTGAGGGGAAAGGGCACAAGTCATTTGAGTGTCCCACTAGGATTAAGAGAGAGGGAAAGAAAGTTGCCATGCTAGCCACCCTGAGTGATAGTGAGGAAGATGTGAATGATTCCGAGGATGAGTCTTCACAAGGAAAGTGTATTGCCTTTTTAGCTAGTCACGAGAGCCCACCCACTTTTTTCCCACATCGATGAGGACACTTGTGCACGTGATACCCCCGAAGAGGTTTTGAGTGTTTCTAACGAGTCTAAGAGCGAGTGCGCTAGTGATGATAAGAGTGAGCTCCAGATTACATTTCGAGAGTTGTACGTCGAGATCTTAAAAACTAAAAAGTTGAATAACAAGTTGGGTCTCAAGGTGAAAGATTTGGAAAGTGAGATTGCAAGATTGCGAGTTTGAATGTTTCTTTGAGTGAGCAGTCGATTGCTTTGAATAGGGAAAAGAGTAAGCTTATAGACCGCGTGTCATAATTAGAGATATATCTTAAGCATGCCCAGGAGGCTAAAGTCACTGTAGAGAACGCATCTAAGAAGATGGGAACTATGGTTCTCAATCCTGTTTTGGGGAATGGTGAGAGTTTAGGAATAAGCCATGACGGTGATTCTACTTCTTTTGTTGCACCCGAGGCGGTTCCTACTTTAGAGTTAGATACCCATGACTCTCGACCAAATCCACCTAGACAACCTGTACCTATTAGGAGAGCTCGTAGGAGACATTTTGAGAGAGGTGTACCTAGGCCGGTGTATGTTTTTTCCCATTATAAAAAGAGATGACACGTTAGGGAATTTTTCTTTAAGTTGGGCTATGTGTCACAATTTTCTCTTACACATGCAATCACTCATGATACTTTGCTTGAACATAATTGATGATACGTAAATATTACGTATTTCATCCTCCGAACGGACGCATTTTAGCCCCCTCGGGTATCTTATTCCCTATATTTATGCTCGTTAACTAGAAAATCTCGGATTTCTACGTTAACATGTTTTGTAGGGGTTAATTGAGCTTTTATAGGTAATTGGATGCTAAGTGTGAAGTTCGGACGCATTCCGCTCGATTTTCGTACGTGATCGCACGTTCAAGGGCATTTTAGTCTTTTCACATATTGGGCACCTGGCCCAACATCTACATGGAAGTTGTATCCCTCCTCGCAAGCTTCGCGTGGCCATAAACGATGCGCGATTCCAATGCAGAATGAAGAAGTTACGGGAGTTTTAGGGGACATGAAATGCAAGCAAGCAAAAACAGCGATATAGTGTACTGTGACCTACTTGATCGATCGATCGATCGATGGTTTGGGGTCGATCAATCGATCGATCCTTCTAGACAGTGGGATATTTTGTTCACCATCAATCGATCGACCAAAGGGGTCGATCGATCGATCCCCTGTTTCCAGGAGATATTTTGCCTTTTAATTTCTTTTCTCTTTTCTTTTCTATTTCTTTTCCCACTTAGTATATAAGAATTTTTTGTTGTAAATATAAAAATAATTCGTTTTAGGTAGGGTAGGTTAGGGTTTTGGAGGTTTGAGAGCTCTTTTCTTCTTTTCTTCTTGGATTGACACCCATTTAGGCTTGTAAGATTGTGCTACCATCTTCCATCTCTGTTAATGTAGTTGTATTTCATTATTTCTTACTTTGTCGTGTAATTTACATGCTTTCTAATTTAGTTTTCGTGCTTTCTTTACTTGCTTTCTAGTATAGATTTATCGCGTTTATTTACTCGCTTTATTTATCGCGTTTTTAACATGCTTTCTAGGTAATTTAAATTAAGTTGTGTTTGAATTGAACTCACTCAAGTTGATTCGTTGCTTGGATTAGGTGATGGTGTTTACGGGTCTATTCTGGGTGTGTTATCCTAGTTATTGTGTCTAGGAGATTTGACGGGTCATATCATGTATGTCCCGTGCTTACGACCTTTTATGCGGATTTAGGGGCGTGACATCCCTTGATTCAATTAACTGTCAAAATGAGACGCGTTCTAAATAACTCGTCGACCCATGTATCCATTTTATACAAATTAACTCGGGTGAGGAATATTCGACGCAACCTATAGTTTTACCGCTTTTGTTAATCTAGTTTCAATACCCTTGCCTAAATTAATCATTTTCCCTTTTTTGTATCTTTTTCTTTTTAGTTTGTAATTCACCTTTTTACACTTTTATTCAGGAATATTAAATCATATAAATTCTAGCAACTCGTCTCAGTGGATCTTTCGATACCCGACTTACCACTGTGCTTACCCCGCAAGTGTAGTCGTAATTTAGGTTTTTTGTATTGAGTTGGCGAAATGAAAACAACGATCAGCGTTTGACACGCGCTACTTTTCGTACTCGATCAAAATGGCGCCGCTGTCGGAGACTTGTTTGTTTTAGACATTATTTGATTTAGTATTTCATAGTATTTTCTTTCTATTTGTATTATTTGCTAACCTTTTTCCAAGACTTCCACATTTGAGCACTTAGAAACACTCGAATTTTTCCCACGCGAACTTACTTTGTGGAATTCGCCACTTCGAGCCATTTTTGGGGTAAGCATGTCTTATTCCAATTCTTTCGGTAATCATTGTTATAATTCTCAAAATTCTTGCAAACCTATGACTTTCGATGAATACTTAGAATCCCAAAGTATAACAAATTCAAATATGACTTTGGGCGAGTATAACGAAAGTCAAAATTTAGGTTATTGGAATTTTGATGATGACAACAATGATTTTGGGCCTTTACCTCCTTACAATAGGAATTTTGAAACGAATTCGAATAGTTTTCAAAATTTCTATATTAATGGGGTTTCGTGTAAGTCCGATGGTAATTTTTAAAGTTCCCATTCTCATGCATCCGCACCTCGACCTATGACATTCGGGGAGGGTTTGCGTATGTATGAAAATGAGAAAATTAAAAATCGTTATCGAAAAGAAAATCGTTGTTGGGAACATGAGTTGGATTTATTATTTGAGTCCGACGACGATTTTTCTTCCGAGACTTTTGAAGTCGAGGAATGTTTTGAACCAAATGAGGTACTTGTGCCTACTTTGTAACAAACCATTCTTGACTTTTCCCATTGCGTAATAGATATTGAAAGTGAGGATAAAAATGACGTAATATCTATTTGCAATGAAATGATTTCTTCTTTGGCCCCCAAAGAAGAACATTTCATTGAAAATGATATTATTTCATTCGAAACTCAATCTTCATGTGATGATAATTCATCTCATGAGTTTGAATTTCTTTCATCCCCATTTTCATGCTCTATTATCACACCGTCATAAGTACCCAATGATTCGGTTTCAAACTTTAATGTTTTAAACCTTTTCTCCGATGAGGAGTACTTGCTCGAGTCGCCTTCTACGATCGCATATTTGCCTTTGTGTGAGTCGCCTCCCATTCCAATTTCAAAATCCTTGGGAGGATATTCATCTTTTCTCGGTCCCCACATGTTTTTGTCACCCGTTCAATCCAAACCCCCCATCGTCCCTCCAAAACTTTTAATTGACGATGGTTCCTTTCTTACGTTTTACACATGCCTTCCGTTGTTAAAACAGAATTCATATTTTTTGGAAGGCATGCTTTTATGTGAGGGTACACTGGTTATCCTCCAAAGTCAAATCGTTTTAACGGTGGACCCTCAACTATTTAGACTTCTAGTGCATAGTTAGTGTGAGGCCTAAATAGTAGGTTGTATATAGTTAACTTTTTTATTCTTTCTTTCTTTTTATTTTAGTTTAATGTAATTAGTTAACTTTTTGTTATTTGTTTTTGCTATGCTCGGTACTAACTTGTTTTGTAGATTCTTTGGACTTGTTCTTATGGGGATCGCTCCACTTTGGGGTAATATCGTTATTTTTCTCTCTTTAACTTGGTTCTTAATTAACATTGAGGACAATGTCAAGTTTTCAGTTAGGGGGTGTGGGATATTCTATCCATTTCTTTATTTTAGTCCATGTTTTTGCTCACATGTTAGTTACTTAGTAGGCTTTTCTTAGAAAAATTTAAAATTTTCAAAAAGATTTTCTTTCTTTTTTCTCCTTTTTTGGGCGTTTTTGCCCTTGTTTCCGATGGTAAATTTTAATAATTGCCCGATCCAATAGACAACCCAACGATGCATGTTCTCGATTTTAGAAGTTAGTAGACTTTAGTCTCCATTATTGATATTATGAATAACTTCATGAATTAAACTTTAATCCCATGAGCACATGCACTTTTCTTGCTTTCTTGATTTGGTTTAAGATTTTTATAACTCGATAATCTTTTGTTGCATTGTATATACTTACACCGAGTAAGCTTTGTACCTTTCGTCGTTTGTGAGTGTATACATTATTCTTTTCTCATTGAAAACGTTGAATTCCTCAGAAATCTCTCTATTCTTTCATTTGATCGTTCATTAATTGAGTTCATACTTGAAATGTGTTAATTGATCATGATTTTCATATATTGTTTTGACTCGAGAATTGTGTAAACTTTTGGAAATGATCATAGGCATTCTTTGATATATCACCCATATTAGCCTTGACCTCACCCTTATATGTTTACCCTCGTTAACCCCTTTGAGCCTAAATATTAGCCTTTCATTTCATACCCCATTCCCATAACTAACTCTAAATTGGAGTTTTAGCCCATACATACGCTTTACATACCTTTGTTTGGAATGTTGCTTGGGATTTAATGATGTTGTTGTGATGTCGGTTGCAATTTAGTCATATGAGAGTTTGAAAAGTAAAGAAAATAAAAAGTGAAAAAAGTGATGAAAAAGAGAAAGCAAAAAGAAAAAGAAAATAAAAGAAAAATGAGAAAAAGAAGAAAAAGAAAAGAAAGAGAAAGTTTTAAATGTTGTATATAGTTTGATAAGCTTTGATTACTCTCCCCGATGATATATGCAATGCCGTTTCGGAACTTTTTTTTTCCAGTTTTGATATTGCTCGCATTTTCCCATTGTCCCGAGTTTTCATTTTCGAACACTTTGAATTCGTACATACATTCCTTCATTTCATACCCTAGCCTAACATACATTACAAACCTATTAAAGTCCTATGTGATCTTTGGTTGATGTAATTTAAAAGTCATAATAGTTTTGATAATCTGTGAAAATACATTTCGCCTCTTTTAATGTGCGGCATCTTTTATTGAGATTACAAGTTTTTCATTTCCTATATGAGTTCTTCATTTGTGACATGTGTGCGGCCTAGTTTTCGTTTACATTTACTCTTTATGCCCGCATGTTTCGTGTGTTACCTCCCTGTTTCGAGTGAATTTTATTGATGAGCATAATGCCCGTGAGGATTGAATATATGCTTGCTTTAATGTTTATTCGGTTTATATAAGTTTTTGCCAAATCACACTTTGCATGTGCTCGCTCCCCTCCCACATTTTAACATTTCAATTCTATGAGGTGCATTCTAGAATGTTAATGATTCGGACTTTTGTTTGAATTTATTCACCTTGCTAATAATGCGTTTGAAATCTTGTTCGCTATTGTTGGGCTTGTCACGTGTTGGTTTGGGATTATTTTGAGGAAACCATGTGATGTTTGTGGGTATCATCCCTGAAAACCCTCACGAGACGACACTCGTCCATTAGGGTGACCTAGGGGTTTAACGACTTATTGCATTTGCTATATGCAATCGAATCACCCGTGAAAGTGGCCTTTTGCTTTTATACCATACTTTTGTACTATCTCCTATTTTTGGTTTGCTTGTATTTCTTATTGCATCCTATTTCATTGCTAGGGACTAGCAATGTGTAAGTTAGGGGGTGTGATGATACGCAAATATTGCGTATTTCATCCTCCGAACGGACGCATTTTAGCCCACTCGGGTATCTTATTCCCTATATTTATGCTCGTTAACCAGACAAGCTCAGATTTTTACGTTAACATATTTGCAAGGGTAAATTGAGCTTTTATAGGTAATTGGATGCTAAGTGTGAAGTTAGGACGCATTCCGCTCGATTTCCGTACGCGATCGCACGTTCAAGGGCATTTTAGTCTTTTCACAGATTGGGCACCTGGGCCAACATCTACACAAAAGCTGTAGCCCTCCTCGCAAGCTTTGCGTGGCCGTGAATGGTGCGCGATTTCGATGTAGAACGAAAAAGTTACGGGAGTTTTAGCGAACGGGAAATGCAAGCATGCAAAAATAGCAATGCAGTGTGCTGTGACCTGCTTGATCGATCGATCGACGGTTTGGGGTCGATTGATCGATCCTTCTCGACAGTGGGATATTTTTTTCACCATCGATCGATCGACCAAAGGGGTCGATCGATCGATCCCCTGTTTCCAGGAGATATTTTTCCTTTTAATTTCTTTTCTCTTTTCTTTTCTATTTCTTTTCCCACTTGGTATATAAGACTTTTTGTTGTAAATATCATAAATAATTCATTTTAGGTAGGATAGGTTAGGGTTTTGGAGGTTTGAGATCTCTTTTCTTCTTTTCCTCTTGGATTGACACCCATTTGGGCTTGTAAGATTATGCTACCATCTTCCATCTCCGTTAATATAGTTGTATTTCGTTATTTCTTGCTTTGTAGTGTAATTCACATTCTTTCTAATTTAGGTTTCCATGCTTTCTTTACTTTCTTTCTAGTATAGATTTACCGCGTTTATTTACTCGCTTTATTTATCGCGTTTTTAATATGCTTTCTAGGTAATTTAAATTAGGTTGTGTTTGAATTGAACTCACTCGAGTTGACGCGTTGCTTGGATTTAGTGATGGTGTTTACGAGTCTATTTCGGGTGCGTTGTCCTAGTTATTGCGTCTAGAAGATTTGACGGGGCATATCATGTATGTCCCGTGCTTACAACCTTTCGTAAGCAATTTCTGGGGTATTTGTTGAAGCCAAAATCTTATTAGGCTTTTATGCGGATTTAGGGGCGTGACAACCCTTAATTCAATTAACTGTCGAAACGAGACGCATTCTAAATAACTCGTCGACCCATGTATCCATTTTATACAAATTAACTCGGGTGAGGGATATTCGACGCAACCTATAGTTTTATCACTTTTGTTAATCTAGTTTCAATACCCTTGCCTAGATTAATCATTTTCCCTTTATTGCATCTTTTCCTTTTTAGTTTGTAATTCACGTTTTTACACTTTTATTTAGGAATATTAAATCATATAAATTCTAGAAACTCGTCTCAGTTGATCTTTCGATACCTGACTTACCGCTGTGCTTGCCCCACAAGTGTAGTCGTAATTTAGGTTTTTTGTATTGAGTTGCCGAAACGAAAACAACGATGAGCATTTGACACGCGCTACTTTTTGCACTCGGTCAATAATGATAGAGAGTTTGCACATATTCGAGAGCAAGTAAAGTTTTTGGTCAAGAATTCTCATGATTTGATGGAGTTGTTTCAAAAGATATCACCATCTCTAGAAAAGTCCACCGCACATACCGATTGAGGTCTAGACATTTTTACTAGCACAGGGTGATTTACATGATGTTATCTTATGCCTATTGCTAGTATGTACCATTTGCTTTTATACTTTATTAGGATTTTTATTTGCTTTTCTTATTTTTTTGGGTAGTATTTTAGCACTGTTTTGGATCTGATTCCCCATTCCAGGAACAGTTTTGTCAAATTGCCCCTTCCAGAAATTTTCTCACTGGACGAAACTGCATGATATTCTGAATAAACTGGGAAAATTTTATTTTCTCGTTCTGACGAGAATACATGTTGCGCGAAGTTTTCTCGCGAGATCCTATGTCGTTCAAACGATAAGGAATCTCCTTCGAACGATATGTTGAGATTTCTGAAAATTTCTGTTTGCAGTCCTCTGATTCATATTGATATTGTATTTGGCTCTGTTGGGTAGTTTCTGAACAGTGTTTGAAAAATAAAAAAATTATTTTCTTTGTTGTGAAAATTTTGAAAATTCCAAAAAGAGTTTTGTATGTTGTTTGCACCTTATATGAATTAAAATTTAGGATGACCATGTCACAACTTCACGCCATATCCATGTGACTATTTGATAATGTTTTGAGGTAATGAGTTGTGCCATTCATGTGCTTTACAAAGTTTAGAGTCTTTGAGATGATATAGTGTTACTTCCTACATGATTGACTCTTTTTGTCCTTTATTGCTCACATGCATTGATTTGTTTGACTTTTTTGCTTGCCTATCACATGTTAGTTGAGTGTTTTCATCTCAATTTTGTCTATACAATGAACCAAATGTGATAAAACTTGACAAAAATTAGTGCATGTGATCAAGCGCGAACCGTGCGTCGTGTAATACGCAAATCGTTGTTATCGGTTCGGCGACTCAATGCGAAAAACCTAAACTACTACTGCACTTGCGAGGCAAGCACAACGGTAAGTCGAGTATCGTACGAAATCCACAGGGAGTGATTGAATTTTAGATTTTAATTATTTTGCTACTTCAAAAGTAAAAGTGTAAAAGGTGATATGGTTTAAAAGAAAGAAAAGGAAAAAATTAAGAAGTTAAAGATAAACAAGAATTAATAAAACGAGAGTCGGGATCGCGCCCCCGCCATGGGCTAAACAACTAATAATTAAAATTTCGGTTAAAAAATATTTAATCGAGTATTTTTAATTAATCATAAGCATCACGCAAGAAGAAATTAAACTCAAAGTTGCGAGATAAAACATTTAATCAAAAATGGCCACGCACGTCTTAACATCGGATTATCCCTATAAACACTAATGTTGCGTGACAAAGAAAGTTAAACGCATAATAAACCAATTTCAATACGCAAGGTTTCGATTAAATGCAATTTTATACAAAACCTAATTTTCGGAACTCGACTCCCATCAATGGCGGACACACGATCAAAACCCTATAAACTACTCACTACACATAATTAAACCAAGTAAAACAACTAATTAACTAAGAAAACTAAGAATTAACAAACTATAGCTAACTATCTAAGCATGGAAATAAGAAATAAAGTAAGAAAACAACAAAGGAGAGAACATAATAAGTGGAGAAGATAATGAATAGTAAATGGTACTTACATAAATGGGTATAAACCCAAAGAGAGAGGAGAGACAAGCTCCCCATAAAAATCCCCAAACTCTAACCTAAAATGAATCTTCTTAAGTCTAAAAATGATTCCCCCCTTTAATACAATGTTTTTATATAAATACCCCACAAAAAAACTAGTTAAAAAATGAGATTTGCGGACTTTCAGCCGAATCGATTCGCACTCTCCGAATCGATTCGCCCCTGACAGTGCTGAATTCTCAGCTTTGTCCAACTTTACGAAAAATATCGTAACTTCTTCGTTATAACTCGAAATTAGGCATGGTATGAGGCTACGCGAAGATAACTCAGAGGAATACAACATCCAAGAATACATTAGGCCAAAAAACTAAATTATGAAATGATTAAAATGACCTTGAATGCGACCTTGAGTGTGATTTTGAAGATAAAACCATCCCAAAAATGCCATAACTCGCTCATTATAGATCGGAATCATGCACCGTCAGCGGCCACACGAAGAGAAATCAAAGGGATTCAAATTCCGTGAAGAGTTTGGGATCAAAATTCGAATTCTGAAATTACTAAAATTCCCCCGAAGCTGCAATATTCAACAGAATTTTTCTGAAAAGAGACCAAACTTCACACTAAGCACCGAAATACCTACAAAATCTCAATTATACCTCATATAACATGTAAACATATAAAACTGAGGTAGTCTGGTTAACGAGCATAAATATAGGAATTAAGGTACCGAGGGGGCTAAAATTGATAAGTATAAGGTGTGAAAAATACAATATTCGTGTCGAATCACACCCCTTAACTTACACATTGCTAGTCAGTAGCCATGAAATACAAAGCTAAAAGAACTACAAGCAAACCACAAATAAGGAGATATTTACAAAAGGGATAAATACCACTTTCGCGGGGGAACGATTGCGTCTAGCATATGCAATAAGCCGTTAAACCCCTAGGTTACCCTATTGGACGAGTGGTGTCTCGTGGGGTTTTCAGGGATGAAACCCACAAACATCATATGGGTTCCTCAAAATATGCCCAATCAACATGCGAAAAACTCAACAATAACGAAAATAATTTCAAACACGTTATTAGAAAAGTGAATAAATGATCGTGCACGAACCGTAGGTCGTGTAATACGCAAATCGTTGTTATCGGTTCGGCGACTCAATGCAAAAAAAAAACTAAACTACAACTACACTTAACAAGCAAGCACAATGATAAGTCGAGTATCGTAAGAAATCCACAGGGAGTGATTGAATTTTAGATTTTAATTATTTATTATTTCAAGAATAAAAATGTAAAAGGTGATAGGGTGTTTTTAAAGAAAAGGGAAAATTTAAAAAGTTAAGTCTAAACAATATTTAATTAAAACGAGAGTCGGGATATCGTACCCGCAATGGGCTAAACTACGCAAAATAAAGTTTTGGTTCGAAAACATTTAACCGAGCACTTTTAGTTAATTATAAACATCACGCATGAAGGAATGTAATCCAAAAATACGAGATAAAACATTTAATCAAAAATGGTCACACGAGTCTTAAAATCGAATTATCGCTATAAACACTAACGTTGCGTGATAAAGAAAGTTAAAAGCATAATAAACCAATTTTAATACACGCGATTTCAATTAAATGTAATTTTACACAAAAACCAATTTTTGGAGCTCGACGCCCATAAATGAATGACACGCGACACAAACTCTATTTAACTACCCACACAACATGATTAAACTAATTAAACAACTAATTAATGATTAAAACAAGAAATAAATTAATTAAACTAATTTATCTAGGCAAGAAATTAAATAGACAAATAAAATTAAGCTAAAACAATTAAATAACAACAAGAAAGATAATGAATAGTAACTTACACACCCAAAAATGGTGAAAAACAACCCAAGAGAAAAACTAAACTAACCTAAAAAATGAGATATTTTACAAAAATAAACAAAGGTTCGTATTTATACTAAGTTACATAAAAATAATAAAAGAAAAGGAGAAAATAAAATAAAAAAGAAGCAATGCACAAAATCGCAATACCCGAATCGATTCGGGCCGAATCCGAATCGATTCGTATCAGGAGACCTGCTACACTGAAAAGCATCGAATCGATTCGGGCATGTGACGAATTGATTCGCATATTTAGGAATTGGACTCTCTCCTCTATTTTCTCATGCACAGCAGCAACAAAAAAACCCATACCCATATGCGTGGCCAACAACCCATATCCAATAACTAAATACCCATTTCGGGTATCGTCAAAACCCACCAATCCGAGACCTCCAATGTTGAGACATCAAGCTAAGACCTCCAATGGTGGTGGAGACCCACTTGGAAGAAAAACCAAAAACCTCCAAAACCCATCAAACGCTAAAGCTCAAGCTCCATAAAAGTGGCCAAAAAGCCCCATTTGCGCGTGTGGTCAAAGATCGAGCTCCAATTTCGAACCAAAGTCCCGGATTTCGAACGAACCCAAAACTCGAGCCAAAACCCAAATCTCCATTTCCATTTGCTGCAAAAAATGTTTTAGGTACATAAAAGGAATTATTAGAATTGTTAATGAAAGAGAAAAGGGACATGGATGTAATTAATAAAGTTGTTATTTTTCTTATAATTCTTTTTCGATTAAAGGTCCGTGTTTTCTTCGTTCGGACTCCGATTGGAGCACCGTTCATGGCTTTACGAAGATTGGCCCGATGGCTACAACTTCCATGAATGCTTCGGGCAAAAATCCATAAGTATAAAATTACAAAAATGCCCCTGAACGTGCAAATTGTTACGAAGCTTTATCGGAACACGATGAAACTTCACACTAAACACCGTAACACCTATAATTGCTCAATAATATCTCAAATAAAGTATTATCGTATAAAACGGAGGTTGTATGATTAAAGAGTATAAATATAGCAATTACGGTACCCAAGGTGGCTAAAAATACATAAGTTAACGGGTGTAAATATGTATTATATGCGTCGTATCACCCCCCCTAACTTAGACATTGGTTGTCCCTAGCAATGAAATTGGAATCAATAAGAAATATAAGAAAATAATAAGATAAGAGATATATACAAAAGCGATAAAAGCCACTTTCGCGGACGAACGATTGCATTCAGCGTATGCAATAAGCCGTTAAACCCCTAGGTTACCCTAGTGGACGAGTGTCATCTCGTGAGGGTTTTCGGGGATGAAACCCACAAATATCATATAGTTTCCTCAAAATATGCCCAACCCAACATGCGACAAACTCAACAATACGAAAAAGATTTCAAACACGTTATTAGCATATCGAACGAGTTTAAACAAAAGTCCATTGTTATTAATATTATAGAACGAGTTTCATAGAATTAAAACTTTAAAAGTGGGAGGGGAGCGAGAACACGCATAATATGATTTAGGCAAAACTTAAACAAACCAGATAAACTTAAAGTATGCATATATTCAATCCTCATGAGCATTACACTCATCAAATGAATCCATTATGAAAATGGAGGTAACACACGGGACATGCGGGCATAAAGAGTAAATGTAAATGGAAACAAGGTCGTACACATGTCACAAATGAAGAACGCAATATAGGAAATTAAAAACTGTAATCTCAATGAAAGAAACCGCACATTAAAATAGGCGAAATGTATTTTCACAAATTATCAAAACTATTTAAGCTTTTAACTTGAACTCACCCTAGGATCACATAGGACTTTATAGGGTTATAATGTAGGCTAGGCTAGGGTACGAAATGAAGGATATATATGTACAGATTCAAAGTGTTCGAAATAAAAACTCGAGATAATGGTAAATAGTGGACAATATAAAAAATTAGAAAACAAGTTCCAAACAAGCATTAGATCTAACAATTGGAGAGTAATCAAAGCTTATTGAACTATATACATCACATAAACTTTGTCTTTTCTTTTATTTTCTTCTTTTTCTCATGTTTTCCTTTCTTTTCTTTTGCTTTTTTCCTTTTCTTTTCTTTTTCACTACTTTTTTTACTCTTTTCATATGCTTAAATTGCAACCACAAGAAAAAACATCATTCAATCCCAGGTAACATTCCAAATAAAGGTAAGAAAGGTAATATGTATGATGTGTAGCTCCAATTTGAAGTTGTTAATGGAATTATGAGTAATGAAATGAAAGGCTATATTTAGGCACAAAGGGGTTGACTATAGAAAATATAAAAGGTGAGGTCAAGGTCAATATGGGTGAAATGACAAAGGCTCCCTATGATCATTTCATAAAGTTTACGCAATTCTCGAGTTAAAATAATTTTATGAAAATCATGCTCAAGTAACACATTCAAGATTTAAACTCAATTAATGAACGATCAATGAAAGAATACAGAGATTACTGACAAAATCAACGTTTTCAAAGAGGAAAGAAAAGTGTATAACACTCATAAACGAAGAAAAATCCCAAAGCTCACTCGGTGTTAGTATATACAATGCAACAAAAGATTACCGAGTTATAAAAATCTTAAACCAAATCAATTTAACAATAAAACCGCATGTGCTCAAGGGATAAAGTTTAATTCATGAAGTTATTCACAATATCAATGATTTGAGGACTAAAGTCTAATAACTTCTAAAATCGAGAACATGTATCGTTAAGTTGTCTATTGGATCGGACAATTATTGGAATTTATCATCGGAAACATGGCAAAATGCCCAAAAAAAGAGAAAAAAGAAAGATTTGTTTTTGAAAATTTTCAAATTTTAACAAAAAGGCATTCTTAGTAACTAAATGTGAGCGAATCCATGGACTAAACATGAAATGGATAGAATATCCCACACCCCCTAAGTTAAATGTTGCATTGTCCTCAATGCGCATTAAGAACACAACACAAAGAGAGGAAAAGAACGGTATTACCCAAAATTGGAGTGATCCCCGATAAGTACGAGTCCAAAGAATCTACAAAACAAGTTAGTACCGAGCATAACGAAAAGCATCACAAAAAGTTTAACTAAATACATTAGATTAAATTAAAAGGAAAGAAAAATTAAAACGATAACTATTTACAACCTACTATTTGGACTTCACACTAACTATACACTAGAAGTCTAAATTTTTTAGGGTCCACCCAAAATATAATTTGAGTTTGAGGGATTAATGGTGTACCCTCCTTAGAAATCATGTCTCCCGAAAAATAGGAATTCCGTTTGAACAACAGAAGGCATGTGTAGGGTGTAAGAAATGAACCATCGCCAATTACAAATTTTGGACGAACGATGGGGGATTTGGATAATAAGGGGGACAGGTACACTAGAGGCCCAAGAAAAATTGACTCATCTCCCAAAGGTTTTTCAAGTGGAATGGGAGATGGTGCACACACAGGGATAACATCCATCGAAAACAAGTCCGGTAAAGAGTCCTCATAGGCAAAAAGTGTAGAGGTTTTAAAAGTTTCTATCGACTCATAGGAATCAATCGATAATTCTAATGGTCCAATCACGAAAAATGAATATGGTGATGAAACAAATTCAATATCAATCGATTCATCGTCGGAAGGAGATTGAATTTTGGGAGAGAAAGATGCACACTCAATGAGAAATTCTTCGAAAAATTTAGGTGAAACACAAGTCTCGTTATTTTGTGCATAAGAATTCATCTCATCGCAAAGTGATCAAAGTCTCGATCCAGCACTATTTAGGCTTTCCAAACCTTGGGAGTAAAGAAGAAAAATTTCTTCGAAAGTAACCTTCCTCGGCTCTAGATCCTCGGATTCCTCATTTGGTTGAAATTCTTCTTCACATTCATCGGAATAAGAATTGTTATTGGAATCGAATAATGAATCCAACTCAAGCTCCCAATAACAATTTTCATTCTGATAATTGTTTTTAAGTCTTTCAATCTCAAGAAAATCTTCAAAATGGAAAACTTGAAAACTATCCCCAAAGTAAGAATCATTAGAATGACCGTAATAACTATAAAAGAAAGACATAATTACTAAATTGTATGTAGAAGGAGAATCCGATGAAAAGGTGTGTGATCGAGAATCAACATTTCTAAGCACTCAAGTATGCAAATCCTGCAAAAAAATGTTAAAACAAAGAATACGGATACAAAAGAAAAAATACTACGAAATAATAAAATAATTACAATCTAAAACACACTCCCCGACAACGGCGCCATTCTGATCGCGCCCGCACCGTGCGTCGTGTAATACGCAAATCGTTGTTATCGGTTCGGCGACTCAATGCAAAAAAAACTAAACTACAACTACACTTGAAAAGAAAGCACAACGGTAAGTCGGGTATCGTAAGAAATCCCGAGGGAGTGATTGAATTTTAGATTTTAATTATTTATTATTTCAAGAATAAAAATGTAAAAGGTTATAGGGTGGTTTTAAAGAAAAGGTAAAAATTAAGAAGTTAAGTCTAAACAATATTTAATTAAAACGAGAGTCGGGATCACGTACCCGCCATGGGCTAAACTACGCAAAATAGAATTTCGGTTCGAAAATATTTAATCGAGCATTTTTAGTTAAATGTAAACATCATGCATGAAGGAATTTAATCCAAAAATGCGAGATAAAAAATTTAATCAAACATGGTCACATGCGTCTTAAAATCGAATTATCGCTATAAACACTAACGTTGCGTGACAAAGAAAGTTAAACGCATAATAAATCAATTTTAATACATAAGTTTTCAATTAAATGTAATTTTACACAAAACCTAATTTTCGGAGCTCAACGCCCATCAATGACGGACACGCGACACAAACTCTATTTAACTACTCACACAACATGATTAAACTAATTAAATAACTAATTAATGATTAAAACAAGAAATAAATTAATTAAACTAATTTATCTAGGCAAGAAATTAAATAGACAAATGAAATTAAGCTAAAACAACTAAATAACAACAAGGAAGACAATGAATAGTAACTTAAATTAATGGAGGAGAGGAGAATAATAGCTTACACACCCAAAACTGGGGAAAAACAACCCAGGAGAAAAACTCTCCAAACCCTAAAACTAAAGTAACCTAAAAAATGAGATATCTTACAAAAATAAACAAAGGTTGGTATTTATACTAAGTTACATAAAAATAATAAATGAAAAAGAGAAAAGAAAATAGAAAAGAAACAACGTACAAAATCCCAATACCCGAATCGATTCGGGCCAAATCCGAATCAATTCGTATCAGTAGACCTGCTACACTGGAAAGCACCGAAGTGATTCGGGCATGTGCCAAATCGATTCGCATATTTAGAAATTGGACTCTCTCCTCTGTTTTCTCACGCACAACAACGATGAAAAAACCCATACCCATATGCGTGGCCAACAACCTGTGGGTACCTCGTTGTTTTGTCTTAGCCCATAGAAGTAGCCCGACTAAGCCCTATCAAGAATAGGGAAAGTCCGACCGAAACTCTAAAGTTTCATAAATGACTAATTCAGCAGCGACCCATTTAACCCCTAAAATCTCTCAAGAGATATTCTAGGGATTATGGGTCAACGTGGAGGTTCCCAACACCCTCACTATCCAAAATCCACATGTATATAATGTACCCCTGGCCCGAGGAAAAGGGTATGTAATTATAAATAATACCCTGGAGCAAAGAGAAATATAAACAGAGAGCACCACCGTGGACGTAGGCCATTTGCTGAACCACGTATATCTTGTGTCGCGTGTGATTGCGGCTATTCTAATTAATGTTCTTTACTTTTTCTGGTGATCGCATTTGCTTATAATTTGTGTTGATATTTATTGTCACCACAATTAGCGCCGTCTGTGGGAAGCGATTGTTCTTCCTTTAAGAAAGCCTTCACCACCAAGAACCTAGAATGTCTAGTCACAGCAGCAATGCCCCTCAAGCAGGGGATATTCAAGAGCAACCTATCCCTCGTAGGGTTAGATCTGAAGTTTGATGCTCAAACCCAAGGCCTCGCCCGGAACGACAAGCCTCAGAAGAAATCCAGGGACCAGCTAGGTCCACGCAAGCCTCCAAGCTAATCGACGCTTATGAGGCCAGGCTGCAATAGCAGGAGGAAGCCACTCGCAAGTAGGAAGCTGAGAATGCTCGCCTTAAAAGGAGACTGGAGAAAATGGAGAGAGAACTCCATCGCAATACAAGGCAACATCGTTCTCGAAATCTTAGCCCTCAGGCGAGCAGATCTCGCCGCCCAGGAAGGAGCCCCAGATGTGGATCTCAAAGAATTGAGGGACACAGGTCAAATAACGACTGGTCCGAACAACAACAATCAACTCGCCATTATAGGAGCCCAGCCCGAGGGAACAACAACATAAGAAATTTTATCTGGAGAGAGATGGACCAACACCCAGCACATCGAGGTGCCAGATCGACAAGAGAGATAGCGAGGTGAGCTCTCAGAACCCAGATGAAATCCCTCTTTTTAATGGAAGTAGAGGAAGAAGAAGCCCCCAAAAATTTCTCCATAGCTAGATTCAAGATCTACGATGGTAAGACTGACCCCATCGACCATGTCAGATAGTACAGACAAGCCATGACCCTTTGAAACCATAAAGACGCACTGATGTGATGAATTTTTCCATCGAGCCTGCACGATGTGGCTTAAAAGTGGTTCGAAAAACTCCCCCACAGGTCCTTGACATAACTCTCCATAACTTGCTTTATTACCAGCATCTCCCATCCGAAAAGGATGGATGCTTTGTTGACCATAAAGAAGAAGCCCCAGGAGAGCCTTAGAGACTATGCGAAGAGGTATTGGGAACTGTTCAATGAGGTCGAGGACTGCTCAGAGAAGGACTCCGTTGCATCTTTTATGATTAGCTTATCCATTTTCTACCTCTTACACCAATCCCTCACTAAGAATGAGACCATAACTATCGACGACTTGATGGCTCATATTAAAAAATATGCCAAAGTTGAAGATGTGACCCATCCTAGTGCATGGAAAAATGGTCGTGCCAAGTTTGCCGACAATGGAAACGACAAAGTTGAGAGTCAAAAGAAAGGGAGTAAGAATGGGGTCAAAAGTGACCCTAAGAATGGGAATAAGAGTGATGCCTTGAAGGCATTTCAAGTAGTAAACACAGTTTTCAGAGAATCGATCTACAAGATTCTGGCGAAGATCAAGGATGAACTATTCATTAAGTGGCCCAGGAAGATGGGTGGAGACCCTTCAAAGAGGAACAACGCACTGAGATGTGCTTTCCATAAAGAGGGTGGGAACAAAATCGAGCACTGCAAAGCCCTCAAGTTTCATCTTGAAGAGTTAGCTCAAGCTGGACACTTGAGCAAATTTATGGAAAAGAAGGCAGAGATGGTATCTACCAATGGAGATCAAAGGCCCGATAACATGCTCGAGGAAGACGTTAGCCATGAGTTTGTAGTAATTCATCAAGAGTCTGACCTCAAACAGATTCAAGGAAACCCGTCTCAGATGGAAGTCAAAAAGCTTACAGCAGTAATGCAAACTTTTTAAATTGATCCAGCCAAAACGCAATCAGGTAAGCGTCAGTGAGTAGAGGATGTCGACTACAGCAAGCACATTATGTTCACAGATAAGGACCTAGTGGGAGTAAGAACCCCACATCATGATGCATTGATCATTACACTCAGGATAGCTAACTATGACGTCGACAGGTTGCTCATCGACCAAGGTAGCTCATCCGAAGTAATGTACCTCGATATATTCAGGAAGTTAAAGTTAAGTATCGCCGACCTAAAGGAAGCCATCTTTAATCTAGTTGGCTTCGCTGAAAAAATAACCATCCCCTTGGGAAAGATTGTCTTGCCAGTAAGGTCAGGAAATATCTTAAAAATGATCGAATTTCTCGTAGTGGATATTAATTCGCCCTACCAGAGGATGGATTCACGCGATGAAGGACGTCCCCTCTCCTACCATCAGAAGCTCAAATGTGTGACTGATCGAGGAGTGGTGGAGATCCACAGAGATCAAGCGGTGGCAAGAAAGTGCTTTATATCAGTCATCCGCCCCAAGCCAGAGAAGAAGGTTGAGGAAGTTAGAAGAAAAAATGAAGAGCAGGAGAGGCTAATGCCCTCTAAATAGCAACTAAGATATGGGAGACTAGGATTTGGGGAGTCATTGAGAACCTGGAGGAAGTCACAGCCAGTAACAGTTCAAGTGAGAGAAAGTTCTTGATTATAACCTCACTCACTGACCACGAAAAGAGGGAATTAGTCACCCTAATCCAAAGTAACATATATGTCTTCGCACGGGAGCCTTATTAGCTGCTCGGGATTGATCCAAATATCACTTGTCATCGACTACACGTCTATCCAACTTTAAAACCAATAGCACAAAAAGCTCGCCGAAAAAGCTAAGGCAGTGGAGAAGGAAGTTGAAAACTGTTGGACGCAGGATCCATACGGGAAGTCATGTTCCCCAAATGGATATCCAACCCAGTGGTTGTCCCTAAGAACAAAGGAAAGTGGAGGGTCTGCATTGATTTCATCGATATCAACAAGGCATGCCCTAAAGACAGCTTCCTCCTCCCAAATATTGATCAGCTGGTGGATGCCACTACAGCACACGAAAGGATGAGCTTCCTAAACGCATAGTCTGGGTATCACCAGATCCCCCTGTACGAGCTAGCCAGATCAAGACAAAACAACATTTATAACCACAGTCGGGTTATATTGATACAAGGTTCTGCCCTTTGGGCTAAAAAATAAAGGAGCAACTTACCAGCGATTGGTCATTAAGATGTTCAAAGACCAGATGGGAAGCACTATGGAAGTCTACATCGATGACATGCTCGTCAAGAGCATGATCAAAGAAGACCACCTCTCTGACCTATCAAGGTCCTTCGAAATCCTCTGGAAGTATCGAATGAAGATCAATGCAAGTAAGTATTCCTTCAGTGTCCAGTCTGGAAAATTCCTTGGGTACTTGGTCAGCAAGAGAGGTATTGAGGCCAACCCAGACCAAATTGATGCCATTAATAGGGGGATCCCCCCGTACGATAAGAGATGTGCAGAAGCTCATGGGGATGCTCGCCGCCCTAATTCGATTCATCTCAAAGTCATCTGAAAGCTGCCATCCGTTCTTTCAGTTATTGAAGAAGAGCAAAGATGTGGAGTGGAACGATGATTACTCGAGGGCATTAGAGGGGATCAAAACTTACCTCGGCAAACTTCCCTTGCTCGTAATCCCTCAAGAGAATGATTCTCTATACCTTTACCTTGTAGTATCCAGTCATTGTGTACGTTTTGCACTAGTATGCAAGAAAACAGGAATCCAACACCTAATCTATTACGCGAGCATGACTCTTTTGGATGCCAAACAGCGATTCCTACCACTAGAAAAACTCACCTTTGCGCTAGTGGCAGCCTTAAGGAAATTAAAACACTACTTCGAATCCCACTCCATCATCGTACTTACATTCCACCCTCTTAAAGCAGTCCTGAGAAAAATAGACCTTTCTGGAAGACTATCAAAGTGGTCGATCGAGCTTGGGCGATTTGACATTCTGTTCCAGCTGAGGAATGCCATCAAAGGGCAGGTCCTCACTGATTTCATCGCAGAGTTTATAGGCGAACATACTTGGGACTAACCCCAAACTATTCATCAAAATGAAGTTCCCCCAACGTCAGGCGTCAAAAGACTATTCATTGACGGAGCCTCCAATTCCAAAGGGGCAGGAATAGTCATCGTGCTAATTACCCTTGAAGATGCAATACTCGTGTAAGGAATCAGGCTTGGATTCGAAGCCTCCAACAATGAAGAAGAATATGAAGCACTGATCGTGGGCCTATAAAAAGCGCGAACGCTCGGAGCAAAGAGACTCTAAGTGTTCGGTGACTCATAGTTGGTCTCTAACCAAATAATTGACGATTTCAACGCTAGAGATGAGAGGATGCCAACTTATCTCGCCACTGTGAAAGAATTGATGGCCAACTTTGAACAAGTCAGCATCTAGCAGTTTCCCAAAGGACAAAACAACCATGCTGATGCCCTAGTAACCTTAAGCTCAGCGATCAACTCCGATTTGAAGAGGAAAATTCAGATTGATTTCCTTGTCCAGCCAAGTATCAACCAAATCGTCGAGCTACCGAGCGTTGGACATGTTATCCAGATTAAGACATCCCCCATTTGGATGGACCCCTTAAGGGATTATTTGAAGGATGGTGCGCCACCAATAGATAAGAAGACCGCTCATTAGATAAGAGTCAAAGTTTCTTGCTTTCACTTATCTTCTGAAGGCAAGCTGTACAAGAGATCTTTCACTGGCCCTTGCCTCCAATGCGTTCATCCAAAGGACGTCGAGAAAGTCCTGCATGAACTCCATGAGGGAATCTGTGGGAGTTACATTGGGGGTAATTCGTTAGCTTTTTTAGCAATGAAAGAAGGCTACTAGTGGCCGTACAGGCAGAAAGACGCTGGAATCTATACTAAAAAATGCAAAAAGTGTAAACTTCACGCACCTGTGGTTCACCAACCGGCTAGTGACCTGAATTCACTTACTAGACCATGGCCTTTCTCCCAATGGGGTATGGACATCATGGTCCCTCTACCTATCGCTGCTGGTAATCGCAAATATATGTTGGTCGCAACAAACTACTTCACCAAATGGATAGAAGCGGATCCACTGGCAAACATTAGCGATGCGGACATAATAAGATTCATACGGAGGAACATTATCACTCGGTTTGGGATCCCCAAGACTATCATCACTAAAAATGGAACCCATCTTGAAAGTGGACTCTTCCAGGGTTTCTACAGTGACCACGGGATTAGGCACTACTTCAGCTCTGTGGCATATTCTCAGGGAAACGAACAGGCTGAGGCTTCCAACAAAACAGTGATTGGTGGATTAAAAAAGCATTTGGAGCGAGCCAAGGGAGTATGGGTAAATGAAATACCCCACATCCTATGGGCTTACCGCACCATCCCACGACCAGTAACTGGAGAGACACCTTTCACACTAACGTATGGGATAGAGGCAATTATCCCCTTGAAAGTTGGCCTTCCTACCATGAGGTCTACCCTGGTCGACCAAGGCCAGAACGATGCAGCATTGCTCGTTGACCTTGACCTAGCTGAAGAATGAAAGGAGTTGTCTCTAGTGAAACTAGCAGCCTATCAGCAACAGCTGGCCAAACACTATAATAAAAAGGTCAATCCAAGAGCATTCCAGGTTGGGGACTACGTCTCGAGGAAAGTTCTTGGCAGCGCTGTAAAACCATCGAATGGAAAGCTAGAACCAAACTGGGAAGGGCCATTCAAGGTGATAAAAGATGACCTACAAGGAGCCTATCACTTAGAAACGCTAGAGGGCAGGAAGATACCTAGAGCATAGAATGCAATCAATTTGAAGAAATTATACTTCTAGTTTTCTTTTTTCTTTTTGAACTCAGTGTTGAATTTTCAATTCATTTCTGATTAATGAGATTTGTTTGGCAGTTGAATTTTATGGAGTGTTAATTTTTCTCAACTACATTATAATTCATGCACCCTTTCCAAGTTACAGTCTCCCCTCTTGACATACAAAACTAAAATCATGAGAAACTTATTAAAACAGGGTCAATGTATAATGACCCTCCTCAAGCATTCGCCAACGAACACGAATGACCTCCTAACTTGCCCTTAGCAATATATGAAGCCTTATAGGGGACCCTTAGGCAACATGACCAACCCAGGTTATTTGCCAACATTTTTTGGCTCAGAAATCCTGTTCGGATAGAACATCCAATACCAGATGTTTTCTCACCATTACCTCACCTAGGCCTAAGGGGAGGTTGACGACATAACCTAAAAGGTAAAGTAAGGCAGAACAGTACACTAAAACCATACTGGGCTGGGGGGATACTCACTCAACAACTAACTCGACCTAAATCAAATCTAGTCGGCTGGAAGAGCCCAAAATAACTGAACAAGAGAACAATGAAGTAAAAAATAACACAACATATGTTTAGTCGGCAAATCGCCCAAAATATAACTATTTTATTACATCATTACATATACAAAGAGTTACATATGCTGAGTAATTCGAACCCTAATGAGAACTAGGTCATCGAGCAAGATAGTCGCCACTCGCGCTCTTCAGACATCATCTGCGTTAGGAGCTAATTCCTCTTCGACTTTGTCTGAATTTGGTTCCACGAGTTGTCTTGGGATCGCATCTATGGGAACCCATCGGTCATCCCTTCTGAATGGGTTTGGTATCAAAATTTAGGGAGATGTCTCATGCCAATACCAAAGAACAGAGTTACTAGGGACTTGCAACTCCCTAAGATCACTCAACCATCATCTTATGAAAGATAACTCTTCGACCTCCTTCAACTTCATCAGAGCATCAGTCTAACCCTGGTCATAACCATCAGCCCACACCTGCCGAGGACCTTTCTTGAACAGGTTCCTCGGTAAGGTAACATCTCTTTGAAGACCAGCAGCTATCACGTATGCCCTGTGAATGTCACCTCGTAGTTCGATAATCTCCAAAGCTGAACCACTGTCATCAGTACCAGCTCACCGCCCAGTCGATGAAGAGGAATCACGTAAAACTCGAGGGGCAATGCTCAACGCATTCTCCCAAAGTCGTGAGACTTACCTCCTTAGAGCATCATTCTCCTGTTGAAGGACCTCTCAAACTTGATTGATCTCAGAAGCATCCAGGAGCTTAGCCTTCAAAGCATCAACTTCTTCTTAAAAAGAAGCGCCGACCTCCTCCATCTCCTCAAGCCTATCTTTCAGCTTTGCAATAAGCTCTTACTATTCTTTATAGTCTTGATTCCTCGATCTAAGAGACTTGCAGATTTTTACAAAGGCACGGTGAACTCGGTTGCTCACATCGGGACCAAGAATTTTTCCTAGGTGAGAGGTAGCGGGAATATATTCCTCAATATCGATAAGCTACAAATCATATGAGCATCAAGAATAAATCAATCAGTATATGAAGAGGGATAAAACTTCATTTCATTAAAATAAAAATAGTTCGAGTACATCAGCGAGAAGAAATAGAGATACAAAAAATACAAAAGCCCCCTACGAAGACTAGCTGTCAACCTCAGTCTGCTCTAGGGGTGTTCGCGGTCCGGTCCGGTTCAGTTTTAAGGTTTTTTTCGGACCAGACCGACTTGGTCGGTCCTCTAAAAAAATGGACCGAGATCGGACTGATAATGTCGGTTAACCGACCCTAGTCGGTTCGGTTTTTTATAGGGTCGGTCCGGTCTAACTCGTCGGTCCTCACATTAATGAATTACATCATTTATAATAATAAAAATATACCCGAGTCTATTTTTTCCAAATATGAAAAACTAAAAAATATCGAAATTTACAATTAAAACAAAACTAGTATTGGATTAAACAATAATTTAAACTAATCAAATATTAAAATTAATATTTTCACTATTTGTTTATCTTATATATATACATATGTACCTAAAAATGTATTATTTTATATATAATAGGTCCGGGTCGGTCCTAACAGGGTTTTTGAATCTGTAAACCGTGGACCGGACCGACTAGGTCGGTCCTCCAAAAAAATAAACCGAGACCGGACTGATTAAGAAAAAAGACCAAAAAAAAGTAGTCGGTTCGATTCGGTCCGTCGGTCCAGTCAGTTTTTTGAACACCCCTAGTCTGCTCTAAGGATGCTGGTTGCTTCCCCTTATCCACGACAACCTCACGTGCATCTCCCTCGGAGGGAACAACCGCCATTCCTTGATTAAGCAGGACATCAGTAGTAGTAGATGGGACAGTTGGGACACCTTCATTGGCAGTAGAAAAAGTCACCTCATCCACAACAAGCTTGGAGACAGGGTCATGTTCGTCAAAGAGAGGGGAATCAATACCCAGCTCGACAGTGAGCAAAGCCCTATCCCAACCCTTCTTAAAGTTAAGGTAGCCGATGTAGCCGATCTGAGCCTCAACATCCTCATATGCTGCAAGCCACCCAGCATTGTACGAGTTCTCCTTGAGGGTTGCAGCCTCACATTCCATCTTTTTTGTCTTCTTGGCAAGCTCTTTGTTCTCCTCGACCATTACCAGCTAGCTCGTACAGACCAAGTCGTAAGACTGCCTCGGCTCCTCTAACTCCTTAGAGGTTGCCTCTTTTGCCTTATTAGCCTTAGCCAAGGCAAGATCGGAAGACTTCTGAGAAGCACTGGCAGCCTTCAAGCTCGCCTCTAACTCAGCATTTTTCCTCGCCAGCTCATCGCGACTGTGATAGAGGACGATGAAATAAGATACAAACTGTAGAAAGAAAGAAAAAATTTACCGAAGCAGGTATTGAAAAGAACTGCAAGAGTAGAGAAGTAAGAAAAGACTTATCAAGGCTAGCCCCTGACTTGCCTTTAGGGATAACTGGTCGGTCCCTATACTTAACGACCTTTGGCGATCGATTGGCAAGACTGCTCTCTCAAGCACCGCCAGAGCCAGTTGAGGGGAAAGAGCAATAGAAGCCCCCTCGGCTAAGGCAATACAGGCACCAGAGACTGCCCTGTCTTGTCCTCACCTCTTCTCTCTCCTTCTTCTTCCTCTCTTCCTCTTTCTTCTTCTCCTCTTACTTCTTCCTCGCTCTCTATCTCACCAACGCCTCCTTTTTCTTACTCCTCTCCTGCTCATGAGCCACAGTCTAGGAGCCAATGGCAGTATCCCCAATCCTCAACTTCTGTTTATTCAACCTGCGAGAAAGTGCCACATTGTCCTCATCATTATCCTAGATTAAATTTTTATTAGGATGGGCCATAGTTTCCTCGCTGAGGATATCCGAATCCTCCGAATGCTTCGAAACCTCTTAACCCTCCTCCGAACTGGAGGATTATTCACCACTTAAACTCTCCTCGCTAGAGTTACCTTCAACTTCACCTCTGTCAGCCCTCACGATATCTTCACCAGAGCTGCTCTCCTCTTCGTCCAATTGGATTGGTTCAACTTCAACCTCTTCTATAATGTCAAGGTGAGGAATACTATCGACAGGACGAGCAATGAAGTTGGACCCAATGTTCTTGTACTCTAAAAGGAATGCAGTTGATCACGGATGCTCGTCGTCAGCCAAGTATTCCCTGATCTTACAAGCTTTGATTAGCTCAGCAACTCGAATTTCATGAAGTGAAGGTTCTAAGTTCTTTATCTTCGTTGAAAAAGGAAAAAGGAAAACATAAGAAATACAGTACACTAACAAAAAATTAATGAGCAGAATAAGAGATATGTCTACCTAGGTACTCCTCCCCGTAATAGGGAATCGTAGGTCCCCTGTACCTCGTTCCCTCAGTTTAAGGAGGGAACTGCCAGTTCCTGACAATAAACCCTTCTTGCCAATAGTCATTGTGGGAATCAGGTAGATTGACTACCAACACCCTATTAGGACTCCTAAATTTCAGATAGAGGAGACCAGAGCATGTTCGAGAGAAGGTATAGCATTAATAAAGCTCAGCAAGACCTAAATTGGTGACATAGAGCTGATTGATCCTATGTATATCATTCACAATTTTCTAAACGTTTAGAGAACATTGGACAGGAACTATATAGATATAACTAAAGAAATGCAAAAATAAGCGATTCGGGGGAAAGGTCATACCCCCCCCCCCCCAGGACAGAAGAAGGAAGGGAATCTAATGCCCATCCTTAATGTTTTGAACATTGCGAGGGACAATGTCAC
The DNA here is from genome assembly GCA_949130495.1 of Sambucus nigra. NCBI lineage: Eukaryota > Viridiplantae > Streptophyta > Magnoliopsida > Dipsacales > Adoxaceae > Sambucus > Sambucus nigra. The sequence continues at coordinate 528,340,520 of OX422210.1, read as the reverse complement.
ATTCAATGTCCACCCAGTTAGGGATGTTATAAAACTCCCTAAGCTCAGCCATTGACCTATTACCTATTCTTGCCATCAGAAGAAAAAAACCTAGCAGTGATAAAGAAAAATTCCAACAGAAAAGAAGTTTGGGGAACTTACGAAGTGAAACTCATCTTAAGACGACGCAAAGCCACAAGAAAGGAAGATGGAAATATAACAAAGAGCTCGAAGACGAAAGGAGAAACTTGGAAGTGAGAAAACGCAACGAGGAGCTGGAGAAACCCTGAGAGAACGAAGATTTTTTGAAGGGACACTAGAAATGGCCTTTTTCAAACAAATTTAAACCCTCTCAATGATTACGCACGAAGAACGAAGTGAATCTGCCGCCTATATCTACTTAGGAACGACGTTTCACTCCCCAAAGCATCTTGTAATTCACAAAAATGCCATCAGAGTTATTATTTACAATTATCGAGCCCAAATTGTGACCCAAAATTTTTAGGGGCAATTGTGGGTACCTCGTTGATTTGTCTTGTCCCTATCAAGAATAGGGAAAGTCTGGCCCAAACTCAAAAGTCTCATAAATGACTAATTCAGCAATGACCCATTAAACCCCTAAAATCTCTCAAGATATATTTTAGGGATTATGGGCCAACGTGGAGGTGCCCAACACTCCCATTATCCTAAATTCACATGTATATATTGTACCCCTGGCCCGGGGCAAACCGTATGTAATTGTAAACACTCCCCTGGAGAAAAAAGAAATATAAACAGAGAGCACCATCGTGGACGTAGGCCATTTGCCGAACCATGTATATCTTGTGTCGCATGTGATTGCAGCTATTCTAATTTATGTTCTTTACTTTTTATAGTGATCACATTTGCTTATAATTTGTGTTGAGATTTATTATCACCACACAACCCATATCCAATAACCAAAGACCCATTTCGGGTATGGTCAAAACCCACCAATCCGAGACCTCTAATGTTGAGACATCAAGCCGAGACCTCCAATGGTAGTGGAGACCCACTTGGAAGAAAAAACAACAACCTCCAAAACTCATAAATGGCTAAAGCTCAAGCTCCATAAAAGTGGCCAAAAAGACCCATTTGCGCGTGTGGTCAAAGATCGAGCTCCAATTTTGGACCAAAGTCTCGAATTTCGAACAAACCCAAAACTCGAGCAAAACCCGAGCCAAAACCCAAATCGCCATATCCATTTGCTGCAAAAAATGTTTTAGGGACATAAAGGGAATTATTAGAATTGTTAATGAAAGAGAAAAGGGACATGGATGTAATTAATAAAATTGTTATTTTTCTTATAATTCTTTTCCAATTAAAGGTCCGTGTTTTCTTTGTTCGGACTCTGATTGAAGCACCGTTCACGACCATACGAAGCTTATCCCGAGGGATACAACTTCCGTGAATGCTTCGGGCAAAAATCCCGAAGTGTGAAATTACGAAAATGCCCCCGAACATGCGAACTCTTACGAAACTTTATCGAAACGCGACGAAACTTCACACTAAGCACCGTAACACCTATAAATTCTCAACAATACCTCAAAGAAAGTATTATCGTATAAAACGGAGGTTTTCTGATTAACGAGCATAAATATAACAATTACGGTACCCGATGGGCTAAAAATGCATAAGTTAATTGGGGTAAATACGTAATATTTACGCCGTATCAATGAATTCACTCAAAAGTCCATTGTTATTAACATTATAGAACGAATTTCATAGAATTGAAACCTTAAAAGCTATAAGGGAGCGGGCACATGCATAGTATGATTTGGCCAAAACTTAAATAAATCGGATAAGCATAAAAGCATGCATATAAACAATCCTCACCGGATATTGCACTCAACAAATGAATTCACTATGAAATTGGAGGTAATACACGGGACATGCGGTCATAAAGAATAAATGTAAATGAAAACTAGGCCGCGCATATGTCACAAATGAAGAACGCTATATAGGAAATAAAAAAATTGTAATCTCAATGAAAGATACCTGCTCATTAAAGGAGGCGAAATGCATTTTCACAGATTATCAAATTGTTTAAACTTTTAAACTGAACTCACCCTAAGATCACATAGGACTTGATAGGGTTAATGTAGTCTAGGCTAGGGTACGAAATGAAAGGTATAAGTGTTCAGGGATGAAAACTCGGGATAATGGTAAATAGTGGGCAATATCAAAATTGGAAAATAATTTCCAAAACAAGCATTAGATATGAAAATTGGAGGTAATAAGGATTATTAAACTATACATACACAACATATTTACAAACTTTCTCTTTTCTTTTCTTTTCTTTTCTTTTCTTCTTTTTCTCACTTTTTCTTTTCTTTTCTTTCCTTTTTCTTTTTCGTTTTTCTTTTCTTTTCTTCTTTTTCTTTTTCCTTTTTCTTTTCTTGATCTTTTATTTTCTTTTCTCACTCTCATATGCTTAAATTGAAACCATAAAACATAAACATCATTCAATCCCAAGTATCATTCTAAAAAAAGGTAATAAGTATGGTTTATAACTCCAATGTGGAGTTGGTTATGGGATTTTGGATAATGAAATGAAAGGCTATATTTAGGATCAAAGGGGTTAACGAGGGAAAATATAAAAGGTGAGGTCAAGGATAATATCGGTGATATAACAAAGATGGCCTATGATCATTTCCTAAAGTTTACGCAATTCTCGAGTCAAAACAATATATGAAAATCATGCTCAAGTAACACATTTCAAGATATAAACTCAACTAATGAACGATCAATGAAAGAAAAGAGATATTACAGACGAATTCAACATTTTCAATGAGGAATGAATAGTGTATACACTCACAAATGACAGTAGGTACAAATCTTACTCGGTGTAAGTATATACAATGCAACAAAAGATTACCGAGTTATAAAAATCTTAAACCAAATCAATAAGACAAGAAAAGCGCATGTGCTCATGGGATAAAGGTTGTAGATGGGGCTTGAAAGTAATCTTGAGATTAGAGATAATCCCCCCATTAACAACAGTGTTTGGGATTAAGACAATGAGGCATCTCAGCGAGGCATCTCAGCATGGAAGCTCAACGAGGCAGCTTAGCGTGGAAGCTCATACTTTAGCTTGTTGTGTTACTTAGTCATATTGTATCTTTGTTTATATTGACTATGAGATATAACTATTGTAATGATGTAATGAGTATAATGATTTTTAGTGTGAGGTCGAATGGTACTCGTGAAAGGCCAGGCTTGGTAGGTTCTGGGAGAGCTTTCATGCTCTATCGAACGACCTCATTGCGGGAACTTTAAAGGGACTTGGTTTGGATGATTGAGAAGTGAGGCATCGTTGGGGGTAGTCCTGGCCATCTTAGATACACCTAGTAAAACACCAAAGGTCCCTGACCGTTGAACCTCGGGCGGAGCAGCCTTGAGTTCCATTGGGCATTGAGTTGTGAACTAAACAACCCTCTACTTAATGTCATATCTACCATATGTGATGTCACTAGCCAGTAAGGCAATGTCAAATTTGCACTTGAGTAAACCACCATGGTATTTGGGGTTATCAGGCAGTTGGTGAGCCACCTCTGTGACGACAGTCCCCTGACACACAGTGGTTAGGCAAAGGGCATGTCTTGACATTTAATGTTTATGACGTGGAGCTAACTAGTGCATCAGGCATTTAATGTTTATGACATAAAGTATGAGGGATGTCTTTCATAGTTATTAATGACTAAGTTACCTTGGGAGTGGTGTGGGGGCTATTTAAGGGCCCCAACCACCTCTGAGGAAGGGATGTTCTTTTTGAGAGTTCAGAAGTTATTACCAGAGAAAATGTACATCAGAAAAAGATTTATTACAAACCAGAGAGTTTACTCACCCACCATTGTCATTTATTACGAAGATTTAATACTTGACAGCGATCCTTAAGGGTGGTTGGGGTGTTTGGTTGCTTGTCGAGGTGTATCTAGGGTGTTCATTTCTCTCTGCCTCTAAGTGAGTTGCTTCTGAGTTCATTATTATCTTCTGAGTTATACACGAGAGATTTGTGAGTTCAAACTGAGTTTATCTTCACTAAGTTGTGTTTGCGTGTCCTGTAGTTAATCAATAGCGTGATTAGTTAACTTATCATTACTATAATCAAAAGGGGTTACGCCTCCATTTAATCTGAACTATCCTCTTACATTTGGCGACTCTGCTGGGGAGGCATTCTTCTAAGCAAGGAGTATGACGCAGGATAATGTTAATCGAAGACTTAACTTTGATGACATTCAACACAATGAAGAACAGGCGATGAGAGAGCTGGAGGCTTCAAGGGATGGAGCCCCTCGACAGGAGGTACCTCCAGTTTAAATGGCGACAGGTGTCCTAGGGGTGACATAAGCTTCTACGAGCGTTGGGTTGGGACCAGCCCAAGTGACACTCCTCATGAATAAATTTTATGAGTTTTTGCAAACTCCCGAAGCTTCAACGGTGTTGGGGGGATTTTAAGCCAACTCCTTCGTGACACCAGGGGTATCCCCAACGGCCCCACCAAGTGCAGTTCTAATAGGAACGGTCCCAGCAAGTATACCCCCTATTGTAAATCTAATAGTGGGAACTCCAGTAGTACCAACCATTCCAACTGCAATAACAGGAAAGGGTGGGAACCCGAAGGATTATATTCCTCATATATTTGAAAAGTATACGAGAAAGGGTGGGAACCCGAAGGAGCACATTAAACGCTTCGTCGAACATTTGGGGGATCACTGTAACAATAAAAAACTTAGGTTAAGGAAGTTTTCCAAATCCTTAACCGATAAGGCATATACCCGGTATTCTCACTTATCTCCTAAGAATGTTTCCACTAAGGAGGAGGTACACGTTTTGTTCGTCCATAAGTTCTTTCTGGCAGAAGATGAGTTCACCTTGACCCAACTGGGGAGAGAGAAGCAATGACCAGGGGAAGAGGTGGTGGTGTACGTTCGAAGGTTCAGGCAAAGGTCCCTCGATGTGAGGGAGGAGGCCAAAGAATCTAAACCACTGCAGATCTGTACGAAAAGACTTCTTCCTGAGTACATATTTCATCTTATTAATGAGATGCACGAGGGAACTTTTATCGCATTCCTAAAAGCAGTAAGGAATATCTCATTGGTGGTACGACCAAATTCAGTGGTAGTGCCCATGATGTTTAGGCAGTCGATACAACCTGTGGGAGGGAGGTCTCAATCCCCACGGGTGGGATATACCGAAGAAACAGATGGGGAAAAAGTAATGAAGAGGGATAACAAGAGGAAGTTTGGGAGAGACTGGGAGGATCCACCACCGTTGCCTTATACAATAGAAGAGGTTGTCAGTTGTTATAATGCCATGGTTCAAGGAGTAATGATGTATGAACCAAAGGGCATACCCTTCGGGGAACCAAACGCTGCAACTAGGGCGGATCCCAAATATTTCCAGATTCATCGAAAGATCCAACATCCAATGGAGAGCTATTTCACGCTAAGAAGAATCATCGACAAACATGTGAAGGCAGGAACGTTATAAATCCCTCTGCAAAATTTTAACAACAATCCACTCTATGGTCACTACACCAAAATGAAAAAATTGTCACCTTTCAGCCGATCACCCTTGTCAAGGTCATTGACCGTGATAAAAAACACGTGTTTTGTATCACGGTTATTGACCTTGACATGACCGTGACAAAGAATTATCACGGTCAATGACCTTGACACGATCGTGACAATGTTTGCAATAAAAACCCTTTCCCCCTTCTTTTTTCCCTCCCGCCGTTCCCTCCCTCTCTCTCTCTCTCGACGCTACTCTCTCTCTCTCTCTCTCTCTCTCTCTCTCTTCCATTTATATATATGTTTGTGTGTATATATGTGTGTGTATGTGTGTATATATGTGCGTGTGTGTGTGCGGGGGTAGGGGGTGGGGCAGGGTGGGGGTAAGGGGTGGGGCAGAGTGGGGGTAGGGTGGGGGCAGAGTGGGGGTAGGGGGTGGGGTAGGGTGGGGGTAGGGGGTAGGGGGTTAAAAATGTAATATTATTTTGATACAACATTAATTTGTGTACGAGTTTCATAATTATAAATAATATCCAAAAATATTGGATAACAATTTATTTTCATTCAAAATAAATAAGTAATTTTCTAAAAATTTCATAAAAAAATGAAGGCCGGCTTAATATGTGATTTAAGTGTGAAATAATCGCTATATACTTATACTAATAGAGAAAAAAACCATATATGACGTTTTTTGTTTTTATTATATGCAAAATAACACATATAGGTATCAAATGACTTTATATCCATCAAATAAAATTTTACCATAAAATATCATTTTGTGGAAGGCAAGATCTATTACAATATATTTACATACCTAAATGATTTTTATTAAATGACATTACAACAAAAAAAACTACAATAAGGGTTAAAATGGCATCTGAAATTGCTAAAAGCATGAAAAATAAAATATCATTTAGTCTATGTTGTTGAAAAATTTGATCAAATTGGTGAGCCCTTCATATTTTAAAAATGTTGTTTTTATTCCTATTTAACTTTTCTTTCTATACACCCTTAATTATATTTAAAGTTTAATAAAATAGGAGTTATAGAAAGAAAAGTGGGGTTTAAATAAAAACACTTTTTTTAAATTTTAGGTTCTGGTGCATAATCTTACTTTGTCACAATTAATTTATATGCCTCAAAGTTATTTTATCACTCTTAGTTTATATTTGTGATAATACTTTATGAACCACAACTTTAGGTTGATTATTTTAGAACTTAAACTTCAAGATACAAAAAATAATTCTATAGAACAGCTTAGATATCTTAACAAAACACATATCTAACATTGAATATGATTTATAAAAAGCACAAAACAATAGTAGAAATTCAATACATGAAATTAACATTGAGATTATTTTAAATAGACAGTCACTACATGAAATTAACATTGAGATTATTTTAAATAGTGAGTGGGGGTGGTGGTGTGTGTGTATGTGGTGAGTGGGGGGTGTGGAGGGAGGTGGGGGTGTGTGTGTATGTGGTGAGTGGGGGGTGTGGAGGGAGGTGGGTGTGTGTGTATATATTTGAATTAATCCATGAATTTGTATTTTTGTATTTGAATTAACCCATGATTTTTTTTTTAATTAACCCATTATATGAAACATACTTGAAATTAAATATAGTGCGCATAGATACTAGCCTTCTAGTTCTTATGCGTACGCATTCAATAGCCCTTAGACCCGTTCGAGAGTCATTACCCCTGTAATGAGATCTCTCGAATTGTCCCGTTTGGACAGTTTGAGACTGTATAATTTCTGTATAATATTCTTATTGGCTTAAAGTTGTTACTTTTGGAGGAAGTTCTGCAGTCGTATCTTAATGTTCTCTGGGTACATACTAGATTGACAAGTGTGACTGTTATTTCAATTGACCAATTGAAATAACACTCGCACCTGCCAATCTACGTCGTGGACTTGGAGAACTAAGGGGATATGCTGTCGAATTTTTTTTAAATCGTAACAATGTGCATGAGCTGTTAAGTATATTACAGAAAAATGCAGTCTTGAATGGGATAGGACCACTTACCCTTTAATAGGATAATTAAATGATGGGATAATTAAATAAAACATACTATAAATCTAAGTTTTATTTACCTTTAATAGGTGTTTAGTTGTGGTAGCTATGATGGGATATCCGAAATACAAAGAGTGGATGGATGAGACTAATAGAATGGGGGATGTGTTTCGCATAGGTGCTAACGAATTTGTGAAATATGCAAAGAGATGTCGTAATGATGAAGAGTTTCCGTGTCCGTGTGCTAGGTGTAAGAATGTCCAATCTACTAGTAAGGAAGGCACAAGCTCAAAAGTGTCTCAAAAAGTATTGAAATATTTTCCCATTGGGACTAGATTAAAGCGATTTTTCATAGTACCATGGATTGCAGAGGCAATGACTTGGCATGCTAGGGCAGAAGTAGGGGGTAATATCATGCGTCATCCTATTGATTCTACTGCCTGGCGGAGGATGAATTTTGAGTATCCCGATTTTGCTCGAGAACAATGCAACATTCATTTGGCTATATCAACAGATGGTTTCAATCCATTTGGAAATCTAAGCACCAATCAGAGTGTATGGCCAGTGATCCTAGCCCCACTCAACCTCCCTCCTTCACAGTGTATGAGACCTGAATTTTCGATGATGGCTTTATTGATACTTGGGCCAAAGGCACCAAGTGATGACATTGATATCTACCTGGCTCCTTTGGTAGAAGAATTAAATGAGTTGTGGGAAGAGGGTGTGCAATCATTTGACTCATTTAGAAAAGAAGAGTCTACGCTGAAAGCTATGTTGATGTGGGAAATTCATGATTTTCCAGCTTATGGGACATTATCCGGATGTGTAGTACATGGTTATTTGGGGTGTCCTATTTGTGGAGAGGAGACTGAATCTCTTCGTCTATCCTCTAGCTTAAAAAATGTATACCATTGCCACAGGAGGTTTTTACCCCCAGCTCATAGTTTCAGATTTGAGAAAGGTTCCAATTTTTTATTGGGCGGAGTTGAACATAGGCTACCGCCGAGACAACTTTCGGGTTCAGAAATTGAAAGTAAATCTTCTGAATGTGGCCCAAATATGCCAGGTAAGAATCCCAAATTTAAGAATGTCAAGCATAAGAAGACCCCAACTGGGAATGAAACTGAGATAAGAAAGGCATGGTCTCGGAGGTCAATTTTATTTGACTTGCCTTATTGGAAGAAAACCCCGGTGCACCATATATTGGATGTGATGCATGCAGAGAAGAACTTCGTTGAATATATTATGGGTACTTGCCTTGGGGGGAGTCATTCGAAGGATGGAGAAAATGCACGAAAAGACCTTAAAACGTTAAAACTTAAGCCACAACTATGGTTGAAAGAAGATAGTAGGGGAAGGACAATAATTCCCCCTGGTGCGTTTACTTTGATGAGTGGGGAAAGGAAGGTGCTTCTAGACACAATATATAATTTGAAGGGCCCATCTACTTTTTCGTCCAACTTGCAAAGGATTGTGAATTATGCTACTCGTGATTTACATAAGTGTAAGTCCCACGATTGGCATGTGATCATGCAATTGGTTCCTCTATTGTTTAAGCACTGTTTCTCCAAGAACAAGGATTTGCGTAGGGCTATTATGAAAATTAGTATTACCTTCTCCCTCTTGTGTGAGAAGGTAGTGAATCGAGAACACATAATGGCCGCAAAATTGGCTGTGAACGAAGCGATTTGTGTATTGGAGAAGTACTTTCCCCCAGCATTCTTTGACATAAGTGTTCACTTGTTGGTACACCTATGCGACGAGGCACTTCTTTGTGGTCCAGTTAGATATCGGTGGATGTATCCGTTTGAAAGATTGATGAAAGTTTTTAAAGATTACGTCAAGAATACGCGATATATTGCAGGATCAATTGCAGAGGAATACATCACCGTGGAGTCATCAACATATACTCGGGAATATATGCCTGACTCGACCAGCGTTGATGACACTGATGAATTCCTCAATGATGGTGGTAATGTGATGGGAAAACTAGTGAAAGTAACGAGTTTGCAACATGAACAAGTAGCTCGTTATTTATTTGACACACATGAAGATGTAGAAGAATGGAAAAAGTAAGTTTCGAATATTATAATGTTTAACATTATTTTAGATTATTTTATACATGATTAATTTTGTAATATGCAGTAAATATGAAGCTTGTGAGAACAATAAAAGACGAAAAACAATGGTACAATCAAACAGCGAATTTAGGCTATGGTTGACACAAGAGGTAATTATAATGAAAACAGTCGTTATATAACGTTACATTACACTCAAATTTTACCACTAATATAATTAATTTATCTATATTCTCAGCTCCTAAAGATGGGTGATGCGACATCAAGGCTTGCTCGTCTAGCCACTGGATCCTTGTTCGTGGCACAAGAGTACAAAAAGTATCGATTGAACGGTTACATTTTCGGCTCTAAAGTGTACGAGGAAACTACAAATGTACAGAACTCGGGAATTTCATACAAGGCTCTTACTTTCTATCGAGCGAGCGCAAAAGATAAAAACCTCGTTGAAGCTGAAATGACTTACTATGGTGTAATCCAAAATATATTTAAATTGGATTATATAAGCTTCAAAAAGGTTGTATTTTACTGTGAATGGGTAAGAGTTGAGGATAAAAATGCTTGTAAAGTTAATCCTGTCACCGATTTGATCATGGTTGACTTGTCCAAGTTGAAGAGCAACGACCACGTGAGCGATGAGCCGTTTGTTTGTGCATTTCAAAAGGTTAAGCAAGTGTTTTACTCGGAGTATATTAACAACGAGCCGTGGTCAATTGTCCAACACGCGCCAAGGCGTCTAATAGTAGTGTGGATGACTTGGCTGCTCCTACCGAATATCAATCCATTTTTTATGATAACTCGAATTTGAAACAATTTTTCAATTTGTAATAAATATTTCAATTTGTACCGAAACATCCATTTTTAATGCTTTTAATTGATCTGCACTTTATCATTTTCACTCTTGTGTAGTGTGCATGTGTGGAGAGGAGATTAATACATAAATATTCTAACTACATCTAAGTTTTGTTTATACTAATCCATGAATATACGCTTCTTACCTTTAATAGGTGATTAGTACATAGTTATTTGGGGTGTCCTATTTGTGAAGAGGAGACTGAATCTCTTCGTCTATCCGAACACTAAGAAATGACATAATCCTATGGAGCGATGCTCTGCAAATTCCTCCCAACCGTTATGTAGCCAAACATCACCAGTTGAAGTTTTCAATTCCACTTTCCATACCACACCACTTGGAACTTCCAGCAAAACATGGGAGACCATTGAAAGGTGGAATTGACAACTTCAATTGCTGATTTTTGGCTACACAACGGTTGGAAGGAATTTGCAACGCATAACTCCATAGGATTATGGTATTTCTTAGTGTTTAGATATGAAGAGAATTATATTTAACACGATTTCCCGGGGTACATTAGTTGGAAGGAGGTGCCATATGAGCTCAAGTTAGCTGTTTGAGTGACACTACAGGTAATGTATTTATATTTATATGTCAATTTCGATTTCGATTTCAATTACGATTTATATTTATCTATATTTGAGGGGCATATACTAATTTTACTCTATTTCAATTCAGGGGATAGGGAGTGGCCCTAAGGGTAGGACACATATGCTCTATACTTATGTGGCTATTCGGACGAGAAGGGAAGGATAAGGAGGTGTCCCCGAGCGTCGCGGTACAAAATCTCTTTTCTATGCAAATAGTTTGTAGATTTGAGATAATTGATGGTGATGTTGTTTCTTCTTAAATAGTTTCTATTTTGAATATATATTTGCATTATCTTTAGTTTGTTTGTATATATGATGTTTGGAACAGGTACAACGTTGCTATAACAGGTACAAATATACTGCTGGGCAGTGGCAGTGGCCATACTGCCCAGCAGTTTTTTTTTAAATTCTGCCCAGAATTGTCACGGTCAATGACCGTGATAATTTTTTTAAAAAGGGTCACGGCTTTTTCACGGTTATAAACCGTGACAAACGTGTCACGGTCATTGACTGCGACACGACCGTGACACAAAACGCGAGTTTTGTGTCAAGGTCAATGACCGTGACACGATCGTGACAAAAAAAGTTGTCTCACCTCGAAATGTCACGGTCATTGACCTTGACAAGTTGGATTTGTCAAGGTCAATGACCTTGACAATTCGGCAGATTTGGTGTAATGGGTGGGGGCCTATGACGAGGAGGCAGAGAGAGAAACAAGGGAGATAACGATAGAGCAGGAGGAGTTTGAAGAATTTTTAGAAGAATACACTAGGGGAATAGCTAACGTAGTGTTAGCTTATGATGAAGCAAGTGCTAAAGATGTGGAGGACGTATATAACATTGAAGGTAAGGAAGTAGACCAAGCTATAGAATACTGTGCAGTTTTAAAGTCCCCAAAGTTTTCCTGGTTCTTCGACCAGGTGGGGATACCAAAGGAAAGTAGGTTGGAGATAACCCAGGCAATCCTTGATATTATGAGGAAGAACGTAGTCCCTTCGCTGAGATGGAAGGGGCCCATGGCCAGGTTGGTAAAGAGATTCCTATCACAGATAACTTTCAACGATGCAGATAGGGCCATGATATTCCCTCATACTAGGCCATTGTATGTGACTACCAGCATCAATGGAGTTAGCTTTACAAGGGCTCCTATGGATGTGTGAGCCTCCATCAACATCATGCCAATCAATTCTTTCACACAGCTAATATTCCAGAGGAAAGGTTAGTCCCCATGCCTTTGGTGATTTCAGGTTATGACAACTAGTCTTCCAAGTCCATTGGTTATGTGAACGTTGGGATTGTGATGGTAAATTTGAGTTCCCACATTAAATTCCACATGATAGAGAGTGAAACTTCCTACCATCTATTGATAGGAAGGGTGTGGATGCATAACTAAGGGCTAGTTCCTTCGACATATCACCAATACGCCAAGGTGAATATCAAAGGAACGAAGGTGACCATTATAACTACGAAGAGGCCCCTCGTTGTTGAAGAAGCTCACCAGATAGATGAATTATTTTACATAGAATTGGAGGAGGACGTCAGAGTCCTAAAGAGAAGAATGGAGGGAGTGTGGGTTCCCTCAATTAGAGAAAGGATGGGGCCCTTAAATTAGCAGAATAATGAAGTTGTAAGAAACAAAGGAGTGATGGCAGAAAAAGCCCACCAGGTGGTCCCTCATCCCCAAAACATCTCAAAGCAACTCAAAGACAGGATGAGGCCTAGAGTGGATCCAATAGAGCATGAGGTCCAACGATAAAGCATGATGAGCCAATTTTCAGGAGGAAGAGTTGTTGAGGCTTCTAGAGAGAAGAAAAGGCGGGTAGTTACAACTGCAAGCAGACAGTGCAAAAAGGTTGTTACCGAATAAGGAAAGGTCATTTATCGGTTATAATGATATGAACGGGCGGTTGAAGAAACTGATGAGGAGGCTGACCCGATATATTAGTGTTTTTTGGTGGATCAACGAGGTCAATGTATGGTGATAGACAACTCCAATATACATGAGTTTGTGGAGTATGTTGTCAAAGAACTAGACTATATGGGAGATCAACCAAAGCCACAAGCACAAGAGCTGGAGCAGTTAAACCTAGAGAAGGAAGAGGAGGATCCAAGGCCTATTTTCATCGCGAAGGATCTCAGTAAGAAGAAACGAGAGGCATCAGTTGAGTTGATTTGGGATTTCATAGATATTTTCACATGAAAGTACACATAAATAGAAGGACTAGATGAGGAAGTGAGCTGCCACAAGTTGAACGTGATGCCTTCATCCATTTCGATGAAGAAAGCAACGAGGACGTACAAGCCAAAGCTGGACTTGAAGATCAAGGAAAAGGTACAACATTTATGGGCAGCGGGGTTTATCAAACCGATACAGCACCCACTCTGACTGTCTAGCATTGTCCTAGTGGGAAAGAAAGACAAAAATCAAATAAGGATCTGCATGGATTTCAGAGACTTGAATAGGTCTTGCCCCAAAGACGAGTTCTCCCTACCCTCCATTGATAGCTTGATAGATGCAACGGCTGGTCACGAAATGTACAGCTTCATGGATGGGTACGTAGCTGTGATACCCCGCCTAATTAAATACTGGGTGATCAATCCTTTATTAAATTAAAAATTATGGTGAACAGTTGGTTCATTCTTAGCATCACTGTGGCAAAATAAATTTCCAATTTAAACACCCTAAATAATTAAGCTAAGTGTCCAAACAATTTAAAACCATATTTCGATTTTATTTAAATCCAGATATAAAAACCTTTTTAATAACTAACAGTTTAAGAATCACATAAATATGAAGAATGGAAATAAACACCCAAGAATTCAACCATTCAGATAAACCAATACCAAGTTTAAAAACTACAAATGAAATCATCCTGACATGAATTACATCCCAAAGAGTACCAAATACTGAAAATAAATGAACATAAATCTCTGACAAATCCAACTGAATAGGGAAACGGGAGACACATGCCCTGAGTAATCAGAACTAAATTAAGAGTAGAGTCAATAACGAGGTCGTCTAAGCAATGGCCTGCAACTCCCACTTAAGCTGCAGCACGTCCGTTCCAAGGAATCTAACCATGACACCCCTTGTGGCTGGGCACCTGTAACACACACACATATATATATATATACACATATACAATAGAGAGAAAAATATAGGAGACGGGTCAGAGCCAGAGTGTAAAATAGTTTAGCAAGTATTTAAAGTGCTTACAGGCTAATGCAATAACCATGTTAGTATGCAAAACTCTATTGAGAATTCTCACCTCTCATCTAGTGTGCACTCCTACTAATAAATCTCATAAGTTTCTCTAACTTATTCTCCATAAGGTTTTATCAGGTGAAAAGCGAGGTTATGATATTTACTTTAGGAAACCATTCTCTTCAAAATTTCTTACGTTATTTAGAACAACTCATTTCCATTATAAAGTTCCCGAACACTTATAATAAAATTGAAGCATTTATTCATTACTTATCTATTTATACACACAGTAGAAAGTTCCCATATAGATATATGTATATATATTAGTCACACATATAATATATATACTAACGACACCCCACATAAAATCTATGGTGCTGGCATACTCTGCTATCAAGTCCCCGTATCACACAACTAAGGGAAATAATAGTCCAGAATCACTTTCCAACTGTATTAACACAATACACAAACAAATGGAGGCGAAGCATAGTTCCTGGTCCTAAGAGGTCAGCACATACCCTCACATCTCTTAGAACATCTGACTATCATTTTCAGATAGCCTGTATCGAGGATATTATCTTCTAGGGTACGAGTCAATATCCCCCATCAAGGTCCAATCGAGATAAGATTGTCCCGGCCCGAAAACCCCCGTGATAGCAAGTAGCTCGGGTATTATTTTTACACAGATATATAATATGCACAATCACACAGTCATATATATATATATATATATTCACATTTTCAAATTAGGTGCGCCCACAACCCGTAATATTATTCTAGCCATGCGTAACATATCACGCTCGAGTTTTACGTATAAATAAATCACTCTTTTTATTCTATTAAGTATAACAAATCCTTAAGTACTTCTCGACTCTCGAAGTGTATCCTCTCGAAATAATATAAAATCAGTAGGTGCACCCTCACTACTCTACTGGTCTAAGTCTTCCTTAATCCTCACAAGATATACCATAATGTACGCATGATTTCCCACTAAATATATATTCTCGAAATGCCACGATTAAATCACATATGAATCATATCACCCGAACCTTGCCTACAACCCTACTGGTCTTTCCCAAGTCCCATTATGGTAAATAAAATATGTATAAGGGTTTCCACAAAGTGACACAGGGTTAATCATTAAGAATAAAGAACAAGCTTCAAAATTCAGAAGAGGTCGATCGATCGAAGGTAGGGGGTCGATCTATCGATCAAGTCGATCGATCAACATTCAATGTCGATAGATTGATCGCCCAGATATTTCCCAGATTATCCTATGGGTTTCATCACCAAAAGTCCTCAAAACCTCTATCAATTTTGCCCAAACTCCCACACAACATTACTACTGGTACTATATACCTAACTACATGATTTCCTACGAGAAACATGTTCAAATTCATCAACGATATCGAATTAATGGGGTAAAATTGACATAATCCTCAAGAACCCTAATTTTGGAGGAAAGATACATTCTTCTAATTATTTCTCAGATTTTGTTGTTTCTAAATTCATACTAATTCGTGGGTAATCCTCTACATGTGATGGGTATGTCCACAATATATTAAATTTCTCTAAACATACGATTTAAAGTCTCTAAATTATTAATCTCTTTCATAAAACATGTTCTTGATAATCCTAAACTAACATGGGTGAGATATTAACTGAAAACAAAGAAAGATAGATACTTGCCTGGAATTCAAGGTTCTGATTTCGTGGATGAAAAGGTATGGTTGCGTTCCCCATCGCGCGGTGCAAACGGATGAGTCTTTGGCCTTGGGTTGCTTGGAAAGCTCTCCAACTTCTTCTCTAATGGACGTTCTTTGGTTTTATTTGGTTAACCCTAGAAGACAACTTCTAAAGGTTGATTTATCATTAGTAAATTCGTGAGTTTAATTGCCCAAAAATGTAAAATGTCTATAATACCCTCCCGGGATGCCAATTAGGCTTAAAAATTCCCCGAGGCCCGAACTAAACCCCCGGGTACATTATTTTGACTATCTCGACCCTTACGGACACATTAGCGCACTCGAAAAGGCCATTCGGGCGACTTATAATTTATTCGCTTTTACTAATAATAATTGAGTCCTGACACGACACGGGCGCGTCCCGACTTAAATTTCCCTAATCTCCATTTTATTCACTCGTGATAATTTTATAAAATCAATCTTATATATTACTTTACTTATTTAGTAATATTCGACAACTTCCAATTAATTACTAACTCTCGTCACGCTAGTATATATTTAAACAAATTTTCGGATTAATATTAAATTAATTTATCTCAATTAAATTTAATAAATCCCTGAATTTAAAAGTCATAAAAATACGGGGTATTACAGTAGTCAGATCAAAATGGACCCCACAGATGCTGAGAAGACGGCGTTTAGAACCCCATTGGGCAACTTCATATACAAAGTGATGACGTTTGGGCTCACGAATGCTGGGGCTACTTACCAAAGAACAATGATGTCCATTTTCCATGACTTCTTTCACAAATTTATGGAATTCTATGTAGATGATTTGGTCATCAAATCATGGAAGGAGGAGTCCCATCTGAGCGATTTGAGGAAGATGTTTGCCCGATACAGGAAGTATAAGCTGAAAAAGAACCCACTGAAGTGCGTCTTCGGAGTAACAAGTGGAAAGTTTTTAGGTTTCGTGGTTGATCGACAGGGGGTGAAGATGGACCAGGACAAACAGGGAGCGATCTTGGAGATGCCAATTCCAAGAACGACGAAGGAGCTGAAGAGTTTCCTCGATAAAGTTTTCTATCTTAGGAGATTTATGCCTGGATTAGCCACAATAACACACCCATTGATGCAGCTTTTGCGAAAGAACACAAAATTCAAGTGGGAGGAGGTTCACCAGGAGTCTCTCACTAGGCTGAAGAAGCTTCTCGTTTCACTATAGACCATGGTTCCCCCAAAGGCAGGAATACTGTTACAGCTATACCTCACATCCACCACGAGGTCCGTTAGAGATGTGTTAGCACAGGAAATTAATGGGCAAGAAAGGTTAGTCTACTACCTCAACAGAATCATACATGGGCCAAAGGTCAAGTATAGTAGCTTGGAAAGGCATTGTTTAGCCTTAGTTTTTATATCATAAAAACTTAGACATTATATGTTGTCTTTTATAATTCATATTGTAACAAGATGTGATCCCATTAAGTTTTTATTGGCAAGAACTATATTGATTTCTAGGGAAGCTAGGTGGTTCCTCATTCTCTCAGAATATGACTTGAAGTGCATGGTTCCTCGCGCGAGCAAAAGCCAAGCGTACATAAATCTTTTGGCAATCTTCCCCTCTGGGACATTTGAGCTACCTAAAAAAAGTATTCCAAGAGACGACTTGCAGGCTAACCACTTAGATGCAAGAGATGAATAATGGATGATGCAGTTCGATGGATCTTCGATAGAAAAGAAAGGAGGAGTAAGGGTTATCCTTTCAAGAGGAATGGAGGAGATTTATCTTTCCTACAAGTTAGATAAAGCGTTGGTACTGGGATTACTGGAGGCACTTCGAAGGGAAATTCGTTCACTTTGTATCAAGGGTGATTTAAACTTGGTGATTCAGCAAGTAAATAGAGAATATGCATTGAAACACCTAATGGCACCATACAGAACAATCATTCAGAGGCTTCTCAGCCAGTTCCATCGGACCAAGATCAAGAGATATCCCTTAACGATAAACCGCCATCCAGACGCCTATGCCACCATTGCTCAAAAGATAGCGATGAGAAATAATACCACTATAATTATGATCCAACTAAGAATAGCTCCCTCGGTATTACAAAAATTCTACCGATGAAGGAGGACGCTGACTGGAGGGGAGAGATTAGAAAATAACGGGAGTCTGAGGAAGGAGCGATGGAGCTGAGAAAATTAGCCCAATACTTTACAAATCAGGGAAACCTTTATTTCAGAAATGCGGGATGATGATTGTCAAGATGCATAGGCCCAGAAGAAGCAGAGCAAAGGTTAAAGAAAATATATGAAGAGCACTGCAAAATAACTGAGAAGCCTCTTTAAAGGAGAATTCAAAATGAGGGATATGTCGGGCCTAGAATGAAACATGACGCATTAGAGCTATAACGGAAGTGTGATAAGTGCCAATTATTCTTCGAGGCAGTTGAATGTCATTTTATTGAAGCTCAATTAGACTGGAGGAAGCCCTATATTGACTTCATTAAAGATGAAGTTATCCCAATAGAGAAAATTAATGTGATGGGACTAAAGCGAAGGTCCACGAGGTTCTACGTTCAGAAGGGGAAACTTTATCGGAGGGGTTACTTCAATAGGCCATTGTGTTGCCTCACAAAGGAAGAAGCAGACGAAGTCCTCAAATAAGCGCACGATCCAGCTCGCATAGGAGGGGCCAAGTTGTATAACCAGTAGACGGTGTTGGGGTATTATTGGCAAATAATAGAGAATGACTCTGCTGAGTTCGTTCAAAAATGTAAGGCTTGCCAACTACATGGAATATGATCCTTGCCCCATCGGTGGACCTACACTCCCTGGCGACACCTTATCCTTTTCACACTTGGGCATTTGACTTGGTAGGGGCAATACATCCTTTGTCTAGGGGGAAGATCTGGATACTAGTAGCAATGGAGTGCTTTACAAAGTGGGCTGAAGCAATACCACTAAGAAGGGCAACAATAGGGGTAGTGAGAAACTTCATCAGAGAATACATCATTTATTATGTTGGGATTCCAAAGGTTATTCTCTTGGATAACGGAACCACCTTTATCAATTCAGAAGTAACAATGCTCATAGATAAGTACTCCATTGTTCATCATACTTCAACGGTGGCATACCTAAAAGGAAACGATTAAGCCGAAGCAACTAACAAAACCTTGGTTAATATTTTGCCCAAAACGATCGAGGATTTCCCAGGATCGTGGGATGAAAAGATACCAAATGTATTGTGGGCCTATCGAATAACTAAGAGGAAGCCCACAGGGTATACTCCATTCTCCCTTATTTACGGGGCTTAGGCGATTCTCCCGATAGAGTTGGAAGTTCCCTCTGCCCGATATGCCTTGCAAAGAAGCATGCTCCCTCAGAACAAACATATGCAGTTGAAAGCATTGGATAAACACAAAGATAATGCGATGCATCACTTTCAAATATATACGAAGCAGCTCTACAGGGCGTATGATAACTTGGTGAGACCAAGAAAGTTCGTGAAGGGAGACCTCATTTTGAAGGCAGCAGTGAAGCACATCAGGGGGCTTCCTATACCTAAGTTTGCAGTGAATTGGGAGGGACCTTTCATTGTAAAAAAAAGCTCATGATTCAGGTTATTGCTTAATTTCTAAGATGGAAGAAGACGATCCATTCAAGATTAACAATAAATGGTTGAAAGTCTATCATGTGTAAGCAATTAAGTTTAGACCATCATTGTATCCAGTTGTTATTATGAATATACAAGTTATTTTTTATGTCTATTATTGCAACTCGAGTTGAGATGAAAGAAATGTAGAACTTTATAATATACGCAAACAATTACATCACAAAGAAGTGGCATAGGAAAACATACATCTTTTTCATTCATTCATAAACTTTGGGGCACTACAAAATTGGGAGCTACTGTCCAAGAATTATATAAGAAAAAAAAGGAAAATGTATACAAAAGTGAAAGAATTCATTGGCTTAAGAGGAACCACAAGTCCGGAGCAGAGAAAAAATCTTCGGGCAGGCCCGAAGAAGCTGCTAGGTAAGACTGTTGGGCATTAATAGAAACCTCTAATCTCATATGCACTTATTTACGCACAATAAGGAGTTTCTTTTATTTCAGCTTTGCCAGACGCAAAGCTTCTTCGATGTCCTCTACCTCCTTGTTGGCAGCTTCAAGTAGAGGTGCTAGCTCAACCAACTTAGCTTCCTCAGCCCGTTGATCCTCCCGATGTTTCTGTAGCAGTTCCCTCTGACTATTCAGTCGTTGGCTCTTTAAAGTCTTTAAGTGACCAATTATCCAGTCAAAACGGAAGCCATCTCGACCCAACTCCCTCAAATAGCCTAAGAATTATTTGAAGAGAGGTCTGGTAACGTTTGCGATAGGAGTGCTGATGATATCAGTAACAACGATCGTCATGCCCAAAAGCCTATGGCTCATTACGGGGATATTGGAACGCAAACAATCCACAGTGAAAGTCTCAAGATGGTGGCTTGCAAGCTGCTCAATTACCAAATGATGGTTGGCAGGCATTTGAGGAGAACGCTAAAGGACCATAAGGTAAAAGTCGTGAGGAGCTAAGTTCGGCAGAGGAAGCTCACAACCAGATTCTCTATCAGCAGTAGCACCAGTCGTGGAACCTTGGTCGTCGTGACTAGAATCTTCTGAAATAGCGGGTTCCCGATGGGGTGAAGAGATGGATTAAAGAACTAGTGGAGATTTCTCTCTTGCCGGAAAGGATTCATGAGCAACCTGAGAACAGGTAGAAGAAATAATAAGTTAAGTGAAAAATCTTAACAAGTGTTTTCATTGTTTAGTCACCGTTATAGGTGGAGTTTACGAAAAATGTTAATAAATGTTTTCATTGTTAAGTCATCGTTATAGGTGGAGTTTGCAAAAAATATTAACAAGCGTTTTCGTTGTTAAGTCACCGTTATAGGTGGAGTTGGCAAAAATCTTAAACAAGTGTTTTCATTGTTAAGTCACCGTTATAGGTAGAGTTTGCGAAAAATCTTAACAAGCATTTTCGTTGTTAAGTCATCGTTATAGGTTGAGTTTGCAAAAATCTTAACAAGTGTTTTCATTGTTAAATCACCATTATAGGTGGAGTTGGCAAAAAAAAATCTTAACAAATGTTTTCATTTATCAAGTCATCGTAACCAGTGGAGTTTGAAAAGTTTGATAAATGAGACTCTTCTAGATTGAACATTGTCAAGAATAAAGGAAAAACAATGAGAAACGAAGAGAAACTAGCGAAGTACCTCAACAATGGCTGGAGCAAGAACGGGAGTCATCAAGGAGGCCACAACGGCGAGAACTATTGGGGGCAGGCCTACCTCCTCAGAAGCCTCAACGGTACCCTCAACTAAAGAAGCCTCAACGGACGGTAAAGCTCCTTCGCCAATAAAAGGTACCAAGTCCAACATAGGAGTCCCACTTGATGAGGACATTTGACCTCCAAGTGATGCCCAACGTTGGTGGATGTAGAGGAACCACCACACTGTGTAGAAACATCAACCCTGGCCTTGGGAATAGGCAAACCACCAAGAGAAGAGGTTGGGGCGAGATCTGGAGGAAACTGAAAAAATGAAGCTAAGTGTTAAAAATGGGGAATAAGTACAGAAGAAGGGAGAAATACCTCTAAGCGTTACTTACCTCAGTTATAGTACCAAAGAGGGGAACTGCAGTTAGGGGTATCGTCAACACAGCGGGAAGAATAATGTTAGCTAACAAAGATGCCATTTCGACCTAAGGCCTCTTAACATATTAAAGTTCAACATGTTAAACAGGAAAAAGGGGTGGAAGAGATAAAATACGTCAGACCTAATAGTGATTGAGAATGTGTTACCTCGGGGGAACTTTATGTAGCTCGAACGATGGGCAGAAGTACCTCGGGCTGAGGTGATAATTCAGAAGAAGCTGGGGGAGTTGTCTTTGGTTGAGAAGAGATTCCCACAGACTCAACAGAATCACCCCCCGCAGTAGCATCCTTCGCACGTTGTGTGGACAAACGATGAGAGTAAGTAATCCATATCATGGGGGAACGGGGAGGAGTTACATCGGCCTGAGAGGAACCAAAATGACCCCCAATGAAATTCCTCACAAGGGGATAGGCCTTTTTTCTTCAACCTCCTGGACCAAAGTTGTTAAGAGTTAAACAAATGCAGTTTGTTTTAGAAAAATGGGAGTAATAACAACAACACACATGCATACTCGGATCCAGAGGGAGAATGGGAGGATATAACCATTGGCGAAGGAGGAAGGGAGGCAACGACAGAGGGAGTTGGGGGGAGATATACATCTGGAGCTCGTTTCTTCTGGGATTTAGTACCCAGAGTCTTTTTCCTCGCACCCGCAGCACCAGAACTTTGAGGAACCCTTAAGCATTTCTTCTTTTTTGACCCTGGTTCCGTTGGATCAACTAAGATGGTAGGGAAGGAAGTAGGAGGAGGAAGGATGGGAGCACGTCGTCGAAACATAGCATTTATTCGCTCCACCTTAGCCTGAATTTTCTTTATCAACTCCTCACTCACTTCTGCAGATATGAGAGGAGGAACGGAGGCGTTGGGGATTGCCTCCAAAGGAGTTTGAGGCTGAGTTTGAGACTTAGACTTTGTGGAAGTCCCACTCTTGGACTTCCTATTTTTTTGGCTGGTGGTTGGGAAGTCCCTTCGCCAGAAGCTGCTTCGGTTGTAACACCCTCACCAGAAACATCTTTAGTAGGGGTTGGCTATTTGGGGGTTGAAACGGCCTTAGATTTAGGCGTGGTAGTAAGGATCATTGGGTAATAAGGGGGTAGCTCAAGGGGAGGATCTTTGACAGCCTTACTCAGAGGGAACTCAACTCCAAGAATGGAGTTTCCTTTGAGGCCCAATTCCAAGGCAGAGTAAAAAAGAACAGGGGGATACTGGGGGGGGACTTTGTATGAATCCATGAATCATGGCCAGTTGCATCAACCATAATTTGGTGGCAAAAGAGGTAGACATGTCCCCTTTCCTAGTAGCACTGGGGAGGGTAACTCGACCATCCATAGTAGAGGTCATGCCAAGTATTGTTGCAGAAAGGTAAAAGGTGAAAGCCTTAGCAAAATTAACCCTCCTATTCGTTAACTGAAACACAGGTCAAG
The DNA here is from genome assembly GCA_949130495.1 of Sambucus nigra. Classification (NCBI taxonomy): domain Eukaryota; kingdom Viridiplantae; phylum Streptophyta; class Magnoliopsida; order Dipsacales; family Adoxaceae; genus Sambucus; species Sambucus nigra. The sequence goes on along the minus strand of OX422210.1, from coordinate 528,317,465 downwards.
GAGCCCCCTGATCAAACTCGAACTGCCTGCTACACCTATCGGGGTTATATGGTTCAGAAGTATATCTCCATTCAGTGAAGGAAGGAAGAAACCCAGGAGTGAACAAAAGTACCACGGTCTGTGAAGGATCTTCTACAACTGGAATAAAAGTGATCGTTCTAGCTGTAGAAGGGAAAAATCGAAGTGTGGGCGAAGGTAGATTCTCCGTACGACCTCATAATAAAGGAATTGTAACGGTAAAAAACACCCATTATTTCCTTTCGGCTCTATTTTTATGGAAGCATAAGAGGCATGGGGGTTTAATTCCTTGGCTCACGGGATAAGGGACAGATTTGGCAGTAATGGAAGGAAAATGGGTATAGAGGAAACCCATTAAGATAACGATATTGGTAAAATTGGCCAAGTTATAATGACCAAGGAATCGTGCCATGTCATGGTGGGTTCGATCCAGCCAAGTATAGAGGGACCCCAAAGCAATGGCGGCTAGAGGAAGATTGAAACCCCTGGCCAAACGGATATAAATGTTTATAAGGTCCCTCCAGAGTTGGTCGTTGGGTTTCTCAATCAATAAGAAACGGGAAAGTAACACAAGAATATAGGCTGGTAATTCCAAAGATGTACCCTTACCATGGCCCGTAACAGTAGTGACGTCCTTTACAGTAGGAGCTTCGAAAAAATAACTAATAAGGGGAGTAAAGGAAGCTTTGTTGGAAGACCCAATGCAACGGTGGAAAATTTGATCTAACTCAGCTCGGTCAGCAGTTTCTTCAGCATTTAAGGCCTCATCAAGATGAGTAAACTCACCTATGGGTTCAAACCCAAGTAGCTCACAAACATCTACAAATGAAATGGTGAACTCCCCCAGGCAGCGAAGAATGTGTGAGTTGTAACGTGCCATCTGGAAACTAATACTTGGAGTGCAGCGTTGTGTTTAGAAAGTGTGAACTCCCCAAACCAGCTGGATCGATGAAGATCGCCCTTGGCAAGAGTTGCAGCGTGAGAGCTCTGCATGTGTGCATGTCAAGTAGTAAAATGTGTTGCCAATCCCCCAAGCGCTTTGAAATTGATTTGGGAGTAAGGGAAGTCGCCACGATCCAACCGAAAACGTAGAGTCCCCTATGGAGGAAGAAAGCCCCACTTTGATGAATCTTCATCTTCATTACCCATCAGGAAAGGGTCGTACTTGGCCAAAAAATAGTAGGTCTTGCATGCATCAGAGAACTCATCACCCTTGCCAAAGACGGGAGATCGACGATAAAAACTTAGTTGCTCTTGATGAGAAATATCCAAAGGCGTGGCGCTAGTGGTCGAAGCGGCAGCAGAAGTGGTAGAGGAAGAGATTGGATGAGCAGCAGCGGTGATAGCCTTGGGGACACTGGAAGAAGCCATAATAAGTGACGATGAGAGCAACAGCTTGGTAAGGAAGGTTTATGGACGAAAATGGAGGAGTACTATCACAGGTGGTGGTGTAAGAGACGATGGCAAGAAGAAAACCAGGTAAAATCTTGGCAACAATGGCGCTCTTAGGGTTTTCTCTCTCTAAGAAGACTGGGAGTTAGAGACGAAGAAGGCAAAGTAAGAGAAAAATGATTAAGTGTTTGAATAATAGCCATTTAAAATTTCTGGGTTCGCCTTTTGAGCTTTCCACCACTACACATCTAAAGCCGCCTATAATCATTTCAAACAGACACGTGGCACTTCGGGAAGTGTCCTGACAGTTGAAAAGACAGCACCATGTCATTAATGACGTGACGCATGGAGAATATGAAGGGTTTTCTTCCTAAGCAAGTTTGATTTTTAGCGCCAGAATTTTTGTCAGACATATTCAATAACTCCCAACGAAGAAGTTATCCCAATGGTTAAAAAAAATCTATGATGTCCCCTTGCCACAAGTCCAAAAGTTATTTAATTATGACTTATGCTTTTTCGAACATGGCGAAATAAAGATGCAACAGAGCCCAAACGAAGTAGTCCCTTCAAAGGGGGAGAATTTCCTAGGAAGTAGTTTATAAGGTAGAATTTCACAAGTCTCAATGGTAGGGGCTGTCCTAACGAAAAACTCACCGTCTACAACTATACTCCACAACAGCACAAACGGGAGAATTTCACTTCCCAGAGTCAAAACGAGTATTTGAGAAAGTTAGCAGCCCTATCGGGAGAATTTCAAATAGCTAAGCCATAACGGTTGAAACTCAGTCACAGGAAAACGTTTTGATGTCCCTTTGCCAAATCACCAATAAGCCGTAGCGCTTTGATTCACGTACATTGGGGAGAATTTTACTTTTTCCTGTAAGCGTTACCGCAGTTGGCTGTAATGAAGGAAAGGATGCCATAATTTTTCACACGGAGAAGGTTCATCGGATTGAGAAGTTTTTGAGCAGACATTTCTTGTTTCCATAACAAATCTCTCCACGAAGGGGAAAATGTAAAGGGGGCCTGAAAGTAATCTTGAGATTAGAGATAATCCCCCCATCAATAACAGTGTTTAGGATTAAGACAATGAGACAGCTCAGTGAGGCAGCTCAAGCGAGGCAGCTTAGCCTGGCAGCTCATACTTTAGCTTGTTGTGTTACTTAGTCATATTGTATCTTTTTTATATTTACTATGAGATATAACTATTGTAATGATGTAACGAGTATAATGATTTTTAGTGTGAGGTCGAACGGTACTCGCGAGAGACCGGGCTTGGAAGAGCTTTTATGCTCTATCTAATGACCTTGCCCCGAGAAATTTAGAGGGACTTGGTTTGGAGTATTGAGAAGTGAGGCACCATTGGGGGTTTTCCTAACCATCTTAGATACACCTGGTAAAATACTAAAGGGCCCTGACACTGGAACCTCGGGCGGAGGAGCCTTGAGTTCCATTGGGAGTTGAGTTGTGAACTAAACAACCCTCTACTTAATGTCACATCTACCATATGTGATGTCATTAGACAGCAAGGCAATTCCAAATCTCAATTTGAGTCATGGTATTTGGGGTTGTCAAGCAGTTGGTGAGCCACCTTTGTGATGACAGTCCCCTAACACACAGTGGTTAGGCAAAAGGTATGTCTTGGCATCTATTATTTATGACATGGAGCAAACTATTGCATCAGGAATTTAATGTTTGTGACATAAAGTATGAGGGATGTATTTCACAGTTATTAATGACTGGGTTACCTCGGGAGTGGTGTGGGGGCTATTTAAGGGCCCCAACCACCCCTGGGGAGAAGAGGTTCTTTTTGAGATTTTAGGAGTTATTACTAAAGAGAATATATATGAGAGAGAGATTTATTACAAATTAGAGAGTTTACTCACCCACCATTGTCATTTATTATGAAGCTTTAATACTTGACAGAGATCCTTGAGGGTGGTCGGGGTGTTTGAATACCTGCCGAGGTGTATCTAGGGTGCTCATTTCTCTCTCCCTCTAAGCGAGTTGCTTCTGAGTTCATTATTATCTTCTAAGTTAAACATGAGAGATTTTCGAGTTCAAACTGAGTTTATCGTCACTAAGTTGTGTTTGTGTGTCCTGTAGTTAATCAATAGCATGATTAGTTAACTTATCATTAATGTACTCAAAAGGAGTTCCGCCTCCATTTATTTTGAACTACCCTCTTATAAAGTTTAATTCAAGAAGTTATTGATAATATCAATGATTTGAGGAGTAAAGTCTAATAACTGCTAAAATCGAGAACATGCATCATTGAATGTCTAATGGATTGGGCAATTGTTAAAATTTATAATCGGAAACAAGGCAAAATGCCCAAGAAAGGAGAAAAAAGAAAAAAATATTTTTGATTTTTTTTTTAATTTTAACAAAAAGCATGCTTTGTAACTAACATGTGATAAAATCCATGGACTTCACATGAAATGGATAGAATATCCTACACCCCCTAACTTAAATGTTGCATTGTCCTTAATGCACATTAAGAACACAACACAAAGATAGGAAAAGAACGATATTACCCAAAATTAGAGCGATCTCCATAAGCACGAGTCCAATGAATCTACAAAACAAGTTAGTACCGAGCATAGAAAAAACAAATAACAAAAAGTTAACTAATTACACTAGACTAAATTAAAAGGAAAGAAAAAAAAGAAAGGAAGAAAATTAAACAAGCTAATTATTTACAACCTACTATTTAGACTTCACACTAATTATACACTAGAAGTTTATATAATTGAGGGTCTACCCAAACTACGATTTGACTTTGAAAGATCAATGGTGGACCCTCCAAAGCGAACATGCCTCCCAAAAAATAATAATTTCGTTTGAACATCGGAAGGCACATGGGAGGCATAAGAAATGAACCATCACTAATTAAATTTTTTAGTGAGGTGATGAGGGATTTGGATACTAAGGGCGACAAGACCACATTGATCTCGAAAAAATTGAAATCACATCCCCAAGGCTCTTCAATTAGAAGGGGGTGGGGCTAGTGCAAGTGAATAGCCTATGAGATGAAGCATCTCAAAATAACATTCCCATTCAAGAATCGGGTCAAAGTCCTTAAGACTTTCAACCGATTCTTGTGATAAATTTAAAGGTTTGAGAATAGTAAGGAATGAAGGAAAAGAAGGATCATCAACCTCAATACAATCGGAAGAATTAATAAGAGGTTGAAATTCTAAAGTGATAAAGCTTAGATCACTCTCAATTATTTCTTCATAAAAAAGGGGTGGAAGTGAAACGCAAGTTTCAACTTCGATCCAATTTTATAAAGAAATGATCTCATCGAGCATGGAATCAGTCTCCAAAAACTAAGCTTGAGAACTTTTGGAACAGTCATTTACTTCCTTTATCATTAACTCATAATCAAATGAACAAGAAGACATAACATCTTCTTGTGAGGTTTGCTCATAGTTAACGGGATCCCCGCTTTCCAAATTTCATTCCCAAGGCGATGAGTGACTACTTATAACTTCTTGAACTTCACACTCAAGGCGTTCATTTTCAAGAATTTGTTGGCATTATCTCATTGTTTTGGGAGTATAACTTGGAAAACTATTCTGAGAACAATTAAAGTTATCTAAAGCGTTATAGCGAGAACTTTCAAAATAAGTTAATTCAATAAAACGATAAGCGCCAAAGTTTCAATTTCTCGAAACAATCTAGCACAAGTTAAAAGAAAGGATAAAATAAAGAATACAAATACAAAAGGAAAAAATACTTCAAAATAATAAAAAAATTACAATCTAAAACACACTCCCTGACAACAGCGCTATTTTGATCGAGCGTGAACCGTGTGTCGTGTAATACGCAATCGTTGTTATCAGTTCGGTGACTCAATGCAAAAAAACTTAAGCTACTACTACACTTGCAAGGTAAGCACAACGGTAAGTCGAGTATCGTAAGAAATCCACAGGGAGTGATTGAATTTTAAATTTAATTATTTTGCTAATTGAAAAATAAAAGTGTAAAAGGTGATATGGTTTAAAAGAAAGAAAAGGAAAAAATTAAGAAGTTAAAGCTAAACATGAATTAATAAAATGAGAGTCGAGATTGCGTCCTCGCCATGGGCTAAACAACTAATAATTATAATTTCGGTTCAAAAATATTTAACCAAGCATTTTTAATTAATCATAAACATCACGTAAGAAGAAATTTAACTCGAAGTTGCGAGACAAAACATTTAATAAAAAATGGTCACACACGTCTTAAAATCGGATTATCGCTATAAACACTAACGGTGCATGCCAAAGAAAGTTAAACGCATAATAAACCAATTTTAATACGCAAGGTTACTGCAATTTTACACAAAACCTAATTTTCAGAGCTCGACGCCCATCAATGGCGAACACACGATTCAAACCCTATAAACTACTCACTACACATAATTAAACCAAGTAAAACAACTAATTAACTAAGGAAAATAAGAATTAACAAACTATAAATAACTATCTAAGCATGAAAGTAAGAAATAAAGCAAGAAAACAACAAAGGAGAGAACATAGTAAGTGGAGAAGACAATGAATATTAAATGGTACTTACATAAATGGGTATAAACCCAAAGAGAGAGGAGAGGGAAGCTCCCCACAAAAATCCCCAAACTCTAACCTAAAATGAATCTTCTTAAGTCTAAAAATGATTCCACCCTTTAATACAATGTTTTTATATAAATACCCCACCAAAAAACCACTTAAAAAATGAGATTTGCGGACTTTCAGCCGAATCGATTCGCACTGTCCGAATCGATTCGCCCCTGACATTGTTGAATTCTCAGCTTTGTCAAACTTTACGAAAAATGTCGTAACTTCTTCGTTATAACTCGGAATTAGGCACGGTCAGAGGCTAAGCAAAGATAACTCAGAGGGAAACAACATCCAATAATATATTAGGCCAAAAAACTAAATTATGAAATGACTAAAATGCCCTTGAATGTGACCTTGAGTGTGATTTCGAAGATAAAATCATCCCAAAAGTGCCATAACTCCCTCATTATACATCAGAATCATGCACGTTGGTGGACACGCGAAGAGAAATCAAAGGGCCTCAACTTCCGTGAAGAGTTTGGGATCAAAATCCAAATGATGAAATTACTAAAATTCCCCTGAAGCTACAATATTCAATGGAACTTTTTCGAAAAGCGACCGAACTTCACACTAAGCACCGAAATATCTACAAAAGCTCAATTATACCTCATATAGCATGTAAACATATAAAACAGAAGTGTTCTATTTAACGAGCATAAATATAGGAATTAAAGTACCTGAGGGGGCTAAAATGCATACGTATAAGGGGAGAAATACAATATTCGTGCTGAATCAGCATGATATAAATCGTTTGTGAGATTTATGTGTTTTATTTTGAAAAATGGGGAAGGGCTACGAAAGTTAATCATTTATCCTTTATGATTAATCCACCATTTAAATGGACCTAAAAAAGTGAGGAATTGAAAATTATCCGGGGTCCAATGAGGTTTAAAAGAGCCCGAAAAAATTAAAAGGCAATAAAAAGAAAATTATGACAAAAATGGGCCAATACTTTTTTAGTTTCATCACCTCATAAGAAAAATGAAAAGCATTATCTTTTAATGAGGGAGTTTGGATGGAATTTTCAATGGTTTTCAAGTATTCGAAAGTCATGAAAAAGTATTACATAGTTTTGGACGTTATTACTGTGGAAGTCATTTATACTTTGATTTATTGATATGATTAAGGCGATGTCATCTAAATTCAACAAATTCTACACCTAAGGAATATTTTTTACGTTCATTCGTTAGGAGTACGCTTATACATCTTACACATATGATATGATTGAGTTGACTTTTCTATCGAATCTGTTCACACCTATTCATTATGTTCCATGTTTGGTTGTCTTAGTGTAAATTCATAGTGTGTGATTTTTTTGTAACATCATTTTTGTATAAAAAATTGAAAAAATTCAAAAGTAGATTGTTTGCTTAGTTTCCCGTGTCACCCCGATTTTCTTTATGTGATTTATTCTTTTCCTTGTCTATTTCGGACAAATAAAAAGGGGGAGAATGAATTCTGATATTATGGGGGAGTTTATGTATGGGGGAGATTTGATTGCTTTCATATGCTTTATATCATTTCAAACTCGATACGTCACGAAGTTTTTTGCTTTGTCTCATGAGTGTAGGTACAATTGAAGATTTTTGGATTGCATACCCTGATGAGAAAAGCTCAAAGTTTTGAAGAATTGATTATTGAAGCAAAGTTTGAAGACTTATTAGTTTATCTTTCCACGGTTGAGTTTATGGGAGGGTAGATTTGTATAAGTCATTTGATTTTGATAATTCGGATATTTTTATTTTGTACCGGCATAGACATAGGGGGAGATTTGTAAGAACATGGTCCGTCACAATTAATTATGTCGTATACCGCTACAAGTCGTCGAAGGATTGATAAACTCATATCTACAAAGACGAATCCGAATTTCAAAGAAGATGTCTATATTCAAGCCCAACAACGTTGAATTTGGTAAAATGTGTTTAAGTTTCATTTACATTTCACATTAAAATTGTTGGGATATTTTTATAAAAGTTAAAAAGATTTTTTAAATGGTTTTTAATTTTTCAAAATCATAAATGTTTTGGATAAATATCTCATGATCCCGTGAACAGTTTTAATATTTAAGGATTCCATGTTATTTAACACTTTAAAAGTATTTTTTTAATGGGATCAGTGACTGTCGTTCAAACGACGTCATATCTCGTTTGAACGAGATGGAGGTTCGCTTGAACGACGTCGTATGTCGTTCGAACGAGAGCTGTTTTCAACCGACACGTCACCGCCTTGATTTTTAATATTAATAAGGGTGTCAGGCTTCTGATTTTCGTGTGGAGAAAAAATGGGTTTTGACAGAATACATTTTTCTATTATTCTCCCACACATTTGGGGGTTCATAAATTTTGTTTTACAATTCACAATCCCAATTATTTTTGTGTGAGTTGTTTGGCGGAACCCAAAACATAGTTTGCTATTGTTCATACTTTGTGGGGAGATATTTGCAACCGAGGGCTGTGTGCTATTGTGGAGTGAGTCTCGATAGAGTTTTTATGACTGCGTGTCATTAAGGAGTGCTGCGGTGTTCCTGGATTGAAGCATGGACTGCAGTTCGTGTAGGTTCGCTGAGTGTGGACTTATTGCTGACGACATCGACCGACGCCTATGGGTATTCGATTGTCAAACTTTAATTCATTGTAATCCGTGTAAGTTGCGATTTACAATTATAGTGAAATAAAAGGTTTTGACCTAAGGGGATTTTTCCTTAAATTTGTGTCGCATTTTTTATTTATGATGGTTTGACACTTGCACGCCCATAGCTATTTGAGTTTATGGGCTGAATTGATTTGATTCATAAATTGACACTAATTAAATAAGTTTGTAATTGGAATTTGCACAACTATTCGAATCTTTATCGCACATAGGGCTTTCTCAGTTGCTAACCTTAATAATCTGTATCATTTTCTTCAAGTTTATAATTCTTGCGATAGCCTTTATTTAAAATAAAAAATCATTAAATAGAATAAAATTTAGAGCAATATATTATATTTGCAATTAAAATAAAAAAAATAGGTGAAAAATTAAGTTTGCAATTAGGCAAAAATAAATCTACAGTTCAATTGGATTTTAAAGTCAAAATTAGAATTAACAATTAAAAAAAATAGGCCAACATTATGCATAATGATAAATTGTAATATGAGTGTAATACCACGTGTTTTCTGGCATTTATTTTACTAATTATTAATGTTGTGAATAAATTAATAAATGATAATTTTTTATTACTTGAGATAATTTTTAATAAAATAATTAAATTGGTTGTTTTATTTTACGTTGTGAGGTTTTACTGTTGGTATGAGGTATAAACAATTGGAGCAGACTCTAGAGTGATACGGAGACCAATTACATATTTTATCCTCTTAAGTTGGGTCCGGGGGTAGATATACCCTTAGACTAAGTTTTAGGCTATTTCGGGTTGTATTTTGGATCTGTTTTGGGGCCCGAAAATTAGCCTAAAGTGGAGGTGCGAAAATTTAAGATATTTAATAGAGTTAAACATATTTATTTAGTCATTTATTCTCATAGAGAAAACCTTAGCAACCATAAGACTTGTGGGAGAAGTATAGAAAGCTTGGAGAGGAGAAAATACAAGGACTCGAGCTAAGTTTCACCCGTCTTTAATGTTTAAAGTAAGAAATATCTTGCAATTCATCTTTAAATCTATAACTTGTTTAGAATTCTTGTTTTTCATTTCTTAACTGAGATTAGAAGCATGTTTAGGACCTAATTTGATAGTTCTTTTTTCATATTATGAATATGAGTTAATTGGAAGTATATTTAATCTACTCATGAATTTGAGACTTGTACAGTAATGGATAAACTATTAAATTGAGTAGATTTAAGGATTGATTTTGCTATAGCAATCATGTATTAGGATTTACAATTGATATATAGTAGAATCCCCATGTTAATTTAAGATATTAAATCTGAACTCGTGGGTTATTTGAATCCCTTACATATTAATGGTGAACTAGGTTTAATAATAGTAATTTATTGAATTAAACCTTGTTTTGATGATTTAAATTTTATTAGTTGTTAAAAACCGATTAGGATCATTTAACCATGATTAGTTTTTACTTTTGGATTGTTGGGAATGTTGATTTGAAGCTTTTAAAACCTTTAATGGAGGTTTTGGGGATTGACTTGCATTTTTTGGATGAAACTGGTGATCGGCGCCATTCTCGTTCGAACAAGATTTCCTATCTCGTTCTAACCGATGAGCACCCAAAAGTGTTCAAAAAATACCCCAAATAGACTTATTTTACTTGTTAGTTCTCGATAAAATTGGACTTATGTTGGTATTTGTTTGTTTTGTAGGTCAATAAACATTTGTGGTGTCAAACAAGCTTAATTTTGGGCAATTGCTATAAATAAGTGGTCAAGTACATCAAATGTGATAGTGATGCGGTTAAAGAAGATAACCCCAATATTCCAATTGCTAGAAAAATGCCTTATTTTGATAAGAAAAACAGTTTCGAAAAATATATCAATACTATCGTAAACCAAATTCAAAACTTAAACACAATACTTACCAAAATCAATCTTGTAGATGTCCGTTGAAGAAACTTGATATTCAAATTTGTCATCTTAAACAAATGATTGTGAACTTCCTTAAACAATTGTAGTGTTATACGACATACTCAATATAAAATCAGGACGATTGAAATTATGTCCTTACACTGGCGTCTTCTACAAAAAAAACTTAGTTATCTTTTGTTAATTTTTGTTTTTTTTTACTTAGCCCTTACTTCTTAATGTCATATTTGACTTAACCTCCACTTTTTTAATACCTTTGACATAATCCCAAAAATTTTAACACAGTTACAAGTCTGTAAAAAAAATCCTTATATCCTAATTAGATATAACCCACATATAAGATTTGTGGCAAAAATAACCTCTCATTTCATCTCCTTTCCCGAATCAGAACCCAAAATTTTCATTTAACCCTAAAACCATCAACTCCTCCTCCTCCTCCTCCACTTTTGTATGAATTTTCCACACTTTTATAATAATAAAAAAAATAGTCAAAGAAAATTTTCACTCAAATCCTCACACAAACCTCCAAATTCCCTCAATGTCGTCTCAATCCGATTCACCGTACCTTTTGGAACCTCAAAAATATCGTATCCTAATAAATAAGAACACAACACTCACTACACTATTTCAGCTGGATTGTCACGGTCCTTGACTGTGATAAACTAGAGTTATCATGGTCAAGGAGCGTGATAACTCTGGGCGAGATAACAAACTGTGACACAGTCAAGGACCATGACAACACCCCTTAAAACTGTCCTTTTTACACTAAGGAATCAGGTAAAAAAGTGGGGTGCCCTAGCCTTGAAAAGGTTCTTGTCCATGGTAACACTTTATTTGTCACAATATTGTCACGATCATAAATCGTGACAAGGATTCCCTTGTCGTGGTCTTGTCACGGTCCATGATCGTGACAAGTTTAAACTTTTTAGTATGCTCATGTCTCTTTTTATCGTGAACATGATGTCAAGAAATGGTTAAATATGATACCTTTCGTGCACACGAGTACAAAATAAGGCCGTGCGCATGACCCCTTATTGTTGTCACGATTTTGTTACGGTCTTTGACCATTATAAAATTGTTAAAAATGAAAAAAAATTAAGTTGGGCAGTACTATTGCCTAACAGTAAAAATGTTTAAAAAAATGTCTTGTTTTTGTTCAAACCAACATTAGCACAATCAAAAATATAATACGACATAACAATGAAATCAAAACCAAAATACACGCATTCCATATATTAAAGTAAATTAAATATGTTTCAAATTAATTACATCAAAACATCGTAAGTTTAGTTACATCAACTAAATTTTATTAAATGTAACATCCTAAAAATATTAATAACGTTATAGTAGAAAAATCGGTTAAACGATGTATGCCCCTAACATTCTGTCAATATGTCAGACATCGACTTTCTAGTACAATCACAATACCTTTTCCTATTTTCCCACTAAAATATCAGCAACCCGGACCTAAGATTCAAAATGTTACAGTGAACAGCTGTTCACCATGGTGCCCAGAGTGATGCTCATGTTATTCACTCCCATGGTGATTCAGTTGCCTCCACGCATGTTAAGGATATACATTATCTCCCCAAATATAGTTAGGATAGTTGGGTTGGGGGTAGAGTATATGCTGTACGGGGATAATGAATCAACTAGATTCGGTGAGGGGGATGGATTAGTATCCCCCTCTCCTATCTTCTCCTTTATCCTTTGACTTCCCCTTCCCTTTATCTGTGACTATGTATTTGACCTATTTAAACATGTGGTCCATTGTTTGTTAGAGACTTTCCAATTTTGAGTTCGTGTATAATTTGTACATGTCGACTCAGCTTCGACTATCCTATTCGGGAGCTGACACCATGAGTACATCCTTTTCTATCTGAGCCCAACACTTATCTCTGTGCATACATACTCAGAAATTTTTTGTCGACATAACTCTGGGTACTGTGCATTGACTTTATCCTCTTATAAAATAATATAAAAACATGGTATTAACTTAAAAAAATAATATTAATAAACATTCTAAAATTGACAACATAATTTAAATTATAACTTACGATTGTCTCGGCGATCGACATATTATCAATATCACCCTTCTTCATCCATATTTATATAGGAGTCAGTCTTATGTGGCTTTCCCCCCTAACCACTCCCAGACTCATGCAAAAAGTGACCAAATTAAAGCAAAGTGTAACCAATCAAAATCAATTTATATCACACTAAACAAAATGTAATTTAAAGTAATTTCTTACTATCCTATGATCCACCTCTGCGTAAGATGTCCCCCCGGAGTAGTGCACATCCACCTTCTTTGACAGGTTAGTCCTCCCCAAGACACATGAGGATAACTGTCTCTCGGACGCCTAATTATCCACAACCATTATAAGTTGGCCAATATTATTGGCTCCTTATTTAGGTGTTGTACCTACATCGCATCATGGAGTCTCGATCCTTCCTGAAATAGAGGGCGTATAGGTTCTTCTTTCATGTCTTTCATTGCCCGCCTACACCTTTTAATACACTGTCCAACGCTTCTGAGGGTAAGTTCAATTGTTGTTTTATAACAAACATATAATATAAGAAAGTTAGTGGATTAACATTAACAAACATAATAATAAAATCTTCTATGAAAGCCAGATATTTAATATAAGTATTCAAATTTTCATACCTCTAAGGCCCCCCAAACGTCCATCTTCATCTCCAGGGGCACATACCTCTAATCGTTATACCATGGAATAATGATTGATTTCAACAACTCTAATGCCCTCATTTGTAGATTAGTATTTTTTCAACTACACTCATATACTTGCCGAACTTGATGGGATTATTATTAGACGATCCCTTATCACCCCCTCTTTTCTTGGGGTTCGATGGCCTGATGAAGGCATATTCTACAAAAATAGGCTTTAGTAGTATAATATATAATTGAAATCAAATGGAAATACTCAAGTTACGGATATAAGAATTTAATTAACACAAAATTATTCCACCCACTTATTTTCACTAGGGAATTATAAGGAAATACTCAATCAAGATATAACAACCAAATTTAGAATAAAATGGAAATACTCACACGATTGTTTTAATATAACAACTAACATTATAGGTGACAAATAATAAGTTAATGTTTTAGATTGTTTCAAACTACATATTACAAGTTACAAAATTAGAATCCTCAATACATTTGACAACCCAAATAACTCTACTCACGTAAAGTATCTAGAAATTGTTTCAAGTTTGGGTTGTCAACCAAAATGGATTGATACTCAGTGGGAGTATCACGTCCATCCACTCTACTAGTTAGACATTTTGGCACATGTAATAAGACTGACCACTGTTAATTATTGATATACTCCGAGTAAAACACTTGTTTAAGCTTTTCAAATGCACAAACAAATGGCTCGTCATTCATATACTCCTTGCTCTTCAACTTGGACAAGCCTACCATTCTCAAATTGGTACCCAAATAGACTTTACAAGCATTATTATCCTCAACACTTACCCAGTCATAGTAAAACACAACCTTTTAAAATTCATGTAGTCAAATTCAAAAATGCTTTAAATTATACCATAGTAACCAATTTCTTCTACAAGGATAATTTTTTCATTGTCACTCGCTCTAAAATACGTAAGAGACTTATATGAAAAGATAGTGTTTTGTAATAACATATTTTTCTCGTAAAACCTCGATGAAAATACATAATTATTCAACTAATACTTCTTATACTCGTTTGCCATGAAATGAAATTTAGTGGAGAGACGAAAAAGCCCTGAGGCGGCATCATCCATCTTCAGCAACTGAAATTATGGATTACATATGTTAATTAGGTAAGTTTTAAATCTTTCAATTATTTATCATTTAATAAAACGTAATAATTACCTCATGTAACACCCTAAGTCTAAATTCACTGTATAAATGTGAATTTATCCTTCGCTTTTTATTGTTCATGGACGCATTATATTTCTACATTGAATGACCAAATTTATCAAGAAGTTTATCAAGTATATAAGATAACAACCCGAAGTAAAATTACAATATGAACTAACTCTCTCCATTCGTCGATATCTTCATAGGTTTAAGACATATAACCAATCCATTGCTCATGTCGTAAACTTATCAATTTAACTTGTTTGGATATGACTTGACCACCCTCATCGGCGAACTCATCTCCATCATCTTCAATGTTAGGGTAGGGCATATATTCCCTATAAAACATGGATGCCTCCACAATAATGTATTGCTCCATGATGGATCCTTCAATATACCTCGTATTCTTAGCATACTCTTTGAAAACTTTCATCAACCTTTCAAACGAGTACATTCGTTGATATCTTACTGGGCTACAAAGAAGTGCCTCACTGCATGAGTGAAACAAAAAGTGAATACTTATGTCTATGAGTGTTGAGGGTAAGTACTTATCCAATACACAAGTTGATTCTACTAGAGTTGCTTTTGCAACCATGATGTGCTTTTGGTTGACTACTTTTGCACACAAAAGTGTGAAGCAAAGGCTAATATGAATAATGAACCTCCGCAAATCCTTATGCATAGAGAAACAATGCTTAAACAATAAAAGAACTAGTTGCATGATCACATGCTAATCGTGAGACTTGTATTTTTGTAGATTATGTGTGGCATAACTCACAATCCTTTGTAAATTTGATAAAAACAACTATAGGGAACTTTCAAATTATGCTGTTGTAACAACCCGTGATTTTTAAACAGATTTTAATTAAATTAACTCGAATTTCGAACAAAAAAAAATTAGGATCTATTTAATTTTGGTATGTAAAAATGTTGTTTTTATATATAAAAAGAAGGTTTTAAGTGGAATTTAAATCGCGATAAAAATTTGAAAATTTTAACTTTTTGTATAAAAATCAGGGGAGGATCCGATCTAAGGAGAAAAAAAAAATTCAACCATTCGATCGAGTTGAAATTTATTGTGCAGCTTCATCTCACTTTTCGCTTCTACACCTCTAAATTTCAGCCAATTTCAACGGTCCGATCTTTCGAAATATTTTTTTAGTGTTTGTATTCGATTAGGACTCTAATTATTTTTGGTATATAAACATAAAGTGAATTGTTTACGACGTTTAAAACACATTTTAGCCTTATCAAAAATCAGTAGCCTCCTATATTTTCATCTTCTTCCATCTACAAAATCCTAGTCCCATTTGAACCAAGATTTGAAGGCTTATTTGGTGTTTTCTCGAGTTTGGGCTTGAACGATATTTTATTGTCTTCGTGGGAGGAATGCAGTGGTAAAATCAAAATTTTGAGGCAGAATATTATGAGTTTCTTGTGATGATTTTAAGGTACGGAATTTACGCAATATGATCCTTAAATCTCTTAAGAGTAGTCATTTTGTTCCTCAATTATTTATACTCATATTGTTGATATTATGATGATTATTGGAATCTAAAATATTGATTCGATTTGAAATATTGTATTTGTTGATGGGCACAGTCATCATAAAAATTTTATATGACATGGAGAATGATCACCCGCTAATAGTCCAAAAATTCAATAGCCAAGATGAGGCTTTACAAAGTTTAGGTGAGGTGAGGTGAGGCCCGGGGACCTATTGTTGTGATATTGAAAAATTAAATTGGTATAATGCTCGAATGTCGCATTGAACTTGAATGCAGATTCATATTGTTGCATTTATTCACCATTATTATTTTGAGCATCTATTCTTATCATATTGTGTACTTCCCTATATTTTTCATTTAGTGGTCGGTTAGCGTGGGTTTGGACGTTATGGATTTTTGGAGGATTTTAGAGCACGATGTTTGGAGGATTTTATTTTTGAATAGCTTGGCAGTGTAATTTATTTGGACAGCTTAATATTATTTTTAGAAGAATTTAATTGTAATTATTTTGGAAGTGTAAATTTTGGATTCATTATATTTATTTTGTGGAATATAGATGCTCTATACTAATTGTTGAGGATTTAGTTTAGTTTTAATCATAGTAGCACCTCGTATTTTTTGTGAGGTTTTACAGATGATATCAAAGCTTAGGTATACGACAACCCTCGGGTCTTTGGGTTTGGGTCTAGCATGTGGGTTAGATGTGCTTCGTTGTATATAGGGAGTTTTTGTTGAGGACATGGTAGGCATCGAGATTAGGATTAGTAATCTTGAAGTGAGGATGTTTAGAATTTATTTGTGGACTTTAATGTTGTGTTGATTTTGAGAGATAGAATCGAGTAGTGATTCATGAGAGAGCGAGTGGGAAAACATGCAGGTAGGATTGGGTGTATAGGTGCCTAATATAGTTTTTATGGGTAGGCATTTATGCCCCTTATTTTATCTTAAGTGTTTGGCTTTGTCAAATTTCGAGGACAAAATTCCTATGCTTGTAGGGACGTATGTAACAACCCGTGATTTATAAATCGATTTTAATTAAATTAACTCGAATTTCAAATAAAATAAAATTTTAGTATCTATTTAATTTTGGTATGTAAAAATATTATTTTTATATATAAAAAGAAGGTTTTAAGTGGAATTTAAATTCGGATTAAAATTTGGAAATTAACTTTTTGTATAAAAATCGAAGGAGGATCCAACCTACAGAGCAAAGAAAAAAAATATTTAACCGTCCGATTGATTTGAAATTTCTTGTGCAGATTCATCTCGCCTTTCGATTCTATGCCTCTAAATTTTAACCAATTCCAATGGCCCAATCTTTCGAAGTGTTTTTTTAGTGTTTGTATCTTATTAGGACTCTAATTCTTTCTGGTATATGAACATAAAGTGAAGAGTTCAGGACTTTTAAAACACATTTTAGCCTTCTCAAAAATCAGTAGCCTCCTCTATTTTCATCTTCTTATATCTACAAAACCCTAGCCCCATTTGAACCAAGATTTTAGTCCAGGATTTGAAGGCTTATTTGGTGTTTTCTCGAGCTTGGTCTTGAATGAGATTTTATTATTTTCGCGCGAGGAACGCAGTGGTATAATCAAAATTTTGAGGCGAAATTTTATGAGTTTCTTGTGATGATTTTAAGGTACGGGATTTATGAAATATGATCCTTGAATCTCTTGAGAGTAGTCGTTTTGTTCCTCATTTATTTGTACTCATATTTTTGATATCATGACATTTATTGGAATCTAAAATATTGATTCGATTTGAGATATTGTATTTGTTGATGGGCATAGTGTCATAAGATTTTTATATGACACGAAGAATGGTCACCCGTCAATAGTCCAAAAGCCCAATAGCCAAGATGAGGCTGTACAAAGCTTACGTGAGGTGAGGTGAGGTGAGGTGAGGCCCAGTGACCTATTGATGTGTTATTGAAAAATTAAATTGGTATAATCCTTGAATGTCGCATTGAACTTGAATTCAGATTCGTATTGTTACATTTATTCACCATTATTGTTTTAAGCATATATTCTTGTCGTATTGTCTACTTTCCCGTCTTTTTCTTTTAGTGGCAGGTTAGCGTAGATTTGGACGCTATGGATTTTTGGAGGATTTTAAAGCACGACGTTTGGAGTATTTTATTTTTGAATAGCTTGGCAGTGTAATTTATTTTGAGAGCCTAGTATTATTTTTAGAGGAATTTAATTGTAATTATTTTGGAAGTGTAAATTTTGGATTCGTTATATTTATTTTGTGGAATATATATGCTCTATACTAATTGTTGAGGATTTAGTTTAGTTTTAATCGTAGTACCGCCTCATGTTTTTCGCGGGGCGTTACAGCAGTATGTCTAAAAGAACCTTTCTTTCTTCGCTCGTCCAAGTATATACCCCAAGGGGAATTATATTTCTCTCATTAACCATAATTGCGGATTTATTTTTAACATTTTAAGATCACACCGTGACTTTTATCCATCCTTCAAATGACTTCCACCTAAGTATGTTCTCATAAGATATCCGATGATGTTTTTCTCGGCATGCATGATATCTAATACATGGCGCACGAGGTTACCCTTCTAATACAACAAGTCAAATAATATCAACCTCCTAGACCACACCTTCCTTTTCTCGGATTCATTCTCAGCAGAGGTTGTTTTATGCTTGACATTATTGAATTTAGAATTCTTCACACCCACATTAGCTCTATATTTAAAAGACCTCATTTCACTTTTTGAACTTGAAATCTTTCTTGGAGGGAGCCTATGTTTGACCTCACCCGATAAAAAATTATATACTTTATCAAATCTAAACCTGTTATCAATAGGCAAGAATCTCCTATCAGAGTGATATATAATTTTTTCCACTAACCTTGAGATATTGAGATCCAGTTTCCTCCTCATAAATGAGATACCCAAAGTAACCATGAACATTACATCCCAATAAAATCCCATAAGCTGGGAAATCACGAATTTCCCAGATCAACATAGCTTTTAATGTGAACTCTTCTTGTTCGCTAGAGTCATATTCTTTCACACCTATTACCCATAACTCATTCAATTCTTCTACCAACAGTGTCGAGTAGACATTAATATCATCACTTGGTTCCTTTGCCCCAAGTATCAATAAAGATAGCATTGAAAATTAGGGTCTCATACACAACAAAGGATGGGAATTTAGGGTTGCAAAGATCATCAACCATACACTTTGATTGGTGCTTATATTGCCAAATGGATTGAACCCATTTGTTGATATTTTCAAATGAATATTAATTTGTTCATTAGAAAAATCTGGGTGATTAAAATTTATCCTTTCCAAATTATTGAGTTAATAGGATGACTCATGAGATTATCCCTTACTTCTTGCCTAGCGTACTAAGTTATTACCTCAACTATCCACAGTATTCTGAAAAATCTCTTCAACCTAGGATCAACGGGGAAATATTAAAAAAAAATCGCCACTTTTGAAAGTGCGCCTCTCTTATCATTAAAACCATTCTCTAGAACATATCCAGGCTCCCTGTATACTAGATAATGATCAATATTTTCATATTCCTTATTCTGTTTGGGGGAAAACCCTCCTCCCAATTCAGAATTCCAGTCTCTTTATTTCCAAACAAACCAAAACGGCTCTTCAAATTATGCAAACTAACCATAGAAATATTTTAAACTTTGTCGTAGTTAAGGTACAAAAGTTGGGTCGATTTGACTTTTAAATTTTGCTACTCATCGTTAACGTTTATCCCAACACCGTCATGAGCACTAAAACCAACACCACAAGATTCTTTGACTTTCATATCAGAAGTCCCATTATCTTCCACCACATGAACTCTGTAAGCATCATTTATTAGATCATCTAACATATTATTCTTTGTGGGGGGATCCTCATGTCCTTCCACCATTGTCCTATTTGACGACTGTAGTGGATGTTGTGTGGGAAAAATCCACAACCGGTGATCGCCTTGTATATCCCATCTAAGCAAATGTAATTCAACTATTTTTTACTCACACACATTACCATTTATACAACATGCTCAAGGATAGGATAACTCTTCAACGGTGAGGCACCTCTTTGTGAATTTTACAAACTCGTTAGAACCTCTGTGGTGTACATCACCGAATCTGTTTATCTCACCCATCCACTCTTTGTCTAGAGGATATCCCATAACAACTTATAGAAATCTTTACCTACCATGTGTGAACAAATGGGGTGACAATAGTTCTATACCCCAAGGGAATAAATTAACTAGTAGAAATAACCAGCGTAGTCGTGTGACTCGTGTTGTGTCCACAAGTTAGTTTATTCCCGTGAGGTAGTTAAATCATTAGTTAACTCAAACACAAGCACAATTTAATTAACAACCTATCATGTTTAAATAATAATGTTGAAATACTATCACGTTGAAGCCCTAAGCCGTGTATACATACCAAATTATTTTAATTATACTTTATAACCTATGTACATACCAAATAATTTGTATAATTAAAACCTAAGCCGTGTATACATACCAAATTAAAATCTAATTTTCAAAACCTATGTACATACCAAATCGGTTTTAATTATATTTATCTTGATATGATATGATACGAATCCAATTTTAAAAGTGTAATTGTTTGTCATAAATTGTTCTTCACTATACTATGTTATGTAATTATTTGTAAAGTATTTTCAAGGAATTTATTTAGTCTTTTTAATGAATTATTTTTATTTTTTTTACAGATACGATTCACGATACATGGGGTTTTGGATACACGATATGCAGGCTAATATGATTCACGATATGCTATACATAGGTTTTAGATACACGATACGTATCCTGATTTGAAAACTATGATTGAAACATTAATCTGTATATACATTTTTTAAATCCTTAAATCCTTCACATATGTATCACGATTTGATAACTATGGTTAAAACTCTAAGCCCTGTATCCCGATTTCACCTAAAAGCACGAAATTCTTTATATTTTTAAATAAACTCACAATGACATTTTTGAATCAAAATGATTAAATTTACAATAAATAAATACATATATTCAAGTCGAAACAAATAGCAAAGTCAAGGATTCACATTGTAAGAAATTTCAAACCTATGATTTGCATAAGTTATTTCTAACAATATCATTCCCATATATGTAAATACAACCATTTACAACAAAAAAAATATATATTCAAGCCTTAAAAAATATCAAAGTCAAACTATTCAAACCTAGGTTTTGCACAAATTATTTTCTAATAATATCAAGCCCAACATGTAAATACAACTATTTTACAACAAACAAACACATGTATTCAAGAACAATATATATATATATATATATATATATATATATATATATATATATATATATATATATATATATATATATATATATATATATATATATATATATATAATTTGGGTGAAAATGGGGGATTTTTTACATAGGAGAAAAAGGGAGTCGGGTTAATGAGAGAGGGCAGGGAAATTGCAACGTTTTGGTGGGAAAATAGGATTTTAGGGGTTGAATCCCAATTTCTTTATCATGAGTATTGCCATGGTTAAGAACCCTAACAAAAAAAAATTACGTCTGTTGTCATAGTCAAGGCTTGGGATAATAGCGTGACAAGTCAACGTCCTTGACCGTGACAATACCTGCGTGTTTTTTTGTCATGGTTTTTTATCATCATAAAGCCTGGGAAATGGTAATATTTTTTCTCTTTTGGTGCAGTGACTATTGCAAACCCAGTTTTTAGGGGTGACAATTTCGAAAACGACACGACAACATGAAACGACACGGAATGAAGTTAATATGAAATTGAGACGGCTTATCGTGTTCGGGTCTGGGTTATTGGACCCTCTATTGTGTTGTGTCATGTACGTGTATAATTTTGACCACAAAATTGACACGAATTGAATCCGTTAAAGACACGATAGTGACCTTGTTAAGACCCATTATGGACCCAATTGAAACACCATTATTAACCCGTTATTAACCCCATTAAGATCAATAAAGATTCATTAAAAATATTACGAAGGCTTTTATTAAAAAACCCAATCCTCAAACATTTCGGCCTCTATTTACCACAAACAAAACAAAACAAAACAAAACAAACCCTAGCTGACACAAAACAACTCAGTTGTTCTTTTTTCTCCCCAAAACATCTTGGTTGTTCTTCCGGTGCTGTTTTTCTCCTCGCAACATACCAAGTTTATTTTCTCGGTTTTGTTCTGTTCTTCTTCCATTTTCGGTGCTCTCCCATTTTCGATTTGTTTTTTTTTATCTTTTTTTTAAAGTTTCGATTTGTTCCACGCAATAATTGTTAAGATGTATATTACGATTTTAGGAATGATCTATATTTTTCATGTTTAAATGAAATTTCAGATTGAGTTGAAGATATCTACAAGCGTTAAAACTCCATATTTTTCACGTTTAAATGAAATTTCAGTTTAGGTAACCATCTATTTGTTTCTTTATTTTTTATTTAAACTCCATATAGCAATCAACTGATTCCAAGATAAGATAGACGTAACACCCCGTAAATTCAAGGACCTTTAATTAAATAATATTTTGGGAGAAAAGGCATTTATTTTAGTTGCAAGAATTAAATTCATGATTTGAGGAATTTTTAAATTTGAGGAATTTATTAATTTGGCGAATTGAGGTTTAATATTTTGGATTATTTTGTGTCGAATTTTGAGGTCGAGAATTTGAAGTATGTTATAAACTAATTCAGATGGCAATTTGGAGTGCACAGTTGAGTCCGGATGGGTCGAAATAATTATAAATGAGTGGCCATAGGTATATACTGGGTTTCGGGACCTTTCTAGACATAATTGAGCTCCAAATTAAGAGTTTCGACCCTTTTTAGGAGGCCCATAAGCCCAAAAACGGGATTTAATTTTTTAACCCTAATTGTGAAGGGGTAAGGCAACTGAAAGTCATTTTAGAAGACTAAAATTTGGGAGAGTTTAAGAGGAGAAGTCTTAGAAGAGAATTTGGGGATTTTGGAAGATTTCTTCAAGAACAAGAGGAGATTCTTGATTCCAATCCATCATCTTCCTCAAAGAACTTGGTTCTATAAATCTAAGGCAATTGGTTTAACTTGCATCTAAATTTATTGCATTTATCCGTTTATAAGGACATTGCCCATCACAATTAATTATGTCATATACTACTACAAGTTGCTATAAGTCGTCGAAGGATTGAGAAGCTTACATCTACAAGAGACGAATCCGAATTTTAAGAAGACTTCAACATTCAAGCCCAACAAGGATGAATTTGGTAAAATGTGTTTAAGTTCCATTTACATTTTACATTAAATGTGTTGGAATATTTTTGTGAAAGTTAAAATATTTTTCTATTTATGAAAAATGATTTTTGAAATGATTTAAAAATTTTAAAATCATAAAAGTTTTGTATAAATGTTTCTGATCTCATGAACAGTTTTAAGTTTTGAGGTTTTCAAGATATTTAAAATACTGAAGGTTTTCTGAGTTACGTGTATGATGTCGTTCGAACGACATCGTACCTCGTTCAAACGAGATCGCATCTCGCTCAAACGGCATCGTGTCGTTCGAACGAGAGGTGTTTTTGACACGTCACCGCCTTGTTTTTCAAAATAAATTCAGCGTCAGACTTCTGATTTTCGTATGGAGAAAAACTGGTTTTCACATAATACATTTTTATACTATTCTCCAAGCATTTGAGGGTTCATAACTTTTGTTTCATAATTCACAATCCCAATTTCTTTTGTGTGAGTTGTTTTGTGGAACCCAAAACATAGTTTATTTTTATTTCATTATTTGTGAGGAGATCTATACAATTGAGAGCTACGTACTATTGTGGAGTGAGTCGCTACGAAGTTTATGGCTGCGTGTCATTGAGGATCTTCTGCGTGTTATTTCTTTACTGAAGACTGCATGTCTGGACTGCGTGTCCTAGTGGTATAGCTGCGTATGAACCAGTGTTGATTTCTTGCCTATGCTTTGAAGGTTTGACGAAGACACCATGCATTACACTTGTGGGCGATTATTATGTTGTATGTAAGTCAATAGTCTTGTAAACTTGTCAAAGTTCTAGAAATAAAGGTTTTACCCTTCGGGGATTTTTCTTGAATTATTGTGTCGCATGCTTACTTAATTTGTTTTGACACGTAGTTGAATATTTTAGGGTTGAACTAAAATTGGTTTAAAATTAGGAAATTTGTGAAAACCACCGTGGCAATTAATATTTTTCATTCTCAAATTGGTATTAGAGCAGGTTATGCTAATTTATCGCGTATTCCTATTTTTCGCATAAATTGTGTGATGTTGATTTTTTTTAGAAAAAACTATTTTGTGAAAAATTGCAATTTTTCAGTGAAACACTTATGTAATTTATGCCCCCTCCTATTTCAATTTAAATAGTTTGAGTTTGACGTTTGTGAAAAGATCTGATGTTTTGGAAAAAGAAAATTCTCCTTTTAAATCCGCGATGGATTGCAAAATGGTTCAAAATGAAAGAGATTTTTATCATGAAATTTTTTGTTTCTTTGGACCAGGACTTTAATGCTTTAAAATTGTCCAAAAAGGAGAGTGATGATAGTGTCCTAGTTTTAGAAAAAGAGTTGGAGGACTTTAAAAATTCTAGGATTCCTATTTGCGCCATTGAGGATAATTATTTAATTAATGATTTTACGGCAACTGAAAAGACTCTTAGGGATAAATTTATTTTAATTGAGAGTGAGCAAGATAACCTTATAGGTTTGATTGATGATTTGGAAAAGGAGTCCTCAAATTGGAAGAGTCTAATTCTTTGCTTGAATCTAAAATTTTAAAGTTCAAAAATGATTTGAAAGACTCGAGTAGTTTGTGTAATGATGGTATTGGCTCATCTTGTTCTCACGCTTCGAGTGTTATAGCCAAAACTATAGTTTGTTTTAGAGGGTCAAACATTTCCAAGAACATTAGAAAAGGTCAACCCATAGGTGTCGTTCCACCTGTTTATACATGTTCATATTGTGGTAGGAAAGGGCACCTTAGTCGTTTCTGTTTTGATCTTCAAATAGGTCCTAGGAATTTTATATCTAGTGTTCCCGTGATTTCTAAAAAAAACACGCGCCGTTTCACACCTATTTGGGTTAGGAAATCATTTTTAGAGGCACTAGATGTGAGACTAGTTGATTCTCCGTTGCTTGCACATGATTCTTCTCTTGCTATATCTTATAGATGATTGTGTCTGCATGTTTGTCATACTCTAGATATGCTTCATGATATACTCTTGCTAGTATTATGACATTTGTACTTTATATATGTACCATTTATTTTGTACTTTGTTAGCATTTTTTTTGTTTGCTTTTTATTGTTTTAGCACTGTTTTGGATCTGTTTTTCCATTCCAGGAACTGTTTTCACAAAAATTTCTTATTGGTCGAAACTGCATGTTATTCTGAATAATCTGTAAAAAAATTCTTTTCTCGTTCTAACGAGAATCCATCTCGCGCGAAGTCTTCTCGCGATATCCTATGTTGTTCAAACGAGGTTCGTTCGAAGGACCCTGGAATTAATTTACTATTTGCAGTCCTCTGGTTTATATTGATAAATTATTTGGTACTGCTAGGTTGTTTTCTGAACAGTGTTCAAAAAAATACAAAAAGAGTTTTGTATTTTGTTTGCACCTTATATTAATTGACATTTAGGATGATCGAGTTACAATTTCATTCTATTTATCCATGTGACTATTTGATAGTGTTTCAAGACAATAAGTCAAGTCATTCATGTGCTCTATAGTGTTTGGAGTCATTAAGATGTAATTAAGTGTTACACCTACATGATTAACTCATTATTTCCTTTTATGCACACGAGCACAAATTTATTTGAATATTGTTTTGTCAAATCACATGTTGGTTACGTATTTTCATCTCAATTCTATCTATTAAAACGAACTAACTGCGATAAAACGAGATAATAAAAGGGGTGTGTGTGTGTTTTAAACCATTTGTGGTGAGTTTTTGTGAATTTTAAAAATGGAGAAGGGCTACGAAAGGTACACATATATCCATTGCGATTAAGCCACCGTTTAATTGGACCTAAAAAATTGAGGTATTTTAATTATCCGAAGTCCAAAGAGGTTTAAAAGAGCCCGAAAAAATTTAAAGGCAATAAAAATAAATTTATGCCAAAAAGGGGCCATTAGATTTATTCACTAATTCTCCATTGTTTGAGAATTTAGATCACCTCGAAAGAAAATATATTTGAGGGAGTTTGGTTGGAGAATTAAAATGGCTTTTTACGTCCTTAAAAAGTCTTGAAAAAACGTTAAAAAGTTTTTAGACGTTATTGTTGTCAAAATCATGTAGACTTTGATTTGTTGATTTTGATTTAAGACGATGTCATCTAAATTCAACACTTTTACACCCAACGACGATTTTGATGCTCATTCGTTAGGAATACACAATATGCATCGTGCACATATGACGTGATTGAGTTTTATTTCCTATCGAATCTGTTCACACCCATTTATACAGTTTCCACGATTTGGTTATCTTAGTATGAATTCATAGTGTGTGTTTGTAACTTTTGTATAAAAAATTGAAAAATCAAAAATAGTTTGTGATTTTTTTTTAGCATATCGTGCATTGAACACTTTTGTCATAGTTTGTTTACCTTGGTTTACCATGACACCCCAAATGGACTTACTTGACTTATTCTTTTCCTTGTCTATTTTGGACAAATAAAAAGAGGGAGATCGAATTATGATATTATGGAGGAGTTTATGTATGGGGGAGATTTGATTATGCTTACATGATTTATGTTTATATCATTTCAAACTCGATACGTCACGAGGTTGTTGCTTTTTCTCATGTGTGTTGGTACAATTTTATATTTTTGGATTGCACACCCTGATGAGAAAAGCTTGAAGGTTTGAAAAGTTGATTGTTGAAGCATCGTTTGAAAAGTTTTAAGACTTGTCAGTTTATCTTTTCACATTTGAGTTTATGGGAGGGTAGACTTGTATAGGTCATTTGATATTGATAATTCGAGTATTTTTATTTTGTACCAGCATAAACATAGGGGTAGATTTGTAAGGACACTGCCTGTCACAATTAATTATGTCATCTACAAGTTGCTACAAGTCATCGAAGGATTAAGAAGCTTACATCTATAAGAGACGAATCTGAATTTCAAGAAGACTTCAACATTCAAGCCCAATAAGGATGAATTTGGTAAAATGTGTTTAACTTCCATTTACATTTTACATTAAAAGTGTTGGGATATTTTTATGAAAGTTAAAATATTTTTCTATTTATGAAAAATGATTTTTGAAATGATTTTAAATGGTTTTAAAATTTCAAAATCATAAAAATTTTGGATAAATGTTTCTGATCTCGTGAACAGTTTTGAGGTTTGAGGTTTCCAAGATATTTAAAATATTGAAGGTTTTCTGAGTTACGTGTATGATGTCGTTTGAACGACATCGTACCTCGTTCAAACGAGAACGTATCTCGCTCAAACGACATCGTGTCATTCGAATGAGAGGTGTTTTTAACTGAAATGTCACCGCCTTATTTTTTTAATATAAATTGAGTGTCAAACTTCTGATTTTTGTGTGGAGAAAAACTGGTTTTCACATAATACGTTTTTATACTATTCTCCAACCATTTGAGGGTTCATAACTTTTGTTTTACAATTCACAACCACAATTTATTTTGTGTGACTTATTTTATGGAACCCAAAACATTGTTTATTGTTGTACATTATTTGTGGGGAGATCTCTACAACCGAGAGCTGCGTGCTATTGTGGAGTGAGTCGCTACGAAGTTTATGACTGCGTGTCATTGAGGATCTTCTGCGTGTTAATTCTTTGCTGAAGACTGCGTGTTCTTGTGATATAGCACTACACCAAAATGCTAATTTTGTGAGTGCCTTTTTGTGACTGCTAATGGGGGTGACAAACTTATCACTCCCGGGGGCAGTCACAAAATTATTTGTAACTCCTATTAGCGGTGATAAAATCAATGGGTGATAAAAAATTGAGTCAATTAGTTTGTCACCGCTAATGAGAGTCACAAATGTTACCATATAATTAATTTATGACTCTTGTAAGCAGTCACAAATTTATAATTGTCACAAGCAGTCACAAATTTATCGGTAGGGCTAAGTTATGACTCTTATGAACAGTCACGAAATTATAACTGCTATGAGGAGTCACAAATTTTGGCCTAGTACTAAATTTGTGACTGCTATCGACAGTCATAAATTTATAACCGCTTTCAGTAGTCACAAATTTTAGTCTAATACTAAATTTTTTACTGCTATTGGTAGTCATAAATTTTTAACTGCTTCAAGCAGTCATAAAATTTGTGACTGCTATTGGTAGTCATAAATTCAAGGACCTTTAATTAAATAATATTTGGGGAGAAAAATAATTTATTTTATTTGGAGGAATTAAATTCATGATTTGAGGTATTTTTAAATTTGAGGAATTTATTAATTTGGCGAATTGAGGTTTAATATTTTGAATTATTTTGTGTCGCATTTTGAGGTCAAGAATTTGGAGAATGTTATAAATTAATTTCGATGGCAATTCGGAGTACACGATTGAGTCCGGATGGGTCGAAGTAGTTAGAAATGAGTGGCCATAGGTATATATTGGGTTCCAGAACCTTTCTAGGCATAATTGAGCTACAAATTAAGAGATTGGGCCCTTTTTAGAACGCCCATAGGCCCCAAAACGGGATTTGAGTTTTTAACCCTAACTGTGAACGTGTAAGGCAATTTAAAGTCATTTTAGAAGACTAAAATTGGGGAGAGCTTAAGACGAGAACCCTTAGAAGAGAATTTGGGGATTTCGGAAGATTGCTTCAAAAACAAGAGGAGATCCTTGATTCTAATCCATCGTCTTCATCAAAGGAATTGGTTCTATAAGTCTAAGGCAAGTGGTTCAACTTGCATCTAAATTAATTGCATTTATCTATTCATATCATAGTGGGTGTGATAAGATGATAAGGTTTTGGGGTTAATTGATATCTAAATTTGGTTTTGATGGGTATGATTGAATTGTAGAATAATTTCTTGAATTTGAAGAAGTGTGTGAAATTGGGTTAATTAAATCGTCATTTTAGAAACTATATTTCTACGTTTTGATTATGAAAATGGCAATTCTATTCACGTGGCCCTGTAGAAAATCGTGTTTTCTACATTTTGTTCTCTGATGCGTTTTCTCAAAAAACGGCTCCAAAATGTCTCAAAACGGCATTTTAAAAATCTGGACAGATTCGTGGAGCAAATTTTTAAGAAATGTTATTTTTAGTTGTTATTCTATGATGAACAGTTCCTGCGTAGGTTGAATATGAAATTATGGTTATAATTTAGGGTTTGAATATGTGAATAATCACCTTTGGATAAATTAGAGGTTGAATTAAATTGGAGAATTAAGGTTTATGATTGAGTGATTTGAAACCTTGTTAATTAAGTGGGTAGACTTATTTAAATGAAATCGAATGATGGATTGTGAATTTTGAATTTTGGGCCGAGAGAGAGAGTCCGGGTATAATTGATAGGGCAACACCAAGATAATGAAATTAATTAGTGTATGATTAATTGAAATTAAGTCGGGTTGTAGACTTGCATGATTTAGGAATGTGTAAGGATGTATTACCCCTGTTGCCTAGAAATAATATATATATGGTGATGTGTAGTATATATATGATTTATAAATATTTGTGTGAATAATATTTATAGTAAAGCTTAAGGCTTGTGTGCGGACCTAGTACACCGGTAGCCTGGATTCAACATATATATACATTGATGTGTAGTATATATATGATTTATAAATATTTGTGAGAATAATATTTATAGTAAAGTATAAGGTTTGTGTGAGGACCTAGTACATTGGTAGCCTGGATTGAACATATATATACGTTGATGTGTAGTATATATATGATTTATAAATATTTGTGCGAATAATATTTATAGTAAAGCATACCAATATTAAAGCTATCTTAGGAGGTTGTGCGATGTGGGTGTGTCCCCTGGCTAGCGAATGTAGGGTGAGTATAATCCCCATGTCATAGCGTCTGTTTATAGAGGTGGGCCGTTATAGTATGGAATGGGAACTTTCGGGGGGAACTATGGTCGCCTCCAATGCGTGGGTGATAGCATCTATATTCGACATGCGTGTGAATGTTGAGATATATGATACGTATATATGGTGAAGATTTATATACAGATAAATACATGGTGTGAAATGTATAAATAATATAACTTGGGAGATCTTTATATGATATCAAATGAGAATTAATTTAAATAAGTTAGTGCGAATAATAACTTATAACTCATATACATGATGTGAATCGTATAAGTGATATAAATCGTGAGAATGTCATATGGTATTAATTGATAGATGACTTAAATAAGTTAATGTGATTAATAACTTATAAAGTATGCTAAACTCACTAGGCATAGAGTAGCGGGAAATCATGGGATATATGTGACAAGACTAGTTACGGGGTAGTTAGCTAGATGGGTCATGTGTAGTTTGGTTAAGCGTGCACATTAGTTGAGGGGTGAGTTGTCCTTAAGAGAGTGCGGGACACTAACTTAAATATGAAGAGCATTCCTGCATTTAAATTCACTTGCTAAATGTTTTCAAATATTTTCGGTTCTAACCCTTGCTATAAAATATTTTCAAAACCTTTTAGGTGTCCAACCACAGGAACGCCAGAATTTTTATATTCCAGGGTTACGCAGTTGCAGTAAATGTGGATGCTGCGAGATATTTGCTTATGCGCCTATCTCATTCTCTCTAGATAAGGATATTTCAGTTGTATTGTTGGACTTGTACATTTATATTCAGTTTGGCATGTATCAATATCCTCTTTTATACTTTGGACTTTGTTGGTTTGCTTGTAGTCAATGTTATTCGGCTAATACTTCTAGTAGACCTGTGGTATGATTAGTTTCTCTTTATGTGTTGGTTATTTGAAATCGTATTGCATTGTTGATTTGGGCTTAAATAAAAAGATAAAATTTGACATTATGTCTTTTGAATATCACGTGGTTAGTAAGTATTAAAAAAGTTTTCGACAGTGATGCTAAGAACAAACCAGATGAGATTTCTATTTAATTTGATATAGGACTCATCACTCGGTATTTTATTAGGCGGGGTGTCACAATAGAGGGCTTTGAGAAGCGTAATAGACCTTTCGGATTTAAAACTCCACACACGATATATTATAGATGCTTTTGAAAATCAATTGTGCGAAACGTAAATTAATGTATTTTACATTTTCGGTACTCCCATTTCCATTTTCGGTACTCCCATTTTTTTTCTTTTATATATATTTTCTTCCTTTAATCTTATTGTTTCTTCTTTGTCTTGTTGTTTTTTTAGTCAGTTCTTCAGTCATGGAGATTTTGCAGTTTACATATATTCAATCATGGAGATACTTCTTTCTCTATCGTAGTTTTTTTTAAATATAAAGATTGTAAAAATAACTATTGTTGTTTTTTTCAACATGTAAACTCACAATGTTCTCTATATTTCATAAAAATAGTTATTTCATAAAAATCGTGTCGTGTCGTGTCGTGTCGTGCGTCTCGTGCCAATTGTGTCGTGTTAATGGGTTTTAATCAAATCAAAATTTTAAATCGTGTTGTGTCGTGTTAGAAGAGGGTCGTGTTCAGGTTATAAAAACATAACACGACATCATGTCGTGTCGTGTTCGTGTCACTAAAAAATATTTCGTGTCATGTCGGGTTGGTCCTGAACCCGACCCAATAACATGATTTGCCACCCCTAACAATTGTGTTTACATTATTCTGGGTTGTAATTGGGTTACGTCCATTATAAGGCTTTCAAGTTCATGCAATTACTTTTCCTTAGTAGTTACTGAAGTGATTCAAAGGAAAAAAGTAAACGAAAAGATGAAGAAAGTATTTTGATAGGTCACGAGTTCCGATCATACTCGAAACTATTAGAAACTATGTCAAAGTTTCTTAGAGCTATAAAGGAGGTCAATTATGGTAATGGCGATATAAAGAGCATTGAGGCTTTATTAAAAGATATATATATATATATATATATATATATATATATATATATATAGAGAGAGAGAGAGAGAGAGAGAGAAAAGTTGAGCAATTGAATTTTTCATCCAACCCTAAATACCCTTCATATGAAAATTCATATAAAATTGGAGGAGAAGGAGGTGGTGGTTTGGATGAAAAATTAGTATTTTGAATTGGGGAAGAAGCTGAAATGAGAGGGTGTTTTGGTCAAAAATTTGATTGGGGGGTTAAAGTCTATTTAGGATATAAGAATTTTTCAATAGACTTGTAACGATGTTAAAAACTTAGGTGTTGTGTCAAATGGATTAAGAAAATTGGGAAGTAAGAAAACCCTTAATTTTTCATAAATTACACTCCATTTTCCTCTCCAATTTAAGAGTAGCGAAGAAATTTCTCAATTAACAAGCATATATGGTAAATTACATGTAATTTTCATACTATGTAATGTTATTCATGAGTATTACATGCAATTCTCACCAGAGTACATGTAATTTCTCCTATATGACATTGCCTAATTACGGTGTTATAAAAATACTCAATTTTTTATCAAATAAATTTCATTTTGGTGTAAAATACTTAAATATATTAAAGTACATGCAATTTCAAAAAATATCCCAGATTCACATGTATTATCACGTTTCTTGACTTATGCGCCAATGTTTATATATTTATGTGGTGATGTTTATTCAAAATTAAGTGTATAATAAACCTAAACCGAAGCTCTATATAATAAATCCTACGCACTAAAATTTTTTAAAATCGTAAACCTTAAACAATCCTTAACCATAAAAACCCTAAAACACATAACATGCATAAAAAGACTAAACTCAGCCCTAAACTGTATGAAAATCATAAATTCTATACCCTAAACCCTATATTAAAGTAAATAAAAACGTACACACACATATAAAATAAAGTACACATAAATACACACTACACAAGTAAATCAACAGTTGATAAGCACCCAAAAGTGTTTAAATAAAATTCCAAATAGACAATTTTTTATTATTAGCTCTCGAAAAAAATTTATCTTATGTGCGTTTATGTTTATCTTGTAGGTCAAATGTCATTTGCGATTTCAAACACTTTAATTCAAAAAAAATGTGTGTTAAAAGAGGCTAAACCCAATTCCCATACCAATTACCCTGTCCCCTAACCTAAATCCAGACCATCACAAACCCCTAATGTGTGTGTGTGTGTGTGTGTGTGTTGTTCTACTTTTATTATTTCTTATATTTTTTGAGTCATTTTCATTATTTTTATTTTATTTCATTTTATTTTTTGAGTGTTTTACTATTTTATGTAAATATAATAGTGCATGTGAGTATGTGTGTCATTTTATGTAGTACTAAATCCGTGTTTGTAAATATAATAAGAGTGCATTTTATTTTTATTTTATTTTTATTAGATTACTTTTATTAATTCTATATTATATTCTATGAGGTTGGATTTATTAGTATTATTTTATTTTTATCTTTTATTTTTTAGATTATGAATTTAATTTTCTTGCTTTAATTATTTTTATAATTTCTTTAATTTATATTATTTTCATTTTTAATAGATTTATAAATATTTATTTTAAAATAGGTTAGAATTTTTATTTTTATTTTTTCTATTATTTTAATAAATTTAATTTTAATTTTATTAGTTGAGTTGATTAATAACTACAAAATATTTATTTTTATTTTGTGCACATTAGAACACAGGCATACTAACTAACCTCCACCTTACTACACCCAAACACAACACCTACCTTCTTCTTTCCCTACACCACCTATCCACCCCTCTCTCTCATCTCTCCTAATTAGGGATGGCAACGGGTCGGGTATGGAGCGGGTTTGTCAAAACCTAAATTCGTCCCGCGAAAAAAAAGATTAACCGACCCCGCCGAGCGATCTGCGACGGGTTAAGATTTTTAATCCCGAACCCATTTAAATATAACCTCCTCAAACCCGTCCTCATCCCGCCCCGCCCTACTTAAATTAAACGGGTCAGAACCCGCCCCGCTAGTTAAAACCCAAAATTTTAAATTTTTTTGAATTGATTTTATTATATAATAAATAAATTGATTTTAATAAACTTATTTTTTTTATATAATAAACTGATTTTAAGCATCCTATTTGTCAATTCTAGATATAGCCTCTTGTTTGTCTATTCAAGCTTTTATTAGCCTTGACCAATTTTTAACATGATAAGTACAAGAATACATACATTTTACCTAGCTAAAAGGAAAAATGAAATCTGGATTGAAAATTCCTAGTGAAGCATTTACAATGCATATAATAATATCATACTAAAACAAAACAAGCAATCAACCTGTAACAATATTTTTTTACCGTTCCAATGGGGAAACATAAGCACATAAATATTTTTAAGTTTCAACATATCCAAAGCATCCAAAGATAACAGTATCATAAGATCTGATATAAAGCTTCAACATAGAGTAGCGATTCGTGAGAAGGATATAATTCTAACCACCCAAGGAGGGAGTAAAGCGGAGAAAAAGAGGACAAACAAGATGGAAAGGGGTGCACACAAAGGCATCATTTTCTCACAATTTACCATAGCTCCGTGTAATTTCCATACTCAGCATGCCTTGCTACAAATTCAAACTACATAAATTCTAAAAAAGAAACCACAACACAATCATAAATTATGTCCTAGCTTCGTTGGCCAATGAGAACATCACAACAGATAGAATAAAACTACGAAAAATCTCACTTATTATTTCTGAGGGGACCTTAGTAAGCCATGAGTATGAGATCAAAACCATAGAAAATTTATGGATCTCATTGTTCTAACCAATGGCGAATCGACAATCACAAAATTCCTCTATCCGAACCAAAAAAAAGGCTCCAGAAAGAAATATATGTAAAAGAAATGACGACACATCCCATTAATCCAAACAATCTGAAATTAGATCATATCTACAATAGAGTAAAACCGATGACGAACAATCTAAGTTTTTGTCCTCGGATTTAGAGAGAGAGGCTGAGAGTAAATGAAATTAGGGTTTCATAACTTTATATACATATGAGATGAGAGTGTAAATAGGTTAACATGAAAAGGATATATAAGTAAAATTAAGTATTATATGAGGCGAGGCAGGGCGGAGCGGAGCGGGTTGACTATATTTTCATAACATCTGAACCCGTCCCATTTAGTGAACGTTTTTTTAACTCAAACCCGCCCCAATTATTTTAATCGGGTTATTAGCCCGCCCCATTACGATAGGGTCGGATCGAAAACCTTGTGGATCGGGTTAAATTTCCATCCCTTCTCCTAATCCACCATAACCAACACACCAACACCTCAAGCCTACTTCCATTAACCCCCAAATGCTCTTCCAACCCGAAATCCATCCAAAACCTTCCATAGCCAATGTCGGAGACCAAAACCCAAAGTCCAACCATGGCAGCCCCCTTTCAGTTGACCAGCGACCCAACCCAAAATCGCACCTCCTAATAACATCCCATAGCTAAGACATGATGAAACCAATGCCCCATCTCTGACGTGTCAAACCCGGAGATGCCTTAAAACCTTCTGCCAGACGATAACCCGGTTTGATCCTCTCATACCCATGAATACGATTTCACTCCTCAAACTCGTTTATCCCAGTGATTATATGACCCAGGTCCGACCTCACTAACCTCCAAACCTCCTAAAATCTAGCAATACCCTTACCCACCTTATCCTCCATGAACTGGACCTACCAACACCCATAAACGAAAACCACTAAACCTGAAATCAGAAGTTTTGTCCCACTTTCAACCTCCAAAACCGATCCCAGCCACCCCTCATCCCTTATACCCATTTCTTCCCACAACAGACCCATATACCCATTCTTCAACTCGAAACCACCGAACTTACCTATCCAGTTTCGACCCATTCAATCTCAACCCGAGTTCAACGCAACACCCATTTATCCCATCAACCAAAACCAGGGCCGGTCCCGAGATATTAGGGGCCCGAGGCTAATTCTTGAATTGGGGGCCCCTTATTTAAAAATAAATTATTTTTTAATTTATAAATTAAAAAAATTATTATTCAAAATAAAATTAATTTTTTTTATTATTATCAAACACAAATTTCTTCAAATCACACTCTTATACTCTCGTTTCCAAAAGAAAAATAAATAAGGGAAAACGTATCATTTGATGTGTGCTCTTCTCGCATTTTTTGAAGCAAAGTTACAAATTAACTCCGCATAATCAAGCTTCCC
The DNA here is from genome assembly GCA_949130495.1 of Sambucus nigra. Classification (NCBI taxonomy): domain Eukaryota; kingdom Viridiplantae; phylum Streptophyta; class Magnoliopsida; order Dipsacales; family Adoxaceae; genus Sambucus; species Sambucus nigra. The sequence continues at coordinate 528,281,299 of OX422210.1, read as the reverse complement.
CACCATGTCTTTCTCAATTGATATAAAAAAAATAAAATTTATAAAAGATAAAACAAAAGCAAAGTGTGCTTATAAAATTACTAAAATAAATATTGGTTAAAAAAATAATATAATATTTAATTTGAAAAAAACACAAATGGGAATTGGATTTGGATAGACTATTAGAGTATTAATATATAAAACAAACACTATAATATAAAAGAGTAAACGGTACAAAAGTGTTCAAAAGAGTGTACACAGTGAAATTGAAGGTAAAACAAAACTTGAGCATACACTGCAATTAAAGAATGAAACCCACCAAAAATTCGATGACCCACCGGCAAATCCAACCCAGTAAATAGACCGCCACCCCCAACAATGATGAATCCAACCGAGGAAAGTCTTGAGAAGAGTTGGGTTTTCTGCAAATCAGTGCCGGAGAGGATGAGGAGGGATTAGTTTCTGCAGATGGGTTTTCTACAGTGCTGGTTTGGTTTGTTGGGGGTATTTGGTGTTTTTGAGATCGTTTGTTGTTTTTGATCTTGTAGAGCTTTTTTTTTAACCTAAAGGTTGCTTAATTTTCGGGAGTTGCAGAAGTATAAATGCTATGCATATATATATACACATAAAATTTTGGGGCCCTAAAATGCGTTAAAAATCGGGGGCCCGAGGCGGCCGCCTCCTCGGCCTCCCCTCAGAACCGTCACTGACCAAAACCCATTCCATTCTTACCCATATATGATAAAATCCAAATAAAACTAAACACCAAAATAAAGTAACCCCCTTTTCCTAAAATACTTTCCGTACACCTCACATCCCACTTCCCACATGCACACTTTATCACTCCCCTGTTTACCCTCACCCTCATTACACTTAAATACATATTTTAATCCAAATTAGAGATACACTTCTCAACGTAATCAAAATTATAAAATAATTTTCATCTACTCTTATTTTATATTGTTTAATTAAAATTAGTAGGGTGGATTTTTCCGATCAGGTGATTCATTAAATTAATTTTAATTCATATTGAGTAGTGTTGTATGAATAAAATTTAACTTTTCTAAAAGAATATTTAATTAATTTATTAGTGTAACGAGAATTAATTTTTGAATTAAATGAATATTTTGGAAATCAACCAAATTAAAATGTTTCAAATTAGTGTTAATTGTGCGAAGTGGGGGTGGATTTCATTTCTTCTTTCTTTCTCACATTAATTTAGTCACTTATTTTATTTCTCATCATTTTATTACTTAGATTACCTTAGATTTGTGTTCACCTAGATTTAGTCTTATTCAACCCTTGAAAATTGTTTTAATATAAAAAAATACATAAAAAATAGAAAACAAAGAAAAGGCAAAAAAAAATCCATAAAGAAATAGCTAAAAAAATTGGATTACATGACTTTTCTTGCGTTTCACTCCACAAAGTTAGTTGACATCCTTACTTATATTTATACTAGTTTTTGTTATATTTTTGTAAGTAATTGAAGGAAATTTTTTGATTGAAGAGTCAATTCTATAACGACACACAAAAATCCTTTCTATCAACGGTTATACACATTAATTAACAAAATACATGCACAAATGACCAAAGAACATGCATATATAATATATGAAACACAAAAATATGCAATGGGAAAAGCTAAGCCATAAAAAACTAGATCCTTAAACCCTAAACCTTAAAAACCTTAAAATCCAAACTTTAAAATTCTAAAAAAGTAAAAGCCCTAAACAATAAACCCTATAAATAAATAAAAATAAGTATAATTTTTGTGTATAAAATACGGAGAGTTGTTCTAAAGTTTTTATTTAAAAATAATATTTGTATAATAAAAATATTTAGACATAATAGATTAGTTTTATTTATAAAAAAAAATCTTCTATAATAACTTTAAGATAAGATATTAAATTTAGGAAAAAGGTACTCTTAAGTCCCTCGCAAATAAATTTTAAACACTTAAGGAAATTTGATAAATTTTAAACCCTTAGGTCCACTAATTCTCTTCTTGTAGAAGTCCATACTAGTGGCATAACAAGTGAACCTAATAGAAAATTGTCCTTAAATTTTAAAAATTGTCAAAAAAGGATCTAAGTGTAAATTACACTTAAATTTATGATATTTAATAATTTTTATAATTTTTATTATATATTATAAGTGTGGAAGCGGATGTATCCAATTGAATGGTAGGTAGAGTAGATGATAAGGAGATGGTCAGTCGTACGTATAATGGATGAGTTGGAGAGCAGCGACGCGGAGACAGTGAAGCCTTCTAAAACAATGAGGATGTGACACCCCGTCTAATTAAATATCGGGTGATCAATCATTTATTAAATTAAATCATCATTTACAAATTGGTTCATTCTTAGCATCACTGTCGAAAATCAAATTAATTACTAATCACCTATTAGTTGATTAAATCGGTGCCAATTTCTTTCATTAAACAGATAACAACATGGGGAAATTAATGTAAAATACGAAGTCAAATCCATCACAAGATATAGATAAATAATGACTTACCGAATAAACCATCGACTAAAATCCAAACCAAATAAAATCCAATAACCAAATCCAAAACAAGTCTGAAATGAGATAATAAATGTGAAAGGGGCAATACGCCCAACTGAAACTATAACTGAAATAGATTCCTACACTAGGAATGAAGAATATATGCATCTAATCTAACATTCTGCAAGCATCCACCTGTGCCACAACTGCGTATCCCTGAAGTAGAATATCAAGTCTGGTATCCCTGTAGCTGGACACCCAAAAGGTTTTTAAAATATTTATATAGTAAGAGTTAGTACTTAAAATATTTTAAAAATATTTAGCAAGAGTTTATCACAGTTCAAAATCGGTTATTAATGACACATATTAGGTTCACATACATTCTCTTGAGTTTCCTCAGTCCTCAACTATTGTGCATGCCTGACGTTCTCTACTTATCCCACCTAGTTGTACTACCCAATATAACTAGGCATAAATATCTATCTGGACTAATCTCATCTAAATCCCCCGTACCGCCCATACTGTACGCTAATCTATTTAACATTTCTCGTATGTTAAGCATTGAAACTGTCATTTCATTTATCTTCTCTTTTATTCAATTAATTAAATTTCACTACTTAATTCATTCTTTAGATATACACTATCACACATAAGTAGAATAATCACGATCGCATCTCTCTCTCTCTCTCTCTCTCTCTCTCTCTCTCTATATATATATATATATATATATATATATATATATATATATATATATATATATATATATATATATATATATATATATATATATATATATATATAGAGAGAGAGAGAGAGAGAGAGAGAGATCACTACGATGTCTCTTAATAGGACCACCGTGAAACAATAGGCATACTCTATTATCAGTCCAAGTACCCCTTGTACTAAATAGGGACTATTAGTTCAGCATGTCTCCTCGAACCCAAAATCAAATCTCAAACGGTGGAGGCGAACATAGTTCTAAGCCTTTGGGCTACACACATACCTAATGTACTAAAATGACACGCCGGTCTCACTAATATAAGTCACATAGCGAGCCACCCTAAGTTCTATGTTTTGAGGCACTAATTCAGACCTCACTAGAATCGTCAAGGTGGGATCGCCTATAACGCGAGAACCTCCGATGATAGCAAGCAGCGTAGGCATGCTAACTCATAACATCAATTATATAGGTACACAGACAACCTATAAATATACATATTTAGTAGGTATTCATACAAACTAATTATAATCGTTCGTACGTAGTATAATTAACTCACATACTCCCCGTACTTATTATTTTATGATTTAACTCCCTATCGTATTATTCGAGTATTATTCCATACTCTAAGGGTCCTATTTACCCCTTACTTTATTTAATTAGCTAAGTCTTCCTTACCCTACTGGTTCATGCCATTATCTCACCCACGCTTTTCGTAATTACATTCTCATTCTCGTAAACTAATTAGTTTGTAGTTAAATCCCGTTTAATCGTCATCTTAATTCTCTCGATACGGCTAAACTCCCATAACCCTATCATGACCTACTACAATATAAAAGATCCCTCACTATATTCTAAAAATCTTCAAAAACGTTTTTAGACAACAATTTAGGAGTTTAGGCAAAAGGGAAGATTTTTCCTTTTTCTGGGAACCGAACCGGTTCGCCTCAAATCCAAACCGGTTCGCCCCTTTAAACTTCATCTTCTTCGTTTTGCAGATGCATTTTTCACCATTAATACTCCTATAACTTCTACGTTTCTCCACCAAACTCCAAACCAATTGTCCCAAGTCCTTCTCACATGTATTAGGACAGTTTCTAACGTAATTTTTGCATCAAAATATTACGAATAACATTGAAGAATGGATTTAATCATCTAATCCTCTAGAACCCTAGATTTTCATGTTCGTCCTCTATTATTCATCAAAACTCAGATTTAATTCATGGATAATCATATAAAATCTCTATTTTATTATCCTTTACAGACATTAAATCTTTCTACAGGTAATTCCTACCCAAACATGAATTTAAATCAATCTTTTCTTCTAAAAATCATCAAAATAATCAATATAATTGAAACCCTAGTCACATAGGTATTATAAGTGCATATTGGTTGCAATAAACACTTGTCTTAGTACTGTAGAGTCTGATTTCGTGGATTAGAAGTTAAGTTAATTATTTTTCTCCTCCAATCTTCCTTTTCAAGTGCTTGTGGTGTAAGACTCCTTTGAATTTCTCAAGAACCCTTCCTTAAGCTCCAAGATTAGTCTCTAATGGTCTCTCGGTGTTTTCTAACATCTAAACCCTAGACCCTAATCCTTATAAGCTGATTAAGATTTCTAAAGTTCGTGCGTCTCTAAACCTCATAATGTAAAATGATCAAAATACCCTCATATGGTCCCGGTTTAGCTTAGAATCGCCCCGCGACTCAATAGACATCCCCGGGTATACTATTTTGACTAATTCAACCCTTTCGGACTTATCCGTGACCTCGCAATCCTCATACGGGTCACTCTAAATAAATATCCCATCTTTGCCCCAAGTTAGTCTACACGTGACTCCCAGTTGAGATAAATTTTAATTACGCCCATATCACTCGCTATGATGTAATTTCTAAACATTAACCACTTACTATTCACTCAGTAAATATAATTCATAATATTAATCTTTATTTCACCCTCGATTAGTAAAGATAATATACTATTCACTCAGTATATACAATTCAATTACTTATCTCGCGTAATTTAAAATAATGATCATTTAATTACTTAATTAATTAAATCTCAATTATGTAGAAAATACAGGGTATTATAGAGGCCTTCTAATATATCTGTGTGTGTGTGTGTGTAAAGAGCATATGTTTTGAATATCAAAATAATAAGAGCATCTCCAATGCTAATGTGAATTGAAATAAAATAGAGTGTCATGTAGGACGCATAATAAAAATACTTCACTAATACACATATGAATGTAGATTATGAATATGATGTTACACTTTTTCTAGACATTGTGGGGGCGAGGATCTCTTAAGTATTGTGAAAAGAAAAAGTAATTAACCAATACTCTTTCTCCTTCCACCTTTTCTTTTTCACTCTCTCTATAATTTTTCAAACAAAGAAATCATTTACATATATGTGTCATCCAAGTTCACTTTTTGAATTTTGCATTAGATATGATTATCCATATTGGTTGTTTGTTAAATGTATATTTATGCCACATAAGATACGAATTATCTTATTTACACCGCCAAAATTCATATTTACATTGAAGATGATCTAAGTATGACCATACTAAATGAATATTTGTGAGCTATTAATTATACATCAAAATTATATCCATATTACTTTTGAATTCTTAATATAGATCATGTGTCATAATGACAAATATTTTGAACTATTGGCATGTCAAATTCTATTCATATTATTTTTAAACTAGCATGCAACCCACGCGATGCGAGGGCATAATATAATTTTTTTTTAAATATAAAAGTTAACTTTAAAAACGTTGTTATCTTTGGATAAACTTAGATAACTACCACAAAACTTTTCAACTATTGGATATCACAAAATTGATCACAAAAAAGATAAAGAAAATTTTATTAGAAGCTTACAACGAGACCAAAATCACGTTTACACTTCAAGGTGATATCATATTTGATTTAGTATTGCACTTAACAAAAATAATAGAATACATTCTTATGTTTATTTGGAGAGGGAAATAGGTGCGAATGTTATATTACTCCTATTGAATTTTTAGTCAATAAGAAAACAACAAAAATAGGAAGGTAAATTTGTGTTAATACATAATATATTAATAAAAAAAAAATCTAAGCGGTGATGGGTGATGAAAAATTACCTTATTTCAAATTTTTAATGCAATTAAACAAAATAACAGTAAACAAACCTTGTTCACATCCATCAAGTTCCCAACATATACATTGTGAATTTTTTTTCTAAACAATTGATAAATAAAATGAAAAACTATGTTGAAAAAAAAACACAACTCAAACCATCATCAATGTGTATATTAGGGTGGGGGTGGATATAAAGAAAGAACAAAGATAATACCTGTAAAAAATAAACCTAATGAGAACACATTATAACAAAATATATATATATATATATGTATATATATATATGTATATATATATATATGTATATATATATATGTGTGTGTGTGTGTGTGTGTGTGTGTGTGTGTAATAATGTTATAAAAGTCTCTCAGTGGTAGTTAAAGAAGAAAATTAATATTAACCACGGTCTCTGATGCGTTGTGCAAATTTATATATGCGTGTGTGCGCGTGTGTGTATTTTATATGTGTACAGATTAAATAATATATTAATTTTTTATATACGTTGTGCAAATACATCTCTGATGCGTTGTTAAGCGTATTTTTTCTTTTATTTTTCTACTTTTTCATCAATTTTCTTCATCTTATCAATCGATGCACTTCCAACGCACCATCATCGTTCAGTACAACACTCCAAACTCCTCAATATCCACGAATCCATCACCGAGAGGAAATGGGTGTACATTGCATGCAGGCTAAAAAATAAAGTAAACAAATAATTAGAAAAAATGCCAAGGAAATGAATACATATAAGAATTACATTAGATGATATAGAAAAGAAAGAGATATGTAGAGGATTTTTTTTTATGCGAAGGATATGGAGTTTGAGATGAATTGCAAAAGTGGGAAAGGCGGAGAAGGATGGTTGACAGATAGGAGAACTAAATGGATATGTGTGGTATTGGAGTGAAAAGGATCTCTTAGTTATATATGTTGCTCACTTAATTGTCCAATCACTTGCTTTGAATTTTGTTTCTTCATGCTTGTATGACCTTTGAGTTTTGGCCCCTTTCCAATTAAGTTTATGCCTTAATTTTAAGAGACATATACCAAATAGTTCTTCAAATATATTTTAATACACGTTTAGTCCAAGCTTTTTTATTTGTTCCAAAAAGTCCTTCAACATGCCACTCGCGCGGACTTTAAAAATAAGTGAATATTGGTTAAATGGGTATTTGATGGGTTTTTGGAACAAAATAAAAACGCCTAGACTAAATGTGTATTAAAAAATATTTAAGAGACTTTTTGATATTTGATCCTAATTTTAAAAGCCTATCAATCTTCCCTAATATAATAATTATTATAGAGTCCATATGCCAAATAGTCCCTCGAATATTTTTTTAGTATACATTTAGTCCAAACTTTTTTATTTGTTTCAAAAAATTTCTTAACATACCGCTAGCGTGAATTTTAAAAATAAAAAAATATTGATTAAATGAATATTTGATGGACTAAGTATATATTAAAAAATATTTTAAAAACTTTACGATATTTGATTCCTATTATAAAGTATAATATAAATATAAATTATTAATATGTCTTTAAATCACGACCTATGCAAAAATAATATAATATTCCGGCGTGGAACTCGCCTATTTATGATCAATATTTTTGTTACAGATACGACAAACTCATAAATGATTGAGAGCCACAATCTCAATTTTTAAATTTAAGTACAGACGAGTGAAGCATTCTGGTCAAAATGCATCAACTAAAAGGACGAGTACTAGATTTTTTTATATTGATTCTCCGCACCACGCGTTTCAACTAACAGCCGCCAGTGATCTCATCCACAAACAACTGAATATTCCTGTCGGACGACCCACCATCCGCCAACGCCTCTCGCGCCGCCCGCTTCAACTCCGCCGCATTTTTCCTAATTTCCTCCGACCTATCACCGCTCATAATGTCCTCTATACATTTCTCCACCTCCTCACTCCCAAGTATTCCATCTCTGCCACGCCCAAGTCTGACACCCACACGCAAAACATCCACCAACAGCTTTGCGTTAGTTGGCTGGTCCGACCACTGCGGAAAAGCGATCACCGGCACCCCCGCTGCTACGGTCTCCTGCAAAGAATTCCAACCACAATGGCTCAAAAAACAGCCCACTGAGGGATTTGCCAACACCTTTGTCTGAGGGCTCCACTTTACAACCAGCCCTCTATCTTTAGTGTCTTCCACAAACCCCGGCGGGAGCTCTCCTTTTACCACCCATAGAAATGGGCGTTTGCTGTTTTTTAGACCACCAGCGATGCTTTCCATATCGTTTACGGGTAGCTTAAGTATGCTTCCGAAAGAAACGTATATAACGGATGAAGTTTTTTGTTTATCCAGCCACTCCATAATTTCATCTTTGGGTTGGTTAACATCTTCAACGTCTTTTCCAATTAGTACCGCTGGAACTAAGGGACCAACGGACCTAATCGGATGGAGCTCGTTCATGGACTCAATAGCATTCTTTTCTAGCTCATCGAATGAATTTCCGAATACCCATTTGAGCTTCTTTGTGTTTTGAAGCAATTCTGTGAGTACTTTTGGGAAGCTAGTAAAAGGATTTGAAGGGAGAATGAAGGAAGGGAGATCTTCGGTGTTTAGAATTGGTAGGCCTGGTAATTCCACGCTCCTATCAGGGTTATTCAAGCTAGGAAACTCGTTTAGGTTATTGTAGAATCGGTAATAGAGGGCGTAGAGCATGGAGGATTGGACCCAGAGCATAGCGCATGGGATTCCATGTTGGGCAGCAACATCAGCCACCCAAGGAAGAGAGGGGTTGCTAATGATGTATGAGAATTTTGGATTTGAGTGATGTTGGTCTTGGATAAGAGTGGATAAGTTAATGGGTCCAAATTTGGCTATGGATTCCATGAAGAGGTCCACATCGGAGACAGGGTCGAAGTCGGGGCTTAGGCCGTCGGAGAAGAAGGCAAGGTTGATGCCGGCGGTGGAGTCAACGACGTCGGAGGGGAGGATGTGTTTGCGGGTGGCCTCAGTAGTGGCGAGAGTAACACTAAGGCCTTTTGAAACAAGGAGTTTGCCTAGTCTGAGGAAGGGGTTTAAGTGACCTATAGCCCCGAAGGCTACCATCAGGACGCGTGCTTCTCTCTTCTCTCCTTTCAAAGCCATAGGTGTTCTGGTGGGCGAGAGAGGCTAATGGATTGAGGAACTCACCAATTACTTCTTCACCCTTATATCAAACTACGAATAAGGAGAACAATTTTAAATCGTATTTGGCGATGCCCTCGTGTTACACGAACACAGCAAAATATATCACTAATGTGGATCCAGCCGCCTATCTATACTTTTTTTTGTCTCTCTTTTTTTTTTTATCTCAAAAGCTTATCTCAAAAGCCACTCATCCTAAAAATATAATAGATAATTAAGATAAATGTCATGTTTCTTTTCATATTTAAATTTTTATGATAATATTTTTTAAATTTATAAATCTAGTCTTTGTGGTACAATAGCATTTATTTGTATAGTCCCTTTAGAGTTAGGAGTTCATTTTTTTTGTCCGCGTCAGGGGCACTATTTTTTACCATTTTTCATTGTATTTTTATACACAAGGAGTAAATTTATAAAATTATTTGGAGTGTCCTATTTATATACACTTTGAGAATTACGATGACATTTTTCCAAAACCTCCTATAATATAGTTACAAAGCCTATTATCCCTATTTGGAGTGCGAGCATGTTTTTATTGTATTGATTTTGTATTAGGTATTATCTATCTTATTATTCTAAATCGGAAGCCTACCCATGAAGTCTACTTCGTTTAGAGTCGTTCACGTCACCGCAATTACTTAAGCAATAAAAATTGAAGAAGCATTAGCCTTCAGTCTCCTCAATCGACACATACCCTTCCATCTCCCTTACAACTAGCCCTGATCGTTGCCTATAATGGAAGAGCTAAAGGTATTCTCAACTTATATTTATTGGGAGCTCTTCCACCTCGAATCCCTCATTATCAACAACCATTTTTTTAGAAGGTGGGACAAATCAAGTTCATTCATCGTTCAGTCTTTCCCCAAAAAATTTCCTACATATTTTTTTAGGCAATTATGAAATTCCTTTTTTTCATGTGAAGGATCCTTTGAGATTGCAAGACTCTGGACTTATCCCGGTTATCCAACCAGGTACGTCCCGATTTTATGAATGTGTACGTATGGTGCAAAAGCATATATGAGTGTATGTTGTATATGTCTAATTGAATATTTTTGTTTGTTGCATTTTTATGATGTATGCTAAAATGCCCAAGTTAATATTTTGTTACAAATTATACTATGTGGAGCAATTTATATTTTAGTATTGCATAGTATTCAATTTTGTTTTAGATTCATCCCCTTCCATTTCCCTTATAGTCAAATAACCAATTTTTTTTATTTAAACAGTACAAAAATAACAGTAAGACAGAGAAAGCATCAAACAATATAGAAAATCACTTGCTAAAAATAACCCATCATAAGCCTCTATTTACCAAATCAAATGGCCTTTGTTGGTAAAAGCATAGTGAGGCCGCTTTCGTATATTTATGTCACTTGCAAACACATGATAAAAAATGACTTTAAACACATATTCTATTGAATTTGTTTTATTAATTTTCTAAGGATTTCAATAACTGGAATATCGTACTTGAAAACGACGAAATGGTGAGAGGCCTTCCAATATATAATGGGGGCAATAACCTACATTCTTTCTTCTATAGAAAACTATTTTTCTTTGCAACCTTCCATTTCACACTTAATCGTGATAGGAATAGGTTGTTAATAAATTTTTTGGGGAGGGGAGGGCTTTTGTATATTGATGTTACTTACAAACACATGATAAATAATGGCTTTAAGCACATACTTTAATGAATTTGTTTTATTAATTTTGCAATGATTTTAATCACTGGAATAGGGTACTTGAAAACGACGAAATGGTGAGAAGCTTTCCAATGTATAACAGTAGCAATAACTTACATTCTTTCTTTTATATAAAATGTGACACCCCGCCTAATTAAATATCAGGCGATCACTCATTTATTAAATTAAAACCAAGGTGAACAGTTGGTTCATTCTTAGCATCACTGTCGTAAAAATAAATTTTCCAATTTAACACCCTAATTAATTAAGCTAAGTGTCAAAACCAAATTTAAACATTACTTTCCAAATTTTATTTTTAAAGAAAAATTATTTATATGTTTATTAACAACATTTCCAAGAAGTAAGAATCATACCACAAATATCCTGGAACACATTCCAATTAATTTAAACATTCAACATTCAAAATCCCAACATTTAAAACTTAAAGTAAAACATTCATACTGAATAAATCCCAAAGTAACAGTACTAGAAATAACTGAAATGCAAATGTCCCAATAAACAGATAAATAGTGAAAAGGGCGACACATGCCCCCATAACTGAGAATGATAGAAGTGGAATCAAGTAAATGAAATCGTTTAAGCAAGTGGCCTGCAACTCCCACCTAAACTGCAACACATTCCTTCCAAGGGATCCTAATCAAGACGTCCCTGTGGTTGGGCACCTGAAATATATACATATATATATATATACAAGAGAGAAGAGAAATAGAAACGGGTCAGAACCCGATAGTGTATAGTTTAAAAAAAATCGTTTAGGAAGTATTTAAATTGATTACAGGCCAAAGCAACAACATATTAGTGCGACACTCTCTTCTAATGTGCACCCCTATCGTACTAACCTTCCCAACGGACTATCTATCATATATCACACTAATCTCCCTCAATGATTTATCTTAACTTAGGTTATTCGCAAGATTTAAAACTGAACAATACAATTGTTTAAAAAGTAAGATTTCAATTAGTAACCAAAGTTCTCATTTTTACTTTATTAATCAATAAAGTTTTCCAGTGTCATATTATACTTTCTCAAAACAAGTATTTACAATTTGAGTCATCAACCATGTCCTACTTACCATATCACAGTAGGTAGTTCCAAATTCCAAAATCTCATATGTATATATTAACTACTCGTATAATATATATATTATAGCAGCACCCCAAATAAAAACTATGGTGCGGGCATACTCTACTATCCAAACCCTGTATCACTCGTATTAAGGGAATACAAATTCAGAATCACTCTCGAATTGTATTAACACATACACAAACAATATTGAGGCGAAGCATAGATTCCAAGTCTCTAAGAGGATGGCACATACCCGCGTCTCTTAGGACCGTCTGAACTATCAAATCGATAGCCTGTACCAAGGATATCTATCTCCTAGGGTACAAATCAATATCCCCCACAAGGCAACACGAGATAAGATCGTCCCAGCGCGGTAACCTCAGGGATAGCAAGTAGCGTGGGTATGTTTTTCACACATAGATAGTATATGCATACACAATCATATAATTATACTAATATTACCCTATCAATGTTAGGTATATCTCAATTCCATAGTTACGACATTTATCCTTATTTTCACATTATTAGTATCACGTTTAAAGATTCGTCTTTAACTTTAATTCGATGTATTATTCCAACTTACTACGTAACACTCATGGACTCTTTTCTCCCAAGTATAGATTCAGTAGGAATTCATCTATTTTCCGTCGTAATCATTTTTATGTAATCTCTCCCTTTAATACAAGATTTCATCGTTCCTTATATAATCATCCCAAAAATACAATTCTCGTCTTATATTAAAGGTCCCAAAGTTATTCATATGTCCTACTGGTCTTCCATATCTCCCAAAACATTTTATTAAGGATGTCCAAGAATTATTTCACAATAAATTGAATTTAACTAATTTAAAAAGAGAAATTAGGAGTCTGCCAGGAGGGGTCGATCGATCGAGGTCTGGGGCTCGATCGATCGAAGCTCTGGGCTCGATCGATCGATCAAGCAGGTATGCGAAATTCTGCAGTTTTGCAGTTACGGGTTTCATCTTCTAACCTTCACCAATTCCATATTTTTCATACCCAATCGACCCAGAATTCATACTACTGACATTATATCATCCTATTATTTAATTCCTACATAAATCATGTGGATTTCTATCACTAAACATGGATTAACAGCCCAAAAATTTATACAAATATCACGAACCCTAGAAATCTCTTAAACATGGTTCTAACAAATCTTTTCCATAAATTTTCTTCTTCTAAACATCTAAATTTCGTGGTTTAATCCTCTACATGTTAAGGGGTTTCCAGAATAACAATTAATCCATCACTACATGCGATTTCCTATCTCATATTTTAGGTTTTCTTCCATAAAAACTCATCTTAATTACTCCTAAACTAATATGAAAGATGCATCAACGAAATAAGCAAGATAAACACTTGCCTGGGATTTTCGGTGTTCTGGTTTGGTACCGAACTTGGTGTGGTTACGTTCCCCGTCTCGCGATCTACGCGTTGGCGGTGGTGGCGGTGCAATCGGGTGACTTTTTGGCCTTGGATTGACTTGAGAACTCTCTCCTCTCTTCTCCAATGGCCGTTCTAGAGTTTTGAGTTTGCTAACCCTAGGTGACTAACCTAAATGGCTGATATAGATTATTAATTTTCGTGGGTTTAATTACCCCAAAATGTGAAATGTCTAAAATGCCCTCTCGGGGTTCTAATTAGGCCTAAAAATGCCCCGAGACCCGATCTAAACCCTCGGGTACACTTTTCTGATTATCTCGATCCTTCCGTACGCGTTGGCGCACTCAAAACGACCATACGAACAACTTATAAAATATTCACTTTTATTTATCAATATTTAGTCCCGGCGCGACACGAGCGCGTCCCGACTCAAATTTTCAAAATTGTCATTTTATTTACTCGTGACATTCAATATAACAATATTATATATTACTTTTCTCATTAGTAATATTCAACAAGTTTCCCATAATTACTAACTCTCATCACGTTAATAATTATAACATAATAAATTTTCGGATTTATATTAAATAATTCACTCACATTAAATTTAATAAATCCCCAATTTAATATAGCATAAAAAAATACGGGGTATTACATACTTCCCCCCAATAACGGAATTTCGTCCCGAAATTCGAAAAATAAGGCCTATCAGGTAGCACAATTCTGGATATCCTTATCCGTACACAAACTATTTACATCGTAAGGCACTGAATCACTATAGCCCTTTCCTCACTGCAACCCTGTTTTTCATTCTCATTGGAGACGCTTCACTTTGCGCTCCCATCCGACATCATTCGAATAGGTCACGCCTATACGTCATAAATTTCCCGTTATCTCACTATCATTAGGAGGCCGCACCTCACTACATGATAACTACTCGGATTTATTCATATGTAAAATTCCCATTCTGAGAATATCATACGAACATTTAACCACTCTTGTTCGCCTAAAACAGTCGTGGAGTTCTACCATAGTTATCGGATATTTTCTCGACCGATCCAAAATTTTGGTCATCGTCTCACCTCTAAACATGCAAAAAACGAATAGTCGAGGTTCTTCCATACGAAAACCTTAATAAGCACCTCATACACGATTAACAGGTACGAGTGCCTTTCTAGAGCACCCCCAAAAACACTGTACTGAGATTCTAAAATTCTCTTCACGTGTTTCACAAATTTCTAGTCACCTTGCGCCTACATCCTTCTCGGAACGAAACCTTATCTCCGTTGGTTCCTGAAATCCCATAGTAAAAGTGAAATTCACAAATCTCATCCCGATTCGGGAATTAATACTGTGCCAGACCATGCACTGGTGCAATCCTTCCTCTCAAAGGGAGGCTAAGGCGTACTAGTTAACATTGCCTTGATAACCCGTCCAAGACTTTATCGACTTTACCGACATCTCCTAATAATTGTCGATAAACACAAAATTCTCTGGTTGCTTATCCTCTTCTAACTGAACCCCACCTATGGGTGGTGCCTGTAGGGATTACTTACTACGTCCCGTTAAACATCGATCCTTCCTTGAAATGTCTCATATTATGTGACACGTAATATTCCTTTTTTTTCCTTCCTTGGTGTATGCCGAAAGTTTCGACCCGTGCTCTTTTCCCCCACGAAGCGCACTTCTGAATCCTTTACACCATACTAACATCATCACTCTATGCATGCGCAGATTCGCTCTCACACTTGACTAATAACTACTCCGCTCCGAGGGTGCTTCATAATAATCAGATTTCTACTCTATTCAAGGGATACCCTTTCTTAAATGGCTACTCACAGTCTCCCATCATATAGGTTGTGCAATTCTAAATGCACACGTTCGTATGGATTACGTCCCTCATGTGACGTTTAATCCCCTCTATCATTTCCACTTCGTTCTGTTAGCCCCACAAACACATTTTCTACACGTCTATTACCGCGTCCCTTCATCTCGGACGAGTTTTAACATCAGTTATCCAGGATGTCTACACATCCTATAAACCGTTACTAGCGTAAGTATCACATACGCTTCATACTAATAAACAAATTCTTTATTTTTCCCTGGTGTTTTCAACGTGATTACAACACTTTAATCACCCTAAGAATCAAAATTTTAAATTCTCCTTATCATCATTCCACCCCTCAATTCGTGAGGATAACCTTCAATGCTTCCTTACTACATAACCGGCTCCACTGGCTTCAAATCAAGATTTAACTTCCCAGTTAAAGAAATACTTGATCCCATTTCGATTAGGGTATCGCACTCATGGAATAATGACCAAACGTCTCCCTATTTCCAACCTTACGTTAAGTTTCATGCGTGGGATGTCTCGCAAAGCGAAATCCAAACAAGGAACCCTCCCGATACACTACTACCTAGCATTGTCGGTTATCGAAATCCGTTAGGCCCTCCGTCCATAGCACTTACCCCTTTACTCCGTCTTTAGACAAAAAAGTTACATTTCCTCCCGTAATTGTACTTAACGAAGAACATCTCACCAATTGCACTATTGTTCAGAATTGGGTGTTTGAATTTGCATTCCACGAATCTCGAGTACATCCTATCAGAATTTTTTTTTTCTTTAAATCCCTTTCCCTAATAATGGGGGCATAACTCTTAATTCTCACATTTCTGGGGATAGATATAACAATGCACTCTTCCTATTACCAAGTCCTGAGTGTTCAACATAATACTAAGTCGAATCTTTTCGCTCAACAGTAAAACTGATACCAAATCATAATGATGAAGTCCATACATACATTGGCATCGAATATCTAGAGCCCACTATTCCCTTCGAAGTTTCTGGGATCGATGATATAAGTGCGAGTCCGACCTTCTTGCAGGTGAAGTCTCGCCAGAACAAAGATATGCCGCACTAATGCAACCACTCCGATAGCCTTGCAATAAATTCCCACTATTGTACTAACCCTTTCTATTACATTTCAACAAAGATAACATCATACTCGCGTATTGCATCACTACAACTAGTAACCTCAGTAAGGTACATAACATGGTTTATGTATTCATTCATCCTCCGCGGATAGCACTAAAGAGAAATGAGAATTACGCTACACTAGGGAAAGGTATTCACATAATAATAACGTTTAAAATTTTATGCATTAAATTCGTCTCACATGCAGATCTAACAGTGAACAAAATATAGTGACTCGATTGTGTCACGTAAACACGCCTCATCCTCTGAGGATACAACTTATACTCCCACATTGTCAATCGTCTTGACTGCACAGATGGTCTTTGGACGAAACACATCTACTGAAACCAAACAAAACTACTTTAATCACTGTCTTTCACTAGGTACCATACTCTTATCCCCTCTGCTTGCTTTCACAAAATACCTCGATGCTTAATTTATTTAACACCTAAATTACATTCAGAAACTCACGAGCGACTGGAATCAAATCCAGGAGGATCACAATCTCCTTAGAGGCATTCTACTTATATCAAAATATAAGCGAAAGATCCCTCTTCTGGGCGAGGCATTGCCACTACAAACATCTCTTACCCCGGAATGACAAAGACAATGCTCCCACCGAAGCAATCAATCATGGATCTATAAGATGCGAGCCAATCCATACCAATAATAACATCGTGCTCCTGCATATCTAAGACTAACATGTCTGTAGGTAACACTAAACTACCAATATCTACCCCCACACCCCGGCATATAAAGAAAATAAACGAACCATTTCCTAGTGGTGAGTCTATACACGTCACAGTGCTCTCAGCCGTGGTTAATAGCCCTAAGGCCTTCGTAAAATGAGTAGCTATTAATTAGTACATTGCCCCAGTATCAAACAAAACTCGACTTATAGTTTCATAGATAGAAAACATACCCTCAATCGCAAGTGGTGCCTGCGGAGCTGCTGCCTGGGGGACGTGATAGACACGTCCGTACTGTAGTTGTTTCTGCAGAATTGAGGCTGTTGGAAAGGGCAGTGGAGCTGGCTTTTGTGGTTCATTTCTATCACCTTCCTGCCATGGGGCCCTATTCTTCTCTGGGCAATCCTGACGCTTATGGCCATTTCTGCCACATTGAAAACACCTCCCTCGAAATTGCTTCACTTCACTACGTTGTTGACCAATCTCACTTTTTCCTTGGTCTTGCTGGTCTTGATGGTAAATTTGAGGAAGAACCATGTCAGGGTGAGGACAATCCCTCCACTGGTGACCCGTCTGTACACATTTATAGCAGAGTCCTGAAAGTTCTCTCTGGTTGGGTTGAAGTTCCTTCCCAGACTGATCCGGACAAGTTCGACGTTCATGACCGTCCATTCCGTATTTAAAACACCTCTTCGTGACTCCACTCGGCCCTCGGCTTTGTTTACTCTGACGCTTTTGGGTTTCCCTACATAATTTGTTACCTTCGTGGCTTTTACGGGCCTGAGGAGCTTGTTATTGCCAGTCACGACAAACTGACTGTACTCTCTAGATCGTTTGACCCTCATAAGTTGTGTGTGGCGTTCTTGATACTGCAGGACCGCAGTGGTAACTGCCTGTGCCACAATGCCTGCTAACTCGGCGATTGATATTCTCTCTGTAGATACTTGAGGTGTGAGTCGATCTTGATCGTTGACCCCTTTAACCGTTTTAGCTAGTCCTTCGTGACGATCCATCTGAAAATTTAAATAAATATGGATGAGTCTGTCATTCGCATAAACAAATTGCAGAAGCACGAATTTCCAACGTATAGAGATGAACACAACATTCCTAGTATTAGGGCTCTATAGCAAAAAAATGTTAAGCTGAAAGCGAAATAATCCGTACAGATCCTAAGGACACTAGAACCTGATGCTCTGATACCACCTGTGACACCCCGCCTAATTAAATATCGGGCGATCACTCCTTTATTAAATTAAAACCAAGGTGAACAGTTGGTTCATTCTTAGCATCACTGTCGTAAAAATAATTTTTCCAATTTAACACCCTAATTAATTAAGCTAAGTGTCAAAACCAAATTTAAACATTACTTTTCAAATTTTATTTTTATAGAAAAATTATTTATTTGTTTATTAACAACATTTCCAAGATGTAAGAATCATACCACAAATATCATGGAACACATTCCAATTAATTTAAACATTCAACATTCAAAATTCCAACATTTAAAACTTAAAGTAAAATATTCATACTGAATAAATCCCAAAGTAACAGTACTAGAAATAACTGAAATGCAAATGTCCCAATAAACAGATAAATAGTGAAAAGGGTGACACATGCCCCCATAACTGAGAATGATAGAAGTGGAATCAAGTAAATGGAATCGTCTAAGCAAGTGGCCTGCAACTCCCACCTAAGCTGCAGCACGTTCCTTCCAAGGGATCCTAATCAAGACGTCCCTGTGGCTGGGCACCTGAAATATATACATATATATATACAAGAGAGAAGAGAAATAGAAACGGGTCAGAGCCCGATAGTGTATGGCTTAAAAAAATCGTTTAGCAAGTATTTAAATTGATTACAGGCCAAAGAAACAACATATTAGTGCGACACTCTCTTCTAATGTGCACGCCTATCGTACTAACCTTCCCAACAGACTATAAATCATATAACGCACTAATCTCCCCCAACGATTTATCTTAACTTAGGTTATTCGCAAGATTTAAAACTGAACAATACAATTGTTTAAAAAGTAAGATTTCAATTAGTAACCAAAGTTCTCATTTTTACTTTATTAATCAATAAAGTTTTCCAGTGTCATATTATACTTTCTCAAAACAAGTATTTACAATTTGAGTCATCAACCATGTCCTACTTACCATATCACAGTAGGTAGTTCCAAATTCCAAAATCTCATATGTATATATTAACTACTCGTATAATAGATATATTATAGCAGCACCCCAAATAAAAACTATGGTGCGGGCATACTCTACAATCCAAACCCCGTATCACTCGTATTAAGGGGGAATACAAATTCGGAATCACTCTCGAATTGTATTAACACATACACAAACAATATTGAGGCGAAGCATAGATTCCAAGTCTCTAAGAGGATGGCACATACCCGCGTCTCTTAGGACCGTCTGAACTATCAAATCGATAGCCTGTACCAAGGATATCTATCTCCTAGGGTACAAATCAATATCCCCCACAAGGCAACACGAGATAAGATCGTCCCAGCGCGGTAACCTCAGGGATAGCAAGTAGCGTGGGTATGTTTTTCACACATAGATAGTATATGCATACACAATCATATAATTATACTAATATTACCCTATCAATGTTAGGTATATCTCAATTCCATAGTTACGACATTTATCCTTATTTTCACATTATTAGTATCACGTTTAAAGATTCGTCTTTAACTTTAATTCGACGTATTATTCCAACATACTACGTAACACTCATGGACTCTTTTCTCCCAAGTATAGATTCAGTAGGAATTCATCTATTTTCCGTCGTAATCATTTTTATGTAATCTCTCCCTTTAATACAAGATTTCATCGTTCCTTATATAATCATCCCAAAAATACAATTCTCGTCTTATATTAAAGGTCCCAAAGTTATTCATATGTCCTACTGGTCTTCCATATCTCCCAAAACATTTTATTAAGGATGTCCAAGAATTATTTCACAATAAATTGAATTTAACTAATTTAAAAAGAGAAATTAGGAGTCTGCCAGGAGGGGTCGATCGATCGAGGTCTGGGGCTCGATCGATCGAACCTTCGATCGATCGAAGCTCTGGGCTCGATCGATCGATCAAGCAGGTATGCGAAATTCTGCAGTTTTGCAGTTACGGGTTTCATCTTCTAACCTTCACCAATTCCATATTTTTCATACCCAATTGACCCAGAATTCATACTACTGACATTATATCATCCTATTATTTAATTCCTACGTAAAGCATGTGGATTTCTATCACTAAACATGGATTAACAGCCCAAAAATTTATACAAATATCAAGAACCCTAGAAATCTCTTAAACATGGTTCTAACAAATCTTTTCCATAAATTTTCTTCTTCTAAACATCTAAATTTCGTGGTTTAATCCTCTACATGTTAAGTGGTTTCCAGAATAACAATTAATCCATCACTACATGCGATTTCCTATCTTATATTTTAGGTTTTCTTCCATAAAAACTCATCTTAATTACTCCTAAACTAATATGAAAGATGCATCAACGAAATAAGCAAGATAAACACTTGCCTGGGATTTTTGGTGTTCTGGTTTGGTGCCGAACTTGGTGTGGTTGCGTTTCCCGTCTCGCGATCTACGCGTTGGCGGTGGTGGCGGTGCAATCGGGTGTTTTTTTTTGCCTTGGATTGCCTTGAGAGCTCTATCCTCTCTTCTCCAATGGCCGTTCTAGAGTTTTGAGTTTGCTAACCCTAGGTGACTAACCTAAATGGCTGATATAGATTATTAATTTTCGTGGGTTTAATTACCCAAAAATGTGAAATGCCTAAAATGCCCTCCCAGGGTACTAATTAGGCCTAAAAATGCCCCGAGACCCAAACTAAACTCCCGAGTACACTTTCCTGATTATCTAGACTCTGCCGGACGCGTTGTCGCACTCAAAACGACCATACGAACAACTTATAAAATATTCACTTTTATTTATCGATATTTAGTCACGACGCGACACGAGCGCGTCCTGACTCAAATTTTCAAAATTATCATTTTATTTACTCGTGACATTCAATATAACAATATTATATATTACTTTGCTCATTAGTAATATTCAACAAGTTTCCCATAATTACTAACTCTCATCACGTTAATAATTATAACATAATAAATTTTCGGAATTATATTAAATAATTCACTCACATTAAATTTAATAAATCCCCAATTTAATATTGCATAAAAAAATACGGGGTATTACATAAAACTATTTTCCTTTGCAACCTTCCATTTTACACTTATTCAGGATAGCACCAGTATACAATAAAATCTTTTCTAGACCTCCTATAGGCTATAACAATATCAGTGCCATGTAAAAAATATGCAAATTAGGTTTAGGTATAATATATAATAAATGCATTGCAGATTATTTTTTAACATAGAAGTTTACCATAGACAAAGCACATCTCTAAACATATTTAAAATCTAAGGCTCTCTACTAGATTTAATAATCTTAGAGAGGTTAAAAGCTATAAAATTACTTCTATTTGTCCTTGATACAAAAAGCCATATAGTATAATAAACCTTTCATCTCAATAGATTATTAGGAAGTCAATTTATGTTTTGACAGTTGGCTTGGTGTCCATATCACTAAGATGATAAATTGATGAGATAGAGTTTCTTAATATGAAAGTCTGCGGTATCATTTGTAATAGCTCTTGGAATATTCCTGATAGGTTAAGAAGATTTTCTTCATCTCACTCAATCTAATCACAATGTGCACATTCCCCTTATTTCTTCCACAAACCAATTGATATGGTCTTCTTATAAAATTGAAAAAATTTCTTTCAAAGAATCCTATGAGAGTCCAATTCTAAGATGTGTACTGGATACTATCCATTCCATTTTCTTTATACAACCATCTTCAAAGTGAAGATCAAACCTCACACATAGAACATTATTATCATTTCTCTTACAGGATATGTTTTATACATACAGAAGGAATTCAATTTTGAAAGTGCGTCGACTATGAAATCCCTCATTCACAAAATTCCACAACACCAAATGACGCAGAATGCATTTAGATTGGGAAATAATGTAAACCTTCGACAACACGCATCAACAACTACATCACTGGGCCTGCTATAAACGAGTCAGATTTATGGACGTATAAAATGGAAACTTATTTGATGTAGAATTATTTTGCATGGTTATTGTAAATATTACCTTTCACCATGAGTAATTGATTGTTTACTTATTCGTTGCTACTGCTTATCAATTATAATCGATAATATTCATCGTACAAAGACATATTTATAAATGTTCTGTATAAATTTCAACTAGAGCTCTCGCGCATCGCGCGGGTTGCATGCTAGTGTGATATTAAAATTATATCAACCCAATTTTTTTATTGGTCATGTTTTTTGAGTCTTTCGTATGATGTTTTATTGGTTGTTTGTCACTTTTGGATTGCTTTTGTAGGAAATTTAATCATATGATAATGCTAAATATTTTTTTGACAATTTTGGGTATCCGACTTCTCTCATCTATATCCCATAGGGTCCTGAAGTTAACGACCGATTAAACCCTACAGTGGCCCTTACGATGACTCGATCATACGTTGAAAAACACATATGAGTGCAATAAAAATAAGGAACGCATAGATATAATCGTCTAATGGATTGAGGGAACTCACTAATTACTTCTTCACCCTTCTATCAAACTACGAATAAACAGAACAATTTTAAATCGTATTTGGCGATGCCCTCGGGTTACACAAACACAAAAAAATATATTAGTTACTCGGTATATTTAACTACAAAACCTCTCACTGTATTTGGAAATTTGATATGGTAAAAAATTAACAAATAAATGGTCTGCTTAATTTTAACAACACATAAATTTATGATAAAAGAGAGCAACCCAAACTTATATTCTATATTTCACACGAAAATTAGTTTGTTGTCTCAACTTTATGAAGCAAAAAAAATCTTACTCTAAGGTGAAACACTATGTTTTGTTAAAGAATTGAGAAAAACTGACGCAATTTTTTCGTCTTATACCATATGCGCGCTGGAATTTTTTTTGACTTGGTACCACATATCTAACCTACCAACTATCAAATACACAATATGAGATGAGAGCGCTTTAATAATGTGGATCCTACAGCCACTAATCTATATTTTTTGGGTTAATTACACTTGTCCCTGAACTTTACCATATTGTCACTTCACCAACTGAACATTCACCTTTTGTACTTAACCTTCGAAACTTTTCAAATGATTTCAAGTAGACCCTACCATTAACATCGTTAATTTTTTGGAAAGAAAGTTTAGACGTGTACACTGCACATGATCACTTTTAAGACTTTTTTGGTTCAAATCAATATAAAACTTTAAATAAATGAAAATTATAGAATAATTAATCTAAATAATATTTAAAAGTTTGATAATTATAGAAAAATATTTTTTTTAAATTGCAAAAAAAAATAAAAATTATGAAAATTTCAAAAACACATTGGAAAACTGTAAAATGTTTTTGAAAAAATCTAGGGAAAATTGAAAAACTTTTGCAAAATATGGAAATGATAAAAAAAATAATAAAACATTTGAAAAAAATATACTTAAATAATTTAAAATTTATAAAAAAAACTTAGGTAGTGTTTTCTATCTCCCTCTCTAACCCTTAATAATGATTATGAAACTAAAAACCCTAGATTACACCAATATATAAGTAGAAGTTTTGGGCTTGGGACAAACTGGGTTTTCAGAGAGTGTGTGCCTCCTACTTGGGCATATGGACTATACTAGGGGTCCAAGACCAAATAATTAAATTTAATTTCAAATAAATACTCGAAAATCTCAAATTACATTCCCGTAATTTATTTCCTTTCTTTATTTAATCGTAATTAATTCTATTAATTAATTACGACTATACTCTAACTTAATTATCTTAAAATCACTCGGAATAATGAGGTCTTATTTGAAAAGTGAAAATGATACATAATATGATTCCCTGCATTAAGTATCCAATACCCTTCTGGTCGAATCAATTTACCTCTAATTGATTTTAACCAACACCTTATATATTCCATGATTCTGAGACTTAACTTCTTTGATCCTCAACCGGATTAATCCATTGATCAGCTTTACTGGTGCAAATAATAGTTATAAGTCTATCAAGGGGCTATTACAATCCAAGATCTTTCTTGCTCGTGATTTCCTCTCAACTATGATCTTAGACCTACTTACACAATGATTGTCCAATCTACAGAGATTGAGATCCAATGAAATTGAATATTTCTCATAATAGTCAAAGAAACAATTACTTAACTATTCCAATCATCATAATCCTTGGGATTAAGAATATACACACCTTTTAAAATTATTATGAGATCTTTCAAGTCTAATATATTCAGCACTTAGACTTGAATCTCATTAGTGGTCTTATTAAATACATTCATGAATGTGCCGGGAACAATTCTCTTTAAACTATCAAACAAGTTTTTGGACCATCAGAAAGGTTTCCACAGGTTCAGATAAACTACTAGGATTACACTTGTATCTTTACTAATAGGATGCCAAGTCCATATCTAGGCTGTGAACTGTTCAGTTATACTACAACCAAAATTCTGATATCTTATGATTAGTTTGAACTCAACTCGCCAAAATTTATACTAAATACAATTGATCGACATTACATATAATATATTTAAAAAACAAATATAAGGCGTTATCAATCAAATGATTCTTATTTCAAATGAACTAAACACAATATTATTAAAATAAATATTATCGTTACATGGTTTTAAGAATTAAACCCTAACAATCTCCCAGTTAATCTTAAAGTCATGTGCCTATGCATTTTACCCCCATTCCCTCTACATAACTATCAAGAACCTTAACTAGTAACCTCTTTGTAAAAGGATCCACCATGTTATCCTGAAATCCAATCTTGGTCTCAGTAACATCGTATATGTATGCGATCTCCCGTATGACGTGATACCTGCGCTCAATATGATTTTTCCTCTTATGAGTCCTTAGTTCTTTCAAATTTTCAACCTCACAACTATTGTCACAATAAAGTGTAATAGTCGTCTGCACGAAAGCAAACACCCATTCCATTTAGAAAGTTCTAAAGAAAAATAAACTCTTTACCCATTCCATTTAGAAAGTTATAGAGAAAAATAAACTATTTTGTTGCCTTTGAAGCAATAACATATTTGGCTTCCGTAATCAAATTAATAATACATGATTGATTCATACTACTCAAACTTATGTCTCCATATCCTAAAGTAAATACGTATCTGGAGGTTGACTTCCTTGAATCTATATCCGACTAAAAGTTTGAGTTCGTGTACATAATGGGTATTAAACCCTCCGTTGAGTGAACCAACACATAATTTCTAGTCCTTTTCAGGTACTTGAGAATGTGCTTTACTACAGTTTAGTGTTTCTCACTTGGGTTAGACTAAAATCTTTTGACCATGCCAATAGCAAAGAACCTATGTGGTATTGTACACAACATATCATACACGAGGTTGTCCACCACAAGAGTATAAGGTATATTTATCATCCTCTCTACATGATTAGGGATATTAGGAAATTAATCCTTAGATAAAGAAATTATGAAAGGGAGAAACCCTTTTTTAGAATATTGTATGCTAAAATTTATAGTCACATCAACGATTTGATTCGATATTTTCACCTGCAAATGAAATTTTGTCATGCGACTTGAAATTTCGATGAGAATCGTAGTAAAATGAGACCATTTCTCTCTCTCATTAGGTTTTTTATTTTTGGGTTTTGGGTTTCTCACGAATTTGGTTTTTGTATGTTTTTCGTTTTTGCAGGTTCTAATTTGGATTTGTGTTTAATTTGAAGGTACTATCTTGGGTTTTCACCAATTTGGTCTTTAACTTGCATTGTTATTTTTTTGTTCATCTCTCTGAGATATTTTTGTTTATCTATCTTTGATGTTTTGGCTTGGCTTGGCTTGGCTTGGCTTATCAAAATGGTTAGTTGATTGGATATTTATGTTGTATTTAGATGTTTATATTGCCTTGTGTTTGTGAAAATGCATACGTGGTTGAAATTGACTATATCTACAAGTTAAATGATGAGTTAACAAGTCAAATGTGATAAATGGCTATCTGTGTGTTAAATGGGTATATCTACAAGTCAAATGAGATATTTTTCTTTTTTCAAAAACCGAACGATCTGCTAGTGTTTATACAATCTTGTATATTTCCTATTTGTATGTTTTTAAACTTGTTATGCTTTTTTAGGCTCTCAACCTACTGGAAGACCAAAAAGTCACAAATTTTCCATTGTTTTTGGGTCAAGCCTTGGGTGCATCTATCTGCCTACTAATTTTCGGGTTTGGCTTCCTTCTTTGGTGGAGGCGAAGACACAACCAACAAATATTCTTCAACATCGACGGTACAACATTTAAATAGTTTTACAAATGAAGGTGAAAAAACTTAAAAGTCATTTATCTACTCCTTTTTCCCAATATTAATACTCATTTTCAAAATTTCAGAGCAACATCGTGAAGAAGTGTACCAAGGAAACTTGACGAGATTACAGTTCAGAGAACTTCAGATTGCCACAAAAAACTTCACCAGCAAGAACATACGCAAAAATGGTGGTTTGGGGATTGTTTATAAAGGGTATCCCTAGGATGGAACTGTTGTAGCAGTTAAAAGGCTCAAAGATGGAAATGCCATCGGAGGAGAGATTCAATTTCAGACTATATAAGCCGATGAAATCTCCGTAATTTTGACGGAGTGGAATTATTAATCGTTAAGCACAAGTGCGTAGACTTGACCTTCTTTTCCTTTCTCTTCTCGTTTCCTTTCCTTTCCTTTTATTTTTTGTGCACACCAGCAGGGTAAGTGAGATGTTAAACTACAATGGTATTTCAATCTGTATTATTTCATGTACTTCTTTATAAATAACTAGTATGTGCAAGCGTACCTCGTACTTGTAAAACCAGGTGATACATGCTTATTAACGGTTTCATGAATTAATGGAAGCTTATATTATCGTATTTCTATTGTTGCAGGTGCCAATACAAGTTAACAAGTTCCTGGCATATAGCGATGGAATGAGACTTGTTGAATCTCCAAAGTTGTCCATTCAGGGCCATGGATCGGATGGTCTATTATTAGTTTCTGATTTCTTAACTTCTAATTTGGATTTGTATTATTACATTCTGATTTGGTTTTTGGCAGGTTGGATTTCGTTTCGTCGGTTTTAAGAAGAAGAAACTCAGGTATTTATGTTCTTACATTCTGATTTGGTTTTTGACAGGTTGTATTATTTACATTCTGAATTGGTTTTTGACATTCTGATTACGTTCTTAGGTTGTCATCTTCCTACTCAGGTATTATTTATGTTCTTATGTAGCTCTTGGAGTAATCTGTACTAATATTAGTCTAATTGATGGTTACATCGGTTATGTAGTCTAATGACGACTAATTTCTATAATTCTTGTGACCCCCCGTCTAATTAAATACCGGGTAGCTACTCCTTTATTCAAATTAATACAAAATGTCAAGTTGGTTCAGTTCATAGCATCACTGTCGAAAATATTTTTAAACAATTAATAGCCACCTAATATTTAAAAAGTGAGTTGTCAATTTTAATTAAATTAGATTAACATGCAACAAATTAAATTATGAAATAATGATACCACGGTCACATCACAGTCACAATAGAATAATAATGGAATAAAATGAATCTGGAGGAACACTCCTCTGAATAAACCTAATACTGAATAAAACCAAATACAAAGTCTGAATCACTAATTATTTAAATCCAAAATTAAAAATAGAACTGAGTAAATAAGTTGTCTCTAAGAAAAAAAGGCGACATTCCCTACAGATGGATAAATCTGAATGGAGTCAAAGTGGAAAGTGGAGGCGTCTACAATCGAGATCCTGTAACTTCCACAGCAGCTACAGCACGTCACTGAAATGGAACTCCTAAGCTTGGCGTTCCTGTGGCTGGGCACCTAAAAAGTTTTTACATAAATAGATTTGAAAGCAAACGGGTCAGAGCCCGATTGTGAAAACAGTTTAAAATATAGCAAGTGATTTAATAACATTAACACAATGAATATAAAATACATGATAGTGCGTGCACTCACATGAGTTTCTCACCCCTCATCTAATTATGCACTCCTAACGTACCTGTACTCGTTCTAGTTATACCACTATCTAACTAGTCCAATCCACAAACTGAACTTACTTTATAATATAAGGGTTAATACCAGACATTTCCAACTAAACTGTGAGTTTCCCGTTTTATTTCTCAGATTTACTTATAATAGTCATTATGCGATTCACCCATTTTTAACTCAATTCACAATGTTACAAGTATTCACATTCATACTTTACTAAAAGTCCATTTCAATTACCATTATATTAATCTCATCATAAATATACAATAAGGGCACCCCTAGGCTAAGCTGCGGTGCACACATACTCTGCTATCGGATCCCGATACATCCCGTACATAAGGACCACGTGTTCCGAACCTCTCAGGAACCGTTTCAATAAACAACAATCACACATAATGGAGGCGAACATAGTTCACATACCCATGGGTCACACACATACCTACGCTCCCATGGTCAGCTGACTTATTAACCTCCAATAAGTCATTCACATACCTATGTCCTTGAGGTACCAATTTAAATCCCCCCCGTTGGCACACAAAGATTAGATGGCCCTGATCGAAAGCCGACCTCCCGTGATAGCAAGTATGGTAGGTATGTTATACACATAAAAGTCCATATACTAAGCATTCACACATCTTAGACATCTTGTAATATCAATAGAGGTATATTTTACATCGCTATACCGTCATTCAAATTTTTTTTATCCATTTACAAGTCTCCGGATGATATACAATATAGACCGCCGACACTTCTCACGTCGTAGCTCCAAGTACTTAAAACCTAACTCATAAAGGTTACTAAGTCTTTTATATAATTCTCCAAATTTAATCATAATTATACTCCGGTCTCACAAACATACCTACTGGTCTTCCTCAAGTCTAAGTGTTCATAAGTTCCCAACATTAATTCTCTAGGGACGAAATTATTAAAATTCAACCAAAATAATACTCATAAATAAACCTATGTGAAGTTCGAAACAAAAATCGGCCATAAATGGTCATTATGTCAACTCGTTAGAAATCTCGTTCGAACAAGGTAGTTCGAACGAGTGTGGTTCGAAGGAAGGGTTTCGAACGAACTCGTTAGAAGGGCTACTGGAATCTCGTTAGAAGCTCGTTTGAACGAGGTCGTTCGAACGACCTGGGATTGCTATTGATTCGATGATCCCTATAGGACGTGGTCAGCGAGAATTAATTATTGGGGACAGACAGACCGGTAAAATAGCAGTAGCAACAGATACGATTCTCAATCAACAAGGCCAAAAACTGGTCGTCTAACGAAATTTTTGAAAGTGCCCAGATTTCACCCATTTCGTTTTTCTCAACTTTTCTCCTCTCCAAAATCATCCCAAATTCATAGTAATCAGATTTTAAGGTTCTTAATTTATTTTAAACCACCCTAGATCACTTCCTAGCATAGTTTTTGGGTCAATTCCTTCAAATCAACATGTAAAATCCATAAATCCCCAAATTTTGCCACAAACCCTAACAATATGAGCCCAAAATTTAATTGAACATGAAAAATCCTTTTTAAATTCGTTTTTACATTATCAAATGCTATGTCTTTGGCTACTAAATTCGTCCCGAATAATTCTACATGCAATCGCTAACAATTCCATTGGGTTTTCATCAATCCTTCAAGACATACGCAAATTTCTACCCTAAGCATGGAGAAAATATTCAATGCAAGTAATGAAACCAAATCACTTGCCTTAAGTTTGGTCTTCTTATTCGTTGTTGATGATCAAGGTTGATTCTCTCTTCTTTTCTAGTCACAATTCCTTCCAAAATGGTAATGGTGGCTGGTTTTGGTTTGGAACCCTATGGTAACTTCTCTCTAACTCCCGTAGCCCACTTATATTGCTTTTGGCTGATCATGGCCTTACTAATTATTAATAAATAACCATCAAAATTCGTGGGTCTTAACTCCTCAATTTTTAAAATTACCAAAATACCCTTCTGGGTTGCCGGTTTGGCCTAAAAATGCCCCGGGACCCAAACTAAGCCCCCGGCTAGTGTTTTATGATTATTTCGACCCTTTCAGACACATTAGCTCACTCAAAATGACCATACGGTTAATGAAAATATAATTTACTTTTTAATCTAATTAAATTCATTCCTGACGTGACTGACACGCGCGTCCCAACTTAATTTTTCAAATTATCGTATTTATAACTCTCGACAATTTTAATAAATTCAATGATCACATATTACCATAATCACTCAATAATATTCAACAACATAATAATAACCAAATACTAACTCTCGTCTTGCTAGCATTTATCCGAAATAAATTTTTCAATAATAAATCCCAAATTAATTTCATACATCCCAAATTAATTTAATAAATCCCAGAATTAAAAGCAATTCCATTCAATTAACCTCATAATTAAAAGTCATAAAAATACAGGGTATTACAATTCTCAGCAGTGTCTTTGCATCTGTTAACATTGTGTGGAGGCAATGATCGTTTGAGATTGCTCAAAGCTGATATGCACGAAGAATGGAGCTTTGACGAGGAAGTAAAAGGTGTGTTTCATGTTGCTGCATCAAGGGAGCTTTGACGAGACTATATATATATATATAACACCTATAGTTATTCTATATATAACACGGTTGTTATGCATATATATAATTGTTATATATATAACATAATTGTTTTATATATATATAACAACTATAAATAGCTGTAACTCTTACATAACATTTTTTTTCATTATATCCTTACCGTTATATATTTTCTGCATTCACTAAATACAATAAATAATCAATGCTGATTTCTAAAAATATATTTTACAATATTTCCCAAACATTACAAACTCTAAACTTTAATCTTACATTACATAATTCACAATCGAACTACGAACATAATCATCTCAAACGTAAACATTATTCCACATTCTACACACGCATAGGGTGAAAACCCAAACCAGCCCCCAGACGGAACGGCACCGTAAGAGGCACGAACACCTCGGACGGGACCAATGTAACTTGTAGGAACTGACCGCGTAATCGCGGGTCTCTTGGTTTGAGAATATGACGATAATTTGAGAACAACTAAATTAGGTTTAAAAATAAGCAGTTAAAGGATGAAAACCCAAACCAGAGGTGTAAGAGGCACGAACACCTCGCACGGGACCAATGTAACTTGTAGGAACTGACCGCGTAGTCGCGGGTCCCCCGGTTTGAGAATATGACGATGATTTGGAAATATATAGATTAGGCTTAAAAACAAGCAGTTTGAGGGGAAAAACCCAAACCGACCGCCAAATGGCCCCGTAAGAGGCACGAAACCTCGCACGGGACTAATGTCACTTGTAGGAACTGACCGCGTAGTTGCGGGTCTCCCGATTTGAGAATATGAAGATAATTTAGAAAAATCTATATTAGGCTTAAAAATAAGCACTTAAAGGGTGAAAACCCAAACCAGCCGCCAAACGGTCCCGTAAGAGGCACGAAAACCTCGCACGGGACCAATGTAACTTGTAGGAACTGACCGCGTAATCACGGGTCCCCCGATTTGAGAATATGACGATAATTTGAAAATATCTAAATTGGGATTAAAAACAAGTAGCCAAAGGGTGAAAACACAAATCAGCCGTCAAACGGCCCCGTAAGAGGCACGAACACCTCGCACGGGACCAATGTAACTTGTAAGAACTGACCGCGTAGTCGCGGGTCTCCCAATTTGAGAATATGATGATAATTTGGAAATATCTAGAATATGCTTAAAAACAAGTCGTTTAAGGGTGAAAACCTAAACCAGCTGCCAAACGGCCCAGTAAGAGGCAACGAACACCTCGCACGGGACCAATATAATTTATAGGAACTGACTGTTTAGTCTCGGGTCTCCCGATTTGAGAATATGGCGATAATTTGGAAACATCTAGATTATGCTTAAAATCAAGCCATTTAAGGGTGAAAACCTAAACCAGCAACCAAACGGCCCCGTAAGAGGCACGAACAGCTCGCACGGGACTAATGTCACTTGTAGGAACTGATCGCGCAATCACGGGTCTCTCGAATTGAGAATATGACAAAAAATTTAAAATATCTAAATTAGGCTTAAAAATAAGCAATTAAAGGGTGAAAACTCAAACCAACTCCCAAATATCCCCGTAAGAGGCACGATCACCTCGCACAGCACCAATGTAACTTGTAGGAATTGACCGCGTAGTCGCAGGTCTCTCGATTTGGAAATATGACGATAGTTTGGAAATATCTAAATTATTCTTAAAAACAAACCGATTAAGAGTGAAAATCCAAACCAGCCGCCAAATGGCCCCATAAGAGGCACTCGCACGGGACCAATGTAACTTATAGGAACTGATCGCGTAATCCTGGGTCTCCCGGTTTGAGAATATAATGATAATTTGGAAATATCTAGATTAGTCTTAAAAATAAGCACTTAAAGGGTAAAAACTCAAATCAGCCCCCAAACGGTCCCGTAAGAGGCAGGGACACCTCGCACGGGCCCAATGTAACTTATAGGAACTAACTGCGTAGTCGCGGGTCTCTCGGTTTGAGAATATGACGATAATTTGGAAATATCAAGATTAGGTTTAAAAAGAGGCAGTTACAGGGTGAAAACCATACCAGTACCCAAAAGGTCCCGAAAGAGGCAAGAACACCTCGCACGAGACCAATGTAACTTATAGGAACTGACCGCGTAGTCGCAGGTCTCCCGATTTGAGAATATGATGATAAATTCAAAATATCTAGATTAGGCTTAAAAACAAGCAATTAAAGAGTGAAAACTCAAACCAACCACCAAACGGCCCCGTAAGAGATACGAACACCTCGCACGGGACCAATGTTACCTGTAGGAACAGACCGCATAATCACGGGTCCCCCAATTTGAGAATATGATGATAATTTGAAAATATCTAAATTAGACTTAAAAACAAGCAGGTAAAGGGTAAAAACTCAAATCAGCCGCCAAACGGCCCTCTAAGAGGTACAAACACCTCGCACGGGACCAATGTAACTTGTAGAAACTGATCGCGTAGTCGCGGGTCGGTCGGTTTGAGAATATGACAATAATTTGAAAATATCTATATTAGGCTTAAAAACAAGCAGTTAAAGGATGAAACCTCAAACCATCCCCAAACGGTTTCATAAGAGGCACGAACACCTCGCACGGGACCAAAGTAACTTGTAGAAAGTGACCGCGTAGTCACGGGTCTCCCGGTTTGAGAAAATGACGATAATTCAAAAATATCTAGATTATACTTAAAAACAAGCCGTTTAAGGGTGAATACCTAAACCAGCCGCCAAACGACCCCGTAAGAGGCACGAACACCTCGCACGGGACCAATGTCACTTGTAGGAACTAACCGCGGAATCGTGGGTCTCCCGATTTGAGAATATAACAAAAATTTTAAATATCTAAATTAGACTTAAAAACAAGCAGTTAAAGGGTGAAAACCCAAACCAACCACCAAACGGCCCCGTAAGAGGCACGAACACCACACAGAGGATCAATGTAACTTTTAGGAACTGACCGCGTAGTCGTGGGTCTTTCGGTTTGGGAATATGACGATAGTTGGAAAATATCTGGATTATGCTTAAAAAAAGTCGTCTAATAGTAAGAACCCAAACCAGCCGTCAAAGGGCCCCGTAAGAGGCACGAACACTTCATACGAGATCAATGTAACTTATAGGAACTGACCGTGTAATCGTGGGTCTTCTGATTTAAGAATATGATTATAATTTGGAAATATCTAGATTCGGCATAAAAATAAGCAGTTAAAGGGTGAAAACCCAAATCAGCCCCTAAACGGTCCCGTAAGAGGCACGGATACCTCGCACGGGACCAATGTAACTTGTAGGAACTGACCGCGTAGTCGCAGGTCTCCCGGTTTGAGAATATGATGATAATTTGGAAATATCTAGATTAGGCTTAAAAACAAGCAGTTAAAGGGTGAAAACCCATACGAGCCCCCAAACGGTCCCGTAAGAGGCAAGAACACCTCGCACGGGAGCAATGTAACTTGTAGGAACTGATCGCGTAGTCGTGGGTCTCCCAGTTTGAGAATATGATGATAGTTTATAAATATTTAGATTATGCTTAAAAACAAGTCGTTTAAGGGTGAAAACCCAAACTAGCTGCGAAACGGCCCCGTAAGAGGTACGAACACCTCGCACGGGACCAATGTAACTTGTAGGAACTAACCGCGTAATCGCGTGTCTCCCGGTTTGAGAATACGATGATAATTTTATAATATTTAAATTAGGCTTAAAAATAAACAGTTAAAGGGTGAAAATCCAAATCAGCCGCCAAACGGCCTCGTAAGAGGCACGAACACCTCGCACGGGACCAATGTAACTTGTAGGAACTGACCGCGTAGTCGCGGGTCTCTCGATTTGAGAATATGACGATAATTTGGAAATATCTAGATTAGGCTTAAAAATAAGTAATTAAAGGGTGAAAACCCAAACCATCCCCCAAACGCTCCCGTAAGAGGCACGGACACCTCGCACGGGACCAATGTAACTTGTAGGAATTGATCGTGTAGTCGCGGGTCTCCCGGTTTGAGAATATGATGATATTTTGAAAATATCTAGAATATGCTTAAAAACAAACTGTTTAAGGGTGAAAACCCAAACCAGCCGTCAAACAGCCCCGTAAGAGGCACGGACACCTCGAATGGGACCAATGTAACTCATAGGAACTGATCAAGTAGTCATAACTTGCGTAAGATTTTCAATTTTAGAATATAATAATAATCGCAACTCCTATATGTAATTTTTTTGCTTGAGTAAGCTTTTTTTATAAATTACTTGGTTACTAATATCGTCTCTTTTTTGTATCCTTTTTTTTTTGCAGGATAACATTTTATCGTTAGCATTTATTCATGTGGAACACACAGAGAAGTCAATGGTTTACAACAAGGGGTTTATTTATTTAATATTGTTAATATTCATGATTCTGTTTTTTTGTGTTATGGTCGTGCGGGATTTTGTAGTTTTATTGTTAACTTTTATGGTCGTGCGGGCTTTTGTAAGTTTATTGTTATATTTTGTGGTCGTGTGGGCTTTATATTACGCAGGTTTTATATTAGCAGGTTTTAGAATGTCCAGAAAATCGAGGAAACTCTGCCCAATTTTTTTTTATCTGTGAACTACTAAAGACTTGTAATATTTTGAAGTTTGTATGTACATTAGTTTATCAACAACGTGCAATATTTATAATTTGTGAATTTTCTTGTTTTCAAATAATTTTTTTTTCTTTCATCCAAAAATTTGGCACAGTTCAAAACCGTGCCAAAAGTGTATCAAATTTTGGCACGGTTTTGAACAGTGCCAAATTTTTATGAAAATGTGCGCAATCTGGAACAGTTCAAAGTTGTGCCAAAACTGTGCCAGAAATATCAAATGGTACGATTTAAAAGTGTGTCAGAAGTGTTCCTGTTTGGTCAAATCTGGTACACTTTTAAACCGTGCCAGAAAAAATGGCCATTTTGGAACACCTGATTCTGGCACAGTTCAAAACCGTGCCAGATTTGATCTGACACAGTTTTAAACCGTGTCAGATTCCTGTTTTTGGTGTAGTGTAAGAACATCAACTGGAAAAAATAGTGAATTCCAAATTACTTTAGGGTTGCACCAATGTTAATTACTAAGTCCTATCTTTTTGCTCTTATTATTAACGAGTTGATTGGACAAATTCAAGATGAAGCATTACGGTGTATGTTATTTACAAATTATATTATTTTAGTGGATGAAACTACGATGGGAATTAGTGTTAGATTGAAATTGTGAAGAGAAACTCTAAAAGCAATATGATTTAAAATAAGTATGATTAAATCTGAATATGTGCAGTACAATTTTAATAATAATAAGAGGAAAAACGAAGATTTGGTGAAGTTGGAAGGTTAAAAGATACTTATAAATAATCATTTTCATTGTTTAGGCTCAATTAAGCAAAAGATGGAGATATTAGTAATAATGTTACTTAAGTGGAGTGCGATCGACGCATATCCGTAAAGTTAAAGGAAAAATTCTATAGGACTACCATTAGAGTCGTCATGTTATATGAGACAAAGTATTGGACAATCAAAAATTAAAATGTGTAAAAAATGAGCGTGACGGAGATGCGCATGTTAAGATGAATGTGTGGTAAAAATCGAAATGAACAAATTGGAAAAAGTAACTCTTATAAAGATAAATTGAAAGAAAATAGGCTTAGATGACTTGAATACGTCAAACGTAAAATAATAAATATCTCTGTAAGAAAAAGTAATCTACTTAATATTAGTGTTTGTTTTCATATATAGGTCCTATAAGAATAGAGTTTCCCTAACTAAGTCCTATTGACTTCTCAACAATTAAATAGTTCTTATTCCTAAATTTTTAGGACTTTTTTTTTCACAATTTTACCATTTTAAAATCAACCATTCGTAACCTTCTGAGGAAAGTTACATAAGTGGTCGAACTTTTTTTTAATCTTCAAATGATCATAACTTTTGATTAACGAATCCGTTTTTTTGTAAAATTACTATTTTTGAAATCTGCTCGCTGTGATCATCAACTAAGATCCATAAAGCCTATAAAATTTCAAAGAAAAAAAATTATACCGACAACAAACTTTACTGTATGCACTAGAAAATGAAATGGTTTTATATCTGTGACATTTTCGTAAACAGTAATATTTATTGTGTTAATATTACACAAACAGTCAAATTTACCGTGTTCACAAGAAAACGAAATCCATATATTTATCAAATAAGATCCATGAAGTTCAAAATATTTCAATGAAAAAAATTACATAGACTATGTACACCTTTAAAAATAGAACTTAATTAATAGTTGAATAGTCAATAGAACTTAATTAAAAAAAATTCAAAATAAAAACTACATATCATAATACACATTAACTGGGTTGTCACATTAGTTGTTACTATTAAACAATAATACAAATAAATTGGTTAAATAAATGGGTCAATTAATGCTTGTGTGTGTGTGTGTGTGTTTGTATATATAATATAGTAAAAAGACACTTATTTTTAGTAAATATATAGACATAAAATAAATCAAAAAATTAAATGTTAAGTGAAGAAAAATGTTTTTTTATTATGTAGTAATAATCAAGAAAAACAATAAATAAAGTAAACTAAAATATATGTGGTGAACGATGTGCATTGTAAAGTAAATGCGAAATAAAATAGTGACTTGGCGCTTCCCCCTAATCTGCATCATAAATTCAAATACTTCAACAACAAACATTCCCAAAAATTGGTTACTAATGGTGCCACCAAATCTTTTAGAGGTATTATAAATGGTTGGTTGTTTAAATTCAAATTTCCTCAAAATCTTTCATATGTATTTACAATGTTCATACTACATACATGACTGAAATCTTACATCAAATACCTATACTCATTTGGAAGTAAGATGATTTAGACACCTCTATAAGATTTGCTAAAATTTATAATAATCATGGAACTTTAAAATATTATATATATATATATATATATATATATATATATATATATATATATATATATATATATATATATATAGGAAAAGGATCAAGTGAGGTCCCGGTTTGAGGACCCTGAATGAGGTCCATTTTTTTCAAATAGTGAAGAAAATATTTTGGACTGATTTTTTTTATGATTTTTAAAAACTTCAGTAGGACCATAAAAATAATCAGCTCAAAATGATTTTTTTGCTATTTTAAAAAAATCGGTCAAACTATGTTAGTTTTTAAGTTATTTTTAAGCTGTTAAAACTGACAAAGTTTGACCGATTTTTTTAAAATAGTACAAAAAATTATTTTGAGTTGATTATTTTTTTTCTGATCTTACTGAAATGTTTAAAAATCATAGAAAAAAAAAATCAGCTCCAAAATATTTTTTTTACTATTTTAAAAAAATGGACCTCATTCAGGGTCCATAAACTAGGGGACCTCACTTGATCCTCTCTCTCTCTCTCTCTCGATATATATATATATATATATATATATATATATATATATATTGTAAAAACGACACTTATTTTTAGTTTAACCCATTTAGTCGCTCAAACACCCATTTATCCAATATTCTCTTAATTTTAAAGGTCTACGCCAGCGCTCCCTATTGTGACACCCCGCCTATTTAAATACTGGGTGATCAATCCTTTATAAAAATAAAACAGGAATCTCATCTGGTTCATTCTTAGCATCACTGTCGAAAATATTTTAAAAGTTCACTAACCACTTAGTATTCAAAAAATCGGTGCCAAATTTTATCTTTTATTAAAAGTAATAACATGCAGAAAGAAATACAATAACCAAGCCATTCAGGTAGTAATAAAAATTTGAATCAATCACAAGATAAATAAGTGAATAAACGTAATACCGAATAAAACTTTGGTTCCC
Source organism: Sambucus nigra (assembly GCA_949130495.1). Classification (NCBI taxonomy): domain Eukaryota; kingdom Viridiplantae; phylum Streptophyta; class Magnoliopsida; order Dipsacales; family Adoxaceae; genus Sambucus; species Sambucus nigra. Next base: position 528,242,454 of record OX422210.1, on the reverse strand, counting down.
AATATAAAAGTCGAACAAAAATATCTAATGAAATTTACTAAATCCATAAATACAAAGTTTGATAAACTGAATAAAATGAACTAACTGAAGGGGCAACATGCCCAAATGAAATAACTTAACTGCATCCTACTCTAGGAATGAAGTTACTGAAGTGTTTAATCCAAATTCTACAAGCATCCACAAGTGATGCAGCTATGCATCCCTTGAATAGATCATCAAGCTTAGCATCCCTGTGGCTGGACACCTAAAAGATTTTGAAAATATTTTTGCAAGACGAGTCAGAGCCCAAGAAAACCTTTTAGAAATATTTAGCAAGTATTTATAACAATTTAAAAACAGTTATTGACTACACATGTTAGTTCAACGTACACTACCTTGAGTTCCTCACCTCTCAACTAATGTGCACGCCTAACGTCATCTACCTAGCTATGCTACCCATCCCACAAAGTTTCATCAATAACTAACTAACCATATCTAATTTAGCTCACCCATTTCGCACATAAAGTACATTACAGTATACCCTTAATTCTCATTAAGTCCTTAGTTAAATTTCTCTTTAACTCCCTCGTACCGCCCATATAGTACGCTATCGTAATACTAATAATTAACATTATTCGTATGTTATTATTGAACCAATTCATTAAGTTACTTTACTTAAATATTCTTTAGATATACACCATCCAACTTTACTACTTTCACGCATTAAGTAATTTATCTCATAATCGAATCAATTATAGATTTACACTATCTATCCTTCCTATATTACACACAAGTAAGATAAATCACCCAAGTGTGTATACACACACACACACACACACACACACACAACATCTCCCGAACTGGCCACCGCGACGCACACTTCCATACTTTGCTATCAAGTCCACACTATACCAAATGGTAAAATTATCACCTTTTTAGCGACCAGGCTTGTCACGGTCATTGACCGTGATAAAAAAACACGCATTTTTTATCACGGTCAATGACTGTGACAAGTCCGTGATAAAGACTTGTCACAGTCATTGTCCATGACAAGTGAAGACCGTGACACGTCTGTGATAATTCTATCAGTAAAAAACCCTCCCCCTTCTTTTTTTCCCACCGAATTCATTCCCTGCATTTCTCTCTCTCTCTCCCTCTCTCTTTTTCTACAAATTTGGTATATTTTCTCTCTATTTCTCCCCCATTTATGTATATTTGTATGTATATGTGTGTGTGTGTGTGTGTGTATACATGTGTGTAAATGTGCGTGTGTGCGTGGGGGAGGGAGGCAGTAGGGCTGGGGAGGGGGTATGTCCGCGTGTGTGTGTGTGTGTGTGTGTTTATATGTGTATATATGTGTGTGTGTGTGTGTGTGTGTATGTTCATGTGTGCGTATATGTGCGTGTGTATATATGTGTGTGTGGGCGCGTGGTGGGCAGGCGCAGCGAGGGGAGGGGCAGGGGGTGTGTATGTGCGTGTGTGTGTATTTGTGCATGTGTGTGTGTGTTTTTAATTAAATTTTTATTGGTTTATTAGATATTGCCCCTCATATTGTAGTGCCCCTTATAAAAGAATTGATTGATTTAATATTGATTGGTTGTTAATTTTTTTTGTAAATTAATAATTAGTGCCCCTTTCATATGCAAGTAGGATTGCCCCTCATTGTAAATTAGTAAATTAATAATTGTATACTTTAATTGTTAGTTTAATTGATGAAAAGAATTAATTGATTATATGAATTAGAAGGAGTACGGGATACACATTTGTTGTTGCCATTGTGGTTGGATTATAGTGGATCGATGTTGGGTTGTTTAATTTTAAAAGTGGCATGACTACTAAATTATTGTCCATATGGTGGTGGGATTTTTTAAATTTTTTTGAAAATTACTTTGTATAACGAACAATATATATATATATATAGTATTATAATTAAATGAAACATACTTGAAACTACATATAATGCGATTAGATACTAGCCTTCTAGTTCTTATGCGTATGCATTCAATAACCCTTAGACCCGTTCGAGAGTCATTACCCCTGTAATGATATCTCTCGAATTGTCCCGTTTGGACAGTTTGGGAGTGCATAATTTCTGTATAATAATATTCTTAGTGGCTTAAAGTTGTTACTTTTGGAGGAAGTTCTGCAGTCGTATCCTAATGTTCTCTGGGTACATACTGGATTGACAAGTGTGACTGTTATTTCAAAAGATTAACCAAGTGTTTTACTCGGAGTATATCAACACCGAGTCGCGGTCAATTGTCCTACATGCGCCAAAGCGTCTAAATAGTAGTATGGATGACTTGGCTGCTCCTACCGAATATCAATCCATTTTTTATGATAACCCGAATTTGAAATAATTTTTCAATTTGTAATAAATATTCCAATTTGTACTTTATCAATCCATTTTTAATGCTTTTAATTGATTTGCACTTTATCATTTTCACTCTTGTGTAGTGTGCGTGTGTGTGGGCAGTAGCGGTGTGGGTAGGGATGTTTCGAATTTTTAGTAATTGTACATATTATGAGCTAGATGTTGTTGTTTTGGAATTAAGAATTGAGGTGTTAAACAGTAACAATTCATTTGGATTTGTAGTAATTGTACATAGTTGCATGTCTTCTTCTAATTCATTTTGATTTGTACTAATAACAATATTTTTTACAACAAATGTCTCCTTTAGGTATTAAGGCGAGGATGATGATGTCGTCTAGGCTCGGTGGTAGCGAAGGCGAGGAGGGCTCCTCGGCCCCTAGGCTCCCCAAATATGGCAAATTGGGGATGGCCATCGAGAACAAGACGGGGCTATTAGCGAGATCCCTCAAGCTGATAAAGACGATCATCGGCCCGGGGTACACTAGTTGGAGGGAGGTGCCAAATGAGCTCAAGTTAGCTATTTGGGTGGCACTACAGGTAATGAATTTATATTTATATGAATATGAATATGAATATTTCAATTTCAATTTCAATTTCAATTTCAATTTCGATTTCGATTTCGATTTCGATTTCAATTTCGATTTCATATTATATTTATATTTATTCGCAACTAATATTGTATTTGTTGGACAGGAACAATTCATCCTGGATCCAAAGCTACGCGATTTATTCTTGGAGCAGTTGAGGGATCAACACAAGACGTGGAAGAAAAATATGCTGACCCGATACTTTGGAAATACCCGAGAGTCCGTTATCCGAATGCGTGAATCCTTCCCGTCGAAGGAGCCGATCTCATTGGCACAATGACAAAAGTTCATTGACAATGAGATCGGGGAGCGATAATTGGCATCTCGCTAATCGGGGAGGAAAAATCGGGCAAAAAAGACGGACGTCCACTACTCCGTCCGGACATCTTACGCCGAGGTGGAGCATAGGATGATGGTAAGATTTAATTTTTCTATAACTACAAAAATATATTATTCTGCATTATTTTTCTTTGCGAGGCCGATACTAATTTTACTTTATTTTATTTCAGGGGATAGGGATTGGCCCTGGGGGTAGGCCACATTGGCTCGATATTTATGTGGCTATTCGGACGAAGAAGGGGAAGGATAAGGAGGTGTCCCCAAGCGTCGCGACCACGATTGTAAGTAATCCGATAATTTACTTTTTGTTAGTTACTTTATAATTTTTATATTTACTTATTTTACTAATCATATGCTTTTTATCGTTTCAGGCAAAACTTAAGGAAGTGCATGAGTCGTAGTCTGATGCCGACAAGACATCTTTGTCCACAGACGCACTCAACCAAGTGTTTGGCGCTGATCGCAATGGGGGACAACGGGGTAAGCTTGCGGGTGGCCAAATCTAGGATCATCGAATTCGAGACGAGCGACACCGGGTTGACTCGAATGGTGGACTCATATGACGCGAAGCTGTCCCATTTGGAGGCGACGGTCCAAGATATGTTCTCATTCATGAAGCGTTCGTTGGGCAAAAACTGTAAGGGGAAAGGGAAGGAGAAGGTGGTGGAAGAGGAGGTGCCGGATGACGAGGATGTGGACCTCGTTGCTTCATCGCCGATAGGTGCGGACATTGATGATCCACTCCCCTATTTAGCTCCCTTCAACCGATCGATGTCGACACTTGATTGGCCGAGCGTGTTTATACTAGACATATTTGATGGCCACCGGATAGGGCGGGGGTCCGGGGGCCGCGAATACCGTCCAGGGTATGCTAGTTCATGGAAGTTTGCTTCAAGACATCGAGTCCAAGGTGCTCGTCACACATGTGATACCCGGGAAGGAGAACTCCCCCATGTGATTACGTGAATAATGCGACACAATGTATATTGGTGGGTGTGTCAATTCGTATATCGTATGGCCTAATCACCTCCTCAGAGCTAACCTTACCCCAGACATGTAGTGACATTATTTGAATTGAATTGTTTTTAAGTTGTTACAATTGAATTATATTTGGATTATATCGTTATCCATATTATTTTGAATGTATATTTGCATTATCTCTATCTTATTTGGTTATATGATGTTTGAACAGGTATAATGTTGCTATAACATGTACAAATATACTACTGGGCAGTGGCAGTGGCCATATTGCCCAACAGATTTTTTTTTAATTTTGCCCAAAATTATCACCGTCATTGACCGTGACAAGTTCGTGATAAAGAAAATTATCACGGACATGTCATGGTCAATGACCGTGACAAGTTGTTAAATATTGTCACGGGTTTGTCACGGTCATAAACCGTCACAAAACTTGTCACCGTCTATGATTATGACAATATTTAATAACTTGTCACGGTCATTGACCGTGACATGTCCGTGACAATTTTATTTGTCACCCCCAGAATTATCACGGTCATTGACCTTGACAAGTCCAACTTATCAAGGTCAATGACCGTGACAATTCGGCAAATTTGGTGTAGTGTCATGTACCTCTCGTACCAAATTATGGACTATTGATTCGGGTATCACCCTCGAACCATAAATTAAATCAATACATATTGGAAGCGAATATAGTTTTAAGACTTTGGATTACGCACACACCTAACGCACCCAAATAATCGGTCACACTATTATACACACAAGTAGTTCTCAACCCTAAGTTTTATGTTCTGAGACACAAGTCTAAAATCCCCCCAATGGGCTGATTAGGATAAGATTGTCCACGACGCGGAACCTCCCGTGATAGGAGGCAACGTAGGTATGTTCACACATAAGAAAGCACATAATTAGGCTTACACACAACCTATCCATGTGTCCTATATATAAATACACGCAACCTATAAATATAATCCATATAAGTATACACTCAATCTATATTATAATCTGTATAGGTATACATTCAACCTATAATATATAATCTGTATAGGTATACACTCAACCTATAACTATAACTCGTACGTAATATATCTCTCGAATACTCAACGTACTATCGATATACGATTATAACTCTCTATAAAAAGAATTCGAGTATTATTCTCTACCCGAAGGGTCCCAATTATCCCTTAAGAAAATTTTAATAGTTAAAACATCATTAACCTACTTGTATAAATTTTGGGTTATCATCTACACTTTTCGTAACCCGTTTTTAATTCTCGATACTTAACACAAGTGTTTAAATCTCGCACACCCTAGTCTCATTTTACCATCATTATGACTAAGTCTAATCTCCAACTATAGGTCTATTGAAATTATCAAAGTCCTCATATAGTTCATAAACCATTCTATACCCTAATTTAATTTTCGACTAAAGATTTTGATCTTGGACACCCTTTCGTAGAAAATTCATAACTAATTAGAAAAAATCAGGAAAATACGAAACTGGAGGTCATGCATTCGTATCGAAAAGATCTATCTCCATGGCCTAAAACCTAGGGTCCTTCAAACGACATACCAATCTTGTTCTAATGACATGCTAATCTCGTTTGAACGATATGAGATCTCGTTCGAACAATCTCAACGATTTCTGACAGCTTCGTCCCAAACTCGTTTTCCTTCATTGTTAACACCTCAAACCTTTTTGAAACCTTATGGAATTCTTACCCAGCATAACTAAACATCTAATATATATTAAGGGATAATTTCTAATGTAAATAATACATTAAATCTATACGAAATCTATCCAAGAACAGATCAAACCATTAATTCCTCAAAACTCTAGATTTTGTTTTCTTCATGTGTTCTTATCAAAATACCCAAAAAAACTTCCTATTCGTCTTCATATATATACTCGTTTTGAATTTTTTACATGAAAGGATTCATTTTACATGTAATTCAAACTCTAAATCATGTGTTATAATCATTTAAATTCCAAGAACCCATTTAAATCAGCATATATAAAACCCTACACTACATGGGTATTATAACTTTTCAAAAACATGCAAGATAAATAATTGCCTCTTTAATTGAAGGTTTGATTTCATTGTTGGGATGATGAGGTTGTTCTTTCCTCGCTCCGATTTTGATTCCGTCACGTTCGGGGCCTTTCTTCTTTTGGTTTTGTGCTAATCCTAGCCCTCTTAACATAACAGACTTCTAAAATTCAAAGGTCCTTTTTTCCCCCAAATTCAAAAGACCAAAATATCCCTCCGGGGTGCCGGTTTGGCCGAAAAATGCCCCGGGACCCAATCAAAACCCCGACTACTCTTTTTTGACTATTTCAACCCTTTCGGACACATTGGCGCACTCATAATTATCATTTGGATGACCCATAATTAAATCACATTTTATCTCATAAATTTAAGTTATGACACGACTGACACGTGCATCCCGACTAAATTACTGTAACTGCCATATATCTCGCTCACGACAATCATAATGCATTCTTATTAATTTATTGCTCGTTCACTGAAAAAATAAATGTAATACTCCGTATTTTTATGGCTTTTAAATTTGAGGATTTATTAAATTTAATTTGAGATATTAATTTAATATTAATCCGGTAATTCACTTTCAATATGTACTAGCGTGACGAAAGTTAGTAATTATTGGAAATCTGTTGAATATTACTTAATGAGTAAAGTAATATGTATAATTGAATTTATTAAAAATTATAAGATGACAATTATGGAAATTAAGTCGGGATGCGCCTGTGTCGTGTGGGGACTAAATTATTATTATAATAAGTGAATAAATAACTCGTATAGTCATTTAGAGTGCGTCAACGTGTCCGAAACGGTCAAGATAGTCAGAAAAGTGTACCCGAGGGTTTAATTTTGGTCTCGGGGAGTTTTTAGGCCTAATTGACATCTCAGGAGGGTATTATGGACATTTTGTATTTTTGTGTAATTAAACCCACGAATTTACCTAAGATATATCAGCCATTAGAAGTTATCTTTTAGGGTTAAAAATCACAGAACATAAGAACGACCATTAGAGAAGAAGGTAGGAAGCCTTCCAAGAAATTCAAGGCCAAGAACTCATCCGATTGCACCACCACCACCGCCGAAACGTAGATCGTAAGATGAGAAACGCAGCCATATCCTCATCATCATCAAATCAGACATTAGAATCCCAGGCAAGTATCTATCTTGATTTTCTTTTAGTTAATGTTTCATCCATGTTAGATTAGGATTGTTAAACTCTTATTTTATGGAAGAATTGGATGATTTAGAAAATTTAAATCACATATCTTACAGGAAATAGATATATTATGGAAATCTCAACATATGTAGAGGATTACCCACGAAATAGAATTTGTTTAGAAGTAAGAAATCTGGAAAAGAATTAGAAGAATGGAAGTTTAATGAAAAATTAGGGTTCTCGATAATTATGATGATTTACCCCATTAATTCAATACCTTTGATGAATTTGAACATGTTTCACGTAGAAAATCATGTATGTAGGTATATATAACTAGTAGTAGCTTTGTTTTGGAGTTTGGGAATCGTTAATGGAGATTTGGTTGAGGTTGGAGAAGAAAACCCGTAGTTAATAATGGCAGATTTTGTAATAACTGCTTGATCGATCGATCGATCAAAGAGCATCGATCGATCGATTGACCCCATTCCTCGATCGATCGATTCCTCCTGGAAAACAACATGTTTTTCCCCATTTTGTTTAATCCGGATAAATTGCACAGGAACTCTTAATTATTATTTAAAGAGGATAATGGGTCATGAAGAGGACCAGTAGGGTCTAAGTAGAGTACCGTTGAATGAAATTTTATATAGGATGAAACCGAGGGTTAATGGGGGGTTTACTACATATGGAAAATCGTTCGCACGTTAGCTACGACATTGAGATGTTTATAAATGGCTTAGACCAGTATGTTAGAGAGGTCTTTAGTAAAAGAGAATACTTCGAGAGACGAGAAGTAAGTATGAAATGATTATAATTGAGAATAAACGGGATGAATCCTTATACGAGTTAATCGGGTAAAATTTTACAAAGTACGATTGATAATAATCATTATGGGTCGTGGGCGAACCTAATTGGAAAAATGAGAATATTTATATATATATATATATGACCGAGTGAATGTGTACATATTTATGTTATGCTTGTGTATAATCATACCCCCACTACTTGCTATCACGGAGGTTACCGTGCCGGGACAGTTTTATCTCGATGGGACCTTTATAGAGGATATTGACTTATACCCTAGAACATAAGATTCCTTGGTATATGCTATCTGAGAATGATAGTCAGACGGTCCTAAGAGACGTGAGGGGTACGTGCTTACCTCTTAGTGAGTTAGAAATATGCTTCGCCTCCATTATTGTGTGTATTGTGTTAATACAGTTCGAGAGTGATTCCGAACTAGTATTTCCCTTAGTACGAGAGATACAAGGACTTAATAGTAGAGTATGCCAGAACTATAGATTTTATGTGGGGTTATGATAGTATATATATATTATATGAGTGACTATTATATATATATACATATATATGGGGACTTTTTACTGTGCGTTTAAGTAGATAAGTATTAAATAAATGCTCCAACTTTATAATATGTGTCCGGGAACCTTGTAATGATACTGAGATATTTTAAGTAACGTAAGTAATCATGAAGAGACTGAACTTTAAACTAAATATCATAACCTTGTTATTTCTCGAGATAAAACTTAATGGGAATAAGTTAGATAGGCATATGAGATTTATTAGTACGGTAGGCATGCACACTAGATGAGAGGTGAGAATTCTAAAGGGAGTGTCGCATACTAACATGGTTGTTACATTAGTCAGTAAGCATTTTAAATACTTGCTAAACTATTTTAAAACTGTTTTACACTCGGGCGCTGACCCGTTTCCTGTCATTTTTCTCTCTCTTGTACATATATGTATGTATTACAGGTGCCCAACCACAGGGGCGTCATGCATAAGTTCTTTGGATTGGACGTATTGCAGCTTATGTGGGAGTTGCATGCCTTTGCTTTAGACGAACTCATCATTGATTCTGTTCCTATTTTAGTTTTGCTTAGTTAGGTCATGTGTTGCCCGTTTTCCTATTCTGTTGGATTTGTTAGAGATTTATGTTTATTTATATTTTCAGTATTTGGTACTCTTTGGGAGTTAACTCTTGTCAGGAGGGTTTCGTTTATAGTTCGTAAACTTGGTCTAGTTTATCAAGATGGTTTAATTCTTGTGTGTTAATTGCCATCCTTATTATTTATGTGATTCTTAAACTGTTGTTTATAAAAAAAATGTTTTCATATTGGAATTTAATAAAATGAAAATAAGACTTTAAATTGTTTTGACACTTAGGGTCCGTTTGATAGCCTTCCAATTCCAAGGCAAATTCAGAAAAGTTGGAAAATTCTGGTATTTTTCAGCTTTTGGGCTGTTTGATAGCCTTAATTTGCCTTGGAATTTGTTTTCTATGTACAACACCCCTTAAGCACAATTTGCCACCCTATGGTGGAATTCAATTCTTTGGGGGGGGGTCAGGTTTTTGTTTGCCACCTTTTGGTGGCAAATCACTTAAAACCAATTTTTTTTTATAAATCAATATATTTCATAAATATATAAATATATATTGTTAATAAATATGTAAATATATATATTTCGTATATTTTAATATATATATATATATATATATATATATATATATATATATATATATATATATATATTTATTTATATATTTCGTACATTTATATAAATTATATAACTCGTATATTTGAATTCGTATATAATTTGTATATAATTCGTATTCGTATATAATATATATCAATTTATATAAATGTACGAATTATATACAAATTATATACGAATTAAAATATACGAATTATATAATTTATATAAATGTACGAAATATATAAATATATGAAATATATATAAATATATGAAATATATATAAATATATGAAATATATATAAATATACGAAATATACGCAATATACATATATGTGCTCAAATATATATATATATATATATATATATATATATATATATTATTTACAGAATTTACATCTATATTATATATATAATATATGTATATATTCTGTAAATAATATATATTTAGTATGTTCAATAAATAATATAATATATATTCATATATTCCATAAATAATATATTATATTTTCATAGAGTTTGAACATTTAATAATATATATTTAGTATATATATATTTTTTCATAAATAATATAATTATTATTATTATTATTATTATTATTATTATATATACTAAATATGTTTTTGTACATTTAATAATATATAAATCCGAATAAATATTATTATATATACAATATATATTATTAAATATACAAAATATATGAAAATATATATATATATATCCAAATATATTTATTCAGCAAATAATATATATAATATATAAATATATATTATTAAATATACAAAATATATGAATATATATATATATCCGAATATATTTATTCTGCAAATAATATATATATATATATATATATATTCCGCTATATATATATACACATTCGAATATATATATTTCGCAAATAATATAATATATATATCCGAATAAATATATTAACAATATATCCGAATATATATATTTCACAAATAATATAATATATATATCTGTATATATATATATATATATATATATATATATATATATATATATATATATATATATATATATATATATATATATATATTCCATAAATAAATTTTCCACATTTATATCTATTTTTCAACTTTTGCGTTTGATAGAAAATGTGGAAAATTGATGATTTTCCAACTTGTATCAAACACACACAAGTTGGAAAATATTCATTTGCCTTGGAATTGTTTGCCCTGGAATCAAATGTCCTGAAATCATTTGCATTTTCCTAGTTTTCTATCAAACGGACCCTTAGCTTAATTATTTAGGTAGTTTAAATTGAAAATTTTATTTTGCGACAGTGATGCTAATAATGAACCAACCGTTTACCTTGATTTCATTTTAATAAAGGATCACCCGGTATTTAATTAGGCGGGGTGCTACAGGTGGTATCAGAGCATCAGGTTTTAGTGTCCTTATGATCTGTACGGCTTATTTCGCTTCCAGCTTAGCGTCTTTAATATAGATCCCTCTTTTTAGGACTATTGTAATTTTGTGTTTACGCTTATGTCTTCAGCTATTTGAGATTTGATAATAACTATAGACTAATAAACTTTCTTCTCATTTCAGATGCCTTCGAGATGCGCGCCTCGAGACAAAAATGCCCAGCCCGAGCAGCCAGCAGCTCCGGCTCAAGAAATGATGAATGCAACTGAAGTAGCTGCCATTGTTGCTCAGGCAATGAATGCCGCATTTGCGGTGGTGCAGCAGGCTCCACCCCAGGTTCAGGCAGTAGCGTCGGTACCAGCACAGCTTCCCACTGCATGGGAGCGGGTCAGGGGTGCCTTTCAGAAGGCGCATCCCTCGAAGTTCTTAAGTAGTTCGAACATCGTGATCGCCAACCGATAGAAGAAGGATATCCAGAGGCATCTGCGCATTTATGAGTGCACTGACGTGCAGAGACAGTTACTGGCTTCCTTCAAGCTAGTAGGGGCCGCTTTGCAGTGGTGGGAGTCTACCACCACCTTCGAGGAGAGGGATAGCATTACGATTCAGTTGTTCTGGGTGCAGTTTGATCGTAAGTACTTCTCATCCGTCGTGCAGACTGCGATGACGTGGAGGTTACTGAATCTCAAGCAGGAGAGTTTGATCGTTGCTGAATACGAGGAGGAATTCACTAGACTTCTCACTATAGTGCCACATGAGGCACCCACTTAGGAAAAGAAAATACTGTTATTTTTAGATAGATTGGCCTGGAGGATTCATCAGTACCTCATAGGCAACCTATCGTTGGGTACTGACATTGACGTACTCAACGCTGCTTTGTTGCACTGTCAGGATCACTGCTTCTATTAGCAGGGGAGTAAACGAGCAGGGGAGTCCAGCCAGCAGGGCAGGACAGGGGGCAGTAGTACTGGTGGGGTACCAGCAGACCAAGGGCAGACCTATCACAATGAGCAGAGTTCCCATCAGGGGGATCCTACCAAGCGATTCCGATCAGGTGACTCCAGATAAGGATTTGGGGGATTTAGACAGGGTCAGCAGGGCCAGTCCAGTCAGCATGGCCATCAGGGCCAATACCGTCAGCAGCAGAGCCAACAGTGCTTTCAGTAGAGCTAGTGGCGAGGTGGTAACGGCCAACAGGGCCAAGGTCAGCAGGGGCAGAGGGGAGGAAACTTCAGGGGCAGATGTTTTAGATGTGGCAAGAATAGCCATAAGCATCAGGATTGCCCATAGGGGGATAGGTCCCCATAGCAGCAGCGTACCCGTAATGAGCCCCAGAAACCACTCTTTCTAGCCGCCCTCCCAGCGCCAGCTCAGATGCCAGCTCTACCAGCCATCCCAGTATCCCCAATTCAACAGGGGCAATTACAGTATGGACGTGTCTATAATGTCCACCAGGCAATAGCACCTCAGGCACCACTCGCGATTGAGGGTACGTTTCCTATACATGACACTATGGGTCGAGTTTTGTTTAATATTGGGGCGTCGCACTATTTTGTGGCTACTCACTTTGCACGGGTGATTCGTATCGAATATTGCATATTTTCTGCCCTTTTTCTTTATGCATTCTAGTACTTTTACGGTCCTAAATGCCTATAATTATGCTCATTAACCAGAAAACCTTGGATTTAGATATATACATGCTTTGCAGGGGTTATTTGTGCCTTTGTAGGTATTGGAACGCTAAAAGTGAGGTTCGGTTGCATTTCAGAGAAGTTCCATCATTGAATTCTACTTCAAGGGCAATTTGGTCTTTTCAAACTCACTATTTTTTATGTAATGAAGTTACCAACATGTATATCATCAAATTATCTTTTCGTGGCGACTGACCGTGCGTCATTCTGACTCCGTATGAGGAAGTTATGGACATTTTTGGAAGGTTTTGGTATTTTCTTCTTCTTCAAGGGCATTTTGGTAATTTTATACTACATAATTTGGAGGGTTTCAAAACATAATCATGTAGATAATTGAATTAGCTTCGCGTCGGTTCCAACCATGCATCATTTCGATTTCGTATGTGGGAGTTATGGCCATTTCCGTGCAATGCGTCAAAATTGGTTCGGAGAGGAAAAGGGGGTTGTCAAAAGCGAGGTCGACCGACCCCAAAAGAGAGGTCGACCAGGCCCATCAGATATGGATGAAATATGACTTATTTGGGTTTTTTTTACTTGGTTTTGTTGGGGGTATTAATATAATGTTGTAGGCTTTTATTTGGAGGCGATATTTCATTTTAGATAGGATAGGTTGGGGTTTGGGTTTTGAGAGCTCATCTTCTCCTCTCTTTGGGTGTTGTAAGGTTGCTATTCATTATCCCTTACAATTAATTTAAGTTCTATTTCCTTATTTTCTTGCTTTGTAGTTAATTTACTTACTTTCTAATTTAGTTTACTTGCTTTATTTATTGCTTTCGCCTAAATACATGTTTTTTAATATGCTTTCTAGCTAAATTAGTCTAGGTTGTGTCGGATTGAACTCATTCCGGGTTGACATGTTGCTTTGCTTTGGTGATGGTATTTACGGGTCTATTTCGGGTGCGTTGTCCTAGTTATTACGCCTAGGGGATTTAACGGGGCATATCATGTATGTTTCGTGCTTACGACCTTGCGTGCGTAATTTTTGGGGTATTTGTTGACACCAAAATCGTATTAGGCTTTTATGCAAATTTAGGGGCGTGACAACCCTTAATTTAATTAACTGTCGAAACGAGACGCATTTGTAATAATTCGTCGACCCATGTAACCATTTTATACTAATTAACTCGGGTGAGGGATATTCGACGGAACCTCTAGTTTTTACTCGCTTTATTAGTCTAGACTTATTTTCCCTCGCCTAGATTAAATATTTCCCTTTTTGCTTTTTTTCCTTTTTGTTCATATTCATCTTTTACACTTTTATTTCTGAAGTATTAAATCCTATAAATTCTAGCAACTCATCTCTGTGAATTTTCGATGCCCGACTCACTACTATACTCACCCGTTGAGTGTAGTTGTAGTTTAGGTTTTTGTACAGTTCAGGTGAGCCGAATTCAAAATGATCGGCGCGTAGGTGACTCTCGCGCCGCGGTGAAACCCAGCCTATCAAATGGCGCCGTTGTCGGGGATGAGTTTGTTTTAAAATTTATTTGATTTAGTATTTCATAATATTTTCTTTCTATTTGTATTTTTTGCTAACCTTTTTGCAGGACTTCTACATTTGAGCGCCAAGAAACGCTTGAATTATTCTCGCGTGCATCTACTTTGTGGAATTCGCCACTTCGAGCCATTTTTGGGGTAAGCATGTCCTATTCCAATTCTTTCGGTAATCATTATGATAATTCTCAAAATTCGCACAAACCTTTGACTTTTGGTCAATACTTAGAATCCAAAAAAATTTTAACATCTAAAATGACTTTGGGCGAGTATTACAAAAGTTAAGTTTTGGAATGCGTGTATTTTGAGGAGGAGGATAATGATTTTGGGCCTCAAATTAATTATAATAGGAATTTTGAAACGAATTGCAATAGGTTTCAAAATTCCTATAATAACGAATTTAACTTTAGTACCGATAATGATTTTCAAACCCCTCATTTTCAAGAATCCGCACCTCGGTCTATGACTTTCGGCGAGGGTTTGCTCATGCTTGAGAACGAGAGGTATGAAGAACGTTATCGGGAAGAAAATCGTTGTTGGGAGCAAGACTTCGATTTATTATTCAAATTCGACGACGATTTCTATTTCGAGACTTTTGAAGTCGAGGAATGTTTTGAACCAAATGAGGATTTTGTGCCTACTTTGGAACAAACCATTCTTTACTTGACCCATCGCATAATAGATATTCAAAGTGAGGATGAAACGAATGTAATATCCATTTGCAATGAGATGATTTCTTCTTTGGATCCCAAAGAAGAAAGTTTTATTGAAAATGATCCTATCTCCTTTGAAATTCGAACTTTGAGTGATGTAACTCATCTCTTGAGTTTGAATTTCTTTCCTCCCCCTTTTCTTTCTCTATTATCACACCATCACAAGTACCCGATGAATCGGTGCCGAACTTCAAAACGTTCAATCCTTTCACCGATGAGGAGTACTTGCTCGAGTTGCTTTCCATGAAAGCATCTTTGCCCTCGTGTGCGCCACCTCCCATTCCGGTTGCAAAATCTTTGGGAGGATATTCAACTTTTCTCGGTCCCCACATGTTTTTGTCACCCGTTCAATCCAAATCCCACATCGTCCCTCCAAAACTTTTAATTGGCGATAGTTCTTTTCTTACGCCTTACACATGCCTTCCGTTTTTCAAACGGAATTCATATTTTTTAGAAGGCATGCTTGTATGTGAGGGTACACCGGTTATCCTCCAAGGTCAAATCATTTTTACAGTGGACCCTCAGCTATTTATACTTCTAGTGTACAGTTAGTGTGAAGCCTAAATAATAGGTTGTATATAGTTAGCTTTTTATTCTTTCTTAATTTTTATCTTTTCTTTCCTTTTTGATTTAGTCTAGTGTAATTAGTTAACTTTTTGTTATTTGTTTTTGCTATGCTCGGTACTAATTTGTTTTGTAGATTCTTTGGACTTGTTCTTATGGGGATCGCTCCAATTTTGGGCAATAACGCTCTTTTCCTCTCTTTAACTTGTTTCTTAATTCACATTGAGGACAATGTCAGGTTTTAATTTAGGGGGTGTGGGATATTCTATCAATTTCTTTATTTAGTCCATGTTTTTGCTCACATGTTAGTTACTAAGTATGCTTTCTTAGAAAAATTAAAAATTTCAAAAAGTTTTTTTTTTATCCTTTGTTGGGCATTTTGCCTTTGTTTTCGATGATAAATTTTAATAATTTTCTGATCCAATAGACAACTCAATGATGCATGTTCTCGATTTTAGAAGTTATTAGACTTTAGTTCTCAATCATTTATATTATGAATAACTTCATGAATTAAACTTTAATCCCATGAGCACATGCGTTTTTCTTGTTTTATTGATTTCGTTTAAAAATTTTAGAACTCGGTAATCTTTTGTTGCATTGTATATACTTACACCGAGTAAGCTTTATACCTTTCGTCGTTTGTGAGTGTATACACTATTCTTTCCTCTTTGAAAACGTTGAATTCGTCGGTAATCTCTCTATTCTTTCATTGATCGTTCACTAATTGAGTTTATATCAAGGTTCTAAAAAATGCGAGGTGTGACCGAGGCGTAGAGGCCAAGCCTTAAGCCTTAGAAGCCTAGTGTAACACCCCGCCCGCTCGGAGAGAGAGAACGGAGCGCTAATGCGATAAAATAAATCCAAATCCATAAGTGACTAGGTATAGAGCATCTAAATAAACCCACAATAATATAAATTCAATAATCTCAATTCTTCAAATAAATACCAAGTCTCTCGAATTACATACAACAACTAACTTGAAACTAAAATACAAATCTTCAATGCTCTATACAACAAAATAAATAATACAAATCTTCCAAAAATATTCTTCCCAAAATAATCCACGCTAAAATCATCCCAATTGATTCATAGCGCTCAAATCCACGCTAACTTGCCAACTAAAAGAAAATATGGGGAAGTACACAATACGACAAGAAAAATGCTCAAAAAAATATATGTTAACGATGAATAAAGCGTAACAACACGAGTACGAATATTCAAATCAAAATGCAAATCTCAAAGCATTTATCATCATGGTTTGAGGTATGGGGTTTTACACAATATGCTTCTTAAATCTCGTGAGTGTCATTCTCTTTGATTTCATGTTTAATTGAACTCATATTTGAATTGATAAATTCATTGAAATCTGGAAAATAATTGTTGAAATTATTTTGATTCATGTGGTATCATTATATTGTTGATGAGCACGTTGTCATGAGATTTTAATATGGCACGGATGTTGGGCACCCGCCAAAATTCCTGTTTCCCGGGCTATAGCTTGATAAAGCATATACGAATGTGGTGAGGCCTGGTGACCCATTGATGTGTTGTTGAGAAATTATATTGATAAATGCTTTGAGATTTGCATTTTGATTTGAATATTCGTACTCGTGTTGTTACGCTTTATTCATCGTTAACATATATTTTTTTGAGCATCTTTCTTATCGTATTGTGTACTTCCCCATATTTTCTTTTAGTTGGCCGGTTAGCGTGGATTTGAGCGCTATGAATCAATTGGGATGATTTTAGCGTGGATTATTTTGGGAAGAATATTTTTGGAAGATTTGTATTATTTATTTTGTTGTATAGAGCATTGGAGATTTGTATTTTATTTTCAAGTTAGTTGTTGTATGTAATTCGAGAGACTTGGTATTTATTTGAAGAATTGAGATTAGTGGATTTATATTATTGTGGGTTTATTTAGATGCTCTATACCTAGTCACTTATGGATTTGGATTTATTTTATCGTATTAGCGCTCCGTTCGCTCTCTCCGAGCGGGCGGGGTGTTACACCTAGGCGGGCCTTGGCGTAAAAAGGCGTGAAAAGGCATTTAGGCCTTTTTTAATATTTTTTTATTATAATAAGGCTAATAAAAAATACTGAAAATGGTACATACCCAATAAAAATAATACTGAAATGGTACATACCTGAAAAATATGTCCGTATATTTGCAATTAGGATGCCTTTTCCATATGCATGCTCCATGAGTCCTCATCATGTTATCACCCAATTCCATGAAATCAAAATTCAAAGTAGTCAATAAAATAATTTATATAAATAATATTAATCAATATGAATAAAATAAAAATATCCCCTTATAAAATAGAAAATGATACATACCTTAAAATTGAATACCAATATATGCATTGGGAGCCCTTTTCCATGTGCATGCTCCACAAGTCCACATCACCCTAATAAACTTACACTACAATAATTCAAATTAAAATACTAAAACGATCCATTAATTAGTACAACCCAAGTTTCAACCAAACATATCTCTCAAATAAGGTCATAAATATTACAATCTTTTAAACTTAAACAAACATGTTTAATTATCTAATCCCTTATCAGACTCCAATTCAAAATCATCTTCTTCATCCATTCCATCTTCTGTGCCATCCGATACAAAATCATCTTCATCGGGTTCCCTTATTTCACTTTCATCATGGGCATTTCTAACGCTTCTTCTAGGTTGTAAAATCTCATTTGCCTCTTCTACAGCCGCATCCCATGTAAGTCCAGAACCCGCCTCCACCTCTTCCACACTCTCATCATCATCATCACAACCATCAACAATCCATGATTGTGCATTAATAGCATCACTTGCTAGCAATTTACCCTTCTTCTTTATCTTATCATTCTTATTATTCAACCTTGCATTGAATTGCACAAATACTAGATTATTTCTTGGTGTGTATCTACATTAAGAAAACAAAATATCAGGATATTAGTATACTTGAAATTACAAAACTATTAACAAAAAGCAACTAAACAGGATGTTTATGTAACTTACCCCTTCAAAGACACTCCAATTTCGTTCACACCCCGATGAACTAGAAGTCAAACCAAGTATCCTTTTGGCCATTCTCTTCAAATTTGGAGTTCCACTTCCATAAAAGTCCCACCAACCAACTAGTCAATGTGAAATAAATAGAATAAGTGGGTGAGAACAATGTAAAGAGTGTGACTAATGTAAATGTACAAAAATGAAAAAGAGGAATAGTAACATACCAGGGTTATAATTATTATCATTGTTCTTACATCCATTAATCTCTTGCTTTTTTCTGAATGCACCCTCCTTCTGGAAATACTTATGCAACTCAATATTTAGCACATGATTTTGGATTGCATCATCATCAGGAAAGAACTTCTCAACATAAGTAATCAAATTATCTATAATTATTGGATCATCTTTGATACTCAAATTTTTGTAATAATAAAACGGATTCAACAAATAACCCGTTGTGTGAAGTGGACTATCAATGCGACCCTTGCCTTTGGTATCAATAATGTCCAAGATCGGTTTATAATCACAATCTTTCTTTAATGCATTTCTGATTTCCTCCATAGCCTTTACTACCTCCCCAAACACAAACCCCATTGCAGGCTTAACATCACCATCAACTAGTCTAAGCACCTTTACTAATGGAGTGAACACTCTCAAGCACAGCTCAATCAAATTCCAAAACTCATTTGGAACAACAATAGCAAAAGCCTCCTTCCCCTTTTTGCTCTTAGACCATTTAGTCTCATCCCATTCATTGCTAGTCATCATATTTCTCAACTCCTGTTTTTTGTCAAGCAAACTTTGTAAAGTCAAGAAAGAAGTAGCAAACCTTGTGACTCCTGGTCTAACTATCTCCTTCTTCATAAATTTTCTCATCAATGACAAAGTCTTGTGATGTGCATAGATGAAAATAGTGAATGACTTTGCCTTTTGGATCACATTTTTAAAGGTGGGAAGCTTAGAAATCCACTCAAGCATGAGGTTAATAGTGTGGGTAGCACATGAGGTCCAAAAGATGTTTGGCCTTTCTAAAGCCAATAAATTCACCGCCGCCATATTGTTAGTTGCATTATCAGTCACCACCTGAATCACATTTTCTGGCCCAACATCTTTAATACACCCATTTACATACTCAAATATGTAAGTACCGGTGTGAGCATCACCCGACGCTTCCTTTGAAGAAAGAAAGGTGGTACCTAACTTACAATTCACGCACACATTCATTATACTTCTCCTTTTTCTATCACTCCAAGCATCGGTCATAATTGAACACCCATTCGCTTTCCACTCCTCCTCTTGCTTTTTAAGTTCTTTTTTGGTGGACTCCATCTACCCCTTTAAAAGAGGCTCCCTCAGTTGGTACTGTGAAGGGGGTTGGTAACCCGGGCCATATAACCCAACCGCATCAACAAAATTCTTGAAGCTATAATTGTCAATTGCATTAAAAGGTACCCCCGCTTCATATATCCACTTCGCCAAATATTGATGAACCGCAAATGCCCTTTTCTTGTCAATAGCATCGTTAATATTTTGTTGCTTCTTATCCATGTAAGCAGATAAATATAAGTCATCCAACCTAATTTCCCTCGTAAATTGATCCATGGGACCACGAAAAGCCCTTTTACGACTCCCACCTTTAAGACTTTCAATTTCTTCTTCATCCTCCTCCTCATTCGTTAAACTTACCTCACTCCTCCTACTTTTATCACTCACCAATTTTTGGACTTTCTTGTGTTTCGCCTCTTCAAGCGCCTCAATACATTTGGCCTTTTGCTCTTCATTAGCCTTACTACTTGGTGCAACACCCAACCCCTTGATTCCAGATACACGAATTTTATGTCTATAGATTCCTGCTTTAGTAATTTTTCCACACAATGTGCACTTGATATCATTATTGTCTTTTGGATTTGCACGAACCACGGTTTCCCATCCAACATCACTAAGATCTTTCTTTGATGACGCCTCATTGGATGCCATCGACGAAGATTCATTTGGATCCATTAGCCTATATTAAGAACAGAAACAGATTACAAATACAGAAATAGATTAGCACTGAACAAATACAGTTTACAATTAATGTAAAAATAGATTACTTGTTACCAAATACGAATTAAATTACAAAAAAATAAGAATATAAACCTTATAGAAAATAAGCAAAAATACTCCACAATAAACATTTTAGCTGGGTTGGGGAGCGAATTGGAAGCTATTAAAATTGAACCTAAACATGGCAATCAACATAAAACTTTACTTGTCCAGTTGTAATAGCTTCAATGACAAACTAATAAAAGTAAAAAACCCGACCCTCATATAACTGTAACCATTTCTTATCTGAATAAACTCTGTTTCTTATCAAGCATAAATAATACCATAACGACCACATCCAAGGCTCCAGCACATACTAAAAAGGGAAAAAAACACAGAATTTTAAGAAGACATCTCATAATAACATAAAATGTTATCAATAAACGAAATTAGGATACCCGATTGAAATGAATAATAGTATAAAAAAATAGAGAGCTTGGAAAGTGGGTGGAAGAGAAGAGCAGGAAGATAGGCTTGAGAAGCCATCAAACAAAGCTCAATACAAAACAAGTTTCTGAAAGACTTATTATCCAAGATTCAAGTGTTTGGGTGGTCTAAAATAAAATTGGGATTTTATGGCTGGCTTTGCATTGAGCTTTGTTTACAGATACATAAAATTGGTTACATATTCGTTAAAGGAAAAGAAAAGAAATTCAAGAAAACAGTTTCGGCAAACAAAAGGAAAGGACTCACCTGAGTTTCGGCGACCGTTAGAAGGGCAGACCGATGATCGTTGGGCAGAACGGCGATCTCACCTTTTCTTTTTGAGAACAAAAGAGCTGAACTCAAACGAATTAGGTTTAAAGTTTAAGCGTGGTTTTTTTATTTAGGGGTTAAAAAGTAACCAAAACGCTGTCGTTTTGGCTAACACCGTAAATTTAAAAAAAAAACGCCGCCTAAGGCGCGTTTAATCATCAAAAAATGCGTTTTTTTACGCCTTTTTAAAAAAAACGTTGACCAAAGTTGATCACGCCTTAGCCCACGCCTAGGCCCTAAACGGGGGGTATCAAAAAAGCCTTGCGCATAGGCGCGTTTTTTAGAACACTAGTTTATATCTTGAAATGTGTTACTTGAGCATGATTTTCATAATTATTTTGACCCGAGAATTACGTAAACTTTAGGAAAGGATCATAGGCACTCTTTGTTATATCACCCATATTAGCCTTGACCTCACCTATGTTTTCCCTCGTCAACCCCTTTGAGCCTGAATATTAGCCTTTCATCTCATTACCCAAAATCCCATAACTAACTCCACATTGGAGTTATAAGCCATACATATTACCTTATGTACCTTTGTTTGGAATGATACTTGGGATTGAATGATGTTGTGTTGCGGTTGCAATTTAGGCATATGAGAGTGTGAAAAGTAAAGAAGAAAAGAGATGAAAACTAGAAGTGAAAAGCAAAAGAAAACAAAAGAAAACATGAGAAAAAGAAGAAAAGAAAAGAAAGAGAAAGTTGTAAATGTTGTGTATAGTGTTCAATAAGCTTTGATTACTCTCTCCATTGTTATATTCAATTCTTATTTGGAACTTGTTTTCCAAATTTTGATACCGCCCGCATTCTTCCCATTATTCCAAGTTTTCATTTCGAAAACTTTGAATATGTAAATACATTCCTTTCATTCTGTACCCTAGCCTAGCCTACATTATAACCCTATACAAGTCCTATGTGATCTTAGGGTGCATTTAATTTAAAAGTTAAAATAGTTTTGATAATCTGTGAAAATGCATTTCTCCTCCTTTAATGAGCGGCATCTTTCATTGAGATTATAATTTTTCATTTTATATATAGCGTTCTTCATTTGTGACATGTGTGCAGCCTAGTTTCCACTTACATTTACTCTTTATGCCAGCATGTTCCGTGTGTTAACTCCTTGTTTCAAGTGAATTCACTTGATGAGTGTAACGCCCATGAGGATGGAATATATGCTTGATTTATTTAGTATTCGATTTATTTAAGTTTTTGCCAAATCACACTTTGCATGTGCTCTCCCCCCTCCCACATTTTAAGGTTTCAATTCTATGAGGTGCATTTTATAATGTTAATGATTTAGGACTTTTGTTTGAATTCGTTCATGGTGCTAATAGTGCGTATAAAATCTTTTTCGTTGTTGTTGGGCTTGTCTCATGTTGGTTTGGGCATATTTTGAGGAAACCATGTGATGTTTGTGGGTTTCATCCCTGAAAACCCTCACGAGATGATACTCGTCCACTAGGGTAACCTAGGGGTTCAACAGCTTATTGCATATGCTAAATGAAATCGTGCTCCCTACGAAAGTGGCATTTATATTTCGATGCATATATACGTCTTGTACTGCCTTCTGTGTACTGGTTTTGTTTGTTTCATTACTAGGTACTAGCAATGTTTAAGTTAGGGGGTGTGATTCGTATCGAATATTGCATATTTCCGCCCTTTATCTTTATGCATTCTAGTACTTTTACTGTCCTAAATGCCAATAAGTATGCTCATTAACCAGATAACCTTGGATTTAGATATATACATACTTTATAGGGGTTATTTGTGCTTTTGTAGGTATTGGAACGCTAAAAGTGAGGTTCGGTTGCATTTCGGAGAAGTTCCGTCGCCGAATGATACTTTAAGGGCAATTTGTTCTTTTCAAACTCACTATTTTTATGTAATGAAGTTACCAACATGTATATCATAAAATTATCTTTTCGTGGCCACTGATCGTGCGTCATTCTGACTCCGTATGAGGAAGTTATGGCCATTTTCAGAAGGTTTTAGTATTTTCTTCTTCTTCAAGGGCATTTTGGTAATTTCATAATGCATAATTTGGAGGGGTTCAAAACATAATCATGTAGATAATTGAATTAGCTTCGCGTCAGTTCTGACCATGCATCATTTCGATTTCGTATGTGAGAGTTATGGCCATTTCCGTGCAACGCGTCAAAATTAGTTCGGAGAGGAAAAGGGGGCTGTCAAAAGCGAGGTCGACCGGCCCCAAAAGAGAGGTCGACCAGGCCCCATCAGATATGGACGAAAAATGACTTATTTTGGGTTTTTTTAACTTGGTTTTGTTGGGGGTTTTATTTTGGGGTATTAATATAATGTTGTAGGCTTTTATTTGGAGGAGATATTTCATTTTAGATAGGATAGGTTAGGGTTTGGATTTTGAGAGCTCATCTTCTCCTCTCTTTGGGTGTTACCCATTTGGGTGTTGTGAGGTTACTATTCATTATCCCTTCCAATTAATTTAAGTTCTATTTTCTTATTTTCTTGCTTTGTAGTTAATTTACTTACTTTCTAATTTAGTTTACTTGCTTTATTTATTGCTTTCACCTAAATACAGGCTTTTTAATATGCTTTCTAGCTAAATTAGTCTAGGTTATGTCGGATTGAACTTATTCTGGGTTGACATGTTGCTTTGCTTTGGTGATGGTGTTTACGGGTCTATTTCGGGTGCGTTATCCTAGTTATTACGCCTAGGGAATTTGACGGAGCATATCATGTATGTTCCGTGATTACGACCTTGCGTGCATAATTTTTGGGGTATTTGTTTACACCAAAATTGTATTAGGCTTTTATGAAAATTTAGGGGCGTGATAACCCTTGATTTAATTAACTATCAAAACGAAACACATTTGTAATAACTCGTCGACCCATGTAACCATTAGATACTAGCTAATTCGGGTGAGGGATATTCGACACAACCTATAGTTTTTACTCGCTTTATTAGTCTAGATTTATTTTTCCTCGCCTAGATTAAACATTTACCTTTTTTCATCTTTTCCTTTTTGTTCATATTCATCTTTTACACTTTTATTTCTGAAGTATTAAATCCTATAAATTCTAACAACTCGTCTCTGTGGATTTTTGATACCCGACTTACCGCTATACTCACCCGTTGAGTGTAGTCGTAGTTTAGGTTTTTGTATAGTTCAGGTGATCCAAATTCAAAATGATCGGCGCATAAGTGACTCTTACGTCGTGCCAAAACCCCTGTCTATCAACTGGCCTTAGGATTATTAGACACTACAGATAGTACAGTGACATGCGTAGACTCACCACTGGGGAATGGGTCTTTGATTTTCTTTATATGTCGAGGTGTAGGTATAGAGATTGGTAGCTTAATTTTACCTGCAAACGTGCTAATTTTAGATATGTATGAGCACGACGTCATTATTGGCATGGATTGGCTCGCTGCGTACAGAGCCGTGATAAATTGTTTCAGTTGAAGTATTATCTTTGCCATTTCGGGGCAGGAGATGTTTTTGGTGGCGATGCCTCGCCCAGAGGGAGAATCTTCCATCCATTTGTATTATATAGAGGAGGATACCTCTAAGGAGATTATGATTCCCCTGGATTCGATTCCAGTCGTTCGTGAGTTTTCAAATGTATTTCAGGAGGTAGGGCTGGCAATTTTTGACACGATAACCCGTTTATGGTAATAACCCGAACATGACACGATTAACTTGTATAGATTTAAGAGTACCCAAAACTTATAATAAAATCAAAATCATCATGACCCGAAAATGACACGACTAACCCGAATTGCCACCCTACCGGGCCTACCCACCAGTCGAGAGATAAATTTTATCATAGACTTAATGTCGGGAACTCGGTCGATAGCACGTGCACCGTACCGTATGGCTCCAGCGGAGATGAGGGAGTTACGGGATCGGATAGAGCAGCTGTTAGGCCATGGCTTCATTCGTAGGAGCACCTCGCCTTGGGGCGCTACAGTGTTATTTGTGAAGAAGATAGATGGTTCACTGAGGTTGTGTGTGGATTATCGGGAGCTAAACAAGGTCACAATACGGAATAAATATTCGTTGCCTCGAATCGATGACCTGTTCGACTAGCTGAGAGGAGCAACCTTCTTTTCGAAGAAAGATTTTTGATCGGGATACCATCATCTATGGATTAGGGAGCAGGATGTGTCGAAGACTGCTTTCTTGAGAAGTTATGGGTCTTATGAATTCAGAGTCTTGTCGTTTGGGCTGACAAATGCTCCAGCTGTATTCATGGACTTGATAAACCGAGTGTTCATAGAGTTCTTGGATCAGTTTGTCATAGTCTTTATAGATGACATCCTGATTTATTCGCAGACTGAGGAGGAGCATGTCGAGCACTTGAGGTAGGTTCTTCAGACTCTACGAGAGCATTAGTTGTATGCTAAGTATGAGAAGTGCGAATTCTAGTTACGGGAGGTACAGTTCCTGGGGCATGTTGTATTAGAATTGGGGATATCGGTTGACCCGAGCAAAGTGTCAGTAGTGAGGGAGTGGGGACAGCCCACAATACTCACATAGATGAGTAGTTTCTTTCGGTTAGATGGGTACTACAGGTTGTTCATCTGAGGCTTTTCGAAGATAGCGGGTCCGTTGATGAATCTGACTCGTAAGGGATTACCGTATTTATGGGATGATACTTGTCAATTGGCTTTTGATGAGCTGAAAGATACATTGACTTCAGCTCCAGTCCTTGCTTTGCCCAAGTCGGGAGTGGAGTATCTGGTGTACATTGATGCCTCTTTAAGGTGACTGGGGGGAGTACTTCAGCAGGAGGAGCAGGCTATATCTTTTACCTCTCGTAAGCTTAAGCCTTACGAACAGAATTACCCCACCCACGACTTGAAACTTGCAGTGGTCGTGTTTGCATTACGAATTTGGACACATTAATTGTTAGGGGATAAGTTTAGCTTGTTCATAGACCACAAGTCACTGCAATACTTGTTCACTCAGCGAGAGTTGAACATGCATCAGCACAGATGGTTGGAGTTTGTGAAACAATACCAGTTCGAGATACAGTACCATCCGGGGAAGGCTAATGTGGTTGCTGGTGCGTTAAGCTATAGACCGAAAGGTGACGTAGCGGAAGTATGGAGAGCGAAGTGGAAAGAGTTGGGTCACTAAGATGCGATTGCCCGTTCCTTTATATCTGTCATGTCAGTCACACCTGAGATTGTTACGAGGGTGATACAGGCATAAGCAACAGATACATTTTGCAAGGAGCAGATTGTACGACTCTTAGCTGAGGGTGCTGAGTCCTATTCAGTGAGTTCTGATGGGGGTTTGAGGTTTAATGGGATATTGGTGGTCCCCGAGGGATAAAACCTACGTCATGCAGTGATGACGCAATCGCACGGATCCAGATTTGTGGTACATCCCGGAAGGGATAAGATGTACCAGGATATGAGGCAGAAATACTGGTGAAGTGGGATGAAGAGAGACATTGCAGAGTTCATGTCCAAATGTTCTACCTGTCAGATGGTAAAGGTGGACCACCAGAGACCGCCAGGGTTACTCCAACCGTTGGATATACCTACGTGGAAATGGGAGAGTATTTCCATGGACTTCATTACTGGGTTGCCTACGTCACAACGGGGTCACGATTCCATATGGGTTATAGTGGATCAGTTGACCAAGGTAGCTCATCTTCTGCCAGTGCAGAGAGTCTACACCACGGGCGAGTATGCACAGTTATTTATTGTCGAGATCGTTAGGCTACATGGGGTGCCCCTGGATATTGTGTCCGAGAGAGACAATATTTTTGTGTCGTGCTTCTGGGAGAGTTTTCAAGAGGCCATGGGTACAGAGTTGAGATTGAGTTCAGCTTATCACCCACAGATGGATGGATAAACAGGGCATACCAATCAGATGCTGGAGGATATGCTACGCATGTGTGTCCTTGATTTCGGAGGAGGTTGGGAGCCGTATCTTCCACTGGTGGAGTTCGCTTATAATAGCTCCTATCAGTTCACTATTGGCATGGCCCCATTTGAGGCTTTATATGGAAGGACTTGTCATTCTCCCGCTTGTTGGCTAGAGATAGGGGACAAAAAATTGCTCGGACCAGAGGTGATTTAGGAGACTTCAACTAGGATTGAGCTTATCAGGAGTCGCATTCGGGTAGCACATGACCGGTAAAAAATCTAAGTCGACGTAAAACGGTTCTTCTGAGAGTTTGACGTGGGATACCAAGTATTACTACGTGTGTCTCCTATGAGAGGAGTAATGAGATTTGGGAAGAAGGGAAAGTTGGCTCCGAGGTAAGTGGGACCATTTCCCATTATCGCGAGGATTGGGCCAGTGGCATATAAATTGGGATTTCCAGAGCACTTGCACCGCATTCACGATGTATTCTACATCTCGTCGTTGAGACGATATCTTCGGGATGATATAACCCACACTCACATCGCGATAGAGGAGATTGCCTTACAGCCCGACTGCTCTTACGAGGAGAGACCAGTGGCTATACTAGAGCATAGCGAGAGGAAATTGAGGTCGAAGGTAGTTCCAATTGTACGGGTTCAGTGGGAACATCATAATGTGGAGGAATCCACTTGGGAGCGCGAGACAGATATGCGCGAAAAACATCCAGATCTATTTTTACCAGGTATGCCTTATTTTCTAAATTTCGGGACGATATTCCGTTATTAGGGGGAAGTATGTAATACCCCATATTTTTATGGCTTTTGAATTTGAGAATTTATTAAATTTAATTTGAGATATTAATTTAATATTAATCCGGTAATTCACTTTAAATATTTACTAGCATGACGAGAGTTAGTAATTATTGGAAATTTGTTGAATATTACTTAATGAGTAAAGTAATATGTATAATTGAATTTATTAAAAATTGTCACGAGTGAATAAAATGACAATTATGGAAATTAAGTCGGGACGCGCCTGTGTTGTGTCGGGACTAAATTATTATTATAATAAGTGAATAAATTATAAGTCACCCGTATAGTCATTTTAAGTGCGCCAACGTGTCCAAAAGGACAAAGATAGTCAGAAAAGTGTACCTGGGGGTTTAGCTTAGGTCTCGGGGTTTTTTTAGGCCTAATTGACATCCCAGGAGGGTATTATGGACATTTTGTATTTTTGTGTAATTAAATCCACAAATTTTCCTAAGATATATCAGCCATTAAAAGTTATCTTTTAGGGTTAACAATCACAGAACATAAGAACGGCCATTAGAGAAGAAGGTAGGAAGCCTTTCAAGAAATCCAAGGCCAAGAACTCATCCGATTGCACCACCATCACCACCGAAACGTAGATCGTAAGATGAGGAACGCATCCATATCCTCATCATCATCATCATCATCATCATCAAATCAGACATTAGAATCCCAGGCAAATATCTATCTTGCTTTTCTTTTAGTTAATGTTTCATCCATGTTAGATTAGGATTGTTAAACTTATGTTTTATGGAAGAATTGGATGATTTAGAGAATTTAAATAACATATTTTTATAGGAAATAGATATATTTTGGAAATCTCAACATATGTAGAGGATTACCCACGAAATAACATTTGTTTAGAAGTAAGAAATCTGGAAAAGAATTAGAAGAATGGAAGTTTAATGAAAAATTAGGGTTCTTGATAATTATGATGATTTACCCCATTAATTCAATACCTTTGATGAATTTGAACATGTTTCACGTAGGAAATCATGTATGTAAGTATATATAACTAGTAGTAGCTTTGTTTGGGAGTTTGGGAATCGTTAATGGAGATATGGTTGAGGTTGGAGAAGAAAACCCGTAGTTAATAATGGCAGATTTTGGAATAACTGCTTGATCGATCGATCGACCAAAGAGCATCAAT
Source organism: Sambucus nigra (assembly GCA_949130495.1). Taxonomy (NCBI): domain Eukaryota; kingdom Viridiplantae; phylum Streptophyta; class Magnoliopsida; order Dipsacales; family Adoxaceae; genus Sambucus; species Sambucus nigra. The sequence continues at coordinate 528,212,977 of OX422210.1, read as the reverse complement.
CGATCAACGATCGATGGATCGAACCCATTCCTTGATCGATCGATTCCTCCTGGAAAACAACATGTTTTTCTCCTTTTTTTTAATCCGGATAAAATGCGTAGGAACCCTTGATTATTATTTAAAGAAAATAATGGGTCATGAGAGGACCAGTAGGGTCTAAGTAGAGTACCGTTGAATGAAATTTTATATAGGATGAAACCGAGGGTTAATGGGGGGTTTACTATATATGGAAAATCGTTCGCACGTTAGCTACAAAATTGAGATGTTTATAAATGTCTTAGACCAGTAGGTTAGAGAGGGTGAACCTACTGAAATTATCTTTAGCAAAAGAGAATACTTCGAGAGATGAGAAGTAAGTATGAAATGATTATAATTGAGAACAAACGGGACGAATCCTTATGCGAGTTAATCGGGTAAAATTTTACTAAGTACGGTTGATAATAATCATTATGGGTCGTGGGCGAACCTAATTGAAAAAATGAGAATATTTATATATATATATATATATGACCGAGTGCTTGTGTATATCTTTATGTTATGCTTGTGTATAATCATACCAGCGCTACTTGCTATCACGGAGGTTGCCGCGCAGGGATAGTCTTATCTCGATGGGACCTTTATGGGGGATATTAACTTGTACCCTAGAACATAGGATTCCTTGGTACAGGCTATCTGAGAATGATAGTCAGACGGTCCTAAGAGACGTGAGGGGTATGTGCTGACCTCTTAGTGACTTGGAACTATGCTTCACCTCTATTTTTGTGTGTATTATGCTAATACAATTCGAGAGTGATTCCGAACTAGTATTTCCCTTAGTACGAGAGATACGGGAACTTGATAGCAGAGTATGCCAGCACCATGGATTTTATGTGGGGTGCCGATAGTGTATATATATATATATATATATATATATATATATATATATATATATATATATATATATATATATTATATGAGTGACTATTATATATATACGTATATATGGGAACTTTCTACTGTGCGTGTAAGTAGTTAAGTATTAAATAAATGCTCCAACTTTATAATATGTGTCCGAGAACCTTGTAATAGGGGTTGCAAATTGTGTTATTGGGTCGGGTTCAGTACCAACCCGACACAACACGAAATGTTTTTTAGTGACACGAACACAACACGACCCGATGTCGTGTTATTTTTTTATAACCCGAACACGACCCGTTTCTGACAGGACACGATTGACATGATTTAAAATTTTGATTGATTAAAACCCATTAACACGACACGAGTGACACGACACGTTTGACCCAACACGACATGACACGAATGGAGTACAATTTGTAGCATATTTTTTCAATTAATGCTTATTACATATTAAATCAACAATTTGCAAATATTCCGTATTATATCAAATTTATATAGTAAAACATGCACAATGAGGAATTACATCACAATAAGCAAGCACAAATAAAACTTGTATAATATCAACCACCAAAAGTTCCAAAAAATTTCAAACATACTTAAAGTTGTTAATGAGATTACATTTCACAAATACAAGTTTTTAGTTAAGATGACAACATAAAGTCTTCAAAAGATCACTACTCTCCTTAGTGCTTGCATCATTCTTTCTTCCATCATCTTGCACAATATCATTCCTATGAAAAAAAATATAAGCATTATTAGAATAAAAAAAATTAGTAATACAAGTGAAACTAATTAAATATTAAAAATTGCATGTATTAACCTTGATAGTATCCGATGAATTGCTTTCCTTCTTATTTTATTCTATGATGTCTTCAGTGAGCTCAAGCAAATTAAGCTCCAAATCACCTTAATAGTACAAAAATCCAAAATGATTAAGTGAAAATCGTTTATTTACAAAATCGATTTGTAAAGAAATATAAATTTACCTATAATGCCAAAAAGCCAATCTCTAGTACAAATCAGCGCCTCCACAGTTTCAGGCTTAAGTGAGCTCCGATATTGATCAAGCACACGCCCACCACTACTAAACGCCGACTCCGATGCAACTGTGGATACAGGGACACTTAAGACATCACGAGCCATGCATGCTAGATCAGGGTATCAGTATTAATTCAACGAAGAGCTCGAGGTCACCTGCCGTGATTTAAAGCTACTCAAACAAAACTCTGGAGAATCAGTCAGTAACTTTATAGCCCGATGGAGGGAAAAAGTAGCTACCATGACCAATCGGTCGTCTGAGGAAGAACAAGTCAACATAGTGAAGAAGAATTTCTTGCCCCATATCCGAGCAACCATGGGAGAACAGTACTACCCCCACTTTCGAGCTCTCAGAGAAGCAGGAGTACAAATCGAGGAAGGTCTTGCCAAAAAAGAAGTTGAACCCAAGAAGGTAGCTGAACAGTTCACCCCCAGAAAATATGACAAGCCTGTCAGTGCCACAATCTTAACCATCAATAACATCTCTCAACCAACCACATCATGGGCACCAGAAAGCCGCCCTGCTCCCGTCCAAAGGGAATCAACTGAGCTTCATGCTCCCCTCTCCAAAGTTTACCAAGCCCTGTTAAGCCGAAACCTTATAAAGCCCCTGGATCCACGTCCATTACCCAATCCACTTCCCAGAAATTTCAAGACCAATGCTCATTGCGCCTTTCACCAAACTGCCGGCCATACCACCGACCAATGCTTCCACCTTCGAAACATAATCCAAGATCTCATTGATCGAGGTACCATCGCCCCACCAGCCAATCCTAAACCAAACACTACTCATAACCCACTCCCAAATCACACCAATGCCATCTTCTTGGAAGAAAACCCGAATTTCGATCCGTCAACCCAGATCACACCCTTAGACCTTCCTAAATAACTTTGCCCATATTTTCTCCTACACCCTACTAACCCCGCTGATCAGGCACTGTCACTCCTTACCAGAGCGTGCATCACTGTCCGGACCTGTTATGAAAGAGAAAGTATGGAATTGCCAGATGTGTTGAACCAACTCCTAGAGATCGGGCTGAAATTGACCTCACAGATGATTATCGACTGCCAGAGGTTCAGTACGTTGTTTTTGGAAGCACGAAAATGGGCTCGAGAATCAGATGGGTGGATGGTACCAATCGACAAAGTCTGCTTAGATGATGTTGTCCAGATCATGGCGGAAGCATTCAGGCAAACCAACAACATTTGTAGTATCACCGACTTATTTGGTGCTTTGAAGCTGCAAGGGCACCTGGTCCCTACACCCTTACACATCCCCACAGAATGGGAAGACCTATACGAAGAGGTCGTTGAATTCGTGGAATGCATTGATTTCACAAGGGAAACGGAATTATTGCCACCGGATGGGGGGAAAAATTCGAAGATTCGAGCGAAGAACAAGTTTTAGAAAGAACTGGCCTAGTAACCGACTTATGTGGGATGATATCATTTTAGGAACTCCTCGGAGAAATAGATAGGGTGGCAGAACAACCTGAGATCGATGAAGAAAATGGATTTAAGTTTTTCCCTTCTTCAATAAATCACATGACCAGATCTGGGAGACATTACCAAGTTCTGAGCTCACTACCAGCAAATGACAAGGGGAAGGGCGTTAAAAATCTTCCTATTCCAGAAATGACCCTCGAGGAGAGCAAGATCCTCGATCAATTGAAGAAAACTCAAGCTAACATCACCCTATGGGGGCTTTTCATGTCTTCCCAGCTGCATAAAAATGCTTTAATCAAGTTGCTCACTGGACCTATAGTTCCTCCTACCACACCATAAGAAGCGGTAAATTTGATCGGATCCTTGACCTCCACCCGAATGCTGTCCTTTTCTGAAGAAGAAACCCCCAAAATTGGGTCGAATCACAACTATGCACTCAACATCTCCGTCGAAATTATAGAAAAGGTGGTACCACTTTCTCTCATTGATAACAGATCCGCTTTAAATGTCTGCCCACTGAGAACCTTCAAATGTTTAGGCTTAAAAGAAAGTGACCTTGCTCCAACCTCCGCTGCCGTGCGTGCCTACGATAATACCCGTCGGGAGGTGATGGGATCCATAGAACTTATAATAGGGGTTGGACCTATAAACTCTGTCGTCAAGTTCCAAGTCATTGATATCCCGGCCTATTTCAACCTATTGTTCAGACGACCCTGGCTCCACAGTATAAAGGGTGTCTCTTCCTCATTCCATCAGAAATTGAAGTTCTTCGTCGATGGGCGAGTCATCACCATCTTGGGTGACGACGGTAACGCCGAGGGTGCAAGCACCAGCAGTTCAATTCTCGAGATACAACATGGGTCAAATGATATGCTCCTATCAGGATTCCGAGTTGAGCCATCCCTACTCCCGGTAGGGGACGGTTTTAAAGTAAGGGTTTGTCCAGAATACGACCCTCATGGCAATATCAATGTGATTCAGATGTTCAGAAACATGCACTTCATGCCCGGATTGGGGCTAGGACAAAGGCATCAGGGGATACTTGAGCCCATCGAACTGAAGAAAGCTTTCCCTCCTTGCGGCTTGGGATATCAGACATCAGAACCAGATCTCAGAATGATCCGCCAGACTCGATCAAAGAGAAGGTTAGACTGCATTCAAACTATCTCAGGAGACTCCTTAAATGGACGATTTATCAAAGAGGGCGAGGATTTCCCCTTTTACAGTTTTCCAGAACCATGGTACGATCGCACAGCCAAGAAGATGAAGCCTGGAATGGAGATCTTTTTCCAAGGTAGCTACCCATGGGTCGAGAGTTTCCCACACCGCATACAACCGCTTATCAAAGATACTGAAGAGACTGAAGAAAGTGACTCCGAAGATTCCTTCAACCTGCAGACACTGGGGCTGGCTCTCTGCATGGTTCATTCGGGCACTACATCACTTGACCCATCTCATCTGATCAAAGCTGCTGATACACCTCTCCTCAACTGGCATTCTGCGCCAGTTCTACCTCTTGAAATATCCCCTAACCCCAATGTTTACCCTGTTTCTTCTACTGTTGTCCATCCTTGCTCAAATGTAATCGAGACCTCTTTTGACGAGGTTCTCAATGTTGTTTTTCCTATCAATGAAATAAATGAAGATTTTAAGTATCTTGTTGTGCCTTACATTAACTATCTGGATTCTATTCAAATTTTTGATGATGATGATGATTTTGCAAATGAACAATTCTTAACTGATTTAAATAAGGTTAATAACAAACAACATAACCGCGTTCAAGTTAATGAAGAAGAGACTGTTGTTATCAATCTCGGTCCTAGTGTAGCTAACTGCGCGAGATTAGGATAGGGGCCACCCTTGACGAGCGTGAGCGCGCACAACTCGAAGAATTGATAAAGGAGTTCGTGGATGTCTTCGCATGGTCCTACAACGACATGCCCGGTATTGATCCCGAAATAGCTCAGCATGAGATCCCCACTCTCCCAGATTCCAAGCCAGTTAAATAAAAATTAAGAAAGCTCCGTACCGAATGGTCGCTTAAGGTCAAAGAAGAGGTGGTCAAACAGTTAAACGTGGGTTTCATTCGAGTGATCGAATATCCCACATGGCTAGCCAATATTGTACCTGTATCGAAATCAGGAGGAAAGGTTCGAATGTGTGTGGATTACCGAGATTTAAACAAACCCTCTCCGAAGGATGATTATTCGCTACCCAATATCGACATGATCGTGGACAACACAGCTAGTCAAGCTCTTAAGTCATTTGTCGATGAATTTATCGGATACAACCAAATCAAGATGCACCCCGACCACCAAGAGAAAACCGCATTCATCACCCCATGGGGAACCTTTTGCTACACCGTTATGCCATTCGATCTCAAGAATGTCGGGGCTACTTACCAAAGGGCTGCCATAACCATCCTATATGATTTGATTCATAAAGAGGTCGAGGTTTACGTGGATGATATGATTATCAAGTCCAAAACTAGAGAAGGTCATGTTCCCGCTCTCCGGAAGTTCTTCGAACGATTGCGACAGTATTAGATGTGACTTAATCCACAGAAGTGCGTCTTCGGCGTTACAAAGGGAAAACTCTTAGGATTCATGGTCAGTGGGAAGGGGATAGAAGCAGACCTCGCAAAGCTAAAAGCCATACTTAAGATGCCACCTCCCCGAACAGAGAAAGAAGTTCGAGGTTTCCTTGGGAAATTACAATATATCAGCCGGTTCATAAGCCAGCTAACCTCCATCTGCGAACCAATCTTTAAGCTCCTGTGAAAGGATTCAACCAAGATTTGGAACGAGGCCTGCCAAGAATCTTTTGAACGAATCAAACAATACCTAACCCAACCCCCAGTTCTCGTGCCACCACAGCCTGGTCTCCCTTTGCTCTTATACCTAATCATAATCGACACTGTAGCCGGGGCTTTGCTAGCCCAATACCTTGAAGACTCTTGCAAAGAAAGAGCCGTCTATTATGCCAGTCACAAATTGGCCGGTTACGAGGTCAACTACATTGATTTAGAAAAAGCATGTGTCGCGCTTGTCTAGGTCACCCAAAAGTTACGACACTACATGCTCTCCTTCCCCATTAAACTTGTATCCCGAATGGATCCCATCAAATACCTGCTCGAAAAACTCGCCTTATCCATTCGAATGGCCCGATAGTTGATGCTCCTAACCGAGTTTGATATCGTGTACGTCACACAAAAAGCCGTTATAGGAAGAGCCATCTCTGACTACCTCGTTGACTACCCTGTAGAAGAAACAGATGTCCGGATCTCCGAATTCCCAGATGAAAATGTCCTCTGCACCACTCAAGACTACCTCCGGTGGAAAATGTTCTTCGATGGCGCTGCCAACAAAAAGGGATATGTCATTGTGATACTTCTGGTCGCCCCAGATGACTCCCACACTCCCATCGCCATAAAATTGGATTTCCCTTGCACCAACAACATGACAGAATACGAGGCATGCACAATGGGCCTCAATGTCACTCTTAAGAAAAGTATTTAATACCTTGATGTATACGGGGATTCTGCCCTTATCATCGGTCAAGTGCTCAGAAAGTGGAAAGTCAAGGACGAAAAGCTCCAACCCTTTCATGCCCAATTAGAAGAGTTAGCCTCCCAATTCCGAGATATCACCTTCCATTACCTACCCCGAGCAAAGAATAACCTAGCCGATGCTCTCGCTACTTTAGCCTCCATGGTCGACATGCCCGAGGGAATAACAATGACCCCCTTTCTAGTTCAAAAGCAAGACAAACCAGCCCATTGTTACCATATTGATCTTGTCACCAAAGAATATCTTGAGCTAGCCAATTACTGGTACTATGATATATGGTGCCTCCTCAAACATGGTAAGTATCCCTAGGGTTCAAACAAGAACGACCGAGCTACCCTTCGAAGGCTGGCCGCTCAGTACATCATCTGTCATAAAGCACTACTCAAGAGGAATTTTGATGGAACTCATTTGCACTGTATCGCAGGAGCTGACATTGAAAAGATAATGCAAAAAATCCACAGCGGAGAATGCGGGCCCCACATGAACGATCACATGCTTGCCAAGAAGATCATCCAACAGGGCTACTACTGGACCACCATGGCCCAGGATTGCACCGCCTATGTTCAGAGATGCCCTAAATGCCAACAGTTCTCTAATCTTCAACACTTGCCTCCGCGAGAATTATACAACATGACTTCTCCCTGGCCGTTCTCCACCTGGGGTATCGACATCATAGGGAAGGCTACACCAAAAGTGTCAAATGGGCATGAGTTCATCCTGGTTGCCATCGATTACTTCACCAAATGGGTCGAGGCTGAGTCATACGCAGTATTAAATGCCAAGAAGGTGGCCAAATTCATCAAGAAAAATATCATCTGTCGATATGGGGTCCCGCACGAGCTAGTGTCAGATAACGGTTTGCACTTCGAGGCAGAAGTCACATAAGTTGTCAATGAGTATGGGATTCAGAGACACAAATATTCTCCCTACCGACCTCAGACCAATGGTGCAGTTGAAGCGCCAACAAAAACCTCAAATCCATCATCAGCAAGATGACCAAAAGCTATAGAGACTGGGCCGACCGGATCCCATACGCCCTCTAAGGCTATCGAACCTCAATTCGAACCTCTACTAGGCTACCCCTTACTCCTTGGTCTACGGCATGGAAGCAGTCTTACCTGTGGAGCTAGAAATATCCTTGCTACGCGTCATGCTCGAAAGCGAGGTTAGTGAAGAAGACTGGTGCCAAGGCCGTCTTAATGATCTAGCCCTCCTAGATAAAAGAAGATTAAAATCTCTTTATCACATACAGGGATACCATCGCCGAATAGCGCGATCGTTCAACAAGAGAGTCAAGGACTGCGGTGTCCGGGAGGGGGATTTAGTCCTCAAGGAGATGATAGAACCCATCTGGGACCCCAGAGGAAAATTCAAGCCCAATTGGAGCGGCCCTTACATCGCGAAGAAGATCTTGGCTGGTGGTGCCGCCATGCTCACTGACCTGGATGGGGAAGAGATGGACCGTCCAGTCAATCTGTACCGTCTCAAGAAATTCTACCCCTAGTCCTAAATCTCGACGCGCTACGACTCTTCTCATCCCCTTTCTATTCTAAAAAAAAACTCTTCATTTCCCTCTACCCAGAACTACGTGGGCCTTATCCTCTAGAAAAAACAATTTTTAAAACTTTTCAAAAAAAAAAACCCAGAGGTACGTAGGCAACTCATACATCTCACATGAGCACGGCCCCTTCTTTTTCAAAAAAATATATTTCTTTCTTATCCCCGAGAACGACAGTTCATTATAAACATCTACTTGAACAAAAGGATTATGTATGCCTTAGCAATCGGTGTAGATAATTCAAAACTCAAAATTCATCGAAAGGCACATCTGGATGATCAGAAACTTATTTATTTCATTATAAAGAAATTAGAGTACAGATTACATAAGAAAAAGGAGCGGATAACTCCTTTCCCCCTACTACCATAAAAACCAGATAAAATCCCCCACATCTGTTACATAAATAAACTCCCCAGGAGTCCTACCCATAGCTACCCGAAGAGCCTGCGCCCTCATCATCTACATCCTGAGGACCCCATATTTCCCCCACCTGAATGGAATGCCTCAAACATTCCATGGATCGATGAGCCTTAACCATCTTCGAAAAGACCACAACACCCCCTCCATGGAGTCAGATAAAATAAACCACCTATGACCGGTCTCTACTGCAAACATCTTGCTGACTACTTTCCTCCACAACCACTTCATATAATCTTTGGGGACATGGAAAACCTTCCCAAAAGACTGAGAGGGACGGGTTGACGAACGCCGATTTTTCCACAGAGATCCAAGCAACAGACGCAGGCGCTCAGTCAAATCTTTCACCGGAAAGAAATTTGAGGTTCGAGGGGGCACGACCTGCGCCCAGCCAAATTGGCGCAAAAGTCGCCAAAGGAAATAAAAAGAGGTCTGCCTGAGACCAACCAGCCGCACATATGAATAATCTCCTAGATCCAGAACAGGCTGCAACTGTCCCCACCAAGGCACTGACTAATACAGCCCACAAGCCCCATGCTCCACAAGACAATTCTCCTAGTTCTCAACATACAGGCCCATGCGGATGAAGTAGCGTGAAAAGAAGTTGGGTACAACCGACAAAGGATATTCCGGAGGAGTCGACAAGCGGAATCTTTCAGACAACCACATGAACAGCATTACAGGGATACCCCTTAAAAAGTCGAAACGACCTTTTCTCCAGGCATCCAGGCCATTCAAAGTCTTCGCCAATATCACCGCCGCCGAATTACGACGATATGACATCCATGAAGTAATGGATGCAATCTGTGAGTCCACTCGCACCTCCCCAGTCACCAACAATAATTTTGAAACCAGGCCCAGAACAACGGCTCCAACATAGCCAGCATCACTTACTTCCCGCGAACGTACGGACTTCAACACCACCGGGAGGGAGATCATTCCTCCGGTAACCAATGACCTGGCCGTCGAAGGAGAAATATGAAGAAGCCCGACCAATAAATCTCTAGGAGAACGAGAAAATTCGAGCAAAGCCGCAACAACGCTAGGATTCACACCTAGTATGACAAAAAATTCCTCGTAGGTAGGACAAACTTCTTCCAACCCAAAGCGGAATACATGATCTTCGGGGTACCAGAATTGTACCGCCGCTGTCAGCATATTCCACTCAAAAGGCCGATTGTGCCACAAGGAAACTCGGCGCATGTTAAAGGCATCATAATCAACATTATACGAGCACATAGCTTCCAAGGCTTCGAGGTAGTTGACAAACTCAATGCTACCAGGGAGAGCCATCCCACAAAACTAAAAGATGATGGGTGGGTATGTAAGAATGCAAAAGGTGTGATGAAAACACTCCACCCTTCTCCCTTTTTATACTTAAAAATCCTCACAAAGGACATAATCCCTACAGAAATCGAAAGGAATCCTACCCCACAAGGTACCAAAGGCTGAAGAGGGTACCATTCAAAGCTTTCAATTTATGGGACTGGACTGAACTGCCGATAGGCAGGTCAGGGTGCTTGCCGATCGGCAACCCCCCTATTTTTGGAAAGTTCCCTTTTTCCTCTTTTGACAAAAATAAAAAACTCAAATAAATTGATATTCTCAACAGAATTTCAAGAATCCCTTTTCTTCTTATATAATTCCCCTTTTTAATAAAGACCGTCCTTCAAAAATTCAAAAAACATTCCTTTTCACAATCTCAGCAGCAAAGTAAAAAGCGCATATGCATGCATTCATTCCTCATAAATAAAAGAAGATAGCCAAAAAAAACTGCATTGCATTGCATATATATATTTTCTGTGTTACATCATTTTGCAGGAAATAAAGAAAAAGCCAAAAACAACGGGACTCAGCCCGAACCCACATTCCACTTCCTCTCTCTCTCTTAAGAGCTTCCACCCCTGCGACGTGCTCTCTTCCCCCTACGGCGAGACGACGCGCCCCCACTACCCGAGCCAGAGTCTTCCCCGGACGAGGCTGACGGCACCAAGCAAGAAGGAATAGGGACAACATCCCGAATGTGGGCAGTCGCCGATGATATCCAGTCTCTGATGTCCCTGAGCCAAGTGGTCGACACTCGAATTTGCTGTAAGTAAAAGGCAGAATCAGTATCAAGCAAAAGAAATCAAAAAAGAGAGGAAAAGAACTAAAAGGTTTACCGCAGGACGAAGGACGTCCTCTGTCAAGCCCAGCTCCTCTGGATCCATCGCAATGGGACGGTGCAGCATCGACACTATCCCTCCATCAGCCCGCCGGATGTTATACGAAGGAGTGTGCAGTCGAACAAAAGGGACCTCCGAGGTTGCCGCCGCCGCAGGTACCGACGGACCACCACCACTATAGGAAGACCCCACCGCTCGACTCGAACCAGTAGGAGGGAAAGGCAAAGAATCATGTATACTGGGCGCCATTAACCAGCTCGTCACAAAGTCCATATAATCATACGGCGCGACCGTATCAGTATACAACGCATAGAACTCGCCAATCATCGTCGCGATCCTCTCATCCTCCAACAAGTGTCGCTCTCGCCTCATAGACGTAAGAGGTTGTGCGGGAGGCACCACCACCTCCTCCTCAGCAATCTGACGGATCACCCTCTCCCCGAGGTACCAGGAATGGCCGAACTCATGAGCCAATAAATGCCTCATCTGTGCGTTCACCCCAGTCAACCCCGTATCCTGAATGGCGGTCCCCCAAGGATAAAAGGTCACCTGAAAATCCCCAAGCAGGCATAAGTCAATACAAAATTAGAGAAAGAGTCTTACCCGACCACTGGTCAGGTCATTCAAGACCTGACACACCACCTCCAGGGAAAGAGATCCTTTCGACTGCCGGTTGGCCTTACACCATCGATACAGTCGGCAGAAGTCCCCAACAATGTCGTCCTTCAAAGCGATCAGCGGGGTGTTACACCAAATCACCTCATAGAACCACATCTGAATTCATAAAAAGGGACGCATAAAGAAAATGCGAATACATGAAAGGAAAATGCGAATGCATGAAAGGAACATGCGTAAAGAATACCTCAAGGAGATACGTGGCTCCAGTAAAAGTCTACCGACAGCACCGGCTGAATGCATCTAAAGAAGAGTAAAGGGTCGCCAAGGTCAGACTCCCCCAATCATAGAAAGGGATGTTCGAAAACATCCTCAAGTACGACAGAAACCACAAATGGACGACGCCACCATGAAACCTTCCAGCACCAACAAGATGAACAACCGGGCCATCTGCCACACTTGCAGCCCGTCCTCCACATCAACCACCCTGCTCAGCAAAACATCCTTCAGTAAGGACAGCCGGATAGAATCCCTAGAGACTATCCTACTCACATCACTGAGTGCCGCATACACCGCCTCCGGCCTCACTCGCAAGGAGCGATCCACCTCTATCTGCTCCCCGTCACAATCCAGCCCCAACAGTTGCTGTACATCTATAGGAGTCACCGTCATCTCCCCGAAGCCAAAATGAAAAGTGTGGGTAGTGTCCCACCACCTCTCCCCCAAGGCACACAAAACGGCTGTCAAACGAGGCTTCTCATCCAGCGCAGCCGCCAACCTCCCAAAACTCGCTGAAGATACCATCCAACACACCACGGGTGGAAGATGCTCCCAAACATCCCTAAGCCCCGTAGTTTCGTGGGCACGCATGTTCTTCAAGGAAATATCCGACTGGCAAAATGGAAAATTCAGTCAAAGGTCAAGAAAAAGGGAAAAATCACCCAAAAAGGAAAAAATGCCAAAGGTCAGGTTACTTACATAACCGTCGGGAATCACTCTCAAAGAGCGATGACGCGACGGCTCCCGCAGCAAGGTCCGCTCATCCGCAACCGGCTCGAATGCATCAAAGGCATTCTCATTTCCCAAAGCAAGGGGCACCCTGTCCTTCCAATCCACATTCGCCCAGTCATCAACGGTCAACCACTCCGGTGGACAGCGGTGCTCACAAAGGTGGCCATTTCTTGAAGATCGGAACGTTAAAACAATTTGCAGAGAGAAATCGCAGAAAGAGAGAAGGCAAGAGGCTGTGAAAAATAAAGGGGATTCGCCCCCTTTATATAGGAGGCCAAACGCTATGCCGATCGACACTTACCCCTGCCATACGGATCGGCATTGTCTCCTCACCTTCCTGAGGCAACCCAAAAGTCCGTGCCACTGCCGAATGGCACCCCTCATACCATGCCGACCGGCACCCTCCTTAAAATTTCGTACATAAATTCCCAAAAAAATACCAGGAAGCCTCGAAAAATCCCCGAAAAATTCCTAAAAATCCTAGGAGGGATTTAGAACATTTTTCATTAAGAAAAATTCGCACTCTTTCAAGCGATAGACCGTTTTCCCCAACGGAGCCCTCAAAATCCAAAGCGAATGACCTCTCAGGCAAGGCGCCCGGACCACCTAATCACCTCTTCATCAGACTTTACAAAAGGCCTCCCTGGCCATTGGCTATCCGGTGCGATACATTATCACACGGTATTTTTCCCAGCGGAAATCGAAAGAACCACTCGCCCCGAGCGATCTCTCCCAAAGGGGCAATCCAAGTTTCCCCCAGCTCATTCATCATTCCCCAACGGAACCTCAAATACAATTCTCATCCCCCAAACGGAACCCCTCTTCCCCAGCGGAATCCTCAAAAGTTAAGTGAAAACTCCTCCCGGCAAAGCTCCGGAAAATCCCTAAGGATCATCTGATCATTTTCCCCAGCGAAATTCTCTCACAGCACCCAAAATAGGTTGTTCCCCCCTGCGAGATCTCCTATAAAGCTTCCCCCAGCTATCAGCTCCCCAGCTCAAATCACAAAGCTCTTTCTCCAGCAGAATCAAAATACAATCTTTATCCACTCTTGGGTCAGAATTGACCCCGGTCTTGGATCGTCACCTTAGTTAGGTCAGAATTGACCTCGGTCCTCGGTCGTCACCACTCTTGGGTCAGAATTGGCCCCGGTCATGGATCGTCACCTCAGTTAGGTCAGAATTGACCTCGGTCCTCGGTCGTCACCACTTTTGGGTCAGAATTAGCCCCGATCTTGGATTGTCACCTCAGTTAGGTCAGAAATGACCTCGGTCCTCGATCGTCACCACTCCTGGGTCAAAATTGGCCCCGATCTTGGATCGTCACCTCAGTTGGATCAGAATTGACCTCGGTCCTCGGTCGTCACCACTCTTGGGTCAGAATTGGCCCCGGTCTTGGATAGTCACCTCAGTTAGGTCAGAATTGACCTCGGTCCTCGATCGTCACCACTCTTGGGTCGTAATTGACCCCGGTCTTGGATCGTCACCTCAGTTAGGTCGGAATCGACCTCGGTCCTCGGTCGTCACCACTCTTAGGTCAGAATTGGCCCCGGTGTTAGACCGTCACCTTAGTTAGGTCAGAATCGAACTCGGTCCTCGGTCGTCACCACTCTTGGGTTAGAATTGGCCCCGGTCTTGGATCGTCACCTTAAGTCAGAATTAACCTCGGTCCTCGGTCGTCACCACTCTTGGGTCAGAATTGGCCCCGGTCTTGGATCGTCACCTTTGTTTGGTCAGAATTGACCTCGGTCCTCGGTCGTCACCACTCTTGGGTCAGAATTGACCCCGGTCTTGGATCGTCACCTTAGTTAGGTTAGAATTGACCTCGGTCCTCGGTCGTCACCACTCTTGGGTCAGGATTGACCCCGATCTTGGGTCCTCGGTCGTCACCACTCTTAGGTCAGAACTGAACTCGACCCTTTGAATTGGTCATCATCATTTCCTTAGGTCCTCAAAACCGACCTCGACCCGCTGAATTGGTCACCCTCGCTTCCTTAAGCCCACAGATTCGGCTTTGATCCACAGAATTGATCATCCCCAGCATACTTCTTAAGTCCTCGAAATTGACCTCGACCCTCTGAATCGGTCATACTCCCTCAAAGGCATCATGCGGTGTCTAATCGACGGCTATCATTTGTTCCAAACTCACCTATCGAGGGGCTCTATAGACACCTCACTCTGTTACCCCCTAACTCTCCTTAGGTCCCTAGTACCTCCACTCATCATCGCAGACCCAGGTCACGTCCCGAGTACTGACCTGGAAGCCATCGGGCACCCCCGACTCTGTTTGACCCAAAAGTCAAACTCCTCGTCTTAATCGAGACTCAATGAATCTTCGAAGGGCACTGAATACCCTTTCCAACGGTCTGCCCCGTGCGCGATTCTGACTTACCATGAGGACGAACGCGCCGTTTGCGTCCGAAACCTGACCCAGAGGCCACCGGGCGCTCTCGGGCTCTGTTTGACCTAAGTCAACTCTTCAGATCGACCAAGGCTGAATGAATCCTCGAAGGGCACTGAATACCCTTTTCAATGGTCCATCCCGTACGCAATTTTGACTTTCCATGCGGACGAACGATCTGTTTGACTCCGGGAAGCCACCGAGCGCTTCCCGGGCCCAGTTGACCAAAGTCAACTCTCCAAACTGGGTCAAACTTTTTGGAATGTCGAAGTAAATCTCCTAACCTTTCCAATGGTATGCCCCGTGCGCGATTCAAACTTACCATGCGGACGAACGATCCATTTGCGTCCGAACGATTCCCCGTCCAGCGGACCGACAAACGCTTCCGAGCCACATTTGACCCAAAGTCAACTCCCGAACTCGGGAGCAGTCCAAAGGACTTTTGGAGGTCTCTGAATTATCTTTCCAACGGTATGCCCCGTGCACGATTCTGATCAACGGTTTGCCCTCAGCGGTTAATTTTCCGAAAAAGCCTGAGGTGCACTACCAAGGCCTTGGCCTCATTTACAAAGAGAGCCCCGATCTGATAGAAATCTCTCTGAACGAATCCCAGAAACCTCTCTCTAAGGCAGCGTGATTTCAACTTCCAAACCCCTTTTTCACTTCCACTTTTCATCATCCCTTTCATCAAACTTGATGAATTAACCACTCTCCATCGCCACCCAAGCTCAAGGGCTGCTCCCCAACGTTCAAGATCAAGCTCAAGGTCCCCAAAAAGGTCCAACTTTCTCAAACTCTCTCCTAAATTCTCTTAAATTTGCAATAACTTGTTTTCTTACTTAACACTTTTATTATCTCATCCCACACATCATAAATATACTTATTATCTAGTATTATTGCACAACTCTTATTTTCATATAAATAAAAAACCCAAAAAATAAGAAAAAGAGGGTTTGCTCATAAATTCCAAGTAGGGATTCTCACACCTTTTCCACACTTTTCTCACAACTAAAACAGTTTTTCTACACACACACATACACACACACTTACAAATAAGAGATTTCTCCATTTGGATTTATGGGTTAAACCCCACCCTCGTTCGTATGCGAACTACGTGGACTTTGATGCCTTTATAGGCTACGTAGGCGTCTCAGAGTAAAACCCGAGGCTCGAGTCCTTTTCTCACTTTGTCTCTCTTCTCTTTATCTCATTTCTATTATATTCTATACATTCGATCTTAGTGGCGTATTATTCCACATGCGTTATCGTTCCCTTATAGCGATCAACGTAGGGGTAATCGCGCAAATCCTATTTTCTACACTAATCTCACATTCCTACGGATGACTCGCTTTATCCTTTCCATGATACAAGTCGAGGATTCCTACCTCCATTCTATATATACACATACACACATATCACGGGGGGAAATATAAGAGAAAATAACAAATATCCATGAGAGACCGAGAGGGCGGAATGGGTGCCTAACACCTTCCCATTTCGTAACTAAGCCTCCGAACCCTTTCCGAATCATTTTTGGTTTCGCACGCACCAGTATGTCTGTGGAAGCCATCCTTCGGGGTGGCTTCCCCTTTTTCTTTTGTCTGTTTTGAGTAAAATAGACTGACGACTCTGAATCTCTCTACATTTTTCAAACCTCACAAAATCGACGCCGGCCGAAGCGCTCTCCCTAGAGAGAGGATGCGCGGGACCCGAAGGATCCCTTCCTCCCTCCGTGGACGGGGATCGGGGGATGGCCACAGTGTCCAAAATTCAACACGAACACGACATGGCATGACAGCGGGTCCAATAACCCAGACCCGAACACGACCTGACCACGATAAGCCGTGCCAATTTCGTGTTAATTTCGTTCCGTGCCGTTTCGTGTTACCGTGTCGTTTCCAAAATTACCACCCCTACCTTGTAACGGTACTGAGATATTTTAAGTAACATAAGTAATCATGAAGAGACTGAGCTTTAAACTAAATATCATAACCTTGTTATTTCTCGAGATAAAACTTAATGGGAATAAGTTAGATCGGCATATGAGATTTCTTAGTACGGTAGGCGTGCACACTGGATGAGAGGTGAGAATTCGAAAGGGAGTGTCGCATATTAACATGGTTGTTACATTAGCCGGTAAGCATTTTAAATACTTTCTAAACTATTTTTAAACCGTTTTACACTGGGGCGTTGACCCGTTTCCTGTCACTTTTCTCTCTCTTATATATATATGTATGTATTACAAGTGCCCAGCCACATGAGCGTCATGCATAGATTCTTTGGATTGGACGTGTTACAGCTTATGTGGGAGTTGCAGGCCTTTGCTTTAGACGAACTCATCATCGATTATGTTCCTATTTTAGTTCTGCTTAGTTAGGGCATGTGTCGCCCGTTTTCCTATTCCGTTGGATTTGTCAGAGATTTATGTTTATTTATATTTCCAGTATTTGGTACTCTTTGGGAGTTAACTCTTTGGGGTCTTCCATGAAGAGGGTTATGAGGTTCGGAAAGAAGGAAAAGCTAGCGCTGAGGTATGTGGGACCTTTTCCCGATTATTGAGAGAGTGGGACGAGTGGCATGTAGACTGGATTTACCAGAGCATCTTTAGCGAATACACAACGTGTTCCATGTGGCATTGCCGAAGAAGTACAGGAGGAGCGGGATAACTTTCTGGCATGTTCCACTCGAGGAGATTGATTTGCAGCCAGATGTCTCATACGAGGAGAGATCTGTGGCTATTCTGGATCGTAGTGAGTGTAAATTGTGGTCTAAAGTGGTACCATTAGTCAGAGTTCAATGGGGACACCACAGTGTTGACGAGTCTACATAGAAGCAGGAGGATGACATGCGAGAACAATATCAATAGTTATTCGCCATAGATATGACTTAATTTCGGGGACGAAATTCCCTGTAGGGGAGGGGGGGGGGGGGGGGAGTATGTAATACCCCATATTTCTGCGTACTTGGAATTTAATTAATTCGGTAATTTAGTCATTTTCGTTTTGTTTTAAATTACATGAGTGACTTAATTTAATTTAATAAAATAATGGCGTGGTTATTAAATTTTAATCAAGAGAGTGAGATTATGATTAATATTGTGTGGTAAATTTACTAACTGGATGGTAAATAATTTATGAAAATTACTGTGCCATTGATGACTCCTGGCACACATTCCATATGATCGATGATTCTAATGCGCATCCATGCCACCCCGACTCACCCCAAACTGGAGTTCCTGTGGATCCAAACTCATTTTTTTCAACATTATCTTAGTTTTAAAGGGCCGCGCTGGTGACATTCAACCTCCCCCCCCCACTCATCCCACCGTCGAAGCGCCGGTAGGCTCAAAAACCCATTTACTCAATATTCTCATACTTTTAAAGATTCGCGCTAGCGGCACCCAATCCCCACCCCCACCCACCTCCATTGTCGGAGTTCCAACGACCTTCATCAGAGCTCGGGGTTGGGGTGGCATGGGCTGTCGCTGACCTTTAAAAATAAGAGAATATTTGGATAAAATGGGTGTTTGAACGATTAAATGAGTTAAAGTAAAAATAGGTGTTTTATATATATATAAACACATTAATTGACTCGTTTATTTAATCAATTTGTTTGTATTATTGTTTAATAATAACAATAAATGTGACAACCCAGTTAATATGTATTATTATATGTAATTCATATTTTGAGATTTTTTAATTAAGCCTTATTGACTATTCAACCATTAATTAAGTTCTATTTTTAAAGTCGTACACAGTAAATATTACTGTTTGTGTAATTTTTTTCATTAAAATATTATATACTCCATAGATCTTATTTGATAAATATATAAATTTTATTTTTTTGTGAACACAGTAAATTTTACCGTTTGTGTAATGTTAATATAATATATATTATTATTTGTGAAAATGCCACACATATAAAAGTATTTCATTTTCTGGTGCATAAAGTAGTAAAGCTTACTGTCCGTGTATTTTTTTTTTGAAATTTTATAGGTTCTTGTTTGATAGATCTCGGCGAACAGATTTCAAAAATCGTAACTTTGCGAAAAATGAATTTGCCAATCAAAAGTTATGATCATTTTAAGAGTAAAAATAGGATGAAAAAAAGTTCAACCACTTATGTAATTTCTTCAAGAAGTTACGGAATGTTGGTTTTAAAAGGATAAAATTGTAAAAAAAATTCTCTAAATTAAAAATAAAAGTTATTTAATAATTGAAAAATTAATAGGACTTAAATAGAAAAATTCTAGTATTAAGGTGTGTTTAATTGATATAGAATTTTTTTCCATAAATAGTTATTTGAACTCATATTTTCTCTTATAGTACTTCGATTAGAAATACTTTGTATAAGAACAATCAATATTCAAGTGACAAGAGTTTTATTTCAAGCCTCATTTTTATTGAAAAATAGTTCTTATCCACGCACCAAAGAATTAATTTTTATAATAAATAGAAAAAATAACACCAAAAGCTGATATATTTTTTACATATTTGGTTTTCCACGCATTTTCATGGTTAGAATCAAACACACCCTTATAATATCTTTGTATAAAAAAACCCATTTCTCGTATCAGGAGGGGTTTTGATAAGTTTAAATTGACGTCGTAAAATATTATAAACAATTAAATGAGATGAGGGTGTTGGGAGTGTTCACGTAACGCGAGTCAACTGCGATTGCGATACACAGTAAATGAACGTTCGATTCTGTATTCCAGTAGAACATGAGCTCCATATTCAACCACTCCTAGATATACTCCCACCAAACCAAACCAAACCAAACGATCTGCCTCTGTTGTGGTGGTGTTCTGTTTTCGCTCTCACCTTATCTTATATAAGATGAAGTCACCGTTTGCACTTGCGCTGACAGTGTTGGTCTTAACTACCTTTTCCACCGTCAAATCCTCCATTGACTTCGCCGGTATTTCAAATGTGAGCCGCCCCTCACCCCTCACTGGCTTATGCGATCACCTCATCAAACCCTCTGGCTACCCTTGCTCCGAACACACCGTAAATTAACTTCATTGACTTTCTGAGTAATTTACTTCACTCTATGTTGCCATTTTTTTTTTTACTTATTTCGTTATTCAGCTGCAGACTGAAACCGAGGATGGTTATTTGTTGGGTCTGCAACGAGTGTCCTCTCCAATTGGAAAATTAAAAGGAGAGAGGGGTCCTCCGGTTCTGCTTCTACATGGACTCTTTATGGTCATCTTTCTACTATCTTATCTCATATTTTACCCAATCTGTAATGTACTCATAATTTGACCATGGGTATCAATGTATCCTCAAGAGATGGTTACAATGCCTTACGTTTTTTTTTTCTGGATGCCAAATAATTTATAGCTGATTTATTTATTCAGTTATTATTGGCTTTTAAATTGTGTAGAGGAAAAGGGAAAGGTACCTGATACATAATTAGCTTTTAGTTAAAGCACAATATAACGTGCTGAAATGGAAGAGGGTATTATATTCTTTGTCACCTAATTAAGGAAGATGGGGGTTTATTGGGTGCTAGGCATGGTAACCATTAAACCATATTATAATACCATGCATAGTGGTAGCTTAAGGAACTAAGTTATTCTTTGTGTGTTCCTACCATAGAATAATCAGGGAACAAGTTTATTCAAGACTATTCTAGATTAGAATAAGTACAGCACCCATAAAAAGAATGCGAATGGGTGGCATGCGTTACTCTTATCTTTCATAATGGGTAGGCATGCCAAAAAAAATTGACCTATCCCCCGTAAGCATAAGGGATATGTGTTTTACCATGAAATCGTTTTTGAATACATATACCTCTCGCGCATAAACAAGCACTATAAAGATTAAATTAAAAGAGAACAACAAAAACACACCACTATATATGAAGAAATTACAATGTACAGTAGATCCTACCAAGAACAAATCATGTCCCCTTGATTCTTCAATCCAAAATTTGAAAAGTCATTCTATGTCAACTATCCACTCAAGTCGATCAAACTTTAAAGCTTAGAACCCTCTCAACCTCGCGCTTCCCATGTAAACTTATGAGAAATCCCCTCATCCACCCTTTAGCAATATCCAAAGGGTGAATGGAAAATATCTTGGTCCAAAATCTCATCTTAGAAAGAGCCTCACATTTTGCCTTCCGAGACTCTTTCTCATGCCCTCCAAATGTGCTACAAAATTTAGGTCAATTGACCCCTAAAATGATTTTTTATACTTAGAAGAAGGTTGTGGCAAACCCCCTGAAATACCATCATTTAAATCCACCTATCGCAACCATTCTCCTCCACTTCATAATCACTTAACTAGAGCCAAAGTCTTCATTGGAAATAAAGAAAACCTTAAACGACTGCCTATGAAGCACGGATTCTTCAAATTGGTAAACGAATTCGTATCACACCCGAATCGGGTGCGATTCTCTCCCGTTTCGCACCCATCGTGTATCCAATTATTTTAATTAAATTTGATTCGGATTCTTCATGAATCCTGATTTTTCTCGTGGAGAGTACTCGGGTCATCCCATTTTTTTGGTATTTTTTTTAATCAACGTCCTTTGTGAAGCTATGATGATATATATAGTCTAGATTAGATGGAACTTTGAGAAGGAGAGAGGGTGAGAGTTGGCCAAAGATAGAGATTCGAGGGTTAGAAAGTTACATATTGAATTGAAAATCATTGACGTAGATTTTATTGATGCGGATCTTCAAGTTCAACATTGTCGTGTTATTGCAAATCAACTTTCAACATTTTTCGACCTCGAGTGGTGACACTGAATAATAGATCCACAATGATTTACATGGGTGGTGTTCGAAAGTTAGATGCATAGTACGAAAGCTGAAATTAAATAGTGGGAAGTTGTTTGAGAATAGATCTTTCTTAGTTATTGGCTTTTAAATTGTGTAGAGGAAAAGGGAAAGGTACCTGATACATAATTAGCTTCTAGTTAAACCACTATATAACGTGCTGAAATGGAAGAGGGTATCATATTCTTTGTCACCTAATTAAGGAAGATGGGGGTTTATTGGATGCTAGGCATGGTAATCATTAAACCATATGATAATACCATGCACAGTGGTAGCTTAAGGAACTAAGTTATTCATTGTGTGTTTCCACCATAGAATAATCAGGGAACAAGTTTATTCTAGACTAATCTAGATTAGAATAACTACAACACCCATAAAAAGAATGTGAATGGGTGGAATGCATTACTCTTATCTATCATAAGGGGTATGCATGCCATAAAAAATTGACTTATCCCCCGTAAGCATAAGGTATGTGTGTTTACCATGAAATCATTTTTGAGTACATATACCTCTCGCGCATAAAGAAGCACTATAAAAATTAAATTAAAAGAGAACGACAAAAGCACACCACTATATATGCAGTGGCGGACCCAGGATTTTGAGTAAAGGGGTGTGAAAAGTTCTAGCGAAATCCGGGGGTTTGTGGGTGGGAGCCCCTGAGGCAAATTTTTTTGGGTTATTTTTACTTTATGTTTTTGCAATTTTTTAACCCTAAAAATGTTAGATAACTAAGGTTGTGTTTTTTCTTCCATTGGCACATTATTTGAACCCACATTTCGCGATTGCACTTTGGGTTCAGAATAAGTTTCATCACCCCTCTTTCTTTTAAAGTATTTTTCCATGACCCCTAAAAATACATTTGAAATATTTTCATTAGACCTAATATTATTTCAAACTATTAAACAATAATGCAAACTTAATAAAATTAGTCCAACCAAACTAACATCTGAATTAACAACTAACAAAACTAACATTTAAAAGTTAACAACAAATAAATTAACAAAATTAACTAATAAAATTGGAGCCACAAATTTCAGCAACAAATTAAACAGAACAAATCAACAACTTAAAATTTCATCATCAACTCAACAACAAATAAAAGTTTCATACCATAAATTAAGAAAACAAACTAAAATAAATACCTGCTTGCTGTCGAGCCTGGAGGAGGTGGGAGGAGGAGGAGCTCCTGCTGCTTGCTACGCCTGGCAGATCGGGGCTGTGTGCGAGAGAGAGAGAGCACAGAGGGGCCACAAGGGAGAGGGATAGAAGAGGAGGGGAGGGAGACACCCGAGAGAGAGAGAGAGAGAGAGAGAGAGGGAGAGGGAGAGGGGAAACGGCTGAAACATAAATGGAGAGAAGAAGAAACCCTTTTCTTTTAACAAAGTTAAGTTAGGTTAGATTTTTAATTAATTACATATTCACCCCCAAAGTTTAAAAACCCTTATCCGCTGCTAGCCTTTCATTTTAACAACTTACACATAGGTCCATAATTTTTTTTACACCATACTCAACAAAGATTCCGGAAAACCTTGTGGGTGCGGCCGCACCCCTTCGGGTGGGGTGGGTCCGCCCCTGTATATATGAAGAAATTACAACGTATAGTAGGTCCTACCAAGTACAAATCATGTCCCCTTGGTTCTTCAATCCAAATTTTGAAAAGTCATTCTATATCATCTATCCACTCAAGTTGATCAAAGTTTTAAGCTTATAACCCTCTCAACCTCGCGCTGCCCATGTAAACTTGTGAGAAATCCCCTTTATCTACCTAAGGGTGAATGGAAAATACTTCACCTCTCACTCCAAAATCTCATCTTAGAAAGAGCCTTACATTTTGCCTTCGAGACTCTTTCTCTCGCCCTCCAAATGTGTTGCAAAACTTAGGTCGAATGACCCCTAAAATGATTTTTTATACTTGAGAGAAGGCTGTGGCAAAACCCCTGAAATACCATCATTTAAATCCACCAATCGCAACCATTCGCCTCCACTTCATGATCACTTAACTAGAGCCAAAGGCTTCACCGGAATGAAGAAAACCTTCAACGACTGCCTATGAAGCACGTATTCTTCAAATTGGTATACGAATTCGAATTGCACCTGAATGGGGTGCGATTCTCACCCGATTCTCCCCCAATTCGCATCCGCCGCATATCCAATTATTTTAATTAAATTTGATTACCAATTCTTTAAGAATCCTGATTTTTCTCGTGGAGAATACTCAGATCAACTCATTTTCTATTTTTTTTATCAACGTCCTTCATGAAGCTGTGAGGATATATATAGTCTAGATTAGATGGAACTTTGAGAAGGAGAGAGGGTGCGAGTTGGCCAAAGACAGAGATTCGAGGGTTAGAAAGTTACATATTGAATTGAAAATCATTGACGTGGATTTTATTGATGTGGATCTTCAAGTTCAACATTGTTGTGTTATTGCAAATCAACTTTCAACTTTTTTCGACCTTGAGTGGTGACACTGAATAATAGTTCCACAATGATTTACACGAGTGGCGTTCGAAAGTTAGATACATGGTACGAAAGCTGAAATCAAATAGTGGGAAGTTGTTTGGGAATAGATCTTTTTTAAGAATGATATTATCACTTAAATCTTTTTCTTTATGGTCCTATTTTTATGTTGGAGATTTATAAAAGTAGTTGTTAATTTGTGTATAACCTGATGTACAATCGAAATAAAATTAAGGAATATTATGATATATTTATATTTTGATTATATTTCCTAACGCATCCGAATCCTACTTTTTTGAGATTTTTCGAATCGCTGCACCCCCGCACTGTGTCGCACTGTGCTTCATAGACGACTGCAAACCTCATTTCCCCCATTCCGAAATCTTAGCAATATCTAGGAGACTAAATAGCCTTCAACGAATTTTTTGTTGGCAATGAGTGCTTGTTAGCCATCAACTAAAAAGTGGACAAAATTTTCTAGCCAGAAAACCCATAAATCTCCTCCTTGGCGAGAAAATACCGTAAACCATAATAAGGAGACTCCACTCGATGAGAATTTCAGTTACTCCTCATGCCGAATCTCTTCGCTTGCTATGACGACCAAAAGATCCATCATTGACATTCCTTATACC
Source organism: Sambucus nigra (assembly GCA_949130495.1). Taxonomy (NCBI): domain Eukaryota; kingdom Viridiplantae; phylum Streptophyta; class Magnoliopsida; order Dipsacales; family Adoxaceae; genus Sambucus; species Sambucus nigra. Next base: position 528,187,979 of record OX422210.1, on the reverse strand, counting down.
GATTACACCTATCTGTATACCATTCAAAACCTTCTCAAAAGATTCGAATATCTGTAAAATTATCCTTGGAGTATAAAAACTTCCTTGCAAATATACCCGGCGCACCTTGCAATTTTCAACTTCTTAGCCCTCCGAAGTTGAACCTGTGGGTCAATGCCTAAATATATCTGCAACCTGTCGAATATACTCAACGATTCTGATGAAGGATTTTGATCCAACACGTTCTGTAACAAAATATCTTTGCACCATCATCTGTCGTAGTTACACACCGCTCATCAGTTTTATACGAGTGTGTCAGAAAGACCTTCCGCACATGTGCACTTTGTTCTTAATAAACCATCGATATCAAACCAGATGTTTTAAACTACCTACACGCAATTCATACAACACAGTGTGAAACATGAACTCCCTTTATAATTGACTCCCTCTACCAACTAATTACACATAATTTGTTTCCATTATTAACATTCCTTATACCAGTTACACCTACCCGCATACCGTTCAAAACCTTCACACTCTCTATTTTTCTTCGATGTACATTCTTTCATTATCTATGGTACAAAACCCGTGTTGAACAAGCATGACCTCCACTCGAAATTACTAAGAGAGAGTCAACCATTATCATTAAGTCCCTCCACCTAAATTTTTGAAGGTAATAATCCCTGGTCACAATTGAATGCCCAAGAAATACAATACTAGTGGTTTTACACCAAAATAATATCAAAATTTCTGTCTTTATGTCAATTCGTTGTGTAAACCGCCCACCGACCATTATCCTAAAGATAAGCAAGATATAATGGTTATAATAAACAAGCATCATAATGATGAAATTAAGAGAGAACAACACACCAAGATATAGAGTGGCTCACCAATTTTGATTTGGTTATATTCACATAGAGGCCCGATTCTACTACATGTAAAGAAATTACAACATATAATAGAGAGTATTAGGATAAATAGCATACCCTTTACTCTCTTTGCTTAAATCTTGGATTGTTATTGTACATCAACTCTCTTGTCCATTAAATCAAAGTTTTAAGTTGAGAACCCTCTTAACCTCGTGCTTACAAGTGCTTCTCATGTATCAACCCAGTGCAATCCGCTCCCCTTGTAACTCGATGTGATCCCCTCACATAATACATTTAGAGAACACGCAATACATGAAAAAGTCACACACACAACTCTTTTCCACCTTTGATCAATATCCATGGGTGAGTGGAAACTCACCTCTTGCCCCAAAATCTCACCTTAAGAAGAGCCTAACTGATCTAAATAATATTTGTAATTTTTCTTTCTTTTGTCTTTTGTCACACTTGTCATATTTTAGTGTTTAGATATTATATTTAGGATAAAAAATTCCAGAAGGTTCCATTAGTATTCTCATGGATGACACCTCATGACAATACACCACATGACAATACACCTCATGACAATACACCTCATGACAACTAAAATTAACTAGCATCTTCTAGAACCCTCTCCCAGTGCCTATAAATGCAATCGTTCCCCATTGGGAAGAGATATCTTTGGCTTTTTAATAAAAAATGAGATTTATGCTTGTGTTTTCTCTCTTCTTTGGATCCAATTGGTGGTGTTTATATCAAATTGGTATCAAAACGAGATGAGCTCCTTGGTATGTGTATGGGTGTGTGTCTCCCAATTACATCTCCATCTATGGTTCCCAAAAAGAGAATTCAGAACAATGATGCTGAAAATCATTTGATGACCCTAAAAGACATCATGGTTCAAAAGAGGGCTGAAATCAAGGAGCAAATGGCTGAAATGAGGAACCAACAAACCTTAAAAACTGGAGGTTTTTACTTTCTCAACTCATTACTTCTCCCATTCAAACCCTAGACCCAATCTTGAACCTTAATTCCAATGTTCAAGAATGACCAAATAAATTAAACCTTTTCGCTGCTCAAACTAACCAAACCACTGAAAATGAAAGAAAGGGAATTCGTAGCCCTACGACTATGATAAAGAAGCACAAAAAGAAGAAGAGAAGGTTGAAACCCCCAAATCCAGAGCCCTGATTAAACTCTTGGGGATAATTGCAAAGAGAGAAGCAACAAAATGAGAAACCAGAAAAAATGTTTGGTTAACTTAACTCACGAGTAATTTGTCTTTGACAAAGCCCAAACGTCTTGCCAATGGCCATAACAAGCTGAATCTAAGGTTCCACAACCCTAGGTTGATTTTTACCCAAGGGGCTTAGACCGGGACTAAATCAAAGAGAGATGAAGGGAAAGAGAGAGATGAATAATCCAGATCCACTGCCAGCCGACATATTGCCATCTCCAATGAGGTCTGTGATGAAGATAGGAATTGTATTTTGTCGGGAAGCTTATTTCCTCCAAAGGGGTCTGTATAATCGTCGCTCTATTTGTGATATTAAGGGAATTATGTGTTGTTTTTGTTGAGTAACCCAAACCCCATTTGCTGATGGCCCATTTAAAAAGGAGGCTTGATTGGAACATGACGTTGCTCGAGTTGAATAGATTGGGCTTATATCGTGTTTTGAGTCCCACTACTATTTCTGGACTGAAATTTTACAACTCTAATCTCTCAAGCTTGGTGTCACATAATTTTGGACTTGGTTGTGAGGGCCGTTCTCCAATTTTACCATTCAAGTTCGAGGACGAACTCTTTCAAAGGAGGGGAGAATGATGTAGATAATAATGTAGATAGGCTTTATTGCTTAGTTTTGTTAATTGTTAGTATTAAATAAAAGGGGTTTAATCCCGTTTATGAATTATTAGAGTAAGTGAAGGGTATATTAGTCTTTTAATACTTTTCTAATTAGAGTAAGATTACTACTACTACAAATAGGTGATGATGTAATTGAAATTTCATTATTCTTTGGCTTGTTAATACAATTTTCAGATTTGTGCATGTGTTTTGTCTCTTCTTTGGATTCTATTGGTGGTGTTTGCATCATTTTCCCTTTTAGAGTTATCTTGGTTAGCGATATAACTTAGCCTATATATAAATAAGACCATTGGTCAATCATTGTAATCACTTGACGTTTTGATAGTAGTGAGATTTGGAGTATTTGTCTATTATTCTTTAGTACCATCAATGCGTTTTAGGTCAAATTGGTATAAAGTAAGGTTCTCTCAACCCGACACTTCAATGGCACTACCATCCTCCATGTTGGTGTCATCATCCACCCCTTGTGCGATGACCCAGCTGCAAACCCTAGCTACCATCAACCTCCTTCCGTGATGGCCCAACCCCACGCATCGCAAACCCTAATGACGGAAAGCACACAACATTTCTCCTAACCCAGACCCTCGACCCAATGCTTCCGTGGTTTCACTCCAACTTATTCACCGCCCACAAGTTATGTTGTCTGAAATCCTATCCCTATGCCTCGCCCCTGCCAAAAGACGATGTCAAGGGAAGAAAAACGAGGGTCGCTGCACCCTAGGTCTCAACCCCACGAGTTGAAGAAGAGGAGAAATACTCGAACCTGGAGAAAGTCAAAGAGGCTTTACAGGATGTCAATTTGATCTCTATGCTCCAACCGGTGCTGACCTTTCGATATTTCCCAACAGAGAATTCAATTTAAGGTTTTGCTATTGAACCCCGTTTAGGCGTTGTTGGTGGAAACATCGACTAAACCCTAATTGAGCACCATTTGGAGGTGTGGACTTTTTGGTTTCCTCGGTTCTGAAGGTTCAAGTCAATGGGGGGTTTCTCATTTCTTTTGCTGGGCCATTCCCTTGAGAAAAAAGCTACTGAGCCCAAAGACGGGCTAAGGCAATTTGGGGTTCACCCATATTGTTAAGGGGATGGTTTTTTATTTGGAAGAATATATGGGCACTTTTGGTAGCTGTCTTACTTAGCCCAATTAAATTTTTAGAAGTGGACATTTTTTTGCTGAAAAGTTTGGGACTCCAAATTTTTGTAAGTGGCCAAATTAATTTTTTTTGGTGCCCCGAATTACCATTTAGTGCTGCAATTTTAGAAATCTGGCCCATATTTGAAAATGCAAAGGATTTTTATATTGGATCTAGAAAATTTAGATAAAATCAAATTCGGTCCGAATTAAGTCATTTAAATTGTGTTCGTGCGTCACAGTCCTGCCTCCAATTTCTCTAAGCTCGAGGATGAGCTTTGTTAAAAGAAGGGGAGAGTGACGTGAATAAAGAAGTGTGCAATGTGGCTTAAGTGTAATGTTTTAATTGTACTGTTTTATTTTGTTTCTTTTAGTTTATGTCCTTATTTTAGTTAGGTGATACCTTTCCCTTGTAATATTCTGAAGTGCTTCTTTAGTCTTTTTACGTTAAACTTACCCTAAAAATATGGCTATTGGCCAGCCATTGTAATCACTTTACATTTTGATATTAGAGAGATTTGGCTTGTTTTTATATTCTTCTTTGGTACTATTATTCCGTTTGACATCATATTTATTAAAATTTTAAGCAGTAAAAATTATAATACATCAAGTTTTATAAGAATTGCATCTTGGTTATATAATGAGGAAGAGGTTCAAACCTTAAGTTACCTTATATCCTTAGAGAATTCAACGAACTCCTTTTTCTTTTCAAGTTATAATTTTATTAATTCCCTCTCAAAATTTTCTTCTTCTTTTGGCCTTTGCCAAAAATGTATACTGTTCAATAAATTAAGAGCAGTAGTCGTATATGGTATTTTGGGTCTTGGTTGAATGTAAGACGTTAGTGTCTTGGGAAGTCGAGTCAATTGGTGCAAGTATGACACTATTGACCATCTGTGATAATTTTCCATATTTGCGGAACACTCGGTTTGTCTATATTCTTGTTAATTTTTATTGTCGTTTTTCTTTCTTTTCTTTTCTACTTCCCAGTTGTGAGGGCGTCTTTGTGATCTTTACTCATTTAAATGTATACATACAACTACATTTTTCTCATCATTGTGGTTGTCCCTTTATCTGACCTTTCATTGTTATTCTCCTTCACAAAATAAAGATAAATAAATCTCTTAATGAGTGGCTGTGAAAATGTTCTCAATTTCAGAGTTATTCATTTGAAATTGGGCAAACTTATTAAGTGACACCTTTTACAACACTATTTGCAAAACTTGATATTTAAACAGGCTGGTGATGCTTGGTTTTTGGATTCTACGAATCAATCATTGGGATATATCCTTGCTGATCATGGTTTTGATGTTTGGGTTGGAAACGTTCGTGGGACACGCTGGAGTCACGGCCACACTTCTTTATCAGAGAAAGATAAAGTATGTAAGTTTGATTGAGTCTGCAAATGAAAATTTTGATAACTGAAGTCCTATTATAAAAACCAAATGGTGACCAAAACTAAAATATTCTTAGTCTTAAATGGCATTGTGTTGTTAATTGACTAATATCACGATCCTTTGTACATATTAAATGGCAGTTTAATAAAGAACTTCCGATTTTGTGCTGTGTGTCCATGTCATTCATATTATGAGCCAGTCTGTGCTTCTATTTTAGGAATTTTGGGATTGGAGTTGGGAGGAGATGGCTCTGTTCGACCTTGCAGAAATGCTTCGTTATGTGAATTATGTTACGAACTCCAAAATATTTGTCGTTGGACATTCACAGGTCTATATCCTCTTCGCAGCTGACCTTTCAGTTGTAAATTACGTGCTGCGGTTATTCTAATATGTTCTTATTTCCTTACTCTACAGGGGACAATCATGTCTTTGGCTGCTTTTACCCAGCCGGATATTGTGAAACTGGTCAAGGGTGCTGCACTTCTTTGTCCTATATCGTACTTGGAACATATCACTGCTCCGTTTGTTCTTAAATTAGTTCGTATGCGTCTTGATGAGGTAATGAGGTATCTTTAGTGTGTTGATGTGAATTTCCTCCTAGATTAGTTTCTCAAATTACTCACATGTATTTTTTCTCTCTGGACAGTTGTTTATATCACTGGGCATTCATCAACTTAATTTTAAGAGGTTTATAACTCTCTACAGTTTCCCTTTTCTATCTTTTTTCTTCTTCAGGATTTACTATTCCTACTCTATTATTAATTTATGTTTTGTTATGTATTCAGTGATATGGGCACTCACATCTTGGATATGATGTGTGATGAGCACTGGGACTGCAACGACATGCTGAGTTCTATCACAGGTTTGTTAGTAGTGTATGATCTTCGTAGTTTATTTACATTCCTTGATCCATGAATAGTTCCACCTAGCTGGTCAAAGCTGTTTGAGTTAATGACAATCGTGTTTCCTTTTAAGTTGGAAATGCGGATAGGATTCTCCAATCCACCTTCTGTGCTATTTTGGCCAAATTTTTTACAGTTGTCATGTTTACATATTGGATCTTTGTGCGGCATTAGACGAGAGAAGACTTTTTTTTTTTTTTTTTTTTAATTTTAAAGTTAATACGGGGTTCAATACTTGGGAGCAACCTCCATATAAAAAATGGGGGTAAGGCTAGCCGACATCCTCCTCTTCCAGACCCTAGTAGAGTGGGAGCCTTGCGCACTGGGTGGGTACGACGGAATTAGGGAAAATGCAAATTAATTCTAAAGTTTGGGGCCAATTTCAATTTTGTACCCGATCTTTTAAAAGTTGCAATGTAAACCAAAATGTAGTTATTTCAACTACATAATTTGATCTTTCAAATTGGTCAGGACTCTCTAGTTTATGGCTGCTTCTATATGGTACAAGATGTTGCTTCATTGAATTTGCTTCACTAATAGGCTCGTGATTCGACTTTGACCGGTATGGACTAGTACCAAGATCGAGTCCTAGACAAGCGGACCTAATTTTAACAGCCGGAACAGTAACAATGACCAAAATTTTAATTTGTGGCACACAAGCAAGATATCTGAGGTGTTATATTGACCAATTATAGAGTGACACTTGGCTCAGAATATCAATATATTTAAAATTTTGCCAGCTAAAAAATTTTCACCTATTAAACCAAATTAAAAAATGTAGATGTTTATTTAAAAAATAAATTAAACATAGCCACCATTAATAATAAAAGACAAAAATAGAATAAACAAAATAAAACCTTTTTTTCTCTCTCTGTAGCCCTCTTCCACCCTCTGCCAGCCACCACAGCTGAGCCACCTACCACTCCTACCCCCTCCTGTTGCCTCCTCCCACTGCCTCTTTCTGCCACTTCCTTCCTGTGACCTCTCTGTCTCTCTCTGATATATATTTAGTATAGTATGTTTTAAATTGCGGTTGTGCAAGCTGTTAAATATTATAATCACAATAACAAATTTTCACACAAAACATAGATTGTTTGAGAAAAAATCATAAATAGGTAACATTTTTGTGAAATAACGAATTGTTGGTGAATAAATATTCAAAACATTTTAATCTGAAAATTATAAATAAATACTTTTCGGAAAATAAAATAATACATTAGTAATGTTTTGAACTGACAAATCATAAGTAAAGAATTTCCAGAGAATAAAATCATAAATAGGTAACATTGTGAAATTAAAATCATAAAACATTAAGGGTACTTACATTTTGAACTGTATCACTGCCTCTTTATGAAATAGATACTCAATCCACAACCGACTTCGATTTTGAAGTCCGGTGGATCAACTGGCTTCGGTGTTTATATTGTCGGAGAAGAGAAATGTAATAGGTAGAAGGGGTAAGTGTGGATTAGGGTTTCTTCTGATTGGGGATGGAATCGGCAGAAGAGATAAACGTTTTTTTATTCTCTAAAGAAAATGGCGTCATTTTGTTAAATGAATGGCTGTAGAAAAAAACAAAAAAATACCGCAACTGTGCGCCAAATACTGCAAAAAAGTGCACAATTGCATGGGCTATAGACATCTCGCAAACCATAACAATCTATGTTAAGTTTTTTTTGAGCCGCTAAACGCAGGATCGTGCTATGTCTTTGCATTTGATTGACTGAGATCTAGGTTTGCACACTAATTGAAGCGATGTGTTCGATCTCCATAACAATTTATTTTTCGAGTTTAACTCCATCACTAGCATATGTAAATCACTTGAAGGGAGCATATAAAGCAGAAATGGATCAAACCCATGGAGTATGTGAAGTTTGTTGGATTTCATGTTATTTTAGCATTTTTCCCTTTGTATTAGGTCCTTCGTTTTTTGGGCCTTAGTTGTGTACTCTTAGTTTTGTAGTTTTTAGAACCTCTTAGAATTGTAATGTTTTTAGTATAGATACAATTATTGGGCTCCCAATTGGGCAAGTCATCACATCACAAAAATCTTTTTGGTATCAGAGCCGTAATAAAACTTTCTCCACATATCTTATCTCCCAACCCTAACCCTAATACTGTTGTTCATCATCATTGTTCATTACTACCGTTCACTGCTACCGCTCGAGCATGTTGTGGACCCTAAATAGAGGGTTTCGCCCTCTTATACCCTTTTGAGGGTTTTCTTGCTGGGTCTGATGTTTTAGAAAGGTTACTTCTTTGTTAATTTGGGGCGGTCTGTTCAGCAGCATTTTGTTGGTTGTTTGTCGAGTTTTTCGGTCTTATGTTCTCTTGATTTAGATTGGGTGATTTTTCTTTGTGTGAAGTGGTATGGCTGAATCAGGTATTGACAAATCTCCTCATGAATGGGTGCACTTTTTCTTTTGGATCCCATTGTTGTGATAAGGAGATGGTTTGTCGTCATCGTCTAGCATCGAAACAAAAATTTACGTAGACGATGTTATTGATATCACTTATTCTTATGCGGTTACTCTGTCGGTTGTCGATTCTTCTCAATGCCTGATGCTTCAAGCGTCCCCTCCGCTTTTCATGTTTAAACTGCGAAGCCCACTTGGATTATGAATTTTGGAGCCACCGATCTCATGATGGGAGAGTCATCTCTTCTTTCCTCACCCACCGTTCCCATTTTACATTACGTGCCATTGCCAAACTGTGTTGTTGTGTTTTTTCCTTCCTATTGTCTCTTTCAAGACCTCAAAGAGGATTATTGGCAGGGGCTACGAGCGCCATGGGTTGTACTATTTTGGGGAACCTCTACCATTGCAACCTCCCACCTTTAGTCTTAATGCTTCCATCTTGTCGAATTCCATTTCTTATGATGTTTCCTCTAGGCCTTGCACTTATGGCATGCTTGCCTAGGGCATGCCAATTTCCCGCACTTATATTTGTTATTCCCTCTTCTCTTTCGCAAGCGTGCAGGACAAAAAATTCTTATGTGAAGTATGTGAGCTTTCCAATCATACGAGGACTAGTTCTATTCCAAATATGAGTCGTGCTCCTAGTATGTTTGATTTGATTCATTTTGATGTGTGGGACCATCCCTGTTCGCTATTATGGAACCTTTATTGATGATTATTCTCGGTGTACTTGGGTGTATGTCCTTAAAAGTAAATCTGAAGTTCTCCCCTTGTTTGTTCAATTTCTCCAAATTATTACTACTCAAATTAAGACGGTGGTTCGTAATATCCGGTCTGATAATGGGCGTGAGTATGTTTCTAATAAGCTTAAATCTCAACTTAATTAAATATGGATCTTGCATCAACTTACTTGCCCATATACCCCCAAACAAAATGGGGTGGCAAAACCTAAAAATCGGCAATTAATAGGAGTAGTTTGATGCTTGTTGAGTGGTATAAAGGTGCCCAAATCCTGTTGGCATCTCACTGATTTATCATAAATCATACCCCAAGTCGGGTTTTGAGGGGAAGACGCCTCTCCAGTGCCTTCAACTCGATAGCACTTTATTCCACATTTTTCCTTGTGTATTTGAGTGTACTTATTTTGTTCATGATCGTTGTTCCTCTCGGACCAAACTTGATAAAGCTATTCGGTGCATTTTTGTGGTTTACTCCTCGATGTCTAAGGGATATCAGTGCTATGATCTGGTATGAAAACATATGTATCATTCTCTTAATGTTACTTTTCATAAGAATGTCTCATTTTATGGCGTGGTGAGTACTTTGTAAGCTCTTGACTCACCATCCCTTGAGGATATGATTGACTGACCTTCTCACGAGAGCGAGGCTTCATCACTTGCCCGCTCTATTGATATATTTTATGAGGTTTCTCTTCCCGCACCTTCTGAGCCCTCATGACAAGTATATTCTCGTCGCCCTCGGGCGCCTCTGCCACCTCTTCCAGACTTGGGTACTCCATCCTCTTTACCACCTCCTACTTCTGATTTTCCTTCTCGTAATCCTTCTCTTATTAGGCTTCATCCATTTACGGCTATGGTTTTGTTTATAATTATCTCATTTTCGAACGTCTTTCCTATGATAGTCTTTCATGTTCATATCGGGCTTTTATGGGCGAACTTGACTCTATCTCCTTTCCCCGATCAGCAACTGAGGTTCTCCAAAATCCTAAATAGGTGCAGGCAATGAATGTGGAAATGGATGCTTTGGATCGAAATGGTACATGGGAGCTTGTTTCTCTACCTCTCGCGGAGAAGACCGTTGGATGTAAATGGGTCTTTAAAGTAAAACTTATGGCCGATGACTCTATTGATCGCTACAAGGCACGGTTGGTGGCTAAGGGATTTACACAAATTCCTGGGAAGGATTTTGGTGCTACATTTGCTATGGTGGCCAAGGTAACTTCCGTACGATTTTTATCTCTCTTCCGGCTTCTCACTCTTGGCCTCTACATCAGTTAGACATCAAGAATGCCTTTCTACATAGGAATCTCTCCGAGACCATCTACACGGACCCTCCTCTGAGTTTTCGGGCTGAGGGAGAGTATACCGGAAAAGTGTGTCGTTTCCGGAAGCCTCTTTATAGCCTTAAGCAATCACCTTGGACATGGTTCAACAAATTCTGTGAGGTCGTTATATCCATGGGGCTTACACGATGCTCTTCCGATCATACGTGCCTTATTTGTCGTCAGCCCGATGGTAGATCCATCATTTTGTTGGTTTATATTGATGAAATTATTATTACGGGTGATGATGTCGATGGGATTGCATGAGTGAATATGGATATATGAATGGTGTTTGATGTGAAGGAGTTAGGTCCCCTCCGTTATTTTCTTGGTATTGGGATGGCTCGGTCTAAACGTGGGATCACTTTATCCCAGCATAAGTGCACTTTGGATCTTCTTTGGGATACTGAGATGCTAGGTTGTCGTCCGACTTCTACCCCTATGGACTCTAACCAAAAGCTTTCGATCGAGACAAGTGATTTGATTCTTGATCCTTCAATATATTAGAGATTGGTTGGTCTTCTTATTTACTTGACTAACACAAGACCGAATTTGGTATATGTTATGAATATGGTTATCCAAGTTATGCATGCTCTACGCATCGTACATTTGGATGTTGTCTACCACATTTTGAGATATCTCAAGTCATGTCCGGTTGGGTTGTTTTATGCCTCACGGAGTCAAACAGGTCTCTCATGTTTTACTGATGCAGATGCAGATGATGCGAGGTCGAAAATAGATTGATGTCACACTTCATGCTTTTGTACATTCGATGATTCTTACCTCATCTCATGAACGAGCAAAAAGAAGGCGGTAGTTTCACAATCTTCAGCAGAGGCCGAGTACCGTGTGATGACTCAGGGGACTTGCGAGCTTTTATGGCTTTGATCGATTTTGGAGGAGTTGGGTTTTATAGAAAAAGAATCATTGAAGTTTTTTTGTAACAACATGTCAGCTATTATGCTTGCAGTTGATTTCGTGGTTCATGAGAGGACGAAGCACGTGGAGGTTGATATTCATTTTATCTGGGAAAAGGTGAGGTCTGACATCATTCGTCCATCCTTTGTCTCTTATTCGAAGACGCCGAATTTTTTCACCAAATCAGTCGGGCCCTCTCTTCTTCGATCTTCCATTGTCAAGCTGGTCTTCATTGATATCTTCGCTCCAGCTTGAGGGGGAATGTTGAATTTCATGCTATTCTAGTAGTTTTTCCTTTTGTATTGGCCCTCCGTATTTTGGGCAGTGTTTTGGGCCTTTGTTGTATACTATTATTTTTGTAGTTTCTAGAACCTTTTAGAATTTTAAAATCTTTCGTATAAATATAATTATTGGGCTCTCAATTGGGCAAGCCATCACATCACACAAATCTTCTTAGTTTATGAATCTCAGAAGCTTTGTACTAAATACAATAAATATAAATGGTTCCAAACTGAACCAAGCGAGCCAATGCAGGTTAAGGTTGTTTAAAAGTTAAAAGACAATATATATTTGGTGTACATGTGTGTATTGGATTGACAATTTGAGGGTCTGTATTGGTTTAAAAGTTATTATTTTTTTGTTCTCTCTTTTAGTGCTGAGAGTGTTGAGGTAGAAGGGAGGGGCTTATGGTGGGAGGCGTAGCTGTGGTGTGGTGGGTTGTGGAGAGGGGAAAAGGTTAGAGAGAGAGAGAGAGAGAGAGAGAGAGGGTTATTTTGTTTATTCTTTTCTTTTTTATTTTCTAATATAAATGGTGGGTGTGTTTAGTTACCTTTTTAATTTTAAGTTTTAATATTTTTTAATTTCTTAGGTTACAATTTTTAAATAAATTATTTTTTGAGCCATGCTGTCAATCATTAATTGGTCAAAAACACGTAATATGTCCTATTTGTGTGCCTAGTTAGCATTTCTTTTGCTCTCTTAACAGAAGTGTACTGGAGGGGTACAATTACACAAATAAAAACTTACCATTGCAAAATTTTGAAATTCAGGTATAAAATTGGAATTGACCCCAAATTTCAAGGTTAATTTTGCATTTTTCCCTTCAACTTATTTTTTGAGTTGAATTGTACAATAGCATTTTGAAAACTTCACATTAATTAAAAACAATATTTGACAAGTGTAGATAACCCAAAAAAACAATATGTAAAAGTCTAAATAAACCAATAGATAATTCAGAAGAAAAATCTAAAGTTGAGGAACTCGGTTCCACTATCGAAGGAATCGCCATGCTGTTAAGCTTGAGTTGCATCATGGAGTTTTAGGTTTCTCCCTTCTTACTATTGTTGCCTTCATCTTTCACCAGTACTTGCTAAAGACGACGTTATGTTGGACGGCCTTATCCAAAATCGGATTGTTGCAAGTGGCAAGATTTTATTATGTAAATTTATATTTTACACAAACTTCTTTTTGAGCTCTCAATCCGATTTGTGGTCAACTTGCATCGATGCAAGTCCTGCATTTAGGCTATGGACGATCGTGAACATGACATCGTCGGAATTGGAGCACATGCGGTTGCTTTTCTCTCCTCCTTCATCACATATTTTTGATTAGTGGATGAGCCTAGCTGGGTAAAGACAGGATCGTTGTCATCCCCCAACCACATGTTAGCCATTGGATTATTGAGATTGTCCGACTCCGCATCCGTACAAAGGCGTGGCTGGGTTTGGACTGGTTGATGCTGAATTAACCCTCGTTTTCTTGGTTATCTTGCACCCAACTGCTAAGTGGACCAGTTCGGGATGTATTTTAAAATACCATAGCAAAGTTGAAACTTGAATGGCTCCCCCACCTTAAATCGATATACGTTCGTTAGGATTTTTTTTGGAAAAAATTAAGGCCAATGAATATCAGAAAATTATTATGAATGAATATTGAAAATTAGTGTAAAGCACTGTTATTAAAGGCGAGCTAAGGCGCGCTTTGTGCCCCTAGGGTTCAAGCTCACAAAGGCCCAACATTAGCGCCTCACTTCTCGGTAAGATGCGCGCCTTGTTAAATTTTTTCAGGAAAATGCCCCCAACACAAAAGATATACAAATTGATATGTTGACTTTACGTGTTTTCTAATGGATATGGAGAATTAGACCGTTTCCCACCCCAATACTAACCAAAGTCAAGCATAACAAGTCCCTAAGTCCCGGTGACACTCGCTTTCTCACTAATCACTACTTAGGCAAAAGAAAACCAAAAAAAACTTGCAATGTTGTATCTCGAAACAATAACAATTTATATGTTGATTTTTCTTTTCACGCATTAGAGTACATTTGATTTAAATATGTAATATCTTTTCTTTTGTTGATTATCTGATAATTAAAATATTAAAAAAATTAAGATATCTGAATATATTATTTTTTCATTTGGTGTATTTGATCTATGTTCTTATGTGTCTTTTCATAAGCGTGTATAATAGTAATTTATGCTATACATTTCAAATTTTAGATCATAAACTAATCTTATTACAAATAAAATATTTGCATGTTTTATTAAATGTGCGCCTCATTTCGATCAACGGAGACATTGGCACCTTAAATAAACTATGGTTTAACAGAAAACCACTTTTCTTTCTAGCTATGAATTTGGTTACAACCTTTTGAATTATTAATTTACCTACTACAAAGAGAACCAGAGGTCCAGGGCTCTCCCAATTTATTCACTGCATTAAAAGGCACGATTATATCCCAGAGTCCCAAGAACGGAGTCCTCAGAAATTTGCAGCCAACATTGACTATCAATGCGTCTTCATTGGGCATAAGTTTTTCTTGCTTGCAAACACCACATTTCTTTTGATACTTGCGGTTAAAAATCCAGTGTTGGAAAATATGGACAAATAAGAAGAAATATTGAGTTGGAAGTGTATGAAAGTGGGGATTTTTTTATATCAAGTCTTGAGTGTATATACACAATTCAATGTTCTAAAATGCGCTAGGCGGAAGGTGGGTGGTGGGAGGCCGCCTAGCATCTAGACTGTTTTATTTATATATTTAAATAAAATATCATTAAAAGTCAATTATTGACAAATACTTAACAATTCAAGACAGAGTATAAGTAGTCTCATAAGTGTTTCAATAACACAACTTACACTAAAATATTAGCGAATATATATATATATAGATAGATAGATAGATAGATAGATAGAGATAGAGAGAGAGAGAGGCTCACCTACATAATGATGTATACATCACACCATACATCACACCTAGATCTAGTCCCTAAATTTTTTTTTTCAATTTTTTTTTCTTGAAATTAACCTCCCTATCAACCCGTATTAAAAAAACTAGGTCAAAAAAAATCCACAAAAAACTTTGAGCAACTTTTTGTGGAGGTTTTAAAAATAGCTACAAAATGTATTTTGATCTAGTTTTTTGAACATGGGTTTATATCCTCTCTATTTTGGCACATCCCAAAATTTAACTATATTGCAAGCTAAAATGGCTATAGTGCTTGGATATAGTCTTATATATATAGAAGCTGAGATATTTCTACACTTTGATATCATACAACTTAACAATTATTTCTTTTTGTTTAACACAGCAATACTGTGAAGATCCTACTTTCCCTTTTTAGATATCTTTCTCGTAAATACTCCATGTTTTTAGACTTGGTAACAGTTTCAATGATTCTACTTTCTGAATTATTATAAATTTAACGCTCATATAACATGTGAAAATTGTTTTTTATCCTGGTGCATGGAGGGTTTACTCGTAGTCTTGTACACCTCTTGACCCCCCATTCTTTCCGATCCCATAAACCTTTCAGACCACATTGCTTCTTGATAACCTTATATATAAAACCAAACCATACCCCATAGTTACATTAGTCATCAAGATTCAACTAGTAACTGTACTAAGAAGATCCCCTATGAACTTCGAAACAAACATCATCAACAGGTAGTTTTAATTATGTAATTCTACACTTACACTTTCCTTTTTTATATCCTTAGGCTATAGTTTCTCAAAATGGCTTGAGTTAGGTCAATATCTCTCCCAGGGGATTTTAGGGTATGTGGTTTGGAAGATAGAGAATAGGGGTTCATTGGGCTTCTATTGGGCAATCAATCACCTCATCACTAGAGAAAGGCACAGTTCCCCCTTTTATGACCTTAACAATAGTCGTCTTGATAATCCTCAATCCATATCCTGATAAAACCCTCAATGCCCTTATTTTTCTACTCTTAACACTATAATGACTGACCTAGCACTGATATGACAACCTGCAAAGATACCAACTTTGTGGCACATCAGCTCACAATCATGTAGCATTTCAGTGCTTATTTGATAATTTATCACATATCATTTAATACTTTGCTATATTATTAAATGAATGAAACTGTTCACCATCAACCTCATTTCCCAACGGTAGAACTTTTCATCTACCTGAAATTTATCCTAACCTCCATTAAAGACTGAACATTCCCTGAACCTCACTAACTACCATTGAAGACCATTAATTATCTCTTGAACTTCCTATCACCCATCACCTCGATCCCTCATCTCCCTTATAACTTAAAGCACCTGTCCTAAGTCTGTCTCCTCGTCTTTCTCTGCGACGAGGTGCCTATTCTCTTACCATTCATCTCATTACCTCAAACTCTCTGCATATCGCGCCACGGGTTCTTCAAGACTGGTTACGTTTTGAATCTTGAAGAGCACTCTCTTGACCCTCCCACACAAATTAAATACCCCTACACCTGGAAACATTCAAGAGTTCCTATTGATGAAGAGTATTTACATAAATGTGACAAAGTTTACCCCTCTCTGTTCTTTAGAAGTTTTGATTATAGCATGGAGAAGAGAGACATTATGACGTAAATAACGTCAAATGGGAATCAAGAAAAGATATCTTACGTCTCAACTCTCTATCAATAAATGCTCAAAATATGGAATGCCTCAAATGAGGCTACAAGATGAGTATATATAAGGGGGGAGGTAGCTTAGGCTTTAAGCAAAAGATCTAATTACAAATATACCTCTAAGAGCCTTTACTACTCCCCCCTCAAAATATTAAACAAAAAGAAAATACAACGATTCAACAAAATAAAAGAATAATAACAAAAGAAAAATAAAACTACCAAAAGCCCCAAAATGACAAATATTCCTCTGATCCACATCATTCTCCCCCTTGAAAAGAGTTTGTCCTTAAACTCAAAGGGGAAGACCCTCGGTATCGCCGTCTAAGATGGTAATGAGAGTATGTGCGGTGCGGCCTCCTCTGTCTCATCTAGGCACTCGGGTCCTCCAGAAGCATGGAGAGCTCAACGTCGTGCAAGGAACAGTCTGAAGCCCTATGCCCTACCACTTCACAATTGTAGCACTTGAAGGTCACCGGGTGGAAAGGTGCAGGAGGCGGGGTGGTAGTGGTGGGTGTTGCCGAAGTAGTGGTTGGAGCAGGAGTACTGGAGGGGGCCGATCGAGGAGGAGTGGCAGTGGGACGTGCACGAGTAGGTGGAGCGGTCTCGTGGAAAACCTCCACCTTTGTAGCATACTCAACCGCCTTCGCAAAGCTGGTGATGTCACAAAAGGCAAGGTCCCTTTAAATGTAGCTCTGTAGGCCATGGATGTAGCGGCTGATCCTCTGCTCCTCAGTCTCTCATCGTCGAGCGCGAGTACACAAAATTTGAAACCGCTTTATATAGTCCAAAACGGAGGTGTCCTGCTTAAGGGCTTGGACACGGAGAAAGAGAATGCGCTCATATGTACCAGGAACCATCAACTCGGCACGCAACTCGGCCCATGACTGAATGGGGGGTTGACCCTCAATGGTCCTGTACTGCTCTAGGTCGTGCCACCACACATTAGCATAACCATGAAATTTGGTCGCTACTAAAAGGACACAACAACGACCGCTCAAAGATGGGCTCCATCGCGATGAGCCAGTCAATTACTGCATCCTGCTGGAGATGTTCATCAAACATCGGCACATTTACTCGGATATCTCCCCACATACTCCGAGATAACATCTGTAAAGCCAGGCGGGCAATGAAATCTCCTTCTTGAAAGGCTAAATCACCCACGTTAATCTCGACATCGCCTGGCGGAGGATCCTCAATCGGGGCTTGCGGTGCTGCGTCCGAGGTGGTGGATGAATAGGAACTGGAGTGGGAGGTGGATCCTCAAGTGGTGCAGGTGGTGGAACATACGACGGTATCGTCGTCACAGAAGGAGGAGGTGGTGGTGTTGAAATCATGGGTTGCCTCAAGAGGCACTGCTCCATTTGATAGCCCCGTTGGTAGCATAGGAAGCAGTGCCGCTCAGAAATAGGCACACAAGGAGTGACCTTTGGTCTCCGAGAGTCGAAAGGTGACATGTGTGTGCGCCAATTCGTAGAGGAAGGAGGCTCAAACTCTGGGAGGGACTGGGGTCGAGGGGAGGGAGGTCCATCATGATGTGGCTGACAGAGCCAATCTTGCACTCGCTCGAGGGTATCTACTGGGGCGGAGTGTGCTGAACGACATCCCAAATTGAGTGAGAGTGGGGAACGTGCCTCTGATGTCCAGGAGGAGGAAGGGAAGTATGTAGTAGGGGTGGAGGCGGAAGCGTGGTGAAGGAGGTACGGGGGTGGTGGTGTGGGCCAATAGAGGTGGGTAGGACTAGGGGAATGGAGAGGAAATAATGGGATGGGTAAGGCTCATGGTGCCTCTGGGGGTGGTGACGGGGGCATGTAGAGATGTGATGGAGGTGCAGATCATAGTGGGAGGCAATGGAATGGGATCTAGGGTTTGCGGAGGCAATTGGGTGGGAGGAGGCCTCGTGGTGGTGGTTAGTGAGGAGATGGCGGTTGATGGTCACATAAATGCGGGTTAGCTGGTGGGGAGAGGTCGTGTATAGATGTAGGCTAGGGTTTGACATTTGTGGGGAAAAAAAGGGTTGAGAGGGCAAAACCCTAAGAGTGGGCTGTCTTGGGGGGAGGGGGAGGAGGAGGAGGCTGCCTGAGGGGTATTCGGTGGGTTTGGAAGTGTGCCGAGTCAGATCCGGGTGGGTAAGGGGGGTGGATCGGCTGGGGGAGGAGGGTTTCGAGCTCAGGCGGTAGGGGAAGGGAGTTTGCTCCAGGCGGTTGCCGAAACCCTAGTTGACCGGGGTTTCTATGTGGTGTGGAAAGCAGGTCGGCCACCTGCAGTGGGTTCTGGTCTAGGTTGGGGGGAAGAGGGGCTGTGCGAGGGTCTCCCCTATTGGCGGCGTAGGGCTCAGCTGCTTCTGTGGGTTTCTGGTGGCTGGTTGGCGCTGGATTCTGGCCGGTGGTCAGTCGCCACTTCTGCCGCCTTCGTCCACCTCTGGATGGATGGTGGGTTGGCTAGGGTTTGTTGGTTCTTGCTTTTTTTGGGGTGGATGTGTAGAATAGGTAGAAGTAGATGTGTTAAGGTTAGAGTTTTGGGTGGGGGTGGGGGCGGTGTGAGGGCGGCTCGTGGAGGACTCCGTTGGCAGAAAGCAGGCGTCAAAGGCATCCATTTGGGCCACTAGATGGTTCAAAATCTCCTCAAAGCGGTCGGTGTGAGCATCCATGGGGGCATATCTCCTCTTGGGATCCATCTGTCGTCTACGATTTTTTTTTGCCTCCACAACAACAATACGGTGGAGCCAACGAAGATCTGATACCAACTGACGTTAATAACGTCAAATGAGAATAAAGAATAGGATATCTTAGGTTTCAACTCTTTTTCAATAAGTTCTCAAAATATAGAATGCCTCAAAATGAGGCTATAAGATGAGTATTTACAAGTGGAAGGTAGCTTTAGCTTTAAGCAAAAATCTAATTACAAATATACCCCTAAGAGCCTTTACTACTCCCATCTCAAAATACTAAACAAAAAGAAAATACAATGACTGAACAAAATAAAAGAAAAATAACAAAAGAAAAATAAAACTACTAAAAGCTCAAAAATGACAAATATGAACCTCATCCACATCACATTACAATGTGGATGGTGTTAGGAAGCCATTTGAGTGATCTACTTTTGATGGAAATGGACCTTATTCTAGGGTTATTTTTGTCATTTTTATTTATTTTTGTATTTTTTTTATTTTTGTTATTTGTATTTTCCTTTATTTGCTTTGTTATTTAGAGGTACAGAGTATCAATAGTTTTTTTGTAATTAGTGCCTTAGCTTGGAGCCTAAGCTACTCCTCCCTTTAAATACCCTGTGACACCCCGACTAATTAAATACCGGGTAGCTACTCCTTTATTAAATTAATTCAAAATGCCAAGTTGGCTCAGCTAATAGCATCACTGTCGAAAACATTTTTATTATTACTAACCACCTAGTATTTAAAAAGTAAGTTGCCAAATTTTAATTAAAGTCTGATTAACATGCAACAAGTGTAATGAAGAATAATAACACCATTCACCATACCGAAGTAAATAGAATAACCATCACATAATGTAAATAAAGTCTGGAGGAAAACTCCTCACTACAAATCCACAACTGAAAAAATTAAACTGAATACTGAATCAATACATGTCAAAATCTGGAAACTGAAATGGAAAATGTAACTCTAATGGAACTGGGCAACATGCCCTAAAACTGAGGAATACTGAAGATGGAATCCAAATGATAGAAGCGTCTAAAAGCAAATCCCTGTAACTTCCACAAACAGCTACAGCTCGTCACCTGAATGAGTATCCTATGCATGGTGTCCTTGTGGCTGGACAACTAAAATGGTTTTACAAAAAAATAGATTTGAAAGCAAACGGGTTAGAGCCCGAATGTGGAGATATTTTAAAACCTGTAAGTGCTTTAAAAACATTTAAAACATTAAATGCAAAGTACATGTTAGGACGTGCACTCACATGGAATTCTCACCTCTCGTCTAACTGTGCACTCCTAACGTAAGTACCCATCTAACCACTAGCTAAGTGACATCATATCTAGCTAGACTGTCATAGATTCTACCCTTATTACTCGGTTCCCATTAACATTATAACGATCTCAATTAAATAGGGGCTTAACGTAAATTCAGGTCCTCATATGAAAGTAATACAACTCATTATAGATCATCCCTTTTATTTTATTCCATAGTTATACACACAATACCATATTAAAGTTCCCATAATAAAGTGTATATTTTCCACAACATCAATATACAATATAATACAATACAAGCATCCCGAGAACTAGCTGCGGTGCACGCATACTCTGCTATCCATCCCGGTACATCACGTACATAAGGATCACATATTCCGAATCTCTCAGGAATAGTTCACAGATAACAACATCACAAATAATGGAGGCGAACACAGTCACATCACATGGGTCACGCACATACCTACGCTCCCACGATCAGCGGACTTATCAACATCCCAATAAGTCTTTCTATGACCTATGTTCATCAAGGTAACCAGTCTAAATCCGGGCAACACAAGGATTAGAGGGCCCTAAGCGAACGCAAACCTCCCGTGATAGCAAGTATGGTAGGTATGTCATACACACAAATCATATACCAATACTAAGTAAGCACACATCTTAGTAATCCCGTAGTTTAATTGTAGTACTCATCGCATTCTCGTACCAACTTAATATATATACAACTTATATAATCCCGGTCCGTATTTATACGCGCCATAATTTATTCTCACGTCGTAGTAGGCACTCACGTCTCGACTCAAATGTCTATTTGATTTGATCCACACTTATATAATTTACTCCTCATTATATTCCAAATGTCCCAAGTATACTAATACACCATCAAAGGAATGTTATCTCTATCCTTGAACAAGTTTACGGGACTCCCAAAATCAAAACAGGCCAAAAAGCCTAAACTGCCAGCTCGTTAGAAGTCTCGTTCGAACGAGGCTGATCGAACGAGATTTCGTTCGAACGAACTGGGCTATCTAACGAGATCTCGTTCGAACGAGATTATCGAACGAACATCCCTCTCATTAGAACCCCAAACTGTCAACTCGTTAGAAGCTCGTTCGAACGAGTTCGTTCGAACGACCTGGGTAGGTCTTCTAACGAGTGACCATATTCAAGCCCAGAAATTCTATATTCGTTTTTCACCAATTTCTACACTTCTAATCTCAACCAAAATTCGTCCCAACAATGTTTTATGGTCACTAATCATCCCTAAACATATTAAGGTCACATACTAACGTGTTTCAAGGAATCAATCCATCCTAAACATCATTAAATCCTCAAGTCTCTACACTTTTCCCCAAATTTTCAAGAATATAAACCCTAGAATTTATAATCATGATTTTACCCAATTACATCCGTTTTAATTTCATCCAATATCTAATATCATCAGAATGGTCATCTACCTACCATTCTAAATGCAATTTCTCTTCAAGATTTCAAGTTCTAAGTTCCAAAATACATGGGTTTTTATTAAACTCTCAAGAACAATTTGATTTATGTAAATTCCTACACATGGAAGATGCATTCTCTATAATAATTGAAATTAAACCACTTGCCTTGATTCAATCTCTGATTTTGATGACGATTTGTTGAAGTTCTCTCTCTCTTTCTGCAGAATTTCCTTCTATCTCTCTCTCTCCAAGCCTATCTCTAATGGTGGCGAGGGTTTTCTTGGGGAAAGTTTTGGAAACCTAATTTGATAACTCCCGTAGCTTATTGGGTCATTAAGGGTTGGTTAGTGGGTTTAGTGGGTCTATTCCCAATCAGATAAAGACTCCTAATTTTCGTCATTATTAATTTCCAAAAATACAATATTACCAAACTACCCTTATAAGATGCCGGTATGGCCTAAAAATACCCCGGGACCCAAACTAAACCCCCAGCTAGTGTTTTCTGACTATCTCGACCCTTCCGAACGCGTTGGCGCACTCAAAACGACCATACGGTTGATAGAATTTAAATTCACTTTTATAAATAAAATAATTATATGCTGACGCAACTATCACCCGCGTCCCAATAAAATGTCCAAATTGCCGTATATCAATCTCATGACAATTTCATAATTCAATATTCATATAACATCATATATACTCAATATAGTCAAATACCAACTCACATCTCGCTAGTATTTTATCCGGATTAATTCCCAATTAATTCTCATTTAATTAATTAATCCCAAAATAAATATCGCCAAAAATACGGGGTATTACATACCCATGTAGTCTTCATTTGAAGACATTCCTCCATTTTGAAATATAAGAAATCATTTGATTCTCTCTCTAAAATTAGGGTTTGGTGTTTCTTTCTAGCCTTTGAGGTGTAGTTTACGTCAAATTGGTATCAGAGCGAGGTATCGCTTCTCGTTTTATGTATTGGTGTGTAGTATCAAAATCGTACACTACAACAATGGCTGCTATGAAATCCAAACATATTGAAGAGATCCAAGAATTGAAGGGACAAATCGGAGAATTGACCGAAATGTTAAGAAGGCATCAAGCCCCAATCTGAAACCCTAATGCAACAATTTTTAAATGTTGCAAAACCCTAACCCAAGTCCATACAAAACCCTAACCCAAGTTTCCCCTTCTACCACCAATTTCTACCACCCCAACAACCCAACCAGCCTTACCAACACCTCCTCCATGGCTGCACCACCCCATAATCCCTATCCCACTGCTTTTGCTTTCCCCTTCCCCATCCCTACTAATTTCGACCCACAAAACCCCAACTTTACTGCTTTCTTGCCTCAGCTAGCTGTACCCCTAAACCCTAGTTACTACTGCCGCCACCCTGCCCAGTGCAGCAACCACTCACCCAACTTCTACCGCAACCTCCCGCCCTTGTTCAGCCTCGGGTAGACCCGCCTCACCTCCCCCGTTGCCCCGAAACCATAGTCCAGTCCACCCGAGCCCTATCTGACCCATCTCCTTTCCACCTGACCCACTCCCATCCCTTAGATGCCGACACCTTTCCCCAAACCCTCGACATCCCCAAAAAGCATCCCCAACCCGCCTTAAACCCTCCCACCTGTCAACCCGACTCCATATACCCTCCTCTCAGCTTAAATCCGAGCCATGGGCAGCCCTTACCCTACCCACCTATATTTTGGGCGCCTCCACATCATTTCAGCCCCGAACCTGTTTTTTCCATTGACCGAACAACCCGAGTCATTCTCCCACCACTCCGTAACCCCAACCCATCATACCAATGCCTATTCCACCCTCCTCGGATTTTCCACCGCTCCCGAGACCATTACCCATCATAGGGCTACCCACGACCTTCCACTCACTCTCGATTCGCTACCGCAACCCCCATTTATACACCCATGCCAACCTCCCCCATCGTCGCACCATACCCCTTCCCACCATGAACTTTCCGTGTCCTACATGGATTCGTCTTCATCTACCGACACTGAGGATACCCAATGCAGCGTCCTCGAGTGGATCTCTCCCCCACCACCCGACCCTCCCCGCTTCGGGATCGCCAGTGCTTTTATTGTGGAGAGTACGACCACCTGATTGGCACGTGCCCCTATTGCGCCCCTCCACACCCCTCATGGTTCCACATGCATGCCCTCCTCATCCACCACCTGCTCAGATGCCACCGATCCCTGCAGGTTTTACTGCGCCTATACAAGTGATGTGATGGGTCTCGAGGCTCGTCAGGAGGGCGACCACCCGTTGACGGTACTAGAGTTACTCTCACGGAGTCTTCAAGGAGATATACGAGTCGACATTCCCATGTTTGATGGACGATTTTCCCCGGATGCTATTGTGGATTGGTTAGCGGCGATGGAGACAGTTTTTGATTATAAGCGGGTTCAGGGCCGCTCGTGCGTTCTCCTGGCAGCCACCAATTTCAGGGATTCGCCCGGGTTTGGTGGAATGATATGTGTGTGCTATTGCCGAACAGCAGCGGACTACCTCCCATTCAGACTTGGCCGGAACGGAAGGCCGCTCTTCTAGTGACATTCATACCGCCGACCTATGAGCATAACCTTTTTGCCCGTGTCCAATCCCTCCGGCAGGGTTCATCTACTGTAGTGGATTACACAGAGCAGTTCTAGCTCCTTTGCATCCGAGCTCGTCTCCCTGAGACTGAGGACTAGCGGATTAGTCGCTATATCCTAGGACTGCAGCCCCACATCCAGCACGACCTCGGGTTGAGGGAGATACCGACCTTTTTGAAGGCGGTCGAGTATGCGACTAAGGTTGAGGCCTACCACATGTCTTCAACAGCTCCTCCGGCCTATCGAGCCCCACTTGCCTCGGTCTCCGCTCCTGCTCCCCCAGTATCAACTTCAGTCCCCACCCCCATCACTTCGGTACCACCTCCACTGGGTCCTCCTACATTCAAGTGCTACAACTGTAGTATTATTGGTCACCGAACTTATGACTACTCCCTTCCGAAACGTCGTGCCTTATTGGCAATAGAACATCTACTCGACTATTTAGACGCATCTGAGGAACTTCCCCAGCATGCTCTGGTTACTGTTTTGGAGGGTGACTTCGCGGGTCTCCCACTGTGAGCTTGCCTGGTCACCTATTTTTTAAATTTCCTAATGATTTAGGATTTTACGAGCTTGGTCTTAAGAGGGGGAGAGTGATGGAAATGGGCCCTATTCTAGGGTTATTTTTGTCATTTTTATTTTCTTTATTTTTGTTATTTGTATTTTCCATTATTTGCTTTGTTATTTAGAGGTAAGGAGTAGTAATGACATTTTTGTAATTAGTGCCGTAGCTTGGAGCCTAAGCTACTACTCCCTTTAAATACCCATGTAGTCTTCATTTGAAGACATTCCTCAATTTTGAAATATAAGAAATCACTTGATTCTCTCTCTAAAATTAGGGTTTGGTATTTCTTTCTAGCCTTTGACGTGTAGTTTACGCCAACTTTTCATCCCAGGGTGAGCATATTGTTATTAAAAGCAGCTTCCTCAAATTATAGATCACATACATAATTATTATATTGTAATGTTGAGTTTTCATTATATTATCTTTTTCTGTAGTAGTAGTTTGAATATTAAGATTAACATAGAATGAAACCCCAACTCCATTGAATCAGGATCCAAACTTAAAAGAGGGAAAAACTGTTTGGTTTTGGCATGTTATCCATTGTCGAGCCTAATTTGTAGGAATTTGCATTTTGTTGTTAGACAAGGCATTGAATCATTTTCATTCTTATTTGCTTTATAACTTAAATCCGCAAGTAAGCAATTCGATCATTTTGCAGGGAAGAACTGTTGCTTTAACAGCTCACGGATCGACTTCTATCTTGAATATGAACCTCATCCATCATCCTCAAAGAATTTGAATCATCTTTTCCAGAGTATACTTTTTGAACTTTCTTGTATATAATCCTTGATTCATTTAGTTCCATAACGCATTTGCCCGCCCCCCCCCCCCCCCCCAACCTCATCCATCATCCTCAAAGAATTTGAATCATCTTTTCCAGAGTATACTTTTTGAACTTTCTTGTATATAATCCTTGATTCATTTAGTTCCATAACGCATTTGCCCGCCCCCCTCCCCCCCCCCCTCACACACACACACACACACAAACACACAAATTTTATGCTAGGCCCTTGCATATTTTCCATTTACGTTGTATATGACCAAATTTAATTAATCGCCAATTAGTTTAATATATCCATTTTGGCTTTGCTATTAAATGCTTGTTCATGTCCATGCTTGTGCCTTCTAAAGGCCTCAAATATTCCAACCAATACTGTTGTGCCTCTTCTTTTGGCTGCAAAAAAATTGTTGCCTGATCCTACCATGTATTCCTAAGATCAGCAGAGTAAGTATAATGGGAATGGCGACTCTGAGATGCCGATCAAAGCGGATATGGCATCAGTTCCTTGCTGTAATTTTTAATGACAAAGTAAAATGGAGTTATCATATTGTTAAAGTGTTAAAACTGTACCCAAGTCTCAACCAGAAGATTATAATATTAGGTCTGCTGCTAAGTTGTGGATGGGAATTGGTTAGCTATTCACTCTCTTAAAGGGTGTAAAAAGTGTTAATACAATGATGAGTGCCAAAAGGGCATCTTCAGAAAAATAGCCCATCAGGTCTGAACTGGCAAGATTGGCTGTGGATTTAAAACGGGAAGTCCACGTCAGAAGGGCTGTTGTTTGAATCGGTTGGTCTCTGGAAGGAAAAACCAGCCGATCTAATTGAAAGTTAAGGAAGCCTGCCAGTTAGGTGGTCCGAGTCATTCCCTTTTAACTTCATGCATTTTCTGTTCCATTTCCCATTTTTTGCTTTAAAATTACCGCTGACCATGGTCCAAACACTAGCTCAAAACTGCGCCAGTCAGTCTAGTTGGTTTCGGTACCCAACATATCGAAACTGTTACCTGTACTTATTTATTGCTGAGATCAACTGTACTCTGCGTGATTCACCAAGTCTTTTTACTGAAACAACTGAAATATTGGTGACTCACGGAGCCAAGTCACCTAGTCTTACAACATTTTTCAGTTTTTGTATTCCTCTTAATAGCATATCGTTTTGTTTCCCCCCAAACCGAAATTGATAGCGAGTTAAACATTAGAGGTCTGAGTTTTGGCAGAAATGGTTTCTTTGAACCTTGGTGGTGGGTTTCGTGAGGAGAGTAGTTGCTGAGTTAGTTTTTAGTTATTTTTTTTTAATTTTTTAAAGGTCTGGGTTTTTAAATTGGGCTGGGGGGTATTTTTGTCAATTTACGCTAAAAAATGGAGGAAACCGGCTTCTGGATTTAATTGCAATGAATTAATATTAAAAGGGATGAGTTTGTCGAGTATTTTTCTTGAGGGGGTGACTTGTAGACCTGAGATAGTTGAAGGGAGCTAGGTGCAATTTACCTTTTTAATAAAATAGTAAAAAATATATTATTCAACCAAATTTTGTATACATGTTTTCCATAATGATGAGATGATCTACAAAAAATTTCATCCAAAAATACAACTTGAAAGTGGGTGATTTGAAAAGTAGATGAAATGCGTGCATTTTTAGCCGTTGAAACTTGCGACCATCATCTCACCCTCTTGCAATTTGAATTTTTGAATGTAACTTTTTGTAGATGATCTCATCATTATGGAGATCATATATACAAAGCAGGGTCGACTTTGCCTATAGGCAAAGCAGGCGGTCGCCTATGGCCCCTGATTAATCGGGGCCCTTTCCCTAAAAAAATAAAAAATAAAACTTGTTTCATTTAAAATAATTTACAAAATAAAAGCCCCCCCCCAACCCACCCACACACACAAAAAAAAAGAAGAAGAAAGATTAGAAACTCATTTATAAGCCCAATTAAATAAGTCCAAACCAACCCAACATAATACCCAACCCAACTCATTCACTTACCTACCTATTTTCTAACCCTAAGTCTCTCTTTCTTCTCTTCTCATTCATTTCTCACACTCTTCTCTCTCTATCTTCTTCTCTTCTCTCTCATACTACTCTACTACTAGCAAAGCAAGATGACCCCCCCCCACCCCGAACCCCTATCTTCTTCTCATTCATTTAATTGATAGTTTTGCATCGAAAAATGCAAGAACACATTTTCTTTAATTTGATTTTTTTTATGTAGAGGGCCTCCAATTGATTGTTCGCCTAAGGCCCCTAAAACTTCAGAACCGGCCTTGATACAAAGTTTTGTTGAAAAATATATTTTTTTTACTATTTTTAAATATGGATATGTTCATAGATATGTTATTAGGAGGTATGTTGGATATACACACACACACATAAAGTATGTATATCTTATGTGCATAATGTATAAATGACTAATATTATTTAGAAGGGTGCAACTTTTCTCACTAACACTATAAAAAATTATAATACTTGTAAAGTGTTTTTGTGACTCTTGTGAGATTAACCCGTGCGCGGAAGATGACCCGAGGATATTCCTTACCACATAATAAAAAAAGAAAGGGTTTTTTTACCGATTAGTCCCGTTTACTAAGTATGTAGTTCAATAGGTACTATCATCTCTTTTTTGCTCCAAGTGGTCCCATGAAAAAAGAATTTTGATCAAATATGTTCTATTTGTAAACATATAACGAATATTCACTATATGTATAAATAAGACTTATTGGGGAAAAAAACATGATGATAGGACTTATTAAGAAATGTCTTTATGTAAATATGATTTATTTGTCAAGCTCTCAAAAAGAAAGAGTGAACCAAAATTTTGCAACACTCTTCCCTGTTTTTTAAAAAGGGTGACTGTACTAAGCCCACAAAGTAATAAAAATTACATGTTATAATTTCGGGTTGGGCACGTCCCCTCCACCTTCCACCCACGTAAATCCACGCATGCAAATGTAATACAGTTGGTTACTACCCTTATTTATAACCCTCTCTTTTTCCCTGTTGGCAGTGATACGTCAGGGTACTTTTACAAAGTACGACTATGGGAGGTGGAAAAACCTGATGCATTATGGCCAACTGACCCCCCCAAAGTTTGACCTTAATTGCATACCCAATTCATTGCCAATATGGATGGGTTATGGCGGAAATGATGCCTTAGCAGACGTGATGGATGTGAAGCGCACTCTCAAGGAATTGCAGTCAAAACCAGATTTGCTGTATCTCGATAACTATGGTCACATAGACTTCCTTTTGAGTGTAAAAGCAAATAAAGATGTTTACAAGAGTATGATCGTTTTCTTTAGGTCATTAGGAGATCGTAGTAGTGTTTAAGTGCCTTCTTCCTGCAATATTTATTAAGAGTAGTGATACTCTTACCGGGTGTTAGTACCGGTACCGCTTTATTTGATTGTACATATGTGGGACCTACATTATTTCCCGAGTGGACCCACACCATAGTAAAATCAAATAAAATAGTACCGGTACTACCATCCGGTGTGTATAACATTTTCCATTTATTAATCCTGATGAGCAAATGCTACTTTACTAACTGTATGTGTGTATATGTTGTAAAGTTCGTAATTTATACTTGTATTTCAAATGAACATAGACAAGGCATAGTGTTAAGAATATTTTTTTAGTATTTGGTTGGTTCTTTTCATTGCCGGCAAAGAATGAGGAAAGATGAGAGAACTTCGAATTTAAAACATGGGGCATGCGTGTTTTAGTCCCTTGCTTATAGATTTTGGCGGCTTACATTCACAACATAATCAAATGAACGCTTAGGTTCATTGCACATGAAAACACGCACCTGCCACGGATTTCTTAGTTCAGAATACCTCACTCACTCTTCGTCGCCATTGCCATTCCCCTTGTTGTACACTTCAAATTGAAGTAATCATCCCAAACACTAAGGCGAAAACATGGTTGTTTTCTAGTAAATAATTTTTGAGAAAAATGGAAAACATGTTCCAATGTCTTGTTTCCAATTCAAAAAAGTTTTTTTTTTTAAATAACCCTACCCTATTTTAACATAACCCTGTTAATGTTGAAAAATTAGCCATAACTTCTTAAAATCTAACACCGTCATTTTTTTTAATTAAGAACCCTCAATAATTTGCGTTTTGACTTCCCCACTGTATTTTTGAAAAAAAATATCCTCTTTTTCATCTTCTTTACCAAACCAAAATCAAATCCTAAAAGTCCCAAAATAACATCCATGCCCAAGTCCAAAAAAAAAAAAAATCCATGGCAGCAGAACCTGCTCAAAAATATGCACAATAAACTTATTTTCTCTCTCCCCGTCTCTCTCATCCCCTCATGGAAGCAAGACCACAGTTTTTATCTCTTATTTTTCTTCTTCAAAGTTACCCTCGAAGATATGAAACATTATTCCTCTTCTTCGCCAAACCACTTTCCTGCTATCCGAACTCTATTACTTTCAATCTTAAAAGAACCAACGAATCATTATTGGCAATCAAATCCCTAAAAATACACACTTCACGTATCAAATGAGCACCCAAATGGTAAAATCTCACATAATACACAGTTTATGAATCAAACGAGAACCATTCTAGCTGCCCAAAAAAACAACAGAAAAGGAAGAAATTTTCTTGGAAAACAAACGCTCACTAAACCTGAAATTTTGAGAATCTAGAGATGTGGGAATGCTGGGGGTGTGATTAATATGTGTTTTTAACCTAAGCCCACAAATTTCCATGTGGGTATGTTGTTTTGTTTCTCTCTCCCCTGTGATACCACTATATCCTCTGGAAATTAACATCACATGCTTTCCTCTTTATCTCTCTACGGGGATGAAACCATAATTTAATTTTAAGGGGGTCATAAATTAAAAAACAAATCTCAGCCATATAATATATGTGTTCTTCAACAAAAGAAAAAGTTTCGCGGTAAACAAACCAATTTTTTATTTATTTAAAATGATTCAATTATATCATATTTTCAAATATCTCTTATCATTTATTGCATTATATACTATAATAAAATCTATTCT
Organism: Sambucus nigra; assembly: GCA_949130495.1. Taxonomy (NCBI): domain Eukaryota; kingdom Viridiplantae; phylum Streptophyta; class Magnoliopsida; order Dipsacales; family Adoxaceae; genus Sambucus; species Sambucus nigra. The sequence goes on along the minus strand of OX422210.1, from coordinate 528,157,164 downwards.
ATAGTATATATTATATAATAAAAATTGTAGATCCAAATCCTTTGAGTATGACACGTGACAATAATAAACCCTTGCTATTATAACTTACTACTCTCTCTCCTCTACGCCTACACATGACGGTAGTGTTTATCTCCTCTCTCTCTCTCTCTCTCTCTCTCTCTCTTCTATTTTGCCGATAAAAAAATCTCTACACAAGCAGTCAAATTGATTAAAGTTGGATAGGGAACAAATGTGCCAAGCACAAAGAAGTACAAAATTTCTCCTCAGTTCTTAACCAATGGATAGAGTTAGGAGAAAAGGTAATTTTATTTTTTACTACAAATATGTAGAGTTTGATGACTATGCGAGGTTGAGGAAAACTGTAATTATTTCTAATGAGTTTTTGCGTACCTTAGAGCACTTTTATTTTAGCAAGTTCTTTTGGATAGTTTCAATTCTATGATCAAAATTTTTATGTACGGTTAAGAGATTTCTTTAATCTTACAACCATCACTGGTTCTAAATATTTATTAAATTTTAAGATTAAATATTAGTTTTTACAAAATTATTTAAGCTGAGAATTTCATATAATATTTTGTTTAAATAACTTCTTTGTGGTTTACTGTAGGCTTCCTACCAATGCATACAATTGCACCCATTGAAGGAAATAAGAAGAATTATAGGTATTTAGTCATAATGTGTTTTTGTTTCTGTGCCATGGTGTTGTTTCATCCATCTAAGAAAGCCAATTGCTTCCACGAGCAACAAGCCTTTCATGTCCACAGTGCAAAAAATACTCTTCATTTCTAAGTTGATATCATAAAGCCTTTCATGTGCCATGGAAAAAAGACTTTTCTTATGTGACTATCACAATTTTTTTTGAATGTATGGATCAGTTATGCAAATTTTGAGGCATTTGAAGGTATGGATCAGTTATGCAATTTTTTTTGAGTTTCAGTATTAATTTTTTACATTACAAAATTTCTTAGTTTTAATTTAATTTTAATTTTAATTTTTATTTTTATTTTGATAGTATATCAGCTACAATTGATCAGTTTCTAGGACTGATCAATGTCATGACAAGGGGGCACTATTTTCAAATCAACAATCAATTACCGACAAATTAAGAAAAAATAGGTAGCATACAACATCAACAAATTTTTTTTAATAGCATCCAAGGATTAATCAAACAACTAGGAATAGTTATGTTAGTTGAAACTACAATTCTTAATTGCTTTCCTAACAATGAATTTGTGCATTTTTTATAATTAAAAATATATATATTCGGCCACGCATCGCGTGGCCTTCGTGCTAGTATATTAATAAAAAATAAAATGACTGCAAAAAACAAAATTATGGTGTTTAGTTACTAATCTTGATAATGTGTATCATTTTCTTTTGGTTTCTAATTCTTGCGATATCCTTTCTTTAAAATAAAAAATTAGTAAATAGAATGGAATTTAGAGTAATATATTATATTTGCAATTTAAATAAAAAATTTAGGTGGAAAATTAAGTTTGTAATTAGGTAAAAATAAATTAGTTTTTATGGCTTTAGTCCCATATACAACGATTTATTAAGGCCCACTTCCATGTGTTTTTAAAATTGTAAAAGGTCCCATAACCATTCAAAATCGCTTATAACTTCTCTGTAACCGCCCATTTTTCTTTTTGTAGAGAATGACACGTGTGCCATATTTGTTATAATATGACCAACAACTAAAAAAGTAAAAACATGGGAGTTGACACAAATAAATATTTATAAATGGGACTAGTATAACAAATCTACAGTTCAAATGGATTTTAAAGTCAAAATTAGAATTAACAATTAAAAAATCAGGCCAATATCATGCATAATGATAAATTATAATATGAGTGTAATACCTCGTATTTTCTGGCATTTATTTTATTTTTTATCAATGTTGTGAATTAATTAATAAATGATAATTAATTATTACTTGAGATAATTGGTAACAACAATTGCATATTTAGATGACACTTAAATGTGCATATTATGTGATTTATTTGTATCACATGCTATTATTAATTATTGTGCGTAATTAATTAAATGTATGGGACTATATGTAGTTAAACGTAAAATAATTAAGTTGGTTGTTTTATTTTACGTTGTGAGGTTTTTTCGTATGATATGAGGTATAACCAGTTGGACCCTTAGGCTAAGTTTTGGGACATTCTGGGTTATATTTTGGATTCGTTTGGGGGTCTAGAAATAGTCCTAAAGTAGAGGTGCGGAAATTAGAGATATTTAATAGAGTTAAACATCTTTATATAGTCATTTATTATCAGAGAGAAAACCCTAGCAGCCTTAAGACTTGTGGGAGAAGTAGAGAAAGTTTAAAGAGGAGAAAATACAAGGACTCAAGTCAAGTTTCATCATTCTTCAATATTTAAAGAAAAAGATCTCTTGTAATTCATCTCTAAATCAGTAACTTGTTTAGAATTCTTATTTTCCCGTAATATGAGATTAAAAGCATGTTTAGGACCTGATTTGATAGTTCTTTTATCATATTATGAATATGAGTTAATTGGAAGTATATTTAATCTGCCCGTGCATTTGAGACTTGTACATTAATGGGAAAACTATGAAATTGTGTAGATTTAAGGATTGATTTTGCTGTAGCAATATGTATTAGGATTTACTATTGATAAATAGTAGAATACCAATGTTAATTTAAAATGTTGAATCTGAATTCGTAGGTTACTTGAATCCCTTGCATAGTAATGGTGAACTAGGTTTAATAATGATAATTTATTGAATTAAATCTTGTTTTGATGATATGAATCTTTATTAGTTGTTGGAACCGATTAGGATCATTTACCCATGATTAGTTTTGACTTTTGGATTATTGGGAACGTTGATTTGGAGATTTTAGAACCTTTAATGGAGGTTTTGGGGATTGACTTGCATTTTTGGGACGAAACTGGTAATCAACGCCATTCTCGTTCAAACGAGATTCCCTATCTCGTTCGAACGAGACAGTTGCAGTTGTTCTAATGAGTTTTCTTCTCTTCCAAACGATATCCATGAGTTCGTTTGAACGGTCTTTGGAAAGTCGTTCGAACAAGATTTACGAATTTGGGCACAGTTTATATAAGTTTTACGGTGGGTTGTCCCCAATCGATCTTAGTGTTTAAATCTTTGTGTATTGGGGATACGATCGGTAGTTTTAGTGGCATAGGTTTATTATAGAGTATAAATCAAAAGATTAAAATATGTAAGGTTTAATTAAAGTGGAGAATAATGAACTTTAATTAATGGTACAAGCCAATGCTAGGGGGTTGGGTAGACTTGGTTAGACGCGCGAGCGGAGCATTTTGTTTTAGATGTTGTGACCATGTACCGTACACCTGACTGTTGATGCAAGATGTCAGGAGGTCTTATATTTTGATCATGCGTTCAACCGATCTAGACTTCATGGGGAGAGAAGTTGAGGGCCTGATCCATCGATAGGGTTTTGGTTTGGAACTACCCGATGGTGTGATTGTGTATTGACCCCAATTCTTTTATGTGTGTATTGATTTAGTTTAAGTTCGTTGCGTGAGGGACTCCTAATAACTTATTGATAGAATCATGAGAGTGTCACTGAAGGTCATTGCCCTCGTGTGTGATTTAACTAAAGAGATATTATAGTCTACTGTTAGACAACTTTTAAGTGATCCCTTTGTTATTTTTGTTTTTTTGAGTTAAGTACACCCTATTTTGCGGGTGGAATTATGAGGTTTAATATTGTGGGTGTATTCTCTTACACGTAATGGTTACATCCTTATCATACTTATTGTTGTTTACGTACTCATTAGTCTAAAGATCACAGACTTTTGGTGTAGTATCTTCCATGGGTTAGGAACATGCGAGTAGTATTTCACTTAGATGAGGAGTGAGGTATTTATTGCATGAGAGTGTCGGCGAGGTGCATGCTATTATAAATAAGTTGCATGATTTACATTGATATTATTGAAGATATGTTTTGCAAATTTCGGTCTCTGAACCATTAAGGCATCATTAGACATTATTCGCAGGGCCAAGGCGATTCAGACTTGCGGTTCTACTCATTCCTTTCCATTTCTAACTTTAGTTGATTATAGCGTAGGTTGTTTTTATTTCAATCGTTCAATGATTTCCTTTTCAGAGATTGTATGGACATTGAGTCCCAGTTATTTCTTTCCAATTAGTAGTTGAGTCGGATTTGTAGACTATTTGCTATTTAGTTGAGATTTTATCAATTCAGAATTATTTTACAGTCCTACTTATCATATGCATGGATAATTTTAAATTCATTCATTTTTACTCTACTGATTTGATGCTAAGAATGATATAAATTGTTTGACAAGCCCTATCTTCGGCATATTAGCCTGGTAAATTATTATGTGAAAAATATGAGTTATTACAATGAGTATCTTTTCAACTTGAGTGGGGGAACCCCATAAATTGGTTAGGATTTGTTTAAGGGGGCAATTCGTGTTTTTGAACGACACAATAAGTTTTTTTTGCATACAATCACAAAACGACGTTGTGTTATTTTATCTAAAATGAATACGACTCGTTAAAACACAAAATGACATGGTTAACATGATTCTTAAATTTTACATTCAAAGTAAATAGACATAATCACAAAATTAAAAACACAATTAACACATAAGACACGACTAACACGACTCATAATTATAACACGACTCATAATTACAACTAGGTTTAAAAAGTCGTCACATGAGGGTATGTCTCAGAAGTTGAAAAAGACTGCAATCGAATGAAAAAGGTTTTATAAGATTAAAAAATATATAAAGAAATAAGTGGGACATCCTTTAAAAATAGTTAATATAATACAAACAAAGTTTGTAGGCTTTGTACTATTCGATCTAATAGTGGGTACAAGCTGAAATAAAAAGAGCAAAATTTTATAGGTCTTTTATTAATTGAAGACATCAAATAGGTTGGAAGGAGCCATCACTATTCTCAAGTAATCCCCTTAAAAAAGTAATGGTATAACTTTGATTTTTAAAAGTTTGGCGGGGGCCATGTAAATTAGTTAAAAAAGCATGGTTGGAACATGTGAGGGTAATATGTATTGTTGGAGTTTTCATAAAAAATTTATCAAGTATATAAAGAGGCATGTCCTGGGTACTCATACAGTCATGACAACTGTGCAAACAAGTTAAATTTACGGAGACAGAATGAGTTGTGTTTAAAACATGGATGAGGTGTTTTTATGTCCTGTGCTGTGTAATCATGTGTATTTCTGTATATTATCAGCTACACCAGTGGTAATAAATATCTCATGAGAAGAAACATTTACAAGCACTAAAATTAAATATCATCCACCTTTTTAACTATCCTAACGGGGGCTCCCAACTTGCCAAAAGTGAAAGATTTAATCAGGCAGAGGTCATTTTTGTAGGTTGTTATTAATACTCAACATGTCATCCCGTAAGCACTAAAAATAACCAAGAGGTGATCTCTTTAGAGAAAGACTTAAGACCACCGGGTGACATCCTCTACGATCGAGACCCCAAATTATTATTCAGCGGTTCCATTCGAGTAATTGGATTTTGATTATATAGGGTGTCATATCCTACGACCAGAGTGCTAAATTAAACCCCACATTATCACTCGATAGTTCATGTGACCAATGATATTTAACCACTTTAGAGATCTCATTAATTTATTCGAGAAAAACAGTCGATCAAAAACTTGAGTGGACCAAATCAAAGTAGGATACTTAAATGAGCGAGATAAATTCATTTGTGATTGCAAGGTCGCGTCACTGATGTCGCCGATGATTCCATCTATGATCCAAGTGATCATAATATATCAGTTGTCTTTGATTCCGACGTCATAAGTTTAATCGATCGAGTTCATTCTCGGATGAAATGAGACCCCATTGATAGCTGCAAAACAATCCAACTCCAAAATCAAAATAACACAAACACAAAACTAATATATACAGAATAGAAATCAAAAGAAAAGAAAAGAAAAATGTTTTTGTGATCCCGCTTGCTTGAGACTTTGAAGTTGGTATGGAATCAGAATCCCAAATACCCTTTTCTGATTCCCCAGTTATCAAATTGCCTTCTTCATTTATAATAGGTAAACCTCGCCCTGCTGAAGTGTGGTGGCCCTGATAGGTTCCTAAGGAAGTTTGCTGGGTTGAACTGTCAATGCCAGACAAATTGCTACATCGCAGTTCTTCAGAGGCAATAATACATAACTGAACTATAAGGAACACCCCCAAAAGTTGGTATCTAGGATGTTGGTTCATTGGTTTTCCGATTAACAAATAACGAATGCCTGCTACACATTTTGTTATATGATAATATAAACCTTCAAAATAGAAGAACATCAGAATAGTTTGAAGAATCAACTGCAAAAACTCACGGGCTAAAAATCTTTGGCTAACTCCTGTGCAAGTTCGTATGATTCTGGATATATTCTTGTATCATCCAACACCTTAAATCCAAAGAGAAAGTAATACTTAAATACAAAGATAATAGTGTAAGATACACACACAGTTGATAGCCAATAATATAAACTGTTAGTTTTACTCATTTCAACTTTAGCACCTAAAGTTTTCAACGTGCCGCTGAAATCATAAACATGTAAAGTAGCCCAACTTTTAACTTTAAAAATGCCAAAATGTTATACGAAGGGTGGCATGCAGTTGTAAAATGACACTTCCAACTTTTAAAATGACTTAAAAAAACCTTATGTAAGATGCTTAGGAGATGACTATAGTGATTTAAACCTTTATAAAGTAAACACAATAGGATTACATATTTTAAATGACATTTAAGAAAAACGAAATATACATCAACGACAGTAAATTACTTCAGATTCAGACCCAAATAACGATTAACTAAACCACAATGAGGCCAAAGACCTTGAGCTAGTTCTTTCACTTCATTAATAGCCTGGTCGACCCTCATCAAATACCTGCATACATAGTATTAAATAAATAAAAACTTGAGTACATTTATTAAGTGAGGAGCATAATTCAGGCAGCTTATAAATCTGTTGGGGAAAGAGAGTCAAGGAATCCTTAAAATAGTATTAAAGATAAAACAAAAGAACTTAAAATAAAAATAGATAAACTCAAAATAGTTTTAGACCCTATTTTTGAATAGAGAAAGATCTATTGAGAGAGTGAGATTACCTCCATGTTTTAGAGCACCAGTGAGCTAAAAATGTGAAAGTCATACTTCTTTAACCAAAGTCCACACTACACATGGGACAGTGGGATTGAAACAACTCAATAACATAAACAAATTATACACACAGAATAAAAAAGAATTTGTTATTGCATAAAAACAATCATTACAACACATCATTATTCATTAAATTGTTCATTACATTGTTAAGCAAAGCCATCGGAACCACTGCACAATATGTCATTACGTTATATACATGAAAACAGTAATTACATCCTGAATGGTAAAACTAATTATTCATCTTAAAATAAAACATTTATTATGAAAGATAACAATCTAAATTTAGAAATATCAACTGATCATATTGCTTAGGCCATACTAAGAAAGTAAATAAGGATAACCCTATGATGAGTTTTTTCTTGAACCAAGCCAATTTTATAATCAAAATCAGTCACCTAAGCAATTAAGGCATAAAAGAACTGAACATAGGAAAAGATATATATATTCGCCACATGATGCCATTTTGTCAAACACCTCATGGGTGCTTACATGATTGGTAGTGAGAACATAAAGGTTGATATGTTTCTCATTCTCCGCATATACCAAATGTTATTGTTATAATGTAGTGAAATAAATTTTGCATTAACTAAACTAAGAAATCCTTTAATCTAGCATAGTGTTGAATAAACTAAACCCATCAACTATTCTCTTGCAAGTAAACATTTACCGAGTCAAGTAAAACTCTAGTTGCCTTCATTTCAATTATCCCAAGTATCTTTACGAACGCATAAAGAGAGGTGACAATATCTATATAGTTAATCAGTGCATCATGACCACAACAATATTAAATGGCAGCTAATCAAGTAGATAACTTACAACTAACAAATATATTCAATTTATAAAAGTATATAAGAATAAAATATCACCATCCATAATCACATACAGGAAAAACAATAAAAATAAAAATAAAATATCATTATACCATGTAAATTTCATCTTCAAAAATTGGATGGAATATGATGTTCAATTAATAAATGGAATCAAGCTTCGAGAACATAAATGAATATGTCAATAATGAATATTATTGGAGAAAAAATAATGAGGGAAAATCATATATATATATATATATATATACACACACACAAAATGTGTATTACAAAACATTAAATTACAACTACACAATTTGATTTTTCTTTCCAAACAAAGATTATTATCACCGATCAAACCAAACAAATGGCGTTTTCAAAATGAAAGGTAAAGAGATAGAGAAACAAAGATATACCTGAGATCTGATGTGGAAAAAGTCATTTACATTTGCAAATGAATAATAATTACAACAAAATATGAAAAATATTGTTATTCTACAAAATCGAACCCAAAAAGTACAAAGGCAGGCCAAAACACATCCATATAAATGCTTCGAACAAATTGAAGGTGTGGAAAATATTACCTATAGGAGCATGCGTGTGAGAGAGAGGCGGATGAGTGTGAGGGGGTGCATGAGGGAGAGGGAGAGGGAGAGAATAAACGTAGGGTTTGGATGCATTTTGTGTGGTTGAAGAGTGTAAGAGAGAGTTTGTCTTAGTCAAGTTTACTACTTTACCCCCAATTTTGAATTTTGAAGAGAAGGGGAAAAAAATTAGAGTGTGTCAAAAGAAGGGGAATCCAAATTTGTACGGGGCAAAATAGGTAGTGCAAAAAACTCATAGAGATGACATCATAGTTTCATCTTATGACATACATAAGTTTTGTAACTTATTACATATGTATATATATATATATATATACACACACACACTAAAAAAAGGCCAAAATTCAAGGCCAAAGCATTCATGGATATAGATGTAGACAATGTGTAAAAGGTACTTAAATTAAATCAATTTATAAATGTGAGAATAAATAAAATAATTGAGGTTAAAGAAAAAAGTTTGCTTTTTTATATGAATGGGAATGAAGGGATGTGTGGGATGGATTTAATAGAGAGGATTATAGTTACCAGGAATGTGGTGATGGGGAGGGTGAATTGGCCATGAGGGGATGGAGAGTAGGGCATTTTTGTCTAAAAAATATACGGGGTTCAGGTAAAATATAAATTAGTGAAGATTTTATAACAGAAAAGTAATGGTGTTAGATTATAGGGGATTATGTCTATTTTTTCTTAACTTTGAGGGGGTTAAGTCAAGATATGGCATTTTCTTAGGGGCTTAAGTAAAAAATTCCGTTAGAAAACATTTTTTGATTTTTCTAGAAAATTGACAAAACACAATTATAATGTTTTCCAAAAAAATTTCTTTGAATTGAAAATTGATTTTAACTAACAACCTCAACCTCAACTATTGCCGCCACTGCCACTACCACCACCATTCTACCCTACCCCACCGCCGCTTTGACAACCATTGTGTCGTTGCAATGTTTTTTTTTTTGGAAAAATGAGATAAAATGGACTTTAGTTTCAATACTTGAACGGGTATTCTAATTTTTAATATTTCTCCATAAAAAATGAAAAGAAGAAATGGAGATGAAAAATTGAAGCAAAAAAATAAAAAATATTTTCCGTAGCTGAACATGACCTAAACTCTTTAAAACAAAGATTCAAGCTACCATTTCTATGCTTTTCTTACAAAACTAAATTTAATTCAATTCACAATCAGTTCAGAACAATAAATTCATCATTTAAAAACACAACAAATTTGATTACCATAGAAATACCATTTACACATAAACAACATTTATGATAAGAATCCACAAGCCTCTTCCAACTATAATGTAATTGTTACTGGAGTCTTCTATAAACAAAAACTTAGTTTTCTATAATTAATTTTTAGGTTTTTTGACCTTGCCCTCACTTCTTAGTGTCATATTTGACTTAACCTCCACTTTTTTTTAACACCTTTGACATAATCCCAAAAATTTTAACATTGCTATAAGTCTCTTAAAAAAAATCCTTATATCCTAATTAGACTTAACCACGAAATAAGATTTTTGACCAAAATACCTTCTCATTTCATCTCCTCCCCCAAATAAAAACCCTATTTTTTCATCCAACCATAAACCACCACCACCACCACCTCCTCCTCCACTACTTTTATATGAATTTCCATACTGTTATAATAATAATAAAAAAAATTAGTTAAAGAAAATTTTCACTAAAATCCTAACGTAAACTGTCAAATCCCCCAATATTGTCTCAATCCTATTCACCCCGTACCTTTTGGAACATCAAAACTAACATATCCTAATAAAGAAGAACACAATGTATTCTGCACTCACTACTCCATTTCACCCGGATTGTCACGATCCTTGACCGTGATAAATTAGAGTTGTCATAGTTAAGGAGTGTTATAAGTTTGGGCGAGACAACAAACTATCACGGTCAAGGACCGTGACAACACCCCTTGTCACTGTCCTTTTCACACTAAGGAATTAGTAAAAAAGTGGGGTGCCCAAGTCTTGTCACAGTTCTTGTCCATGATAACACTTGATTTGTCACAGTCTTATCACAGTCATAAACCATGACAAGGATTCCTTTGTCGCTGTCTTGTCAAGGTCCATGAACGTGATAAGTTTAAACTTTTTAATGCACATAGGTCACTTTTCATCGTGCAGACAATGTCAAGCAATGGTGAAATGTGAGACCTTTCCATGCACATGGGTATAAAATAAGGTCGTGCACATGATCCCTTATTATTGTCACGGTTTTGTCATGATCCTTGACCATAACAAAACTATAAAAAATGAAATGAATTTATTTGGGCAATACTATTGCCTAATAGTAAACATGTTTAAAAAAATGTCCTGTTTTTATTTAAACCAACATTAGCATGATCAACAATATAATAAGACATACCTATAAAATCAAAACCAAAATACAAATATTCCGTTGATCAAACTAAATTAAATATGTTTCAAGTTAATTACATCAAAACATCATAAGTTTAATTACATAAACTAAGTTTTATGAAATGTAACATCCTACAAAATCTTAATAAGGCTAAAGGAGAAAAATTGGCCAAACGAGCCAAGCGGAGTCGATCCTATGTGGCTTCCACCCCAGGCCACTCCCGGACTCCTGCAAAATGCGACCAAATTAAAGCAAAATGTGACCAATCGAAAGCAATTTACTTACCACCAAATAAAATATAATATTAAACAATTTACTTACCATCCTATGCTCCATCTCCACGTAAGATGTACCTTCGGAGTATTGCATATCCACCTTCTTTGATATGTTAGTCCTCCCCAAGACACATGAGAATAATTGTCTCTCGGGCGCCTTATTATCCACAAACCTTTGTCAGTTGGCCAATATTATTGTCTCCTTCTTCGGGGTATTACACCTACTTCGCATCACGGACGCTTTATCCTTCCCGAAATAACGAGCACATAGGTTCTTCTTTCATGTCTTCCATTTCTCACCTGCACCTGCTAATACGCTATCCCACGCTTCCGAGGGCAAGTTGAATTGTTGTTTTCCAACAAACATATAATATAAGAAAGTTAGTGGATTAACATTAAAAAAATAATAATAAAATCTTGTATAAAAGCCAAATATTTAATATAAATATTGAGATTTTCATACCTCTAAGGCTCCCCCAAACAACCATCTTCAGCTCCACGGGCACGTACCTCCAATCTTCGTACCATGGACTAATTATTGCTTTCAACAACTCTAACGCCCTCATTTGTATACTAGTCTTGTTTTCAACTACACTCACATACTTGCCGAACTTGATGGGCTTATTGTTAGACGATCCTTCATCACCCCCTCTTTTCCTGGGGTTCGATGGACAAATGAATGCATATTCTGCAAAAATAGGCTTTAGTAGCATATTATATTATAGAAATAAAATGGAAATACTCAAGTTCAGGATATAAGAATTTAAATAACACAAAACTATTCCACCCATTTATTTTCATTAGTGACTTAAACGAAAATACTCAATCGGAATATAATGACCAACATTATAGTTAATAACAAACATTAGAATAAAATGGAAATACTCACACGACGATTTTAATATAATAACCAACATTAGAGTTAATAAACAATATATTATTGGTTGAGATTATTTCAAACTACATATTATAAATTACAAAATGGAATACTCAATATATGTTACAACACAAATAACTTTACTCACATAAAGTATGTAAAAATTATTTCAAGTTTGGGTTGTCATCCAAAATTGATTGATATTCAGTGGGAGTAGCATGACCATTCACTACTGGTTAGATGCTTTTGTACATGTAAGACGACTGACCATGGTTCGTTGTTGTTATACTCCGAGTAAAACACTTTCTTGAGCTTTTCAAATGCATAAACAAATGGCTCATCATTCATATGCTTCTTGCTCTTCAACTTGGACAAGTCTACGATTATCAAATTGGTACCAAAATAGACTTTACAAACTGTAATACCCCGCACTTTTATGGATAATTAAATTTAATAAGTTAGTGAAATTTTGGAATTTGAGAAATTATCGTGAATAGTAATTCTTAGAGTTTTCAAGGATTAGATGATTTTCGATGTGTGCTACATTCACTTTTGGGATTAAGTAAACGATTCAGACCATTTTAAGTATATGTCGCTGCTGGATAAAGCGACAAATGATAATATTTTAATGGGAATACCGCATTAAGTTATCTTGGGTTTAATTAGGGGATTGTGGTCAAGTACCTCAGATGGAGATTTCGAGGGCGTGGTTGGTTTCGGAATAAACGAGATAGTCAGAAAAGAGTATCCGGTAATAGTGTTCAAGTTTCGAGAATTTTTGGATTAATAGGGACTCACGATTGAATAAACGAGTCATTTTTGGGTTATTAAGGGACAATCCCTCATTTTCTCCCTTGTAAGGCACGGGAGAAGAAAGAAAGAAGAAAGAAATAGAGAAAAGGAAGAGGAGAAGAAAGGAAGAGAGAAAAGAGGAAGAAAATGGAGGTTTCGGCCAAACTCCGCGAGATTCGACTCGAGGTCATCGAATTTTATCCTCCAGGCAAGTGTTTACTTTCTTTATTTAATTTAGTGTGTATATTTCATATCATAATTGGTAAATTATGAAATTTTGGGTTAGAACCCTTAAAGTAAATTTGGGAAAACTTGAGTAAGAGTTTACAAATTGATGCATTGTAAACTCTAAATGATTTCTAGTGTTAAAACCATGTTAATGAAGTGTTAAAATTGAATGGAAATGGAAGAAATGCCAAAGCTAGGGTTTTTATGGTTTTAAGGTTTAAACTTAAGAGAAATGGTTTAATACCACAAATTTATGGAAGTATTAGTTGTAAATCAGTGTTAGGATGATAATAGGGTTGTTGGTTGAAATTAAAACCATTAAAATGGAGTTTGGATTGATATTTGGGTATTTTAGAGAATGAAAAATCGCCCAAATAGTGCCCCTCAAACAGGCCGAATCGATTCGGGTCTAGGCCGAATCAATTCACCTAAGGGGATTTGTAAGGTTGCCTTGGGTCGAATCGATTCAGATTTAGATCGAATCGATTCGCCCTTGGGGACCTGATTGCAGAACACTTCCCGAATCGATTCGGATTGGGGGCCGAATCGATTCACTAGACCGAATCGATGCACAATACGGGAGAATCGATTTTCTTTGGACAGATTTGTTAGTTTTCTTCCCTTAAGAGTATGGGGAGTTAATTTACAATTTAGGGTTTTGTATGGGGGATCCTAGTTATGATATCAGGATTCCTAAATGATGGTTTTAAGGGTACGTAAACCTCTAGATGAAAGAGAAAACCTTGGATTGGTGTAGGGCATAATCCGGGGAACAAACCTAGTAAACGTTTGGGACAGACAATATTAGAGAGAGAGTTCTTCTGCCGTCGGGCATGGGTATTTATGTTATTCGAATGTAGGGGAGCTAAATACATCCGACTGAATCCTAGGATGCGATTACTAGGAATTAGTATTTTATGGATTAGATGTGTGTAAATCCTTAAACGTGATTAAGGTGCGAGTTATACGTTGAGTGAGAGAATATTTATGAGTTTAGTATTCTAGGTGTATGAATACTTAAATGTTATTACGAGTGAAAACATTTTGAAGATATTGGCCATCGTTATGTGTGATTGGAAATTATGGCCATTTGTATTTGAGGAACGATGTAGAATATATATACGATGTGATTACAGTATATATATAATAAGATACGAATATGTATATATATCTGTGTGTGAATGGTATATATATATTTATGTGAAGCATAGCCCCTCTAATGCTATCATGGGAAGTTGCGCGATGTGGGTGAGGCTCCTGGCTTGAGGAGCAGGGAGCGTATAGTCCTCAGGTCATAGCGTCCATTATTATATTGTGTGATTTTTATTAGGAGTGAGACGTGGTGGGTATGTTTCGTCTCATTCCTGGGAGGAACTATGACCGCTTCCCATACGTTGTGATTTGGTTTTTACCATGTCGGTGTTATTTAGTCCGACAGCTGGTACCCGGGATGGTATGTGAGTAATGCCCTGGAAGATGATAGCATTGAGAGACTGCATCCTCGAGTTATAGATCGTTGGGATGGTTATTATACTTGTGTGTATAGTATATAACTTGTGTATGAGAACAAGATAATGTGTGTATATATATATATATATATATATATATATATATATATATATATATATATATATATATATATATATATATATATATATATATCTAATTAGAGTAAAGAGATAAAATGAAAAAGGATTAATTCTCATTCTAGGAGATTCTATCCGGACGTATATAGTGACATGTATATGAAAGTGAGAATGATAATATAAATAATTATATGAGTATGTAGATATATACGTGGTGTACTGAGGGTCTAATGGATCTTTACAATCGACACTGCCAAGTAGTAGTGTATCGGGGGGGTTCCTTGTTTGGATTTTACTTCGCGAGATACCCCACGCACGAACATGGCACAATGTTGAGACTGGAGAGAAGTTTAGCCCTTAGTACTCGGTTTACTTAGGACCTTAAGTGTTTGGGGGTGACGAATTTATTTAGGCAGGGTAGCTTGAATAGGATGTTTAGAGGGTTGCGATAGGTGTGCACCATTAGAAGAGGGGTGAGGGGTATCTCATGAGAGTGAGATACCAATTTAAATATGAGATAAAATATATTTTTCATAAATAAAGCATTTATGCACTTGCAAAATATTTTCACAACTCGGGCTCTGACCCGTTTATCTATTTTCCTCTCTTTTTCTATATATATATAGGTGTATAGACACATGGATGCCTGGATGATGATTCCTTTGAGTCAGACGTGTGCTGCAGCAGCTGTGGATGCATGCAGGTTTACTATAGACGCTTCTATCCTTGTCATCTAGATAGGAGGTATTGTAGAATACTCGGGCCGGAAGCCCAATTGTATCTATTTATTCTTTTACCGCCTTTTTAGTGCGACATTCGACTTGGTTGTATTATTGTTAAACCGAGTGTTCGGTTATTTTATTTCATTTTCAGTCTTACATATAAACTGTGGGAATGATTTATTTAAATGGTTTGTTTAAAAATATTAGTTAATTAAAATTTTGATGTTAGCCTAATAGGTTATTAGTAATTAATTTGGTTTTCGACAGTGATGCTAAGAATGAACCATATGAGACTCCTGTTTTAATTTGGTACAGGATTGATCGCCCGGTATTCTATTAGGCGGGGTGTCACACAAGCATTCTTTTCCTCAACTCTAATCCAATCACAGTAAAACACAATATTTTTAAAATACATAGTCTAATTAAAAAATATTTTGAATTATACCAAAGTAAGTCATTTTTTCTGCAATGAGGTTTTTGTCTTTGACACTCGCCTTATATACATAAGAGCCTTATATGAAATGCAGTGTTTTGTAACAGCGTATTTTGCTCGTACAACTTCAACGAGAATACATAAATGTTCAACCAATACTTCTTATACTCGTTTGCTATGAAATTGAATTTAGTGGAGATTTGAGCAAGCCTTGACGAGGCATCATCCATCTTCAACAATTCAAATTATGGATTACATAAGTTAATTAAATAATTTTGAAAGCTTGCAATTATTTATCATTTAATAAGGGACATTTGATAGAATAATTACCTCCCGTGACACCCAAAACCTAAATTCCCTGTATAATTGTAAATTTGTCTTTCTTTTTTTATTGTGCATGGATGCATTATATTTCTACATTAAATGAAAAATTTATCGAGAAGGTGATCAAGTATATAAGATAACAACACGAAGTAAAATTACAACATGAACTTACTATTTCCATTCGTCGACATCTTCATAGGTTTCAGACATATAACGAGTCAATTGCTCAAATTATAAACTTATCAATTTAACTCGCTTACCTATGACTTGACCACCCTCATCGATGAACTCATCTCCATCCTCTACAATGTTATGGTAGGGAATATAGTCCATAGATAACACGGATGCTTCCATAATAATGTATTGCTCTATGATGGATCCTTCAATATACTTCGTGTTCTTAACATACTCTTTGAAAACATTCATTAACCTTTCAAACGGGTACATCCATCGATACCTTACTAGGCCATCAAAGAAGCACCTCATTGCATGAGTGAAACAACAAGTGAATACTTATGTCGAAGAATGTTGGGGGGAATTACTTCTTCAACACACAAGTTGCTTCAGCTATAGTTGTTTTTGTATCCATGATGTGCTTTCGGTTGACTACTTTTTCACACAAAAGTGTTAAAAAAAGTCTAATATGAATAATGTACCTACACAAATCCTAATGCTTAAAGAAACAATGCCTAAAATACAAAGGGACTAGTTGCATGATCACAAGACAACCGTGAGACTTGCACTTTTGTAGATCATGTGGCATAACTCAGAGTTTTCTATAAATTTGATAAAAAAACTAGAAGGAACTCTCAAATTATGTAATGTGTCTAAAAGAACCTTTCTTTCTTCTCTCGTCAAAGTATATGCCTCAGGGAAAATTATATTTCTCCCACCAACCATAATTATGGCTTGATTTTTAACACTTTAAGATCACACCGTGACATTTATCCATCCTTCAAATGACTTCCACCTAAGCCTATTCTCATAAGATATAAGATGATGTTCTTCTCGACAAGCATGATATCTAATACTTGTCACATGAGGTTACCCTTTTAATACGATAAGTCAGATAATATCGACCTCCCAGACCACGACTTCCCTTTCTCGGCTTCATTCTTAGCAAAGGTATTTTTATGCTTGACATTATTGAATTTTGAATTCTTCCCAGGCGCATTAGATGACTTCATTTCAATTTCTGAACCTAAAAGATTTTTCGGAGGTAGCCTATGTTTAACCCCACCCGACGAAAAATTAGAATCTTTATCAAATCTAAACCTATGATCAGTAGGAAAGAATCTCCTATGAGAGTGATATATAATTTTTCCACTATCCTAGATTTGAGATGCAGTTTCCTCTCCATAAATGGGACACCCAAAGTAACCGTGAACATTATATCCCAATAAAATTCCATAAGCTGGGAAAACACGAATTGCCCAAATCAACATAGCTTTTAATTAGAACTCTTCTTATTTGCTAAAGTCATATGCCTTTACACCTTCTACCCACAACTCAATCAATTCTTTTACCAACGGTGCCAAGTAGACATCAATGTCATCTCTTGGTTCCCTTGGTCCAGGTATCTGTAATACCCTGTCCCAAAATTTTTATTAAATTATATATGGATTATAAATGAGGAGGATTAATGATAATTATATAAGAATTATGGATAAATTGGAGAAAAATAAAAGAAGAAAAAGGGGTCATTCAAACGACAAGGGGATGTTGTTTGAACGACATAAGCAAGTAGAAAGAAAGGTCGCGAGGTACCGGGCTTCTAAAGATATGCTACTGACGTACAATAAAAGGTTGCATGAAAATTCACTCCATCTAAGCAAGGAACAACATAGCAGAAGTTGTTCGAACGACATAATAGAAGTCGCTCGAATGACGTTGTTCGGGTTTTTAATCTCAGTTGCCCTTGTGCACTGTCACATTTTTAGCCCTTGATTTTGTGTGTTGTCGTGCTCAGATTAACACAAATGGGGCAAAACGGGTTTTTTGCCGTAAGGAGGGTTTTATTAACGGTTGTTTGGGTTATTTGGATTTATTTATTATTGAGAGAAAATGGAAGAAGGAGAGAGAGGGAGAGAGACGTGGGTGGTCTTCCATCTCCACCCACCACTCCTCCACCATAGACTAACCATAAATCACCATTTTATGATGTATTCCTCCAAATTTGAACCAAATACACCCATTTCCACCACTGAAAAATAAGAGCTATGAATTTTGAAGTTATATTTAGGGGATTTTTGGAGAAGATGAAGGTGGGTTTTCATGGAGTTGAACGGGGTTCTTGCTTGGAGGCCTGATGGAGCATGGTTTTAGTGTGGGGCAACCTCCTTGAGGACACCTTAGGAGGTGAAACATTGCCATATTCTTAGACCTTTCATGCCTATCATTTTGGAGCTGCATTAAAGGTGGAAAAAACCTTATTCTTGCACTAAGATTATATTTTCATATTGTAGTCATGGTAGTTAGATTACATGAGTAGGGTTAATTTGATTAAATGATAAAAATTAATGTGTAGAACTAATAAATATTTTTATGAAATAAAAATATTGGAAAAAGTTATTTTGTTGAAAATGAAGAATGAATAATTATTTTAAGGTTTTGAAATAGTAAAAGTGGGTGTTTTATGAAAATGGTGTATTTTTTAGAAATATTGGCGAAAAATATTTTATGAAATAAAATATTTGTAAATGATGTAATTTTGTTGGAATATTTGGTGAAATAATAATATTTCGAAGTTTTTGCAAAAATGAAGGTTTTTATAAAAAATAGACATTTGTTGAACTTGAAGAATTAAAAATATCTTTGTGCCTAAAAAAAGTAATTTTGCAAGTATAATTTCCCATGATGAAATGTATGTTTAAATTATGGAGTAGGATTTTTGGGTTTATAATCCATCTTCTCATGAATATAAACTTATAATATTTTGGTACTAAGTTTATAAATAAGTTTAAAGAAGATTTTTTTGGGTTTAAATATAAATTAAAAAAAGTAAAAATTCTTGCCTAAGTGTATGAAAAAGGGTTAAAAATGCGATGAGGATAAAGTGCAAGACTACATGTAAAATGAAAGAAATGGTATTTTCTAATAAAGTAATCTAAGTATAAATGAATTTCTTCGATAAAGAAGTAAAGAAATGCGTGGTTTGAAAAATGATTAATGAACTTATGGAATAAGTGTTAATGGATAAACATGGAAAAGTTAGTAGAAAAATATTAACACTTGTGAAGTTGAAAATAATTAAAGAGGTGAAGGTGTTTCCAAATAAGAGAATATTATTCCAAGGCTAAAAATGTTGTTAATGTGTTAAGAATTTGGTATGAATAACTTAATTGTGTTTATAAGAAAATAACACTCGTGAAATGGAGTAAAAGGTGATTTTGGAACCAAATGGGTAAAATGGTAGTTTTACTTAAAGTGGAACACTTTAATGGAAAAGGTGTTACACAAGGTGGTCATAAGTGAATATGATTTTTGAAATAAAAATGATGGTTAAAGTGTAAAGGACATGAAATGGTAAATTTCAAAGTGTAACACAAGTGGGGTGGTAAAGTCTCGAGTTTTTGACTTCGACCGGGCAAAAAGGAAAAGTGAGTAATGTGGACATTTGTAAAATATTAAAACACATTAAAAGGAACTTGGATGAAACCAGGAAAAGAAAGAATGGCCCAGAGCTCTTGGGTGAAAAGCCCTAAAATATTGGCTAGAGCATATGGTGCGCATAGTCGGCGGGGTGGAGCCCGTTGAAGTATGCGTTATTGGAAGGCTCTGAGAAAAGATAAAGGAAATTTGGAACATGTTAAGAAATGGATTGTATGGTAAAATGTGTTAATACAATCTAACTTTAATTAATAAATAATTATTTCAGTAAAGGTCAAAATGGACAAGTAAATGTATAATTGATAAACATCCATAAAGTAAGAAAAAAGGTGAAGTGAGTGGGTAAATGGGTGATTAAGCAATCTAAGTGGTTAAACCCATAATTAACACAAGAATGTATTATAAAAAGATAATATGTCGTTAAATAAAGTGAGGAAATAACAAGGATGTCTGTGCGTGTTGAAAGGGTGAATTTCAATGAAAATACTAATGTGTATTAAAATAAATAAAATGTGGAGTAATTCCGGTAAAGGAATACAATTGGATAGATCAAATATAATGGTTTCAAGTGTTGAACCGGGTGTATTAAATAAAGTGAGGAAATAACAAGGTGGAGTAAAGGAAGTGTAAGGACATAATTTTATTGTCCAGCTTACGTGTGGGTATGTTGTATACCGTTACTACCATCGAAGACTTATTCAAGAACTATCATGCGTTAAGACAAATTCGAATATCAAAGTTATTCAACATTCAAGCCTCCGTGAGATTAGTTTTGGTAAGGTTGTGTTTAAGGACCTTAGCATCTCTTTTACAGCGTTGGGATATTTTTTACAAAATATTTTCTAAGTGTTGGAACGTAGTTTTTCGCCAAAAATATTTTTTAAAGTTTTGAGGCGGAATATTTTCTGAAAGAAAAATAATTTTTATTTCATCTCGTTCGAGCGAGATACACAGTCGTTCGAGCGACATTTGATCTTGCGCGAAGCTGCCATTCGGGCGATATCCTGCTCCGTTTGAGTGACATTAATCTTTCTTTCGAGGGATGTGCGGCCTTAAGTTTTTTATGAATAGGTTGTTAAACCAATCCATTTTTGACAAGAAGACCTGACGTTTTAGTTTTTGCAAACAATGCAAACTGACAGAACACTTTGTCGTCTTCATTTAGGGTTTAATCCTTTTTGTTTTCAATTCACAAAACGTCCCTATCTTGATGTGAATTGTTTTGAAATCCAAGATACAACTTTGTTGAAGTTTTCTCTTGTAGAGAGGGTAAATCTACGACTGACGGATGCGCATCGATTAGGAGTGCTTGAGGGTGTTCCTGGATGATTTGGATAGCGTGTTCATATGGACTGCTACGGTTGTTCCGTTGCTAACTCAAGACTGCGTGACTTTGTGGATTCTTGCGGGAGTTCATTGCAGATTTCATTGTAATATTTTTAAGTTGTGGTTTAATATTTTATAGTGAAATAAAGGTTTTTCTCGAAAGGAATTTTTCCAGAAATTTGTGTGTCAGCAATTATTTTTGTTGGTTTGATTTATCCACACGTAGTTGCATATTTTACAAATCAATAAAATTGAATTAAAAATTGACACCGATTAAATAATGTTAACTTGAAAATTTGCGGATTTGATTTAATCAGTATCGCGCACTCATTTTTACAAATTGGTATCAGAGCCTATTGCACTAAGTTATTGCGTTTGATCCGTTTTTCGCCAAATTGTGTGACATTGATTTTTTTCTCAAAAGAATTGAATTTTTGGAAAAAGAAAATTCTCGTTTTAAATGCGCCATGGATCTTTTACAAACGATTTAAAATCAAAGAGATTTTTTATCATGAGAAATTTGTTTCTTTTGACCATGAATTTAAAGCTTTAAAAGTGTCCTAAAAGGAGAGTGATGATAGCGTCCTTATTTTAGAAAAAGAATTAGAGGACCTTAAAAATTATAGGATTTGTGTTTGTGCCAAAGAGGATAAAAATATTTTAATCAATGAGTTTGTGGCACGTGAGGATACTCTTAGGGATAAGTGTGCGTATTTTAAGAACAAACGTGATAACCTTCTAGGAGTTATTGAAAATTAAGAGAATGAGTCACTAAAATTGGAAGAGTCTAATTCTTTCCTTGAGAAAAATATTTTGGAGTTAAAAAATGATTTGACGGACTCGAGTAGTGTTGGTAGCAATGGTAGTGGCTCTTCGTGTTCTAATGTTTCGAGTGTGAAAGCAAAGACCATTATTTATTTTAGAGGGTCAATAAATCCCAAGGACGTTATAAAAGGTCAACCCATAGGTATCGTTCCCCCCGTTTACACATGTTCATATTGTGGTAGGAAAGGTCACCTTAGGCATTTTTGTTTCGATCTTCAAACAAGTCCTAGGAAGTTGAAGTTTAGTGT
This sequence comes from Sambucus nigra, assembly GCA_949130495.1. Classification (NCBI taxonomy): domain Eukaryota; kingdom Viridiplantae; phylum Streptophyta; class Magnoliopsida; order Dipsacales; family Adoxaceae; genus Sambucus; species Sambucus nigra. The sequence goes on along the minus strand of OX422210.1, from coordinate 528,134,939 downwards.
TCCCTTGGTTCCCCAAACCCCCATGCATTGATGCACACCTATTTGGGTTAGAAAATAGTTTTTAGAGGCACTAGATGTTAGACTAGTTGATTCTCGGTTGCTTGCACATGATTCTTCTCTTCTAATATCATATAGATGATTGTGTTCGCATGTTTATCATATGCTAGTGGTGCTTCATGATATATTCTTGCTAGTGTTATGACTTGGGAAGTTTTTGTATTAGATTTTTGTTTTTGAAAAATTTGAAAAATACAAAAAGATTTTATTTTGATAAATTTTTTGAGAAAGACGAAAAGATTTTTGTATTTTATTTTGCACCGTATATGAATGGACATTTAGGATAACAGAGTCACAATTTCACTCCGTATCCATGCGACTGTTTGATAGTGTTTTGATATGCGTCATCATTCCATTTATGTGTTTTATAATGTTTGGAGTCATTGAGATATGATTAGTTGTTACTACCTACATCTTTGACTGATGAGTTCCTTTATTGCACACTTGCACGAATTTATTTGATTATTGTACTTGTTTATCACATATTGTTCGGAGTGTTGTCATCTTAATTTTGTCTTTAAAACGAACCATATGCGATAAAACATGATAATGAAAGTAGTGCATGTAAGAACCGTTTACCGTGAGGATTTAATTGCAACAAAAAATGATTAGTGAAACACGGTGTGACACCCCGCCTAATAAAATACCGAGCGATCACTCCTATATCAAATTATAATAGGAGTCTCATATGGATCATTCTTAGCATCACTGTCGAAAATTCATTTAATTACTAATAACCTATTAGGCCGGTGTCAAATTTTTACTTAACTACTCTTTTTAAACGAATACAATTAAAACATCCACACAGTTTATGCGTAAATGAAACTGAAATGAAATAAAATAACCGAACACTCGGTCAAAATATACAACTAAATCGAATGCTGCAAAAAGAATAGCTAAATGCAATTGGGTTATTAGCCCGAATGTTTATACAATACCTCCTATCTAGAGTACAAGGGTAGAAGCGTCTACCGAGAACCCGCAAGCATCCACAGCTGCTGCAGCAGACGTTTGACTCGAAAGAAGTGTCATCCAGGCGTCCCTGTGTCTGGACAACTATATATATATATATATATATATATATATATATATATATATAATATAGCAAGAGAGAAAAAGTAGATAAACGGGTTAGAGCCCGAGTTTGAAAATATTTTGCAAGTGCATAAATGCCTTATTTTTAGAAAAAGGTTTTATCTCATATTTAAGTTTGGTATCACACTCCCATGAGATACCCCTCACCCCTCTTCTAACAGTGCACACTTAACTCACTTAACCTTCTAGTTAAGCTACCCCGCCTAACTAATCTAATCCACCCCTCTACTATTCTATCCTTCCGCCCATACGAAACGAATCGGGAAGCGACCATATGCCTGCGGGATAGTCATGACCACACCCAAAATCACCTAACCAGAGCAGAAAATATATAATCGCTCATATGGCCTATAGGGCTATATCCACTCTGCATTCATTAGCCAGGGGGCTTCACCATATGCACGCAACTTCCCTTATGATAGCGATTTAGAGAGGTGTGTATCCATAAATTATTATTTATGAAAATCATTTATCTTTCCATTTTGAAAACATTTATCTTTACATTTTCAAAAGTCATCTACATCATATCATATATATACTTTAATCACATAGTGTGTGTTATATATATATATATATATATATAAATATATATAAATATATATATATTCATCCTCGAATATATATATATATATATATATATATATATATATATATATATATATATATATATATATATATATGGCCATAATTGCCAATTACATCTAGCGATGACCATTAATCCCAAAGATATAAATCCTTAGAAATCACTTCCTAGGTTTCACCAAGATGTATTCAACTCACATACATACTTATGCTCAATGATAGTCGAACTCTCCTTTTCAAATTCTGTTCGTCCCGAATGTTAACTACGTTCGTTCCCCGTATTATGTCCTACCCCAATCCAAGGCCTTCTCTTTCATCTAAAGGTTTACTAACCCTCAAAACCATTATTTAGGAGTCCCGATATCATAACTAGGATTCTCCATAAAAATCCCAAATTGTAATTTAACTCCCCATACTCTTAAGGGAAGAAACTAGCAATTCTGACCAAAGCGAATCGATTCACCCCATTTGCGAATCGATTCAGGTGGGCGAATCGATTCGGCCCCCAATCCGAATCGATTCGAAAAGTGTTCTGCAAACAGGTCCTTAATGGCGAATCGATTCGGTCTAAATCCGAATCGATTCGGCCCACTGCAGAATCACAGATCCCCTTAGGCGAATCGATTTGGCCTAGATCCGAATCGATTCGGCCTGTTCGAGGGGCACTATTTGGGCAATTTTTCAATCTCCAAAATGCCCAAAATTCAATCCAATCTCCATTTAAATCATAACTTGGATTTATTACTACAAATCCAAAGTTTTTATATATCCTCAAATTCTTTAGAGGTCCTAACACTCCATTTGAGAACCCCTAATATTTATCTCCAAAGTTCTATCCTTAATTTCTAACTAACGATTTCGATCTCGGACAACTTTCCGTAGAAAAATCACTATAAATCCAAAAAAAATCCGAAAAATACGCGGTCGACGCCCACACGATCGGTCGAAAAGATCTACGAATTTCATTTTTTGACCAAGAGCTGAATCGATTCGCATCATGGCCGAATTGATTCGGAAAGGCCGCTGCTCACTATTCATCATCTTCTTCAATCCTTATTTTTTTTCCCACTCTCATCCAACACCATTTCTATGGATCTTAACATGACCCAACAACAATATAAACATCTCCCCACTATAATTTACCAAACACAATAACTTATTTGGAGATTTAACCAATTAAACCCTAACTTTCATTTCTTCCAATTCATCACCATAGTTTACACCATTAACAAGGATTTAAGCTTAGAATTCATCTACTATCATTATTACAATAAATCCTTATGAAAACTTCTCCCAAAAACCCATTTACACAAGAATACCCAAACCCAAAATCTTTAGGATTTGTTATTATCAACTATGAAATGAGATTTATGTGCAAAATTAAATAAAGCAAGTAAACACTGGCCTGGAGGATAAAATCCGACGACCCCGAGTCGAATTCGGCGAAGTTTGGCTCAGAAATCCCCTTTCTCCTCCTTTTCTTCCTCCTCTCTCTTTTCTTTCTCTTTTCTCCCTCTCTCCCTCTTTATAAAGAAAGAAAAAGGGTTTAACCCCTTAAAACCCAAAAACGACTCGTTTACTCACTTACGAGCCCTTTTAACTCTAAAATTCCCCGAAACTCAATTTCGACAATCGGACACTCTTTTTCGACTATCTCGGACATTCCGAGACTCACGACACAGTCAAAATTCCCATCCGAGATATTTGACTGCAAATCACTATTCTAACCCAATATAACTTAATGCGGGTTTTCTAATTAAAATCTGACCTTTTTGTCGCTTTACTCAATGATGACATATAATTAAAATACTTCGACCTAGTTAATCCCAAAAAATCATTACAACACCCCTCGAAAATCATCTAATCCTCGAAAATCCCAAAATCAGTATTTCGAGAAATTCTCCAAATTGCCAATTTATACTTAATTGTGGAATTTAATTGTCTCCAAAAGGATGGGTTGTTACACACAGGAAAGGTTTGCGAGAGTACAAAATTAACTCGTCGTGAAAGTCACCGTTTTAAAAGAGCCTGAAAAAATTAAAAGGCAATAAAAAGTTAAATATGCCAAAAAGGGGCCACCTCGGAAGAAAAATAAATTCATCATTATTTATGAGGGAGTTTGGATGGAATGTAATAAAAAACGGGTTTGCACGTTCTGACAGCGTCATGAAAATGCATTTACATTATTTTAGAGGTTATTGGGTTGGGAATCATTATTGACTTTGATGTGTTGATGAATTGAGTCGATGTCATTTAAATTCAACACTTTCAACACCTAAGGACGATTTTCAGATTCATTCGTTAGGAGTACACATATTCATTGTGCACATATGTTATGTTTGATTGCTTTGATTTTCCTATCGAATATGTTCACACCCATTCATTCCGTTTCCATTATTTGGTTGTCTTAGTGTAAAATAACGCTATGTGATTTTTGTAAAATTAGTTTTATATTTTTGTATGAAAAATTTAAAAATAAAAAATAGTTTGTGGAGTTACTCTTTGCATAAGCTTAGTTTTTATCCTATTTTCTATGCATATTTGTCGTGGCTCTCCATGTTTATTTTCTTTCTTCGTTTTCTTGTCTATTTCGGACAAATAAAAAGGGGGAGAACGAATCATGGGGGAGTTTTTACATTATGGGGGAGATTTGATTATTGATTGATTTCTTATTATATCATTTCAAACTCGATGTGTCACGAAGTTATTTATTTTATCTCATGTGTGTAGGTATAAAATTTAAGATCATTATATTGTACACCTTGATGAGCAAAGCTTATAGATTTTAAGTTGAAGATTTTGAAGAAAAGTTTTGAGACTTACATGTTTAGTACCATTTCAGTGTTTGGTTCATGGGAGGGTATTAGATTTGTATAGGAATTTTGATTGGATAGTTCAGATGTTTTTATTTTGTACCGGCATAGTCATAGGGGGAAATCTGTAAGGACAATATTTTATTGTCCGGTTTACATGTGAGTATGTCCTATACCGCTACAACCGTTGAAGACTTATTCAAGATCAATCATGCGTCCAGATGGATCCGAATATCAAAGTTTTTAAACATGCAAGCCTCCGCGAGATTAATTTTAATAAAGTTGTGTTTAAGTACCTTAGCATTTCACTTAGAGTGTTGGGATATTTTTTATAAAACATTTTCTAAGTGTTGGAACAGAGTTTTTCATCAAAAGTATTTTCTGAAGTTTTGTGGCGAAATATTTTATGGCAAAATAAAAAATTAATTTTTATTTACAGTCACTTGAGCGAGATACACAGTCGTTCGAGCGATAGATGATGTCGCGTGAAGCTGTCGTTTGAGCGACATCCTGCTCCATTCGAGCAACATCAATGTTTCGTTCGAGTGAGTGCCACCTTAAGTTTTTTATGAATAGGGTGTTAAATCACTCCGTTTTTGATAAGAAGACATGATATTTTGGAATCCTAAATACTACTTTTTTAAAGTTTCCTCTTGTAAAGAGCGTAAATCTACGGCTAACGGCTGCATGTCACTTGAGAGTACTCGAGGGTGATCCTGATTGATTTGGACTGCGTATTCGTGTGGACTACTACAGTTGTTCTGTTGTTGACTCAAGACTGCGTGTCTTTGTGGATTCTTGCGCGAGTTCATTGCAGATTTCATTGTAATCTTTGTAAGTTGTGATTTATTATTTTATAGTGAAATAAAGGTTTAGCCCGAAAGGATTTTTCCTAAAATCTGTGAGTGAGCCATTATTTTTGTTGGTTTGATTTATCCACACATAGTTGCATATATTACAAATCAATAAAATTGAGTTAAAATTGACACCGATTAAATAAGGTTAACTTAGAAATTTGCGAATTTGATTTAATCAGTATCGCACAGTCATTTTTACAAATTGGTATCAGTGCCTGTTGCGCTAAGTTATTGCGTTGGATCCATTTTCTGCAAAATTGTGTGATATTGCTTTTTTTGAAAAATCTATTTTGTGAAAAATCACATTTTTTCTAATGGAGCACTTATGTAATCGGATGCCCCCCTTTGATGACACGAGTCATAGTTTTGATTAATTAAATAGTTTTAATTTGACGTTTGCGAAAAGAATTACATTTTTGAAAAAAGAAAATTCTTGTTTTAAATGCGCTATGGATCTTTTGCAAATGGTTCAAAATCAAAGAGATTTTTATCATGAGAAATTTGTTTCTTTGAACCATAAATTTCAATGCTTTAAAAGTGTCCAAAAAGGAGAGTGATGATATAATCCTTCTTTTAGAAAAAGAATTGGAGGACCTTAAAAATTATAGAATTTGTGTTTGTGCCAAAGAGAATAAAAATATTTTAATCAATGAGTTTGTGGCACGTGAGGAGACTCTTAGGGATAGGTGTGCGTATTTTAAGAACAAACGTGATAACCTTCTAGGAGTTATTAAAAATTTAAAGAAGCAGTCCCTAAAATCGGAAGAGTCTAATTCTTTACTTGAGTAAGAAAATTTGGAGTTAAAAAATGATTTGACGGACTCGAGTAGTGTTGGTAGCAATGGTAGTGGCTTGTCATGTTCTAATATTTCGAGTGTTAAAGCCAAGACTATTATTTATTTTAGAGGGTCAATAAATCCCAAGGACGTCAGAAAAGGTCAACCCATAGGTATCGTTCCACCCGTTTACACATGTTCATATTTTGGTAGGAAAGGCCACCTTAGGCATTTTTGTTTCGATCTTCACAAAAGTCTTAGGAAGTTGAAGTTTAGCATTACCTTGGTTCCCAAAAACTCCATGCATCGTTGCACTCCTATTTGGGTTAAGAAATTACTTTTAGAGGCATTAGATGTTAGACTAGTTGATTCTCGATTGCTAGCACATGATTCTTCTCTTGCAATATCATATAGATGATTGTGTTCGCATGTTTATCATATTCTAGTGGTGATTCATGATATATTCTTACTAATGTTATGACTTGTGTACTTTTTGTATTAGAATTTTGTTTTTGAAAATTTTGAAAAATACAAAAAGATTTAATTTTTAAAATTTTCGAGAAAGACAAAAAGATTTTTATATTTTTTTTGCACCGTATATGAATGGACATTTAGGATGACTGAGTCACAATTTCACTCCGTATCCATGTGAGTGTTTGATAGTGTTTTGATATGCGTCATCATTCCATTTATCTGCTTCACAATATTTTGAGTCATTGAGATGTGATTAGTTGTTATTACCTACGAGTTTGACTCATGAGTTCCTTTATTGCACACTTTTACGGATTTGTTTGATTATTATACTTGTTTATCACATATTGGTCGGAGTGCTGTCATCTAAATTTTATCCTTAAAATGGACCGTATGCGATAAAACTTAACAATGAAAGTAGTGTATGTAAGAATCGTTAACCGTGATTATTTAATTGCAACAAAAATGATGAGTGAAACATGAAAAAAGGTTGCGAGAGTACAAAATTACCTCCTTGTGAAAGTCACCGTTTTATAAGAGCACGAAAAAATTAGAAGGCAATAAAAAGGTAAATATGCCAAAAAGGGGCCACCTCAAAAGAAAAATAAATTCATATTTATTTATGAGGGAATTTGGATGGAATGTAATGAAAAATGGGTTTTCACGCCGTGACAGCGTTATGAAAAAGTAATTAAATAATTTTAGACATTACTGGTGTGGGAATCATTCTTGACTTTGATGTGTTTATGAATTGAGTCGATGTCATTTAAATTCAACACTTCCAACACCTAAGGATGATTTTGAGATTCATTCGTTAGGAGTACACATATTCATCATGCACATATGTTATGTTTCATTGCTTTGATTTGACTATTGAATATATTTACACTCATTCATTTCATTTCCATGATTTGGTAGTCTTAGTGTAAATTCACGGTGTGTGACTTTTATAAAATTAGTTTTGCATTGTTTTATGAAAAATTTAAAAATAAAAAATAGTTTGTGGAAGCTTTTGAGTTACTCGTTGCATAAGTTTAGTTTTGATCCATATTTTCTATGCATCTTTATTGTGACCCTCCTTTTTTATTTTGTTTATTCGTTTTCTTATCTATTTCAGACAAATAAAAAGGGGGAGAATGAATTATGGGGGATATTTTATTATTGATTGATTTATTCTTATATCATTTCAAACTCGATGCATCACGAAGGTATTTACTTGGTCTCATGTGTGTAGGTACAAAATTGAAGATCATTATGTTACACACCCTGATGAGAACAGCTTAAAGATTTTGAAGAAATTTTTTGAGACTTACATGTTTAGTACCTTTTCAGTTTTGGGTTCATAAGAGGGTTTTAGATTTGTATAAGCATTTTGATTTGATAATTCAGATATTTTTATTTTGTACCGGCATAGACGTATAAGGGGGAGATTTGTAAGGACATTTTTTTTTTATTTTCCGGCTTCCATGTGAGTATGTCATATACCTTTACAACCGTCAAAGACTTATTCAAGATCCATCATGTGTCAAGAGGGATTCACATATTAAAGTTCTTCAACATTCAAGCCTCCGCGAGATTAAATTTGATAAGGTTGTGTTTAAGTACCTTAGCATTTCACTTTGAGTGTTGGGATATTTTTTACAAAATATTTTTTAAGTATTGGTACAAAGTTTTTCGTTAAAAGTGTTTTTTAAAATTTTGAGATGGAATATTGTCTGGCAAAATAAAAAATAATTTTTTTATTTAATCTCATTCGAGCAAGATACATAGTCGTTCGAGCGACAGATGATCTCCCGCGAAGCTTTTGTTCGAGTGACATCTTGCTCCGTTCGAGCAACATCAATGTTTCGTTTGAGAGATGTGACACCGTAAGGTTTTTATGAATAGCGTGTTAAACCACTCCGTTTTCGACAAGAAGACATGACGTTTTAGTTTCTGCAAACACTGCAAATTGGCATAACACTTTGTCTTATTCATTTAGGGTTTAATCCTTTTTGTTTTCAATTCACAAAACGTCCCAATCTTTATGTGAATTGTTTTGGAACCCAAGGTACAACTTTTTTAAAGTTTTCTCTTGTAGAGAGGGTAAATCTATGCTTGACGGTTGGTGTCGATTGGGAGTGCTCGAGGGTGTTCCTAGCTGATTCGGACCGTGTGTTCGTATGGACTGATGCGGTTGTTCCATTGCTGACTGAAGACTGCGTATCCTTGTGCATTCTTTCAGGAATTCATTGCATATTTCATTGTAATCTGTATAAGTTACGGTTTAGTATTTTGTAGTGAAATAAAGGTTTTGCCCGAAAGGGATTTTTCTTAAAATCTGTGAGTCATCAATTATTTTTGTTGGTTTTATTTATCCACAAGTAGTATCATATTTTACAAATCAATAAAATTGGATTAAAAATTGACACCGATTAAATAAAGTTAACTTGATTTAATCAGTATCGCACACTCATTTTTACAAATTGGTATCAAAGCTTATAGCGCTAAGTTATTGCGTTTTATTTATTTTCTGCTAAATTGTGTGATATTGATTTTTTTTTTGAAAAAACACAATTTTTCCAATTGAGCACTTATGTAATTGGATGCCCCCCTTTGATGGCACGAGTAAGAGTTCTGATGATTTAAATAGTTTGAATTTGACATTTGCGAAAAGAATTGAATTTTTGGAAAAATAAAATTCTTATTTTAAATGTGCTATGGATATTTTGCGATCGGTTCAGAATCAAAGTGATTTTTATCATGAGAAATTTGATTCTTTGGACCATGAATTTAATGCTTTGAAAGTTTCCAAAAAATAGAGTGATTATAGAGTCCTTGTTTTAAAAAAAGAATTAGAGGACCTTAAAAATTCTAGGATTTGTGATTGTGCCGAAGAGGATACAAATATTTTAATCAATGAGTTTGTGGCACGTGAGGAGACTCTTAGGGATAAGTGTGCGTATTTTAAGAACTAATGTGATAACCTTGTAGGAGTTAATGAAAATTTAGAGAAGGAGTTCCTAAAATTGGAAGAGTCTAATTTTTGCATGAGTAAAATTTTTTGGAGTTAAACAATGATTTGACGGACTCGAGTAGTGTTGGTAGCAATGGTAGTGGCTCGTCGTGTTATAATATTTCGAGTGTTAAAGCCAAGACCATTATTTATTTTAAAGGGTCAGTAAATCCCTAGGACGTCAGAAAAGGTCAACCCATAGGTATCGTTCCACCCGTTTATACATGTTTATATTGTGGTAGAAAAGGTCACCTTAGGCATTTTTATTTCGATCTTCGAAAAAGTCCTAGGAAGTTGAAGTTTAGTGTTCCCTTGGTTCCCAAAACCCCCATGCATCGTTGCACACCTATTTGGGTTAGGAAATTACTTTTAGAGGCACTAGATGTTAGACTAGTTAATTCTCGGTTGCTTGCACATGATTCTTCTCTTGCTCTATCATATAGATGATTATGTTCGCATGTTTGTCATATGCTAGTGGTGCTTCATGATATATTCTTTCTAATGTTATGACTTGTGTACTTTTTGTATTAGATTTTTATTTTTGAAAAATGCAAAAAGATTTTATTTTGAAAAATTATTGAAAAAGATAAAAAGATTTTTGTATTTTGTTTTACATCGTATATGAATGGACATTTCGGATGATCGAGTTACAATCTCATTCCGTATCCATGGGACTGTTTAACAGTGTTTTGATATGCGTCATCATTCCATTTGTGTGATTTATAGTGTTTGGAGTCATTGAGATGTGATTAGTTGTTACTACCTACATGTTTGACTCATGAGTTCCTTTATTGCACACTTTCACAAATTTATTTGATTATTGTACTTGTTTATCACATATTGGTCGAAATGTTTTCATCTCAATTCTGTCTTTAAAACGAACCATATGTGATAAAACTTGACAATGAAAGTTGTGCATGTAAGAACTGTTTGCCATGAGGATTTAATTGTAATAAAAAAGATGAGTGAAACATGGGAAAATGGCTACGAGAGTACAAAATTAACTCGTCGTGAAAGCCACCCTTTGAATAGAGCCTGGAAAAATTGAAAGGCAATAAGAAGATAAATATTCCCAAAAGGGACCACCTCAAAAGAAAAAAAAAGCATAATTATTTATGAAGTAGTTTGGATGGAAAGTACTGAAAAACGGGTTTGCACGTACTGACAGCATCATGAAAAAGTATTTATATAGTTTTATCGATGTCATTTAATTTCAACACTTTCAATACCTAAGGACAATTTTCAGATTCATTCGTTAGGAGTACACATATTCATCGTGCAAATATGTTATGTTTGATTGCTTTGATTTTCCTATAGAATATGTTCACACCCATTCATTTCATTTCCATGATTTTGTTGTTTTAGTGTAAATTCATGGTGTGTGATTTTTGTAAAATTAGTTTTGTATTTTTATATGAAAAATTTTAAATTTAAAAATAGTTTATGGAAGTTTTTGAGTTACTCTTTGCATAATCTTAGTTTTGATTCTATTTGCTATGCATATTCATCGTGACACTCCTTATTTATTTTGTTTATTCATTTCCTTGTCTATTTCGGACAAATAAAAAATGGGAAAATGAATTATGGGGGAGTTTTTGCATTATGGGGGGGATTTGATTATTGATTAATTTATTCTTATATCATTTCAAACTTAATGCATCACGAAGTTCTTTGTTTTGCCTCATGTGTGTAGATACAAAATTAAAGATGATTATGTTGCACACCTTGATGAGGAAATCTTATAGATTTGAAGTTAAAGATTTTGAAGAAAAGTTTTGAGACTTACATATTTAGTACCTTTTCAGTTTTTGGTTCATGGGAGGGTATTAGATTTGTATAGACATTTTGATTTGATAGTTCATATGTTTTTATTTTATACCGCCATAGACATAGGGGAGATCTGTAAGGACATTATTTTATTTTCCGGCTTACATGTGAGTATGTCCTATATCGCTACAACCGTTGAAGACTTATTCAAGATCAATCATGCATCCAGATGAGCATCCTCCGCGAGATTAATTTTGATAAGGTTTTGTTTGAGTACCTTATCATTTCACTAAGAGTGTTGGGATATTTTTTACAAAATATTTTCTGAGTGTTGGAACGGAGTTTTTAATCAAAAGTATTTTTTTAAAGTTTTGAGGTGGAATATTTTCTAGCAAAATAAATAATTTATTTTTATTTACAGTCATTCGAGCGAGATACATAGTCGTTCGAGCGACAGGTGATCTCGCGTGAAGCTGTTATTCGAGCGATATCCTGCTCTGTTTGAGCGACGCGCCGTCTTAAGTTTTTTATGAATAGGGTGTTAAACCACTCCGTTTCGGACAAGAAGACCTGACGTTTTAGTTTCTATAAACACTGCAAATCAATATAACACTTTGTCTTCTTCGTTTAGGGTTTAGTCCTTTTTGTTTTCAATTCACAAAGCTTCCCAATCTTTTTGTGAATTGTTTTGGAACCCAAGATACAACTTTGTTGAAGTTTTTCTTGTAGAGAGGGAAAATCTACAGTTGACGGTTGCGTGTCGATTGGTAGTGCCTGAGGGTGTACCTGGCGAATTCGGACTGCGTGTTCATGTGGACTGTTGCGGTTGTTCCGTTGCTGACTCAAGATTGCTTGTCTTTGTGGATTCTTGCTGAAGTTCAATGCAGATTTCATTATAATCTTTTTAAGTTGCAATTTACTATTTTATAGTGAAATAAAGGTTTTGACCGAAAGGGATTTTTCTTGAAATATGTGAGTCAGTAATTATTTTCATATGTTTGATTTACCCACACGTAGCTTTATATTTTAAAAATTAAAAAAATTGGATTAAAAATTGACACCGATTAAATAAGGTTAACGTGGAAATTTGAGAATTTGATTTAATCAAAATCGTGCACTTATTTTTACAGGAAGTCTCAATAAGATTAAGGAAAATTAATCTGGATAAATATGGTTTTCCGAATTCAAACCTTTTCATGCATTCTATACGCATTTATATGTATAATTGTAGTTGCATTGCACATAGGCATAACTTGTTGAGTCTCCTTTCTTCCGTTCGATCCTATGCTTCGTTTGTATATTTCCCACTGGGCATAAGCTCACACCCTCACTTTGTTACGACGGGTTGGGAGCGATTTTGTATTTTGAAGGAGTTACATAGGTAATTATTTTCTTTATTTTTACTTCAGTAACTCTGTTTACTTGGACTTCGGGTTGCTCCCCATGGCTCCCTCTCGTAGTTTTTTTCGAAACTGGAATTTCATATAAGTGAAACGTTAATTAAAATAAATATTGGATAAACAACATTATATATGTTGTTTCATTACACTTCACACCTAATGCTCGAGTCGGACTAGGTTGATTACGAGTAACCCATAAATTGGGGTCGGGACGTTATAGTATCAACAAAGACAACATTGAAATTTAGCGTCTCATACACAACAACGTATGGGGTATTTAGGGTTGCTAAGATCACCAACCATACACTTTAATTGGTGCTTAGATTTCCAAATGGATTGAACCCATTTGTTGATATTGCCAAATGAATATTAATTTGTTAAATGGAAAAATTTGGGTGATTAAAATTTATTCTTTCCAAATGGTTGTGTTAATAGGATGACACATGATATTATTCCCTACTTCTTCCTTAGCGTACCAAGTCATTGCCTCATCTATCCATAGTATTGTGAAAAATCTCTTCAACCTTGGATCAATAGAGAAATATTAAAATATTTTTTGAGGCAATTTTGAAATTGCGCCTCTCTTACCATTTGAACAATGCCGTGGAAGACATTCAGTTTCTCCGTATAATAGAGAACGATCAATATTTTCATACTCCTTCCGGTATGTTATGCAATCGTACTTGCAAGTATGAATTGACTTATACTTCATTTTAAGAACTTTCAAATTGTTCTTCATATTCAAGTAGTTAATTTTAAGGGTATTATGTTTGGGGAAAACCCTTCACTCGATTCAGAATTTCAGTCTCTTTATTTCCAGGCAAACTAAAACGGCTCTTCAAACTATGCGAACCAACCATGGCATGCAAAATTATTTGATCGTAGTCATCATTAAGGTTTATCCCAATACCATCATGAGCACTAGAACCAATACCACAAGATTCATTGTCATACGTATCAAAACCCCCATTGTCTTCCACCACATGAACTCCGTAAGCATAGTATATTGGATCATCTAACATATTATGCTCTATGGGGGGGGGGGGATCCACATGTCCTTCTACTACTGTCCTACTTGACGGTTGTAGTGGATGCTGTGTGGGGACAAAAGGACAATGTATTTCCCTATGAAAAATTCACAACCAATAATCTTCCAATATATATCATCTAGGAAAATGTAATTCAACTGTTTTTCACTCAGACATTTTACCATTTCTACAACGTGACAAGGATAAGAGAACTCTTCATCATTGACACACTTGCAACACCCCGTAATTTTGAGGACTGAGAATTTAATTATTTTTGGGAGAAATAATATTAATTTCAATTGGAGAATTTTAAATTTGGGAAATGAAGTCAAATTTGGAAGATATTATAAAGTATTTTGAATGACGATTCTGAGTGCACGGTTGATCCGGGATGGGTCGAGATAGTCGAAATGACTGTCCTTGGGTCTTATTTGGGTTCCAGAATATTTTAAGTTAGTTTGACTCGATTGAAGTAAACTAGTCATTTAAAGTGTGTATTATCATTTAAAGTAGGGTATTTTGGAGATAAGGCTTATAAAGCATACGTGAGATAACAATCTCATTTGTGAGATTGAGAAAGCCCTAGAGAGAGAGAGAAGAGAAAGAAGAAGAGAAAGAGGAGAAAATCTTGGAGATTCTGGCCAATCCGTGATTTCGAGAAAGATTCAACCTCTACAACTTTGAGGCAAGTGATCAAACTTGCTAAATAATCTATGTGTGTAATTCATTTCATGATTTGTGGACAAAAATATGGATTTTGGGTTAATATGTTAAAAACCTAGATTTTGTTAAATCTTGCATTTGAGGTGTGTGTATATGGATTTGAGGTTGTATAATTAGTTGGGTTGATATGTATTATGAGTATTAATGTTAGAAACATGTTTGGGTTGAAGATTGATGGTTGGAAGATGATACTTTTGGGTTTTGGGAAATTTGGGTTTTGAGAAAAATAATCCATTTCGTAGCTTGTTGAACAGATCGAATCGATTCGCCCCTTTTGCGAATTGATTCAGAATGTTGCAGACCTACAGGTCTTTTAGGACCGAATCGATTCTCCCCTTTTGCGAATCGATTCGGAATGCAGCAAACTTAAAGTTCCTTTGGACCGAATCGATTTGCACACTGGCGAATTAATTCGCTTTTAGGACCAAATCGATTCGGAGATGGCCGAATCGATTCGAAAATAGGGTTGTTTTGCAAAGTTTTTATAGCATGAGTTTCACTCCGTTCTGATTGGGTTTATCGATTAGAACATTCTAAAATGATACGAGAAGTACGTTTCTGAGATTTTTAGGGAGTTTCATATATGACAAAATATTGGGGTCTTATCGGGTTGTTTGAGAGAATATAAATTGAAGTTATCATATCGACTTAGTGGGAAATCCTACTAGCATTGGGAATTCTATTTGGAGATAATTATGGGTCAATAAGAAAGAGGTAGTGTACACTTAATGACGTTAAACGTTAGAATTATATCACAAATGCGATAATGTTAAGGGTTTATATGATCAACTGAACTGTAATCTAAAGTGGGGATTTTTTAGTATACCACCGACTAGAATAGTTTGTGTTTATACTCATATTCGGGATGATTATTATGTGAATATAATATAGATGGTGTGTATGATGATGATTGTATATGTATATATATATATCGTGTATTTGATAATTAGGTAGATATACCTAGCATATGCTATCATGGGAAGTTGCGTGATGTGGGTGAGGTCTCTAGCTTGAAAAGCAGGGAGCGTGTAGTCCCCAGGTCATAGGCGTCCATTATTTGTGTTATGAACTATTGTTTCAGGGGTACGATGTCTTTGGTATGATTTGTATTATTTTTCAGTGAGGAACTATGACTGCTTCCCATACGATGTGAATTGATTGTTTACTAGGGCGGTGTGATAATAGTCCGGTGGCTGGTATCCTAGGAGAATTTGAGAAATTCCTGGAAGATGATAGCATTGCAGAGACTATATAAATTCTATAAGTGAATGTGTTATGTGTATTTTAATGCACGCTATGTGTTATGTGTACGTGTTGGTTAGGGTTGAATGATCGTGTTTTATAACTAGAATAATGTTATATAGACCCTAAAGGTACTGTGTGATATCTTATTTATGTACTTAGAGTTAGTATTCATAAGTGGCTGATGTTATATGTGTTGTGTACTGAGGGCATAATGGATATCGACGATCAAAATTGTCAAGGAGTAGTGTATCGGGGGGTTCCTTGTTTGGATTTGGCTTTGTGAGTGGTCTCGCGTAAGAAACGTAGCACAATTTTGGGAGTGGGGAGAAGTTTAGTCCTTAGTATTCGGATTCATGTGTTATAGAGAAACAATTCTTTATAAGAATAGAAAGATGTTGTGTGACTATTCTGATGCTAATAACTTGTTTAAGTTAATAATTAGAGACTGGTGAATTCTATTAATATATTAATGTATAAGCTCGGGCTTAAACTTATGATATGTTAGAATAAGAAGATAAAGGTTATATTTTCGATAGTGGCTTACGCAGGTGTAGATTATGCGTAGATTAATATTGAATTGTCCCTAAAATGTGTCGTGTATCTCCATTGAGGTTCATGTGCATACGATTAGGTGCACGCTTTAGTTGAGGTGTGAGTTTGAGTTACACGAGAGTACGAATCCACCTTAATTATGAAGTTATGCATTTATGGTTATTATGCATTTTAATGCACTTGCTAAAATATTTTCAAACCTCCGGCTTTGGCCCGTTTATATCTCTCTCTTGCTATACATATCTTGTAATATATTATAGGTGTCCCATCGCAAGGACGTCAATGATGTTTTTCTATCCAGTGTCCTTCGAGCCGTAGAAGATGCGAACTATTGGGGGATTTTTGCTGTAGCTGTTTCCTATCTTTTGTAAATCTAGTTAAGGATTCAGTTTGTATATCGGATTTATACCTAAGGGTTATATGTAGGACTTTTATATTTCTCTCCTCAGAATGTTGTAATGTCTGTGACCCGACATCATATTCAGGGTATTTCCTTTTGTTGTTTTTATTATATATATTAGGATCACTTCCTTTTATTGCAGTTGTGGTGTGTACATTATCAGGTTCAGTTGTTACAATATTGTTGGTTTGTTGTCTCATTGTATGCTTCTTAATTTTTTTTGGCATTTGCTTATTGTAGTATTGGGTAGTTAGATATGTTTATTAGTATCGACAATAGATGCTGAGAACGATCCACTTGAGATTCTTGATTTATTTTAGTATAGGGCTGGCCACCCGTTATTATTTTAAGTGGGGTGTCACAATACTTCTCTGTGAATTTTACAAACTCGTTAGCACCTATACGATACATATCTCCGAGTCTATTTGTCTCATCTAACCACTCTTTATGTATAGGATATCCCATAACAACTCATAGAAATCGTTACCTACCATGTCTGAAAAAATAGGGTGACAATAGTTTTATATCCCAAGGGAATAAACTGACATATAGAAACAAGCAACATAGTCATGTGACTCACGATGTTTCTACAAGTTTGTTTATCCCTGTGAGGTAGTTAAATCATTAGTTATCTCGAACACAAGCACAATTTAATTAACAACCTATAATGTTTAAATAATAATGTTGAAATACTATCATGTTGAAACCCTAAGCCATGTATACATATAAAATTATTTTAATTATACTTTATAACCTAATACAATCCAATTTTTGAAACCTATATACATACCAAGTTGGTTTTTATTATACGTATCTTGATATGATATGATACGAATCCAATTTTCAAAGTGTTTTCAAAGTGTAACTGTTTGTCATAAAATTGTTCTTCACTATACCATGTCATGTAATTATTTGTAAAGTGTTTATAAGGAATTTATTTAGTTTTACAATTTATCTAGTCTTTTTAACGAATTGTTTTTATTTTTTTCACCAATACGATTCATGATACATGATACATAGGGTTTTAGATACACAATACGCATCCCAATATGAGTCATAATATGCAATACATAGGGTTTAGATACACGATACGTATCCCGATTTGATAATTATCGCTGAAACCTGAATCTGCATATACATTTTTAAATCCTAAAATCCTTTACATTCGTATCAGGATTTGACAACTATGGTTGAAACCCTAAGCCAAGTATCCCGATTTTGCTAAAAAGCTTAAAATTCTTTACATTTTAAATAAACCCACACTGACATTTTTTTTAATTAAAATGATTACATTTACAACAAACAAACAGATATATTCAAGCCCAAACAAATATCAAAGTCAAGTATTGACATTGTAAGAATTTAAAACCTAGGTTTTGCATAAAATGTTTCTAATAATATTAAATCCATACATTTGGGACACCCCACCTAGCGATCACTCCTATATCAAATTAAAACAGGAGTCGCATATGGATCATTCTTAGCATCACTGTCGAAAACCAAATTAATTACTAATAAGCTATTAGGCTGGCGTCAAAATTTTATTTAACTAATCTTTTTAAAAAACTAAACCATGTAAACATCCACACAGTTTATATAAATGAAACTGGAAAGAGATAAAATAATCGAACACTCGGTTCAAATATAATACAACCAAATCGAATGCCGCACTCAAAGGTGGTGAAAGAATAAATAAGTACAGTTGGGCTTTCGGCCCAAAAGTAACTACAATGCTTTCTATTTAGATCGCAAGAATAGAAGTGTCTAAATAACCTGCATGCATCCACATCTGCTGCAGTAGACGTCTGACTCGAAAGGATCATCATCTAGGAATCCCTGTGTCTGGACACCTATATATATACAATATATAGCAAGAGAGGAAAAATATAGAAACGGGTCGAGCCCCAGTTGTAAAAATATTTAGCAAGTGCATAAATGATTTATTTAAAAAAAATGTTTTATCTCATTTAAATTGGTATCGTACTCCCATGAGATACCCCTCACCTCTCTTCAAATAGTGCACACCTAGCGCATCCCTCTAAACATCTTAGTCAAGCTACGCTACCTAACTAATCCATCACCCTCAACTCCAGAAGTCCTAAGCAAACCAAGTACTAAGGGCTAAACTTCTCCCCAGTCTCAACACTATACCATGTTCGTGCGTGGGGTGTCTCGCGAAGTGAAATCCCAACAAGGAACCCCTCGATACACTACTACTTGACGATGTCGATCGTCGAGATCCATTAGAACCTCATTACACGAAAGATATATATATATATATATATATATATATATATACTCATATAAGAAGAACCCAGAATTAGAGCACTAAGGGTTAAACTTCTCCCCAGTCTCAACACTAGGCCATGTTCGTGCATGGGGTGTCTCGCAAAGCGTAATCCAAACAAAGAACCCCCCAGATACACTACTACTTGGCAAGGTCAATCGTCGAGATCCATTAGACCCTCAGTACTCAACTTATCTTTATACTCATATATTTATATCCATTATCATACTCATATTTTTATATACATATCATATTACACTTCCGGATATAATCTCCCAGAATGAGAATTCATTTCATATTCAAATTATCTCTTTACTCTCATAGAGATATAATATCTTGTTCTCATACACAAGTAATGTACTATACATACAAGTACAATAACCATGCCAACGAGATATAACTCGTGGATGCAGTCTCTCAATGCTATCATCTTCCAGGGCATCACTCACATACCATCTTGGGGACCAGCGGTCAGACTCAATATCACTGACATAGCGGTCAAAACACACACACACACAATGTCTGGGAAGCGATCATAGTTCCTCCCCGGCAATGAGACGAAAGATACCCACCACGTCTCACCCCTAATAAAATCACACAATATAATAATGGACGCTATGACCTGGGGACTATCCACACCCTTCTCCTCAAGCCAGGGTGCTCACCCTCATCGCGCAACTTCCCAATGATAGCATTAGAGGGGGTATGCTTTATATATATATATATATATATACCATCCAGACATAGATATATATATACATATCCGTATCATATAATATATATACTTTACTCACATAGTATATATATATATATATATATATATATATATATCCACATAGTTCCTTAAACAAATATAAATGGCCATAATTGCCAATCACACATAGCGATGACCAATAATCCCAGAGATTCTCATAATTGATAATATTCGAGTATTTGCACACTCACGATACTAAACTCAAAAGTATTCCCTCACTTGATAAATAACCTGTACCTTATTCACACTAAAGGATTTATATAATTTCTCCAACTATACCAATTCACTCTAAGTAGATACGCATTTTCCCAAATTCATCCTAATAGTCTCACAGGATATACTCAACTAGAATCGATATAATTAAGTTTTCTACGCGCATATTTATATAAGCCTAAATGCCCACTGAATTTATCCCAAGAAATATTCGTCACCAAACACCCTTAATTTAAATAGGTCGTGGATTCCATTTTTCCACAAACCCATGGTCTAAATTTTGCTCAAATAATAATCTAGAGTTCCCCACTCTATATTTAGGAACCCCTAATATTTATCTCCAAACAATTCTAGACCTAATTCTCCCAATATCATGTTTGATTTCTAACTAACGATTTCGATCTCAGACAGCCTTCCGTAGAAAAATCATTATAAATCCAAAAAAATCAAAAAAATACGCAGTCGAATCCCACGCGAACGTATCAAAAATATATACAAATTTAATTTTTTAATCAAGAGCCGAATCGATTCTCATATAGGCCGAATCGATTCAGCAATGACACTGGTTACTGTTCATCGTCTTCTCCGAGACTGTTTCGACCATTTCCAAACCTCCAAACGCATTTTTCTTTATTTTCACCAACATCTAACAATACCCAACTAAATATACACTAAGGAAATCAGTTCTAAACATCCTAAAACTAAGAATCAACCATTAATTTCGATTAAACTCTAAGTTACTCCAATTTCATAATTTTCGGGGTTTACCCGTTAAACTTTCGAAAAACTCTGTTTAATCCACGAAAACCCAATGCAAAATCTTTAGGGTTTGTTATTACCAATTATGATATGATATTTATGCTCAAAATAAAATAAAGCAAGTAAACACTTGCCTGGAGGATAAAATCCGACGATCTCGAATCGAATCCAGTGGAGTTTGGCACAGAAATACCTTTTCTCTTCTCTTTCTCCCTTCTCCTTTCTTCTTTTCTCTCTTTTCTTTCTTTTCTCCCACTCTCCCATGCCTTTATAAGGAGAAGATAAGGGGTTATCCCTTTTAAACCCAAAAATGACTCCTTTACTAAATTGCGAGTCTCTATTAATCCAAAAATTCCCGAAACTCAATTTCGACCCCCGGATACTCTTTTTTGACTCTCTCGGCCATTCCGAGACTCACCGCGCAATCGGAATCTCCATTCGAGGCACTTGACCGCAACTCACTAATTTACCCACACATAACTTAATGTGGTATTCCCATTAAAATATTATCCTTTGTCGCTTTACCCAACTGCGACATATAATTAAAATACTCCGACTTATTTACTTTACCCCAAAAGTAAATATAACACCCATCGAAAATCATTTAATCCTTGAAAACTCCAAAAATTTACTATTCATGATTATTCTTAAATTCCCAAATTACACTGAATTATTGAATTTAATTTCCCATAAAAGTACGGGGTATTACATACTCCCCCCTACAACGGAATTTCGTCCTCGAAATTAAGATATAACCGATACTTCCAACACTAACCTAGGATCGTGAATCATTCAACATCCTAATACCTCAAATGGAATGGTACTACCCAATAGCTCTTAACCATACCCAATAATCACTCACCTCTATCAAGGTTTATACTATACTATATTTCCATCTCGGCATAATCTTTAACTTTATATACTACGTCCTTTCTATCTCAGGTGGTATATAAAACCAACTTACTAAGGTGCCCATACACGTTTTTAACCCGTCTTTCTATGCACGACAATCACAAACGTTCGACACATACATACTCTTTAAACAATAGGCCTTATTTTCTCGGCGTAATACTCATACATGGGTCTTCCTAACCCGCAAAATCCCATTCTTCTCAAGGTTAACCAACCAATCATTCTATATCGGCGCCACTAACTCCACTGGTTTCACTGCCCAAAATTCTAAGATCGAAACGTTCCTACCTATGGGAAAGAGTACTATCCTAAATTGTGTCCCTAGTGCCCAAGACCTTTCTCAACTCCCAACATTTGCTCGATTTCATGCGTGGGATGTCTCGCAAAGAGAAATCCAGACAAGGAACCCTCCCATTACACTATTCCCTTGCATCGTCGGTCATCGAGATATAACGACCTAAGGCACACCAACGGGATGTCCTAAATCATACCTCGCTAACCTATTAATGCATTTCTACTATTCTATCCTTCCACCTATACGAAAAGGAAAATCTAACTAACCGAGGCGCCAACATTCTGCAAAAGCATTACGAAGATCATACCCAAAATATACTTCTTCAAAAATTTTCCTTTGCATTAAGGCCGTGCTATAATCCTCAAATCAATTTCTCCAACCATTTTAGTGCTTCTCCATAGAACTATATTTTCATAAGCATACCATCATCATACGGCCCACAGTCTATAGTGTTTTCTCCACACTATATGACTTATCGACAAAACCAACATCCTTGCATCCTATAACATCTCTCCACTCCCGACGTCATTAAGGTTCATGCATGGAGCATCTCGCAAGAAAAATTCAAACAAGGAACCCCTCCAATACACTACTACTTAACTTTGTCGGTCGTGGAGGTCCGTTAACTTCAAATATGCAACCGAGATAACCTTATCCCCTCTTTCAACAAAATGTGGTCTGAACTCCTATCTCTATCCAGGAGCCACACCACTAAGCGCTTTCACTACACTCAGTCCCTGCGCAATCAATAATGAACATAAACTCACAGCTCAACAATTAGTCTTGCATACCTTAAATCACACCTATAAGGTCGCCACGCACTCGAATCATGATAATGAAACATTTTCTCACCGAAGTTCCATCCAAACATATAATAAAGGCGAACTCAGCCTGTATCCAGGTCAGATATCGCAACAACAATCTGTTCCATCCTGGAACCGCGAACACGATAGTCTTTCCATCATTAGCCTGTTATCGCTCTGAACAACGAATATCATATTCTACTCAATGTAACACCTTACTCGTATAACACACACAAAACGAGTAATATCAATCTGATATGAACTCAAAATACTAACACCCGCTCTTCTCAGTGAATGAAAGAGAATAGATTTCCGCTATCGCAGAAAAGCACATAAACATAGACTGCATAACGTTATTGATACTATTTATAAACTCGCATCACACACTAATCTAGGGCTAATAAAACACCGTGACTCAATCTCGTCATACAGAACAAGCCTCCTTTAACTGAGGTGAAACTCATAACAACTTTGCCTATCTTCCTGGCTACCCCAAAAAGGTTCTCGGACCTAATACACTTGCCCTAACTGAACCAAAAATTACTTTAATCAACGCCCCCTCTGGGCACCTTACTCTGGCCCCTTAACTCCTACTGGGCAATGACTAACCGTAGGGTTCTACACTCCACATTACAACATTCCCCATCTCGGGTCACCCTGACCCTTTTTAAGGTTATCAGTATCTTGGACTCCATAGCCGCGATCCTGACAATCACTTTTCTAGTTCCCATTAACTTCTTCATAAAAAGGAAACTCCACCACCGGCCTCAACAACCCTATTTCAACGAATTCCCCGGGTGGATATCCACTAATGGGGTCCTCGAACACACACATTCTCCATAAAGGTTAGCAACACTTTTCTAGTTAGCCTATCATTCTCGAAAGGACCCTTTATTTATTCTACCTACCTTGATTCCATACAAAGTTCACTCATCCATAAATCTCTTTATTCACTGTCGGCCTCTGACCGATCCTTACGTGAATAATTTAAAACTGCATTCTTCTTATTCCTGCAAAATTATGGGGACTCACGGTTAAAAACTATCCGTAAGATAACTTTAGGGGAAAAACATCTTGTTCCCCCGAATATGGTTATCACCGTTCCCACCATTTCAATATTGCTCATACAAGTAAAAAATTTTCCTCAAATTTTCACATCTGGGTATTTCCGTACCCTTCTCCAAGTCAAAACTTCTGAGCCTTCTACTTCCACTGAGTAATGCTATACTGCCTTCGCATGAATTAACTTCAAATATGGTCCTTATCAAAGACCCCTTTCAAACCCTTAACTTCATCGGGTAATTCAACTTTAGTACCACTCTCTACTATAGCGGTACGGGGTTACTCATAACTACTATTCTTTAGCAGGCGTTGCAATAATTCTTAGCAAATGCCATAAAGAGAATGGCCTCTACTACGGTCCTAGTCTCCAACTTCAACTCACTGCTCCAGTTAAGCCCCACCTCCTGCCGCTTTCTTCGATCAACGCACGAATCTTGAACGAGTACGCAAAAGATTACTATTATCTTATAGTATGACAGGAAAATGAAATCTCACAAGAGGAATCAACAAATCTAATCATAAGGCTCTATAACAAATCGAGAGCAACGCTGAAAGCGTAGCACGTCCGCACAGATTCCTAAGGACACTAGAACCTGATGCTCTGATACCATATGTGACACCCCGCCTAATGAAATACCGGGCGATCACTCGTATATCAAATTAAAACAGGAGTCGCATATGGATCATTCTTAGCATCACTGTCAAAAACGAAATTAATTACTAATAACCTATTAGGCCGGCGTCAAAATTTTATTTAACTAATCTTTTTAAACAACTAAACCATATAAACATCCACAAAGTTTATATAAATGAAACTGGAAAGAGATAAAATAACCGAACACTCGGTTCAAATATAATACAACCAAATCGAATGCCGAACTCAAAGGCAGTGAAAGAATAAATAAGTACAGTTGGGCTTTCATCCCAAAAGTAACTATAATGCTTCCTATATAGATCGCAAGAATAGAAGCGTCTAAATCAAACCCGCATGCATCCACAGCTGCTGCAGCAGATGTCTGACTCGAAAGGATCATCATCCAGGCGTCCCTGTGTCTGGACACCTATATATATACAATATATAGCAAGAGAGGAAAAATATAGAAACGGGTCAGAGCCCGAGTTTTAAAAATATTTATCAAGTGCATAAATGATTTATTTAAAAAAAATATGTTTTATCTCATATTTAAATTGGTATCGCACTCCCATGAGATACCCCCCACCTCTCTTCTAATAGTGCACACCTAGCGCATCCCTCTAAACATCTTAGTCAAGCTATGCTGCCTAACTAATCCGTCACCCTCAACTCTAGAAGTCCTAAGCAAACCAAGTACTAAGGGATAAACTTCTCCCCAGTCTCAACAATATTCCATGTTCGTGCGTCGGGTGTCTCGCGAAGCGAAATCCAAACAAGGAACCCCCCGATTCACTACTATTTGACGAGGTTGATCGTCGTACACGAAAGATATATATATATATATATATAAGAAGAACCCAGAATTAGAGCACTAAGGGTTAAACTTCTCCCCAGTCTCAACACTAGGCCATGTTCGTGCGTGGGGTGTCTCGCAAAGAGAACTCAAAATAAGGAACCCCCTCGATACACTACTACTTGGCAAGGTCAATAGTCGAGATCCATTATACCCTCAGTACTCAACTTATCTTTATACTCATATAGTTATATCCATTATCATACTCATCTTTTTATACAATCATATTACACTTCCGGATATAATCTCCCGAAATGAGAATTCATTTCATATTCAATTTATCTCTTTACTCTCATAGAGATATAATATCTTGTTCTCATACACAAGTAATGTAATATACATACAAGTACAATAACCATCCCAACGATCTATAACTCACGGATGCAGTCTCTCAATGCTATCATCTTTCAGGGCATCACTCAGATACCATCCTGGGGACCAGCGGTCGGACTCAATATCACCGACATCGCGGTCAACACACACACACAATGTCTGGGAAGCGATCATAGTTCCTCCCCGGCAATGAGACGAAACATACCCACCACGTCTCACCCCTAATAAAATCACACAACATAACAATAGACGCTATGACCTGAGGACTATCCACACCCTGCTTCTCAAGCCAGGGTGCTCACCCTCATCGCGCAACTTCCCAATGATATCATTAGAGGGGGTATGCTTCACATATATATATACCATCCACACACACACACACATGTATATATATATATATATATATATATATATATATATATATATATATATATATATATATATATATATATATATACACACACACATACATATTCGTATCATATAATATATATACTTTACTCCCATAGTATATGTATATATCCACATAGTTCCTTACACAAATATAAATGGCCATAACTGCCAATCACACATAGCGATGACCAATAATCCCAGAGATTCTCATAATTGATAATATTCGAGTATTTGCACACTCACGGTACTAAACTCAAAAGTATTCCCTCACTTGATAAATAACCGGTACCTTATTCACACTTAAGGATTTATATAATTTCTCCAACTATACCAATTCACTCTAAGCAGATACGCATTTTCCCAAATTCATCCTAATAGTCTCACAGGATATACTCAACTACAATCGATATAATTACGTTTTCTACGCGCATAATTATATAAGCCTAAATGCCCACTGAATTTATCCCAAGAAATATTCGTCACCAAACACCCTTAATTTAAATAGGCCGTGGATTCCATTTTTCCACAAACCCATGGTCTAAATTTCACTCAAATAATAATCTAGATTCCCCACTCTATATTTAGGAACCCCTAATATTTATCTCTAAACAATTCTAGCCTTAATTCTCCCAATATCAGGTTTGATTTATAACTAACGATTTCGATCTCGGACAACCTTCCGTAGAAAAATCATTATAAATAAAAAAAATCAAAAAAATACGCAGTCGGATCCCACGCGATCGTATCAAAAATATATACAAATTTCATTTTTTGATCAAGAGCTGAATCGATTCAACAATGACGCTGGTTACTGTTCATCGTCTTCTCCGAGATTGCTTCAGCCATTTCCAAACCTCCAAACTCAATTTTCTTTGTTTTCACCAACATATAACAACACCCAACTAAATATACACCTAGGAAATCAGTTCTAAACATCCTAAAACTAATAATCAACCATTAATTTCGATTAAATTCTAAGTTACTCCAATTTCATAATTTTCGGGGTTTACCTGTTAAACTTCCGGAAAACCCTGTTTAATCCACGAAAACCCAACCCAAAATCTTTAGGGTTTGTTAGTACCAATTATGATATGATATTTATACTCAAAATCAAATAAAGCAAGTAAACACTTGCCTGGAGGATGAAATCCGACGATCCCGAGTTGAATCCGACGGAGTTTGGCGCAGAAATCCCTTTTCTCTCCTCTTTCTCCCTTCTCCATTCTTCCCTTCTTATTTTCTCTCTTTTCTTTCTTTTCTCCCACTCTCCCGTGCCTTTATAAGGAGAAGATAAGGGTTTATCCCTTTTAAACCCAAAAATGACTCGTTTACTAAATTGCGAGTCCCTATTAATCCAAAAATTCCCGAAACTCAATTTCGACCCCCAAATACTCTTTTTTGACTATCTCGGCCATTCCGAGACTCATCGCGCAATCAGAATCTCCATCCGAGGCACTTGAAATCAACTCACTAATTTACCCACACACAACTTAATGCGGTATTCCCATTAAAATATTATCCTCTGTCGCTTTACCCAGCTGCGACATGTAATTAAAATACTCCGAATTATTTACTTTATTCCAAAAGTAAATATAACACCCATTGAAGATCATTTAATCCTTGAAAACTCCAAAAAATTACTATTTATGATTATTCTTAAATTCCCAAATTACACTGAATTATTGAATTTAAGTCAACTTAATGATTCAACTTGTAGATCAGTCAGAATTTTAAGGTCTCACTCAAACTCTCCCTCTCTTAAGCATTTTAAATGTTAGGAGCCCTCATTTGGAATATTAGAGGCATTTAAAAAAAAGGTGCCTTAAGGAGACTTAAAAGACTGAATATAATACACAGTACTCATATGATTGTAGTGCTGTAACAAAAACTTAATTTAAATAAAATCCAATCTTTTTGTTTAAAATTGGGGTTTGGATCTTGTGTTTCAAATAATAACAGTAAGATATGGTGTTTTCTAAAGGATGGGCTGCAATGGATAGTAGAGTCTGAAATGGCTCAAGCTACTACTTTGAAAGTTCAGATGGAAGATAGTACTCAGAGTATGCTATGTTCTCTAATATATGCAAGCTGTAATAGAAATGAAATAAGGAATCTTTGGGAGTATCTTAATTGCTGTTATACTCAATCCCCATAGTGGATAGGAGGTGACTTCAATATAGTATCAAATATTTCAAAAAAGGCAGGAGGGAATGATGTTAATTTGGGAAAAATGTATGAATTTATTGAGTGTATTTAGATTAATCATCTTATTGATGTTGGTTATTCTGGTTCTAAGTTCACTTGGCATAATAAAAAGGTCAAATAAAGCTAGTATATGGAGCATGCTAGATAGAGTTTTGATTAATCAAGCTTGTATTGACCTCAATGTAAATTAGAGTGTTCAACATTTAAATAGAAACATGTTTGATCATTCTCCTCTTCTGTTTAAATGTTTATCCCCTTCTTTATCTGCAAAGAAAAGTTTTAGATTCTTATCTTTTTGGTATGACAATTAAGATTGTATTAATATTATTAACTAAACCTAGAAGGAAGTGTCAGGTATTAATCCTATAATTTCCATATCAATTAAATTGAAAGAAATTAGGAAAAAGTTTAGCTCATGGAGTAGGAGGTGTTATGGAGATATCTTTCAGATTGCTAGAAATGCAGAAGATAGTCTTCTTCAAGTTGAGCTATCCTATGATCTTGGTCCATCAGAGGAAAAAAGAGAGTTTCTTAGCAAAAATTCTATAAAATTCAATGGAAATTTAAATATTGAAGTTGAGTATTGGACTCAAAAGGCCAATGAAAAATGGGCTGATGAGGGGGACAAAAACTCTACTTATTTTCATAGGTTGGTCAAAGCAAGCAAAGAAATATGTAGATCACTAGAATAAAAAAAATAAGATGGTTCTTTTGCAAGCCCTAAAGATCAAATCAATGAAGAGGCTCTAAATTATTTTTCTAAACAATTTCAATCTTTAGAAAAATTTGAGTTGTTTAGAAAATAATTCTCTAATTGATAATATTCCAAACATTATTTTAAAGGAGATGAATGCAAAGTTTATTGAATGGCCTAATATGGAGGAGGTGGAGAAGGCAGTTAGGGGGTTGAGCCCAAAAAATGGTCCTGGTATTGATGGTTTTGATGGTGCTTTTTTTCTTTTCTTTTGGGAGTGATAAAAGAAGGCATCTTTACTGCTATGAGAAGTTTCTTTTCAGGTTGTACTCGTCAAAAATTTTTCACTACTACTAAGTTGGATTTTATCCCTAAAAAAGATCACCCACAATCATTTACTGATTTTAGACCTATCAATATGCAAAATTTTATGAATAAAATCTTCTTAAGAATCCTAAATGATAGGATCTCTAGCTTGTTGCCTGTGATCATCTCTCAAATGCAAACTGGATTCATTTAAGGTAGATCAATTACTGAGAATGGGCTCCTAGATTAAGAATGCATGTCTTGAATGAATTCTAAAAATCCAAGAGGTAATATTATTCTGAAATTGGATATGACAAAAGCTTATGATAGAGTTTCTTAGTGGTTCTTGATCAAGGTTATGAGGAAGATGGGGTTTTGTGAATTTTGTCTAGACCTTATTTAGAGAATTATTTCAAATGATTGGTTTAATATTCTAGTTAATGGTGAACATGTGGGATTTTTTCATTCAACAAGAGGCCTTAGGAAAGGGGATAAATTGTCCCCAAACCTCTTTATTATCATGACTGATGTCCTATATTGGAGTCTCAACAAATTAGTGCATTATCTAAACTATATAGGATTTAAAATTACAATATCATGCCCTAAATTTAACCATCTTTCTTTTGCAGATGATGTGATTATTTTCTCCTCAGGTCTGAAAAGAGAAGTAAAGCAGATCATGAAAGTCTTGTTTTCTTCTAAACAGGAATCCTGCCAATAAATAGATAAGTCTAAAAGCTCATTTATAGCCTCTATCAAAATCAAACCCTGGCCTCAATCATCTCTATCATCTCTAAAACATCTAACAGGTATGCAACAGAAGCAAGGGCCTACCACTTATCTAGGCTGTCCATTATATAGTGGAAGGAAGAAGATCATATACTTTGATCATATGGTTCAAAAGGTGAAACAAAGGCTATTAGGGTGGAAGGCCAAGTGTTTGAGCAATGGGGGAAAGTTAGTTCAAATTAAATATTTTCTAACATCTATGCAGTTGTACCTGGTTGCAGCTATATCTCCTCCTAAAGTTGTATTCAATAGAATTAATGGCCTTTTGGAAAATTTCTTTTGGAGTTCAAATTATGGGGATCATAGACACCGTTGGTGTAAATGGCAAGTTTTCACTAGACCAATCAATGAAGGATGACTTGGCATTAGAAAATTAGAAAACATCTCCCAATGTCTAAGTATTAAATTATGGTGGCATTTCAGATCTAAAGATTCCATTTGGTCAAAATATATAAAAGCAGCATACTGTAGAAAATTCCAACCTACTTTAGCTCCTATTAAAAAAGGGAGCTCATTATTGGAATAGAATGTGTATGGTGAGGGATTTATCTGAAGATAATATGAAGTGGTAAATTGGGGATAGTAAAATCAACATGTATAAGGATAATTGGGAGATTGTTGAATGCAAGAATGCAGAATTTCAAGAAGATCAGCTAATAAATTATCTTTGGGAATCAATTAATAGTTGGGATGGACCCAAAGTAGAATAATCCTTCCAGTCTACTACTGCAAATAAAATTTTGAATTTTAAAGAAATTTGGCATGGTCATCAAGACTTGGTGATATGGAAAGTTTGCCCCAATGGTGATTTCTCTCTATATTATGCTTGGGATATATGCAGGTCAAAAGGAATAAATCATATGTCTTATAAGTTCATCTGGCACTCAACTATCCCTTCAAAACTATCTGTGTTTATGTGGAAATTTCTCCATAATCTTCTATCATATGATGATAAGTTGAAATCCATTGGCATTAGAGGCCCTTCAAAATGCCATTATTATGTTGCTCCTTCAGAAGAATCCATAGATCATATTTTTGAAGCTGGTGATATTTCTGCTCAAATGTGGGATAAAGTTTCTCATGAACATGGTATTAAGAGAGCTGGTGGTGGTCTTAAAAGCCAATTATTTCAGTGGTGGCTCTATGGTGTCAATGCAGACTATAACTCCAATAGAATGATTCCTTCTATTGTTTGTTGGTGTTTATGGTTGCATAGAAATAATTGTAGATATGATGCAAGTACTTCTAATGTTTGATCTATTTTTTATCAGGTACACCAATTAAATGATCTCTATTCTAAAAGAAAACCAGGGCCAAGATTAAATCCTAGGCCGCAAATCAAATGGATGGCTCTTCCAACATAGATGGTAGCTCTCTTGGAAATCTAAGAAAAGGAGGATGAGGTATTTTGAGGAATCATAAAAGAGAAATAGTATGGGCTTTATCTGTTCCCTTTGGAGAAGTATCTAACATGGAAGCTGGAACTTTAGCTCTAAAGAGAGGTTTGAATTTTTTTATGGACCTCAAAGATTATGAGATCATCATAGAAAGTGATTCTCATGTATTAGTTGATATTCTTAAAGGAAAATTAAAAATTCCTTGGAAAATTAAATGGTTAATTCATCAAATCCTTTAACAACTTAATATGTCGTAGTTCTTTCTCACTCACACTTATAGAGCAGGTAACCAAGTTGTAGATCTTTTTGCTAAAATAGGAAGTAAAGAAGGTACATATGTGTTCTCTTATCATGTTCAAGAGTTTCTAAAAAAATTGAAGGGGATGATTCAAGTTGACAAGTGGGGTATGCCTAATTTCAAAAATGAAGAAGAATAGATGATGTCTCATTATATCTATAGGATCTCAAAAGCTAACTCAGATTTATTCATTTCCTTTTACCTTATCTGTCAAGGTATTGTCCTATATAGTTTCTTCTCAAAATCTCTTTTGGTCTTGTTTAAGTCTTGAAGTTATGGATGTAAGCCATTTAGAAGAGACATAAGTAACTCATATTGTTTATTTAGAAGAGTCATTTAGAAGTTGAGTAGTTGAATTTTTCATCCAACTATAAATACCCTACATATGAAAATTCATATAAAAGTGAAGGAGAAGGAGGTGGTGGTTTTAGGATTGGATGGAAAATTAGGGCTATGATTTGGGAAAGAAGATGAAATGAGAGGGTGTTTTGGTCAAACAATTGATTTGGGGGTTAAAGTCTAATTAGGATATACGGATTTTTCAACAGACTTGTAAAAGTGTTAAAAAATTAGGGGTTGTGTCAAATGGATTAAGAAAATGGGGGTTAAGTAAAAAAAATCTCAATTTTTCACAAATTACACCCCATTTTCCTCTCTAATTTAAGAGTAGCAAACAAAATTTTCAATTAACAAGCATATATGGTAAATTATAGACACCTGTAATGTTATTTACAAGTATTACATACAATTCCCATAAAAGTACATGTAATTTCTCCTATATAACATTGCCTAATTATGGTCTTACAAAAATACTCAAATTTTTATCAATTAAATCTCATATTGGTGTAAAATACTTAAATATATTAAAGTTCATGAAGTTTCAAAAAGTATACCCAGATTCACGTATACTATCACGCTTCTTGACTTATGCTCTAATGCTTATAGATTTATGCAGTGATGTTTATTCAAAATTGAGTTTATAATAAACCTAAATCGGAGCTCTATATAATAAACCCTACACACTAAAAAGCTTTAAACCCTAAACCTTAAAGAATCTTTAACCATAAAAACTCTAAAACACACAACACACAAAAAACTAAACTCAACCCTAAACCTTATGAAAACCACAAATTCTATACCCTAAACGCTATATTAAAGTAAATAAAAAAATTACACACACATATAAAACAATGTACACATAAATACACACTATACAAGTAAATAAAAAAATATACACAGTAATTAATAAAATACACACACAAATGACCAAAATACATGCATATATAATATATAAACCACACAAATATGCAATGAGCAAAGCTAAACCATAAAAAACTAGACCATTAAACCCTAAAACTTAAAACCCTAAATTCCAAGCTTTAGATGTGACACCTCGCCTAATAAAATACCGTGCGATCTCTCCTGTACCAAATTAAAACAGGAGTCGCATATGGTTCATTCTTAGCATCACTGTCGAAAACCAAATTAATTATTAATAACCTATTAGGCTGGCGTCAAAATTTTATTTAACTAATCTTTTACGCAAATTTATCAATTAAAACATTCATACAATTTATGTATAAATGAAACTGAGATGAAATAAAAATAACCGAACACTCGGTTTAATAATATACAACCAAATCGAATCCGCATAAAAGGCAGTAAAAGAATAAATAAATGCAGTTGGGTTATCAACCCGAATATTTATATAGTACCTCCTATCTAGATGACAAGGATAGAAGCGTCTATAGTAAACTTGCATGCATCCACACCTGCTGCAGCAGATGTCTGACTCGAAGGAATCGTCATCCAGGCGTCCCCGTGTCTGGACACTTATATATATATATATATATAGAGAGAGAGAGGAGAAATAGATATACGGTTCAGAGCCCGATTTGTGAAAATATTTAGCAAGTGCATAAATACTTTATTTATGAAAAATATATTTTATCTCATATTTAAATTGGTATCGTACTCCCATGAGATACCCTCACCTCTCTTCTAATAGTGCACACCTAACGCATATTTCCTACGTAACTTAGTTAAGCTACCCTGCCTAACCAATCGTTTCACCAAAATTCTACAAATACTATTTAACCCAAGTACTAAGGATTACACTTCTCCAGAGTCTCGACATTGTGCCACATTCGTGCGTGGGGTGTCTCGCGAAGCGAAATCCAAACAAGGAACCCCCCCGATACACTACTACTTGGCAATGTCGATTGTCGAAATCCATTAGGCCCTCAGTACATAACGTATAGATATACCCATATAAATACATATACATAAGATACTCCTTTTATTTTTCATATCACAATTTAAGTCCGGATAAAGTCTCCCGGAATGAGAACAAATCCTTTTTCATTTATCTCTTTACACTTATTAGAGATATATAATATCTTGTTCTCATACACAAGTAATATAATATACACACAAGTATAATAACCATGCCATCGAGTTATAACTAGAGGATGCAGTCTCTATGCTATCATCTACCAGGGAATCGCTCACGTATCATCCTGGATACCTACGGTCGGAATGTCCCGCCGCCTTGGTAAAAAACAAATCACAACGTATGGGAAGCGGTCATAGTTCCTTCCCGGAAATGAGACGAAACACCACCCACCACGTGTCACCCCTAATAAAATCATACAATATAAAAATGGACGCTATGACATGGGGACTATACGCTCCCTGCTCCTCAAGCCAGAGGCCTCACCCACATCGCGCAACTTCCCATGATAGCATAGAGGGAGTATGCTTCACATAAATATACATATACCATTCACACACACACACACACACACACACACACACACACACACACATATATATATATATATATATATATATATATATATATATATATATATATATATATATATATATATATATTCATATCATATTATATACACAGTAATCACATCGTATATATGATCGATATCCTTCCTCAAACATATAAATGGCCCAATTGTCAATCTCACATAACGATGACCAATAACCCCAAAGGTTCCCACTAGTACTAACATTCAAGTATTCTCACACTCACGATACAAATCCCAAAAATATTCCCTCACTTGATATGGAAGTTGTACCTTAATCACTATTAATGATTTATATACTCACCGAATTCACCAATTCATAATAATTAAATAAGTCGACCCTCAACTTATTTTAATCCCATAGGTTTCTTATTATCTAAGCGATATTTGTCCACAGACGTATCGAATAACCGTTCAAACCTCGACATTTCATCCCATGGGTTTGGGAGTTTGTGGAAGAATTGATCCAGCCAATGAATATTTTCTGGATGCTTTAGTTTGAAATAATATTTTTTTATATATTTCAACAAATTCTTCAAATTGGCAAATGTTACATAATTATAGTTTAGATAATATGTATTAGCTTTTATTTCAATACATTTATCGGATATTTGTCTTCATACCCAATTAATGCGATAACCAAGATTGTCTTCCTTCTCGATGATTTTTAACCAAGGAGGATAAGTTTTTAAAGACATTTCATCCCATGGGTTTGGGAGTTTGTGGAAGAATTGATCCAACCAATGAATATTAAATTCCATCCTAATCACATTCTAAGATTTTCTCGATTATAATCGGCCCATATTTATTCTGACCGTATAAATATATCCATATACGCTTGCCAAATGATTTTCTCGAATGTCTTTCGTCCCAAAACATTAATCAAATCCATACCCCGGATCGTACTCTAAATTATTCCGAGGTTTACTTATCCTCAAACCAACATATAGGAGTCCTAACACCCCCTATAGAATCTCCTATAATAATCTCCAAAACCATAATTTAAGTCTCCCTAAACTTAAAAGGAGAAAACCTCAAAAATCTGCCAGGACCGAATCGATTCGGCCTGTCCGAATCGATTCGAAATGGTTCTACTTTCAAACTGTCTCTTACCGAATCGATTCGGATTGTTCGAATCGATTCGGCTAGTCCAAATTCCCCAAATCTGCTTAGGTTTTATATATATCCCAAAACCCCAAAACTCAATTCAGTCTCCATTTAAATTATAACTCGGATCTATTTCTACAAACCCAAAGTTTTCATATATCCTCAAGTCCTTTAGAGGTCCTAACACTCTATTTGGGAACCCCTAATATTTATCTCCAAATAATTCTAGTTTTAATTTCTGACTAACGATTTCGATCTCAGACAGCCTTCCGTAGAAAAATCATTATAAATAAAAAAAATCAGAAAAATATGGGTCGGCATCCACGCGATCGTATCGAAAAGATCTATAATTTTTATTTTTTGACCAAGAGCTGAATTGATTCGCTTCCTATCCGAATCAATTCGGAAGTGACGCTGTTCACTATTCACCTTCTTCTCCAAAAATCCAAACTTCCATTTTTCTCCATTTTTGTTGTTTCTAATCTCATCCAACAACTCCATAAACATCTAATCTATGTTTTACCACTAACAAATCAATTAATTTGGGGGTATTAAACCACTTCTCTTAGATTTAAACCCAAAACCATAAAAATCCCAACTTATCATTTTAACTTATTTCAATCCATTTCTTCACTCCATTTACATGGATTTAACACTAGAAATCATTAAGAGTTTACATTACATCAATATGTAAACTCATATTCAATTTTTCCAAATTTATTTTAAGGGTTCTAACCCAAAATCATATAGTTTACCAACTATAATATGAGATTTATGCATAAAATGAAATAAAACAAGTACACACTTGCCTGGAGGATGAAATCCGACTACCTCGAGTCGAATCCGAGGGAGTTTGGTCGAAATCTTCCATTTCTCTCTTCTTTTCTCGTCTTTCTTTCTTTCTTTCTTTCTTTCCCGTGTCTTATAAGGGAGAAAATGAGGGCTTGTCTCTTACTAACCCAAAAATGACTCGTTGCCATTCCGAGACCAACCGCGCAATCGAAATCTCCATCCGAGGTACTTGACCGCAATTCACTATTTTAACCCAACACAACTTAATGCGGTTTTCCAATAAAAATACCCTTTGTCGCTTTTCCCAACGAGGACATATAATAAAATACTCCGACTAATTTACTTAATCCCAAAAGTAAATATAACATACGTCGAAAATCATTAAATCCTTGAAAACCTCAAAAATTACTATTCACGATAATTTCTTAAATTTCCAAATTGCACTTAATTATTAAATTTAATTTTCAAAAAAAGTGCGGGGTATTACATTAGAATTCTAAAAAAGCATACGCCCTGAACAATAAACCACTCCAAAGCCCTAAAGCCTGTAAATCATAAAAAACCTAAACAATAAACCATATATCGTAAGCCTTTAATACAATTGTTATCATTTAACATGTAAATAAATAAAATTACATGCATGTTTTTCTAGCGCACACACTTAAGTTAATATTATTATATGTACACACATTGGAAAAAAGTACATGCATAAATTAATAAAATTACACTCATTAAGGTAAAAACATAATATCAACAATTACATGCATCTTTGAGTTATACACGGTCAGATTAAAGTAATATTAGTTCACACACAGATAAGCAATGTATAAGAGTAAATAAACAAAGTACATGCATAAATAATCATACTACACATACATATGCACTACAAATACACGGACTGAACAACCCTCATCATATATAAGCACTCTCCCACTGTAATTTTTTCAGTTTGAAACATCTAACTAATTATTCTTCGTTGCCTCTCTTCATCTTCTTTAAAATCAAAATTGCGGAAATCCTCCAAAACACTAAACTCTTTTTCTCACGAAAATATAAGCTTTTATATTCCAAGAAGATTAATTATCAATACATGAATAACTTAATAATTAGAAGCATAAGTGAATTGGTATATGTATTCATATAAAAAAAATGATGATGTTAAGTTCTAACAATATTTTCAATCCCCACGTATTCTTATAGGTGCTATCTCAGACAAAAATAGAGGCAACACCTCAAAAACATATATAAAGAGATTTGCGTGCTTTAATCCCTCCCCGATAGATTTTGGATGCTTACATCCACAACTTAATAATAAATGCTTAGTGAATTGGTATATGTATTCATATTAAAGAAATATCAATATATGCATACACAAAAATGTTCATACATATACAAATTAATTATACATATAAGTCAACAAGTACACATATAAATCAACAAAAGTATAAACATAATCAACAAAGCACATGCATAAATCAACATAGTATATGAACAAAATGAAAAAATTACAAGCATAAATCAAGAAACCACATGCACAATTCAAATTCATACACATTCATACTAAATTGCACACACAATAAACATAAACACATGCATTTATCCACAACAATGCATGCATTCATCACCTATTGGACACATCCATATTACATCAATAACATACTAGCATAACTTAACAAAAATACATGCATTTGTGAAGTGGTATCCACGTTCATATTATATTATTATCACTAAATGCATAAATAAAAAAACCATTCTCACAAATAAAAAAGTACATGCATGGATAAAAAATCACATGCATTAATGGATTTATAGTTTTACTAGTTAGTTCATAGAGTTTAGTATACATACAAAGTGTAAAATTTTTGCTAACTAAAATGAATATATTGAATAATTTTTATGTTGAAAAACTCCATCTAATATTTTTTCTCTGATCTATTCTTCGATGCTAAATATTATATGGTGGGTTGAATAGGCTGAAGATGATGGGGGTCAGGGGGAGAATTGGGTTATTATGACATGGTGGAGGGTGTTTAGGGTGATCAATGTCCATATCAGACATGTCATTTGCTGAACAAAGACTAAGATAACCTCTCCTATCTCTTAGTGCTTGACTAGTAAGCACACAACACAGTATCATCATTCAACCTGGAAGTATACTAGATCAAGATAGACCCCTCCATTCAATATTTACCATAGTAGGCCTTAGCTTATGGGTTTAACAAGACCTAGCATAACTGAGGACAGGAATACCATACTCCCCGAATTGGCAAATCGATTTATTGTATTCAAGGATCCGCCTACGTTCATTATGGATTTTCTATCATATAACGAAGGTGCGTGATCTACAAAATTCAGGACTAACATCGGTGCATACAACTCTATATTTACCTTCACGCCCATCAGAGGAAAAGTAGACAATAGTTCCAATAATGGTCGTGGGCCATATGTCTATCGAATAAGCGAATAAAATCATCACAAAATTGGACGTTACTACCGACATAAGGGGAACTTCCAAAATTTGCTCAACTGTATATCTATGACACTAAATCAGAGGTCTTAAATCGTATATCAGCTATATGATCATCAAACTATCTCGATAACATCGACTATTTCATTGTAGACGGACTCAATAAAATATTTAATGAAGCAACGAATTCACAAAAGTCTTTAGAATGGCCCGTTATCATTTCAGACAATCTAATTTTACAGACATCGCTTAAGGTTCTTGGGTACAAGGTGTGGTGACCCCCCATTTATAATTTACCCCAAGCCTCTGAGGTTGCTGGGTTGATAGTTGGGGACATTTTAGTAACTAATTACATGCGTGATTTTGTGATTGATCATAAGTATACCGGATTGCAACGTATAAGTGAGATACTACCCTTTTTTATGGCTATACAATATCCAATAATTTTTCCATACGACGAAGATGGATATCACACAAACATTCGATAAGCAAATAATGTAGGTCATCATCATACAAAGAGGGAATGCGTAACCATGCATGAGTATTCTTCCTACAAGATACAACAATAATCAAATGAATCCAATGCATTACACCTTTCTGGTTGTTTATTTCAACCACTCTTCTAAAAAACTTGCCTAGGCTTAGGGCTTGGGAGAACGAACCGCCTTAAGTTTTTTACGCCTTATTCTTAGTAAAACCCTGGAGGCACACTTTTTTCTAAAAACAACAATGCTTTAGTGAAACGATATCGCCTTTTGAAGAATTTTAAAACTTATCGGACCATTATCTCATCCAAAATAAACAAATAATATTTTAATTTGCATATATTCTGACATTTTTTTTATGATATGTACAATTTTAATATTTTAATAGACTTGTTATGGTTAAAAAATATTAAAAAGTCATAAACGCCTTTTCTCACCTTTTTACGCCTAAGGCTCGCCTATGCTTCTAAGGCTTAAGGCTTAGCCTCTACGCCTCGATCACGCCCCAAGTTTTTTAGAACCTTGATTTCAACAATACATTATTAATTCATACACAAGTATAGTAGAAGAGATGCTCCTATGGATACCTCTAAATCAATCTCAATTATGCTCAGAGCTTTACAAAGGTCTTAAGGATGCAGTCTTAAGAGGAGACACACCACCTGCATCTGTTGGTAAATGCATTGCTCTCCCCTCTACTTTCACAAGCAGACCAAGATATATGGCTCAAAGCTTTCAGGATGCTACAAATTTTTTTAGATGGTTTGGTAACCTAGACCTATTCTTCACATTCACAGCAAACCCAAGGTGGTTCGAAATTAGCAATTTCCTGTCACGTATTCATGGACAACAACCTGATGAACGATCGAACATTGTATGTAGATCATGCAAAATAAATCTTGATCATTTCATGAAAGATATAAAAGAAGGAAAGCGATTTGGCATTGTTTCGGCTGATAACTACATTTTCTTTATGTTATTTCCAAACAAAATTACAACATAATCTAACTTAATTTCTTTTTGTTTTTATCTAAGCTATCTACAGAATTGAATTCCAAAAAATATGATTGCCCCATGATCATATCATACTATCTCTACATCCCGACAATAAGTCTCGAACATAGGTGCAAATAGATGTAATAATTTTAGATGAACTACCAAATGAACAAGACAATCTGATTAGCTTCAAAGCTGTCTCATAATTTATGATTCACGTCCCTTGTGGTGAAGCAAATCGTAACTCACCATGTAAGTCCAAAGGAATTTCTTCAAAAAAATTCCCTAATCCATTCTTAAATGAGACCTATTTATATGAACAAGGTTTCCCCATTTACAAAAGGAGAGATGATGGGGTTATTGTTGAGAAAAAGGGTATTAAAATTGATAATAGAATTGTTGTACCTCATAACAAGGACTTGATTGTTACATATGACACACATATTAATGTTGAGTTGTGTACTAAATCTGGAGCTATTAAGTATCTCTTTAAGTATGTCAATAAGGGGGCTGACAAAACAAGGGCCGTGCTTCAAGAAAATGTTGTTCTGAACGAGCAAATGGGTAGGGATGATTTTATACTTATTGATGAGATTAGATATTTTCTTGACTTTCAGTACGTATCTGCATGTGAGTCTGCTTGGAGGATATTTAATTTCGATATTCAACGTCATAACATAGAAGTTGAGAGATTAACGTTCCACTTATCAAATGAGCAACATGTAACAATTAGGGATTCTGAAAGATTCGATAATTTTGTAAACAAGATCGATGAAACTAAATAATGTTCACTGAATGGATGAGGATGAATTCTAAAAATCCAGATGCCCGCCAACCTACATATGCTGAATTCTTGACAAAATGGGTATGGCATTTACAATACAAACAGTGGAAAATAAGAGAAAGACAAGATTGCATAGGTAGGATCGTTTATGCACATTTAGCCTCCGGGGAGAGATTTTACATGAGAATGCTACTAAACATTATCTGTGGACCTTGCAATTATGAAGAGATCAGAAAAATACATGGGGTTACGTATCGAACATTCAAGGCAGCCTGTTATGCATTAGGTCTTTTAGATGGAGACAAAGAATGGCACGATGCACTTTCTCATGTTGCGAACGGGTCATCTGGTAATCAACTATGCTAATTATTTGTTATAATGCTTATTTTTTGTGAGGTAGCTGATCCATTAGCTCTTTGGGAACAAAATTGACAAATTCTTTCTGAAGATGTTCTATATATGCGGAGGAAAAAAATCAATTTCTAGAATCGCTCTTAACCGAGTCTCAGATCCAAAATTATGCACTTTATGAAATTGAATAAATAATGCATCGTAACAATAGAAGTTTAAATGATTTTTGACCATTGCCACTTCCCGATGCTTCTTTGTTAAGTGATATGGGAAATTGATTGATTCATGACGAGACATCATACAATATTGATGAAATGACTGCAGAATATGACAAACTACGTGTCGAATTAAACGAAGATCAGTTATTAGTATATAACAATGTCATTGATTCAGCTAATCAGCAGAAGGGAGGATTGCATTTCATTTATGGTGCAGGAGGAATTGGAAAAATTTATTTATAAAAGACTATCATTACCCGCTTAAGATCAGAAGGTAAGATTATTTTTGTTGTATCCTTATCTGGGATCGCGTCATTATTGCTACCAGGCAAAAGAATAACTCATTCACGTTTCGTAATTTCGATTGACATATCTGAATCGTCAACGTGCGATATAAGACAAGGCACCAACATGTATGAACTCATCCGCAAATGTTCACTAATTATTTGGGATGAAGATCCTATGGATCATCTTCATACATATGAACCAGTTGATAAAACACTACGCGATATCCTATGCTTTTGACGATCCAAACTATAATAATACAACTTTTGGTGGAAAAACGGTTCTTCTTGGAGAAGACTTCAGACAAACCTTACCAGTTATCTAGAGAGGAACACGACATGATATCGTTTGGGCGTCAGTAAACATGTCACCAATTTTGAAAATGTGTTAAGTTTTTGTCCTAAAACAAAATATATGAATACAAGGCACATCCGAATTTTTGAATTGGGTTCTTGGAATAGGAGAAGGGACGATATGCTCGACTTCTTTTAATGACGACTTGGATAAGACGTTGATTGCAATACTTAATGATCCACTAATTCAGCCCACCGATAATCCAGTTACAACAAGTGTGGAAACTACATACCCAGATTTGGTTGAAAATATTAAGATCTAAGAGTACTTAAGATCATTTGTAATTCTAGAACTAACTAACGATGTGGTGGATGAAATAAACCACTTTGTTCTTAATAAAATTGCAGAAGAGGAACGTACATACCTAAGTTCTAACTCCATTTGGCATCTGCCAAAACAACAGTCGAAGAGATGCAAATCCCTGTCGAGTTTCTAAACAGTTGAATTTTACTGGCTTACCTAGCCACAATCTTCATTTAAAAGTTGGAGTCTCCGTGATACTATTGCGTAACATTAATCAAAGTGAAGGACTTTGTAATGGAACACGCTTAATTATTACTCAATTGAGTGAATTGATCATTGAAGCCAGAGTTCTTACTGGATCACACATCGGTACAAAAGTTTTCATTCCAAGAATTGTCATGTCGACAACAGATAAGAAATGGCTGTTCATAGTAAAGCGGAGACAATTCCCTTTGCGTTTATTTTTTTCTATGACTATAAACAAGAGTCAAGGACAAACTTCGTCCAACGTTGCAATTTACTTGCCCTAACCAACATTTTTCCATGGACAACTCTACGTAGATGTGTCAAGAGTCAAATCAAGGTCTAGTTTAAAAGTACTAATATTAAATGATGGTTCCATCCCTCAAAATTACACTAAGAATATTGTGATCAACGAGATATTCCAAGACTTAAAATTCGATAAATAAATATTACGATTCTTATACGCATTACCATTTAAATTATAATATCATGCTATTAATAAAGACATGACCATTACACATTTACTTAGACCCTTCATGTATTTTTGTAATTTGATTGTAAATCCAACATGAATGACTGTTATGCATTGGTGTCACACACTTAACAAGTGAAGAAAAAAGTTGCGCAATCTTTGTACGAGTAATAAGAAAGTGGGATGTATTCAATTTTAAGAACAACGAGCTTATATCTGTGGATTACGTTCTTATACTACATACAATTTTCATTAACACCCCTACAAAAGAAATATTTACTAATTAAATAATCAATCATGTCCCTTATTTATTTACAATGAAATTAATTAGAAGCTGCTGTCTTATGAAATAATAATGTAAATTCTAGTATATAATTTATTCAATTCTAACAAATGAATAGCCGATATGTTATGGCTCACGAAACATAAATAAAATGACAGAAGGTTTAATCCACTACGTTGAGCTACTAACTGCTGCTGCCAATCTACTAGGCCAAAGAAAAATTCCTTATTTCTTTTTTTTCCGGCACGACTAAAACAGGTATACAATACTAGCTCTAACTG
The DNA here is from genome assembly GCA_949130495.1 of Sambucus nigra. NCBI lineage: Eukaryota > Viridiplantae > Streptophyta > Magnoliopsida > Dipsacales > Adoxaceae > Sambucus > Sambucus nigra. The sequence continues at coordinate 528,091,008 of OX422210.1, read as the reverse complement.
AGGACCCCTAAGATCAGAAATTATCCGAGAGATCTGCACATGGATAACTAATCATCAAATTCTTTCAATATGGAGAGAAATATAAAAACAGTATGCATATTGTTTGAATAACCTCCACAGCAAACATCAGTGGAACTATATTTTGAATCTGCCTTGAGCTTTGTTCCAATAATTTCCCTATTTGTTAGAATCTACTAAATAGAGTTTACTAGACTCGCTGCAGTTCTGCAGCAGTAAGTTGGCTTTCTTAATAAATTTGTTTAACAAGCAAAGAGCTTGTATTCCTGATAACTATTGAGGACAGGCTTCTTTTATTTGGAGAAATATATTTGGAATTTTATCTTCCAACTTCATTAGATCTGTGCACATTACACGATCCACCTGCAATCACGGACTACAACTTATAAGACCCTAACAAAAATAAGTAAATGGAAAATTAAATATCAAAATAACAACCTTGACATTGTATAATAAAATGGGGTTTTAGGGGAAAGGTCCAATCTAACTCAAAGTGTATAAAAATATGACACTCCACATAATTTTATAAATTTAGTCCCTGTAAAAAAAATACTATGAAAAATGACTCATACAAAAAAGAAACCATCAAAATTTTAAAAGTCCATAACTTCAAATTTGCAAATCCAAAATTTTTATATTTGAAATCTACTCGTCGAGATTTATCCAACAACACCCATATTTGATATTTTTTTAACAAAAAAATCGAAACCGATAAATTTACTATTTCACTAAAACCTCCATTTTTCCCGGCGAAAATTCCATTTTTTCCGGCGAACACTATTTTTTTTCTGACAAAAAACCTTATTCTCCGATGCTGGCAATAGTGCCGTTGGCGCGAACTCAAAAAAGGAAAGAAATAGACGAAGGGAGACTGGAAAACGGAAAGAAATAGACGAAGGGAGAGTGAAATGAGGAGAGAGAAACAATCTGGCGATCTTCGACGAGGATTTTAGCGTTCCGAAGAGGATTTCGGTGGGTGGGGTGGGGTGGACGTGGGGTTTTGTGTTTATTTTTAGAATGAGTTTTAAATGAGTATGAGTAAGGGTATAAATATAAATACTTCTTTAACTAAAACAAATGAAATTACTTTTTTTGTGTACTCTTAACTCTAAAAGGACCATACAAATAAGTGTTATTGTACCATAGGAACTGGATTTATAAACCTGAAAATTACTATTTTAAAAATTCAAATATAAAAAAGAATATGACCTTAACATTAATTCTCTATAATAAAATATACAGAAGACTAAGAACACTTGAGGAATGAAAAATACATTAATGACTTAAGGGTATGTGTAATGAAATAATAATAGGCACTCTATCATAGACTCTACCATATTTAACATGAATAACTCATATTCAAACTACCTAATATTAACAAACATAAAATCTTTTTCAAAAATACTACTCTGACTTAATTTTGACATAATATTTTTAGAACAAATTATCGTGACAGTTTATTATTGATTTATTTTTGGGGTTCACGTCAATAAAACCTAAAAATCAACCAATAACAAATTGACACATCAATTTATTTTAAAAAAATTATGTCAAAAATTATTTCACTGTAAAATTACTCAATCTTTTTCGATCATTAATTTCGGTATCCATCATAAACACATATTATAAAACGTAAAACTTCAATCAGTACCACTGTCTCTATACAGTGTATCTGCAATGTTTGTACACTTAAACTTATCACACATCTTCAACGGTTCATCATGTATTCCACGTATTGCAACTTAAGAAGAAACTAGGACAAGGAACTATTGTGTCTTTGCACTTGGTTTTGGTGGAAAATGACAGAAAATTTTGTGTCCAATCAGTGGCTATATTGGGTAGGTCATTTAGTTAGGTACTTAATCAACATCAAATTTGTAGCCATTCTATTGTAACTATCAGTTGTAATAAGTATCTCTAAAAAAAAATTAAAATTTTTGTTTGGGATTTTTTTCCCTTTTTCATTCATTCTTATTCTCTCTATTATATTTTCTATTTTCTTTCTAATTCTTATTAAACAAAAAGGTCAAAAAACTTCAATAGTTGGGACATTTTGTTTTCTTTCAAAACACGAACTTAAAATGCATCAGAAATGGCTGCTGGGAACTTTTAAATTGCAATACATTCTTGTGAATTCTGATTTAAAAAATATTCAACACGTAATTGACCCTAACGTCGCACTCGCACCATTGCGTTCAATAAATTACATTTCTAAACGGTCAAATATATCATAAAAATACACATTCATATGTATAATCGTTGTCTGTAATGCTGTGAAACGTTTTAATTTTGTCTGCTAGGGCTATTGGGTTATAATTTCACATCAAGGCTATGCCAATTAACAATTCTGAATGTGTTTTTACCTCAATGTGCATCAATTGAAGGGACAATTAATTATAAGGGGATAATATACTGACTTGATGAATATGTGCATATATGAAATATTTTTTGTTTAATGTACGTAGATAACGCTTTTACTTTAGGAATATATAAAAGTCTTCTTTAAGAATTTCATAATTATGAATTATATACTGAATCTACTTAAAAATAGTTTGCTATCTTTTTACAATCTTAACAGGACGACCACTATCACGCAATTATTTGGAAAGACGAAGTAGCTGAATATGCTCCGTTGATCGCAGAAGGAAACATATATAAAATCTCAAATTTCAAGGTGGTTGCTAACAATAGAAGATTCAAAACTGTTACAAGGTGCAATAAACTTCAAGCCCAACACATCTGTTGAAGAATTAAACAAGGGAATATATAATATTTCATTGCATAAATTTGAATTCATTGACTACAAATCAATGAAAGACAGAGTCGTTAACAAGGACAAGCTAACAGGTTAAATCTTAGTCATATTCATATATTTTATAAACATATTATTAATTGAAAAAACATCAAATACAATTAAATAATTATTACATCCAGATGTATGTGGCGTTCTTAGCAGAAGGAGAGAACTCAAACATATGAATCTCAGTGGAAACAGTTTTGAGAAATTAGACATTCAAATTTCGGATCCAAGGTAATAAATTATTAACTTCAATTATTACGTTTACTTATTTATTTTATACAGTTATAAATTTTACAACACACATTAACTTTATGGGGAAATTTTGCAATCAAACTCAATGATGATCTTCAACGTGTTGGACAATTTTCGATAACAATTGTCATTACGTCACTCAATATCAAATTCTTCGGAGGTACATAACTATTTAAAATAAAATAAAAGTTCTTCGTATCAATTTCTTAATTTTTTTGTTCTGCCACAATACTAGAGGTTCAGTCGTCACTAGACATGTAAAAGATTTATTTCTTAAATGAAAACGTAAATATATTCACTAAATATCTTTATTCTCTATACACTTCATATCAAATGCTTAAATCCTTCCCAATTTCAATCAATTGAGCAACTAAGTTCAACTCAAAATTTGACATCAAGTTCGGAGATCACTAATATGGATAATATTTTCTCTATTAAAAAAATGCGCTAAACATGAGAGGAAGAGGTATTGTTACAAAATATTCAATATTCTATATTATTATTTTGATAAAAAAATTATCTGACATTAAATTACTTTTACAGGTAAAGATTGTATTAGTGAAAGCATATATTATTCGTGTAAATGACAAGTTTGTCTGGTCTTACGTCTCATGCAAAATTTGTAACTAGATCTTGACAAAGCTATCAGAGTCGCACAACTACAAATTTTCAACGTAGACAATGCATTTCCAGTTCCCAAGTAAGATGCAAATAATAATTTGTACTAACACATATCTATTACCATGTCATTAATATAAAGCTATTTAATTCTTTTCATTTAATAGATATAAAATTCAAGTGGATGTTGAAGACTATAGTGGAGATACATAACTTGTTCTCTTCGATAAGGTCGCTGAAAAATTGATTGGCTTCCCACTGTCTCAAATTAACACATCTGAGAATAAGGTACATAAACAAATGAAATTCATTCAATTTATTCCTATTAGTACCAGAATTTTAAATAAATATATATAACTCTAACAGGGAAATACAAATGACCCCAACATTATATTCAAAAACATCATTGGAAAAATTACCAGTTCTTTCTCAAGCTAAATAAATTTAATTTGATAATGGGAAATGAGTACTACAGTGTCACAAAGTTCAACATCACTCCTACTGATATTGCGACCCTGGAGGATTGCGAAAGCTCATGAAAGGTAATATAGTATAAGTATTTAGTAAAGTTATATATCAAATTGGTAGACTAATAAATAACTGCATCATATCAGATACAAAAGAAGAGAAAATACATTGACGCGATTGAAGAAGACGACTAAATCAGGTAATAATTGACAAATAATTTTTTACTCTTAGGTCATTTATACAAAGAAATTTAATAACTATTAATATATTTTGAAAAATATTGTAGGAATACATTTATCATTTTTTCTCTACATCATGAAGCTTCTAACATCATTAGAGATTTGAAAATTTAGGAATAATGTTGCTATTAATAAAATGTTTCTCATACATTACCATTTAAATTCTTGAACAATTTCGCATCTATATTTACATTTAATATCTTACCGTAGTCAGTACAATTTTATGCAGATTATATATTGTCTCAAAAAATAAAAATACAATAGATAGTGATTTTTAAATTGCATCCAACGAATCATGCTAATAATAAATAAATCTAAACATTGTCCAAACCAAAATAAATAAATCTAATTAAGTCAATTAAATATAACATCACATTTTGGTTTGGACAATGTTTAGATTTATTTATTATTAGCATGATTCGTTGGACAACTGTAATCACCTGTGAATGTGTATTCTCAGAAAATAGCTAAACATTGTGAATGTGATGCTCTTTTTTATAAGATTATTTTTTGTAGAACACTGGCACAGTTGGAAGATGATGTAGCTCCTTGCGAGGCTCAAATGGAAAATTGGAAGACAAATTTGACTATTATGGTTTCTAAAGAGAGACAGTATCTGCAACAATATTCCAACTATAAGGTATAACCTTTTTAGTTTGGTTCTCGAGAAAGTGTTCGGGAAAAGAAAAAAGGGAAAAGAATATTTCCATGTTATGATTTATATGTTGCTGAGAAAGTAGGAGATTTTATTTTTATTAATTTATGATCTGTTTGTGTTTCATGTTAGAGATTGCCTAGCATGCCATAAATATCTCCCCCCACTTGGTGTAATTGTCCACACAACATGGCATTGTGGCCCCCATATTTGTAGGGCAAACAAGCTTTAATACCGTTCTTTTGCGAACCTCAGGAGTAAGACCGACATTTGAACGGCCTCACCGTGAGAGCCGGAAGAGACAGAAGGAGAAAAGGAGAGAGTACGAGAAAAAAAATTCTCTTCATGCATTTTCTTTCAAAAACATTTAGGCTCCGTTTGTTTGTCAGGAAAGTTAAGCGGGAAAATGATTCCCGGGAAAAGTGAAGTGAAGTGAAGTAAAGGAAAAGGAAAATCATTTTCCTGTGTGTGTTTGGTTGACAACACTTTCCTGCAGGAAAATCAAAGAATTGTCCGTTTGGTTGACATGAAAGTTGCCAGAAAATTGCATGAAAGTTTCATATTTCTAATTAAATAAATAATTTTCAACACACCACAAATAATTAGAAAAAATAATAAATTATTAACCTACATTAAACATATTAAAATTGAGGTTCAAATCCACTCAACAAATTATTCAAAATCAAATAATAAACATCCTAACATCAATAAATTAAAGAACTCGGCAAACTAATCAATCGCTAAAGAACTCAAAACCGCTACTAGAACTATAAGCACTAAATCCAGAAGATCCAACACCATAATGCCTCTGTAGAAAAGTAATTCGCATGTTTGGAGGATATGACATGAATGCCTTGGCCTTGATTTCGTCTGCTAGAAGACCTTAAAAAGCAACATAAATATCTTCTTGGCCCAATACTTCAAGTTCCTGTAGTGTCTGTAACAATATAGATGGGTCTGTTGCAGCTGTACGTTCATCTAATTTTGTTTTTTTAGCTTCAAGTTCACTTTTTTGTTCCGTTGCATCTGCCATTTGTTTAATGCTCTAAGCCACTAAATTCATTGTCTCAAAATACGCGTCAGCATTTTTAGAGCGACGACCATGTTTTCTAGTAGTTGACCCTCCTGATGAGTTTCCTCGACTACTCCGAGCGATTGGATCTCCGAAGTCATTTGTTTGAGTATTATTTCCAGCACCAATTGTGTCCTCAACGGCATCAAGATTTGTGTCATCTACAGGTGCATCAGATTGGCTATTATAATTATCCTCAGCCGCGCATCTAGCATTAATATCTGGCCCCCCTCGACACCATTCACCAGTTACTCCATCATTCCCACAAACGATTCCCAATTCCTCAAGCATTTCGATATGTTTATACCTCAAATTCTTCACCTTTGGATGTGCCTATAAAATGAATTGTAAGTTATGTATATTTTTAAAGAAATTTAATAAGTAGTAATAAAACATAACCACAGAATTACCTTAACATAAGTCTCCCACACTTCATCACTACACTCGACCTTTTTGGTTGAATAGTTAAAAGTAAAACCACTTCGGCTACACATCTGTTCAATAACTCTGTAACCTTTCTTGATTGTCTTCATACGGTTGATAACATTATCTTTGTTAATGTCAATGTAAAAAGTTGATTTTAATGCATTGGCAGCGACCACATATGCTACCTCCTTAAACCCCTTGTCTATTTTGTTTCCTTCGTTACATTGAATGAGGAGCGCTTCAATGAGACATTGATCCATTTCAGGAGTCCAGGTGGTGTTTTTCTTCTTTTCTTTCCCCATTGGAGTAGGTTCCTCAAATTGTTCCATATTTGCTATAATATATTTCATTCATAAATGTTAATTTCAACAGATGCATAAATCAATTACAGAATATCAAGTTAATTTAAAAGAAGAGGCACACAAAAGATATCAAAATAATTAGAAATAAAATTACAGTTAACACCGTACTAACGACGGCCATTATAATCTTGCCACATATTATTCATTATAGTAGCCCTAAGTATCTTTCCTGCTCTACCATCCTCATTCCTCAAAAGATTTTCTGCATGGCTTGGGGGAGCTTGTTGTTCCAATTCCCTATCCACATCATCTAACAAGGAATCATGGATCATTACTCCTCGGATATGGTTATGAATGATGCAACAAGCAATCACTAAATCAGTTTGGGTTGTCCATGGGAACATTGGTTCCTCTCGTAATATAGCAAAACGCTTCTTTATTATTCCAAATGTGCGCTCAATTGCATTTCGTAGAGAGGAGTGCCTATGATTAAAAAGCTCCTTAGCAGTTGTTGGAGTGCGTCCTTTAAATTCGTTCAAATACCTTGTACTACGAAATGGTGTAATAAAGTGTTTCAGTAATGGAAACCCCGCATCCGCAAGATAATATTTTCCTACAATTAATTTAAGAACACAAGTTAACGATGAAACATATTGGTTATTTAGGGAAGAACATGACAATGAAATTTACCTGAAGGACAAGTAATTTTATGGTTTCTTGTGAGCGCACAATCTAATATCCTAGAATCAGAAGCCGATCCTTCCCAACCCGATATGACATATGTCACTTTTAGATCAAATGAACAAGCAACTAAAACACTCTGTGATGTACAACGTTTTCGATCACGAAATCGTGCTATAACATCATTTGATACTTTAGCAGGAATAAGTGTTCCGTCAATTGCACCCACGCAATCCTAAAACATAATAAAAAATAAAAAATAACTTTTTTCTATAAATGACATTTTGAGTAGCTTTTGAATGGAAATAAAGTCACAAAAATTACCTTAAAATACGGCATAAACCTTGGGTTATCTCGTATTTCTTCTGGTACTTCTTCTCCAGGTGATTTGATAAAATCGTCATGTAATGAGATAATAGCGTACAAAACCTCATTAAAATAACGACTAATTGTTTCCCCCGAACGTCTAAAATAATATTTTAAAGAACGGTTCTTCTCATTGTGTGCAATGGTATGGAGAAATATAGCTACTTGTTCCACAACTTTCAGATGTATTGTATCATGTAACCTACCCGTCCCCTTCAGAATATATACTAATTAATCAAATGATTCCACATTCATCCTCAACAAATTATAGCAATGCTCATTGGACTATTACATCTTCACTAAATTATCTATCTGTTAAATATTTATTACGAGGTGGATCTTTGTCGAGATACTCCAAATAATTTTTTCCACTTGTTGATAAAGCAACAACACTAGCCACAGCGATACACGCTACTTCCATTTCATCATCAGAATCTTCCGGTGAAGCCATCTACCTATTTTTTTAATTGAAGGGCATTAATAATGTTACAATATTATTTTAATAAAAAAATAAACACACCATAATTGAATGAGTAAAGATACACAGACATATATTTTTTATTGCAACACGAAATGACACTTTTTTCACAAGAAATATGTTTTTACTAAAGATTTTATTTTAAAATAACACGACATGACACAAAATATTATTTTTATTATAAGTGACATGTCAGTGTATCTCAAAAGAAATATTATTTGAAGTGGGACATGTTCGTGTTTGATAAAAAAATGAGATTTCATGTCGTGACATGTAAGTTTTATATGAGTCATGTTCATTTTATGTAAAATAAAATTTTGAGGGGTGTAACACCATGTCGTGTTAATTTTATTTTGGTCGCATACGTGTTTGGTTTAAAAAAATAACATATTTTGTGACGTATCTCTTTTAGTTAGATCGTGTTCGTGTTAGGTAAAAAAATAATATTTCGTATCGTGGCATGTTGTGTTATTTTTATTTTTATTGTGTTTGTGATCTGTAGCGGATGGGGACTCAATGTGCGTGGTAGTGACACTCAATGTGTATTAGACATTTAACTTTCAACTTTACATTTCACGAGCGTATAACAAAAAAATATATTAATATTAATATTATGCATTTTTTATTTTTTATTTTTATTATCATTCTTAATTAAATATTAGTGATCATTTTTGATTAAATATTAATTTTATATTTGTGAATTTATAACCTCATCACAAGTTTCTTTTAACAGGGACAAAAAACTTTATAAAAGCAATTGAAAAAACATGTAATCCACAAGCTATTTTTTTCATTCTACAGGATGATACACAAGTAATTGAAAAAACATATAATACACAAGCTATTTCTTTTGGTTCTACAGGAAGATACACAAGCTTGACAGTTGACTTAAGACATCTACAAGTTCTATTTCTTTTGGTTCTATAAGCAATTATGATCCTTAAGAAAAAAAAGAGTAATAACAGTTGTACGAGTTGACAGCAATGAAGTTAACTTGAATTTGTCATCAGAGCTGACGTGAGGTAGAGATAGACACAAAATCCTACAGTGATAGAAATATATATCGAGCTACAGAGAAGGCAACTCATTCATAAAAGATACACAGATAATAGCTAATATTTTTGAGCTAGAGAGAGAAATATCTGCTTGCCTTTGTATGTTTGGGTTTCTCCAATATGATCAAATGGGTTTCTTCATGCCACTGCAAAATTTACAGTAGAAGATAGATTGAGTTTGCAACTTATTCCCCCCGAAAAAAAAAGTTTCAAGCAAAACTATATGTATACAGTATAAATTGTGTTTTTACTCACAATTTTTTTTCCGCAGATCTGAGAGATGAGAATCAATGGAGCTTTGTAGTTTATTATATAGTAATGGGTTCATCTACGTTCAGCTATTTGTGTGGGATTTTGTGGAACCACCTAAACAAAGCAAGGAATTTTTCAAAGATTAGTCAGAGGTATTTTTGGAGGATTTTGTGGGAACTGAGGGAGAATACGGATGGGTTTTAGAATGGTTTTGGTGAGATACGTTTACCGTGACCCATTTTCCAAAGGTTTTGGTAAGACGTATTTTTTGGAAAAGTGATTCTTGCGGGAAAGTTAATTTCTTAGGGGTCCCACCATTTTCCGGTAAACCAAACAGCAGAATTATGCAAGAAAATTATTTTCCGATCATTTTCCTTTCCTTTTCCCGTTAAACAAACGAAGCCTTATGTTTACAATATGCATGTAAATATAACTATATTTATATATACTCTTCCATTAAATATATGACCTCTGTCTTGCTTATGGGTTTTAAATGTGTGCATGTAATTTTGGGTTACGAGTTGAAATTTTGAATGGATAAAAATGAGATTTTTTTTAGTTTGGCTTTAGAAGAATTTGTTTTTATAATGTGGGTTTTCTGGATTTGATGCTCTGAACCTGGATCCTTTATTGCATGTTTGACCCTTTTCTGTTGGAATCTTTGATTATAATTTAAAATAATAATTTGGAACCTAGTGCTTTTTAGCTCAATCTAGACATATATTTATGTTTGGACTCCTACGAATTTAGTTATGGAAGCCTATTTAGCTCAATCTGGGCATATATTTATGTCTGTCTTCTATTTTTTGAGATTTGGATTCTTTGCATTACATTTTTTTATTAGTTTTATTACAATTTTTTTTTACTCTTTATCACACTTTGATTTGTGGGATTTGGATTCTCTGCATTTCAAAATAATTTTTTAAGTTTATGGCATATAGAAATACTAAAATTTTCTTCTTTAAAAAATTTCATTTGCGGAATAAATGAACCCCCTCTTACTCACATACACACACACAAGCAATTTACTCATTTTAATGTCCCTTACCCAAATATTTGCATTGACCCTCTTGTAATAATTTTGTAATTATAATACGTCTAATTTTACAAAGTAAATAATATTTCTTAGTTTTACATAATTTCACTTTGGTATTGTATAAATATGGAATTTTTGCTCTGATTATTTTCTTTGGCCTTTTATCATTGTTTTACTTCTATTATCATGTAGGATCTCTCTATCCCCACCATTTCACTATCAAGATTCTCGTTCCCTCTCCATGACTTTGCGCTCTTAAAAAATATTTGTTGACGCACGTCTCCTTTACTTTTCCCTCTCCATGACTTTTAAACCATGATATACTATGCAGAGTTTCAAAGTTTAACATAAAAGGAACAACCCTATAAAAGCAGCAACCTCACAAGCTAAAAAAAGGAGGAGGTTCACCCAATTGTGGCCAAGCATTAAGTGTATATCATGGTTTGTTTGGGTATGGGTACCCGCTTGTGACCATTATCTGGATTCAAGTAACGAAGAAGTTGAGGTTCGCTTTGCCAAGTATCTAGGTTTATGTTTTTTAAAATCCGTGTTTTAACTTAGTAAGATCTGTTTTTTTTTTTTTTTTTTTTGTAATTGGAACGATCGTCGCTTAAAAAAAAGGCATAGAATCATAATATAAGTCTCTATAGTATATAACATATTATCTCTTTCATTCATTCTTTCATTTTCTATATAGAATAATAAATGTTTCTACAGTAAATAACATATGGAATTTTTTCCCACTGTTCATTTTTTTCCTTTTTTTCTTTTTTACATATTGACAATTTTGTTGAAAAATTTGAGAGGCATTTTTTTTCTTAAGATCTTTTTCCATTGTTCACTTTTTTTTCCTTTTTTACTTATATGCAGTTTTGTTGGAAAAATTCTATAGATATTTTTTGTTCTTAATTTACGCACATTACCAGCTTACACCTAGTATTGAATGAAACTTCTAGACTATAATTTAATGATTAGTTACTTATGTTTCAATAATAATTTTGTTCAATTGCATGCTATTAAAATATATAATCACTTAGTTTCAATTGATTATAAGGTCCTAAAAAGTTATTTTAAATCTATACATTAGCCCTATGATAACTACATGATAAGCACCATATTTTTGATGACATAAATTTGAAATGCAATTAAAGTTTTAACGGTCTATTGTAATGGTGTTGCTAACTTAATCTTAAGTACGCCACTAAATATGTGATATTCAATGAACACGTAGGAGTTAATTAAATAATACACATTAATTCGAATTTTACATGACTAAATTACATCAAATGAAAAGTACACCATAAATTCAATCTTATAATACTTGAATCACTACAAAATGTTTTAGAATTAATTCATACTAATAGACACGGTTAAAATTAGTCATATCAAATGGCCATAACCATTATTTCATCATAAGCCCTATTTAAATAGTTTAACCTAGCATTATTGCATTAATCAATACACCAATAACAATAAAATTTTGTATTTAAAACTAAATAATTTAAACTAATTAAAAACATTCATCATGACCACAAAATAAAAAAATTAACATTCACTAAATAATTTTTAATGGTGTAATAAAACCAAAAAAAAAGAAAGAAAAATAAAAAAATTTACTTGGAAAAAAGTGTGCTCAAAGCTACTACCGGATGACTTCACCTAAGAGCATCCACAATGGTGGGGAGTTTGGACAAAGAAATGTGCAAAGTTACAAATTGAGAGACATACACTGGTGAGAGGTAATTGGCAAAGTTGATAGAAGAAAAGGTAAAGGATTTGCAAAGTTACCTTATGTCTAGTGAATTAGTAAAAGCATCTTACGAACTTCTGATATTCGTAGCAACTTCCTACGAACTTCTTTTGTTCGTAAGAAGTTCCTACGAACTTTAGAAGTTCGTAAGAATTCCTACGAATAAAAGAAGTTTGTAGGAAGTTGTTTTTACTGATGATTAATTTAACGACAGTTGGTACAGTTTGTTTATAAATAGAGCCCACCTTCCTCATAGATTTTCATTCTCGCCCTTAATAATTTTTAAGAGTGTAATTTCCTTATTTCTATTCTTAATATATTTTATTTCTACAAAAAATATGAATTCCTCTCAACCGATTAGTTCCGGTACAACTCGACAACCTAATATGACTCCTTTTGAGGACGAAGTACTATGTACCGTTTATGCTAAATATACCGCTCGAAGTATTGAAGTTAACTCAATATCATCGGGCAAATTTTGGGACACCATGAAAGATGAGTATAACGTCATGCATGGAATTACAATTACTCGTACGAGATCCATGCTATCAACACATTACAATCATAAATCGCATCTCATAATGATATATATTGCAAAGCTTTCTCACCAACTCAATAATATGGGAAGCGGGACGAACGAGTTCCAAGCGGTTACTGATGCACGCGACACGTACCGCACCGAAACCAACAAACAATTCACGTTCGATAACTGATATCAAATTTTAAAAGATTTACCAAAATTTGACTTGCGAAACACAACGGTGAACGTCGACAGCAGTACACCTGTACGCAAAGATGACACTCCGGGAGTACGAGACGTACCGGATAGACCCCCAGGTACGAAGGGTGAGAAACAACGTGCACGTCAACCAGCGTGTTCTGACAGCTTGGATTGTAACACGGCGGTACTCAAATAATTGCAAAGTCTTCAGTGCAATGTTTAAAAGCAAGCAGGAGTGGAAAAATAATCGTGCCCTTAAATTTGACTCTCAAATGGATGCATTCATTGAGATGAAGCGAGGTGATCAACTCGCCAAAAAATAAGATCAGATCACCAAAAAATAAGATCAGCCCGTGCGCCTAGGTCGAGAGCAGTCGTACATCATGGAGCTAGATATGAACAATATGAATGATATGCAAAAGCAGTTTCATTATAAACGGTTCAACGACCTAACAACGATGGTTGTTGCCGCCGAAGCTGTAATTTTCGAGTTACAGTCGAACTATGTCGGGTCGTCTAACCCTACGTCAAGTCCAAGCGGTTCAATTAATGACGAGTAGTATTTTTTATAGTTGTATTGATCCCTCGTTATTTTATTTTCGTCATTTACTTTCAGTATATGTATAGTGACCCAGTTTGCATTTTAATAAATCAATGTCAACGTTTAAATATATGTAATGTCACTACTGTTTATTTATTTTAGTTTCAATATAATAGTCGTACAATTACAAATTGAAAATGTAACTATAAACTGAATAGCCAAAATTAATATAAGAAATACGTTAAATTCTTCGACCCACCATTTCATCACTGTGGGTGCTCCACTAAATCATTCCGTAACTGTTGATGTTTAGTTGCATCTCCTATCTTTATATCCCGCATGAGGTAGTCGTAGAAATTAGTTTGGAGCCTCAAAATATGAGGTTTTACATCATCTTGTTCGTATTCATTTTGCCATGGACAATCTCTACGTTCATCGTCAATAATCATATTGTACATTATAATGTAAGATTTCATTATAGTTGATAGTGATGCCCTATTCTATAATTTACAAGGTTCCCAAACAAAAGAGAATCGGGTTTGTAGTACACCAAAAGCATGTTCAACATCTTTTCTACACGCTTCTTGGTACTTCTAAATTTTTTTTTTATTTTTGTGTAATCCCTTGTTGGTGCCTAAATGTTTTTACTATTGTATCGTAAGGAGGGTAAATGCCATCACCAAGGTAGTACCCCATGTCGTATGAATTTCCATTAACAGTGTAATTAATGGGAGCTGCCCTCCCATTGCATAATTCTTGGAAGACGTTAGACCGGTGCTAGACATTTAAATCGTTGCAAGAACCAGGCACCCCGAAGAATGATTTCCAAATCCAAAGGTCGTACGAGACAACCGCTTCAAGGATTATAGTAGGTGACTCTTTAAGTCCACTATATTGAGCATGCCATGCTGTGGGGAAGTTTTTCAAACGCCTGTGCATGCAATCAATGGTGCCTAGCATTCCTGGGAAACCTCTATTTGGATTTTGTTCAAGTAACCTCGTGACGTCGCCTTGTGTCGAATTTCTGCCGTACTGGGGACCGAAAATTCTCACAATTGCCTCTGTAAATCTAATAATACTTTTTAATAGAGTGGTTTCACTCATAGCGTACTTCTCAAACCATACGTCTTGGGAAACCCCATTAGCTAATAATCAAATTGCCCCTAACACTTTCTGATGAGAGACTAAACCTTGATGACCGCAAGCATCATTCTTCTGAACAAAATAGTTATCATAAAGGAAAATATATTCAAGGATGCGATTAAAAATACTATACTGCATCCTAAATCTCCTTCGGAAAAAATACTCGTTACATACCTTATCTTCCCCAAAGTAATCTTCCCATAGTGTTGCATGTCCCCTTTCTCTCCTATGACTCACTCAATGTCTTGTTTCGAGTTCTTTTCCATCGCGAATTATATTTGTTTCAGCTCACCACCGGGCAATCTCCATCATAATTATCATTTCCCTGTCTGAATCATCGAATGATCCGCCTTCATTAAATTTTGCATACTGGAGCAAAATATTCTGACCCTCATCGCTAGAACTAGAGGAGTCCATGATATAATTTGGTTACAAATTAATTTAGTTGTACTATAAATATTATACCCTACCTGTATAGTTTTACGGTACCAAACTATTTATAATTGTGTGCAGGTTGTCTGGAGATTACCGTATGTGTTATATTACTGTATGTGTGTTCTATTATTTACTTCAAAGGTTGCATGTGTGTTATATTATTGCCTGCAGTTTGATGTTTGTCAATATGTTGTCTGCAAGTTACTAATTGTGTGCAGGTTGTTAACATACATAAGTGTCATATAGATAAAATTTAATTTGTGTGTCCTATTGGTAAGTGTGATATAGAAAGTCATCTAGGTAGTGCTATATTATTACTCGATGGGTTGCATGTGTATGTTAATTTACTGTAGGTAAATATACTGTATGTTATTCACATATTGGGTTCAGGTTGTTATTGGTAAGTGTGCTACATATAATATCTTGGTATGTATGTTATATTATTTACTTCAAAAGTTGCATGTGTGTTATATTATTGCCTGTAGTTTGATGTTTCTCAATATGTTGTCTGCAGGTTACTAATTATGTGCAGGTTACTATATGTATCATACATAAGTGTCCTATAGATAAAATCTTGATTTGTGTGTCCTATTGGTAAGTGTGCTATATAAAATCATCTAAGTAAGTGTGCTATATTATTGCTCGATGGGTTGCATGTGTATGTTAATTTGCCGTAGGTAAATATACTGTATGTTATTCACATATTGGGTTCAGGTTGTTATTGGTAAGTGTGATACATACAATATCTTGGTATGTGTGTTATATTATTTACTTCAAAGGTTGCATGTGTGTTATATTATTGCCTACAGTTTGATGTTTGTCAATATGTTGTCTGCAGGTTACTAATTTTGTGCAGGTTGTCTGCAGGTTACTGTTATAGATAAAATCTTGATTTGTGTGTCTTATTGGTAAGTGTGCTATAGAAAATCATATAGGTAAGTGTACTATATTATTGCTCGATATTTTGCATGTGTATGTAATTTACCATAGGTAAATATATCGTATATTATTCACATATTGGGTTCAGGTTGTTATTGGTAAGTGCGCTACAGATATTATTACCTGCAGTTTGATGTTTGTTAATATGTTGTATGTCAAGTTACTGTATGTCAATTTACTATAGTTTACTTTAGTTTTGTTTAGTATAGTTTTACAATCGTCATGAGCTTTATATTATGTTACTTTATCTTTTCCATTGGTATGTGTGCCTTTGTAATATTATAAATATTTGTTACCATAGTAAAAAAAATATTTACTTCAAAGGTTGAAAATTACCTATAAATATATTTGAGGGATTGCAACAATTTTTTATCTACCATTGTCTTATATTTCAAAGATGGCTTCATCTCCCTACTATTCATCCATTTACAATGGATCTTACACAGATATTGCTGGTAACGATTGGTATGGGAAAAAACTAATTTTCCAAACATATCCAATTGATACTTCTCGACGTTTTCTTAATGACTTTGGTCATATACTCATAATCTCTCCCAATTCGGAACCTGAAGACGGAGTTGAGTATCCTTGAGAACACCTCACATGGCTAGATAAATATGATGAAAGGTGTGATCTGGAGGTGCTTTGCCATTACCATCACATATCCATGCCGAAAAATCGAGTTGTCGCACTTTGGCCAATATCGTATCCCAAAGAAGCGAATATGTTTTGTCTTTATTTATTGGAGGAAGAGATATGGCAGATGGAGAGGTGCCTACAACGTTATCACAAATCACAACGCGCGATACTATCAGGTCGTCACATTCAGGAACAATTAATTAACATATATAAAGAATCTACGTTGACATCAGATAACGAATTTTCCGACTACACCAATTCCGATTATGATTACTTTTCGGAATGCATATATGAAAACAATGGGGAAGAGTACGAACCAAATATATCAAACTATAACGAAGAATATGTTGATTCCGATGCGCAATGATCTTACTTACCTAAATGTTTAGTGTGCAATGGGAAACCATTATGTTGTACTTCTACTAGGTTCGACCTAAGCGTTTGAACACATACTCCTAATGATCATTTCGATCATGTATTAGTGTTTGTACTAGTTAAGTCATTATTTCAATAATAATAAATGATAAATTTATTTCCAAATATTCGTTGTGATGATTATTTTATTATAATATCTTAAGTGCCATATTTTTAATTTTTTTATCATATATTTTAAGTGCTATAATTTAAATTACAGTGCCACTTTGATTTTACAAGATCAGTAAAGTAAACAACAGTGTAATAACTTGGTTGTCATCATTCCATGTGTAAAAAATGAAAAATAAATATGAGACATTATACATCGTAACATTTTTCATAATTATGAGACATTATACATCATAACATTTATCATCACAATTAAATTGAGACAACAATACAAAATAAATTCATAACATTTTTCAATAGTACATTATACATAACTGGCACCCCGGGCCGAACTTATAATCCGCACCTAAATCCGCTTGTGAACCCGTGTAAGGGTCATACCCAAATAAATTTCCCCAACCTTGTTATGACTCATATGTCGGGACCGGGTTAGAGGGTGGGGTTGGGTGTGGTATGTAAACACTCAGACGACTAGAAGTAGTACCACCCTCCTCAAACCCACGACTAGGCATAGTGAAACTTGCTAGTCTATGCTCCAACTCCTCAATGCGGTCATCACGTGCTTTGAGTTGATCCTCTCGCTGACGTGTCTTGTGTAATACTAAATGACGGAGACCTCGAATGTTATATGCTGCATTGATGTAGGACTTGCGCCATTCTAACTGCGTCAAAGATTGAGCTAGAGGTGCGTTGGTTGAAAACTCGGGTCGCGGGACATCTATCATATTTGAAGCCCCCTCTGGTAGGCCGACGTCAACCATCTAATTCTGCCTCGGTGGTTGGACGTGCGTAGAACCACCCGTAGAGGACTGTGTCTCATACACATGCGGTTCATTTGTTGGTGTTGGTGCTCGTGGGATTCATAACATTAAAGGTTCCACTGAACCAACTCCAATCAAATCTACATTAACATATCTGGAAATCGGCGATAGTAATGGCCCGAGTGCTACTGCCTTCTAGTAGGCATTGTACTCTTTTTGGGAGACATCTCTTATGTGTTGATTTGCGAGAGGCCAATTTTGGGAAATCTCTGCTTAAAAATCGTGTTTTGAGACACAATACAAACTCGATGGTGGGTTGTCTGCTATACGTATCCGCCCAGTCAATTTCCGAATGGCCCGATCACCCAAGTACCAAAAATCCTTAAATAAGGGATCCCAAAAAATCATCCGTAACCCGATAGCTCATGAGCATATAAGATGACATAAGAATCACGGTAGGCAGAAGTTTCGTATGGCTTCCATATAATGGATTCGGGTGACCACATCTCAAGCTGATGTTGACATCTTGAGATATTAAACCGCTGTTCTCCCTTGACTTTCTTTCTGTTCCCCCTCGACCAACGGAATATGCGGGGCCACGCATCGATGGATGGATCGACGAGAATAGGACATGTCGTGGCCTTGTACTCGTGATGTAATTACTGCAAAATTTGTCAATAAATTTAATTCATTAGAATAAGTTGACATATATTTTAATGAAACATAAATTTCATATATGCGGTTAAATAAGATGAAATGAAAATATACCTCGAGCATTTGCCACATTTATTCAACGCTAGTCAACAATCGTCGACTGGCTTTGTCTAAAGACCATATAATACGAGCATAAATATTCGAACCCCAGTCTTATGTGTCGATGGCTGGATATCCTTCAGATAATGTAAATAGCCGAGGTCGGAAGTGGAGTTAGAAGTTGGAAAAAATACACTCCCGATTACATAGAACCAAAATGCTCGAGCTATGATTGTGGACATATAATCTGGTATAGGTTCAACCTTGACAAAATTTTTTATGTATTTTTTAAGGTCGAAAACTGGAATTTCCGCACCGATAAATCTCTGTATATGAATTTTGGGAAAAAAATCATTTATGGTATTTGCAAAATTGGTATATTGTTCAATTGGTAGATTTAGAATGGGCCGCCCTTGTCTAATCGGAATGCCTGTACATAATTTAAATTTTTTGTCATATATTTAAATAATTATAAATATAAATACCATAAAATATATTTGAAACAATTAATTATGAATGTAAGTACAACAAATTATTTTCATATATTGAAACAATTATGAATATAAGTACAATGAAATTAAAAAAAATCTATTACCGGAAAGCATTGTGAAGTCGAGCGGAGTGAAGGCAAGCTCGATGTATGGTAGTTGGAAGGTATGCGTCGTGTCCCACCAACGTTCGATGATTGCCGTCACAATACATTGATTGGAATTGGGCATCACCATAGAAAATAGATTCGGCATAAAATCGACAATGTCGATAATTGCTTTGATCCCCGATTTTTTCTCTTCGATCAATTTGTTCAATTTCATTGGGCCCGCCCAATTCTCCCGAAATTCGAACTTATTTCCGTTTATGAGCGGAGTTTCTCCATCCAACGCGTGTGATACTCCGTCGTAAATAAGTGTATAGTTGTTGACTACGAGATTCGACGGTTCAATCGGCGCGGAAGGAGTGGGAATTATTGTTGATGTCGACCTGTGTTTTTTTTATTTCCCGATATTAATGTATTTTTTCCATTTTCTACCTAGTTCCACGGTGTTAATAAATAAGATTTGGGACTGATTTGGAGGAATATATAAATCTGATTTGGGACTGATTTGAAATTGATTTGGGGGTTATATGTGATGAATTTGGAGAGTATATGAAGAAATTTATGGGAAATATGAAGAAAGTTTGTGACTGCTTTATTTGGAGATTATATGGGACTGTTTTGGTGAGAAATATGAAAAACGTTTAAGGAAATAGGGAGAAGAAGATGGAGGACTTAATTAGGAAGAAGATGAAGAGAACTAATGGAAGAAGATGAAGAGAACTGAGTAATGGAGGAAGAGGAATTGATAAGGTTAGATGCAGAGAACTGATGGAGGTCTGTCAATAAATACACGGTGGAAAATGTTACTGTTTATAGCCATTTTACTTCTTACGAACTTCTGTAGTTTGTAGGAACTTCCTACGAACTTCATTTGTTCGTAAGAAGTTCTTATGAACTACAGAAGTTCGTAGGAAGTCCCCCATTGCATGCTACCTATTTGGGCGAAAGGTAAAAGGCCACAAAAGCAAGGTAAATTACCTTTCGTCAACACACACCACAACGGATGCTCTAATGGTTTAAAGATGAAAAAAATAAAAAAATAAGGTGAAAGAGATGTCAGGGCAGTAGAGAAATTGGGTAAGAGGGAATTGGAAGAAGCACAAGGCGATCCTCTTTGAAAAGTGACGACCTCCTTTTTTATGGGTGTACTATACTCTGGGGTAAATTTAATACAACAAATAAGACCAAAAAATAAGTCTCTTAATAAAATATTTCAGCTTTTGATCTCCTTTTTTTTACACAGTGACGACAAAATATCGTTTCGAGTAACTCCACATCGACCCGTTTATCTTTAATATTTTGCTTTGACCTCCAATTTTTTCCATATAACCTTTAACTCGTGAAAAATATAAAAATAGCACTATAATAATAATAATAATAATAATAATAATAATAATAATAATAATAATAATTTCACTCAATAAGATATATAAGATCAACATTTGACCCTTAAACTTTAATAATTGCATTTGAATCCCTATTTTTTCATATACGTGTCACTTGAGCTCCGATTTTAATCAAATTTTAAGGGCACTCATAAAAGAAAAATTTAAGCTAATATATTATAAAATTGAGTGTAAAAAATTATTAAAAATTGTACTTTCACCTCTAACTTTATAATATTTATCACCGGGAACTCCAATTTAACCTCGGATTCACATGAAATTAGTACGAACACTTATAAAATAATGTATATTTTAGCATAAAGTCGGGTCTAGAAAATATTAAAATACTAAGACGACCTTTTTGCCCTTATTTGTCTGACTTTTATCCGGATCAAATTCTTATAATAATATTTAAAATATACTATCTAACCTTAAAAATTGTATAACTCGGTAAAATGCATATATTAATCAAACACTCATAATTTAGTACTTTAGGGAATAAATGTAACATATTTGACGTTAAAATATTATAAAAATACACAAAATTAAGTTTTAATCAATATATAATAAGCACACAAAATGACAGTAATACAAAATATGAATCACATGGTATAATATACATAATCATAAATGATCTAACAAGGCAAATTTATTTAACCATCATCAAGATTTTAGCATTAATACTTAAAATGTACTTAACACAATAATAAGAATAACGAGAAAACAATTTAGGATTATAATAGATAATAGTTGATATATATATATAATGCTCTTGTGATGACTGTCCCACATTTTAACAGTGCAGACCGGACATGTGTCGCCTGGCAGTGAGCCCATAAATTATTGGCTAAATTATAGACTTTCTTCCTCTCTCTCTTTTTTGGGCTCACCGCTAGGTGACACATGTCCAATCTACACTGTTAAAATGCGGGACAGCCTGCACAAGAGCAGTACTATATGTGTATATATATATATATATAAAATAAAGTAGGAAACTTATGTATGTCATAAGTTTGATCGATAACGTCATCCATATGAATTTTTTTTGTACTTCCTACTTTACCCCTCAAACATTTGAGTTCCCCCTCGTTTTCTTCTCACTAATTAATTCCCCCTCTTCCACTTTAATTCAAGCACAAGGCTATTTTTGTAAACACACCCCAAAAAAGCACACTTTCTCATGAGACACTCCGATACACACCAAAACCCAATTGTCTTCCGTTTCCTCATTCATTTCAGCCCCACAACAAAAACCATCTCCCTCACTGCTCTCTTGGCAAAACCCTTTCTTGGGAGTTTTGGTTCGATTCTTGGTTCAAAATCTGACCTATTTGGTTCGATGGTTGGTTCGATTTTGGGTACCAGGTATAATCTCTATTTTTTTGTTCATTTTCTTTTAAATCGGGTTTGTAGATGTGTGTGCTACTATATTTTTATTTTTATTTTTATAAGTGTTTGTTCAGAATAAGGTTATGTGGGGTTTGATTTGGGTATTTGTATCCAATACATATATAATGCTTAACCATCACACATTATACTTTCTTCTCAGTACTATAGGTACACAAGTGCTCATGTTCTTGATTCAAAATTTTAGTTAAATTTGGAGGTTTTATTCTTAGTGTTAGTTCTCCATTTTACAGGTATTATGTCTCTCTCTCTGCTGTTGCGGTCAAATGATTTTATATTTATGTCGATTTGGGTTATGCCTGTTTGTATATACCTGTTTTTAAAGTCAATTTTTAGGAGTCATTTTTAAACGTATATATGGTTTATGTCTGTTTTTAAAATGGAGTATAGATAATATGTATATACCCATTTACAGATATACCTTTGTTCGGTCGACTAGGTTCTTATATGGATTATACATATGCGTTGATATAAACAGGTGTAAAATAGGTATATGCCTGTTTGTTGGGTCGATTGGCTTCTCTTGTATCGTTGTGCTAATTGATTTTTTACATGGATCAATGATGCTTTGATAACAACTTTGATTTTTTACAATCCTTTTTTTGTTTATTTCAGCACTTCACTGAAATTTATAATTTCTTAAATTTTTATTTGCAAAGTATTTATTAATCTATTACTGTCGTATTGTTTATAATACTTATAAACTCTGTCATCGCCGCCTCCTTTCCATAGCTGCCTCTACCTAACACACACTCCTACAAGTTCAAAATCTAAAAATTGGGAGTTTGGGTGTGTGTGAATGTGTGTTCACTTCATCCTCACATTTATGATTTCATATTTTGGTAAATTCCCTATCTAACTCACTCACATTTGTATTTGAACTTTTACGATTTCATTCACGCACGATAGATTTTGGTGTTTCCATTGCTCTCTCATTCTCTCTCAAACGGAATCATTGAAGACATAACATAGTTTTGCACACACACGAGTGGAAAATACAAATTCACACATACTGTTTCCACCACCAATGTTTATTGGGAGTGGGCAATGGTCATCATCTTTATCATCCTCACCATCATGCATACATGTGATCATATGGAATTAATTATGATCATCTTTTTGCTACATCAACATTATTACATATGTTAATTATTTGTCAAATGGTTTGTCTAGAATACGTCTTAATTAAATTTATGTACTTTGTATTCAATGACTTAGCTTACAGGGATAAAGAGAAATGGGAATGCAAGCTTTAGCTTAGAGGGAAAGAATGAGATGAGAATAGAAAGAGGGGAAGGGATATCAACAACAAGACAGTATGCTGCTAAGCCATTGAATACATTCAAATCTTAGGTAACCTCCTTTTCATTCAAATGTGATGCCTCTATCGTATTTATGGTTCAAGAAATTTGCATTGTTATTTGTTCTTTCCATGGGATTTTCTTTTTTATTTATCTGGTATATTTATTTATCAGGTATATTATTCAACTTAAGCCAGTATTTATGCCTAAAAAAGATGATCCCAAGCTGCTGTATAACATAGATGTCATACCTTGGTCTTGAAATTGCGGATGATGTCATGACTGTCACTTTTTGTTTTGTTTTTACATTTTAAAATTAGTATAGGAACTATAATAGATTTAACTTGACAGTTCGACACATGAGACATGATTTTTTACTCTATTTCATTGATTTAATTTTTATGGTGTTTATTGAATCTATATTGGTGTGTTTTTATGGTGCTTTCGATATACACCTTGATTTATATACGAATATACACCATTCTTCTTCTATCCATTCTCCTAAGTCCCTTATTATGTCTTGGTGTTTGATTTTTTTGTGGCTTTTCATTGCATTTTTATTTGTTTCAGGGGAGGTTCAAAATGTATAGTTCAGATTCGAGTTTGTTGTGGTTTGAAGTTGGTTGGTTTGAGAGAAACCATGTTGATAGTTTTGGGTGTTGCTAAGAGTAGAGAGGGAGGTGCCATTAAAGATATTTAGAGTAGAGAGGGAGGTAATGAAGAGCTTAGCCTTTTTACTGTTATAGTAGCATTGCAAAGCCCATGACCAACCTTCTCAACTCGAACACCTGTGTCCTGCCCATTGAGAGGAGCATCAGGAGCTGATCTATTTGTGCATAACTCCGTCAACACTTGAAAATACGCATAATGACCCCATCCTTCAACATGATATGGGGGTGGGAAATACTGCAGATAGAAAAATGTGGAGATTGTCAGACCTGAAAAGAACTAAGAGACCTCTAGCAAATATATCTTTCTAGTGGTACCAGTAGTAATCCACTCGAGAAATGCCAACAAGTGATGCAAAGAGTAAAGGAAGAAAAACAATGCATAGTTTTGCAACATGGCTGTTGATACCAAAATTGATATGCTGACGTGGATGAATCACAAGAAGACACGTGTCAGGTTACGTGGAACCTACAGACATTTCTACAATCACTTTAGCAACGAGGAATTCTACCTCCCCGATTAACTCAGATACTCCGAGTAACAGGAATACTCCGAGGAACTTCATTGCTCCGAGGAACTCTACTGTTCCGAGGAACTCCTGAATATCGAGCAACTAAGGCGGTCCGAGCTGCATCTCGACCACAACATTAATTGCAAAATAACCAACATTTCGACTATTCATTGAATGCTTATCATACAGATGTATACGCTTAAGGGGCATTAATTATTTACCCTTTCACATGTACAGCCTAAGGGCTATAAATACATTGTATCATCCTCATTTGTGGGGGGACAGGAATTTCTTGATCAAACTTGTAATCGAGAATTCCCAAACACTCAGCAATAATAGAAACAGTGGACGTAGGCCATTCTTATAAGGCTGAACCACTTTAAAAATTCTTTGTCTTATTTAATTTTATCTGTGATTAAATAATTAGATACGATCTAATTATTTACATCAACAGATTGGCGCCGTTTGTGGGAAACGACTGGTATTATCGTTTTTCACCCAAAACAATTCATTATCAATGGCTGATAATCCTGAATCCAGCAATCGAAATGCTGGAAACCCTCCAAATCCATCCGCACCTTCAAACATTATAGATCTGGCTGGAATAATGACAAACCTGGCCCAGGGCCAGACCGCCATGCAAGAAACTATGCGGCAACTCATACAAGCCCTTCATAGCGGTGCACTTGCCCATTCAGGACAACGAAGTATTCAAAGACAAACCCATTTACTTTCTTCGCGAACCAGGCGTATTGATTCATATCATAATGAGGAATCTGATGATTTCTCTTATCAACCTGGGCGAACTTCGTCGGTACGGGCCACAGATACTGAACAACGTATCACTCTCTCTCCAGAGAGGACCAGTGCCCTGGAAAGATTAAGCAGGGTGTCTCTTTCTGTCGATTAGGCCCTAGGAGGAATAGAAGTCCACCTAAGGCCATGTCGAGGAGTTTTTGACAACCATCAGATCTAAGAGAAGGATCAGCACAATCGCAACCAGCTGCTCGTCAAGATAAATCTCAGGAAGCCACATCAACTCGATCAATTGCTCGAACCAATAGGCCCGAGGAAGGAAATGACGCATGGAAAGGCTCTATTCAGAGACTAGAAGATATATTGGGAGAAATGGCTAAGGCGAAGAATCCTCTACAGCGAACTTTTATTCAAGGGACACCTTTTGTCCAGGCCATTGTGGATTTTCCCACACCATCAAAGTTCAAAGCACTTATTGTGACCCCCAAATATGATGGAAAGCCAGATCCTGTTCTTCACATAGAGTAATATCAAGCTGCCGTCGACATCTATGCTGTCCCCGACGAGATGAGATGCAGAGCATTCTCGGGAACTCTTACTGGATCTGCACAGATATGGTACAACAATCTTCCTAGGGGTAAGATTTCAACTTTCTTTCAACTGGCCGAGTTATTCATTGGGAATTTCTGCTTTGGGGCAAAACCAGTAAATCGAGTAGCACATTTGTTAAGCGTTAGACAAAAAGCTGGTGAAAGTACTAGAGACTACATAACTCGTTTTAATAACGAGAAACTCGAAGTTATAGATTATGAAGAAAAGACAGCGATCACCGCCTTGATGAGTGGGCTGCTGCCCAACAAGTTGTATTATACTTTGGCTAAAGATCCACCCACAACCATGTCAGAATTGATGGCAAAAGCGGCAAGGATCATGAATGCCGAGGAGGCTATGGCTGCAAAGAAGAATATGGATAAAGAAACCAAGGTGGAAGTCGACAAAGCTAAGAAGAAAGAGCATAAGAGCAATGGTGGTGACAAACAATCCAAAAATAGGTCGTCATGGGAAGTGTTGAAAAAATTTGATAATTATACTCCCTTGAAGATGGGTATCAACCACGTCTTGGAAGAAATCAAGAATAACGAGGAGTTAAAATGGCCAAAGAAAATGAAGGCAGACCCTGACAGAAGGAATAGGGAAAAATATTGCGAGTTTCACAAAGATCATGGCCATATGACTAAAAATTGCACAGCTCTCCAGAATGAGATCGAACCACTCATTAGACGAGGAAAACTGTCAAAGTACGTTGATCGTAGAAATGAAAGAGGAAACGACGACCGAACAAGAGAGAGGTCTATATCTCCTCGTCGGGCAGAGGAGAACAGAAAAAGAGACCATGAAGATGATATAGAAGACGACCCTGATCTTCCTAAAAGGCCAAGGCAACCAGAACGCGAGGTATTTTCAATACGTTTTGGAACATTTGATTGTAATGTTATTACAGGTGGAGACGCAGGAGGAGGAGATCTTACTGCGGAAAGAAAAGCTTACCTCTGTGAGGCTCAAGCTTGCTCATATATTCAACGGATAAATTTGGCTGAGGAGGATCGCCCAAGAAAGGTAAACAAAGAGAAGCTGGTCATTGGTTTTTTAAAAAATGACCTCGCAGGTGTCCTATATCCTCATGATGACCCTTTGGTGATCAAAATGATAATGAAAGAAGTGATGATTTCAAGAGTTCTGTTAGACAATGTTAGCTCGGCAGACATCATGTTCTATTCGTGCTTTGATAGTTTAAACTTAAAGTTATCTCGATTGGAGCCTTATCACAGACCTCTCCTCGGTTTTGCTGGTGAGAAAGTTTTTCCACTTGGGACGATCAAGTTGGACATATTCATTAGTACATGGCCTGCATGTCGGACAAAAAGAATATGCTTCTTCGTGATGGATAAGAATGTTCAGTCGACCTATAACATCATCATGGGAAGGGTAGGATTGAAGAAGTTCGAAGCAGTCCCATCTACAGTACATAAGTGCTTAAAATTCCCAACAAACTTTGGAGTAGGAGTTGTGAAAGGTGATCAAAAAGTAGCTCGGGAATGCTATTATTCATCTGCCGAACAAGAGGAGTCGAGGAAAAAGACTACTACTACCTATCAAGTGGATGAAGGTACAGAAATTGAAACATTGGATCCTAGAGATGAATCTCAACTTGTAAAAGGACAGGTAGTGGAAGCTACAGAAAATGTCATTCTGGACGATGAGCACCCTGAACGAACAACTCAAATAGGTTCGTCGTTGGAAGCATCAATAAAACAGGAGTTAATAATTTTCCTAAGAAGCAGAAGGAAAACTTTTGCATGGAGTTATGAAGATATGCCAGGGATAGACCCAAACTTCTTATGTCATAAGCTCAACGTGAATAAGGAGATCAAGCCTGTAAAACAGAGAAGAAGAGTATTTAGTCCCGAAAAGAATCAAGCTATACAAGAGGAGGTCGAGAAGCTCCAGAAAGCTCGATTCATTGAAGATGTTAAATACCCAAACTGGTTAGCAAATGTGGTGATGGTAAAGAAGAAAAACAACAAATGGAGGATGTGTATTGATTTCACCGATCTCAACAAAGCATGCCCAAAGGATCACTTTCCATTGCCCCGAATTGATCAACTGGTGGATGCTACCTCGGGACACGAGCTACTCAGCTTCATGGATGCTTATTCTGGTTACAACCAAATCAAAATGAAACCTGAAGACAGGGAGAGTGCTTATTTCATTACCCCTAGGGGAACTTATTGTTATAATGTTATGCCTTTTGGTTTGAAAAATGCAGGTGCGACATATCAGCGGGTGATGAACAAGGTCTTTGCCGAACAAATAAGTTGCAATATGGAAGTCTATGTCGATGATATGCTGATAAAGAGTAAAAAAGCTGCTGATCATCTAGTTGACTTAGGTCAGACCTTTGATCAACTGGATAAATACCAAATGAAACTGAACCCGACGAAGTGCATATTTGGAGTACGAGAAGGCATGTTTCTCGGGTACATCGTCAATCAACGAGGCATTGAAGCAAATCCAGAAAAGATCAAAGCTCTATTAGGGCTACGATCTCCAACGACGAAGAAAGAAGTGCAAAGTCTTACAGGATGAGTATCAGCACTCAACAGATTTGTATCGCAAGCAACTGATAGATGTCTCCCGTTCTTCAAAACACTCCGAAAAACTTTCGAGTGGAATGATGAATGTAAGAAATCCTTTCAAGACTTGAAGAAGTATCTGGGAGCACCTCCGCTGTTGTCCAGGCCAGTGATGGGAGAAAAATTGTACCTGTATCTGGCAGTATCAGAAAATGCAGTTAGTTCGGCATTGATCAGAATGGAGAATGGAGTGCAAAAGCCAATTTATTACACAAGTAAGGCCTTCCGAGGAGCTGAGATCAGGTACCCAAAGTTGGAAAAATTGGCATTGGCACTGATTGAAGTGAGTAGGAGAATGAGGCCATACTTCCAGGCCCATACTATAATTGTATATACTGACATGCCGTTGAGACAAGCCCTTCACAAACCAGAAAAATCAGGAAGATTGATGTACTAGGCAATAGAGCTCGGTGAATATGATATAATTTATGAACCAAGGTCGTCGCTTAAAGGGCAAGCACTAGCAGATTTCATAGCAGAGTTCACTTATCCTGATACCCCCGAGGAGCAAAAGCAGCTCGCCGATCAACCTGTGGATGTTATAGGACCAACAGACACTGGCTCAGACCAACTTAGGTTGGTAAAAGGGCAAGTGGATGTGACAGGATCATCAAATTCGAGCTCAGACCAACTTAGATTGGTAAAAGGGCAAGAAAATATGGTCGACGAAGAATAAGAAATATCAGGGGATGGTGTAAAGAAGCAACAAATATTTCACCGAGGAATTCTGTCAGACCAGAAATTAGAAGACGAGTTGCCTATATGGAAGTTGTATGTAGATGGCTCATCTTGTACTACAGGCTGTGGGGCAGGGATCGTTCTGAACAGCCTGAACGAAGTCGACATGGAATATGCGCTACGATTCCAATTCAAATCTTCCAATAATGAGGCTGAGTATGAGGCCATGATAGCAGGTCTTAGTTTGGCAAAAACTATGGAGGCGCAACAGGTTATTGTATTCAGTGATTCTCAATTAATTGTGAACCAGATGTTGGGAACATATGCAGCCAAAGGAGAATTAATGATCAAGTATCATGCAAAGGTGATGGAGTTGGTATCAAAATTTGTTGCCATTTAGTTGATCAGAATACCGAGAATGGAGAATGCAATAGCAGACGCCCTGGCCCGATTCGCATCAGCTACTCGTACCGAGTTGCGAAGAACAATACCAATTGAAGTGTTAGCTAGTCGGAGCATAGATGAAGATCTGATGATGAGTTTTATTACCCTTGATTTTGGACCATCTTGGATGGATCCCATCAGGGCATATATTGAGGAAGGAGAATTACCAATTGATAAACTCGCTGCCAAAAAATTAAAGTTTAAAGCTGCTAGGTATGTATTGACTAATGGTGTTTTGTACAGATGAGGAATCATGGCAGGATTACAAAGATCTGTACATCCCTCCAAGGTGAAAGAATTGATTGAAAAGATCCATGAAGGGTCATGTGGAGCCCATGTAGCAGGTCGGACTCTTTTACAAAGGGTAATGACGCATGGATACTACTGGCCAACGATGAGAGATGATTGTATAACCTATGCCAAGAAATGTGACAAGTGCCAGCGTTTTTCCTCCATCCGAAGAACTCCACAAGCATTGTTGACACCTATCACTTCCCCTTGTCCATTTTCCATGTGGGTGATAGATTTGGTCGGGCCACTACCAACGAGGGAAGGTTTAAATACCTCGTCATCGCAGTGGATTATTTTACTAAGTGGGTAGAAGCTGAGCCTCTTGTCGACATGACCTACGCGAAGGTATATCAATTTTTCTGGAAAAATATCATT
This sequence comes from Sambucus nigra, assembly GCA_949130495.1. NCBI lineage: Eukaryota > Viridiplantae > Streptophyta > Magnoliopsida > Dipsacales > Adoxaceae > Sambucus > Sambucus nigra. The sequence goes on along the minus strand of OX422210.1, from coordinate 528,060,459 downwards.
TGTAGATATGGTCTTCCTCATGCATTCATCACCGACCACGGAACGCAATTTGATAATGAGGAATTCGCTGCCTATTGCCATCAGTCCAATATTTTGAAGCTCCATTCAGCACCAGGTCATGCCCAAAGCAATGGACAGACTAAAGTGACGAACAGGACACTGCTAAATGGTTTGAAGAAAAGGCTAAGTGAGGCAAAAGGAAATTGGATTAACGAGTTACAGTCAGTACTGTGGGCTTATCGTACTACTCCCCGAGCAGCAACTGGAGAATCCCCATATATGCTGGCGGTTGGAAGTGAAGCTGTAATACCTGCCGAGTTGGGTCTCCCAACACACAGAGTACTGAATTTCAACTCCCCAGTCAGCGACTTAATGAGAAGATTGGATTTGGACATGATCGAGGAAGTTAGGGAAAAGGCAGCCATCAGGAATACTGCTTACTAACAACGAACAACTCTGCTCTACAATAAGAGGGTGAAGAAGTGCGATCTAAAAGAAGGAGATTATGTACTAAAGAAAGTCATTCAGAAGCACAACAAATTGGAGGCAAACTGGCATGGACCATACCGAGTTACAGAAGTTGTTCGACCAGGAACTTACCGAATAGCAACTTTGGAAGGGGAAGAGTTTAAGAATGCATGGAATGCTGATCACCTGTGCAAGTACTATCAATGATGTAAAATCTCATGTAAAGAAGTTACATCTATATGAATAAAATGATGTTATTTTGCCAGCCTCTCTCCTTTTATTGAAAATTTTTCGGGGAATACTAGTGCTACGCACTACACTGCTCAGCAACATCAAAATATCCAACATCAAAATATCCCTAAAAATGCCAACTCGGTTTGGTTAGGGAAAGACATTCCTAAAAATGCCAACTTCGGTTGGTTAGGAAACCATACTCCTAAAAATGCCAACTCGGTTTGGTTAGGAGGCAAAAATATCCCTAAAAATGCCAACTCGATTTGGTTTGGGAAAGACATTCCTAAAAATGCCAACTTCGGTTGGTTAGGAAACCATACTCCTAAAAATTCCAACTCGGTTTGGATAGGAGGCAACGACATTCCTAAAAATGCCAACTCCAGTTGGTTAGGAATAAAAATATATTTTCCAAAAAGTACCTAAGTTGGTCGGAAAAAGAAAAATTCACCAATTTATATTGGTTGAGATACAATATTATAAAGACCAAGTTAAATTTTTATTACTTATGACTTTTAATTGGTCGAGAAGCAAAACATCATTATTTTGGGCAGCCAAATGATTACCACAAATTTAAGCTAGTCGACAACAAGTTTTAATCAACTACAGTTGGTCGACAAATTACATAATGTTATTATCTTTTTAACAGATATACATACACAAATGAAAAGTGTTTACAACTGCAAGACAATAGCAATCAACATTTGCAAGCAAAATAAATGTCTTTCATTAAGTCCAAAAACAAAATACATTGATAATAAAATGTATAAATAACTATTACATTAAGAGCCCTATTCTATTGGTTTCTTTCCTTGTGCTTTTAAAACAGGTTCCTCGCCAGCAGGAGGATCCTCCAAGGAAATGGTAGAATTGATGAAGTTAGGGTCTTGAAGCATTCTGATATTCATTACAGATGGTGTATCTAGCAGGTGCTCGGGACGAGATAACTCTGCATTTGAATGGAGATACTTGGAAATCAAGCACCGAGGAAGGGCCCGAGCAGGAATCCAGCTCATGTCAAGCTTGTAAGGAGGAACTGGTAGATCCAATAGTCCAGGATTATAGTAATCCCATAAATAGTGACCTTGCTCCAATTTTAGTACACCCAGAGCGTTCAACCACCCCTGCTTATAGCCTTAATTATTGGCATATTCAATACGAGCATCCAAATGGAAAAGGGCTTCGTTGTAGCCTGCCATCCAGAATTCTCGGGGCTATTTATGGAATTGATAAGTTAATCTTTCTAATTGCTCGTGAAGGCTTCTGGCAAAAATTTCCTTATTTTCCAAAGCAGACTTCTGCGCAGCAAGTTACTCGTCCAAATTCTGGATTTTCTTGGACATTTCAGACAAGGCTTGATTTTTTGCCATCAACTGGAATGCTTGGTTTTCCAACGCTGATTGAGTTCCAGCTTCTTCAATAGTAGGCCGAAGAACTCTTGGTCGTCCCCGAGCAGGTGGAGTACACTGTTCCTCGATAGTACTCAGAGCAGCTCTTGCTCGTCCCCGAGAACCTCTTGCTCATCCCCGAGCAGGAGTAGAAGGACCAGCTCTTCTCAAAGTCTCCAATTCTTCTCGTAATTTAGCGTTTTTAACTTCCAAGAAGGAGAATCTCTCGTCAGTTACAGGGACCAAGGCATTTGAGGAGGAAGCAACAGACTTCAACTGAGCTAATTCCTTTTGCAGATTATTATTCTCTTGCTCCAACAACTCAGATATCTGCCTGTGTTCCTCGACCTCTGTTCTCAAAGTTCTCTCTCTCTCACTTCGTAAGCAGCGAACATTTTGTCATGGCCCTTATCAGCACTGAGTTGTTGATATTTCTTTTCATACCCGTCATGCAAAAGAGCTGAAGATTCTTTGTATTGTTGCTGAAGTTCATCAAGAGTGCCTTGCAAGTCTTCAATCATTACATAATAAGCCACGTTATTGGCTACGGCACCATCAAGCAGACACTTCAGATATTGATAAGCCTCAATTTCCTGCTCCGAAGCATCTTGACCAAGGATGTCTATAATTTGTGACTCATCCAAATCAGTGTGACCGGCCTTAAAATATTCATTGCATTGTCTCAGCAGTTTGTGTCATGAGAAGACAACAATTCCATTCTGGCCACAAACTATTAAAAGAAGAGAAGATAAGAATTAATAAGAATGCAAACAGAGTATGAAGGAAAGAATAAAAAACAGGTATGATCAAAAGTGCAAATTTTATTATATCATGGAAAAGGGGTACAAAGTTCAGAGTACATGTGCCAGAAGAAAATAAAACAAAGAAAAAATACCGAACAACTTTACACCTTTTCCTTGTCTCCCAAAACTTTCTCGAGAGCCTGGGATGAGGAGCTAGGTTGCTCGGTAGGAATAGAAAGTTGCTCCAATGGGGCAGGCAGAAGTGGAATCTGTTCGTTGATTGGCTGGATAACTTGTGGGGCAGGGATTTGATCACCCACAACCATGGAGGACTCCTTGGAGGCAGCTTCGTCCTCTTCTTCATCCTCGAGAGTTGGAAGGGGACACGGAATATGTTGTTGAAATAGGTCAGAACCCTCATCAAACTTTAATTCTTGTAGAGCAGCAACCCATCCATCTCGGAAGTACTTGAGACTGCCATACTCTACCTGCGACATCATGGCAACTACTCCTTTATTCCATCCCTTATCCCAGCCAACACTGAAGGACTTCTTCACAGCTAATTTTCCTTTTGTTTTCTCCGAGGATAGCTTCTCGGACAGAAGCTCCTCGACAACCTTCAACTTGCCTTCCACCTCCTCCTGTTGACGATTTACCTCACGAAGATGGGTTAGTTCTTCCTCAGCAATTTTGAGCTTATTCTCAAGCTCACCAGAATTCTTGAGCTTCTTGTAAAGATCCTTATTCTTCTCTTCTAAATATTTCACTTTGCTCTCCAACCCCTTGGAGACTGCAACAATCTGAGCCTTCTCTTCCTCGATCAAGGCCAGTTTCTTCTCCCAATTAGCTTTGTCCTCGTCATATTTCTGACGGGAATCCTTCAGAGATTGGGTCAAACCCACTAAAGCTTCCTCCACACCAGATGAGGAGCTAGAAGCTTTGACTGATTCGTCTTTCTTCACAATTGTATTAAAACAACTCACCAAATGGAAAAAGGAAATAACTACAAGTCAGTACAGAGACAGATACAACAGGGGAAAGATAAAAAGATTCAAAACAAGAAAAACTTACTGAAGCAATATGGCGAGTAGCCAAAGAAGTGAGCATATACCAAGAAAGGTTTTCTTCAAGACCTTGGATCTCGGGGATGATCCAAGTCTTCACCGAGCTCATGGCAGAGCTCGGGGGAACAATGGTAGGAACACCAGTACTAATAACTGGGGGCTGGGAAATGGTTTCATCCAAATTGACCGAGGAGCTTTTCTTCAGCCTCCTCGGGGGTACAAGAATAGTTTCGACCAAGGAAGAACTCTTGGTCGGGGAAACGGTAATCACTTCCTTGGGAGCATCATTCTTGCTCGGAGCCACTGGGGGCTTCTCAGCAGCCTTCTTGGTTGCAACAGAAGGAGCAGCATCTATTTTCTTTGTCCACTCTGGGACATCAGACTTACTTCTTTTTGCCTCTCCAGCAGAGGCAGATGTCTCGAAGATAGCAGTAACTCTTATTTTACCCATCTTTTGGCTCACGGGAATGTGAGATTCAGGAGAAGAATCTTCAGGAACTGGCACCGATTCAATATTGCTGATCACCGGACGAGCAGTAAAAGAAGACGTGTAGCTCTTATACTGCAGCAAGTACGAAGCAGACCTAATGTGCTCATCTGCAACTGTTTGATGCAAGCTCCAGATAAGTTTCAAGTGTTTTATGTTAACTTCTGTTTCCTTTGGAGCTTTTCTCTTGCTATTAACTGCAAATAAATACACATTGAAATATCAGTCACACATTTTATCAAATACAATGAAAGCATAATTTCAGAAATAAAATAAAATCAAAATAACCTATCCCATTGCCATAGGGAGGGCATCTGGGACCCTGATATACTGCATCTCCAGTTAAAGGAGCATGTTGCCAATTTTTAATAACAACCCCATGCTCGAAATAGTCCCTATTGGCATTTGGGAGATTGACTACTAAATCCCTATTCAAAAATCTAGATTTTAAATAAAAAGTATTATCCCCAACTTCCCATCTATAACAGAACATGATTTCTGGAATCCCTATGCGAGTTCCATGAATTTGATTGAGCCTATGCACCCCATTAACTATTCTCCATGTGTTGGGGGCTATTTTTACAGGAACAACATCAAAGTATTGACAGAATTCTAAACATAAAGGATTTGGTGGAAAAGAAAATCAACACTCAGCAATAAAGAGGCTGGGGAACAAATGTCCCTCAGCCAAGCGGAAATAATCTGAAGGCTCAGAAAGTTCCTCCAGAATTACCCAAGAAGGGATAGAAAAATTAGAACGGAATTTATCAAGAGATTCAATAAGATAAACCATGATGAATAAAGGAATGAAGAAGAAGGAAGAAGATCTTACAAAAAAAGGGAGATCTGTTGATAACGAACGATGGAAAAGATGAACGCACAAGAGAGAGAGAGACAATGGAAAACTCAAAGACAGAAATTTGAAAAAGTAGAAGACGATGGGATTGTCTGCGATGCTTAAATACTTTGCCTCGGTAAACGGTAAAGGAAATGATTACAAAAAGAAACGATTGCGCTACCGGCGGCTAAAAGGACAAAAAGTGCACGAAGATCGAAGCAGTTAAAAAAAAAGTCTGATTCTTCGAATTTGGAAGGAAAAATAAATACGAAGGAAACGCTCCTAAAAATTAGGAGGATCATTTAAAATTGTCATATTTCGAGAAAGAATGTTCCATACTCCTCAAATTTTGAACTATGAAACATTGGGGGCTTCTGTTGATACCAAAATTGATATGCTGATGTGGATGAATCACAAGAAGACACGTGTCAGGTTACGTGGCACCTACAGACATTTCTACAATCACTTTAGCAACGAGGAATTCTACCTCCCCGATCAACTCAGATACTCCGAGTAACAGGAATACTCCGAGGAACTTCATTGCTCCGAGGAACTCTACTATTCCGAGGAACTTCTGAATATCGAGCAACTAAGGCGGTCCGAGCTGCATCTCGACCACAACATTAATTGCAAAATAACCAACATTTCGACTATTCATTGAATGCTTATCATACAGATGTATACGCTTAAGGGGCATTAATTATTTATCCTTTCACATGTACAACCTAAGGGTTATAAATACATTGTATCATCCTCATTTGTTGGGGGATCGAAATTTCTTGATCAAACTTGTAATCGAGAATTCCCAAACACTCAGCAATAACAGAAACAGTGGACGTAGGCCATTCTTATAAGGCTGAACCACTTTAAAAATTCTTTGTCTTATTTAATTTTATCTGTGATTAAATAATTAGATACGATCTAATTTTTTACATCAACAATGGCCACTATGGTCAAACACTTTTATCTTTCCAGATAAACACAGTGACAAAAAGCCCCCGCCAGAGAAGGACGATGATGTATGCCCACTCAGGAAACTCTTATGACACCTTTGTCACCATGACATATAACATTTCACCATTGATCATAAACATCTTTTCCATCAAGAAAACAATGCCAAAAAAATTTGGACGAGGTCGAACAACTCCCTCTTTGATTGCATTTGTGATAACCCTAGTTGTTAGTATGGAGAAAAAAAGGACCTAATATGGCATAATGAAGATTGTAGACATCTCTCCTATGAAAATTGAAGATGAGAAAAATGGCAATTGGCAACAAAACTGAGCATGTACCAACAACCCAAATTGAAATAGAACTGAGCACATACGAACTGATGGGTTATAAATTCTTTGGAAATAATTAATTGCGGCCTACAATTTGCTTAGATGCTTCCAAGAATTACTAAAAATATTTTTTCACGTTATATACTTGGTTACTACATGCTCACATTGTGTTAATAATGGAGAAAATTAGAAGGCTTACATGTTCTAGACGTGTATCTGTTCATATTTTTTAATGTTAAGATGCATAATGGGTAAATTGAGTTACTTCAATAGTTGGACTACTAAGTTAATGACTGAATTAATCGTATAACACATTGCTTGCATTACTTCTCAGATTTTTTTTAAATCTATCTATGCAGATGGGAAAACTATATCTCAAAGTTCTTTATCCCTTATATTATATCTCAAAGTGCTTTAAAATTCACTCTAATTTATATATAACATTTCACCCTCAAACATATAATTTTATAGGTATGTAATCTATAAGTTCAAAGAATCATGTGCATTTCATAGCTATGTAATCTATAAGTTCAAAAAATCTAATTTCTTTATGTCAATTCCTTGCTTATTTAGTAGATTGTTCAATCAGATTTGTTATTCTATCTCTGTTCACTTTATCATGAAATATGTTTGTGTTTGTCCTTTTGGTTTGGAAAGAGAAGAAGATGAAGATTTGATTAAACACCATGGTGGTCATGTTACTAGATCTGTTAAGCTTTGGTCTTCTATTACAGGTCAATATTGAGTGGGCTTTTGTATGTAGCAGGCAATTTCTTTAAAAAATTTCGATATTTTGCGATTATCAGCTTGCCTTCAGGCACGGGCATACCCTAGTGTATATATATATATAAAGACAAAAGTGGCCAACTGGGCCTGAATATGAATCTTTCTAATTCTAACAAGGAAACTTGGGATCATGGTATGATTGTGAAGAACGGGTCATACTCCCCTCTTCTTTATAGTGTGGCATATGAAGGGCCAAGATGACCTCAGTGAGATTAAAGCATAAGTTAGGTCGCTATTAGATTTTTGACTTTACAATTATTCTTTCATTTTGGTTGATGTCGAATGCTTTTCTTTGTTATTTACAGAAGATAGAAAGAAAAAACCTCCCCTTGATCATGACATTAATTTTTGCTAATTTTCGAACAGTTTGGACTCTCCAGCAGAGGATTGGAACCGGTGATTATCCTAGGTTGAGAATGCGTGATTCTATTAATAGTCTGTACATTAGGTTCCTCATAGACAAATTCAAATTTTAACCAACTTTTATCTTGATCAGTAATTAAGTGTTCATGCAATGATAATGTTTGTAAGGACATTTTTCTCATTTCCAACATGTTACTTTTGTGTATGTCGTACGCTGCTATATTTGGCACGTCACCTCAAGATCTCACACGACGGCCTCAATCCGAATTTTGGGAATCAAGCATTCAACATCTCCATCAAGTGTCCTACATCTGTCTCAATGACTTCACGTTCCATGATTTTAAGGACTTTATGCAAGTGGTACGCAAGAGAAGTCAAAACAGTGAAAGAAGGCAAGATATGAAAGTTCAAGGGAATTTTTGTAATTTTAAAGCCATAGTCCGGAGGTCTGGTCAACTAGAAAGTTAAATTGGTCAACGCCACGAAGATACTAGAAGAAACGACACCCCAATCCGAGCTACGGTGAAGGAGTAATGACCTGTTGAAGATGGAGAAAATTCCTTGGAGAATGCTGTTTTCTTTTAACCCCAAACCAGTGAGGTACCGCAAACCGCATGGGGAACTAGTTCTGGGGGGAACCGGTTCGGGGTACACCAGAACCAGTTCGGGATACCTGACGCTGTCAAGAGCCCCAAAATTTTAAAATTCGTTTTGGATTCCTTTAAAAGCCAACTTCAGGGGAGTTATTTTGCAAGACTTGGAGAGACGTTTTTGAGAGTTCTATTAGCTCAAGTCTTCATATTTTTGAGTCCAAAAACTCATGTTTTGATTCACACATCATTACCAAACCTTTGTGAATCCGTTTGCAACCCAAGAACACAATTGCGTGTTTGTTCAAACCCTTGTGGAGAAGACCGTCTTTCTTCTTCATTGCTGCCCTCCTGGAAAGGGAAAATTCCAGCCGACAAACTTGTGGAGAAGCCATTTCTCTTCTTCATTACTGACCACCTGGAGTTCCTACGGGAGAGTTCAGCTGAGACATCGAAACTGACGCCTTAGGGTATTTCTTATGTTGCATTTATTTCATTGTAATCCGTGTAAGCCGTTTTCTTATAAATTATAGTGAAATAAAAGGTTTTACCCCTTTGGGGGATTTTTTCTAAAATTGTTTGTTTTATCCTTCATGCTATATTTTATTTGATAAATCATCTAGATGCATGTTTTAGGGTTTAACTAAAATTTGGGATTAATTAAAATTGGATTTTATTTGAGAAGTCGCAATATTTCCGCTGTAGCGATTCTACAAATTGGTATCAGAGCCTGTTGCACTATGTTATTGTGTCTTGATCCTGATTTTGCACAAAAATGGCTTTTGATGGTTTTGATGATCTTTGATGTCAAATTTTTGAAAAATTTAATTGAAAAATTCACACGAACTCTTGTTTTAAATATTCTGTGGAAAACGAATCTGAGAGGTGTCCTTGTTGTGAGGGTGTTCGTCACACGTTAAATGAGTGTACCACAAATTTAAAAAAGAAATTGAATAAACCGATTTCTCATGTTTCTACCCTTAGTGATTGTGATTCGTAAGAAGAAGTTTTTTATGCTTCTAGGCGAGAGTTTCCCATCCATGTGATTAGTGATGAGAGTGAGGGTGAAAAGAGTGAGGAGGAATAAGAAGAATTGAGTGAGTTGCAAGTTGCCTACAATAATTTATATTTTGAATCTTTAAAGACAAAAAAGGCAAACTTGAAACTTAAAGCTGAATTGAAGAAACGTGCTTTAGATAATGATATTACTGATGCGTTGATTAAGGATTTTAGGGCATGTGAGGAGATGCTTAAAGAGAAATTAGGATACGTCGAGGGTGAGAGAGATAGTCTTAGAGGGTTGATGGAGACTATGAAAAAGGAGCTTTTAGAGTTTGAGGATTCTAGATGAGTACTTGAATCTAGGATAGGTGAACTTGAGGTGAAATTGAAAGATTCAAGTAAGATGAAATTTGATTTGGAGTCTAGGTCTGAAAAACTTGATAAGATTTTAGGCACAGTCGAGATCAAAACGGATAGGGGTGGGATTGGTCTTGAAAAATATGTTGCACCCATTCCCACACGTGTGAGAGAGCCTCCTAGGATTGTTAAGAAAGAGGCACCTAAGCTTGTTAGGAAATCTCCCCATAGGAACATCGTGAGAGAACCTCCTAGGATCATTAGTAGAGACCCACCTATGCAAATTCGGAGAGAGAAATCGAGAAATTTGAGGGGAGGGCCACCTTTAGGTAACACACACCGCCCGATTTACTCTTGCACACATTGCGGTAGGCAAGGTCATCTTAGGAACTTTTGTTACAAGCTTTTAAATGGACCTAGGAAGGTTAATGAAATAATAAATTCGATTCCCAAAACCCCCACACTCCGTTACACATCTATTTGGGTTAGAAAATCGGATTTAGAGGCTTATGGTTTATTTGTCCACGATTCCCGTTTGCTTGCACGTGATTCACCCCATGTGAAATATTTTGGTTGATTGTGTTTGCATGCTTGTCATACACTAGTTGTGGTTTCATGATATACTTTTTGCTAGTGTGATGACCTGTACTTTTTATATAATTTTTTTGTTTTTGAATTTTTTTTGAAAAATACAAAAAGATTTTATTTTGATAAAATTTTGAAAAATCCAAAAAGATTTTTGTATTTTGTTTGCACCGTTTATGGATGAACACTTAGGATGATCGAATCACAACATCATTCCATTATTTTCATGTGACTATTTGATAGTGTTTTGAGACAATAGGTCAATTCATCCATGTGCTTTACAATGTTTGGAGTCATTAAGATGTAATTAGTGTTACTTCCTACATGTTTGACTCATGATTTCCTTTATTGCACACATGCACGGATTTTCTTGATTATTATGCTTATCTTATCACATGTTGGTTGGGTGTTTTCACTTCAATTTTGTCCTTAAAATGAACCAAGCACGATAAATATTGATAAGGAAATTGTGCATATAAAAATTATTTTGTGAGTTTGTGTGCTTTGTTTTAAAATGGGGAAGGGCTGCGAAAGGTTCATTTTGCCTTTGCAAATACTAAGCCACCGTTAAATTGGACCTAAAAATGGAGGAATTTTATTATCCGAGGTCCAAAGAGGTTAAAAGAGCCCCAAAAAATTGAAAGGCAATAAAAAGATATTCATGCCAATTATGGGCCATTTAGATTTTTGCACCAATTCTCCAAAGTTTAAGAATTTAGTTTATCACCTCTAAAAGAAAATATATATGAGGGTGTTTGGTTGGAGATTTTAAACGGGCTTGCATGTCCTTGAAAATCTTGAAAAAGCGCTAAATAAGTTTTGGACGTTATTGGTGTGAAAATCATTTAGACTTTGATTTGTTGATTTGGATAAGACGATGTCATCTAAATTCAACAATCTTTACACCCAAGGATAATTTTGATGTTCATTCGTTAGGAGTATACTATGCATCGTGCACATATGATTGATTGAGTTGATTTACCTATCGAATGTGTTCACTCCCATAAATTATGTTTCCATGACTTGGTTGTTTTAGTTTAAATCAATGGTGTGATTTTTTTTGTATCATGTTTTACATATTTTTTTTCAAATGGTATCAGATTTTTTTTTGTTCGAAAAATTTGAAAAGTAAAAAATAGTTTGTGAAGTTTTTTTTGAGCAACTCTTTGCTAGAGCACGTTTGTCATATTGTCTGATGCCTTCTTTTGAATACCGTGACACCCCGATTTTTCTTGTTTGATTCATTCTTCTTATTTGTCTATTTGGGGACATCATTAAAAGGGGGAGAAAGAATTATCTTATTTTTGGGGAGTTTGAATTTTGGGGGAGTTTTGAGATTTGATTTATGCTTATCATTTATTGGTATCTATGCTTGTCTCATTTCAAACTCGATACGTCACTTGGTATTTTTTCTTTATCTCATGTGTGTAGGTACTACATTGATGATCACTGAATTGCACACCCTATGAGAAAAGATTTGAGATTCCTGAAGATTTGAAGAACAAACGATGGAGACTATTCATTTGTACCTTATCCAGTTTTGGGTTCATGGGAGGGTAGATTTGTATAGGCAATTTCGTATTTGATAATTCTGATTTTTTATGTATGTACCGGCATATACATAGGGGGAGATTTGTAAGGACATTTTTCTCATGTACAACATGTTACTTTTGTGTATGTCGTACGCCGCTACATTTGGAACGTCACCTCAAGATCTCACACGATGGCCTCAATCCGAATTCTGAGAATCAAGAATTCAACATCTCCATCAAGTGTCCCACATCTGCCTCAATGGCTTCACGTTCCATGATTTTAGGGACTTTATGCAAGTGGTACGCAAGAGAAGTCAAAACAGTGAAAGAAGGCAAGATATGAAAGTTCAAGGGCATTTTCATAATTTTACAGCCATAGTCCAGAGGTCTAGTCAATTGGAAAGTTGAAGTGCTCGACGCCACAAATATACTGGAAGAAATGGAACCCCAATCCGAGCTACGGTGAAGGAGTTATGACCTTTTGAAGATGGAGAAAATTCCTTGAAGAATGTTGTTTTCTTTTAACCCCAAACCAATGAGGTACCGCAAATCGCATGGGGAACCAGTTCTGGGGGGAACCGGTTCGGGGTACACCAGAACAGGTTCGGGGTACCTGACGCTGTCAAGAGTCCCAAAATTTTAAAATTCGTTTTGGATTCCTTTAAAAGCCAACTTCAGGGGAGTTATTTTGCAAGACTTGGAGAGACGTTTTTGAGAGTTCTATTAGCTCAAGTCTTCATATTTTTGAGTCCTAAAACTCATGTTTTGATTCACACATCATTGCCAAACCTTTGTGAATCCGTTTGCAACCCAAGAACACAACCTCGTGTTTGTTCAAACCCTTGTGAAGAAGACCGTCTTTCTTCTTCATTGCTTCCCTCCTGGAAAGGGAAAATTCCAGCCGACAAACTTGTGGAGAAGCCATTTCTCTTCTTCATTGTTGACCACCTGGAGTTCCTGCGGGAGAGTTCAGCTGAGACATCGAAGCCGACTCCTGAGGGTATTTCTTATGTCGCACTTATTTCATTGTAATCCGTGTAAGCCGTTTTCTTACAAATTATAGTGAAATAAAAGGTTTTACCCCTTTGGGGGATTTAACCTGAAGTTGTTTGTTTTATCCTTCATGCTATATTTTATATGATAAATCATCTAGATGCATGTTTTAGGGTTTAACTAAAATTTGGGATTAATTAAAATTGGATTTTATTTGAGAAGTCGTAATATTTCCGCTGTAGTGATTCTACAATGTCCAAATTCAATTCCAATCAATCACACAATAAAATACACGCATGCAAAGAAGTAAGGAAAATCCCTTAAAATGGCAAAACCTTTATTCAACACTATCGTGTAATTAACAAACATAGTCCACTCACAGACTACTTAGAATGACTAAGTATAATGCACAGAGTCTTCAACTTCTTCTACAAAATACAGCCCTATCCAGTGCCTTCCATAGGAAGCGATATTCCCTCGATATCCAACGATCAACCTTTCTTCTTCTTCAGAAGTAGATTGTCAGTTCCACAAGTCAGTTGTAGAGATGGACTCTACAAGGGTTTATGTAAGGTGTCTGGATACTAGGGTTTCATAAACTCATAAATCTTATATAGATGACTTGGAAAACACAAGTGGTTGTGAATAACCAAAAGTGAGAACTTTTGTAATAGGTATTGGAACTTCATTTTCGCAAAAGTTCTTTAGAATTTCTAAACAAAACAAGTTTTTATAACAAAGTCACAAATTTTGAGGGGGGCGGCGTCATTAGAATGAAATTAGATTTCGTTCAAACAAAATTCTTGGTTTCGTTCGAATGATCTCATATCTCGTTCTAACGACAACTAAATCTCGTTCGAACTACCTTGAATGAGCTTCGAATGCACAATTTCTATCAAGACAGAGCTATATCTTTTGCAGGTCGTTTGATGATGGTTCTAACGAGGCTACGTTTCTCATTTGAACAACTCTCAATATCATTTAAATCAGACCAAAGAAAACTTTTTATTTTAATTCCTTTTATAAAAATCCTAAAGCATTCCATAATTTGATTAATAGTAATCGATTAAAACCACAAGTTTATACCTCCATAAAGTGTTGGTGATGATTCCAAAGCAGTGCCCGATCATTAACTAATCTTAAATGAATTTTGAGATAATACGGATGTTCAATTTGAGATGACGATTTGTAATGGAATACGCCAAACTATAAAAAAACCTAAGCTATAAGCAATTATAAAATATTGGTCTTACAAATCTATCCCTTTGGCTATTTTAGTGAAAAACAAAATCGAAAACCAAATTACAGCTAACCCTTTACGACAATGATTCATAATGTCCTCCAAACCTTAGAAACGAAACGACATCTGATACTTTGTCTAAAATTGAGACTTGTTCTCCCCTTGGCTAGCTTTGTATTTATTTTGTGTAGTCCATGATATTCTCATCAAAGCGGAAGAGACCTATACACATGAAACAAGAAATACCGTGACGCATACGAGTTTTACAAGAAAATAAAACTCCCACTCAATTTATTCTCCCCCTTTCTGTCTATAATAAACAAAGGGTTGGAAGCTAAGCATGGGTAATAACCATCATATGAATAAGCAAAGATATCATCACAAAGATAATCGATAAAGTGTTTGTAATGATAATTCAAGAGGCATACCAACTATTTTTGAAAATTTTTCAACAATTTTTCAAGGATAAGTATAAAAAATACGTATAGATACAAAATTACATAGTCACAATGGAATAACACTAAAATATCCGAATCGTAAAAACGGAATGTAATTGTGTGAATATTTTTCATAGGTAAATTCAAAATAAACATCCATAACATAGGTGCACGAAGTCATGAGACACTTTTAAATAAAGATCTCAAAGTCTACCTTAGGTGTAAAAATGTTGAACTCAAATGAAATTGACTTAATTTAATCAATATGCCATGATTTTTTATGATTCTCACACCAATAATGCCAAACTATTTAAGGTTTTTCAAGAAAGTCCATTGTACGAACCCATTGATCTTCTACTTTATAACTCCCTCAAAATCTCTCATATATAAGAATCCACTCTTAAAGATTTTGAAGAAATCATAACGCTCATGCATAGAATCATCAATGAATATAAATGAAATGGCCTTCGTACCTCTATTTTTACGCGTCATTAACCTTTTTAGGATCTTTTATGCAAATGGTGGCTTTTAACGCAAAGAGAATTTTGCTCTTTCATAGCTCATTTCCATTGCTTAATATTTAAAAATATTTTTCGAGAAAAGAAATCCAAGCAAAGGTTCTTATATGCACAACTTATCTCCTTTAACATTTGGTTCATTATTAAGAATAATTGAGATAAGAATATCGTATTCAACACATCACAAGTAAGTACAATGTTCAAAAAGTCTGTGCATGTGTGCAATAAAGGTGACAATGAATCTAACATGTATAGAGTAATCATCAATGATCGATGAAGAATTATCCACACATTATTATGAACGCTAATCAAAATAAAGTCATATCTCAAGGCCTATGAAAAAGTCACTTGAATGGATGGAATGTAGGGGAGATCTGAATATCTTAAATTTTCATCCATATATGGTGAAAAATCAAAAAATACAAAATTCTTTTTGTCTTTTTCAAAAATTTATCAAAATAAATATTTTTCACTTTTTCAAACTTTATCTTAAAATCGAAAATCTTTTTGATTTTTTTTTTTTTAAAAATTCATAAAAAGAAAACACTTTTTGGAAATTTTCAAAAATATATCGAAAATAAAAGCGTATCAATACAATGATAATACAATCTAGTAATAGGAATATGAGATATGAACATAATAAACATCATACACTAGATAAAGTACTCGATCTCAATGAAGAGATCAAATACCCAAAGACTTCTTAAGATCCTCGAATCTTAGTGCATCTAAAGGTTTCATGAAAATATTGGCTAATTGACATTCGGTGCTCACAAAGCTCAAGGATGCAACCTTTTCTTCAATGAGATCACTTATGAAATGCCCATGTATCCTATTTTTCTTTGTGCGAGAATATTGGACCGGATTATGGGATATATGTATTGCACTCGTATTATCACAAGAAATAATCACTGTGCCTTGTGATATCCCATAATCTTTCAAAAATTTCTTTATCCATAAGAGTTACGTGCAATAACTCCCAGTGGCAATACACTCCGCCTCTGTAGTGGATAAAGGTATGGAGTTTTGATTCTTTCTCAACCACGAGATGAGAGAACTCCCAAAGTAAAAACGCCCACCTAAGGTGCTCCTACAGCCATCCACATCCCCGACCCAATTGTCATTCGAATAGGTGAACAAACGGTCATCAGTATACAATGAATACCAAAGATCGTAAGAAAGAGTGCCACTCGCATTGTTGTTAATACGTTTAAGTGCGAGCAAGTGAGACTCTTTCGGGAATGTTTGGTGTTGCACACATATTCCAACACTAAGGCAATGTCAAGACGATTAGCTATTAAGTATAGTAGACTACCTATCATACTCCTATAAAGATTTAGGTCTACATCCTTGACTAAAGGGTCTTTGCTAAGCTTATTCGATGCACTCATAGGGGTGCGTGAGTCCTTAGTAGAGTCTAAACCAGACTTCTTCACTAGGTCCCTAGCATATTTGGATTGAGATATGAATAACTCATCCTCAAGTTGATGCACCTGGAAACCTAAGAAGAATGTTAGATCACCAATTATGATTATCTCAAACTCACTCTTCGTCTCCTCCTCAAAGGTGTAAGCATGTTGGGAGCACGTATTTCCAAATACTATGTCGTCCACATAAATTTGGTTAACCAAGATAACATCACTATCTCTCCTCATAAATAATGTCTTATCCACTCTCTATCTCTTGGATCTAAGAGTTAAGAGATAGGTAGTGATACCCTTGTACCAAACACGGGGTGCTTGCTTCAAACCATACAAGGACTTTAAATATAAAAGACGTGTCTTGGGTTCTTTGGGTCATCAAACCCATTTGGTTTTTCCACATAAACTTCCTCCTTTAGAATGCCATTCCAAAAGGCATTCTTGACATCCATCTGATATAACTTGAAGCGCAGATGACATGCTATGGAGAGTAGTAATTAGGCAAACTCAAGCCTAGCAATAGGAATGAATGTCTCGTAAAAGTCTACACCCTCAATTTGTGTGTAGCCTCGAGCGACCAACCTAGCCTTATTGTGAACTATGATACCATTTTCATCCATCTTATTCTTATAAATCCACTTGGTACCTATCATATTTGTCTTGTTAGGTCGGTGGAATAACTCTAAGACATCATTCTTACAAAGGTGAAGAAATGCATTTGCTTAGAGGATATTCAATGCTCATCCTTGAGTAATTCTTTCACATTCCTGGGCTCTACTAAGGAGGTGTTGCAAATTTAGCTAACCACATTCTCAAGTTGATCACGAGTCTTAATCCCTTGTGTGGGATCACCAAGTATAGAGGAAGGGTCATGAAACTTTTGAACCCAAGATAGTGGATCCTCTAAATTAAGCATGCAATATTCTTACACTGGGGATAGGGTTAATAGATGTCGACAACTTATCATCTCTAATCGTGACATTCATTGACTCTATAACCTTAGAGCTTGCAAGGTTAAACACCCTAGGAGCCCTACTAGTCGATGAATAACCTAAAAATATTCCCTCATCTCTTTGGGAGTTGAACTTTCCTAAGTTCTCTTTATCTCTCAAGATATAACAAGTACTCCTAAGGACATAAAAATATGAAAGGTTGGGTTTTCCCTATCCCTATTCATCGTATGGCACGTGGTTCGCCACTGCCCACAAATGCCTAGGCACATTTCTGCTAAAAATAATGTATCTAGCCATTTCTTGTATCGTCTCATTCTTCCTCTAAACTATCCCATTGAGGAGTATGAACGATTGAAAACTCATATTTATTGCCCACTTCATCACAATATTTATCCACCCTGATTGCTTTAAATTTAGTGCCATTGTCGCTACGCATCCCATTAATATTGACACCGTGTTATTTTTGTAGGACATGATGCTTTTTTGTTATGAACTCAACTACATCAGAATTTTCCCTAATAAACCTCACAATAGATTATCTAGAAAAGTCATCGACCATCACGAGAATGTATCTCTTACCACCTAAACTCTCTGAGTGAGTAGGACCAAGATCCATGTATATCAACTCCAAAACACGTGTCCTTTTTCACTAATCTCTCAATATCTCTATATTTCACATGACCTAGGCGTTGATGCCAAATGTCCATAGAGGATATCTTGGCACTTTTACATACAAATGAGGACTTGGGCACAATCCCATAAGAATTATCTTCGGTCTTCATACCTTGTAGTAAAAGTTCACCAGATTAATCATATACATTACATTAGAACTAGTCAAACTTTACTATAACGTTTGCATCGCACAATTGACTTATGCTAATTGAGTTCACTTTCAACCTTTTTACGTACAACACATTGTCTAGTTTAGGAAATCCATGTATCTCTACACATCCACGTCTTAAAATCCTAGACCGGCTCCCATCTCCAATTGTGATTTTACCTTCCATGCAATCCTCAAGGTAGGTGATATGTCACCTGTCATGTGCCTGGAGCACTGATTAGTCGTGATTATTTCATTTAATTACCCTCTTTATTTACGCATTTTAGTCCCCTCGGGTATCTTAATTCCTATAATTATGCTCGTTAATTAGATATTCTCCATTTTATATGTGTATATTATTATATGTTTTATGAGGTATAATTGAGCTTGTGTAGGTATTATGGTGCTTAGTGTGAAGTTTGGTAGCATTTCGGTAAAGTTTCGTCGATAATCGCACTTGCAAGGGAAATTTTAGTCATTTCACACTTTGGGATTTTTTTCTAATTTCTTCATAAAATTTGAATCCATCTGAATTAGATTCGCATGGCGGCTGACGTTGCACAATTTCGAGTCATAAAGGATAATTCATGGGACTTTAAGCGGAGGAGATATTAAATGGAAACCACCCAAGGCCAATATTCAAAAACATACATTTTTGAATCGGTTCGGGTCCCAACCGAATCGATTCTCTTTGGTAGCAGGCTATGAATTTCTTAATTGCCGATCGATCGACCCTAAGTCCTCAGTCGACCAGTCCTTCAATATTTGCCCATGGTTAATGGCAGGAGGCTTGATCAGCAGCACCTAGTTGACCACACCTTGACCCTCGGTCGACTAATCCCTTCGGTTTTGGCCGAGATTATCTATTTTGCTTATTTGTTTTCTTTTCCATTTTTTCTTTTTCTTATTTTCTCACTTACTATAAATAAGAACCCTTGTTTATTTTTTAAGGGATATTCATTTGAGTTAGTTTCTAGGGTTAGAAGAACATTGGGGGCTTTTGTGGAGCCTCCCCTCTCCTCCATCTCTCTTTGGGTTTATACCAATTAATGTAAGTTTATTTTACTATTCATTATCTTCTCCACTTTATTTAAGCTTTGTTTTGTGTATTTCTTACTCTGTAACATAGATTTACTTGCTTTCATTTATTGCTTTCATTTACTTTCTTGTATTTAAATACATGTCTTCCATTATGTTGTGTAGCTAATTTAGTCTAGGTTGAGATTGATTGAACTCACCTTGGGTTGATTTGGTTACTTTGCTTTGGTGATGGGTTTTATAAGTTTAGTTCGATTGGGTTGTTATTGATTTTATGCCTAGGATATTTAACGGGATATATCATGTATGCTCCGTATTTACGACCTTGTGTGTAATTTTCGGGGTATTTGTTGATGCCAAAATCATAGTAGGCTTTTATAATGACTTAGGTGGTGACAAATCTAGATTTGATTAATTATTGAAATGAGATTCAATCTTGTTAAACTTGTCTTTCCATGTAACCATTTATACTAATTAATCTAAGGTGAGGGATATTAGTCTCAATATATAGTTTTTATTCCCTTTGTTAATCTTAATTTAAACATATGCCTAGTATTATCTTTTCTTTTGTTAACATTTCTCTAGCAACATTTCTCTGTGGATTCGATACCCAGACTGGACGATGTACTCCTTTAAAGAGTGTAGTCAATAATCTAGATTTTTGTATTGAGGCGGTGAAATGAATTCAACGACTGGCGTACTGACACTGCAATGCTTTTCACCTTTGACCAAAATGGCGCCGTTGTCGAGGACTTGTTTATTTTAGAATTTAATTCTTTTAGTATTTCATAATATTTTCTTTCTATTTGTATTTTTTTTGTTAACGAATTTTATTGGACTTCTACATTTGAGCACAAAAAAATACTTGAATTTATCGATCACACATCATTTTTTGGAATTTGCCACCTCGAGCCTTATTTGGGGTAAGCATGTCTTACTCTAATAATTTTTATAATCGTAATGATAATTCTCAAAATCCCCCTAAATTTATGGATTTTAGTAAATACTCGCAAACCTAAAAACTTGAAACATCTAAAATGTCTTTCAGTGAGTATTACAAAAGTGAAGTTATGGATTAGGAAAATTTTGAAAATGATCATTCCGATATTGGGCCTCAAAATCCTTATGATAAGAATTTCGAAACGAATTGCAATAGCTCTCAAAATTCTTATGTTAATGATTTTGATGATAGTCCTGAGGATAGTTTCCAATCTTCTCATTTTCAAGAATTTACGCCTCCACCAATGACTTCGGGTGAAGGTCTGTGCATTCTTGAAAATGAAAAAAATTGAAAACCATTATTGGAAAGAAAATCGTTGTTGGGAGTAAGAGTTGGATGCATTATTCGAATCCAACGATAATTTTTCTTCCGAAACTTTTGAAGTCGAGGAATATTTTAAACCAAATGAGGAATTTTTCCCTACTTTGGAACAAACCATTCTTCACTTGGCCCATGTATAATAAAGAATGAAAATGAGGAAGAAATGGACGTAGTATCCATTTGTAATGAAATGATTTCTTCTTTCATACCCAAAGAAGAATGTTTCATTGAAAATGATCTCATTTCCTTCAAAACTCAATCTTCAAGCGATGATAACTCATATCTTGAGTTTGAATTTATTTCCTCCCCCTTTTAATTCTTCATTATCGAACCGATAAAAGTGTCAGATGAATCAGTTGAAAACTTTAAAATGTTTAGGATTACTTGCTCTAGTTACTTTCCATGAAGGAAATTTTTCCTCCATGTGCGCCACCTCCCATCCCAATTGAAAAATATTTAAGTGGATTTTTTTTGGATCCCATGTGTTTTCGTCACCCGTTCAATCCAAATCCTCCATCACCCCCCCCCCCCCAAATTTTTTTTTAATTTATGATGGTTCACTTCTCCTGCCTTACACATACCTTCCGTTATTTGAACGGAATGCCTATTTTCTGAAACGTATGTATGAATATGAGGGTACATCGATTTTTTCTCAAAGTCAAATCATTTTTTTGGGAGGATCCTCAAAAATTTCAACTTCTAGTGTATAGTTAGTTAGAAGTTCAAATTATAGGTTGCGAGTAGTTAGTTTTTTTCCTTATTTTTATTTATTCTTACTTATTGTTTAGAGTAATTAGTTAATTTTTTATTATTTGTTTTTTGTCATGATTGGTGCTAACATGTTTTGTAGAATCATTGGACTTGTACTTTCACGAGATCACTCCATTTTGGGTAATATCGCTATTTTCCTTTTTTAGCTTGCTTGTTAATTCACATTGAGGACAATGTTAGGTTTAAGTTAGGGGGTGTGGGATATTCTATCCATTCATTGGTAGTTTCTTTGATTTGATTATATGTTCTTCCTAAGCATGCTTTTCTCATAACATTCAAAAAATTCAAAAATATTTTATTTCTTTTTTCACTTTTAATGGGCATTTTTACCTTTGCTATCGATGATAATATTCAATAAATACTAGGTCCAATAGATAATTCAATGATGCATGTTATTGATTTTGGAATTTATTAGACTTTAGTCCTCAATTATTGATATTATGAATAACTTCATGAATTAAACTTTAATCCCATGAGCACATGCACTTTTCTATTTAATTAATTTGGTTTAAGATTTTTATAACTCGGTAATCTTTTATTGCATTGTATTTACTTAAACTTAGTGAGCTTTGTGCTTTTCTTCATTTGTGAGTGTTATACACTACTCTTTCCTCTTTGAAAACGTTACAGTCGTTGGTAATCTCACTATTCTTTCATTGATCGTTCATTAATTGAGTCATATCTTGAAATGTGTTACTAGATCATGATTTTCAAAGTTGTTTTGACTCGAGAATTGTGCAAACTTTAGGAAAGGATCATAAGCCCTCTTTGATATATCATCCCAATTGACCTTGACCTCACCTTATAAGTTTTACCTCATTAACCCCTTTGATCTTAATAGAGACTTTCGCTTCATAACCCAAAATCCCATAACCAACTCCATATTGGAGTTATAAACCATATATATGACCTTCCATACCTTTGTTTGGAATGATACTTGGGATTGAATGATTTTCGTGTTATCTGGTTGCAATTAAGCATGTGAGAGTGTGAAAGAAAAGAAAAAAATGAAGAAAAAGAAGACAAAAGAGAAGAGAGAAAACAAAAGAAAAAGTGAGAAAAAGAAGAAAAGAAAAGAAAGACTGAGTTTAATTTATGCACATATTGTTCAATAAACCTTGTCACTCTCCTATTTCATATCTAATGCTTGTTATGGAGTCATATTCCAATTTTATAATTGCCCACAATTTTCCATTATCCCAAGTTTTTCATTCTCTAACACCTTTGAATTCACACATATTCCTTTCATTTCCCAACCTTAACCCCAAACCTACATTACAACCCTATACAAGTCCTATGTGATCCTAGGGTGAATTCAATTAAAATGTTTTAAATAATTGCAATAATCTGTGAAAATACATTTTGCCTCCTTTAGTGATGGTATCTTTCACTGAGATTACAAGTTTTAATTTTTATGTATAGCGTTCTTCATCAGTGACATGTGCGCGGTCTTGTTTTCATTTACATTTACTCTTTATGCCCGCATGTCCCATGTATTTCCTCCATTTATGAGTGATTTCATTTGTTGAGTGTAATATCCGGTGAGGATTGACATATATGCATGCTCTAATGCTTATCCGGTTTATAAAAGTTTTGCTAAATTATACTTTGCATTTGATCGCTCTCCCTCCCACTTTTAAGATTTCAATTCAAAAAAGTTCATTCTATAATGTTTGTAATATGGACTTTTGTGTGAATTAATTCACTTTTCTAATAATGTGCTTGAAATATTTTTCACTATTATTGAGCTTGTCGCATTATTGGTTGGGCCCTTTTTGAGGAAACATTGATGTTTGTGGGTTTCATCCTTAAAAAACCTCACGAGACAACACTCTTCCACTAGGGGGACCTTGGGGTTTAATGGCTTATTGCATATGCTAAATGCAATCGTTTACCCGTGAAAGTGGCTTTTATCTTTTTTATATTTGCCTCATTTATTGTGGTTTACTTGTAGTTATTCTTGCTTTGTATTTCATTGCTAGGGACTAGCAATATGTAAGTTAGGGGGTGACACCACTATCAGAACAAAACTGGGAAGAATTTTGAACATTCAGAAGAACGTGAACAACATGGTCTTTATCGTCTTGTTTAGGTACCCAAGTGCAAGTAACCTTTTATTTTCGCTTATTGTTGTTGACTCTAGTTTTAGCATTAGAAGTGTTCTCAAACATCATAGACATCCATTGATATTCTTCCATTAAGCTTTGTGCAGTTGTAACTGGGAACTCAACTTTCTCTCTAAGAGTTACAAAGTCTCTATAACAGTGTGCGAGAGTATGTGTACATTGAGTTCTTCCTAACTTTTCGTAAAACTCTCTAAGGTGACATATACTTTCATAAAAGGTAAAAACATAGACTTACTTGGGTCTACCCTGGTTCACTTTATTAGGTTGAACTCTCTTTCACGGTTTAAGTCGAGGCCGATAAGTATCTATCATAAATTTAGGAACTGGTTTTGATATGGTATGGGAAGTGAATGCACCATCATAACCTATTCCTTGCCTCTCCCTAAAACCTAAAGCGGTACTGAGGAACATCTTTTCAACCTTCTTTAATCTATCCTCTATAGTAATCTTAACCTCTGGGGCACGTTCGAGATCTTTTTCGAGATGGAATACAAGGGCTTCAAGTTTCTCACGAGTCTCCATGGATTCTTAAAGATATCTCGAAAGACTAGCCATTTTGTTGGTCAAGTCACCATTTTACCTCTCAACCAAAATGACTCTCCCTTCCAAAGAAACTCTCGCCGATGACTTGCTATCTCTCGCTTCTTTTAAATTCGTCTCTAAAGATAAAACTCTAAGCGCTAAACCTTTGTTTTTTTCATTTCTTCTTTTTAAAGTACTTAGTGTAAAGCTCGTGTGAAGGTCACTCTCGCTCAAAACATCTCCCTCACTCTCTCTATAATGAATAGACTCACTATCGAGGTCATCATGTTAGTAGTTTCCTCATTGGCGTGAGGTTCACTAGATGTACTAACATAACTGGAGACGAATTATGTCTATGTAGTGGCTCATCCTCGGAATCCGACTCGACATCTCTCTCACTAAGTGTGGCATTAAAAGCAGCTTCGCCTTTGCCTTATCTCTTTAATCGCGTAGCACACTTATGAGATTTGTGACCCTTACCCTCGCACTCATAACATCTCTCTCTTCATCTTTCTTTGGGTAATCTTTTATTTCTTTTTAAAAAAAATTCTTGCACGATTTATTATTTTTTATCTTTCTCAATTTTTTTATTTCTTTAGAAGTATTTTCTTTTTTAATTTTGAGATTTTTTTTGTAAAAAGAGCTAAATCATTCAAATCAAAATCATACTCGGAGTCAGAAGATACTTCCTCTTTTTTGTTAGATTGAACTTTTAATGCAATTCCCTTTTCCTTAGGTTTAACAGTCTTTTAAAACATGTTGATCTCATAAGTCTGAAGGTCTCTTTCAAGTTCTTCTAACCTAAGCGTATCTAATATCCCCAATGAATTAAGCATGGTAACCTTAGGGATAAAATGGGCTGGAAGCTATCTCAATTTTTTAACTACACGCATTTCAGGAATTTTCTCACCTAAAGTAAACTAGTGTATACAACTTCAGACAATCATGCATAAAGTTCATCGAATGACTCAGACTCTAGCATATTAATAGTCTCAAATTTCGTGGCGAGATTTTGTAGATTAGAAGATTTAAAAGTATTGGTACCCTCATGAGTGAGCCAAAGGGTATCCCAAGCTTCTTTAGATGTGGTGCTAGTCATGATGTGACAGAACTCGTCAGGGTTGATGGCTCCAAAAATGGCACTTAGGATGCATGAGTTAAAATTACTCCATTTAAATTCATCCTCCATCCAAGTAGTGACGGGTTTAAGAATTTAGATATTGTCGTCAGTCAAATAGGATAGTGTTCACCCTCTTTCATAAAAACACACAGAATATTTCATCTATTGATTTTAAAGTAGACCTCATCCTATCTTTCTAGTAAGCATCATATTATATAAATTATCCATAAAATTTAAAATTTTAAAGGATCACATAAACACTTAGTGTAACCGACTCTGATACTAATTTGAGAATGTGAAATTCTATAATAGTCCATATATTAGGTTCCTAGCATACAAATTCAAAATTAAATCAGTTTTTTATCTTGATTAGCAGTTAAGTGTTCATGCAATGATTATGCCCAAAGTCAATACCAATCAATCACACAATCAAATACACGAATGCAAAGTACTAAGGAAAAAATTCTAAAAAGGGAAAAACCTTTATTCATCACTATTGAGTAATTAATAGACATAGTCGACTTACATACTACTTAGAACGATTAAGTATAACGCATAGATTATTCAATTTCTTTTACAAAATACGGCCTAATCCCTTGCCGTCCACAAGAAGCGATCTTCCCTCGGTATTCTCCGATTAGCCTTTCTTTTTCTTCTTTAGTAGTAGAAATCGGTATCCACCGATCAACCTTTCTTCTCCTTCTTCTTCAGTTATAGAACCTCAGTTCCATAAGTCAATTGTAGACATGGAGTCTTCCAGTTTATGCAAGGTGTGTGGAAACTAGGGTTTCATAAACTCACAAATCATATATAGGGATGTATGATTTTAAAAACACAAAGTGGTATTCAAAAACCCAAAGTGAGAATTTTTGTAACAGGTATTGGAAATTCATTTTTGTAAATGTTCTTAAGAATTTCTGAAAAAAATAGTTTTTATAACAAAATCATGAATTTCAAGTTGGCGGGGTCTTTTGAATGAAATTAGACTTTGTTTGAACGAAAATAATAACTTTGTTCTAACAATACAACATCTCTTTCTAACGATAACCAAATCTCATTCGAACTTCCTTTTAATGAGTTTTGAATGACCAATCTATGTCAAGGTAGAGATATCTGATTTGAAGGTCATTTGATGGTGGTTCTAATGAGGCTACATATCTCATTCGAACGATACTCAATCTCATTTGAACGAGACCAATTTTTTTTAATATTACATTCATTTTATTAAAAGCCCCGATTTAAAATAAGATATCCCAGAATATGATTTATAGTAATCCATGAAAATAAAAAGTTTATACCTCCATAAAGTGTTGTGATGTTTTCAGAACGGTCCTCGGTCAGTAACGAATCTTTGAATGAGCTTGGAGATAATGCAGATATTTGGTTTGAGATGCCGATTTGTAATGAGGTATACCAAAACCATAAAAAAGCCTAAGCCATGATTAATTTAAAGATATTGCTCTTACATAGGCCGACAACATTTTCTCTCGATTATAAGAGTTTTACCACCTCATTTGTCACGAGGCCAGTAGAACAAACTCTGTTCATCCCCATTGTCTTTGATGACCGAAAATCTTCTACCTCCCACGATTTAAAAGGAGAGGGATTGAACGAGGAGGTACCACCATATTAATTTGAACTGCAGGATGTCTCATCCATTCATTCTACAAAGCTTTCTCCCGGTGCCATGGATCTTAGGAGGAATGTCATAAATTTGATTTTTATATATT